>CM060424.1:54427011-55850009 GCA_030545235.1 Helianthus tuberosus | reverse complement strand
AGAGATAGAACTATAACAACTTGCATTGATCCTCTTCAAAAAGAATCAAACCAGGTGATTGCAGCACTTAGTTTGATACCTTTACGGAAAAGGTCATTGCAAAAACACAAAGGTAAAATGAAAAATACAAAGTTTCCCATGAAATTAGCCAAACACAAGTTTGACAAATAAAAAGGCACAAACAAAAATGAAAAGTGCACAAAGTAGGAAACACAAAAAGAAGCTAAACACTCCCAAAGGAGCAACTTTCATATCCATTCATAGTTATAATATCCAAAACAACACAAAAGCCCTCATAAGGGCACCAAATACAACCATAAAAGAAATTAAAATATTGTTCAAGAGATGCAACCACAACAAATTAACAGAAACAACTAGGATGAACCAGAAGCACCTGCACTAGAGTAGAGAGGATCTTTACCCAAGGGTAGATTATCATATAAGCCATCCAGGTCATCTTCTTCATCATCCCTGGTTGCAATGAAAGCCGACTTAACCCTTACAGAAGATAAAGGGGGAGCATCAATTGGGATGGACATAGCAAAAACCGGCTCAGGGCCAGGATATACCTTCTGTTTCTTCGAATAAGGACCAGTTTCATCATCCTCTTCATTACTAGTCTCGAACAAGGCCCGTTTAACATAAGCAATTGCAAGCAACTGCTCACATAGCTTCTTGTTCAAGCTACCTGGCTCCAAAGCCTCAAGTTCAGCCACCGGATGATCAACCATTCGAGACATCAATGTATGGGTAAGAAAGGGCCTCCATCTCCTTCATAGCTGCAACAAAGTATGGGAGGGAGTTTGGCTTGAAGGCAGGAAGCTTTTCTATAACTTCCCCCTTTGAAGCAGCATCAAACCCTGCAACAAGACATGCATAACGACCATGAGCCATAGCTTTTAGAATAGATACCTACAAGATGTTGATTAAAATCCTGGCTGTGAAGAAGATAGGTCACAAAATGACGGAGACCAGAACCAATCACCCATTTCTTGTCATCCTCCAACTGTTTTACCCGTTGCCTCAGCTCTTCCGTAGCTGCTTCATCGGCAACACGCTCTTTCCTGAATTTCGCCCTTTCAATACCAAACTCTGTCCTCTCCTTAGCCAACTGGTTGTTGAAATCTAAAAGCTGCCCAGCATAGACTTCAACCTTCTTCATCTCCTCGTTCATTTTGTCTTGGGAAGCAAGCAGTTGACCCTCAAGCTCAGTTACCTTTGACTGAAAAGCTGCCCAATCCTCCTGAGAGGTCTTAAATTCTGCCTCTTTCTTCTCCAAAGAAGCAGTGACATCATCAACCTTACTAGCAGCAGCAGCAGCCCAACGCTCAATGTAGTCGGGAAGGGAGGTAACAAGCCGGGTTGCATCAGTTAGAGTTCGGTAGGCAGAGTCTTCATTAGTTAACTTGGACAGAAACTCTTTTTCAGCAGGAGTAGCCATATTCCTTAGCATATCATGGCAGATCTCACTGCTAGCTGTAGTGTTACAAAACCGAACATTCCATCGAGGAACAAACACGGGGAAATTAGCCTTTACAGGCCCCTTCCTTTAACCATCTCCAGCTTCTCCTTTGAAACCACATTAGCTTTCTCCTCAACCTTCTCTTTCTTCTTCTCATTAACCACCTTCGAGGAGGCGGTTTCCTCAGCAACAACCACAGAAGATTGCTTCCCAGGGGAAGCAATCTTAGAAGCACCACCCTTTGGCTTCTTCTTCAAAACTGTTTTCAACTTCTTATTATCATCAACAACAGGAACAGCCTTCTTGGTCTCATTTAGCTTCTTCAAAATAGCAGCTACCTGCTGGTCAGGAGCCACACCTGCCTCACTTGAAACCTCCAGAGTTTCCTTCTTAACCGGCTTCACACCAATCACGGAAGCAATAATATTATCATCATCTTCATTACCACTATCAACAGAGATAGGGTCAAAAGATTGAGAAGCAACAGCAGGGGAACTAGTAGATCTGGTAAACCGGCGAGAGGGGGCAACTTGCTTCTTGGTAGATGAACAATCAACAAGGGGCTGAATAGGAATACTCTCAAAATCCCCACCAGTAGTCACATGCTCATTTCGACGAACCACAGAAGGATTGCCTTCAGGAACTGCCTTCTGATTGATTTCGACATTCGAAGGGTGTTCAACAAGATGTAATCTAAGGCACTCATTTCTGAAAAAGCAAGAAAGTAAAAGAATTAACATCAAACAAATACAAAATAAGGCAAACACAACAAATACATACCCTTATCATTCAAATATAAAACTGGTTCAAAACCAGCCTTAGCCCAGTCTTGGCTAATACCCAACATGACTAGGAGCTCCTCCGGGTAAGCCCTTAGTTTGGAACGGTAGGCACGAATCCTAAGGAGTAACTTCTGGTCAAGATCATTAACACCCGGCTCCTTCTCATTTAAAACCTTGGAGAATTTTCGAGGAACAATAGTAAAAGGATGCAATCACTCAGAAATGAAAAAGAACAGATTTTTCCAAGTGTAAGTATGATCAACGGTATGAGAAAGGAAGGGTGCCTCACATTGAGTCTTCTCGATGGTGTACCAGTCGCCATTCCGAGCAAGCCGAAAAAATGTTGGAACATCAATAAAGAAGGCTCATAAGTAAGGGCCTGACATAAAATTTCAAAATGCATGATCCGGGCGACACCCACCGGTGACAACTGACCCAAAGAAAGGTGATAATATTTCAGAACTTTAAGGAAAAAGTTGGTAAAGGGGTATCGTAAGTTAGGCTGATCGATGATTCAGATATAAAAAACAAGAAAACCAACCGGACATTCGTTCGCAGTTTTGTCCCCCGAAACTTGTGTCTCAAGGGTAGGATCGATGTCGTAATCGGCATAAAACTGATCGATTTCCGTCTGGGTTAACTTTGAAAACTGAACATGAATGTCGTTTTTGTTTGAAGCCATAAGAAAAATAAAAAGCAGGCAAGTGACTGACCTGGATAAAAAGGAAATATGATCGGAATTCTTGCAATAACCGTTGGATAAAAAGAGGAAAAGAAGTTGAAGAAGATAAAGAAGTAAAGGGGTACACTTGACGGTTATATAAAGAAGAATTGAATTCAAAATTCAAAATTGAAGGATAAACCGACAGGTGGAAGGTGGGGATTAAAACTGACAGGGCTAGGCAGCTAGGGTAATCAAGGGAACTCTGACGGAACGGTCACATCAATCTTGTCTGGGCCGCCCAAATCAGCAAGTGGGACAAGGGACTTAATGGCGAGAAGCTCGAAACATTTTTGCTTCTAGAACAATAGTCCAATAAAAATGTATCCTTTTTCGCTCAAAATAAAAGCACACATTTTATTGAACACGCTGAAAGAAGCGAAAATCAAAAAACCTTGACTGGGGGCTTATGACACCAACACCAACACTCATGACTGGGGGCTGATGATGTGTGTGCTCGGATATCCAAGTTAGCAAAACCAAAATAAACAAATAATAAAAATAAAATAAATAAGTAATGTTGAAAACACAAAGCAGGAAGCTGGAAGTCAGAAGCCTGAAGCTCCTAACAAGGAGCTGATATGACTACAACTGATGACAGGAAGCAAAAGTTATTGTTCAGGCCTCGGGACTTGAAATGAATAAGTCAAGAAAAAAGGGCAAACTTTTGTAAAGTAAACAGTGTCCTCGAGACACATAACCTGAATTATGCCTGGTGTGCGTTAAGCGCGATATGATTTTATTAATATTTTAAGCCCATTTTATGCATTAGTCAAGTTTTAAATTTATAAAACACGATATTATACTAATACTAAACACACACTTGGGCAAGTGCACCCATCGCGAGCGTAGTATAGTGTTGGTAAGATACCGAGGTCGTCCAAGGACACAAGAGCTTTTAATACCGGTTTATCGTCAACGTCTAATCAATCTAAAAAATTTTGAAAAGAGTTTTTAAACATGAAAATAAAACTAAAAATGAAAAGTTAAGTAAAATGAAAAACAAATAGTCAAGATAGAATCACTTGGATCCAACTCATCTTTAATGTACCCTTTGATGATTTTCGCACTTTCGGACTTTTTAAGATATCATCTTTGTTATAGTAGTAGGCCCCTCTTTTGAAGGTGACGTTACCCTCAACCCAGTGGTTTGAGTCAGCAGGGATATAATCCCAAAGGGTCGGAATGTTGAAAGACAATTAAGTAGGTTATTAATGTGAAAAGTGGTATGCCCCTCTTTTGAAGGTGACGTTACCCTCGGCTAAGTGGTTTAAGTCAGCAAGGATACAATCCCAAGAAGTCGGTTTAAAGTATTAATAGTAGTTTACATATAAGGGGTTCAAGCTATTTGCACCCCTGCCATCCAATACCTTTGGGGCATTGAAGGAGGTCCTAGTAAGCTTGAACCAAGTCATCGCAGGATCTATACACTGAACGGGATAAGAACTTTACCAAACCACCCTTCTAACCCCCTTCCAGGTAGTTAACGCACTTTATATAGACCGTAAAGACACGAATGAGCAAATCAATGACATCATGAAGAAATGGTAAAGAAAATTCACTTTCAACATAAGAAACAAGTTATTAAAGTCATTAATACAAACCCAATTAAAAAGTGCCGAAAGATTAAAAATCAAAAGTAATACATTAAAGACTTGTCTTCACCAAGTGATGTAAGAGATTAGCCAAACATGGCCTTTGATTGACAAGAACTCTTACAATCAATCTTGGATCCCGAGACTACTACACACTCTAAAGATGGAAAATGGATGATGGTGGTGGGTGTTGGTGTTGTGGTGGTGGTTGAGTGGTGGCAGAGTGGGATAGAAGTGGTTTGCCAAGGGATGCCTTTGAAGTGAACCAAGCACCCCTATTTATAGCCTGAACAGAGCCCTGGCCACGGCCTCGTGTCCATTGGGCACGGCCCGTGGCCATCGTTCCTCTATCCCTTCATTAAATGCATCTATCAGCAGAGGGTCCCACACGACCCCGTGTCTTCTGGACATGGCCCCGTGGTTAACTCTTCGCTGTACTATCAAAATTCTACAAATCCAAGAGTTGACCACGCCTCGTGGAGAGCTGGGCAAGGCCCTGTGGTGGGCGTACAAGCTTCTGTAGCTTTTGTCTTGTTGTGTCAGGGCTGACCACGCCCCATGCCTGGCTGGGCACGACCCTGTGGACAGAGTCTGTCTTCTTTTTTTTGCTTTGGGAGATGCTGCCGAGGGGTCGGGCATGTCACGTTATTCCTTCTTCTTGTTTTTATGTTGGTTTTGGCTGCTTATTTGTTCCTTTTGTTCTTTTAAGCTCGTTTGGTCCTGTAAATTCAAAAGGAAGAAAGAAACGCGCTTTTTCCAACATTAGTACTAAAAAAGGGTTGGTTTTATGCCTCAATTGATGTAATTTATATGTTACATTTTGCACACATCAAATACCCCCACACTTGAATCTTTGCTTGTCCTCAATTAAAACTCTTTAAATGTGGCTTACACACCCAAATGGAATAGGTAGAGAAGAAGTTTTGTGGCTTGCCTTGGATGTCGGGAATCCAAGATCTTTATTAACTTTTATTTCTATTTTATTTACAATCCTATTCGTCATGATTTATTTAGAACACTTATTAAAAAATATTATTTATTTAGGCATAACATGCCTCTTTAAAATTCCATTTATATACAAGTTCACATACCTCACGGGAGATCACTCAACACTCGGCCGATTGTGTATTTTTGTGAAACACTCGATACTGTCATGGAACTTATTTCTACCATATGCTTTCCAAGCGATCAAACCTCCTCCTTTTTAACTTTAAACCTTTGTAAATATCAAGAGGACTTGGGAAAGGGTTAGGCTTGGGCTAAGGGTAGGTGGTTTTTGGTTAGTGGTTAGTAAAATGGCGAACAGCGTAAAAAGCGTCGGTCGTCGTAAAACTTTTTGTTTTTGTGTCATTCATTCAAACTAAGCATATTCAAACAAGACTTCTTTGAGGAACTTGTTTGGTTATTGCAAAATTCTCTATTTTTTTTCATGTCACAAGACAACCGAGCTTGTTACTAAAACAAATGGGTTTGAAATGGAAAAGGGTTTTGGTGGGTAATGGGTGTTTGTTTTACGGGTTTTGAAACGAAAAGGTTTAGGCTCAAAGGGGTTAACTAGGGGGATTTTTGGTAGGGGGTAAAAAGAAGAAAAACAATGGTTTTGAAAGAAAAATAGGTTAGTCCTAATGCCTACATCATTTACTTACTTGGGTTCAAGTTGGTAAGGACCGGGAATGTATCGTCTTGGCAAGTGCTAGAGTTGTAAGAACTAAGCTGCTATTCACACAAGAAACGAAAAGGAGCATTTAGTTTAAAGATGTATGCATGTATGCTCAATAAAGGCTCAAAACTTACTTATTGTGGGAATAGGTTTATATTGTGATCAAGTATATATAATCAAATTTTAAAAAGATTTGTTATGCCTTTTCATAATTTTCTTATTTGGTTCTTTTTATCACGCTATCGGTTATAAGTTTGTAAAAACATAACCGTTTTAGAACTTGTTATTCCCAAATTAAACAAAGACAAGTAACAAAATATGAATTTTTTTTAAAAGATTTGGGGTGATTAGCGGTTCCAATAGAGTTTTATCTAAGGCTTGTTATTAGGACTTGCAAGATTCAAGGTTTTAGCATCTCCCCACACTTAAATTACACATTGTCCTCAGTGTGCCCCAATAATAAGTTTTTAGGTTGATTCGAATGTGTAAAAGTGTGTTTAAAAACAAGTTTTGTGTTACTGGGCATCTGGCCACGGCCCCGTGTGGTCCGGGCATGGCCCCATGGTCAGATTGCCAGTAACAAAAATACACAGAAGGCTGACCACGGGGCGTGTTCAGTGAGCACGGCTCGTGGTCAGTTACCTAATCTGAAGCTATTTTCTGCAGAGTCTGGGCAAGGGGCGTGTTGGGTTGAGCACGACCCCGTGCTGCATATGTTGGACAGTTGGAAAAGTTGTCGGAAGGCACTGTTTACGTGCATGGGGTGTAGTTTTAACGTCCCTTTGGCAATTTTCATCTTTTCTCGTTTATTAAGCCATTATATAAGATCCAAACACCACACAATAACTTAAACCATCATTTATTTAAAGTGCGAGATACATACGGTCCTAAAAATTAAAAATTACAAAAGTCCTAAAGTTAGATAGATAGGTCCTAATATACAAGAAATTTTAAACCATAATGAAGTTCTACCCTAGATGTTTATATGTTAAGAACAACAAAAACCCGAAAATGATTTTCCGGAGACTAAGGGATCTTAGAACTTCAAACCGGAGGGAGTTCCTTAAACGTCGTTGAGCCACTCCTCAATCTCCCAAGGGAGAAGGAAGATGGGCTCATCATCCACAACATTTTGTGGGGGAGGTGCGACGGCCACCGGAACCTCGTATAAAGCGTCTAGAGGAGTTTCCGGAGGGAGGTCATCCCATCCGGTTGGGATAATGATTTCTTGCGCGAGGTTCCAATCTCCTTGAGGGAAGATCGGTTCCATGGGAGGCATCGCAAGAATGTTCAACCTTTGGTGCAAAAGGTTGACTTCTTGGAGGCAATTCTCGAGTCCCACCGTTAAATAATTGATACGGTCAATGAGGGCCACCTTCACCGATTTCATTTTGTCGATGGCTTCCCTTAATGCATACACATATTGGACAAGGGTAACATCGATTGATGGTCTTCTTCCTCTTCGACTGTTTCTTAAGTTGACTGATGATGTTCCACTTTTTTGGCTCGACATACTAAGAAAACAAGACGAAAATCTCGGAAAAATGAAGATGGAACTCTCGGCCACGGAGAAGAAGGAAATTGACAAAAGTGGAAAAGACAAGATGGTTTGAGGGAAACCTTTTTGAGAATATACCTTTTAAGGTATATGTGAAAATCCTAGCAGATCTTTGTCTTTGGAATGGGTCCAAACATGCAGAACCATTGCTGACTTTATAGAAAACGACAGCACATTGACCACGGCCCCGTGTTGGCTGGACACAGCCCCGTGGTCAGACAAGGTTTTGACACTTTTTGTCCGTATTATAAGCACATGGCGGGGTGGCCTGAACACGACCCCGTGGTGAATTTTGAGGTGGACACGGGGCGTGTTGACATGAGCACGGCCCGGTGGCTAGAGTTTTTATGAAGTGGCGTCTATATTATTTTTAAGGTTTTTATTCGGATCGGGTGGTTCCTTACTGGAGGGAACAACACTGAAGTGCCTAAGGTACCTTAATTGCTCTTGATTTATGCAACAACGCAAGAGGTTATCGGAAAGGGTAAAACCTAAACTACTTACCGGTGGGCAAAACCCACCTTTATTCCCCTTATCCAGGCTCTTGTTAAAGAAGGTATATGTCGAATTGCTCAGGTCTATGAGCGCATCGGTGGGAACCGATGGAAAGTCCTTCACGACACAATCGACACAGGGACGACTATCGCTCATGCTTTCACAAGAGGTTGAGGTACTTTTGGTGTCGTCAATGTTGGTAGATTCCGAATGTGGCCCCAACAATTCTCCTTGATTTTTGTCTCGTGATGAATACCTCTTTTTCATCATAAGCTCTATTTCTTTTAATTCTTGGAGAATTATTTCTTCGATTTGACATAATTCTTCAGAGGTTATATCGGTTGGAAGAGATGGTTGAGGACATTCGGGCGGGTAATAGTGATTGTTTTTACTTTCGCCCATCTTAAGGTGATTGTTACAGGAAAACGATGGGTTCAAATAGTGGAGATCAAAATTTAGAATATAACATTCTAAATCTTGATGAAATCCACCACATAATTGACACCACTCACCTTAAGAGTGACGAAAGTAAAAATAATCAATATCATCCATATTTTTGTTAGAATTTACCAACCGTCGGCATCTTACGGTCCTGTTTTCAGTAACTGGAGAATGGACACGGGGGCGTGTTGGATGGACACGACCCCGTGGTTAGCTACTGTCTGACTTAAAATAGAATTGTTAGTAAGGATGATGGACACGACCCCGTGTCTGGCTGGGCACAGCCCGTGCTGAGTTCTTCAGAAATTGAAAAATTAAGAAAAATCCTAAAAATAAGAAAATTGCTAAAAATAATTAGGTCGTCGATTTTAAACTTTCTTAAAATTCTTGTGTCCCCGACAACGGCACCAAAAACTTGGTGTGCGTTAAGTGTGATATAATTTTATTAATATTTTAAGCCCATTTTACGCATTTGTCAAGTTTTAAATTTATAAAACACGATATTATACTAACACTAAACACACACTTGGGCAAGTGCACCCATCGCGAGCATAGTATAGTGTTGGTAAGATACCGAGGTCGTCCAAAGACACAAGAACTTTTAATACCGGTTTATCGTCAACGTCTAATCAATCTAAAAAAATTTTAAAAGAGTTTTTACACATGAAAAGAAAACTAAAAATGAAAAGATAAGTAAAATGAAAAACAAATAGACAAGATAGAATCACTTGGATCCAACTCATCTTTAATGTACCCTTTGATGATTTTCGCACTTTCGAACTTTTTAAGAGATCATCTTAGTTATAGTAGTAGGCCCCTCTTTTGAAGGTGACGTTACCCTCAACCCAGTGGTTTGAGTCAACCATACAATCCCAAAGGGTCGAAATATTGAAAGACAATTAAGTAGGTTATTAATGCGAAAAGTGGTAGGCCCCTCTTTTGAAGGTGACGTTACCCTCGGCTAAGTGGTTTGAGTCAGCAAGGATACAATCCCAAGAAGCCGGTTTAAAGTATTAATAGTAGTTTACATATGAGGGGTTCAAGCTATTCGCACCCCCGCCATCCAATACCTTTGGGGCATTGAAGGAGGTCCTAGTAAGCTTGAACCAAGTACTTGCAGGATCTATACACTAAACGAGACAAGAACATTACCAAACCACCCTCCTAACCCCCTTCCAAGTAGTTAACGCGCTTTATATAGACCGTAAAGACACGAATGAGCAAATCAATGACATCATGAAGAAATGGTAAAGAAAATTCACTTTCAACATAAGAAACTAGTTATTAAAGTCATTAATACAAACCCAATTAAAAAGTGCCAAAAGATTAAAAATCAAAAGTAATACATTAAAGACTTGCCTTCACCAAGTGATGTAAGAGATTAGCCAAACATGGCCTTTGATTGACAAGAACTCTTAGGATCAATCTTGGATCCTGAGACTACTACACATTCTAAAGATGAAAGATGGATGATGGTGGTGGGTGTTGGTGTTGGTGTTGTAGTGGTGGTGGAGTGGTGGCAAAGTGGGAGAGAAGTGGTTTACCAATGGATGCCTTTGAAGTGAACCAAGCACCCCTATTTATAGCTTGAACAGAGCCCTGGCCACGGCCCCGTGTCCATTGGGCACGGCAAGTGGCCATCGTTCTTCTCTTCCTTCATTTAATGCATCTGTCAACAGAGGGCCCCACACGACCTCGTGTCTTCTGGGCATGGCCCCGTGGTCAACTCTTCGCTGTACTATCAAGATTCTACAAATCTAAGAGTTAACCACACCCCGTGGAGAGCTGGGATGACCCCGTGGTGGGCGTAGAAGCTTCTGCAGCTTTTGTCTTGTTGTGTCAGGGCTGACCATGCCCCATGCTTGGCTGGGCACGGCCCCGTGGTCAAAGTCTGTCTTCTTGTTTTTGCTTTGGGAGATGCCGCCGGGGGGTCGGGCATGTCATCTTATTCCTTCTTCTTGTATTTATGTTGGTTTTGGCTGCTTATTTGTTCCTTTTGTTCTTTTAAGCTCGTTTGGTCCCGTAAATTCAAAAGGAAGAAAGAAACACACTCTTTCCAATATTAGTACTAAAAAATGGTTGGTTTTATGCCTCAATTGATGTAATTTATATGTTGCATTTTGCACACATCAATGCCTAAAGAGGTAAAGGCCAAACCTGCAAGCAATCTAAAGGTGGAAGAACCTACTCAGAATAGAAGGTGCACAGCTGGATAAAGGCTCCTTGGGCAGATCAGTTTGCCTATATAAGAGGAGTCTTATCTCAGCCAAAGGTTAGACAATCTCACTCACTCTCTCACTCTAAACTCTTATCCTTTCATTGCTTAGACTCTTAAAGATCATTCCACTTATTCTCATGCCGGAGTCCAAATGCGGGAGGCCCCTCTCGCGTTAAGGCTAACGGTGTTCTTTGGTTGCAGATATTGATCAAGAAGCTGTCCCTTGGAGTGGATCCTAGACCTTCCCCCTACCATACTCTTGTTGCTTTAACACCTATTAACCTTCATCTTTAAGTAAGTTACACATTCACTTTTAACTTTTGATAATTGACAACTTTAAACCCTCCAACCTTTTCTACTTAATAACTTGACAACTCCTTTTGTTTAAATTACTTTTACAACCTTGTTCGCTTCTAACTGTTGGTAATTAAAAACTTTGATCCTCCAACATTTTCAACTTAATAACTTGACACATCCTTTAGTTTGAATTACTTTTATGACTTTACACCACAACGTAGGACACATTGTTGTACTTTTTTTTTATCTAAGTCTAAATTAATTTTACAACTTTACATTACTTTGTGAATTTCCTTTACGACTTTGCACTGCAACGTCTAAGACTGCTCTTTTTTCTATATATGTCTAATTACGTTAATGTCATGAACATAACGTGTGTAATAAAGTAAAAAACACGTAATGTCACGTGAACACACCACACATTAATATCACTATCGTTACACGTGTAATGAAATCACAAACGCGATTTTGTCGCCACAACGCCTGACATAGGTTAAAATTCTAGTTTTATAACAAAATCTATAAAATGTTCTAACATAAAATTATAAAAGAGTAAATTACACTTTTCGTCCTTTAAGTATATACCAAATTTCATGTTTCGTCTTTAAACTAAAGTAATATCATAAAATGTCCTTTATATTCAAATTTTGTAATAGTGTACGTTCTTTTATCTAATGACGTTAGTTTTTTTTGTTAAGCCAGCTCATTTCTATATATTTATTCTTTTCATGCATTTACTCAAACAAAAAAAAAAAAAAAAATTCTGATATTGAAGAAACACTAGATCTGATCCGCAAGGGATAAACCTAAATGGTATCTCGACCTTGGGGGTTTATATGTTGATCAACGTAAGCTCCAATCCATGTTGCGATGATCTGCAAAGCTAAACAAGGAGAAGGAGGAAGGGGTTCTTCTCGTAAACAGACTCTCATGTTAGAATAAATATTGTTCTTTCTAGAGAGAAAGGAAACAAGTGTGTGTTAAGAGCGAGAGAGCATGAAGTGGATCCTTAAACCTTTGGTAGAAGTTAGTATTTATAGCCGGATGGTTGGAGAAGAAGGAGGGCTTATTGGGCAAGACGTTGTTGTCAAGACATATCCATTTGGTTCACTCTGGCTTGTTAGTTAGTGCCCGCAGAGGTGGGAGTATGAATGTGCACCGTGATTGGCTACACGTCTCTTTCATGATGTACTTCTTGTATCGTCTGCCATAAGCAATTAGTGGAGATTGAGGAGAGGTGAAATGGCGCACGCAGTTTGGTCACACATCACTATCTCCTGTAGTATTTGTCTCCTGCACAATTGAGCATCGTGGGGATCTTTAGGTAAAGTAGCTGGCAGACGTTGATTGGCTGGAGGTTCCTTACACCTTGTACTATGTGTCTCTTCTGTGCTGACATAGTTGTATGCTGTTGGAGTAGCCCACGGTGGAATGTTGGAACCAGATGGGTGTTTTTAGGTTAAGTGTAGGTACGGTCCTGTGCTTAGTCGCGGCCTGCACGACAGTTGGGACCATACCCCTTCACATATTACCCTATTTTATGGACAAAACATGATTTTCAATATAGTTAAAGGAGGGACAGTGCAATTTGTTCATTACGGAATCTTTACTTTTTTTCCCTACTTTTCTAACTGCTGTAATATTCTCTTATACATGTGGGATGTATGCTTAAAAAGTTTACATTAATACATGTAGGATTTGCATCGTGGTTGTGTTAATATTAAAAATATTGGATACTAATCACATGATTATTACCATATTATAAATTACTAACATTGTTATGCTATATAGGGTATGTTTAGCAAAAGTAGTTGGTGGCTGGTGGCTGGAAGCTGGTAGCTGGTGGCTGGAAGCTGGTAGCTGTAGCTGGTAGCTAATAGCTGTAGC
Source organism: Helianthus tuberosus (assembly GCA_030545235.1). NCBI lineage: Eukaryota > Viridiplantae > Streptophyta > Magnoliopsida > Asterales > Asteraceae > Helianthus > Helianthus tuberosus. The sequence continues at coordinate 55,836,893 of CM060424.1, read as the reverse complement.
TTTTTAGATATTTATGGTGTTTGGCAAGTAGCTGGAGCTTTTAATAAAATATATAAAATGACCAAAATGGACATAACTAAAAATTTAAAAAGTTTCTACAATAAAAAGTTTATTATCTTTAGAGGTTAAAATAGTCATTTTTCCCTAAAAGCTTGTAGCTCCTTCTAAACGCTACTAGTAAGAGCGTTCAACCAAAAGCTTCAAGCTCCTAACCTAAAAGCTTCAAGCTCATTCAACCAAATAAGGCTGTTTATTGAGTATGAGCTTTTTCTTAAAAGCTTAAAGCTAGAAGCTTCTAAAAGCTCCTAAAAGCTCCATGCCAAACATATCCATAGTGTTGTAATCCATGCATAGGGAGTTTTTAAAAAAATGATTTTTCACTTCAAACCTAAATGTTTTCATCTTTTGTATTTTAACCACTTTCATTATTTTACATTTGACCCAAAGCTTTTTATTTGTTGCAATTTAACCCCAACACTTTTTATTTTCACCTTGGGTCACCATACTTTTCATATTTCGTAAGTTTTTCGTTTTACGTGTAACACCCTGCTTTTTCGTAACTTTCCTTAATTAGAAAGATTGTCTTGTATTTCTATTTTTGGAAACTTGTGTTCCTGTATTCGTCTTTTATTGTATCGTTGTAAAATCTGAATCCTCCGTTATCATCTGAATACTTACATACCTATGTTTCCTCGTGTAGGAGAACTCGGTGTTCCATCCTCAAACAATCAACTCTTCACGGAATTGCCAAGCGGAAGCTTGCAAAACCGTGAGTACACTTGACCCATTTCCCTTTTACACAATTTGGGTTGTAACATGTTAACTTACAAAATACACAAACACACACAAACATACTTATTCTCTCAATCCGTTATACATGCTCATTGTTATGCTTAGATTCATGCTAGATACACACATGCTTCTTGTCTTTAACTTATGTAACACCTCGAAAAATCATGTCCAATAATGTATTGACATGTGTCCTAAACCCTAATGATGTCAAACATTGACTATAAAGGACTATAATTGACAAATGATGAAAAGATGTATGTGGAGGGACTAAAAGCGTCAACATGCATAAACTATGTCTCTGGATGACCTTTTACGGTATTCGTATTCGTTAACGAGCCACATGTTGGACTTACGAAACCATTTGGAAATTAAATCAAAAGTTTATGAATCAAAGGGTTAAAAGCGTCAACATGTTTAATTATACCTCTGAGTGACCTTTTAACGAACCCCGAGCTTAACGATGTTTGTTATACTTCCAAGAATACCTAAAACCTAACTTGAAGGGCCAAAAGTGCTAAATATGAAAGATATAATGAGTTATGAGGTTAAGGTGCTGTTTTTGCCAAACTTTAAACATTTTTGCTGATTTTGGGTCGCCTGGCGGGCTGCGACCGGCCCCTTTGTGGGGCGCGAGGGAGGTAACTGGGCAGATTGTTCTTGACAGCTGTTGTATTTTTCCTTGCTCACCACACAAACCACCTTATACTCACATAAATCGAAACCCTGGCCTCTTTGATGGTTTTTATAAACAGCTATGCCACTTGGGATGATCTTAGAACCTCCCTAAACACCTGGCTTGATGAAAGATCACCTCAAAACACTATAAATATAGGTGTTCCTCCACCTTCATTTCTTGCACCTCTCAAAATCATTCTTTCTCACTTGTTCTTGCTCTCTTGGGGATTCCTGGCATATGGAGACTCCACCTCAATTCAAGTTTTCGAGTTAGGACCCTTTGTAAGTGTCCTTAGCCTCTGCATTTCGTTTTATAGGCTTTTAAAAGCCGAAAGTCAAAGTTTTTCGATAAACGCTTTGACTTTCGGTTTAGACAATTATGGTCCAGCCATTGTTCGGGGAGAACATGGCTACGTGATCGTAATTAGATAGATATTAATCCCTCAAAATGGCACCTCCAAATAATCACGTTTGCTTGGTCAATTATCGGGTCAAAGTTATTAATTTAAAAAGTCAAACGGGTCAGTTTTTAAAATAATTCATAACTGATAATGTAGGTGTTATAAAATATGTTTTGTCACTTTAATACCTTGATAATAATTATTAGAACATGTGTAAACATGTTCAACTCGACAATTCCAGGTTTAAGGTCGGTTCGCAACCGAAAGTCGTGAAGTTTGACTTCTGCTTTGACTTTCAATTCTGACCCGAATTAGTATAGTTTCTTTCTTTTTTAAGGTTCCTTTGTGACCATATTATATTGTAGTATAACCCTCTGAGGTTATATTACATGGTCATATAGTAATCTGAGTTCATTTGCTAAGTTCCATTATTATGCTTAAATGTTGACTAAATTGCCCCTTTGTTTAAAAAAGAGGTTTTAAATATAAATGAGCATGCAAATGAATTATATTTTGATATGTTAACATATTTAGCATATTTTGATGTTTATAATCTGGTCATAAACGGAGTTTACTTATATAATCGTAAATCATGCTATTAAAAGGACTAAAATGCCCTTTTACATATAAAATGAGTTTTAAACATAATTTCTTGACAAAAATCATTACATATTGATATAATATAATATAATATTTAAGATTATTTGGGATGTCAAGTCAGATTACATACCGAGTTTATTCATATGTTCTTGTATAATGTTATTAAATGACGATAATGCCCTTTTAACACTTAAATGGGTTTAAACATAACATGCATACAAAACCTTTTTCTTACTGATATGTTATGATAAATAACATATTCTAACTATTCAAAGCTGGTCATAACATCAGATTTACTAAATCATCGTAATTATCGTCATTTAACGACTTTAACGTCGTTTAGGCACATAATATGGTTTTAAACCATATTTATGAGCCAAGACTTGTTACCTACCGATTTTATAAATCATTTTAAATATTTTTACATTAGGTATAAGTTATGAACTCAGAATCCCAAATAAGTCCTTAAAACTATGTGTGAAATGACCAAAATGCCCCTACGGTGCATAGTTTGGTCTTAAAGCATAAACCTCACATATGTTTGATATCCTACTGATATTATATTATAAATTAAATGTTTTTCCAGAATGTTTATAACCATAACATCAGTTTACATGCAAGCTCCTTTTATAAGTCATAAAATGACCAAAATGCCCTTATGAGGCTTAATCCGGTTTTAAAACCTTAACGGGCATACATGTTGATATCCTACTGATATTATAACATTTTTAAGTATAATAACATATGGAACTTATATATGACTCATCTGGTTACCCGTTAATGCTCATACGCGTTCGGTTCGACTTATGTAACTAGTTTACATAACTTAACCGAAACGGGTTTAACCTTATCATTTTTACTTCAAATTCCAGAATGTAATTAGTTTACCCATATTATACAAGTCTTCATACTTGTTGGGTTTAAACTACATTCTATTCCGGTCATCGCTTAATCTAGCGTATCGTACTGTATTACATTCTTTAAGCTAGTCGGTCTAAGTCTATGAGTTAAATAGGACCCGTTAGCATTCTAATTGGTTAATATTACCATCATTCCAGACTAGAGCCTTCTGGTAAAAGCTACCTACACTTATCAAGAGAAATATACGACTGAGTTAATTAAACCTTGCATTGAATCCGCCGCCAAACTCAAACCCGGGTCTTAATTACATCGACAGTGATACGGACGAATGATTTTTGTAATTAATAGCATTTTTTGTATCAATTTATATGATTATAATTATTCTTGTAATTAATAAGATTTTTTGTATTAGTTTCTATAATTTTTTTTATAATCACAATTGCATAAAACAATTTAATTACAAAAAAATAAATATATATACCACGTACAGGTCTAGACGGGACGTCTATTGTACACCAAAAGACCATTTTACCCTTAAAATGCCCTTAGTATAGTCATAAACTAGGGGTATAAAGGTCATTTTACCATAACAAGACGACTCGTACAGGCCTAGACGGGTCGTATACACTGAGCGGCAAGTTTATTTTGATTAAATTTTGAATATTTAAAAGGGACTTGAAGATTTACCATTTTTCCCCTGAAATGCCCCCATGTATAGGCCTCATTCAAGGATATGAAAGTAATTTTACAAGAAGCAGACAACTCGTCTAGACCTAGACGGATCGTCTATAATGAGCAGCAACTTTCATTTGTTTAAAATTGAATTTTAAAAAGGTATTAAAATAATTACCATTTTACCCCTGATATTCCCAAGTATAGGCCTCTACCAGGGGTATAATTTTGAATAAATAAAAACGATTTAAAAATTACCATTTTACCCCTGAAATGCCCCTAGTATAGGCCACATTCAGGGGTAAAATGGTAATTAACCATTTTAGAAGAATCTTTTTGAAGTGGTTAATTACCATTTTACCCCTGAATGAGGCCTATACTGGGGGCATTTCAGGGGTAAAATGGTAATTGTGCTTACCTCATAGACGTGTCGTCTAGTCCTATACGAGGCGTCCTATACGAGGCGTCTATGCCTCGTACATCAGGGGAAAACCTAGACGCCTCTACATATCCGCCCCCTCCCCAAATTAATACACACACACATATACGCACACATACGGACATACTAATTTCATACGTATTTGGACCGTTTTTATACATTTGAAGCTTCCCCAGTACGTATTTCAACCTATATTTTCGTATTCTTCATTTGTTTATACATTAGGGCCATAGGATTTGGTGTATTTTGTGGTTTTGGGGTGTTGTGCTTGACTGTTGAAGATGAAGAGGTAGAACAGGACGCCCCGTCTACCTCTATACGAGGCATAGACGGGGCAGTTAATTTTTTTTTATTTCTAAGTATTAATTGTTATTATTGTTGTTATTATTATTGTTATTATTATTGATATTATTGTTAAAATTATTATTATTGTTGTTGTTGTTGTTATTATTATTATTATTAACATTATTATTGTTTTTATTATTATTATTATTGTTATTATTATTAGTATTATTATTATTAGTATTAATATTATTAATATTACTAGTATTATTATTATTATTAATATTATTAGTATTATCATTATTATTAGTATTATTATTATTATAAGTTTTATATTAAAAATAAACATATTTTTTAGTATTATTATACGTATACGGTATTTATTTGCAGATTGATTATGGACGAGGATGAGATTCAGATGGAGGAGGCACCGGATATGCGGTGTCCGCGACGGGCTCCGCCATGGCCGGTGGATCCGCTACTTGGTCACCGATAGGGCTGTAAACGAACCAAACGTTCGGCGAACAGTTCGTGAACAGTTCGGCGGGAAGTTCGTTTGTGTTCGTTCGTTTATTAAACAAACGAATACGAACAAGAAATTTCGTTCGTTTAGTTAAATGAACAAACATGAATAGAGGTCGTGTTCGTTCGTTTATGTTCGTGAACGTTCGGTAACGTGTTCGATAGTTCATTAGTGTTTTTAGTTTTTATATATATTTAAATACTTCAAAATTCCGATAAATTAATTATCTAATAAGTGTCAGTGTATTATATATTATGCTCATGAATGATTGTTTGTGTTCGTTCGTTTCCATTTGTGTTCATGAACATTAGCCTGTGCTCATTTGTGTTCATTAACGTTTGTTTTTGTTCGTTGCCTAAAATTAACAAACAAACACAAACGAACACGAAAAAGTTCATTTCCTTAACAAACGAACACGAACATAAAATCGCGTTCGATAAGTGTTCGTGAACGGTTCGCGAACACATACATTTCTTAACAAACGAACATGAATAAGGTCTTGTTTGTGTTCGTTCGGTTCGTTTGCAGCCCTAGTCACCGACATCTAGATTTTACTGAGGGCACCCCCGCCTTCCGTTTTTGCTTGAAGCTTAGGAGAATGCACATTGGAGTGCACGTCGCGATCGACTGGGATGCGATTGAGGCTATTGGTGGGACACCTAGACTGTGTTATTTCTTTCCTGTGGATTCGTCATGGCATCGTCTTTTTGAGTTAGCGCACACGCCGAGCTACAGGGAGCTGTTGGTCAAGTTTCTATCGACATTCACATTTCACCCTCCTTGGCCGACCAGGCGCCTGCACAGCCAGATGCTCCTCCCCCCTCCCGCCTGAGGTTTCTTTTAGACTTGCTAGTGTTTGGCGTTCGATGACGCTAGCTCAGTTAGCAGTTCATAGCGGTTTATACCTGCAGGAGGAGATCGAGACTGACGTTTATACGCAGGGGCTAGTGGTGGCTGATAGACCCACTCTTTTAGGGTCTTGGCAGGTGGTTGCGAAGGCAGGTACTTGGGAGCACGACAAGTCGAAGGGGAGGATTTCACATGTTGATGACCCATTGTACAGGTACGTACGTTTATTACAGTAATTATTGTGATTATTATTATTATTTATTAATTTCTATTTCTGTATTTCACTAACACTATCTGCAGGTATCTACATAGGATGCTCTCTACTTTTATCGCAGCTCACGGCCTTGTTTTAAATCTTGCCCTCGAGATTCACTAAAATAGGTAAGGATACTTCCTTTTCATTTCATATTCTAGTTTCGATGTGTATTCTGTTCCTCTTTTCGAACCCGCTTTACTTTGACCAGTACTAATCTCTTGTGCTTGAGATTCTTGATCTTTCTATCTTCAGTTTGTATTGGCTTTTCTACAAATTTAAGCTTTTCATTTATCTCTATGTCTTGAAGAGGTATTACCAATTATTCATCGGCTAAGCATTTCTTTAGGTTACATACATGAAATACATCATGTACTCCTGCCATTTCTTCTGGTAACTATAGCTGATAAGCTACTGGCCCTATTCTTTTGATAATTTCAAAAGGTCTAACATACCTTGGGCTTAGCTTTCCTTTCTTACCAAATCTGACGACTTCTTTCCATGGTGAGACTTTTAACAACACCTTGTCCCCTACTTGAAACTCTAGTGGTTTACGTCTGTTATCTCCATAAGTCTTTTGACGGTCTCGTGCTGTTTTCAGTCTTTCCTTGACTTGAATGATTTTGTCAGTTGTTTCTTGTACAATTTCAGGACCTGACAGTTGCTTTTCTCCAATTTCTGCCCAACATACCGGTGTTCGGCATTGCCGTCCATATAGTGCTTCAAATGGTGCAGCATTGATGCGTGTATGATAGCTATTGTTGTAAGAAAATTCTATTTAAGGCAAGTGTTCGTCCCAACTTCCTCCAAAGTCCATCGCACAGACTCTAAGCATATCCTCCATAGTTTGAATTGTCCTTTCACACTGTCCATCTGTTTGAGGATGATAAGTTGTACTTAGATTTAATCTGGTTGCCATTGCCTTTTGGAAACTCGTCCAGAAATGAGAAGTAAAATGACTATCTCTGTCAGACACAATAGATAAAGGGATTCCATCTAGTGAAGCTATTTCATTCACATACAGCTTAGCTAATTGCTCCATACTGAAAGTTTCTTTCATTGGTAAGTAATGTGCAGATTTAGTCAATCTGTCTACAATTACCCTGATTGTGTCATTACCTTTTCGTGTCTTGGGTAATTTGGTAACAAAGTCCATTGTTATCAATTCCCATTTCCAAATTGGCATTTCCAATTGCTGAAGTAATCCTGAAGGTTTCTGATGTTCAGCTTTAACCTGTGAGCAGGTTAAACATTTAGCAACATAATTTGCTATGTCCTTTTTCACTCCTATCCACCAAAAGTTTTTCCTTAGGTTTTGATACATCTTGTCACTTTCAGGATGCATCATATATTTAGATTTATGAGATTCTTCTAGAATTTGACTTCGTAGGTTTCGTTGAATAGGTACCCAAATTCTTTTCTTATGGAATTTCCAAATTCCATCTGCTCCTTTTTCTAATTCTTTAATCATTCCTTTCAAACCTTCAGCATCATCCTTGATTGCTATTTCCTATAATTTTTTCAATTTTTCATTTAAATCTATCTGCGGGTTTAGTCTGAGAGCACGTACCCTTTTTGGCTTCTCATGATACTTTCGACTTAAAGCATCAGCTACTACGTTAGCTTTTCCTGCATGGTATTGGATATCACAATCATAATCGCTAAGGATTTCCATCCAACGTCTTTGCCTCATGTTTAATTCCTTTTGCCTTAAAACATATCTTAAACTTTTATGATCTGTGAAGACAATAAACTTACTACCGTAGAGATAATGTCTCTGAATCTTGAGGGCAAAAATTATTGCTCCTAATTCTAGATCATGCGTTGTATAATTTTCTTCATGCTTTTAGTTGTCTAGAGGCATAAGCAACTACCTTTTGACGTTGCATTAACACACATCCGAATCCTAATTTAGATGCATCACAATAGACTATAAAGTCTTCAGTTCCTTCTGGTAAAGCAAGTATTGGTGTGTTAGTTAATCTTTGCTTTAAAATCTTGAATGCTTCCTCCTGTTTCGGTCCCCATTCAAACTTAACTGACTTGCATGTTAGTTTGGTTAATGGAATGACTATTCTAGAAAAATCTTGAATGAAACGTCTATAATATCCCGCCAAACCAAGAAAACTTCTTACTTCTGTTGGTGATTCAGGGACTTTCCATTTGGTAATAGCTTCGATCTTTGTAGGATCCACATGAATTCCTTCATGATTAACTAAGTGTCCAAGAAATTGCACTTCTTTCAACCAGAATTCACATTTTGAGAATTTAGCATAAAGCTTCTCTTTTCTCAATAGTTCTAGAAGTATTCGTAAATGCTCCGCATGCTCTTCCTTACTCTTGGAGTAAATTAGTATATCATCTAAAGAAACAATTATGAATTTATCCAAGTATGGTTTACATATCCTGCTCATCATGTCCATAAATGCTGTTGGGGCATTGGTTAAACCGAATGGCATGACTATAAAATCATAATGGACATACCTTGTTCTGAAAGCAGTTTTAGGAATGTCCTCTTCCTGTACCTTCAGTTGATGATATCCTGAGCGTAAGTCGTTCTTGGAAAAGAATCGAGCTCCTTGAAGTTGATCGAATAGATCATCGATTCTCGGTAGTGGGTACCGATTTTTAATCGTAATCTTATTCAATTCCCTGTAATCAATACACATACGCATTGATCCATCTTTCTTTTTGACAATAGCACTAGTGCTCCCCAAGGTGATGAGCTAGGTTGTATAAAACCTTTCTCTAATTGTTCATCTAATTGTTTCTTCAATTCTTGCATCTCCATCGGTGCTAGACGATAGGGTGCTTTGACAATCGGTGCAGTTCCTGGTATCAGGTGAATTCTAAATTCAACCTCGCGATCTGGCGGTAGTCCAGGTAACTCTTCTGAGAAAACATCTGAGAAATTAGATACTACTGGATTATCTTTTAACTCTTTTCCTTTAGTCCTAATGATTGCCAAAATCATATATACCATTCCTCCTTTTCGTACAGAACTTGCAACTTTCATTAAAAAGATGAACTTCGTTGACCTTGTCGGCTTGTCTCCCTTAATTGTGATCCTTTCACCAGTTGGCGTATAAACCTCTATAGAATTTTGATCACACAAAATTCATGCATGATTAGCTACCAACCAATCCATTCCTAATACGACATCAAATCCGGCTAGATTCATTGGTAACAGGTTAGTAGTAAACTTGTGATCTAAAATTTATATCTTTCCTTTCTGAAGGATTTCGCTTATTTTGATAAAATTTCCGTTTGCCGTCTCCACCGTATAGTCTTGGTGAAGTTAAGTTAATGGCTAATTGAGAAATTTGCAGAAAGAAGTATTTAAAAAACTTTGGTTTGCACCAGAGTCAAATAATACTTTAGAATAGACACCATTAACTAAAAACGTACCGACAATTACATCAGGGATCATCTTAGCTTCTTTGGCTGTCAGTACGAATGCTCTGGCATTCTTCTTGGGTCTTTCTATTGCCTTTGCTTTGTTGTTTGCTGTTATAGCTAGTTTTGGGAAATTCGGTCGGATATGGCCTGTCTCTCCGCAATTGTAGCATATCCTGGCACTAGCTTTGTTTCTACACTCTTCTTCATTATGCCCTATCTTCTTGCAGAAGTTGCAATACCTCACAGATTTTCTGGTATGCTTCCTTTTACAGATCTTACAGAAGGGCGAAGAAGATGAACCTGCTCCTTTCCCACGATAGGAATTACCAGAACGTAGTTCCTGGGTAATCCTTTGAGCTAGATTCTTTTTCTGGTTTTCTTCTTGTGTGCGTACCAGTCCATCAGTCAGAGTGTTAGCTAATTCTAATGTTTCTTCAATAGTTTGTGTCCTAGCTGCTTTGACCATATCTCTGAATTCATTGATTAATCCCCAGATATAACAGGAGATTAATACTGGCTCTGGCGAGGCCAGCGTTAGTACAATCCTAGCATGCTCAAAGAATTTGGTAGTAAATTCGCTACAATTTACCCCAATCATTCTATGGTTCAGGAATTTATTAGCAATCTGCTCCTTTTCATAAGTAGGAAAAAAATTCCTTTCAACTATTTCCTTAAAGTTGTCCCATTCCATATTATAGACCATGTCACTTCCTCTTTATTTAAGAATGGTATTCCACCACTCCAATGCTTCATCTTTGAAAATATTTGAAGCACACATGATCTTATCCTCATCAACACACTTACTAATTTTTATGACCGCTTCAGTCTTTTCCATCCAGCGTAAGGCTGAAATAGGTCCTTTGTCGCCGGAGAATTCTATTGGTTTGCATGATAAGAATTCTTTGTAAGAACAACCATAAGAGATGGTTTTATTTCGTTTTGGAATTGGAGCTTTGATAAGAATCCCATTATCTCCATTCACATTGTGACTTAGCTCGGTGTGCGTACGTTAACTTCCTATTACATTATTGCCGTTTACCGGCTTTTTATTAATAGAATCGATAATAAACGGCATAGCATCTATTATTCCTTGGGCTACTATGTGTTTTATGGCACTTTCATCCAATTGGTTCCCGTTATCATTATTAGTCTGAACTTCCTGATTTACTTCATTTGACATATGAATTGCAAACATTATCAGGTGATAATATCACGGAATAATTTAAACAACAGATATTCAAACACATTTAACCAAAATCGTCGAACATTGCGATGTTCTACTCTTTTTTATATATTATGCATCAATAAAAACTACAACTGAGATACTAAACATTAGTAATTATATTCTACATATATATAAGTGATATATATATATATTATCAAATTAACATAAAAGTGCATATATATAGTATAGGATATTATGTTGTGGTTTCTCAGAACTACATTTCTCTGCCGTCATATTTCCAGACGAGATTTTCTACTATGCGGCGTATCCTATTTCCTTCATCAATCAGTTCTTCCCCATAGTGGCGAAGTTCAACTACGTTTTCATGACTCATGGGTGGTAATATGGCTGGTATGGGTTCGTTGTAAGCTGGTATGGGTTCTCCGTATGGCATGTAGGGATGTGGATCGTTCATTAGGTCTTGAAACGCCTAGTTATTAGTCCACCACTGCTCTAGTGGGTTTGGTGCTGGTAACCTAGGAATTTCATTAGGGTTGAAAGCTGGTATTGGTAATGGATTTTCTTGATTTGGTTCTGGGTACATTGGTATTGGTGCTATGGGTTGTTCTGGATATAAGGGTAATAACTGAGGTTCTGGTTCTGCTACACGATTAAGGTCGAGTTCATTTTCTGCGGTTCGGAACATATCAAGACTAGCTAATCTCCTATCTAGTTCCTCCCACAGAGGCCTTGACACAGGTATCTGTGCAGTCCCTTCTACCAAAGTTATTGTTGCTTCCTTATTTTTCCTTTTTCTCCTCGTTTCCCTTTTTTCCTTATTGAACCATCCTTTCTTCTTAAGTGGAAAGGCTTCCTCAGATTTTGATTTAAAAACAAAAGGTTCTTCGGTATCAGCCACGTATCCGGATGTTGTTTCTGATGGTCCTTCATTCATTGGAGAATTGGACATGTGACGATAGGCGTCAGATGTATTTTGATCACTCATACTGTGAACTCAAAAATTGTCAAAATAAAATAAAAATCATAATATAAATATTAAAATTTATTTACACAGAATAACACATAAGTTATTTACATAAATTTCCTAACATGATTGTTTAAGTTTTAGGTATTAAAAGAACACCTAAATGGCTTAAACTAGTGGTTCTGATACCACCTTCTGTCACAGCCACCGACCCCACCCTGGGAGCGGGTGCCGCAAGCCTGACCGGTGGTATCGGTGTTTATTAAATTTGTAGCGGAATTAATCATGAGGATCATAGTTAGGAAAAAATTTCAGAGTTTGGAAAACACCAAACTTTTTATATTAAACAAATGTGCTAAAACCCATATTCCATTTATAATGTATTTATAGGGATAAACTCTAATTGCTGAAAAACATAAATATCTTCTTTTTGTAACGCTCTGATTTTTCGTAACTTTCCTTAATTAGAAAGCTTGTCTTATAATTCTATTATTGGAAGCTTGTTCCTCTTTTAATCGTATTTTGTTTTATCGTTGCAAAAACCAAGACTTCAATCGTAATAAAACCCATTGTTTTATTCCAAATTAGACCCTATGTATTCATTATACTTATACGTCTTGATTCGTTATACGTTTGATACCTTGTTCTTGATTCTTGTAAACGTATAATAAACTTTCGAATACATATCATACATACGAAATTTATACATTTTCATGCACGTTTATACGTCATTTACACTTACGATTACTTATTCATGCTTGTACTTGTGTTAAAATTACATAAAACACCTTTATACTATGCCTTCTATGCTTAAAATACAACAAAACCTAACTTAGTTAAATATAAGGGACCAAAAGTGACAAGAAAACAAACTTGTGCCTTGGATGACCTGCCTCGCGGCCCGCGACCGTCCCAGGGTCCCCTCTCGCGCCCCGCCGGAGGCTTCGATCCGCAGAATGCTGTTTGGCAGCTCAACTATTGGGCAATTTTGTGTTTTTTTGGTTGTGTTTCTTGCATTTATTACCACCTAAACTAACCCTAAACCTCTCCTATAAAACCCACCTCAATTCCACACTTCTTCCACTTTGCAAACACTTCATTCTCATTCTCTAATCACTCCAAATCAGTTCCAAAACTCAGTTTAAGGACAGAAACATTCAAGTTGCAAAAGTGAGTCAAAACTCACCTTTCTACTACTTTTCTTCACTTCTTCTTCCTCAACAAAGTATGGAACACCTCTAGGAGTGTTTGCACAGGTTTTCCATGGAAAACCAAGGTGGCACGTCATCCATATTAAGGCCCAACTTTCTATTTTGGAAGAAAACTTACTTAAACATTCTTTAATCTTATGTTTTTCTTCAACAAGCCTATGTCCTTATGCTACTAATCAAGTCTATGATTAGTATTCTTAAAAACAAGGTTGTTACATATAAATCGGAGTGTTTTATCACTCCAAACTTTTTGTGTTTGTAAGGGTTTTAACCCACAAGTGTTGTATCCACCAAGCTTGTTCTTAAAACAAGACTTGTGTAGGATGTGTGTAATTATTTGGAAGCCTTGGCTTCCTACCTTCAATTCACCACCCCACTTTATGATTTGTCCCTTGAGTAGTTAGTTCATTTCATTTTCATTTTTATTATATTCATGACCATCCTTGTTGTTCTTGTAACAACTTGTGCATTGGTGCAAATACGAAAAAGGTCTTAAATGGAAGGATTATCCTCCTACCTCCTTGCATGACTTATATGAGATTCTTGTATACATGTTGGACTATATTTACACTATATAGAACATATAGAACATATATAAAATATAATAAGCGAACCCTTGATGTTAATTGAATGATTATTCGTCATGATATTAAGTTACATCATCTAAGTACTTAACTTCTCGTTACGATTCTATTGGATATTGTAACCCATGAAATCATTCCAAACCCAATGGGTTTTATAGTATCAAAACGAGTATTAAGTCTAGATGATTATTTTCTTGTATATATACTTTTGTGTATTTAAAGTCCTAATCTCGAGTCTAAACATCCCTTAAACTCCAATTTGAACATATTCATTCTCTTATTTTCAACAAACTCGTCACTCTTGGATAATCGGAAAGCATATGCAATTTTGTGAGTACACATGACGCCTTTTGTTTTAATACACTTTGGGTGCAACATGTTTTACTTGTTAAAATGGACAATTTACACAAACATGCTTTATTCAGTCAATCCTTATACATGTTTTGTTATGCTTAGGTTCATGCTAGAATTCATACTACTTGTTAACCCCCCCTTAACAATTATAGCGCTATAGGAGTAGCACACCACCCGACGAGGTTTGTTAAGTTATATTCTTTTTAGTCTTGATACTTCGGTATCGAGGGAAACATATTATTCATACTTAGTCTCGTCACTTTTGTGGCGAGGGCACTTATATTCTTTTGGAAACTTGGGTTTGACTTTTAGTTATGCATGCTAGATGACCTTGTATATCAAATTGCTATGTTGGACTGAGAAATATTTTTATACTTATGCCACGTGTCTAAAACTGGTGTACTCGCCAATACGTTGTATTGAACTATGCTTTTTAAAATATGTTGCAGGTTTTGAGATGATGTTGATGATGCATGGAACATAGTAGGATGCCTAGATACTCATTTTAAATTTTGTATTCTTAATGTAATTCTTTTATCTCAAATTGTTGTATTTGTCTTCAATTTTTATAATTGACTCTTTAGAAATGAAATGAAATTCAATATTTAAATACCTGTCGCAAATTCTAGTGTTATGATGTCTCGAGCAATCTATTTCGTCTCACTCCGATGTTTCCACCATCGGTTGGGGTGTGACACTTTTATTCAGGTAACTATAACCACTTTATTTTAGCCTTCAGTGCTCCATAGCTGGCTTCTAATAGCTTCACATCAAATTACCTAAAACGTGTTTTGAAAACTTTTTATCAGCAAGAAATATTGGCGAGTACATTCTATTTATAAAAAGACACATTGTTATATTTTACAGTATCAAGAAGGATATTACAATGTTTACATCTACCAAATACTCAATCAGTATTTGTCACGTTGGCAATTACAATGACTGTGGTCATATTACTATTGGCTAACTTTCGTTCAATAGTAACACTTGTCTAGTATTGTATACAAAACCCCACATACTGTCAGTAATTATAGAATACAAATACTTAACTACTGTAAGTATAACTGAAAAATATTTAGGGTTTTGCAAAGCATTTTAAATAAAATGGCTCACAATGATGTGAGAAAAAGGAGAATGACTCGCGTTGCAAATTTAGGGTTTTACTATAAGCTTCCTGATAATATTTTCTAGTGAAATCCTGAGTTCCTAAATAATATATACAATGCACGCATGTTAGTATAATAACCCAATTCAACTTTATCAATACATCACGAGATCAGAACCCCAACGTCGTTCACAAAGCATAGCCTTATTCAGGCAGCGCCTTGACATCCGTTGCTGGGTTCAAGATCGATTGGATAGGGTATCGAATTAGTGATCAGGGGTTAAAACACTTACAATGGGGTAAAGCTTCATGAAAATAGGGGTACTAGGTATATAATTTTCGTGCAGAATGTTGAGAGAAGAAAGAAATTTGTGAACGATTTGAACTGCAGACTGAAAGCTCTATTTATAGCTGTTTTAAGACCCCGTCGCGCCCCGCGGTAGGGTAAGCTAAACTCGCCGCGGCCCGCGAAAACCCCTAGCTAGGGCTTAGGTGTGATTAGTCACCAGTGTAGGTTTGACACGTGGACGACACGTGTCCCTAGGCATGTCCAGAAAGTTATGAGGCCTCCGCGACCCGCGGTAGCCTTCCCTTAGTCTGTCGCGGCCCGCAACAGACATATAATTATTATTTCTTCATTTTTCAAGTTAAATAACCCACCGCGACCCGCGGTGGCCTTCCCTTAGTCTGCTCGGTTTGTCGATTACGGAGTGTTTTAAGACATTTTTTAGGGTTGTTATACCGTGCGCACTAGCACACGGTCTAGCCTACTACTTTGCCTCCACCCATCACCGGCAGGAGCACGGATTTTTGTATGGCGGCGCGTACGTGACCGTCATTGCCCGTTCATTGGGCCTCGTACTGGAGGAGGACCCACAGTTACTACCACCTATAGCACTGACGCGGATGGGTTTTCAAACGTTGTGGGGGATGGGACTGATTAAGAGGTTCGACGTCCTTGGCGAGCGGTTTAAAACCCGCACAGGTCTCTTATTGCAACCGCGGGACCTAACAGAGTAGTTCGATCTAGTCTGTCCTCCACCAGATCCTACTGCAGCAGTCGTGCATGTGACACCCGACCTCTTAGGCCGTACCGGACAATAGTAATCTGTGTAGCGAACATGTAACGTGACTATTTGTGACTAAATATGATGTTAATATATGATATATGATGTGTTGATAAATTTAGATGTGTATAAAAATTATGTTGGCAACGATAAAACTAACGCTTATCGCGTAACGTTTAAAATGCGAAACGAACGTCGGTGACCACCCGATCAGTGTTAAAATCCTAAAAATAGTCTGTTATGATTAGAATAATAATTTTAATCATATCCATGTGGAAAAATAATTTAAAACGCTAAGAAACTCTATTTTTCAAGTTTGAGCGCGTACCGCGCGATACAGCGCGAATTAAACAAAATATTGTCAACGCAGCCAGTCAGGGCAACTGGTAATTATTTCAGTAATAATTTTGAATGATTATTTTTATAGAACAATAAAAATAATTTAAAACACACTAAACGGGATTAAAACGCGAGATAAAATACCCGGTAATCAGTAAAATACGTGTTTTTGAACTAGTATGCATATAATATATGTATGTATGTATATATTTAGAGAGAGAGAGGGACATGGGCGGTAATGTGGGCTGCCCGCAACCTCTTGATTGTTGTGTATTGGACACATGTCCATACATGGTGAGTGGTGGTGATGATTAATCTTGATTCATGCACCATAAACTTCCAATTCCAAGATCACAATTTAAAATTCACACTCTCTCTCTTTCTCTTGATTTCTCACGGCCGAAAACCCCTCTTGTACACTTCAATTTTCATTTTCAAACTTAAACCTTGAATATCATGTCCATTCCAAGGTGTTTTCAAGATCATAAGAAGGGTTGGAGGTGATTTCAAGTGGATTCAAGCAAGAACAAGACCCTAAAACATCATCTTTATCAAAGACCCATTTAAAATCTTGAAGTATAATATATTTTCTTTAAATATTGTTCTTGATTCATAGTAACAAAGAAGATAATGAAAGTTTCTCTTGATTCTTGAATCTAAACATAAACTTGAAAATTTCAAACAAATGAGTTTTGAATATAATAAAAATGAGTGTGTGCGTGTATGAGTATATGGCCTATTGTGTGTATATACATATGTATAAATTGTATTTTGATTTTTGATAAAAAGTTCTTGATTATTTGCTTTCTTGAAATATATGATGATTAAAGGGATTTTTAGATATCATGCAAGAAGGTTCTAAAAGATCTAAGATTTGAAAGTGATGTGTTGAAAAGTAAAATTTTGGATGTATATGTGTGTATAGATTTCGTGTATATGTGTGTGTGTATATGTATGCATGCATGTGAAAATTGTTATAAAAGTGAAAGATCTAAGCATGAGTGAACATGAATGATTTGAAAGATTATTGTGTTATGTGTAATATTTGTAAGAATATTATGTTAGTGAAGTTTTGAGCATGGTTAGATCATGAGTGATGATGATGATGATAATGTGTGAGTGCATTAGATGCACATATATGAATTTACATGATGATGTGAAGGCATGAAATGATCATATGTTTATGATTTTATAAAAATTAGATCTAATCAGAATCTAAACACTAAAATAAGAGTATTTTTAAGTGTTTAATGATATATAACTTTGTCATATTGTTTGCTAGCTTTGCATGTTGTACTTGGTGCATTAAAAGTTGTAAAATACGTGAAATCGCATGATTTATGTGACTTACACAAAAACTGCACTAATCTAATTATAACCACTATTTTAATCAGTAAATAACATGTATTGTGTTAAAATAACAAGTCGTTTCGAGTTGGGGTGGTTATGGTAACGTTTAATGCAAAACTATGCGTTAAAACGGTCAAAAATCGGCTTTTCGAGTGATTTTTGTAAAAATGAATTAGATCAGTAAATAAACTGATGTTTTTAGTTTAAAAATAAGTATTTTAACTAATTTTAAGTTTACTTGGTGTTTGGTTGGTCATACATGACTTCCAACGCCCGAAAACGTACCGAATTGCTAAAATACGCATTTTTCGATGAACACTAGTATGGGTAAATTTTGAGTGAACCTTATGTGACAAAATGTGTTAAGTAATTTAAACATGTAAATGTGATAATATGTTAAGTGTTAATTTGATAGTGGGAAATTTAGACTATGCATGTGTGCATGTACGTTTTGTGCGGTAGAAACTGTAAAATTGCGTTAGATGTGCAACTTCTTTGTCGAGCATGAAATTTGATACATATGAGATGTTTTATGTATATTTGCTTTAAAATTACAAAATAGATAAGTTTGTAATATTTCACGTGTTTCGGTGTTAAATTACATGAACGTTTATGTACATATATTACGACGCGCAAATCGTAGATATATTGCGTATAAACAGGAGAGTTAACAGGATTTACACAATAATGGTCTCCAATAAAATCGTTCAAGTCGCAAAACTCATAAAAATATATATATGTATATGGACTCATATATATATATTAACGTGCCAACATAATAAAAAATGACAACTTTTCGAGAAAATCTCAAAGTTATGTGATAATTCTAAGAAACGGAGAAACTTAGGATTTTTGTGTTATGTATATTGATTTAGAATCGTTCCTATATTAGGACGTGTAGAAAATCAATCTCTGGGATTGTGATATTTAAAATACGCACCCAAAGGTGAGTGTCACTAAACCCCTCTTCTACTGTTTTGTATATATTTTGGGGGTGGAACACGTCGTTAAAAGGGTTTAATAATGTTTTCAAAATAAAACATACATTTTAATATAAAATATATATTTTCGCTGAAAATATATAAATTTGATAAGTTATACGTTTCGAAGTAAAACGTTTTTGATGAATGAATATTGTATGTGCGGTATTTCTTAAGTGAAACAAGACCGTACGGATTGGGGATGAATTCCGGACTGGGTCTCAAAATTTGAGTGACAGGGGAATTCGTAAATCGTCGTGTATTAAATTGTCATATTAGTAGGATATATATATATATATATATTGTACGTGAGGCAGACATCATATTGTTCTTCGAGAAAGAACCATGTGCCCATGATGTCGTTTAATCAGTTAAGTATTGTACGCGATGAATTGTTGGTAGATCTATCGGGTTGACAACCCCGTCGTGACCGGTCGCCCCGTGTTAATGTCAAACGACGAATTAATATTCTGTTTATTGTCTAGCTTTGATTATCCCTGCATGGTTAATATATAGTTCGTATCTTCTAGCTAACATACGAGTCTGAAAGTTGACACATTAATTTAACATACAAAACTTGGGCAGTAACAATATTGTCGGGTTCAAGAAACTGCGACCGAAGGCCCATGAATTTTATTAAGAAAGTAAAATGGACTTTCTAATAATTAAATGGATGTTTTTAAATAAACACCTAAACAGAAAGTTTTCCTTGGAATAAAATTTGTTAGTAAACGAATAAGTAAACTCACCTTCCTTTGTGTTGACACTTGATTTTAACGTGTTCTACAGGTACCTGAGTTCGGCTTCGGGAAATCATGGTGTATCTTGTGTTTGATGATGCATGCTCTTTTGTTTAAATATGTTGGACAACTTTATACTATCTGGGACGTTTGTAATAAGATCCGCGAGGATCAAAACAACTTAACTTATGTGGTTGTGTCATGACTTTTAAAATGTAATGCTTAATAATTAGTTTTAAAATATGTTAAAATGTCCAACAAAAGAATGCATCGTCCGAAAAGGTATAAATGGACACCAACTTCCGTCACCACTACATTTTATATTCCGCTGTGACGTTTTTTTTGGTGTGTGACAGAAGTTGGTATCAGAGCCATTGGTTGTTAGTGAACAAGATGTTTTCACGGAAAACACTAGACTTCAACCGGAGAATTTTGAAATATAAAGTCCAAAATTCTCGAAGCCAATATTTTTAAATAAACCTAGAAAATATTTTATCATGTATGAAAACCATTATGTGTTTTATGTGCATATGTGATTTTCTGTTTATTTGACTTTATTTGTTACTGTTTATGTTGATTACGCACTTACTTGTACGGTTATATGTGTGTCACAGATGTCGCACGAACACGAGGTCGTTGAGATGCACGACTAAGATTACGAGCCAGATTTTGAGACTTCACCTAGACGTACGCTGCCAGAGACACCTATCACGGCTCCACAGATGGTTGGTAATACTGAGCTTACCTCATCTTTCCACGTCAATCCTGCTGCTTTTGCCAGCCAGGGAGACCCCCGATGCGCTTTCACTAGCAACGGGTGGATATATGATGATGATGTACCTCTCTCAATCCATGAGACGGGATGATCATCTGGCACTGTACCAGTTACCGATGACGTGATCAGGAGTGTCCCTACTGTCGGAGGATCTACTAGTATCGCACCAGTGGTGGACGCCACTATCGTCACGGCTCGACCTTTAGAGCCATCAGTCGTCCCACATGCTGCTGTGATCGAGCCTGCTACTGAGATCCCTCCGCTTGTTTTGTCTGAGTCTTCTTTGCCTGTTTTAGAGTCACGCACTTCTTCTAGCCGCTGTTAGTTTATTATCGTCGTAGGAAGAGGATTAGGCCCGCTGGAGATAGGGTAGATCGATATTGTCATTGTGATCGACAGCTCGCCGCATTGCGCAAGGACCTAGACATAGCCAAAGGAAAGGCGAAGTACCTCGAGGAATAGATGGACGACCATAAGGAGTTGAGGGTTATAGATCACACCGCGAGAGATGAGATGCATTGGAGGGTTGTGGATTTGGAGAAGCTTGTCCAGGAGATGTTAGAGTCTCTAGGCTTGAGGCGTTGACGTTAGTCATTTGTTTGTTTGTTTGTTCCGTTGTTTGTTGGATTGTACTGTTAGACATTTCTTTGTATGTTCTTTGTGTTTGTGGCCTCCGTGCCAGTTTCATTTTTGGATATTCTTTGGGAATTTTATAGGAACTTGTTTATGGATGTCGATGTAGGCATGCTGAGAATAGTCTTTGTACTGAAAACGAGTTTAAATAATTTCTATAATAAATACCAATGATGTACTTTTGGTTTAAAAATTTTTCTCATTAATATGTGGATATTTTACATGCGCAATGTTTGGTCCACTAACATTTAATGATTGAATTATTTTTGGTTATCATCTTATGTGGATATTATTGTTATGATAATCGAAACGGCGAAATGCTGCCAAAAGCAAGACAGGGTACCGGATTACCTACCACACCGGAAGAGTTGGCTCAACTCATAGCCCAACACGTTAATACTGCCATGGAACAGCTCAATGCTAATGATGGTCAGGGACGTGGACGTGGTGCACACGGGCAAGGTTTTGGTGGGGCACATAATGGAAATCCTCCAGGTAAAATGTGATCGGAAAGTTTTAGTAGTTCATGTGTTATGATATCATTGGAATGAATTCCTGATTTCTATTAACATTAATGAACAGTGCACGGATGTACATATAAAACATTCCAGGGCTGTAACCCACGATCATTTACCGGTGCTGAAGGACCCTTAGATATCACCTGGTGGATTGAGAAGATGGAATCTTTCATGGCAATCAGTGGTTGTGCTGCTAATCAAAGGGTGAGATATGCTTCTTGCTATTTTCTTGATGAAGCGCTGTCCTGGTGGAACTCGCAAGTTCAAATTTTAGGTGAAGACGCTGCCTACGGTCTGACCTGGAACGAAGCTTGAAGGATGCTTCCAGTGCGGGGAACAAGGACATTTAAAGAAGGATTGTCCTAAGACAGGAGGACAGAATGCCAGGGGTAGAGCGTTTGAGCTAAATGCTGGGAAGGCACGTGATGATCCTGCTGTAGTCACTGGTATGTTTATGATCAATAACCATTCCGCGTTCGTACTTTTTGATACTGGAGCTGACTTGAGTTTTGTTTCGAAAAACTTTGCACTATTCCTGTGTTCACCTACAAGTAAGCTAAATAAGAAGTACTCGATAGAACTAGCAAATGGTAAACTGATAGAGACTAGCGAAGTCGTACGCGACTGTAGTATTCTGTTAGGCGATCATAAATTTAGTATTGATTTACTACCAGTGGAGTTGGGAAGCTTCGATGTAGTTGTAGGAATGGATTGGTTGTCCAAGAACAAAGCGGAGATTGTTTGCTCGAAGAAGCGAGTGCGGATACCTTGTCCTGGTGGTGGCGAAGCGATAATCATCCATGTAGATCGATCGAGTCGTGTGTCGAGTATTGTCAACTCTATGAAGATGCTCAAGTTGTTGTGAAAAGGTTATCCTGCGTTCTTAGTTAACGTGATGGATACAAAGGCCGAATGTAGGAAGATCGAGGAGATTCCAATTGTTCGTGATTGTCCAGAAGTTTTTCCTGAAGACTTGCCTGGATTACCCCCTGCGAGACAGATCGAGTTCCGAATTGATTTGGTACCTGGTGCTGAACCAATTGCAAAATCTCCCTATAGATTAGCACCGTCTGAAATGAAAGAAATGTCGAACCAGCTTCAAGAGCTACTAGACAAAGGTTTCATTCGACCGAGTTATTCGCCTTGGGGTGCGCCTGTTCTATTCGTGAAGAAGAAGGATGGATCCTTCATGATGTGTATAGATTACAGGGAGCTGAACAAGTTAACTATCAAGAATCAGTATTCATTGCCGAGGATTGATGATCTGTTTGACCAGCTTCAGGGATCCAGCTACTACTCGAAGATAGATCTGCGTTCAGGCTATCATCAGTTGAAGGTTGCTGACGAAGACATTCCAAAGACAGCCTTTCGAACACGATACGGCCATTATGAGTTCCTAGTCATGCCCTTTGGTTTAACTAATGCACCAGCTGTGTTCATGGATCTCATGAACAGGGTATGCAAACCCTACTTGGACAAATTCGTGTAGTATCCATTGACGATATACTTATTTATTCACGAACCAAAGAAGATCATGAGCTTCATTTGAGGTTAATTTTGGAGTTGCAGAAGGAAGAGAAGCTGTATGCCAAATTCTCTAAATGTGAGTTTTGGATTCGGGAAGTTCATTTCCTCGGACATGTCATAAATGAGAAAGGTATACATGTAGATCCGTCTAAGATCGAAGCAATAAAGAATTGGGAAGCGCCAAAGACTCCGTCAGAGGTGCGACAATTCTTAGGGATTGCTGGGTATTACCGGAGATTCATCGAGAACTTCTCCAGAATAGCGCAGCCATTGACGCTATTAACCCAGAAGGAGAGGAAGTTTTACTGGACGGAGTGTCACACCCCGACCACGTAAAACAACAAATCGTGGCGGAAACGTCGGGGAGTGTTGTAACAGAATTATTGTTTCAAACCAGGGATACAAGAGTATCGTTTTATTGAATACTAAACATTGTCTTAAAGTTAAACAAGCAATTCAAATATAGTTTATCATCGTTATTAAATCACTAAGGCCTCGTCCGGTCCTAAGTGAGCATGCATCCTATTCGCAATCAACATTAAGCAACATCACCTGAAACATATGTAAAAACAAAGTCAGCTTGATCAATGCTAATGAATGTCATTCGTTATGTAACTATTCGCAATCAACATTAACAAACCTCCAAAGGGTAAGTTAACAATCCTCAAATTCAGTCGTTACCCACCTAACCCACACATAACCATGGGTCCGGTCTGATAACGGGATTTGTCGGATCCTATGGTACCATAACCTAATACTGGTCGGCTTGATCAATGATAATGAATGTCATTCGTTATGTAACTACCACCAACAAGTTCGTTCACATTATCGAAATCGTTATTAGTTTTGTATAAACCATCTCAATCGTTTTGAAACCATTGTTAGAATATCGAAATCGTTTTGATACATATGAATCACCCCAAAATAATCGAAAACAGTAAAAAGAGGGGATCTATGTACTCACTTTATTTTGCAGGCGATTCCGAATACGCAAGTCAAGATTAAGGTGTCTGATAATAAGGAAACTCAAGTTGTCCTAATGAATCGTACAAGAATAATGTATCAATATTGAGGTCGTATAGTGTTGACGGGATTTGTTGAGTATTTATTGTATTTGATAGTGTTTAGATTAACCAGAAGGATCTTGTGAATTATATGTTTAGAGGGCTCGGAAAAATGATCATGATATAGAGGAATTATTTATGAAAAATATTTATTTATCATAAATAATTAAATTGCAAAAAATGTACAATCGATTTAATATAAACATTTGTAATAATAAATCAAATATATTTAACTAGTATCATAATTAAATATAATGATTATTGGCAAAATATTGTACAAGTGATATAATTAATTTATATCATAATAATTAAAAATAACATTTTTAATTATTGAACTTAAATATTACTGATTTAATTATATAAATATTGAAATTATATAAAATATCAGTAGCAACATTATTTTTGTAAAGATCAACACTTAAAATAATTAATCTGAAAATTTCAGAATTTAATTCCTAAAAATCGATTTATTATTAATTATTTAATAACAAACTGTTTTAATATTGTAAAAAATAGTTTTATAAATAAATTGACTAATTTCACATTTTTAATAAAAGCAACATTGATTAATAATCTTATAAAAATTATTGGAATGTTGAAAATATTAAAAATTAATTGATTAAAAAGAAATGCAGACCCCTGGGTTCGAACCCGGGTCTGTACTGAAGGCAAGCATACACACAACCACCAGGCTAGCCTGGTGGTTTGTGTTTATGTTTAGTTTAATTAAATTAAATACAGAAATGAATTTAGTCATATTCCCCAAATAGAGTCAACAGAAAAGTCAACCCTCGCAATTCATGATCAAAACTGGTTTAAAATTTAATTAACTTTGGGGAAACATTGTATAAGCATAAATGAACTAATTGAAACAATAAAAACGAACCGGTATCGGCTGGAACAGTGAACCGACTAAATTCCCGCGAAAAAGTGAGTATTCCGGCGAGTTTTCCGACGAGCTCCGAAAGCTTATTAGAGAGGTTTTTAGAGAAATGTGAAGGGTGCAGGAGATTCGTAGGAGTCCAGGGAGTTTAAATAGCACTCAAATTCGACACAAATTAGTGGATTTGATCTACTTTTATTTTTATTAAAATTCTTTTTAAAAAGTTCCGATTCATAGTTGTTATAGCACGAATTTGTGTCGTTTGAATGATTGGGATTAGTTGGGATAGGTTGGGTATCATGTGGGTAGCTTTACAGGTCGAAAGGATGGTTTAAAAATCGTTTTTGGTGAACTTTTGGCGAAATCCGCGAGTTACTGTTGTTGTTCTTATAATTCAGATCTAATTGAAAGTCAATATATATATATAATACATTTCAGAATATATCGCATCCAAGCTGATAGCTCAACTGGTTGCGCGTGTTGTTGTTGTCTGAAAGGGCGCGGGTTCGAGTCCCGTTCCGGGCCAATTCTTTGGGATTTAATCCCTTGTTAGATTTCCTGATTTATTTAATTAAATTTATTAATTCCAATTAGTATATATAAGGAATTAAAATCCATATCTTCACATCTCTATACAGAGGATAAACTGGTTAAGTCGTTCGTGTTACAACCGAGAGGTCGCGAGTTCGAAACCCGACAGGGGCCGGTCCGATACAGAAGGTCCCCCCTTTTATTCGTATTTTTGGATATTTACACTTTGGTCCCTGTAGTTTGATAATTGGCAGATCTGGTCCCTGAGGTTTCAAAATTGACACTAATGGTCCCTGTAGTAGTTCAGTTAAATATGCTAACTGAGTTAAGTTTAAAGAAGGAATTCTTTGTATGAAAGTTAACCAGGTTAGGATATTTAGTTAAAATGAGTTTCAAAAAGTCAGTTTTAGTCCCTAAAGTTTAAGTTTCAGAAAATGACCAAATGAACCTTGGACTTTTATTTCAAAACTATATATTTATCTCTTTATAAAGTAAGTTTCCAAAGAATGTCAAATAGGTCCTTTAGATTGTAGTTTCACAAAATGTCACAATAGGCCCTTATAGTTTATGTAACCTTGTTTAATAGCATAAAACTCAACAAATTTGCAATTGTTTCACGTGTTTGTATTGGTATAAGCATGTATAAGCACAAAGCAAGTATGTTCAAATAAGTTTTATTCCAAATACGGTATTTGTTACAATGAAAGTTAAACAAATACGAGTGTGAAAACCAAGGTGGTCACAATCTCCCCTACTTTAGGAAATTTCGTCCTGAAATTTTTATTTAGAGGAATCTTGTGAAAACAAATGCGGATGTTTCGCCTTCATCTGGTCCTTACATTCCCAAGTAAACTCGGGGCCATGTTTGGATTCCCAGCGAACTTTGACCAAATGAATCCGTTTGTTCTTAAACTGTTTGTATGTACATTCCACTATCTCCACAGGTTTCTCGACAAAGTGCATCGTTTCGTCGATTTGAATCTCGTCGAGAGGAATGTGAAGATCAGCCTCAGCTAAACACTTTCGCAAATTGGACACGTGAAAAGTCGGATGAACATTTCCAAGCTCTGGAGGTAGTTCTAGTCGATAGGCAACCTTTCCAATTCTTTCAACAATCTTAAATGGTCCAACATATCGTGGTGCAAGTTTTCCTTTCTTTCCAAATCTCACCACTCCCTTCCAAGGTGAAACCTTGAGTAGGACATGGTCTTCGATTTGAAATTCCATAGGCGTGCGTCCCAAATCTGCATAACTCTTTTGACGGCTTCTAGCGGTCACAAGATTATCGCGGATTTTCTTGATTTTGTCCGTTGTTTCCAGAATGAGCTCAGGTCCAGTAAGCTGAGCTTCACCGATCTCATTCCAACAGACGGGTGAACGACATTTTCGACCATAGAGAGCTTCGAATGGTGCCATCTTAATACTAGCATGATAACTATTATTGTATGAGAACTCGATCAGTGGCAGATGAGAATCCCAATTACCACCAAAGTCTATCACGCATGCTCTAAGCATATCCTCCAAAGTTTGAATCGTCCTCTCAGATTGACCATCTGTTTGGGGATGATAAGCAGTGCTTAGATTCAGTTGGGTCCCCAAAGCAGGTTGCATGGTCTTCCAAAAATGAGACGAAAACCGAGCATCACGATCGGAAATGATATCTAAAGGAACACCATGTCGTGATACGATCTCGTCTACTTAGATCTTGGCAAGCTTTTCAGCAGAGAAATCCTCACGGATTGGTAAGAAGTGAGCAGATTTCGTTAAACGATCAACTACTACCCAAATAGCATCGTGACCTTTAGACGTACGCGGTAACTTAGTAATGAGATCCATTGCAATGTTCTCCCACTTCCAAACCGGTATCTCTGGTTGTACAAGCAAACCAGAAGGTCGTTGATGTTCAACCTTGACTTTGAGACAAGTTAGGCATTTTGATACATACAAGGCAACATCCTTCTTCATACCAGGCCACCAGAACTTAGTACGAAGATCCTTGTACATTTTATCAGCACCAGGATGGATAGAATATCGAGACTTGTGAGATTCGTCCATTACTAAGGTGCGAAGATCGTCCTGATTTGGAATCCACAAACGATTCTCAAAATAGAGTAAACCATCGTCTTTCCTTTCGAGTTTAAGCTCAAGTTGAAGCGGTAGCTCATATTTCAATAAGTCTTTGATCACACAAGCTCGTTGAGTTTGAAGAACACGAGATTGAATATCAGTTAGGGTTCGAACAGAATGAAGCTTGACTCGTTCCTTTCGACTAAGCGCATCGGCTACGACATTCGCCTTACCAGGATGGTAACGGATATCGCAATCATAATCGTTTAAGAGTTCAACCCTTCGTTCCATAGAGGTAGTGTCTCCATATTTTAAGCGCAAAAACCACAGCTCCTAACTCGAGATCATGATTCGTATAGTTCTTCTCGTGAACTTTCAGCTGTCTAGACGCATAAGCTATGACTTTACCTCGTTGCATAAGAACGCAACCAAGTCCTAGATTCGACGCGTCACAATAGACAACAAAATCATCGTTTCCCTCAGGTAGAGATAGAACAGGAGCATCACAGAGCTTCCGTTTCAGCGTTTGGAACGCTTCTTCTTGCTTAGGTCCCCACTCAAAAGGCTTATTCTTCTGAGTCAAAGCAGTGAGTGGAACCGCCATCTTTGAAAAGTTAGAAATAAACCGTCGATAATAACCAGCAAGACCAAGAAAAGAATGAACTTTTGTAGGTGTCGTCGGTGTATTCCAATCCTTAATTGCAATAATCTTGGATGGATCTACGTGAATACCCTGCTCATTGACAATATGAGCCAAGAACTGAACTTCTTTAAGCCAGAATTCACACTTGGAGAATTTAGCAAAAAGTTGTTCCTTCTTTAGGAGTTCCAATGTCAAACGAAGGTGTTGCTCGTGATCGGCTCGAGACTTTGAATAAATGAGAATATCGTCAATAAACACAATGATGAACTTATCTAAATAAGGTTTACAAACCCTATTCATTAAGTCCATGAAGATAGCTGGGGAATTTTTCAAACCAAAAGGCATGACAGTGAACTCGTAATGCCCATATCTTGTACGGAAAGCAGTTTTGGGAATATCTTCTTCGAGAACACGAAGTTCATGATACCCAGATCGCAGATCGATCTTGGAAAAGCATGAAGCACCTTGCAGCTGGTCGAAGAGATCATCAATTCTAGGTAGGGGATATCGATTCTTGATGGTAAGCTTATTAAGCTCACGATAATCGATACACATTCGAAAAGATCCATCTTTCTTTTTCACAAAGATAACAGGAGCTCCCCAAGGCGAATAGCTCGGACGGATGAATCCTTTATCAGACAACTCTTAAAGCTGTTTCGATAACTCTTGCATCTCTGACAGTGCAAGACGATAAGGTGCTTTCGCAATCGGGTTGGCATTGGGTACAAGGTCAATATGAAACTTGACTTGACGAACTGGAGGCAAACCAGGCAGTTCATCGGGAAACACCTCTAGATAATCCCGAACAATCGGAATATCCTAAATACTCTTACTCTTGCCTTTATCCTCGGTGACATGTGCCAGGAAAGCAACATATCCTTTTCGTAAATATCTTTGGGCCTTTGTACACGACATAAGCTTCAATCCACCAGATGGTTTTTCGCCACGAACTTCCAGAACATCGCCAGACGGAAGAGGAATACAAACAATCTTATCAAAACAAACCACCTCAGCATGATGTTTGGTTAACCAATCCATCCCCACGATAATATCGAAACTCCCAAGTTGCATCGACGTTAGGTCAATGGGAAAAAGATGGTTATCAAGGTTTAACTGACAATCACGGATAACAGAATCGAGAACGAGAGGTTTACCAGTAGCAACTTCGACAGATAAGGGTTTCCTCAGTTTAGTTCTAGGTATCGCAAGCAAAGGTTCAAAAGATAATGAAACAAAACTTCTATCGGCGCCAGAATCAAAAAGAATATATGCAGGTCGATTGTTAACAAGAAACGTACCATTAACCACATCGTTGTCAGCCCTCGCTTCGTTAGCATTCAGATTGTACGCTCGCCCACGAGCGGGATTCGCATTTGCATTGACATTGACATTCAGGTTTGGATTTACATTTGCATTTGCCAACCTCGGACAGTTGTTGCGGTAGTGACCAAGCTCTCCACAATTGAAACATGTACCCGGTGGGAATCTAGCAGCATTCCCCTGAACTGGAGCTTGATTCCGAACAATCTGATTCTAACCCGAACGACAGACGTTGGCCAGATGCACAAGCTTACCACACGTTGTGCATTGCCTACAAGCTTGTTGTGCAACATGATGACCATTGCAGCGAGCACAATGAGGTGCGGTACCAGCATACGCTTTCTTCGCAGGAGGTTGAGCTGGCGGGTTCTGAGGGTTCTGAGCAGTTTGTGCAGTTACTGCAAAATTCTGGGAACCCTTTCGCTTTCTCGACTTCTTCAATGACTCACCTTCTTTACCCTTACCTTTATTCTTGTCCTTCCCAGAATCAGTCGCCTTCTTTTTATCACCATTGCGGGTGAGTTTACCCTTCCTGAGTTGAGACTCAGTCAGGGTAGCAGACAACTCGATTGCTTGGCGAAGGGTGGTAGGATTAATATCGGTCACTATATCCAGAATAGAATCGGGTAGACCATCGATATACCTCTCTATCGCTTTCTCCAACGGGGTAACCATAGTAGGACACAAAAGACTGAGCTCCTCAAATCGATCCATATACGCACGGTGTTCTCCCCCGTCTTGTTTCAGATTGTCAAACTCTTGTTCCAAAGCTCGAATTTCATGACGGGGACAGAACTCTCTCATCATGAGAGCTCGAAGCTCTTCCCATGTTTGTGCCAACGCCACCTTGGCACCCCTGTCGCGCATCACTCCGTTCCACCACGTAAGAGCACGCTTCTCAAACATACTCGAAGCAAATTCAACCTTACGCCCATTCGGACATTGCACATGTCTGAATGTGTTCTTGATACTCTCGAACCATTGAAGAAGTGCAGTTGCTCCTTGTGACCCAGAAAACTTTAGCGGCTTAGCAGAATTGAAATTCTTGAAATTACACGGTGCATTACTGTTGCTGTTGTATATCTCGTGGACTTGGGTCACAACACCGGGAAGCACAGCAGCCACTTGCTGAGAGACCAGGGCTGCGATTTCTTCAATAGTAAAAGATTGTGCTTCACGTCGAGGAGGCATTGTCTAGTAAGGAAACAGGAGAATCGAGTGAGATTGAAAATTAGGAAAAACAAAAGAGGTATCGACAAAACACAAGGAAGGCGATCATTTGTATGTTACCTAGAACAAACAAATGACACGCAGTGACTAATCAAAGTAATGAATCAAAATAATGTATCGCGAAGACATGCTCGCCTATAAGTGAACACTCACCCCAAGAGTTCCCAGGTAAGAGTGACTGGTCCGATTATGTGGATTTATACGAACACTCTAGCCTTAGACAGAAAACTCAGGGTACATGCATTCACTCTTCCAGTTTGCAGGTTTTCACATTATTTAGACCCAAACTCTGACGAGATTTTGAAAACTCAAAAGGCACTAAGCCAAAAATGAGTCAAACTAGAAGGGTTCAAAACCTTATAACAGAGGGTTCAAAACCTAGTAATCAATCATCCTAGAACGGATGATTAATTTTCGAAGCAGATTCGGATTTTGTTTTTTTTTTAAATTCTAAACACAAATCAACTTGCATTGGGGTCCTAGAAAGTTATAGTCTAGGTCAAAGTTTTACTAATAACCTAATTCTCTATAACCATTGGCTCTGATACCAACTTTTCTGTCACACCCCGACCACGTAAAACAACAAATCATGGTGGAAACGTCGGGGAGTGTTGTAACAGAATTATTGTTTCAAACCATGGATACAAGAGTTTCGTTTTATTGAATACTAAACATTGTCTTAAAGTTAAACAAGCAATTCAAACAAAGTTTATCATCGTTATTAAATCACTAAGGCCTCGTCCGGTCCTAAGTGAGCATGCATCCTATTCGCAATCAACATTAAGCAACATCACCTGAAACATATGTAAAAACAAAGTCAGCAAAGAAATGCTGGCGAGTACATAGTTTTTGTGTGAGTATCAGATTCATGGCTCGTTTGTATGTTAAAACAACTTGTACAACTTCGTTAATTGATATTAGAAAACCTTGTTTTGTAAAATGTTTGTATTGTAAATGAATAACCAAGTCAAAATAGATTGGTCATAATTTATAAACCTTGATGCCATGAATCTTAACCCAAAACATTTGTTTTTGTAAACCAAATCATAAATCGTTCTTATAATAAAACCCGTATGGTTTATATAGTTTCGTAAACATCGTTGTGTAATATTGCTTAACTCGTTCTCGTTATAGAACATCGTTCATTCGTTTAAATCGGACCAAATCGTTCAATTCATTCACTCGTTTAAATCGTTCTCGTTTTAATTGTGAAAACTACTTTTGGTCGTCTCGCTAATAACATTCAAACCTTTGTGACCCGTTCATCGTTCAACTCGTTCTTACATTAACAAACCTCCAAAGGGTAAGTTAACAATCATCAAATTCAGTCGTTACCCACCTAACCCACACATAACCATGGGTCCGGTCTGATAACGGGATTTGTCGGATCCTATGGTACCATAACCTAATACTGGTCGGCTTGATCAATGCTAATGAATGTCATTCGTTATGTAACTACCACCAACAAGTTCGTTCACATTATCGAAATCGTTATTAGTTTTGTATAAACCATCTCAATCATTTTGAAACCATTGTTAGAATATCGAAATCGTTTTGATACATATGAATCACCCCAAAATAATCGAAAACAGTAAAAAGAGGGGATCTATGTACTCACTTTATTTTGCAGGCGATTCCGAATACGCAAGTCAAGATTAAGGTGTCTGATAATAAGGAAACTCAAGTTGTCCTAATGAATCGTACAAGAATAATGTATCAATATTGAGGTCGTATAGTGTTGACGGGATTTGTTGAGTATTTATTGTATTTGATAGTGTTTAGATTAACAGAAGGATCTTGTGAATTATATGTTTAGAGGGCTCGGAAAAATGATCATGATATAGAGGAATTATTTATGAAAAATATTTATTTATCATAAATAATTAAATTGCAAAAAAATGTACAATCGATTTAATATAAACATTTGTAATAATAAATCAAATATATTTAACTAGTATCATAATTAAATATAATGATTATTGGCAAAATATTGTACAAGTGATATAATTAATTTATATCATAATAATTAAAAATAACATTTTTAATTATTGAATTTGAATATTACTGATTTAATTATATAAATATTGAAATTATATAAAATATCAGTAGCAACATTATTTTTGTAAAGATCAACACTTAAAATAATTAATCTAAAAATTTCAGAATTTAATTCCTAAAAATCGATTTATTATTAATTATTTAATAATAAACTGTTTTAATATTGTAAAAATTAGTTTTATAAATAAATTGACTAATTTCACATTTTTAATAAAAGCAACATTGATTAATAATCTTATAAAAATTATTGGAATGTTGAAAATATAAAAAATTAATTGATTAAAAAGAAATGCAGACCCCTAGGTTCGAACCCGGGTCGGTACTGAAGGCAAGCATACACACAACCACTAGGCTAGCCTGGTGGTTTGTGTTTATGTTTAGTTTAATTAAATTAAATACAGAAATGAATTTAGTCATCTTCCCCAAATAGAGTTAACAGAAAAGTCAACCCTCGCAATTCATGATCAAAACTGGTTTATAATTTAATTAACTTTGGGGAAACATTGTATAAGCATAAATGAACTAATTGAAACAATAAAAACGAACCGGTATCGGCTGGAACAGTGAACCGACTAAATTCCGGCGAAAAAGTGAGTATTCCGGCGAGTTTTCTGACGAGCTCCGAAAGCTTATTAGAGAGGTTTTTAGAGAAATGTGAAGGGTGCAGGAGATTCGTAGGAGTCCAGGGAGTTTAAATAGCACTCAAATTCGACACAAATTAGTGGATTTGATCTACTTTTATTATTATAAAAATTCTTTTTAAAAAGTTCCGATTCATAGTTGTTATAGCACGAATTTGTGTCGTTTGAATGATTGGGATTAGTTGGGATAGGTTGGGTATCATGTGGGTAGCTTTACAGGTCGAAAGGATGGTTTAAAAATCGTTTTGGTGAACTTTTGGCGAAATCCGCGAGTTACTGTTGCTGTTCTTATAATTCAGATCTAATTGAATGTCAATATATATATAATACATTTCAGAATATATCGCATCCAAGCTGATAGCTCAACTGGTTGCGCGTGTTGTTGTTGTCTGAAAGGGCGCGGGTTCGAGTCCCGTTCCGAGCCGATTCTTTGGGATTTAATCCCTTTTTAGATTTCTTGTTTTATTTAATTAAATTTATTAATTCCAATTAGTATATATAAGGAATTAAAATCCATATCTTAACAGCTCTGTACAGAGGATAAACTGGTTAAGTCGTTCGTGTTACAACCGAAAGGTCGCGAGTTCGAAACCCGGCAGGGGCCGGTCCGATACAGAAGGACCCCCCTTTTATTCGTATTTTTGGATATTTACACTTTGGTCCCTGTAGTTTGATAATTGGCAGATCTGGTCCCTGAGATTTCAAAATTGACACTAATGGTCCCTGTAGTAGTTCAGTTAAATATGCTAACTGAGTTAAGTTTAAAGAAGGAATTCTTTGTATGAAAGTTAACCAGGTTAGGATATTTAGTTAAAATGAGTTTCAAAAAGTCAGTTTTAGTCCCTAGAGTTTAAGTTTTAGAAAATGACCAAATGAACCTTGGACTTTTATTTCAAAACTATATATTTATCTCTTTATAAAGTAAGTTTCCAAAGAATGTCAAATAGGTCCTTTAGACTGTAGTTTCACAAAATGTCACAATAGGCCCTTATAGTTTATGTAACCTTGTTTAATAGCATAAAACTCAACAAATTTGCAATTGTTTCACGTGTTTGTATTGGTATAAGCATGTATAAGCACAAAGAAAGTATGTTCAAATAAGTTTTATACCAAATACGTTATATGTTACAATGAAAGTTAAACAAATACGAGTGTGAAAACCAAGGTGGTCACACGGAGAAAGCTTTCCAGTCGTTGAAGGAAAAGCTCTAAAGTGCACCTATTCTTTCCCTTCCTGAGGGAAGTAATGATTTCATTGTTTACTGTGATGCTTCACGTTTGGGTCTTGGATGCGTTTTAATGCAAAGAGACAAAGTGATAGCCTATGCGTCCAGACAATTGAAAGTGCACGAGAAGAATTACACAACACATGATTTGGAGCTTGGAGCTGTTGTGTTTGCCTTGAAGATCTGGAGACACTACTTGTATGGCATGAAGTGTACAATTTAAACGGACCATAAGAGCCTCCAGCACATCTTTGATCAGAAGGAGCTCAATATGCGACAACGACGTTGGGTGGAGTTACTCAACGATTATGAATGTGATATCCGTTATCACCCATGGAAAGCAACCGTTGTTGCAGATGCGCTCAGTAGGAAGGAACGGGAAAAGCCTCTACGTGTGCGTGCTTTGGGTTTGACCATACAAACTAGTTTGACCGATCAAATTCATGATGCACAACGGGAAGCTTTGAAGGATGATGATTTGAGAAGTGAAGGTTTGAAGGGCTTAGAATGTAAACTGATATCAAAAGCAGATGAAGTAATGTACTTCATGAAGTGAGTCTGGGTTCCGCTTAAAGGTAACCTCCGTGAATTGGTTATGGACGAAGCTCATAAATCCATGTATTCCATTCACCCAGGTTCTACAAAGATGTATCAGGACATTAAGGAGTTTTACTGGTGGCCGAAGATGAAGAGAGACATTGCGGCCTACGTGAGTAAATGTCTGACATGCTCTAGGGTCAAGGCTGAGCACCAGAAGCCGTCTGGGCTTCTGCAGCAACCAGAGATTCCTAAGTGGAAATGGGAACATCTTCCGATGGACTTTATCACCAAGTTACCCCGTACGTCGCGTGGACACAATATGATCTGGGTAATTGTGGATCGATTGACAAAGTCTGCTCATTTTCTGGCACTTAAGGAAACAGACAATACGGAAAAGATATCGTAGCTGTACCTTAAAAAGATTGTAGCCCGTCATGGAGTACCTGTGTCAATCATTTCGGATAGAGATGGACGATTTGACTCCAGATTTTGGCGATCTCTCCAGAAATCGCTGGGTTCTCGTTTGGATACGAGTACTGCATATCATCCTCAAACGGATGGTCGGAGCGAAAGGACCATTCAGACATTAGAGGATATGCTGAGAGCGTGTGCGATTGATTTCGGTGGAAGTTGGGATACTCATTTTCCCTTGGCAAAGTTTTCTTACAACAATAGTTACCACGCCAGCATAAAAGCCGCTCCGTTTGAAGCCCTGTATGGAAGGAAGTGTTGATCACCGCTCTGTTGGGCTAATGTCGGCAAAAAAACATTTGACCGGACCCGAGATCATTCAGGAGACCACGGACAAGGTAGTCCAGATCAAGAATAGGTTGAAGGCTGCCGCAGATTGACAGAAGAGTTATGCAGATAACCGAAGGAAACCGCTGGAGTTTCAAGTTGGTGATAGAGTTATGCTAAAGGTATCGCCATGGAATGGCATTGTGAGGTTTGGAAGAGGGGGAAAGTTGAGCCCGCGCTATATAGGCCCCTTCGAAGTCGTCTCTCGAGTTGGACCAGTCACGTATAGTCTCAAGTTGCCACAGGAGTTGATGGGAGTCCATGACGTGTTTCATGTCTCCAACCTGAAAAAGTGTCTGTCTGATGAGACACTAATTATACCCCATGGAGAGGTTCTAGTGGACGATAAACTGAGATTTATCGAAGAACCAGTGGAGGTTCTGGATCGGAAAACCCAGAAACTCGGGAGGAGTAAGGTTGAATTGGTCAAGGTCCGTTGGAATTCTAAGCGTGGACCCGAGTTCACCTGGGAGTGACAAGACCAAATGCAACAAAAATATCCTCACCTCTTCCCATCGAGTGCGAAAACGAAACCTGTAGAGAGCAGAATTTCGGGGACGAAATTCCTTAAACAGGGGGAGACTGTGACACCCGGCCTCTTAGGCCGTACCGAACAATAGTGATCTGTGTAGCGAACATGTAACATGACTATTTGTGACTAAATATGATGTTAATATTTGGTATATGATGTGTTGATAAATTTAGACGTGTATAAAATTATGTTGGCAACGATAAAACTAACGCTTATCACGTAACGTTTAAAATGCGAAACTAACGTCGGTGACCTCCCGATCAGTGTTAAAATCCTAAAAATAGTCTGTTATGATTAGAATAATAATTTTAATCATATCCGTGTGGAAAAATAATT
This sequence comes from Helianthus tuberosus, assembly GCA_030545235.1. NCBI lineage: Eukaryota > Viridiplantae > Streptophyta > Magnoliopsida > Asterales > Asteraceae > Helianthus > Helianthus tuberosus. The sequence goes on along the minus strand of CM060424.1, from coordinate 55,799,945 downwards.
TAAAACGCTAAGAAGCTCTATTTTTCAAGTTTGAGCGCGTACCGCGCGATACTGCGCGAATTAAGCAAAATACTGTCAACGCAGCCAGTCAGGGCAACTGGTAATTATTTCAGTAATAATTTTGAGTGATTTTTTTATAGAAGAATAAAAATAATTTAAAACACACTAAAACGGGATTAAAGCGCTAGATAAAATACCCGGTAATCAGTAAAATACATGTTTTTTAACTAGTATGCATATAATATATGTATGTATGTATGTATGTATTTCGAGAGAGAGAGGGACATGGGCGGCAATGTGGGCTGCCCACAACCTCTTGATCGTTGTGTATTGGACACATGTCCATACATGGTGAGTGGTGGTGATGATTAATCTTGATTCATGCACGATAAACTTCCAATTCCGAGATCACAATTCAAAATTCACACTCTCTCTCTTCCTCTTGATTTCTCACGGCCGAACACCCCTCTTATACACTTCCATTTTCATTTTCAAACTTAAACCTTGAAGATCATGTCCATGCCAAGGTGTTTTCAAGCTCATAAGAAGGGTTGGAGGTGATTTCAAGTGGATTCAAGCAAGAACAAGACCCTAAAACATCATCTTTATCAAAAACCCATTTAAAATCTTGAAGGTATAATATATTTTCTTTAAATACTGTTCTTGATTCATAGTAACAAAGAAGATAATGAAAGTTTCTCTTGATTCTTGAATCTAAACATAAACTTGAAAATTTCAAACAAATGAGTTTTGAATAAAATAAAAATGAGTGTGTGAATGTATGAGTATATGGCTGATTGTGTGTATATACATATGTATAAATTGCATTTTGATTTTTGATAAAAAGTTCTTGATTATTTGCTTTCTTGAAATATATGATGATTAAAGGGATTTTTAGATATCATGCAAGAAGGTTCTAAAAGATCTAAGATTTGAAAGTGATGTATTGAAAAGTGAAATTTTGAATGTATATGTGTGTATAAATTTCGTGTATATGTGTGTGTATATATGTATGCATGCATGTGAAAATTGTTATAAAAGTGAAAGATCTAAGCATGAGTGAACATGAATGATTTGAAAGATTATTGTGTTATGTGTAATATTTGTAAGAATATTATGTTAGTGAAGTTTTGAGCATGGTTAGATCATGAGTGATGATGATGATAATGTGTGAGTGCATTAGATGCACATATGTGAATTTACATGATGATGTAAAGGCATGAAATGATCATATGTTTATGATTTTATAAAAATTAGATCTAATCAGAATATAAACACTAAAATAAGAGTATTTTGAAGTGTATAATGATATATAACTTTGTCATATTGTTTGCTAGCTTTGCATGTTGTACTTGGTGCATTAAAAGTTGTAAAATATGTGAAATCGCATGATTTATGTGACTTACACAAAAACTGCAGTAATCTGATTATAACCACTATTTTAATCAGTAAATAACATGTATTGTGTTAAAATATCAAGTCGTTTCGAGTTGGGGTGGTTATGGTGACGTTTAACGCAAAACTATGCGTTAAAACGGTCAAAAATCGGTTTTTCGAGTGATTTTTGTAAAACTGAATTAGATCAGTATATAAACTGATTTTTTTAGTTTAAAAATAAGTATTTTAACTAATTTTAAGTTTACTTGGTGTTTGGTTGGTCATACGTGACTTCCGACGCCCGAAAACGTTACCGAATCGATGAACACTAGTATGGGTAAATTTTGAGTGAACCTTATGTGACAAAATGTGTTAAGTAATTTAAACATGTAAATGTGATAATATGTTAAGTGTTAATTTGATAGTGGGAAATTTAGACTATGCATGTGTGCATGTACGTTTTGTGCGGTAGAAACGGTAAAATTGCGTTAGATGTGCAACTTGTTTGTTGAGTATGAAATTTGATACATATGAGATGTTTTATGTATATTTGCTTTAAAAATGAAAAAATAGATAAGTTAGTAATATTTCGCGTGTTTCGGTGTTAAATTATATGAACGTTTATGTACATATATTACGACGCGCAAATCGTAGATATATTGCACATAAACGGGATAGTTAACAGGATTTACACAATAATGGTCACCAATAAAATCGTTCAAGTCGCAAAAATCATAAAAATATATATATGTATATGGACTCATATATATATATATATATATTAACGTGCCAACATAATCAAAAATGACAACTTTTCGAGAAAATCTCAAAGTTATGTGATAATTCTAAGAAACGGAGAAACTTAGGATTTTTGTGTTATGTATATTGATTTAGAATCGTTCCTATATGAGGACGTGTAGAAAATCAATCTCTGGGATTGCGATATTTAAAATACGCACCCAAAGGTGAGTGTCACTAAACCCCTCTTTTTATTGTTTTGTATATATTTTGGGGGTTGAACACGTCGTTAAAAGGGTTTAATAATGTTTTCGAAATAAAACATGCCTTTTAATATAAAATATATATTTTCGCTGAAAATATATAAATTTGGTAAGTTATACGTTTCGAAGTAAAACGTTTTTGATGAATGAATATTGTATGTGCAGTATTTCTTATGTGAAACAAGACCATACGGATTGGGGATGAATTCCGGACTAGGTCTCAATATTTGAGTGATAGGGGAATTCGTAAATCGTCGTGTATTAAATTGTCATATTAGTATGATATATATATTTTACGTGAGGCAGACATCATATTGTTCTTCGAGAAAGAACCATGCGCCCATGATGTCGTTTAATCAGTTAAGTATTGTACGCGATGAATTGTTGGTAGATCTATCGGGTTGACAACCCCGTCGTAACCGGTCGCCCCGTGTCAATGTCAAACGACGAATTAATATTCTGTTTATAGTCTAGCTTTGATTATCCCTGCATGGTTAATATATAGTTCGTATCGTCTAGCTAACATACGAGTCTGAAAGTTGACGCAATAATTTAATATACAAAACTTGGGCAGTAACAATATTGTCGGGTTCGAGAAACTGCGACGGAAGGCCCATGAATTTTATTAAGAAAGTAAAATGGACTTTCTAAGAATTAAATGGATGTTTTTAAATAAACACCTAAACAGAAAATTTTCCTTGGAATAAAATCTGTTAGTAAACGAATAAGTGAACTTACCTTCCTTTGTGTTGACACTTGATTTTAACGTGTTCTACAGGTACCTGAGTTCAGCTTCGGGAAATCATGGCGTATCTTGTGTTTGATGATGCATGCTATTTTGTTTAAATATGTTGGACAACTTTTATACTATCTGGGACGTTTGTAATAAGATCCACGAGGATCAAAACAACTTAACTTATGTGGTTGTGTCATGACTTTTAAAATGTAATGCTTAATAATTATGTTTTAAAATATGTTAAAATGTCCAACAAAAGAGTGCATCGTCCAACAAGGTATAAATGGGCACCAACTTCCGTCACCACTACGTTTTATATTCCGCTGCGACATTTTTTGGGGTGTGACAGTGCAGGACCCTCCGGTGGATTTATGTGAATTCAGGATCTTGATGAATCCGTTGACCTTGAATGCGTACCAACACGTGAAATGTGCAGAATCCAATCACTTATGTGGAATGAACACAGAGATGTAAATACAACCGGTTTCTATTACTGATCTGATAGTGTTTACACCACGAAACCAAACGGACAGAGCTTCGCCTCAAAGTTGTCCAAAAGATTACAAATGAACTAAACAAGACCACTATTTATAGAAGTGTAGGTTCGAACCAAGCATGTCTGGCTTCGTTCGAAGCCATGAAGTGTGCCTTCGTACGTGGCTTGTGGCTTTGTACGAAGCTGCTCTATCTTTATATCAAGCTTCAGTTCCAATCTTGTTTCATTCATTCCAGCTACGTTCCGTGATTGACGCAAGCGATAAACATACTGTACTCACAGACTCCCCCTTAGTTATTGCTGTAGTCAATCTCGTAGCTTTTGTTTCTCACTGAGTCTTTTAGTAATGTTGACATAGACAGCAACACAGACTCCCCAATTTCCAACAAAATCCCCGTGGATTTGTTTTCCAGCTTCAGCTCCTCCTTTCGTTTGATTCCTTCTTCAGGCTCCCCCTTGCTTTAAGCTTTCGTGCTTTCAGCTTCTAGGACCGTCACCTGACTCTATCAGCTCTTTTAATTTCTCCAGGATAGTCACCTGGCTCTTGATTGCATGCTTGTCTTCAGACTCCCCCTTAAGTTCTACTCTCGAGATCGTAGTCTGGCACTTTCATCTGCAAAAATCTCAACCAGTCCATAAGATTTTTGACAATTTTAAAATCAGGATGTGAAAACCTGGCTCTTAAACATATAACAATGAATAATCTGAAGCATTTCAAATATGTGACTGCACAGGACATTATTTGTTCACAGAAATCTGGATTTTATAAAATCTATGACCTGGCCCTTAATCCCACATATCTGGATCGAGAACCTGGCTCTATTGCACAAATGTAACAATATGAATTTGTCTAGGATTACCCAACTCCACTCCCCCTATCAAATATCTTTATAAATTTGACAGTTTAAGCAACCAATATCAAAATCTGACTCTAAGCATCAGATATAACAGTTTTACGAATCCAAAAACCTCACGAGTATCATCCAAGTCCAACTTAATGACCTTGGAGATTTCACAAGCTGTTTTTTATTTTTGTTTAAAACCTCAAGTTTCAAATAAATGAACTTGTTTATTTTTCCGAAACATGTTCAGCATACTTAGATTTTGAAACTCAGCTTTTGGACATCGGGTTGTCGAAAATAAAGTAGAAGCAAAATCTTTTTGTATTTTTCAAAGTTTATGCTAAAACACTCCGAAAATCTTTTTGTACTTTTTCTTTAACATAAAGCAGTAAAGAAATATTTGCATACAATATTTTGTTTGAGTTCGTGTCAGAGGATCATATCAGTTTATGACAAATCACTAGCATCGTTGAGCTATAAACACTTTAAGTTCTAAACGAGTCACTTAGATTGCCAGTATATTGATCCACTTAAATTCTCACACAAAGTTCAATTGTTCCGAGATATGATTTAGTGTTTTAAGAACCAACTTATTCGCGTGTCCCGCCTCAGAATATACTCCCGTATCAAGATTCCCTAGATTTAGTCATATCTGTACTCTGGGTTAGTACGAGACCTTGAGAGCTCAGCTTTGAACTACCATTCAGTCAAAGAGATGAAGGCTCGACTTTGAGGTGTGTCCCACTTAGGGATCTTCTTTACAACTGCATTTGATATATATCTTTCGATATTTTCTCAATTTTTTTGTAGAGGGTAAGCTTTTAAAGCGCGTAAAGTATTATACGATGTCTAGGCCATTGCTCATGCAAAATCAGAAGACCAGGTATAATACCCCAGATATCAGACAGTATAAAGACCTAGTATCTCAGAATCCGGCAATCTCTCAAACAAGATTTCGGGGGTTACCCATATATCCGAGAGATGTTCCCCACATGATAAGAAAGTTATTGATATTTAGGTTTATATCTCGAAATCAATCTACTAAATGTGTAAAAACCTACTGGCATATCATCAGTGAGACCGTTTATCACATTTTAACATTCCATTTCTTTAGCGTACTGTGATTGTCTACTGATGTACTATCATTTCCTCTTTTTACACAAAAACTCATTTTGAGTTTTATCATGTTTTTGGTTTTTTCAAATTTTCAAATGTTTTTGTATTTTCTGAATTCTTACTTGTTACACCCCAACCGATGGCGGAAACATCGGGGCATGGCACTGAGCGAAACATGTTGTCCATGAGTATCCATAACAACTATTAATTACCAGATGTTTAAACGTCATGTCCCATACCACAACATATCAAAATAAAACAGTTGTTACAAATAATTGTCTCAAAAACAAACACTGTTCCGACAACTCAGATTTAGCGTGACATAACTAGACCCCTAGCTTGATTCACCAAAGCACAGCATTCCTAGCATTTTAAACACCTGCCACAAACGTTGAAATAAAGTCAATACACATAGTGTAAAGGTGAGCATACAAGTTTAATAGTATAATAGATTTCGAAAGCATTTACGCATAACCAGCATGTAACATGTAGCAAAGTGAAAGCTAGTAGGTTATCGACAATGAAATATGCACAGACATGACTGCGAGTTGTAGAATGCGCAACACATATCACCACTGTGACACGTGAAGAAATAACCTTAACAACCCCTGTCCATGACAGGTGCTGAGTCCAAACTATAGTACTATTGTTGCTAAGGCGTCATGCAACAATCACTGTGTAAACATAACATACAAGCATTCATCGAATAACACGTATAACATGCAGTAACGGTCAGCGTATAAAAGTGTTTGCGTTATGTGATCGATGTGATTTGAATAAGTAACGTATGTAACACCCAAAAGTGCGTAAAGCAAAAAGGGATTTAGTATACTCACAGATAGTGTTTAACAAGTAAACACTCTCTTGGATTGAAGGGAGTGCTAAGAGATTAGCCTGAAAAGTTAACGATAGCATAAGCGAAGAACGGCGCGTAAAACGGCGAAAATTGGACCAAGTGATGAATAGTAATCCGTTCGGATGGCAATCCGAATGGATGGTCATTCGATCGGATGTCAATCCGTTCGGATGGTCATCCGTTCGGATGGCCGTTCGGTCGGATTGACATTCGTTTGGGATGGATGTGTTTGTGTATGATGGCTTGAAGTTTTTGTTGTAGCATTTTGAAAATAGAGAAGTATCTCTACCTTTCAGGTCGTTCGATTGAACGGTAGTTCGATCGGATGACGATCCGTCCTGCGAGGTATTTCTCAGAGAACAAGTTCACAGCAGGACTGTCATTCGATCGGATGGTCTACCGATCGGATGGCAATCCTTTAGAAACCAATGATTTTTGAAAATTATAAAAGTTGAAGTGTTGAGGACCAAGTGCAATCCGATCGGATCGTCGTTCGACCGGATGGCAATCCGATCGGACGGAAATCCATCCCGAAACCTGATCATTTTGCAAACTTGAAAATTTGTTAAGTTTGGAAAGTTTTTGCGGTTTGCTCGAGACGGTATGACAAAGTGTTAAACAACGGAAGGTCCATCAAACCCAGGTTATCCGATCGAACGGGAATCACCCCAATCCGTTTGGTTTAGTTGTTCGTGGCGGTTGTTCATGCTCAACCCGAAATCGGTTGTCTCGTTGATAGAAATCAGATCTCAAACCGACACATCACTAGAGAAGAGTAGAAGGCCTGAATAAGCTCCGATTCTATCGGTTTTGAGTGCATTGAGTGTAAAAGAGTTAAAAGAAAGTTACAAACCATCTTTCAATCCTTTTTATCCTTGAAAATGTTTAGATCTATGCGAAATCATTGTTTAATCATGTGGAAATCTTTCAGATCTGAGTTGTTCTTGGTGGAATGAAGTCAAATCTTGAAGTTCATAAGAACTCCATGATGACATCATCCTAGGACACCTCAAATCCGTTGATTTCACGGTTAAAAGTTAAGATTCAAAGGTGAAAATGATGAAGAAGTGTGTGTAGATCATAGAAGTACAAGATTTGAGTTGAAAACTTACAAGAATCGCGAGAAATCGGGAGAAAAGTGGGCTGGAACGCTGGTCGAACGAGAGAGAGCTGTCACGTCACTTTGGTGATGTGACAGGGGGTATTTATAGGTTGCCAAAAGAGGAAAGTGCACATAGGTGACGGATTGGATGGCACATCGATCGGATGGCCATCCGATCGGATGGTCATCTGTTCGGATGACCATTCGATCGAATGGCCATTCGATCGAGTGATCCGGCGAGTTGGATTTCGGCGTCTCATTTTGTGCGTAGAGCGTTGCGATGCGTTTCAGCGAGTTTCGATTAAGCGACGCGATGGGTTAATAATAGTTACACAAATACTATATCTTGCATACAATCATCATAAATAACTTGCGTTTAGCGTTTGCGATTTAAATTACGTTGCGATAGAGTTGCGATTGCGTTTTCGAATAATCTCAACAAAACATAAATAAACATGCACAAGTAACACATAAATAGCACACACACGTAAAACACTATCCAGAACGCATAATTCGAGTTGCGATGCGATAGCGGTGAGATTAACGATAAAGCGACTAAACATGCGATTAAACCTCGGTTATTAATATATACTCCACATAATACAACTAAAGTCAATAAAATAAAAGATTCGATTACAAGTCAAAGTGTACAATCCATAGTTAAGCAAGGAGTGACAGATCGCAATTAGCAATCTTTTCTTCCTTTGACTTGGACTTTGACTCGTACTTTGACTTTCCAAAACACGGGGTGTTACATTACTCCCCCTAAAATTCAAAACATTTGAGAAAAAATGATAACCGATGTAGATAGCTTTGTCTCGCCATCCATTTTCTGCATCTCATGCTCTGTTTTGCAGAAAATATAACATGTAAAGCAGAAATTACCCCCATGATTTACAACACACTGATTTTTAACAATGTTAAAACCATTTTCAATTGTGAAATAATCATGTTTGTTCAGCCGTGAGGGTTTCGGCATATTCAATTAACATATTTTTCAAATTTTTGAATTTTTGACAAAATTTAAAAATAAACATATTTTTTCATTTTTTCCAATTTTTGACAGAATAAAAACATATTTTTAGTTTTTAAATTTTTCTGTTTTTAGGATTTTTGAAATATGGTTTATTTATGTACAGAAAACAAACAAACTCCCTGTATTCAGTAGCAGGGATCAGCAGCCTCCTCCTCTCGTGCCAGGCTGCTCTTCTGTTCCTTTTGACATTCTTCCATCATTAAGAGCACCTGCACATTCAAATAATTCGATCATTTGGACAATGCAACCCAAGCCTGCTTTGACTCAGGTAGCTTAACTTGAATCTTCCCCGGTAAAACTGGATAGTTCCTTTCATTCTTCTCAAAAACATTTTCATCGATTTTCTCAACATCAGAAACTTTTTGTTGTTTAACCACCCATTTTTTATCTTTAGAAACATTCCTTTTATAGAATCTTTCATTTTGAATATTTCGAATTTGACTTTGAACAACTTTTGGTTTCTAAAACTGATTTGGTTTTGTTGCATCAACAGTTGTTTTCCAACTTTGTGTTGTTCTAAATCTGGGTGTCACTTGTTTCCAAGTTTGTTGTGATTCAGTCTTTGACATTTTTGGCTTCCAAATTTGTTTTAATTCAAACTTGGTTGATTTCTGATTCACAACATCAGATTTTCTTTTCTCAACACCAACAGGCTTCAGATTTGGATACTTACGAGCAAGATGTCCAGTTTGATCACATTTAAAACATGTTCTTTTTGAAACATCTTTGACCTGTTGTTGTTTTTTCTAAGCATAAAACTCTTCATTAGACTGTCGTCTAAATTAGAGTTCTTTCTCTGCCTCATAACTTGTTCCATGAACAAAGTTCGTCTTTTTCTGATAATCTTTCTTTTCAAAACGTTTTTTAATGTGTTTCTTCTTATAACCCAACCCAACTTTCATGTTTTTCTTCTTATAACTAGGTTTGTTATAAGAAGATTTCTTGCTCTTTCCAACAAATTTTGAAATTTCAGCCTTTTGAATTTCTACCAATTTAAACACTTTGTCAATTTTATCTGAAATCACATTCTGAATCGGGAATTCAACATCTGAGAATAATTTGTCTGATCCAATCATGGTGTAAGCCAATCCTATCGGATCATCATTCGCATCTTTCTCAGATTTTGAATGTTTAAGATAACACTCATGAAAACTTCACTCATTTTCATCTTGTGACTCAGACTTATCTGTTCTGGTAGACTCCTCTTACAAAACGCTTTCAACAACTTTACCAACCACCTCTGAATCATTGAGATCATCAGATTTGGTGTAAGTCACGTCGATGTTGTCAGGTAATTGGTCAACCATGTTTATAGCTTTTTCCACATTTTCACCATCATTGAATGTATAACTATCCTCCAACGGTGGTGGAACTTGATGGTATTCTGACCCAATTCCCTTTTTTGTTTTTTTCAGACTTTTTCCCATCGGGTGTGATGTTGAAAATACGTTCCAAAATATATGATGAAGCATGATAACTTTGAAGTTTGTTAACTAATTTTTCTTTTTTCAGCCAGTTCTTGTTTGAGTTTAGCAATTTCATCAATGTAGTTATTTACAACTATTTGGTTTCCTTTATATCCGCCTTCAAGAAACTATTTGTTTCTTGACAAGCTGACAATCTATTATCCAGACTTGTGACTTTACTTTTCAAAATTTCATATGCTTCTTTTACCATGTGATATGATAATTTCATTACATCATTTTTTTTTGCAACTCTTGAATAGTTTTATCTTTTAGAATACATTCGTTGCAAACCTCTAAACATTTTACTTTCAAAATTTTGTTTTCTTTTACAAGATCATCACATTTTTGTGTCAATGTTTCATTTTCTTGTTTCAAAAACTTTTCATTTTCAAACATTTCATCACATTTTTCTTTGAAAATTCTTTCTATTTTAGTAAATTCAATGTCTCTGGATCTCAGATTGTTATCTTTTTCAGTACAAGCTTTGCACGTTTTCATCTACTTCTTGTACTGTTCATCAGTTTTATGCATAGATTTATCTAACATTTCAGAAGATTCAGATTGAGTGTTTACCTCAGTATTAGGCACCGTGGATTCTTCTGCCTTCAGATCTTTTTCAACCTTATGTTGTTTTCCTGCAACAGCTTCCTCATTCTTTTCATCACCAGCTTTCTTCACTTGTTGTTCTCCAGTAACAACATCATCAACCATCTTCTCTAGCTTTTCATTAGTTGTTTTCTTCACTTCATCCACCAACTTCTTGCATTCAACCACAATCTCTTCAACAGTCTTCTTCTTCTTCTTCTTCTCCAAGCAAGCATACATCACCTTGAAGATTTCTTCTTCGACTTTTTCTCTGTAATCTCGAATCTCTCTAATCCCTCGACACCAAACCTCCTCAGCTGGAATAACAGCAACTGGTGCTTCAAAATCAACCTCATTTGGATCCATAGTCGGATTACCTTTCAGATAAACATAACATTCATACTCAGAATCCCATCTTCTTGCCCATCTTACTTCTTTGTGGGCATCATACATACTATCCAAATAACCTTGAGCCTCTATTTCCTCTCTACTTTTCTTGATCTTAGCAACCATTGCTTTGAGTTCCCCATCTTCTTTAAAATGATCATTCTAATTGAACCCTTCATCGTCTTGAATCCTCCAATTGCTATCATCTTGAAGAATACTGGATTCACCACGATCACAAATCATCAATACAACTTGTTTTTTTTCTTTAGATGAACTTTCTTCAAGCTGCATTCTTGTTGGTTGCTCGTTGTTCTGATGATAGATAGCTTTCTTGTAATAATCATCGAGAAACGAATTCACACTATCATCAGCTTTGTTATTTGTGCATTCCCTCTTGAAGTGCCCCTTTTGCTTACACTTGATGTAACACCTCGTAAAATCATGACCAATATAATGAAGACACGTATCATGGACTTTAAACGTGTAAGGATTTGATTATGAGGGACTAAATTTGTCAAACAATGTAAAAATGTGAATAAAGGGATCCAAAGTGTCAACGTGCCATTCTTGTGCCTCTGATTGACCTCACACGACGTTCGTATTCCTTAATGAATAATTTATCGAACATTAGAAGTCGTTTGTGTTAAAAATAAGGATATTGCAAAGCATAGGGGTTAAAAGTGTCAACATGTTAAAGTTACCTCTGAGTGACCTTTAACGAACCCAAAAACATTGTAAATAAATTAATATTTCATTCACAAGAATATTAAATATTAATTTTGTGGAGTTTTGAAGAAAACAAGACTTTTCGGGTGATCGTACAACTAACCGGGAGCTTAACGGAGTTAGTTTGTGACTCAAGGTCCTTAAAAGTTAACTATGGGGGTCCAAAATGTAATAAACGAAAGTTATATAAACATAATATGGACCAGGGACCGAAACTGCAAATGCTGAAAGTTGAATTCCGGTTACACAGGGACGTTGCGCCCCGCGTAGGCTCCTTAAGAATCCTACGCGGGCCGCGTAGACCTATCAGATGCAGAAAAAATGTTGACAACTGCAAGTCCAGCTAGTTCCACCGCCTTAGAAAGCTGGTTTTCGAATTCAGGGACTGAACCAATGGTATTTCATGCATAGGGGACACCTGGTATGATCAGGAATCATTTGTAGGCTTGTGTGGATTGATCTTGTGAGTTTTGAATTCCTATATAAGAGTTCTTGTTTGCTAGTTCACATGCTCATTCACAAAAATTATTCTCAACTCATCTCTGGAACTTCTTGGAGCTCAAGCAAGTTTCCTCAAGTTCCTAATTCGTGCTAAGAGCCTTTGTAAACATTCTTAGCTTCTCTAGTTCAAGTTTCATTAGTCTAATGACCAAAAGTCAAAGCCGTCGTAATTAAGCTTTGACTTAGTGATTAATCACTAATGGTCCAGCCATTATTCGAATTGAAAGTGGCTATGAGTTGGTAATTAAGTGGGTAATAAGTCCTTAAAAGGGCACCCCCTGATTATCACTCTAACTTGGTCAATTGTCGGGTCAAACTTAATATTAAAAAGTCAACAGAAAGCTATTTTTGCAAATAAACACATAACTGATAATGTAGAGGTTATGGAACATGTTTTAACACTAAAATAACTTGGTAAATAATGTAAGAACATGTCTAAGCATGTTCAACCCGACAATTATGAGTTTAGGCTCGGTTCGAAACCGAAAGTCGCAAAAGAAGACTTTTGCTTTGACTTTCAGTTCTGGCCCGATTTAGCTTGTTCTAGATATGCCTTAAGGTTCCTTTCGGACCATATTATAAGTTAGTAAAACCCTCTGAGATTATACTACATGGTTCCTTAATTATCCGATTCATTTGCATGTTTCCGTTAATTGTTTAATGTTGACCATTATGCCCTTTTAACATTAAAACGAGATTTTTTAAAATGTGAGAGGACAAAGACCTTTATTACTGATTTCTAAACTTGTCCTAAAAATTTGACATCAGCTTGATGTCTAAATTAGGAGTTACGCTCAATATCGTAAATTGAAAGCCTTTTTATTAATTAAACGATATTTTTGGCATAGAACCCATTTAAACCCAAATTTTGACATCAAACCTTTTACCCATTGATGTAATATAATATTTTGGGATTTTTGAAGTTTTTTATTGATTTTTAAACTGATCATAAGATGGGGTTCTTGTTTCGATTCGGTAATTGACGGTTATACCCTTTTTGCAAATAAAATGAGTTTTACATAACATTTTGATACCAAACCTTTTGCTACTGATTTTATATGTTAAATAAAATATTTTAATCCTTCTGGACTGATAAAAATCTCAGCTTTCCTTATATAACCTGAAAATCGCCTAAAACCGACTTTTTACGCGTTTTAAACGAATAGTATGGGTTTAAACTGTTTTTAACACATAAGACTTATTACCCACTGATATTATAAGTAAATTTTTATACTTTAACAGTAAGTAAAAGTTTTGAACTCAGATTTCCAAATTTGACCTTTAAAGCTTGTGTGAAATGACCAAAATGCCCCTACGGTGCATAGTTTGGTTATAAATGATATATTTCACATATATGCAATATCTTACTGATATAACCTACTAAAATAAATATTTTTACTGATCAGTTTAGACCAGAACCTCAGATTGATATTTAACCTCTTTTATAATCTTTAAAATAACCAAAATACCCCTACGGGGCTTAAATTGGTTTTAAATCCATTTTGGGCACAATGGAAGGTATCCTACTGATATCACAACATATTTAAGGTGTATTAACATGTGAAACCTGTATATGACTCTTTTGGTTACCCGTCATGCATTATTCGCGTTCGGTGCGATTTATGTAACTAGTTTGCATAAATTGACCGAAACGGGTTAAACCTTATCAATTTTACCTCAAAATCCAGAATGTGTTTAGTTTACCCATATTATACAAGTGTTCATACTTATCGGGTCTAAATCACATTCTAATCCGGTCTTCGCTTAATCTCGCGTTTTGAACCGTATATCTTTCTTTAAAACTAACCGTTCTAAGTTTAAACTTAAGTAAGACCCGTTAGGAATCTAATAGGTTATTAAAACCTTCGTTCCAGATTTAGGAGCCAAGTAAAAGATATTTGCACTTGTTGATTGTATACGGCTGAGATAAAATTGTATATTTTGCTCAGGTAAATACTTTTAACTTATTTTCCGTTATACGGGCTTGGGATACGGTATTATAATAATACCGCTTGGTCAAGTGTGTAGTTGTTTATATCGGATTGTGATTAATATATCTATATAACCCGTTTTAATCTGTTTTGTTTGGTATATAGCCTTTGGGGGGTTAATGACCATGTCCTGGATATCCTCGGCTCATTCATTGAAATGGCCACGACTTAAGCACGGGGTGTAGGCATACACCTTACAGTTGCGTATGTATAAATGGTAATCCACAATAAGGAGTTTTCCTTGTGGGCATTATACTTGTGGTGTGTCAGTTAATCTTGTCCGACTCTTCTAACCGGCCCTGACGGACGATAAACATATAAATCTGTATACAAGATTATTTTTAAAATAATTGTCCCATGTTATAAAAGATTATTTATGCCTTGTGCATTTAAATCAATTTTCTTAAATATTTTCAAAAGTGTCGGTTAATTGTATTTACCAGTGTAAACTGGCGTATTTTCCAAAAGGTTAAGTGCAGGTACTAGGCGGAATAGGCTGGCTACTCCTGAGTGAATTAAATAAAGAGTTATGCAAGCTTTATCACTTAAAAATCTGTTGAACAATATTTCCTTTGTTTTGATCCGCTTGTGGATCCTTTTACATTCCGTTTGTAATACTTATGTTACTTTCATTCGGTTTGTAATATTATTACTTTTAGACTTCCGCTGTGCATTAAACTGTGATTATTGACTATGATGATATCAACTACTTCACGATACTCCCCACCGGGCCCACCGGAATACGTGGAAATATCGGGGTGTGACAGGTTGGTATCAGAGCCAATATTGAGGGAATTAAACACTAGCCTTTTGTGTTTAATCTCAATGACACAGTTGCACATTCCTTGACTTCCGAGTCTAGGCAAAGGACTTAGGACTAATCCTAATCTTTTATTTGTCCTTTATTGTTTTCTTGGTTATTTCCTTTGTTTGTTTGATAGGAATAGAAGATGCCACCGCGTTTTAGAGGTAGAGGAAGAGGCGGTAAGGCCCCAATCTTCACCAGCCATGACCATGAAGTCGGGCCATCTCACCGGCGAACTCCTTCAGTGACGATGAGCACTAGTCCCCAAGAAGACTGGAGGACATACTTAGAGCCTACAAGGCGTTCTGTCTCGCTAAGCTTCGCACCTTCGTACCACGACTCTTTTGGGCTCCATCAAGGCAACGAGTCCGAACATTCTCGCCACTCCTACTTGCCGTTGCAGCGGTCGGGTTCACACCGTGCCTTTGAAGACCCGACCCCGTACTTTCAGAGCCGGTTCAATCCGGCAAATCAGGTGCAAGAACCAGTGGGTTTTAACCCATTGGGACCAGAAGATCATTTCTCCAGTGACCAAGCTATGGATATGGATGATGACCCCAATCCGGAGATGCCACTGAGTGGGACGCCGACGCATCCCATCGAGATTTCTGACGGATCGTCCTTTCACGGTTCGCCATATCGGGGCCCAGACAGCTATGAAGCAAGGTTTGTCTCGTACCCTTGGGAGTTCACTCCCCCTTTTAACCCAGCACCTCAGCAGCAGCAGGATCCCTCTGAGGATTCTCGTTTCCAGGCGGTTACTCCACCGCCACCACCGCCACCAGAGCAGCCACCGAGGCGGAGAAGATCAGGAGCACGGATGTCCGTGTGAGGGGGATTCCATTTCAGCACCCCTCAACCCTCCAGTGGCAGTCACTACCCGCCACTGTATGAAGACCCGCAGATGGGAGGGCCTTCAAACCCTGTTTCCGAGGTGAACTCCACGCCAGTCGCACCACTATCACCACCACATATGGGTTTTGATAACCCAATACCTTCTTACGCTGGTGCAGCAGCGTATAACCCTTTTGAGCAGCCAGGCCACTCTAGCTACAATTACTACAATGCCCCCGATGTTGACCCGTATCTTGTAGCGGCAAACTACAATGCCCTTCATCCTGAGGGACCCTACGGAGCCCCAAATCAGACTGGGTACCCGGCCTATGGGTACCAATACCTGCCACCTCCTGAACCTCCGCAGCAACAGCAGCCGCCGCAGATCCAACCACCGCAGCAGCAGGAGATTCTTCAAAGGTTGAGCCAGGTGGAGCGTGAGGTTCAAGAGGAGCGTAGAAGCCACCGGGGATTTCTTAAGGGTTTGGAAAATTTAATCAAGGGGAAGAACAGAAGGGATTATTGAAGTTCCTTGTTTTATTTGTTTTGTATTTTCAATTTTAATTAAGTCCCTGCGTGGACATCTATTTATGTACTTAGTCCCTGCGAGGACTTGTATTTCAGTTTAGCCCCTTCGTGGGCAAAGTTATTTCTATTAAATCAATCAAGCCTTAATGCCTCGATCCTATAAGATCATGGCTTATGATTTAAATTTGTCCTTGTGACTTGGCCTTTAGTGCCATTATAATATTTTAATGAATTATAACTGAGGATAATTATAATGAAAAATCCTGAATGAATATGCTTAACAAATTAACCAATATAGTTTATTAATACCATGGTTAATAAATTATCAAGATGACAATTTTGTTATAGACCTCTAAATAAATCATTGTCATCATTTTATGTAGCAATCAAGCTACATGGCAGAATCTGAAAAAGTCAACAGTCATCCTCTAGAGAATCGTGATACTACCAGGATCAACATAATTAGTGAGGAACTTCGAACATTGATTGATAATGTTGTTTCTAAAGCCATGGACATGCAGTTTAGAGAATCAAGTGGTACACATAGCAAGACCTTATCAGTACCCCATTCCAAATCACACCCTAAGACTCACTCTGAGGCTCACAGTAAGCCACCTTCTAAAACTCATGAGTCGAAGAAGGACGATGCCCAACACTCCTCAAATCAGCATAGTGTTCCATCTAAGAAGATTGTTTTCAATCAAGAGCCACGTGCAAAGACCTGTTCATATAAGTATTTCGTCTCCTGCAAGCCCAGGGATTTCACTAGGGAAAAAGGAGCCATTGATTGCATGACGTGGCTAGATGAGATGGATACGGTGGTTGATATTAGCGGATGTGCGGAGCAAGATATTGTGAAGTATGTTTCACAATCGTTCAAGGGAGAAGCTCTAGCTTGGTGGAGGTCCTTAATTCAAGCTACTGGAAAGATTCCGTTATACAACTTATCATGGGCTCAGTTTGTTGCTTTGATCAAAGAGAATTACTGTCCTCAACATGAAGTTGAGAAAATCGAGATTGATTTCTTGACATTGGTTATGAAAAACTTAGACTGTCAGGCATACCTTACCAGCTTAAATACCATGTCTCGATTGGTTCCATACTTGATTACACCGGAACCAAAACGAATAGCCCGTTTTATTGGGGGTTTAGCCCCGGAGATTAAAGCTAGTGTGAAGGCGTCTCGACCTACTACTTTTAGGTCAGCGGCTGATTTGTCGTTATCCCTTACTCTGGATGCGGTCAGGCTGAGATCGCTTAAGAGTTCTGAAGAAGGAAAAAGGAAACATATTTTGAAACATATTTTGATTTTAGGGGGAGAAAATTTTAAAAAAATTAGAAAATTTGAAAATGGCAAAAACATTGAAAAAATTCAAAATGAGTTTTGTTGTGAATAAGAGGAAATGATTGTACATCAGTGGACTATCACAGCATGCTAAAGAAATGGAATGTCAAATGTGATAAACGATCTCACTAAAGATGTGACGATAGGCTCAGCTAGACTAGTAGATTTGCGATAACGATACAAACATAAATGAAAAGGCCTAGTTCTAGTGGGAAACTTGGTTAAAAGCATAGTACTTAGTTTTGTCCTTCGTGACTGTATGCCTACTCAGTAATCGCTGATTGTCGAAAGACATAAAACTGGTTAAGTTTGTGAACTTTCACAACTTGCTTAAAAGTCACTGTGATTGTGCATTTTATTTTGCAAAGATTTAAACTTGTTTTATTTCTTTATTTTGTTTAAGCATTGGACATCCTCTGCGTATACGTGAGTATCGAACTGGATGTTATTGCCTAAACGTTCTGCTTTATTTTCTTTGGTGTTTCGTTTAAGCTTTGGATCACCTCTGCGTATACGGGAGTATCAACCTGGTGGTTAAAGCCTAAACAACTTCAACTTGTTTTATTTTCTTATTTTGTTTAAACATTGGACTTTCTCTGCGTATACGGAAGTATCGACCTGATTGTTAATGTTTAAACATTCTGAGTTGTTTTCGCACATATCACAGTTGATGAAAGTTTAAAGGCATTACTTGAGTTAGTGTATTGCATGATGAGGGGATATGCTGAGATAGTGGGGTCCATAAGAATTTAGTGCAAAATTAATATACCTTAACGTATCGGTAAGCATTTTGAAAGTTTTTAGATTGAGCTTAAGAGGACAAACATATCGTCAATCTATGTGAATCGTTTAGAACTTAAAATGATTAAAGCTTAATGGTGCTAGTGATTGGTCTCATAAACTGATATGATCCTCTTACACAAACTCACAAAATATTGTATGTATATATTTCTTTACTATATTTCATTCAAAAACAAAAATCCAAAAAGATTTTAGTGTGTTTTAGCATAAAGTTTTGAAAAATACAAAAAGATTTTCGACAACTGATGTTGGAAAGCGGATTTTCAAAATTCCAAGTGCTAAACATGTTGAACTAAAGGGTTGGGAGAATATGTTGAAAATTTTGAATGTTATATACAAATGTTTTGAAAAATTGTGTGGTTAATTAATCAAGGTCATTCATTTGAACTTGATATAACTATACAGATTGATGAATGAATGATTTCTACCAAGTAAGTTTCTTAAATATAAATGTTATAAATTTGTGAAACTTATGTTATGGGTAGAGGATTTGCAGGTTAACCAGGTTTCAAATCCTGAGCATATGCAGAATAGAGCCAGGAATTGATCCTGAATTTGTAAACTTGTGAAAGCCAGACTATGATCCCGACAGCTGAGTCTAAGGGGGAGTCTGAAGACGAGCTCAACGTAAGAGAATGCGTGGATTCAAAGAGCCAGATAACTATCTTGGAGGAGCTTGTATTCGAAAAGGCAGGCGTCGATCCTAAAAGCACGGAAGCTTGATGAAAGGGGGAGCCTAAAGGAAAAAGAGTCTAAGAAGAAGGGGAGCAACGGAAGCTCGAAAACAGATCCACGGGGATTCTGTTCGTGAAAGAGAAAAGACAAGACGCTGCGAGATTGACTACGGCAATATCCAAGGGGGAGTCTGTTAGTGCATTATGTGTCTATCGCCTCCGTCAATCAATTCCGTAGCTGAAACTGAAGAAATATAGTCTTATATTGTAATATCTAGATAAGAAAGGCAAGGTGGCAGTATTGTAATTAATGAGTTTTCTCATTAAAGCCTTGGCCTATAAATAGATGAGTTAGGGTTAGAGATTAAGACTTTTGCTCATTTGGAGACTTAGGGAGATAATCTTAGAGAGAGAAAGTCTAGAGAGAGAAAGTTCTCTCACGTGATTCTCGGCTTTGTACACGTCATCATAATCAATTGAATCACGTTATTAGTACGTTCTTGTGTGTTTCGGTCACGTACGTTCACGGATTCCGCACGTCGAACATTCGTTACGCAATCGTACGGTATCAAAACCGATCCTAATAAGTGGTATCAGAGCAAGAGCTCGATTGCGTTGATCAAACACATAGATTCGTACCATATTTCATTGATTTCAGATCTGAATTTCATCATTTCTTCATCTTCCACTCATTTTTCACGATCTGTACGGTTTTTCGTCAAATTGAACAGGATTTTATGGTCGAAAATTCATGATTTTTTGATATGTTGTGCGAAAATACTTGATTTACAACCCTACCAAATTTTAGATTCAAACTCCTAGCCGTTTAGGAGAAATCAAAAGTTTTAGGTCCGATTTCATATCAAACAGCAAGCTTTCGCTTGAAACTTTTCAAGCGAAACCTCTTTTAAATTCCTGTTTCGCTTGAATTTACTGTTGTGTTTCGCTTGAAAAGAACATATAATCAGGTCTCGCTTGAAAGGTTCAAGCGAACAGGGATTATAGCATTTCGCTTGAACTGGTCTTTTCAGATTAAACCATTTCGCTTGAAAGTAATCAGGGTGTTTCGCTTGAATTGGGTGTTCGCTTGAGTTGATCGCTTGAAGAGGTGTTCGCTTGAGTTGATCGCTTAAAGAGGTGTTCGCTTGAAAATGTATTACCTGATTAGTATTCTGTGTGAAAAGTGACTAAATACACATTTTTCGGCCCAATCATATTCACATAAAAATTGATGATGTCGGTTTAAGTGCTGCATATAATAATATTCATCGGACAAAGTAAAATCAATCAATTTTGTTGAACACTTGATGTATTCACGAGATTTCAACCATGTGTGCATGTGATTATTAATTGTTGTCGGACTAGTGGTTTTTGAGGCCCAATCAAAATTGTTAGCTTTAATTGAACAATTAATTGGAAATTGATAGTTGTTTTATCGATTAAAGGGATATTGGTCGGTTCAATAGGTGTTAAAAGGGTTGTTGGGTTTTGCAAGTGTTGCATGTGATCTCGGTACAATAATCAAGTGATAATTAAAGTTGTTGTCGGTTCAAGAGACTTGTGAGTTTAATATACATTCTTGTTCCAATCAAATTTAAGTGAAAGTATTGACGGCCACTGTGAAGCTTTAAAATTGTCGGATACTTTTAAGAAAGGCCCAAATCATTCTAAGGCCCAATTGTATCCATTTTGATCAGATCAACCCCATTCATTCAACGATTTCACCTGAACAACCTTGGATCGAATCAGCAAATCTTCGACAACGAGTCTTAGATTGATTTCATCAAATAATACACTTTTACGTATTCAGTTCGTTTAAACTGACCGTTTGTTTGTTTGTTTGCAGGTGATTCGAGGAGATTTACAAGGCGCAAATATCAAGACGTTGAAATTTTGTGGACTTTGAACTTAAAAACAATTTTTGAATCAAATCACTTAACAAAGAAATTGTGATAAAAATGTTTGATGAAAAGGATAACAAGAATCTTGAAAATTTAAATGATTGGCCAAGTGAATCTTGGTATGAGATTAGAAGTGATAAGAATGTTTATGTTAAAAGATTCGAAAATTTTTTGTGTATGAAGAATGAATCATTGGAGAAATTGGAAAAACGATTTAATGAGTTACTTAACAGGTTAGAAAGACATGGGATATATTCTTCAAATGATAAAATGATTTCAAGATTTGCTGATGCATTACCTTTGGAATAGGATAAATTTTTGTGTGAACTGAAACGGAATTCTAGTTTATCACACTATGGTTTAAGAGATTTCATCAATACACTTAAATCACACAAGGATGATGAAGAATCAAGAAAAAGGAAGTTAATGGATGAAATAAAAGAAGATTTAGGAAAGATAAATTTGGATGTAATCATTGAAATGAGAAAAAGAATCTCTGTGTGTCTTGCTGCAAAAAATGTTATGAAATACGATATTAAGAGGGGTTGTTATATTGATGAATATATGAATCCTCTTGATTTTGTTAAATTTTTTTGTGCAGGTACATACAAGACAGAGACACAGGATATTTCAAAGATTGACGAATCCAAGAAAGATGAAATTTCAAAAAGTGAAACTGTGTGCTCAAAATGTCAATCTCTCGAAAGATGTGGAGAATTTGACATTGGAAAACAAAGCTTTGAAAGACGAGAAGAAAGCTGATAATGAACAGATTCTAGAATTGCGCTTGAATTGTGAAAAACTGAAATCTGAAAATGACAAACTTTTGAAGAATGTTGAGAGTTTGTCATTAGAAAATAAAAATTTTAAAGAAAAAGAAAATGTTTTTGAAAATGAAAAATTAAAGATTGAAAAAGATTTTCAAAGTCGAATAAAGATTCTTGAAGATGGGAGATCTGTTTTTAGCAAGAACAATATTGAAAAGCAAAAGGTAATAAATTCCCATCGTCAGACTATTATTCGACTTGAAAAAGAAGCTGAATGTGATAGAAAGAAAATCAAAGATTTAGAGAATAAATTGAAAAGTTTTGTGACTTCTGCATCATATGTTTGTCCAAAACCGATCAATTCAGTTCCAATAAGTGACAATGTCACAAATTTTGACAAAGTCAAAATTGAAGATTGTGATGATAAATCTGATGATGAAAAAGAAAAAGAAGAAAAAAGAAAAACATTTTTGAAAATAAATGAAATGTTTAAAAATACTGTTTTACATTCTACTGAGAAAGGTGAATGCTCAACGCAAAAACCTGTAAAGAAGAATGTGGAACAGAAACAAAAAGATAAAAAATCGAAAAATGTTCAAAAAGAAAATAAAAGCTCATCAGTTCAGTCATGCAATCATTATAAAAAACCACAAAAATCTGAAAATAAAAACTCACAAAAAGTTGGTAACCAGTGGTGCAGGTTTGACCACAGTGCTCAAATGCCAAATCAAGGATACAAGAGGAGACATGAGTACCACAAGGCAAATCAATGCTTTGATCTAAGTGTGTGGTATGAAGACGGTGTTTGGTATGAAAGTAGTGAGAGGTATGATAACAGAGTGTGTTACACTTGTGGATTTCAAGGACACATTGCTGTTAACTGCCAAAGCCAGAGATTCGAAACAAGAAGGTGCTATGAATGCCACATCAGAGGACATATTGCTAGAGATTGCCCAATGAGATCAAAGGGAAGATCGAGGGCTGAATCTCAGAAAATGGGAAAGAAACCAGTCAGTGTCAAGCCCAAGGAACAGAAAGTTCAAGAACCAAAAGTTCAAGAATAGAAAGTTCAAGAAAAGAAAGTGAAGCTTTCACAGGGGCAGAAAGACAGACTGAGGAAGAAGAGAAAGAAGGCAAGAGAATACTTGGAGAAAATTTTGTCCTCGGATAAAACTGGTAATCTGAGAAAAAGTTCGAATGAATTGCTTTCCTCAACTGAAAAGGCAAGCAAAACGAATTCATCGGATGCAAATCTGAGGACAAAAGAGAAGAAAAAGAAAGTTGTTAGCCATGAATTTGTTTCGTCAAAAACAAAGGAGCAACATGTTGGCGATGAATCTGGCTCAATAAAGTCAGACAAGCCATGTTCAGGCAATGATTCTGGTTCGTCAAAACCAGAAGAGCCATCTGTTGAGGTAAAAACTGTCAAACCCAAGGCTGGTCAGGCTTGGGTGGATCTTTTCAAATGAAAACCCTGACTTGCCGGAGTTCCCAGGTTGGTAATTGTGGAACAGGAATCGGCATATTTCTTGAGAAATTCACAGGTTGGTAACTGTGATATTTCGAATCACAAAAGACTAATCAAGGACATTAAGTTGTACTTGATTTATCTTTCCGATGAGTGGATAAAGGTGAACAATGTGATGAAAGAACCCCGAATTTGTGAAAAGACAAACAAAACTAATTTTCCAGAAAAACCATTTGATTAAAACAAACTTAAGTGTTTTGAAATCATAATGGGAAAATAGTTTGTTGTCAGGGGGAGTTCTGATTGTTTATGCCAAGTGAATGGCGAATTGAAGCGATTAGATATCAGTTTGTCACGTTTATTGTATAGTTTGGTTTCAAATTTTCCCAGAAAATCAAAATTGAAACATATTTTGATTTTAGGGGGAGAAAAATTAAAAAAAAATTGAAAATTTGAAAATGCCAAAAACATTGAAAAATTCAAAATGAGTTTTGTTGTGACAAGAGGAAATGATAGTACATCAGTGGACTATCACAGCACGCTAAAGAAATGAAATGTCAAATGTGATAAACGGTCTCACTAAGGATGTGACGATAGGCTCAGCTAGACTAGTAGATTTGCGATAACGATACAAACTTAAATGAAAAAGCCTAGTTCTAGTGGGAAACACGGTTGAAAGCATAGTACTTAGTTTTGTCCTTCTTGACTGTGTGCCTACTCAGTAATCGCTGATTGTCGAAAGACATAAAACTGGTTAAGTTTGTGAACTTTCACAACTTGCTTAAAAGTCACTGTGATTGTGCATTTATTTTGCAAAGATTTAAACTTGTTTTATTTCTTTATTTTGTTTAAGCATTGGACATCCTCTGCGTATACGTGAGTATCGACCTGGTGGTTAAAGCCTAAACAACTTCAACTTGTTTTATTTTCTTATTTTGTTTAAACATTGGACTTTCTCTGCGTATACGGAAGTATCGACCTGATTATTAATGTTTAAACATTCTGCTTTGTTTTCGCACATATCACAGTTGATGAAAGTTTAAAGGCATTACTTAAGTTAGTGTATTGCATGATGAGGGGATATGCTGAGATCGTGGGGTCCATAAGAATTTAGTGTAAAATTAATATACCTTAACGTATCGGTAAGCATTTTGAAAGTTTTTAGATTGAGCTTAAGAGGACAAACATATCGTCAATCTATGTGAATCGTTTAAAACTTAAAATGATTAAAGCTTAACGGTGCTAGTGATTTGTCTCATAAACTGATATGATCCTCTTACACAAACTCACAAAAATATTGTTTGTATATATTTGTTTACTATATTTCATTCAAAAACAAAAATCCAAAAAGATTTTAGTGTGTTTTAGCATAAAGTTTTGAAAAATACAAAAAGATTTTCGACAACTGATGTTGGAGAGTTGATTTTCAAAATTCCAAGTGCTAAACATGATGAACTACATTGGGTTGGGAAAATATGTTTAAAAAAATTTGAATGTTATATACAAATGTTTTGAAAGATTGTGTGATTAGTTAATCAAGGTCATTCATTTGAACTTGATGTAACTATACAGATTGATGTATGAATGATTTCTACCAGTAAGTTTCTTAAATATAAGTGTTATAAATTTGTGAAACTTATGTTATGGGTAGAGGATTTGCAGGTTAACCAGGTTTCAAATCCTGAGCATATGCAGAATAGAGCCAGGAATTGATCCTGAATTTGTGAACTTGTGAAAGCCAGACTACGATCCCGACAGCTGAGTCTAAGGGGGAGTCTGAAGACGAGCTCAACGCAATAGGAAGCGTGGATTCAAAGAGCCAGATATCTATCCTGAAGGAGCTTGTATTCGGAAATACAGGTGTCGATCCCAAAAGCACGAAAGCTTGACGAAAGGGGGAGCCTGAAGAAAGAGACTACGGAGAGGGAGAGCAACGGAAGCTCGAAGACAGATCCACGGGGATTCTGTTCAAGAAAGAGAAAGACAAGACGCTACGATATTGACTACGGAAATATCCAAGGGGGAGTCTGTTAGTGCATTATGTGTCTATCAACTCCGTCAATCAATTCCGTAGCTGAAACTGAAGAAATATAGTCTTATATTGTAATATCTAGATAAGAAAGGCAAGGTGGCAGTATTGTAATTAATGAGTTTTCTCATTAAAGCCTTGGCCTATAAATAGATGAGTTAGGGTTAGAGATTAAGACTTTTGCTCATTTGGAGACTTAGGGAGATAATCTTAGAGAGAGAAAGTCTAGGAGAGAAAGTTCTCTCACGTGATTCTCAGCTTTGTACACGTCATCATAATCAATTGAATCACGTTATTAGTACGTTCTTGTGTGTTTCGGTCACGTACGTTCACGGATTCCGCACGTCGAACATTCGTTACGCAATCGTACGGTATCAAAACCGATCCTAACAAGGTATAACCCTGGAAAGGGGTGATGCGATTTGGCAAGAATGGCAAGTTGAGCCCCAGATACATAGGACCATTCGAGATCATCGAATGTGTCAGAACAGTGGCTTACAAGCTAAACCTGCCTGAATAGCTCAGTGGAATCCGTAATGTATTTCACATCTGCAACTAAAAGAAATGCCTAGCCGATGAATCGCTAGCCATGTCACATAAAGAAGTGCACATTGATGAGAGCTTAAGGTTTGTTGAAAAGCCTTTGTCGATCGAGGATCGACAGGTTAAGAAGCTTCGAAAGAAGCACGTACCGATTGTAAAGTTTAAATGGGATTCCCGTAGCGGTCCCGAGTACACTTGGGAGGTTGAATCCACAATGAAACAGAAGTACCCTCATTTATTTCAGTAAATCTCGAGGTCGAGATTTCTTTTAAGGGGGTGAGGATGTAACACCTCGTAAAATCACGACCAATATAATGAAGACACGTATCATGGACTTTAAACGTGTAAGGATTTGATTATGAGCGACTAAATTTGTCAAACAATGTAAATATGTGAATATAGTGATCCAAAGTGTCAACATGCCATTCTTGTGCCTCTGATTGACCTCACACGACGTTCGTATTCCTTAATGAATAATTTATCGAACATTAGAAGTCGTTTGTGTTAAAAATAAGGATCTTGCAAAGCATAGGGGTTAAAAGTGTCAACATGTTAAAGTTACCTCTGAGTGACCTTTAACGAACCCAAAAACATTGTAAATAAATTAATATTTCGTTCACAAGAATATTAGATATTAATTTTCTGGAGTTTTGAAGAAAACAAGACTTTTCGGGTGATCGTACAACTAACCGGGAGCTTAACGAAGTTAGTTTGTGACTCAAGGTCCTTAAAAGTTAACTATGGGGGTCCAAAATGTAATAAACGAAAGTTATATAAACATAATATGGACCAGGGACCGAAACTACAAATGCTGAAAGTTGAATTCCGGTTACACAGGGACGTCGCGCCCCGCGTAGGCTCCTTAAGAATCCTACGCGAGCCGCGTAGACCTATCAGATGCAGAAAAATGTTGACAGCTGCAAGTCCAGCCAGTTCCACCGCCTTAGAAAGCTGGTTTTCGAATTCAGGGACTGAACCAATGGTATTTCATGCATAGGGGACACCTGGGATGATCAGGAATCATTTGTAGGCTTGTCTGGATTGATCTTGTGAGTTTTGAATTCCTATATAAGAGTTCTTGTTTGCTAGTTCACATGATCATTCACAAAAATCATTCTCAACTCATCTCTGGAACTTCCTAGAGCTCAAGCAAGTTTCCTCAAGTTCCTAATTCGTGCTAAGAGCCTTTGTAAGCATTCTTAGCTTCTCTAGTTCAAGTTTCATTAGTCTAATGACCAAAAGTCAAAGCCGTCGTAGTTAAGCTTTGACTTAGTGATTAATCACTAATGGTCCAGCCATTATTCGAATTGAAAGTGGCTATGAGTTGGTAATTATGTGGGTAATAAGTCCTTAAAAGGGCACCCCCTGATTATCACTCTAACTTGGTCAATTGTCGGGTCAAACTTAATATTAAAAAGTAACAGAAAGCTATTTTTGCAAATAAACACATAACTGATAATGTAGAGGTTATGGAACATGTTTTAACACTAAAATAACTTGGTAAATAATGTAAGAACATGTCTAAGCATGTTCAACCCGACAATTCTGAGTTTAGGCTCGGTTCGGAACCGAAAGTCGCAAAAGAAGACTTTTGATTTGACTTTCAGTTATGGCCCGATTTAGCTTGTTCTAGATATGCCTTAAGGTTCCTTTAGGACCATATTATAAGTTAGTAAAACCCTCTGAGGTTAGACTACATGGTTCCTTAATTATCCGATTCATTTGCATGTTTCTGTTAATTGCTTAAATGTTGACCATTATGCCCTTTTAACATTAAAACGAGATTTTTGAAAATGTGAGCGGACAAAAACATTTATTACTGATTTATAAACTTGTCCTAAAAATTCGACATCAGTTTGAGGTCTAAATTAGGAGTTATGCTCAATATCGTAAATTGAAAGCCTTTTTATTAATTAAACGACATTTTTGGCATATTTAAACCCAAATTTTGACACCAAAACTTTTACCCACTGATGTAATATAATATTTTGGGATTTTTAAAGATTTTTATTGATTTTTAAACTGATCATAACATGGGGTTCTTGCTTCGATTCGGTAATTGACGGTTATACCATTTTTACTAATAAAATGATTTTTACATAACATTTTGATACCAAACCTTTTGCTACTGATTTTATATGTTAAATAAAATATTTTAAGCCTTTTGGACTGATAAAAATCTCAGCTTTCCTTATATAACCTGAAAATCGCCTAAACCAACTTTTTATGCGTTTTAAACGCATAGTATGGGTTAAAACTGTTTTTAACACATAAGACTTATTACCTACTGATATTATAAGTAAATTTTTATACTTTAACGGTAAGTAAAATTTTTGAACTCAGATTTCCAAATTTGACCTTTAAAGCTTGTGTTAAATTACCAAAATGCCCCTACGGTGCATAGTTTGGTTATAAATGATATATTTCACATATATGCAATATCTTACTGATATAACCTACTAAAATAAATATTTTTACTGATCAGTTTAGACCAGAACCTCAGATTGATATTTAACTTCTTTTATAATCTTTAAAATAACCAAAATACCCCTACGGGGCTTAAATTGGTTTTAAATCCGTTTTGGGCACAATGGAAGGTATCCTACTGATATCACAACATATTTAAGTCATATTAACATGTGAAACCTGTATATGACTCTCTTGGTTACCCGTTATCCATTATTCGCGTTCGGTGCGATTTATGTAACTAGTTTGCATAAATTGACCGAAACAGGTTAAACCTTATAATTTTTACCTCAAAATCCAGAATGTGTTTAGTTTACCCATATTATACAAGTCTTCATACTTGTCGGGTCTAAATCACATTCTAATCCGGTCTTCGCTTAATCTCGCGTTTTGAACCGTATATCTTTCTTTAAAACTAACCGGTCTAAGTTTAAACTTAAGTAAGACCCGTTAGGAATCTAATAGGTTATTAAAATCTTCGTTCCAGATTTAGGAGCACAGTAAAAGATATTTTCACTTGCTGATTGTATACGGCTGAGATAAAATTGTATATTTTGCTCACGTAAATACTTTTAACTTATTTTCCGTCATACGGGCTTGGGATACGGTATTATAATAATACCGCTTAGTCGGGTGTGTAGTTGTTTAAATCGGACTGTGATTAATATATCTACATAACCCGTTTTAATCTGTTTTGTTTGGTATATGGCCTTTGGGGGGTTAATGACCATGTCCTGGATATCCTCGGCTCATTCATTGAAATGGCCACGACTTAAGCACGGGGTGTAGGCATACACCTGACAGTTGCGTATGTATAAATGGTAATCCACAATAAGGAGTTTTCCTTGTGGGCATTAACCTGTGGTGTGTCAGTTAATCTTGTCCGGCTCTTCTAACCGGCCCTGACGAACGACAAACATATAAATCTGTATACAAGATTATTTTTAAAATAATTGTCCCAAGTTATAAAAGATTATTTATGTGTCACACCCCGATTTCCACGTGTCAACAGTGGGCCCGGTAGGGGAGTATCGTGACGTAGTTGGTAACATCATGGTCAAACAACACAATATATAAATGCACAGCGGAAGCAAAAGATAAATATATTACATTCCGAATATAAGTAATGTCAAAGTATTACAACGGAAGCTAAAGGATCCACAGGCGGATCAATAAAAGAAAACTGTTCAACAGACTTTAGGCATCTAGAATTTGCAAGATTCCCTAGTGACGCCCTGAGCTCCCAGCCAATTACGCATAGTACCTGTAACTTAACCTTTTGGAAAATACGTCAGTTTACACTGGTAAATACAATTAACTGACTCATTTTGGAAAAAGAGTTTAAAAATTGATTTGAATGCACGAGGCACAAAATATCTTTTATAACTGGATTAAAATGCACAGAGGCAAAATTAATCTTTTATACTTGGGACAAATTTATTAATAAAAATCTTGTATCCGATTTACATGGTTGTCCAACATTTAGGGCCGGTGATTATACAATACAAGCCGGACAAGATTAATCGACACACCACAAATATAATCTCACAAGAAGATACCCTTACGAGTGAGTATACGTTATACATATGCAACAGGAGGTGTTTTGCCTACACCTTGTGCTTACGTCGTGGCCATTCACTTTTTAAAATGAGCCAAGGATATCCAGGACACGGTCATTAAACCCCAATGTTATTTGTTATCAATCAATACAGATTAAAACGGGATTATGCAATTTAATCATCTCCGATTAAAAGGTTTCTACACCCGACCAAGTGGTATTTTTATAATACCGCATCCCAAGCCCGTAATAGGGAAAATAAGTTAAAAGTATTTACCTGAGATAGCAATGCAATTTATACCCAGCCGTATATCCTAATCAGCAAGCACAAGTACTTCTACTGGGGCTCTCAATCTGGAACGAAGGTTTTATTAACCTATTAAATTCCTAACGGGTCTTATTTAAGTCGTAACTTAGACCGGTTAGTTTTAAGGAAAGGTTTATGGTTCAAAACGCATGATTAAGCGAAGACCGGGATAGGATGTGATTTAGACCCGACAAGTTTGGATAC
Organism: Helianthus tuberosus; assembly: GCA_030545235.1. NCBI lineage: Eukaryota > Viridiplantae > Streptophyta > Magnoliopsida > Asterales > Asteraceae > Helianthus > Helianthus tuberosus. The sequence goes on along the minus strand of CM060424.1, from coordinate 55,769,497 downwards.
TTGTATAATATGGGTAAACTAAACACATTCTGGATTTTGCGATAAAACGATAACGTTTGACCTGTTTCGGCTAATTTATGCAAACTAGTTACATAAACCGAACCGAACGCGTAATAAGCGTAACGGTTATTCATATGAGCCATTGACAGGTTTCCTAAGTTAATATGCTCCTAATATGTTGTGACATCAGTAAGTTGTCTTTCATCATGCCCAAAACGTATTTAAACACAAACTAGGCCCCGTAGGGGTAGTTTGGTCATTTAAAAGGTTATAAAAGAGTTTAAGTATTTATCTGAGTTACAGGTCTGATATAATCAGCAAAAATACTTATTTTGATAAGTTATTACAGTAGGTTATAGTATATATGTGAATCTACCAAGTATAACCAAACTATGCACCTTAGGGGCATTTTGGTAATTTCACATAAGCCGTAAAGCTCAAAACTGAAGTCTGAGTTAAAAAACTTTTGCTTTCTGTTAAAATATTATAATTTAACTAAAACATCAGTAGGTATCACCCTTGTATGTTTAAAAATAGTCTTAGTACATACTATGCGCTAAAAACGCTAAATAAGGCGATTAGGATCCGTTTACGGGTTCAATACCTAAAGCTGATATTTTTATTATTCCAGAAGGTCTAAAATAATTTATTTATCATAAATAATCAGTAGCAAAAGGTTTGGAGTCGTTTAGATATGTAAAACTCATTTTATGGCCCGTAAGGGCAAAACCGACAATTACCGGATTAAGCCTACGACTACTAGTTATGCTCAGCCTAAAATTAATTAAAAATCTTCAAAAATCCCAAAATAATATATTACATCAGTGGGTATTAAGTTTGATACCAAAAAGTAGGCTTAACTAGGCTATACGCTAATTTCGCCGTTTTATTAACATAAAGCGTTCATTTTACGCTAACGAGCATAACTCTTAATCTACACCTCAAATTGATGTCAAACTTTGCATACAAGTTTATATATCAGTAATTAAAGTTTCTACTCTTTTACATTTCCAAAAATCACGTTTTAAGGTAATAAGGGCATAACGGTCAACATATGAGCAATTAACGGAAATATGCATATTAATTGGATAACTAATGAACCAAGGTGTGCAATCACAGAGGGTTGTTCTAACAAGTAACCTAATCCAATTTAAGCTCTGAGGCATTTCTAAAACATACCTGAACGGGTCAGAACTGAAAGTCAAAGTGAAAGTCAAACTATGTGACTTTCGGTTCCGAACCGGGTCTAAACAGGAAATAGTCGGGTTGAACATGTTTAGACATGTTCTTACACTACTTACCAAGTTATAACAATGATCAAACAGGTTGTATATGTTCTAGATAGCTAATTATGCATAAATGACATTTTAAGCATCCTGTTGACTTTTTAATTAAAAGTTTGACCCGACTTTTGACCTGGTTAGAGTGGTGATCAGGGGAAACCCTTTTGAGGTTTTATTACCCACATAAATACCAACTCATAACTACTTTTAATTCGAGATATGACTGAGCCATTATCGACTAATCTCGAAGTCAAACCGTAATTACGACGGTTTGACTTTTAGCTAATTAAACAAGCTAAACTCAACTAAATAAGAACTAGCAGACTTACAAGAGTCCTATGCACGAGATAAGATCAGATGGACCTGCTTGAGAGCTCCAGGAATGATCAAATTATGCAGATGAAGGTGTGAGGAATTGCTGCAACTCAAGACTCTATTTATAGTGAATTCAATCACCATAAGGTGTTGACAACAAAGTCTAGCACTTACCACAACATCCCAACATGTGTCCTAGTGTTCTAGGGGTTGTTTTAGGGCCAAGGGATGTGAAAAATCGATTAAATTCGGATCCAAGTGCAAAGGCAGACAAGAATCAACAACAATCAACAATTCTGCCCAGATGTGGCAGTGGCGTAGCGCCACTGCATGTGCATCAGGTGCTCGCGCTACGCGAGCCCTCAGGGTCCTCCAACATAATTTTGTTAATTGCAGTTTCAGTCCTTGGCTCTTCAAACTTTGTACAGACACTTGTTTATTGCAGTATGAACCCTTATAATTGACGTATAAGGGCTTCAAGACATATACCCACTTTGTTAAGTCCCCGGGTAACTTTATTGTTACCCGAAAAGGCCTAACTTTCAACGTTGCCGCTTTAACCCCTTGCACACGAATTTGGTCACAACTTTCTCATACGTTGACGAAACTTTATGAAATTTTAATCGTGTATTCTAGTGAGCATAATTAGCTGTTACAAAGCTTCGGGTTTGTCAAAAGGTCACTCAGAGGTATAAATTAAACATGTTGACACTTTTAACCCTTGTAGTTTGTAATCTCTCACTTTTAGCTTCGTATGATCCATGATTTATTCGTTTGATGTTATAAACATCATGTAGGATTATTATGACGTATATTTATTCACTGTTGTCATTCAGAACCCGTAAAATCACATACTTTCCATGTTTGTCAACTTTAGTCCTTTTATAACATTCTTTCACACGTTCAGACTTTATGACACGTGTCAACACATTATAGGACGTGAATTTTCGAGGTGTTACATCCTCACCCCCTTAAAATAAATCTCGACCCGAGATTTACTGAAATAAGTAAGGGTACTTTTCTTTCATCGTGGATTCAACCTCCCACGTGAATTCGGGACCTCTATGGGCATCCCATTTGACCTTTACAATAGGTACATGCTTCTTCCGAAGCTTCTTTACCTATCGATCTTCAATCGACATAGGTTTTTCCTCAAATTTTAAGCTCTCATCTTTATGCACATCCGTATGTGGTATAACCAGTGATTCATCAGCGAAACACTTCTTCAGATTGCAGATGTGGAACACATTGTGAATTCCACTGAGCTCTTCAGGTAAGTTTAGCTTATAGGCAACTAAACCGACACGTTCGATAACCTCGAAAGGCCCTATGTATCTCGGGCCCTTAGCTTGCCTTTCTTACCAAACCGCATCACTCCTTTCCAGGGTGATACCTATTGTTGAACCTTATTTCTTAACAAGAATCTAGGAGGTTTGCTATTTTCATAATCCTTAAATTTTCTGCCGTATACTGGCATCTTACTGATGATTATGAATTTGCGTGATCTTATTGATTGTCTATAATGCAACTTTCAGATCTTAATGTTTGGACTTACCAAACTATTGTCCTATCAATGGACGTTTAACATTCCATCTATACAAGGTCTTCAAGGGAGTAGCCTTGATATTTATATATCAAGTATTATGGAGAAGCTTATCTTAAGGTGAGATGGTTATTCCAACCATTACTTAACTAATATTAAGGAATAGCTAATCCTTGTCGTTAGTCGAACAATTCGACGATCCTGGGTAGCTGATGGCAAATTCTTAATCGTTGCCTAATTAGGATTGTTGTAATGTATGCATAAGCAAAATGAACCGTCTTTCTTATCTAACAATATCAAACTCTCGGAATATCGAGTTAGGCTATATGAATCTATATCGTTAAAACTTACTTAACCAGGGTTTTCGATTCTGCCAATATGGTACTAGTTGTCTTGGGGATTTCATAATAATACAGCCTTAAATGGGATATGAAACTTAACCCTACCTGCCTCTCAGGGGTAAACAGGGTAATCTTAGGAAAAGATAATCAAGGTACCAGGAGGTTACAGAGATTTCCATATCTCAGGCTCCAGTTCACTCATCATTGCTTGTGTCAAATAAGTGACACATTTATGTTATGAGTCCTCATATTCCGTTACCAGGGAATATTTATTTGGATATCTCTATTATGGATATCTTCTTTGAATGCTACTAGTCAACTTTAGTACAATACGATCATTGGGATATCTTAGGGGTTCCATGTATTAAACCTCCATACTGATCAGGCATGGAAGTAATCTATGGGACACACTAGAATATGCCAATCCTCATATGGCACTTTTATCAACATAGTTTGGCATTCGCAGGCGATATAAAACAATGAGAAAAATAATTAAAATAACATATGTTGTCGTACTCTATGCGAAGAAAGAGTACTCTTAGATTTTTTTTTTTCGGAAGGATTCCTTGCCGATACGAGAAGAATCGGTTACTATGGCTTCCTTGGTAATTTATACCTTGTGGCTAATATAAAAGTTTACTAAGCTTATGGTTTATGAAGGTTTATTATTGTACATGTGCTTATATTTAATCAAAATGGATATTTCACAAACTAGGCACCTAGCTCGGTTGGCTAGGCGCGCGAAAGGGTGTGGCCTAGACCCAGGTTCGATTGTGCATTTTCCAAAATGTTGCTTTTTGCAGTTACTGCATTTGGGTCTGTTATCAGACTGACTCGAGTTCTTCCTAAACTCGGAATCCTTCCCGCGCTCAGAGTTTCCCTTCTTCTTCTTGTTATTTCAATGAGAGTTTTCCTCCTCTCTTTCTCTTCTTCCCTCGTCAGAAGCCTTAACAGACTTAATTCTAATTGCATCTAAGGTGAGAGATAAGGATAAGTCCATCGCGGACCTATATGTGGTTGGCCTAGATGCTTTAACATTTCCTTTTATCTCTGGTGCTAGGCCTCCAATGAAACGCGCTATGCGTTTAGGTTCAGGGGTGACTAAATAAGGAACTAGGCGGGACATAGTGTTGAAACTTGTCACATATGCCTGACAATCCAAATTCTCCATGACCAGAGTCAAGAAGTCTGATTCTATCTTTTCTACCTCATGCTGAGGGCAATAGTTTTCCTTGACTAATGCAACAAATTGATCCCAAGATAAGTTGTAGAGTAGAACTTTCCCCGTGGCTTGGAGAAATGATCTCCACCATGCCAACGCTTCTCCTTTAAATGATTGTGAAACAAATTTCACAACATCTTGCTCTGCACAACCGTTGATGTCAACAACAGCGTCCATCTCATCGAGCCATGTCATGCAATCGATGGCCCCATTTTCTCCTGTAAAGTCTTTGGGCTTGCAGGAGACGAAATATTTATATGAACAGGTCTTAACTGATGCCTCTTGATGAAACACAACTTGTCTAGACGGAATACTCCTTTGATTTGACAAGTCATGAACATCGTCCTCCCTTGACTCATGTGTTTTAGGAGGGGGCTTACTACGAGCCATAGATAGAGTCTTGGAGTGGGTATCATTTGACTCATCATACTGCTGATCAAGTGCTCGAGTAACAGCATAATCTATTATTGCCTGTAGTTCTGCTCCAGTTACATTAATTCTGGTAGTATCATTGTCCTCCTTCATGTGGCTGTTAACTTCATCTAATCCAGCCATGTAGCTTGATGTCTACTTAAACATTGACAATGATTTATTCAAAGGTCATTATGGAATCGTCATCTTTGACGATTCATCAACCATGGTAATATAAACCACATTGGTTAATTTGTTAGTTATATTTAATTTGTATTTTCATTATAATTTATCCTAGTTATAAAACATCAAGGATATTAAAGTGGCGCAAAAAGGCCTAGTAACAAGGACAAATTTTAAATTTATAAGCCATGATTTCAGAGAACCGAGGCATTAAGGTTTGAACATATTTCATTACATTTTCTTGACAGAGAGCTAAAAACTTCAACTGTCTTTTGTCTTTTAGGACAATAGATATAGCCCGTGGGCATTTCCCTTCTGAGGGATGGTTATAATATGATTATCTTCTCAGATGCTATTAGTCGAGATCGTATGGATCCTACCGACTATTATGCTTGGACCTGGTCCAACATTTTTAGACAGGAGGTCAAAGACCACCACTGTCGTTGTCTTATCGGACAACAAGTTTAGCCCGTAGGCACTTCATCACTATCGGATGTTTATAATGTGATTATCTTATAGGATGACACAAGCCATGATTTCTAAATCACTAGGCTAGATAAGAAAATTGGAAGAATCCAATATAAGGATGACTGTTGTGATTTTATCGAATCACATTTGTCAGGAGTGCTAACACGTTCTTAGGTGTTAACAAGGATCTGAATCCCTTGGGTAGGTTTCACCATCTTGGCCGCGTAGGCTAGGTTTCACCTTTAAGATTCTTTTTAAAATGCCTACTGGCAGGGAAGGAAGGATATTTATTTTATTCAGGATTTTTATCATAAATCCTAATTTATAAGTTAATAATAGCACAAATGGCCTAGTCGCGTAGACAAGTTTAATTTATAAGCCATGATCGTTTGGGATCGAGGCCTTTAGTAATAGTACAAAAGGCTTAGTCACGTGGACAAGTTTAATTTATAAGCCATGATCGTTTGGGATCGAGGCATTTAGTAATAGCACAAAAGGCTTAGTCACGTGGACAAGTTTAATTTATAAGCCATGATCGTCTGGGATCGAGGCATTTAGTAATAGCACAAAAGGCTTAGTCACGTGGACAAGTTTAATTTATAAGCCATGATCATCTGGGATCGAGGCATTTAGTAATAGCACAAAAGGCTTAGTCACGTGGACAAGTTTAATTTATAAGCCATGATCGTCTGGGATCGAGGCATTTAGTAATAGCACAAAAGGCTTAGTCACGTGGACAAGTTTAATTTATAAGCCATGATCGTCTGGGATCGAGGCATTTAGTAATAGCACAAAAGGCTTAGTCACGTGGACAAGTTTAATTTATAAGCCATGATCGTCTGGGATCAAGGCATTTAGTAATAGCACAAAAGGCTTAGTCACGTGGACAAGTTTAATTTATAAGCCATGATCGTCTGGGATCGAGGCATTTAGGTGTGAATCCAAGTTCATTACTTTCCTTGACAGAGAGTTGTAGGCTACCACCATCTTTAGTTTCAGAGGACGTTAGTTATAGCCCGTAGGCACTTCCCTTCTAAGGGATGTTATTTTCCATTTATTTCATATTTCATGTTTAGAATGAAAACTTAATTTAATCAATCCATTATATGAAAATAAAAGTACAGAGTTGCCTTAAGCGGGTCTTTAAAAGGAATAATGTGTCCTTAAAGGGACTGAAAGATAAATATGTCCTTATGAGGACTATTAAGGAAACAATCTTCAGCAAAAGGAGTTTCTTCTTCAAGTTATCTCTGAATGCTTTCTCCTTGGATGCTCGTTTCATTCTGGCTGCGGTACGAAGCTCAGCATTTCAAGGCTCCGGGTGTGGAGAACTCCTATTACGGCTTCTTCGCTTGGCGACGTATCCCATATATGTAAAAGTTTTTGGAAGAAAAGATTTCCAGATTAGTATTGAGAATATTCCTATGTTAAGTCTAGACTCAGAATGTCAAAGAATGTGCTACTGTGTCATTGAGATTAAACACATAAGGCTAGTGTTTAATTCACTCAATGTTGGCTCTGATACCAACCTGTCACACCCCGATTTCCACGTGTCAACAGTGGGCCCGGTAGGGGAGTATCGTGACGTAGTTGGTAACATCATGGTCAAACAACACAATATATAAATGCACAGCGGAAGCAAAAGATAAATATATTACATTCCGAATATTAGTAATGTCAAAGTATTACAACGGAAGGTAAAGGATCCACAGGCGGATCAATAAAAGAAAACTGTTCAACAGACTTTAGGCATCTAGAATTTGCAAGATTCCCTAGTGACGCCCTGAGCTCCCAGCCAATTACGCATAGTACCTGTAACTTAACCTTTTGGAAAATACGTCAGTTTACACTGGTAAATACAATTAACTGACTCATTTTGGAAAAAGAGTTTAAAAATTGATTTGAATGCACGAGGCACAAAATATCTTTTATAACTGGATTAAAATGCACAGAGGCAAAATTAATCTTTTATACTTGGGACAAATTTATTAATAAAAATCTTGTATCCGATTTACATGGTTGTCCAACATTTAGGGCCGGTGATTATACAATACAAGCCGGACAAGATTAATCGACACACCACAAATATAATCTCACAAGAAGATACCCTTACGAGTGAGTATACGTTATACATATGCAACAGGAGGTGTTTTGCCTACACCTTGTGCTTACGTCGTGGCCATTCACTTTTTAAAATGAGCCAAGGATATCCAGGACACGGTCATTAACCCCCAATGTTATTTGTTATCAATCAATACAGATTAAAACGGGATTATGCAATTTAATCATCTCCGATTAAAAGGTTTCTACACCCGACCAAGCGGTATTTTTATAATACCGTATCCCAAGCCCGTAATAGGGAAAATAAGTTAAAAGTATTTACCTGAGCTAGCAATGCAATTTATACTCAGTCGTATATCCTAATCAGCAAGCACAAGTACTTCTACTGGGGCTCTCAATCTGGAACGAAGGTTTTATTAACCTATTAAATTCCTAACGGGTCTTATTTAAGTCGTAACTTAGACCGGTTAGTTTTAAGGAAAGGTTTATGGTTCAAAACGCATGATTAAGCGAAGACCGGGATAGGATGTGATTTAGACCCGACAAGTTTGGATACTTGTATAATATGGGTAAACTAAACACATTCTGGATTGTGCGATAAAACGATAACGTTTGACCTGTTTCGGCTAATTTATGCAAACTAGTTACATAAACCGAACCGAACGCGTAATAAGCGTAACGGTTATTCATATGAGCCATTGACAGGTTTCCTAAGTTAATATGCTCCTAATATGTTGTGACATCAGTAAGTTGTCTTTCATCATGCCCAAAACGTATTTAAACACAAACTAGGCCCCGTAGGGGTAGTTTGGTCATTTAAAAGGTTATAAAAGAGTTTAAGTATTTATCTGAGTTACAGGTCTGATATAATCAGCAAAAATACTTATTTTGATGAGTTATAACAGTAGGTTATAGTATATATGTGAATCTACCAAGTATAACCAAACTATGCACCTTAGGGGCATTTTGGTAATTTCACATAAGCCGTAAAGCTCAAAACTGAAGTCTGAGTTAAAAAAATTTTTCTTACTGTTAAAATATTATAATTTAACTAAAACATCAGTAGGTATCACCCTTGTATGTTTAAAAATAGTCTTAGTACATACTATGCGCTAAAAACGCTAAATAAGGCGATTAGGAGCCGTTTACGGGTTCAATACCTAAAGCTGATATTTTTATTATTCCAGAAGGTCTAAAATAATTTATTTATCATAAATAATCAGTAGCAAAAGGTTTGGAGTCGTTTAGATATGTAAAACTCATTTTATGGCCCGTAAGGGCAAAACCGACAATTACCGGATTAAGCCTACGACTACTAGTTATGCTCAGCCTAAAATTAATTAAAAATCTTCAAAAATCCCAAAATAATATATTACATCAGTGGGTATTAAGTTTGATACCAAAAAGTAGGCTTAACTAGGCTATACGCTAATTTCGCCGTTTTATTAACATAAAGCGTTCATTTTACGCTAACGAGCATAACTCTTAATCTACACCTCAAATTGATGTCAAACTTTGCATACAAGTTTATATATCAGTAATTAAAGTTTCTACTATTTTACATTTCCAAAAATCACGTTTTAAGGTAATAAGGGCATAACGGTCAACATATGAGCAATTAACGGAAATATGCATATTAATTGGATAACTAATGAACCAAGGTGTGCAATCACAGAGGGTTGTTCTAACAAGTAACCTAATCCAATTTAAGCTCTGAGGCATTTCTAAAACATACCTGAACGGGTCAGAACTGAAAGTCAAAGTGAAAGTCAAACTATGTGACTTTCGGTTCCGAACCGGGTCTAAACAGGAAATAGTCGGGTTGAACATGTTTAGACATGTTCTTACACTACTTACCAAGTTATAACAATGATCAAACAGGTTGTATATATTCTAGATAGCTAATTATGCATAAATGACATTTTAAGCATCCTGTTGACTTTTTAATTAAAAGTTTGACCCGACTTTTGACCTGGTTAGAGTGGTGATCAGGGGAAACCCTTTTGAGGTTTTATTACCCACATAAATACCAACTCATAACTACTTTTAATTCGAGATATGACTGAGCCATTATCGACTAATCTCGAAGTCAAACCGTAATTACGACGGTTTGACTTTTAGCTAATTAAACAAGCTAAACTCAACTAAATAAGAACTAGCAGACTTACAAGAGTCCTATGCACGAGATAAGATCAGATGGACCTGCTTGAGAGCTCCAAGAATGATCAAATTATGCAGATGAAGGTGTGAGGAATTGTTGCAACTCAAGACTCTATTTATAGTGAATTCAATCACCATAAGGTGTTGACAACAAAGTCTAGCACTTACCACAACATCCCAACATGTGTCCTAGTGTTCTAGGGGTTGTTTTAGGGCCAAGGGATGTGAAAAATCGATTAAAGTCGGATCCAAGTGCAAAGGCAGACAAGAATCAACAACAATCAACAATTCTGCCCAGATGTGGCAGTGGCGTAGCGCCACTGCATGTGCATCAGGTGCTCGCGCTACGCGAGCCCTCAGGGTCCTCCAACATAATTTTGCTAATTGCAGTTTCAGTCCTTGGCTCTTCAAACTTTGTACAGACACTTGTTTATTGCAGTATGAACCCTTATAATTGACGTATAAGGGCTTCAAGACATATACCCACTTTGTTAAGTCCCCGGGTAACTTTATTGTTACCCGAAAAGGCCCAACTTTCAACGTTGCCGCTTTAACCCCTTGCACACGAATTTGGTCACAACTTTCTCATACGTTGACGAAACTTTATGAAATTTTAATCGTGTATTCTAGTGAGCATAATTAACCGTTACAAATCTTCGGGTTTGTCAAAAGGTCACTCAGAGGTATAAATTAAACATGTTGACACTTTTAACCCTTGTAGTTTGTAATCTCTCACTTTTAGCTTCGTATGATCCATGATTTATTCGTTTGATGTTATAAACATCATGTAGGGTTATTATGACGTATATTTATTCACTGTTGTCATTCAGAACCCGTAAAATCACATACTTTCCATGTTTGTCAACTTTAGTCCTTTTATAACATTCTTTCACACGTTCAGACTTTATGACACGTGTCAACACATTATAGGACGTGAATTTTCGAGGTGTTACATTATGCCTTGTTCATTTAAATCAATTTTCTTAAATATTTTCAAAAGAGTCGGTTAATTGTATTTACCAGTGTAAACTGACGTATTTTCCAAAAGGTTAAGTGCAGGTGCTAGGCGGAATAGGCTGGCTACTCCTGAGTGAATTAAATATAGAGTTATGCAAGCGTTATCACTTAAAAATCTGTTTAACAATATTTCCTTTGTTTTGATCCGCCTGTGGATCCTTTTACATTCCGTTGGTAATACTTATGTTACTTTCATTCGGTTTGTAATATTATTACTTTTAGACTTCTGTTGTGCATTAAACTGTGATTATTGACTATGATGATATCAACTACGTCACGATACTCCCCACCGGGCCCACCGGAATACGTGGAAATATCAGGGTGTGACACTTGAAACAGGTAACTTTAGACTTGTCAAAACCAATATTCATGTCGGGACCTTCTAAGCACTTTATGCCGGTAATCTCCTTGAACCGTTGAACTCTCCTGATTACGCTTGCCATGCATCAGCAAATATCCATGAGCTCCATCTCTTCTGGATCAACCTGATCATAATCCTCCTTCGTCATGTTCGGATTACCGATCTTACCTGCAATTAAACCCTCATAGGATACCAGAATAGATGCTAGAAAACTCATGTGCTGTTGAGCAAACTCATTGTTCAAATGTGGAGAATTTTTCCAATCCTGATTTGAACCAGACTTAGATGATGTAGACGAAGAATGGTATCCTGGATCACAGCTTGAGGACTTGTTGTTTGATGAATCTCTAGACTTATCTACACTGAATGTTGTTCTGATCTTTGCAGATTCGTTGTTTTGCAGCATAACTCTTCTGTAATACAAATCAACATTCTGTTGATAACTAGAACTGGACATCTTGTTTTGTTTCTGTAACAGTAAATCATGTCCTTCTAGTTTTTCAATCAGACTATCTAGCGTCATCTCATCAAATTTAGCATCATTTTTCAAAACAATCACATAAGTTTTCCAGTCTTCCTCATGTGGCAATGCATCGGCCAGTTTATCAACCATCTCTTCTCTCTCTTTGTAGATACCGAAACACTCTAACTCAATTTTTAAATGACAAAACCTCTCAATCATTTGTCGCACACTCTCTCCTTTCATACAATCAAACAAATCAAATTCCTTTTTCAGTAACGAGATCTTATTTTTCTTAATGTCTTTCCCCTTCAGCTTTTAGTTTTAATGCTTCCCACATTGACTTTGATGATTCTCCATGCTGAAGTAGAGAAAAAATATCCTCTCTTACTGACTGTTGTAATAATGTTACCATTCTTAGCTCATCAGAATGTTTTTCTCTCTGAGTTTTTGAATATTCTGGAACTGAGTTTAAAAAATTTTGATCATTTACTGGTTTTTCATAACCATAAATCATCAAAACCCAACTTTCATAGGCATAACCCTTCACCCAGTTTTCAAACCGTGTACTCCACCAATGATAATCTTCAATATTTATTAGTTTAGGTGGATTTGGTTATTTCCGTATACATTGTCATGATTGATGTTATCAGTTATAGTTTTGGAAATGCTTTCGGTGTAACATTTGTTTGTTCAGATGTCTCGAAGTGAATGCATTGTAGAACGTGTTGTAAAACTCTTCAGCCATGATTCTGATCTTTGAACAACCTGCAAACAGACAAACACTTGATCAAATCTGAAAAACAAACACAAACTGCGCGTTCGTACGAAGCTGCAATAGTGCCTTCGTTCAAAGCAGCAAATCAACCAAACAATTCTTGTGCGTTCATACGAAGCTGGGTTCGTACGAGGCTACCAAAATGTGATTTCGTTCGAAGCTGAAACAGCGGCTTCGAATGACAATGTTCAACACAAATTCAACTTTCTTAGTGGCTTCGTACTAGGATGCTAATATGTGGCTTCGTTCGAAGCTACGCTGGCAAAGAACATGTTCATATTTTTCATGGTTTTTCACTGATTTGAATATGATTTTGTTCGAATTTTGATATGAAACTTTGTAGGATTGTTTAAAACTATTTTTCACACGCTATATAAAAAACTTAGACGATTTTAACCGTGAGAACACCGTAAATCTGAGTTTAAAGTTTAAAGAAAATTAGATAAAGATGAGAAGAAGTAGAAGTATGATGTAGAAGATCAAATCAGCTCTGAATCTGATGTAGAAACATGTTTCTCTGTGTCTTCAATCCTATTAATCAATTACCCGCTCTGATACCACTTGTGAATTCAGGATCTTGATGAATTCGTTGACCTTGAATGCGTACCGACACGTGAAATGTGCGGAATCCAATCACGTATGTGGAATGAACACAGAGATGTAAATACAACCGGTTTCTATTACTGATCTGACAGCGTTTACACCACGAAACCAGACGGACAAAGCTTCGCCTCAAAGTTTTCCAAAAGATTACAAATGAACTAAACAAGACCACTATTTATAGAAGTGTAGGATCGAACCAAGCATGTCTGGCTTCGTACGAAGCCATGAAGTGTGCCTTCGTACGAGGCCTGTGGCTTCGTACGAAGCTGCTCTATCTTTATATCAAGCTTCAGTTCCAGTCTTGTTTCATTCGTTCCAGCTACGTTCCGTGATTGACGCAAGCGATAGACATACTGTACTCACAATTTAGACGGTCCAGCGATGCCACAGCCACCACCACCTCCTGGGCGCCTCAGTTTCCACAGCACATTATTCCAGGTCATGCCCCGGGAGCTACAGCACATCCGCAGATACGAGCCAAACTTGACAGGCTGAACGATTTGATAGGTTGGTTGGTTCGGGAGGCGAAGGATAGACGAGAGAGAGTGGGGTTACCCACATATCGCTCCCACCACCTCGAGCACCACATCAGCAGCAGCAGCCGCAGCAGCCAGATCCAAATTGGGATTCGGACTCGTTCCCGGAGGCATAGACCAGCTACGTGGATATATTTTGGTATTTAGTGTTCAGTTGTAGTTTTTATTTTTGTTATGGATGTACAAACTTATCTTATATATTTTTGTTATGGATGTACAAACTTATCTTATATATGTCGTATTTAAGTTTGTTTTCAGTTATTCGGTTACTTAATGATTGTTTGTCTTAAATTATATAATACGGAAACAATATATGTTTTGAATATAATACGGAAACAATATAATTTTCAAGATGTTAAATAATATTTAAACGAGATAATATTTTAATGGTAGGATAATATTTAAAAAAATAAAATGTTAAAAACGATATAATATTTAAACGATCGAATATATTTAAAGAGCCGATCTTGAAAACGGTAAAAAAATTTATAGTGCAAAAAATAAAACTTTTTTTAAAAACACAAAATTTTTGACTCAAAAAAACATCACCTCCAAAAACCATCAAATTACCCTACCAAAACACTCATTCTTTCAACCAAAAAAGACACAACACCTAGACGCCTCGTATAGGCCTGTACGAGGCGTCTAGGTTTCTTAAACTTTGTGCCTGACATCCCACACAGACCCTCTTAAATTCCGTGCCTAGACGCTCCGTATAAGCCTATACGAGGCGTCTAGGGTTTGCAGGGTGTCTAAATAGGCAGGATGGGTGTGCGAATAGATCCTGCCTTTTAAATTCATCTACTTTTTTAACAGTTATTAAATAAGATATAAAAATAAAACCATTAATATTAAAAACCAAACATTACATAATATTAAAAACCAAACATTACATAAATTAAAAAAAAACATAACCTAAAAAAAATAAAAATCCTAAGAAGTACCCAACTTTTTCATAAAAATCCTAAGATTTTCCCAACCCGTGAAAGCGTTGAGAGAAAATTGTGAGGATGACCAACTCGATTCCATTGAAGGATAGTAGCCGGACACCGTAAAAACGTTTTGGTTCGGGTTTGGGTTCGGGGTGGGGTTGTTCGAGTTGTTCGGGTTGCATGGATCCATGGCAAAAGTAGAAGAATGTTTATAAAAAATAGAGGAGTTTTATAAAAAGTTGAAGAAAAGTTGAGAGAGAGATTTTGTTGAAGTAGGTAAAATATGAGATGTTTTGGTTGTATTTATAGGTAAACTTAATAATTTTTTTGATTTTTTTAAAATTTTGGCCGTTAGATTATATTTAAAAAGGAAAATGATTTTTTTTATAACGGCTAGCATCCAGCATCCAACGTTAACATTTTTTATCTTTATGTGCGCATCCCTAACGTCTTCCCTTGGACGAATTCGACGACGCCGGCTAGGTAGAAATGGTGTTGAGGCTCGTCACCGCCCCAGAACAACCCGGGACGAGCCCCACAACGAGTGTTCTTATATTCTATTTTCTCCCTTGTCAGCATGACATTAGTAATTTTGTTATTTATTTTAATTATGAAATCGATATACACATTATTTAGATAAAAATATAAACATTTTAATTAATAACAAATGGTTTTATTTTGGAATTAAAGTTTTTATCATACATAACAATTTAACAATCTTGAACGACTTGAATCATCTACGAGCATTCACATCACTTCTATCTTTTTTATCCTGTAATTTCACTAAAAATAACTATATTTTCTCTCTTATTTTAATTAAATAATATTTTTTTTATAAAGGATGAAGAGTGTCTCTCAAAATAACTATATTTCCTCCACTCACAAACCACTTTTAAAATATATTAAAAAGTTATAAAGCGTGAAGAGTGTCCTCTCAAATTTACAGATAAATAGTTAAATTTTCTCTCTCCACTACTCACAACCATAATCACCTACAATCAATTTTCATAATATAAAAAAGCTCTCATAGAATTTGGGGGACAAATTGTGAATGCTCTAACATTCAAAATGAGCATCTGATTGATGAACCATACCGTTCTTTGAGGTACGGTTCCTAACCATAAGCAGTCAAAGGCTCAAAAGAAATATACAATGAAAGATACCTCAAAAATCTCAACAACAACCCGTAAATTATGAGTTAAACCTCAATTAAATGAACTCAAGAAACAATGAGCATGAAATTGTTGGATATCATGTTTAAAAGAAGGTACAATGCCAAAAGTCATAAAAACACTTGCAGAAAAAGCCAAATGCTGATTAAAATCTTGAATTTGCATAATAAAAAGAATTTTATTGCATATTTTCCGATATTATATTTTTGCTTAATGGATGGGGTGGGTACCAGATCTGAAAAGTTTCAGTGCCTTAAATGTGTATGTTTTTAGAGATGGGGTACAGACATCTAAAATAAAGAATGTGAAATTAGTGGATATACATGTACATAATATTGCGTCAGTTTCATCTAGAATCCAGTACAGGTTATATTATAAAATTAATTATAGGGTTATTGGATTTTATCACCCTAAACTATCGGCTATTGGCCGCTACCATCCCCAACTATCACTTTGACGTCCGTCACCCCCAACTTAACACTTAGTGTGTTCTGTCACCACGTCGTTAACTGATCACAGACTTTTGATCATGCTACTATACTTTTGGGGGTGTCATAGGGATCTTAGGAAAGTTTTAGAGATCTTAGGACACTCCCAAAAGTATAGTAACATGATCAAAAGTTAGTGATCAGTTAACGGCGTGGTGACAAAACACACTAAGTGTTAAGTTAGGAGTGACAGACGTCAAAGTGATAGTTGAGGGTGGCAACGGCCAATAGCCAATAGTTAGGGGTGATAAAATCCAATAACCCTTAATTATATAATATATTTTATGTTATATAAGAAAATTAGAAATATAAATAAAATAAATTAGCAATAAACATGTTGAGCCGGAGCTTGAAAAAATTAGTCGCGAGCCTAACTCGAGCACCTCTAAGTTAAACAAGCCGAGCTCGAGTTTGGCTCGCCTAGTTACACCCCATGCAAAATTAGTTATTTCCGTCTTTACTATACTCTATAACATTTACGATCTCGGGTGAACAGTTGTTTGCAATTACTTGTCCACATAGCATCCCAACAATGGTCGTTCTTTTTTAGCAATACGACGGTTTCACCACCGCCAGCAACGACACGGAGGCATGCAGATGGGGATCATCTATTGAAACATGCCGAAACTCTATATTGAGTAAAAATGACGATTATACCCTTCATTTAAATGAGTAAAAAAGACAAAAAGAGGAGAAGTTAACATGAAATTCTAACTTAGTTTGCCAATTGAATAAAAATGACAGCAAAAATAAACCAGAAACTTAAATACAAAATGTTTTATTTTTAGATTGAAGTGATAAAAGTGAACTAAAGATGATTTTAGCATTTGCTCTACTAATCATTTAGTAAAAACTATCACAAACTGCAATTCTATATAACCACATGTAGCCTGCAGACTGCAGTGCCTTAACGCTCTGTTTCCGAGTTAACTTAACGAGGGAAAAAAAAAGAAAGTAAAAGTGAGAAAGTAAAGAAAGAAAAAGGAAAAAAAAAACTTTTCTCTCATCTCCTTCCAAATCAGAAGGAAATAAAAATATTCTATCATTTCCTTTCTTTTATTTCCTTAAATGAAACTCTGAAACACAAAATATTTTTACTTTATTTTTCTTTTTGTTTCTTTTCCTTTCCTTCCATTCCCGAGTCTCATTTAACAGGGAGATGAGAAAGAAAAGAGATGAAAATATGAAAAAACCATGTTCCTGAGATGTTTTAAGGATAGAGGGGGGAATGGAAAATGGAAGAAAATTTGTACTTATATTTATCCTCACAAATCGGAATTCTTATGAGAGAAAATCTTATCAATTACTAAATTACCCTCATATATAATTAAAATGTTTTATGTTTAACAGGTATAATTGTTCTTTTCTTTTCCTCCTAACTCGGTCGGGAATAGATAAAATGTTTGATTTGTTCTCTTTTCCTTTACTTATCATTAAACTCGAGAATACGAAAAAAAATCACATCTTTTTGGGGTATTGGATTTTAATAATCCAAAGTTTCACCCGTTGGCCACTAATAATCCCAACTTCAAAAATTCCCTGTAACAATCCCAACTTGTATGATTTTGGCCACCAATGATCCTTGTCTAACTGGATTAGTGGCAAGTGACGTGGCAGCTGACGTGTTTAAAAATTGAAATATTTTGGCCACCAAAAATCCCAAGTTTCACTAATTGGCCGGTAATAATCCTCCAGTCACCACCATCATCTCCTCCAGTCACCACCTCCATCACCACCTCCATCTCCGACCACCTCCATCTCCTCCACTGCCACCACCATCTCCTCCAGTCACCACCATCATCTCCGACCTCCACCTCCATCATCTGCCACCGGAAACCACTATCACCTGCGACCGCCTCCATCACCTACCCAACTCCGGTGACCTGCAACTTATTCCGACGACCCGTTTTACCCCTAAAACCACCAAACGAGACCACCACCAATCATCTCCGACCTCCTATAATCTTCTCCGCTTCTCAAAAGTTTAAAATTTCCACCATCTATGCAACTCCGGTGACCTGCAACTTATTCCGACGACCTTCTTTACCCCTGAAACCACCAAAGGAGACCACCACTTGTCATCTCCAACCTCTAGTGACCTTCTCCGCCGCTCAAAACTTCAAAATTTCCATCATATCTAGGTATCACGTTTTTCCGGAGAGGCGGTTGGAGTTGTGGATGGCAGTTTAATGGTGGTGGCCAGAGGTTGGAAGGGTGGGGTGTTCGGTGCTGGAAGACTGTGGGTGGAGGTGGAGGTGGTCGGAGGTGATGGTGGTGGTCGGAGATGATGGTGGTGGCTGGAGGAGATGGTGGTGGCAGTGGAGGAGGAGGAGGTGGAGGTGGAGGTCGGAGATGATGGTGGTGACTGGTCGGAGATGGTGGTGGCAGTGGAGGAGATGGAGGTGGTCGGAGATGATGGTGGTGACTGGAGGAGATGATGGTGGTGACTGGAGGATTATTCCCGGCCAATTAGTGAAACTTGGGATTATTGGTGGCCAAAATATTTCAAGTTTTAAACACGTCAGCTGCCACGTCACTTGCCACGTCACTTTTAACTAACCCAGTTAGACAAGGATCATTGGTGGCCAAAATCATACAAGTTGGGATTGTTACAGGGAATTTTTGAAGTTGGGATTATTAGTGGCCAACGGGTGAAACTTTGGATTATTAAAATCCAATACCCCCATCTTTTTCTTATTTTTCTCTTTTTCCAGAGATCCACTTAACTGGAGAAGAGAAAAGAATTATAATGAAAGAAAAGGGTATCGGTGTTCCAGAGATTTTATTACAGGAAGAAAGGGATAGAAGAGAAGAGATAGGGGAGGTTTTTTAGGGTTGAATTGTTTCATTCCAAATCGGGATGATTGGGAGAGAAGAGAAGAATTCGAGACCACGTTCCTAATTCACTTCCTATTTTACCCTCGTAAAACATATGGCGGGTATATCTCCCACAACCCGCCAAATCTTCAACCCACCTTCCATCATCTATCCCACAATTGCAAAATTGTTCCATCAATGTTTCTGTAACCTGCTCTCCTCAGCGATCTACTGTTCATCTCCCAGGTAACATCACCTTCCTATTTCACATCCAATTTTGAGCGTCCTTTTCCTTTGTGTGGGTCTTTCTGTTGAAAATTTTGATTTAAGTCATGGGTCCAATTTGGGTTTTGGCTTCTTGAATTGTTTAATGTTGATTAAGTTAGATTGCTTTGCTTGTTTATAGCAGAAAATTTTGAAGCGCCTGAATTTCCCCTTTGAGAAATATGTATGAATACTGGTTAATGATTAATGTTAATCTATAGGTTTATTTAGGTCAAATATTGTTTTAATTTATGGGTAGGTTATTTGATTGGAGGTATTTTGATATTCTGTTAGAGAACTTTTCTTTCTGGATAAATATGAGTTGCTTAGCATGTTAGGTATTCGGACTGGAGTGTAAGTTTAAACTGATTTGTCACTGGTTCATGATCAAAATTAGTCTATAGGTTTATTGTGATTGATGTTAGAAAAATTTGCAAGAATAGGGGGTTTGCGAATAATAAGAGTGCTATTAGGTGGGCTGGAATTTTCTTTTCACTAATAGGTAGTCTGCTATTTCAACTTACAAACTTCCACTCTCCTTCTGCCAAATTCCTGCAACAACTCTGACCTTCTGACAACTTCGTTGTTTCATAAAAATAAGTTAACAAGTTCGCTGTTTAACGTTAAAAACTAATAGAAGTTCGTTGTTTCGTATTAAAAAGTGAATGAACTTCGCTGTTTGGTGCTGAAAAGTAACTGAACTTCGCTGTTTGATTTTTAAAAGTATATGATCTTCGCTGTTTGGTTTTAATATGTAAAACAAGTTCGTTGTTTGATAATTATAATTAAAGGAACTTCACTGTATATTGTTATGTTTTATAAGTTCGCATATTTATTTTAATATGTTCAAAAGCAAATTCAATGTTCACATGTGAAGGCAAGAAGGCTGCATTTTCCACAAGTTTGCTGTTTGATATTGTTATGCAGGTTACTTGGACTGAATTAGACCGCTGGGTGTGGGCTTGGGTTGGGGGTGTGGCTAGCCAACCAATGCCGCTTTAGCCACACCGAGCCAGCGTGGGTAACGACATTACCCCGATGGCGTGGCTAGGGTGCCTGGCGTGGGGCGGGTGTGGGTGATAAGGTGGCAGGCTACGATTGGTGTTATATATATATATATAATATCCAAATGGCCACCCACGCCGCTAGCCCACGCCGCTCCCACACCCCACCTTTTTTTGGGTGGCCTGGTGGAGCCCATCTCCGCCACATGTCAACCCAAGCCCCATCACACCCCGTGGTCTTATAATTGTATCTCGTAAGGTTATTGAATGCAGAAGAATACTATTTTGTAGGAAAAAGGATACTGTTTAGATGTGACCTAATAGGCTAATAGTTGTTTTAGGCCATATTTTGTTCACCAGAATACCACAAAATTGAATTCTCCTCAACCCTAGTTTCTAGTTTACTCTTATGATTTGATTTACTAACTCTAATAGACACAAGCATTAATTAAAAACCATGTCAGTGCATCCTACAATAATTTCATAGAACAAGAACATAAAGTTTTAACTAACAATTTTCTAATCTAATAACAATTTTCAACAGCAAGTAAGTATACAATGGATAATCAGATACGCAAGGCAGCTGAACTTGTGCGAGCTAGACAATTGCAAGCAGCTAACCTGATTTGCTTTCTGGTGGCTTTCGTTGCACTACGTAGATTTTTAACCAGAAGTCGTGCTAATTTACCTACTAATGATGAAATTTTACAACGACGATATGTGCGAGAAGAGATGTTACACGACCTTTCAAACGGCGGTAAATGTCGTGAGCTTATCCGCATGAGTGGGAAAGCTTTTATGACATTGTGCAGTATCTTAAAGCGTGATGGTGGACTTCGAGCTACTCAACGCGTGTCTGTTGAAGAGCAAGTTGCAACATTTTTTTCATATTGTAGGCAATGATTTGAGAAATCGGTTTACCTCGTGGCTATACCGTCGTTCTAAGTCAACAACTAGTCGGTGCCTCCATAGAGTTTTGCGAGCAATTATATCATTAGAAGGTCGTTATATACAACAACCTAAAGGTGATATTGTCCCAAAATAAATTTAGGAAAAAAAGAGATTTTATCCTTTTTTTAAGGATTGTATCGGTGCAATTGACGGAACACATGTTCGCGTCAAAGTACCTAATAAGGATGCCCCTAGATATCGTGGTCGTAAGGGATACCCGACAACAAATGTATTGGCTGCTTGTACATTTGATTTAAAGTTTACGTATGTGCTAACTGGATGGGAGGGTACAGCATCAGACTCAAGAATTATAAAGAATGCGCTTACTAGAGATGATAACCTAATCATTCCAACTGGTAATTTCGTTTACTAAATTTACTTAAATAGTTTAATGATGTATTCTAATACTAATTACAAGCTGTTTATAGGTAGATATTGTTTAGTAGACGCGGGTTTACCTCACACGAGTACCCTAATGGCACCATATAGAGGTGTTAGGTATCATTTGAAAGAGTACTCCACGCGCGCCCCTGAGAATGCAAAGGAGTTGTTTAACCTTCGTCATGCATCATTACGCAACGCAATTGAACGAGCATTTGGTGTCCTAAAAAAGAGGTTTCCTATTATTAGAAGTACAGCGGAACCATTTTACTCGTGCGAAACACAGTCTGGCATCTTTTTAGCATGTTGTATTTTACACAACTTTTTACTAGAGGAAGATCGTGACAAAGATCTTAAAGATGAGGTCATACAAGAGGTGTTAGATGGACCACAAGAGGAAGAAAGTCAAATTACAAGAGACATACGTGAGGGTAGTACGAGATCCGAACAACTAAGGAACTCAATTGCAAATGAAATGTGGACCAACTATTTGAATTATCCAAACAATGAAATAGATATGTCAAAGTAGTTTTAGAATAGTACATTATAGTATTTCATTTCGATTTTGTATTGTTTTTATTAGTTGTGCATATACTAATTCTATTTAGCATCAGTAACCATTTACATATGTACATATTTGAATTTATTTATCTATTACCATGTAGAAAGTTATCATGAGCAAACTCGAACCCACCGGAAAGAAGGAACAAATAAAGTGGACATAAAGTATGGATAATATATTCATACAATCCATGATTGCGCAACAGGATAATGGCAATAGGATTAATGGCAGTTTTACTTCACAAGCATACAACAACATGATTGAGGAGCTGAACACAAAGCTTCAAATTGAATTGACCAAAAAACATTTGAAGAACCGTTTAAAAATGTTGAAAGAGCATTTTTCTCAATGGTACGACATGTTTCATGGAACGTCATTGAGTGGATTCTCATGGAATTCAGAAACTCAATTAATTGAAGCGGAGGATGAAGTCTGGGATAAATTAATAGATGTAAGTTTTTTTAATTATTTACTTGAATATTTAGAATATCGTTTATAATACTAATTACCTTAGTTTTGTTAAATAGTCAAAGCCTGATGCTGCGGCATTGAAGACGAAGAAAGTCTCAAACTTCAATGAAATGCTACAATTATTTGCAAAAGATAGGGCATCCGGTGCACAAGCTGAGACAGCTAAAGAAAGAAATGCCCGACTGAAAGAAAATGACAACGTTAACATAGAAACAGTTCCAGAAGTTGATGACTTCTGCGCTGCCAATGATGTAGTTCTGGAGAGCCAATGCAATACTAGTGATAATATTCAAGTGCTACCTCCTACGTCTTCTCGTGCAAAGAAATGTAAGAGTAGAAAAAGAAAAGTTGAACAATAAGATGAAGATTTAACCTCTATGATTATGAATGGCGTTAGCAGTGTGGCTAATGCTATTTTAGAAGGCAACCAAATACTTGAAAGAGCTTATCATCGCGAGTACACAGGTGCAGAAATTTATAATGCACTAGAGCCATTGGGTTTGGATTCCCATGAAATACGTGGAGCTTTAAATTTCTTGGCAACCAACCAAGCAAAAGCAAGGATGCTACTTAGTTGTCCTCCTCTGATAAGGTTGGGTTTACTAAGAGATATGATGGGTTCCGGTAACTAAGCGAGTTTAGGATGCTTTTGTCTTCTTGAAGTTTTCCTTTTTAGTAAGTTTTATTTCTTTGTTGGGTATTTTACTAATTGCTTATGGATCTTGGGATTGTTTATGATGCTTAATTACATTAGGTTTGGAATTGTTTATGACTCTAAATTAATCAGTCTTGGGTCTGTTGTTTTTTTACTAAGCCTAGCCCGGTTTGGGACTGTGTATGATGCTACAGTACTTATATTCACTGCATAGTATTTGGAACGAAACACAGATAATCTTGACCTGTTGATACCCGGGTAAGCCTTTTATATAAACCAATTTACTTATATTGGAGTCGAAGCAACTTAACTTTGATGATCTGGGATTGTACTTTGTTAATGATGATTATAGTATATTGGTTATGATGATGGTGTTGTATACATGATACTATTGAGACGGTTCGATTCGAAACGGTTCGCATCAAAACGGTTCGATTTGAAACACTTTCTGCTTGTGATTTGGGACATTGAAGCATGAGTTTGTGGAGTTTGAAACGGTTCCAGGGCATTTCTGAATGTTTCAGACTAGTTTTAGGTGTTTTAGACCTATGCAGACATGAATTTGACCTGAATTTGCAGAATTTGACTGGAATTGGGCCGAAATCTGGCTGGATTGCCGTGATGGATGCAAAGCGGTATAGCTGCTCATGCGCCTTTGACTACCTTTATCCTTGGTTTTATGAAGCGTGAAGTGCACCAAGGCGATAAGGTTATAAGCATCTTAGCGTAAACTGTTACTATTCTGTTTAATTATTGTGAATAACTTGAGTATAATGATTTTAACTGTTTATAAGTCAGATCCACCATAGATGTTTCTATGAAAATCTTACTTGAAACTGTATTTCACAAGTAATGTAGAAGTTCATATATAGAATGTAAATGTCTCTATATACACACACATTGTACAGCACCCCAATATGTTCCAATGAAGTGATGATGGTACTCGAGGACTAGCCCTTTTCCTGCTGGTGTCACCGCAAGAGCGTAACCCGAAGCATGTGCCAATTCGACAAACGCATCACACGCGTGTGAAACGCGTAGTTTAGGTCCACCCACCATCACAGGCTTAACTGCTTTGTTGAAGAACTCTGCTGCAGAAATGCCCTGAAACGGTTCGCGTCGAAACGACACGGGTCGAAATGGTTCGCGTTGAAACGGTATGGGTCGAAACAATCCGGGTACGGGTCGAACCGTTTCGTGTCGGAACGATTCGCGTCGTACGAGCCTGATCAGTGAGATATATTCTTCTAGTGCTATATGGTTATTGCAAGATAGCATCTACTATTGTTTTTTTTTTTGAACGGCTAGCATCTACTATTGTAATACATTTTAGTTGCTTGTTCTTTTTGAAACTTTAAAATTAAATCTTATTGACATGATGGCAAGAGTAAACAAAATATCAGAAAATGGGACGCATACATGATCATGTTACATAATGACATACTGTTATGAGTTATGACTGTATGCACAAAAGAAATAAATTTGTTTCAACCTCAACCCTATGACCATTACAAATATTGATGTATGGAAAGTTTAAGTTTGTCATTTTGCTTACTGATATCTTTGTCTATTTCATTATACTGATAGCAAACCAAACACGTTAACCAGGGAAGGGCTTTTGGCAGATGCATATTCGATACACGGACCCGTTGATACCCCTAGTGGCAGATGCATATTCGATACACGGACCCGTTGATACCCCTAGTGGCAAATGGAGTTTAATTTGTTATTGAAGATAAAAGAATGTTTTAAAGAAGACGAGAATGTGTGGATTATTTTTATTTTAGCATTACTTAAAAGAGTATAATCGTAAAATTGTCACTTTCCTTTCTTTTCCTCTCCACTCGGGAATAATTTTTATTTGTTTCTTTCTTTTCTCTACTAAACTCTATTTCCTTTCTTTTCTTTCTTTTATTAAACTCAAGAACAAAGTAACTCATTTTCATTCCTATGTTAAGGGCATGTTTGGCTAAACTTTTCTCCTTCTCAAAAGGACTTTTCACAATCAAGAAGTCACAAATTATGACTTCTCTTTTTCTCCTTTTTTTTAAGAAAAAAAAGCTTCAAAAGGACTTATTTCCATAATGTTTGGCTAAACTGACTTATAGATAATGTTTGGATCTCCTTCTCAAAAGTCCTTTTAGCTTTAAAAGTAAAAGGAGCTTCAAAAACCTTAGCCTAACATGCCCTAACAAGTTCACTTCCCGGTAATAATTCTCCTTAGACTGGAGGGTATGGAGAGCCTCATCCCCAAGGGGATGGGCCGCCACATCACCGCCACGTAGGAAAGGCTTCAAGGGGATGGACCTAGGGGTGGGGGATGAGCCCCTTTATGTATATATATGTATGTATGTATAGGTTATTGTGAGAGAAGAGAGGAGAAAGTGGGGCGGCAAGACCGGCGAGGAGCCGCTGGTGAGGACGGGTGGGATGGAGGGGGGCGGTGTGGGGGACCGGCGCCGGTCCTAGCCGGGCCTCAGCCGGCCCCCATACCTTCTAGTCTTATAGATAATGAGACTCGGGTAATAATTCTCTGGAACACAGTAAGCACCGTTACATCCTGCAAATTTCCCATAACAAGTTCACTTCCCGGTGATTTTCCGGCGGCGGCACTATGACGGAGTCAGCCACTTCTCCAATCAAAAACCACAAATCCGACGAATCAACCTCACAGTCCTTATTCGATAAACTAACCGACGAGCTCTTAATCGAAACCCTAATTCGCCTCCCTCTCAAACCCCTCAATCTCTGTAAGTCCATCTCAACACGCTTCCGTTCCTTAATTTCCACTTCATATTTCATCAACTCTTACATTAACCATCATCATTTCAACCATTCATTTGCTCTCTATTACCAATCCAAACCCACCTTCCATAACATCATCCACCCCTCCCTAATGACCATCGATATCGCCTTCGAATCCCCCGTTTTCGACTCCCCAGGGTTCTCCTTATCCTTTCTTTCTAATTCTGATCAACAGAATCAGGAAACGTTGCAGTATTTGGCGTCGAACAACGGTTTGGTTTTATGTTGTGCTGCGTTACGCCGCCCGATTGTTTACTTTGTTTGTAATCCGTTAACCAAGCGGTTCGTAATTCTGCCTCCGCCTCCGAGTAATGTTAAAACTGTTTATATTGGATTTGTATGTGATCCCCGGTGTTTATGCGATGATGAGTTTACGACTAGTTTTAAGGTGGTTCGGGTTGAAGTGGTGAGGTGTGAATTTCCGAGACAGTTATCTGCGACGTTGAAGTTGGAAATATTTTGTTCGGTGTCTGGGAGGTGGACTGAGGAGTACTTTATGTCGAGTTCTGGTTCGGATCATGAGTTGTTTCATGCGTGGAATTATAGGTGCCCGAGTGCTGTGGTGTGTAACGGGTTGCTTCACTGGGATACGCTTTCGAATTTTGGTGTTTTTACTTATGATCCGTGTAACGGTGAGTGTAGAACGATTGAGCTTCCACAAGAGATAAGAAAGCCGGTCTGGACTTTGAAACATTGCTTAGGGGAGTATTCTGGTCGGCTTAGATACGCCAATTTTTCTTGGGATGATTCGAATTACCGAGTGTGGGAGCTTAAAGATGGTGGTGGTGAGTGGTTGTTGTTGCATAAGGTTCACTTGGATGAGATGAAATCGACGGTTGAGAGCATTAACAAGGAGTGCATGGCTTTGCTCTCACCTCACCCGCTTAATCCGGATGTTGTTTTCTTTTGGTGTCGTTCGTCATGTCGAATTGTGGAATACGACATGGGGAATAAGGTTCTGCAGTTGCCGCGTTTTGTTAGAGATGTGAAGATTATCAGTCATCTGAGCCCTATGTTCTTTCCCTTTGTGCTGCCTCCCTGGCCTACTGCTGTTCCTGTCATCCAGCAGCATGAGCAAAATTAGAAAAAAATGATATTAGTTCTTCTGTTAATATGCAGAATCCCGTTTATTATGTTGCATTAGCCGCAAAAAAATCAAACGAGGTGTGGTCGAGAAATCGCTGATTCTCATGTGTTCAACAGCTTTGTGTGGCTTGGATACCTGTTAGGGATCGTTTTGACTCACATTTGTAAATGGTTTGGTTATTTATAACAATTTAGGATATGTATAAATAGGTATACATTGACTAATTCATACTAAAACCACCAATAAGGCATGTTTGATCTCTCTATCGTCGTTCAATCCATTTTTCTTCTTTATGTGTTGGTATTTCTGTCGTATAACAACTAGATATTGAATTACCAACTTGCTAATATAGTGGAGGTCAGGTAAAATAAATAATTGGTATATATGTTTACTTGAACTTGAATGAATTACAGGTTATTAGGAATTTATGTATGAAATTGGCATTCCAGTGATGGTAACAAGTGCTATCGATGCCACCAATGTGGAACAAGTTTTCATGGCTGATATTAAGAACAGGTATCCTCAATCTCATACCTCTTTTTAATGCATACGAGCTCTTGGGATCCTTAAATCATTTTATTCAAAGACTTTTATTGTTGCTCAATTAACTGCTTTAAGTTTGTAATAAACGGACCTAAAATCTTATATCGGTGAATGCAGGATGGCAAGTTAACCTTCATACAACACAACAATAGACCGCCTACTATGCAGCAGATCAAAGGCCAACCAATTAAGTGGCTGCTGCTCAAATTTGGTAATTTATGACATCTTTCAACCACCACCATCCTTTTTTAAAATAAAGTTTGTTGTTCATGGTTTGGGATGAGCTGATTAGACTTGATTTGTTAGAATTGCACCTCTTTGAGGACATGGTCCAGGATAGGACTTCGTGGTGGAGGCGTAGAATTGAGGTTAGAGATTTTTAGGGATGGGATACGTTGAGGCTTAGCGTGTGTTAGGAGCTTAGATATTCCTACTCTTTAGGTGGACGCTTCTTGTGATTGTATTTGTGTACATACGCATATATGTTGCTTTATGATGTTATACCAGCTCTCTCTTTTGCTAGGTTACCCTTTTCACCACTTCTTTTGTTTTTGTTTTGTCATTCGCAAGTTTGCTATTTCATTATCTTTAGTTTTGTTTTCTTCTTGTGATGGAGCCGGGTGTCTCGTTGGAAGCAGCATCTCTATCTTTTATGGATAGAGGTAAGGTTTGCCTGCGTCCCACCCTCCCCTAACCCTATTAATGGTTCTACTATGTGTGGGATTTACTGGGTATGGTTGTTCAAGGTAATTTGGGCTGCTTTAACGGCTGTGATAACAATAGTAACACCGATTACCAAGTTTTAATGCCGTGGAAATGGTTTTATCTTTCGATTTCTATAACGAGTAGCTTTACTGGAAAGAAGCGAGATGATACCAACTCGCGGAGGGTATGAATACTAGTTATAAACAATTGGGAGCTGAAAACATTAGCATAATAACCCTTTGTAAATTATTCTCAACAGATCATTGTTTTGACTTTATGGGTTGTCAAATATTCAATGTTGAAGGTCGTGGAAAAAGTTATGGTCGACGAATCCTACCTCCCACTTAAATTATCTCCCCATAAACTCCCAACCTCCATTGCACCATTTTTAAAATCTCCATTCCTACCAATGACTAACTTTTCTCTCTTCTTTACCATATTAATCCTCGCCGGAAACAACAATTTCCGGCCAGCCACAGCCACAGCCACGATCACATCTTATTCCAAAGATCAAGTCTTCTGTACTATGTGCGACGAATGCGACAACCCTTGCCAGCCACCTCCTTCACCACCACCACCAGCCGCTGCCACAAACTGCCCGCGGCCACCTTCACCACCAAGTTCCAGTGGCAGTTCTCCTCCCTCCACGCCCTCTGTCCCTAACTTTCCCTACTACCCCCCTTCACCACCAACTTCCGGCGGTAGTGGCTATGGCTACCCAACTCCGCCTCCCCCTAATCCAATTCTCCCTTATTTTCCGTTCTACTATTATAATCCACCACCTTCTATCCAGAATTCAGTTTCCGGTCAGTTAAACGTCAACCCATTTCAAATTGTTTTCCCACTTTCTTTTATTCTATTCATCTTCTTCTTTGAGAAGTGACAAGTAGTATTCCGAACCGATTACTCCCTGATTTTGATTTCTGACTTTTTTATTATTCATTGCTCAACAATTGTGGAATAGTATTTTCACCGTGCAGAATGGAGAACTTGTCACCACTGGTTCACAAAATGCTTTATGTAACTTCCTTTGATTAATTGTATTTTTCTGTATTATTTCTTACATAATTTTTGTAGCAAAAAGTTAAATAATATTAGCATCAGATGCTTCATTCATTTGTGCTTTTCACAACGATTATAGAAAAATTCCTGCATAGTTCTTGTGGTTTGCCTAAATTTCACCTATAGTCTCTATATTTTTAAAATTACACATATGTTCCTCAACTTTTGAATAATCGTTCTCGGATAGTCTCTAATGTGGATGAGAGTTAGTTTTCTCTTTTAAGTGAGTGTGAAATGACCTAAATACTCTTACTGTTAACTTAATAACTAAAAAATTAAAAGAAATATTTAATTAATATTTAAAAATATAGGGACTATAGTTGAAATTTGGGCAAACCACAGAGACTATTCGGACTATACGTTTATCATATTGAACTATAAGCAATATCTTCTTAAAATCCTTAAAAAATTACTATCTTTTTCGCAGAAGTAAAGCAAATAAAAATTTAAAAATAAAATTATTTGTGGCTTAATAATTTCTGAAGATCTAAGAGCATCACATTTGAGCTTCCAACTTCATTTATATATTTAACAAAAAAAACACATTTTTCTTTAAATTTTGTTTATTTTATTAAAAACTTCCCACATCCAACTCTCTATCTCTATCATACTCACACACTTATTTTATTATTTTTCTCTCTTTTTTATACGCTCACAAGAATATATAAAGGTGTACTATATAAGCCTCTAAATATAGAGGTGTACTTTAGTTTTCTCTAAAGCATTCTCTATTATAAAGAATCCATTATAGTAGTGTTTTAGTTGTATTCAGAAGTATCAAAATCATCCGTGTGAAAAAAAAAAAACTTAAACAAAACAGTCAACAAATAATACAAAACAAAATCATCCGGGTGAAAAGAGAAACAAACTTAAACAAAACATCAAGAATTGATTAAATACAAACAGGGAATGAACCAAAAAAAAAAACCGTAAACAATTGAACAAGACAATAATATATAAAAGGTAAATGGTGGAATTTAAAAAAATAATAAAAATAATATTTTTAGAAAGGGAGGTATAAACAGTAAAAAGGGAGATGCATCCACACCCATAATATATATATATATATATAGTGTGAGGTTCATTGCGGAACACTAAAAAAGTGGGGAACCGGGGAACACTCTTAAAAATTTAACTTAACATGTTAAAAATAAATTTTTTAAAAATCTTTTTCGGCGCTTCTCCTTATATATACTTGTAGAAGCATTTTTAATAAAAAAAATCAAAAACTAAAAATATTAAAAAAAAAACAATTAAAAAAAGGCTAAAATTTTTTTTTTTAGAAAATTTGTTTTTTTACTCGACTAGTTTCTCCTCCTTTTTATAAAGAAAAGCGCTGAAAAAGTTTTTAAAAAAAATTATTTTTAACATGCTAAGTTAATTCTATAAGATATAACTGTTTTTTAAACATTTTTTTATATTTTTAGTTTTTGATTTTTTTTTATAAAAAATGTTTCTACTTGTATTTATAAGAAAAAGCGCCGAAAAAAATTTAGAAAAATATTTTTTTTAACATGTTAAGTATAATTTTTAAAAGTGTTCCCCCGTTCCCCACTTTTTTAGTGTTCCCCAATGAACCCTCCCCTATATATATATATATATCTATACTACTTTATAAAGCATATAGGAAGGATAGAATGGTCATTTGCCACTTTACAAGTCTTTAAAGCCCATTGTACAAACCTGTTAAGCACAAAGTGTTGAAAACTTGTTTTCAACACCTGATACCCACGCGGATCTTACCCGGATCAACTTGACCCGTTTTTAGTTTGATGGATCCAATATAATGTTTCTTTCACTCGCTTTCTAAACCCTATTTCATTTCATCCGCCGCTCCTCCTTCTTTCTCTCACTTCTCACTGGTGATTTTCAATTTAGGTTTCTTACCTCCTGTGGTATGAGCAAGATCTCACCAGATCCAACAATGGTGTGGTCTGTAAAAGTGGTCGAGGCAAGTTCCAACAACCCGAGGTAAGTCCGACAACCTCCTTTGATTTGTTTAGGTAATGCCCTTTAGGGTTTTTTGTTGTTTTGCTGAATGTTTTCTTAGATCTACCGGACCACCATCGACTTTTAGGGTTTTTTGTTGTTTTGTTGTAGATGAAGATGGAGCGGTGGAGATACACGA
Organism: Helianthus tuberosus; assembly: GCA_030545235.1. NCBI lineage: Eukaryota > Viridiplantae > Streptophyta > Magnoliopsida > Asterales > Asteraceae > Helianthus > Helianthus tuberosus. The sequence continues at coordinate 55,737,728 of CM060424.1, read as the reverse complement.
GCCAGAAGGATGAAGCTTTGCAGATCTGAGTTTTTAGCTACATTCAAGAACGGTACAAACAACATTCTTGCGTCAATCAGAAGGATGAAGCTTCGGTGTAGTTGAAATCAGGTAGGTTTTTTCTATTTTCTACCAAAGGTTTTCTCAGATCTACCGGGTTACCCTTAATTTTTGACATTTTTGGTTGATTTGTTGTAGATGAAGATGGCAAGCAAAACTTTGCAGATCTAAGACTTTTTCTTTCTCTAATAACTTTGCAGGAAACAAGCAGAGCTAGGGAAGATGACAAGCCCGGATTTGATAGGTTTGCTTCGGTATAGTTGCAATCGGTGGATGAAGATGGAAATCAGGTAGGTTTTTTCTATTTTCTACCAAAGGTTTTCTCAGATCTAAGGTGCTACCGTTAATTTTTGACGTTTTTGGTTGTAGATGAAGATGGAGTGACGGAGATGACAAGCAAAACTTTGCAGATCTGAGTTTTTATGGTTGTAAACCCTATATATTTTTACGAATCTTCTAATTTGTTTTCGAAATTTTTTATTTTTTTCAGTTGTTTAGTGGATGATTGTGGCATTAGGTTCATCTTAGATGTGATTTCTTGTATGTTGAAGGCTATGATGATCCAGCTCTCCGTTTTAGCAGGCCTGTTAACTTCATATGCCCATCTTTATTTGTCATTAGTTTCGTTTTTTGAATGGATTAATTGTTGATTTCAGGGTGCAAGTTAAGATGCACGTGCAATGCTCTTGATGAAAGCTGTTACTCAATCGACTGGTTGTACGCAGCCTTGGTGGCATAGGATTAAAGATGGTGTCGTGTTGTCTTTTGGTTAATCTAATGGTGTTGGTGGTGATACGGATTCGCCTATAGTTCCACAATCTGGTATATGTTAATGGAGTTTATTTAATTAGATGCCTGTGGGTTAACAGATCGGTTATTTCTCACTGTACTTAATATTTATGTTAATATGCCTGTGGGTTCTCTTTGATTTTGTCTCACGGGGCGTGTGTAAACTATAAGCTTCTTGAAGATGCGTTTAATTTCGAAATCATATTTTTTGTATCTGTTGTTTTTGTTTTGTTAGGTGTGTGCGTATGAAAGAATGCTAGCTGGCATGTACAGGCTTGAACGTTTGGCCATCAGCATGACTCATCCAGCCGATCTTTCTTCCGCAGAGCCGGTCTTTCTTCCGCAGTGAATCAGCTGCCCGATGAGGCAATCGCTTTAGTTGCTGTATCCCACATCGAGCGAGAATTACAAATAACCCCCTGGAATTTAGGCAGCAACTTTGTCGCGTGTACAAATCAGGTATATTTCACTCTCTCTGTTTAAATCTTGTGTAAGTGAACTCAAATCGGAATATTCATGAATATCTATTTGGCTGAATCTTGATTTGTATTAATTTTTTCAGGACAAAGGAAATATTGAGCGGTTGGAAATTACCGGTGTTGGTGATCCATTTGGCAGAGGCTTCTTGAAGATGCCTTTAATTTCGAAATTATATTTTTTATCTGTTGTTTTTGTTTTGTTAGGTGTGCGTATGATAGCATGCTAGCTGGCATGTACAGGCTCAAACGTTTGGGCATCAGCATGACTCATCCAGCCGGTCTTTCTTCCGCAGTGAATCAGTAGCCCGATGAGGCAATCGCTTTAGCTGCTGCATCCCACATCGAGCGAGAATTACAAATAACCCCCCTGGAATTTAAGCAGCAACTTTGTTGCTTGATCACGAGGTAAGTTAAGATAAAATCACTTGTTGAATATGGTGTATTTTCATTTTCTTTATTTTTAAATAATTCTGAGCAATCTAGATTAAAAAAGAAATCGTTTGAAACTCTTAAAATTTCTGTGAGTTACACAACATGAAACTTGTCTCTTCTGTAGTTTTATAAATCAAATTAATGAAAAGAAAAAAACCCTTAATTTTAAAATTTGAGATCTGATGGCTGGGTCGATTGAAGATAGCGAATTTTGGGTGGTCTGTTCAGTCAAAAAACAAGAGACACACAATGTGTGGAATGGTGGATCTGAAGGCAAGGGTTTTTATTTCAATATCCTATTGCGATTTTCAGGTTATTTGATGACAAGGGACACAGAAGTTATGGTGGATCTGAAGGCAACAGAGGTGGATATGGAAATCGACGGCCGTGATGCAATAGGATACCGGCAGGTATTTGGGTGACCAGAGTATGACGTTCTAGCTTTTCCCAATGATATATATAACTTCTGTAAAGATTTTACTTTATTTCAAATCTTGGGGCTTCCATTTTAATTTTTTCCTAATTTTATAATTTTGGAGGATACGTAACTTGCATTTTGTAGGGTGGATTTTGGATCAGACTTTGTTTGGTTCAAAAACTGAATTGTTTTGTTTGTATCTGTGTTAAATTCTTTGGTGCTTAAAACCTACTAGATTTGTATCAGTTGAGTTTGACTTTTAAGTCATGAAAGAGTTTTTGAACAAACTGGATTTGTTGTTTTGGTTGAGATGTTGAAATCGAGATTGGGCGAATTTCGTTTTTTTTACTTCAACCAATTAAATGTCAATACTATAATTAAAGGTCAAGATCTTTTTGTTCAGTATGGTATTCTTAGTTCCTTTTACTCCACTTTTTTTGCGGCTGCAAAGCTAGCATTGGTTAGGTTGACCATATTTGGGCACGTCTCATGTGGCAATTTCAACCTATTTGTTTATGTGTAGATTAATTTATATTATGTTTCTACTAATTGTTACTTCAGATCTCCGAAATGGGATTTCCTAACTCCTTACAAGTTTATAATTGGTTAAATGAGTGCCGCTAAATATTTAGGTAAGTATTTATTCATTGGTTGAAACACATGTTTAAGTCCGACTTTTTTGTTGTCCAGCTTTAAACATGAGTCTTTAATCCTTTTGACCCGTTACCCTTTTAATCTACTTTTTTTTAGTTGTATGTGGTGACCCATTAGAGATAAAATATAACCTGAAATGACCCATTCGTAAGTATTGAACCAAATTGCTATTTAAGTTGTTAATCTACAGTTGTCTGAATGGACTTATATGCGTTACCACTTGCATACACTGATATATGTAGCTTTTAAGCTAGAGGCATCATTTTTACCTCAGTTACTAAATGTCTGAACGGTTTGATTTGGATTCGGTTTCATGTCAAACGGGTCAAATAACTGAAATATAGCTAAAACGGGTCTATGTCATATGGGTTGGAAAACGGCCAAAGTCTGTTTATAATGCGTTCAACCATCCAAGTTGTTTTTATCGAGTGTTCTGTAATCACATATATAATACACTAATTATTTACATAAGATTTCAAAAGAAAGTGTTTTGCGGGTCCACTAAAACCGACCCACAATATATATCCCACTGAAACCTGGGCACATTACTACAGAGTTAAACCACCTTAGTTGACACATAATTTTATGATGGTTACTATCTACTCTTGCTACTACAGGTCCTTCCTATTATACTTGATGTTTGAACCATCAACGAAAGCTTCTACAAGATCATCTATTTAAGTAGCCACATATTCAAAGCCAAAAGAATTTCATACGTTAGCCATGTGTAACCCAACTAAACCACACATTTGAAAACAAGGAACGTTACAATCTTTGTATTGTCTTCCCATTTAGTATTGCTTTAAATTAAATTAAAGATATTTAATTAGAATCAACGGAAAATAACACTGTCGAAAATCTAACAGAAAACGAGTACAATGATGTAATATGTCCACTCTGCCAATCACACTTATACATTTAGTACCTTGGTGAACAATTGTTTTTGGTTTTGGTGATAATGAGTGTTTGGGGAATGGTTTAGGCTGACATGCAGATGTACATAACAATTTTAATAAGAAATTAATTAAAAATACAAAACTTTAAATCTAATAATATAAGTTGGAGATAGAAGAAAATCATATACATAGAGGAAATGATTTATGGAACTGTGATAAGTGGGTTGAAGACGGTATGGATGAGCTCGGTACCAATCAGTACCAAAATTCCCGAAAAACGGGTACCGAAATTTTGGCATACATGAGAAGTAATAAAATTACTCACAGATGTGTTTGTATAGAATCTGTTTTATATCATAAAATCATAGATGCGTTTGTACAAAATTTTGTTTGTTTCCTATATAGAAGAGCTATACAATATCATGGGCGAAACTTAATTGGGGAAAGGGGCGTCCCCTATTCTCTTTGTAGTGTTAATTTTACCGAAATCTTAAAAATTTTATTGGGGAAAGGGGCGTCTTCTTCTCATGCACACCCTTAAAATTACTATCAAGTGTTGTGTTTTCCGTTGCATCGCAAATTTGGTTTTGGTTATGGCTCAAAACCGAACCGCCCCGTACATAGCCCTAAACTTGCCAACCTAAGTGATATGTTTCCCGCCGCATCGCGCGGGTAAACGACTAGATTAATTTGCTGCCTGGGTTTGAAACCAGTGCCTCACCTCTAAGAGCATAAGTCTCTACCAAATGAGCTAACCCCATATTGCAATTACTTAATACAAAAAGATTCAATGCATCTAATGGAATCCCAATTCCTTGTATGGTTTCAAATATATGAACTTTTTAGTTATTTAGTTATGATCTATAAAGCTTATGACGCACCGATGCTACAAATAAAAAAAGCTAAAAGTACTATACAACATATCATGAGAGGATTGATAAACTAACAAAAAAACGTGTACCGTGTAGTAATATGTAACCCCCGCCGCATCGCGCGGGTAGAAGTCTAGTATATATATATATATATATATATATAGGGAGCCGCTAGAATGAGAACCACCACGAGTTATGAGAACCACGAGAACCGCGCCCCGCGGGTGGCCGTCGGCGACGAAATTTTTTTTACACCTAGATCCGTATATTTTAGGACCGGGTGTAAATTTTCGGTTCAAACGGCGCGCCCGAGGGGGTAGTTTTTTACGCCCAAAGTTTGGTAAAAAAAAAAAGAAAAATTAAAAAAATTAAAAAAACCCAAACTTTGGGCGTAAAAAACTACCCCCTCGGGCGCGCCGTTTGAACCGAAAATTTACACCCGGTCCTAATATATACGGATCTAGGTGTAAAAAAAATTTCGTCGCCGACGGCCACCCGCGGGGCGCGGTTCTCGTGGTTCTCATAACTCGTGGTGGTTGTTCAAATGAAAACCACTTTTAACGCGAAAACTCGAAAACTAACTAAAAAAAGCCTAAAAAACACACAAATTTTTTTTTTCATTTTTTTTAATAAAAATTGCTAGTTTTTATATATAAAAAAAATTTAAAAAAAAAAAAAAAATTTGTGTAGTGCACATGTGTAATAATACACATGTGTAGTACAGATACACATGTGTAGTATTACACATGTGCACTACACAAATTTTTTTTTTTTTTTTTTTTTTTTTGAAATTTTTTTTTATATAAAAAAAGCTGCGAAATTTGGTTTTGCAAAAAAAAAAAAAAAAAAAAAATTTTGTGTGTTTTTTAGGCTTTTTTTAGTTAGTTTTCGAGTTTTCGCGTTAACTAATGGTTTTCATTTGAACCTTCCCCATATATATATATAGGATAAGGCTCTACAAAAAACCCTATTTTTTTAGAAAACTTAGCAAACCCCACTTGTGGCTTAGATTTAGCCACGTTACCCATATCCCTTACTCTTACTTTTTGCTTCCAAGGCTATATTAGTAATTTATGTTAACCACCAAGTTATGCCCCCAAGATGAATTGACATGCTCATTTATTGCCCATCAAATCGTATGTAACATTCACCCACCCCCATATTTCTTTTACAATTTTTCCTGTATATCTTCTTCAACATTCACCAGAAAAACCCCCATTTCATATTATACTCAAAATTATCATTTCTCCATTAATATCCATGGAGACAAATGCCGGAAGGAGGTGGCGGAGGGAGGAGGAAGCCGTCGTCGAGAGAGAAGGAGAATAACCGGAGGAGAGAGAGACGACGGAGAGCGATTCCAGCGAATATATACAATGGGTTGAGAGCACAGGGGAATTATAATTTGCCAAAACATTGTGATGATAATGAGGTATTGAAAGCTCTTTGTAAAGAAGCTGGTTGGGTTGTTCTTCCTGATGGTACTACTTTTCGTAAGGTATCTTTTTAGTTTAACTTTTCATCAATTCATTTTTAGATCTGGGGGTTATGATTTATGAAGTGTGTTGTGATCGATTAAACGGTTGAGATTGAATCGGAGTTGCATAAATTTTGTGTCTTCTGTTGTTGATTTAGGGTTTTTAAGGTGTAGATCTAATGATATGATTTGAAATGTTAGTTAATGTTGTTGAGTTGATTCGATTAGTCGATTGATTGATTATGCCACCATATGCAGCAGCTTAATCTGCTTGAAAGTAGAGGTGTACAAATAACCAGTTCTGGAACTGAACCCGGAATAGACCCGATTTAGAAACCAGTTTTTAACCCGGGACCGATCCGATATGGTAACTAGCTTTGTAACACAGGACTGATCCAGTATACAAACTGGTATGTATAGGAATTGGTTTGAAAATCCTTCTGCTGAAAATAGTTAAAACCGAACCGAACGGGTCAAAAACTTGTAGAAAAAACGGTGCTATGTTAGGGTGAAAACTGGTTTTGACTTTCATTGACCCAAACCTCTACTTGAAAGCTCACTAAATTTCTGTAAATTTAATAAAAAAATTTGCAGAAATTCATGATTCTTTTATCTAAATGGCAGGGAATTTGTAATTAAGTTTGTAACTTTAGTGTTTGTTTGAATTACAGGGTTCCAGGCCACCACTGCCTACCATTGATACCGATGCAAGATCGAATGCGACAACTCCATGTTCTTCCCAAAAACCGAGCCCATCGTCTTCATCATTCCCTACCCCGATCCCATCATATCAATGCAGCCCTTCATCCTCGTCGTTTGCGAGCCCGTCCACCCAGGACATGAACAAGAACCCGTTTGCGTATCTTAATAACACATTTTCTGTTGTAGGCGCCCGTATTTGTACCTCTACTGTTACAGTTACTATTGAAGTTTATGCATCCATTCTGGAAGTCTTAACACATGTTATAATATATGCTTAACACACATTATATCATGTTTACTCTGTTGTTATTAAGTTACTATTGGAGTTTATTCATCCATTGTGGAAGTCTTTACACTCGTTATAGTAAATTATTAACACCCGTTATACATTTCAGTCGCTTAACACATGTTACAGTATGTATATACACATCATGGTGTTTTGGAAACCAATAGCTTATACATGACACCATGTTAGGTTAAACCAAGATTATAACAGAGGCTTAACACATGTTATCCCAGGTATACGGTGTTACAATATTAACTTGTATGTTCCATATTAACTTGTACACGTGTTACGGTCAGTATATGCACATCATGGTGTTTTGCAAACCACTTTCATATACATGAATACAAGTCGGGTTATAATGGATGCTTACATGTTAGGGTTACAACAAGATTACAATATTAACTAAGCTCACCATTAAACTCATCGCACCCGTCGACTGTTTTCACCCTTGTCACATGTTAAGCAATTACATGTTTCGAACAGACAAATTGTAACACATGTTAGATCAGTATATACACATCATGGTGTTTTGTAAACCACTAGCTTATACATGAATACATGTCAGGTTACAAAAAGATTATAACAGAGGCTTAACACATGTTATACATTCCAGAATGTGCAAAACAAATGACCCGTTTCATATTATATTTTCCAAAATTACCGGTACATGTGTTACCATAAATGGCTCATTTCATATTACACGTTACATACTAACTTGTACATTTATTACTTGTACAAGTTTTACGCTCAGTATCCACATTATCGGATATTTTAAACATCAACAAAAATAAAATAGATATTACTTGTTTTTTTAATTAACAAAAGGTTAACACACGTTATATATCATACTAACAGGGGCTTAACCCATGTTATACACGTGTTACGATCAGTATATGCACATCATAGTGTTTTGCAAACCACTTTCATACACATGAATACAAGTCGGGTTACAACAAGATTACAATGGTGGAGGCGCCCATATTTGTACCTCTACTGTTACAGTTTCTATTGAAAAAAACTATGCATCCATTCTGGAAGTCTTAACACATGTTATAATAGAGGCTTAACACACGTTATATCAGGTTTACTCTGTTGGTATTAAGTTACTATTGGAGTTTATTCATCCATTATGGAAGTCTTTACACACGTTATAATAGATGCTTAACACACGTTATACATTTCAGTCTTAACACATGTTACAGTATGTATATACACATCATGGTGTTTTGGAAACCAATAGCTTATACATGACACCATGTTAGGTTAAACCAAGATTTTTACAGAGGGTTAACACATTTTATCCCAGGTATACGGTGTTACGATATTAACTTGTATGTTCCATATTAACTTGTACACGTGTTACGATCAGTATATGCACATCATAGTGTTTTGCAAACCACTTTCATACACATGAATACAAGTCGGGTTACAACAAGATTATAATGGTGGAGGCGCCCGTATTTGTACCTCTACTGTTACAGTTACTATTGAAGTTTTATGCATCCATTCTGAAAGTCTTAACACATGTTATAATAGAGGCTTAACACACGTTATATCATGTTTTTACTCTGTTGTTATTAAGTTACTATTGGAGTTTATTCATCCATTATGGAAGTCTTAACACACGTTATAATAGATGCTTAACACACGTTATACATTTTCAGTCACTTAACACCTGTGTCAGTATGTATATACACATTTGTTATATTGCCTAAACATCCACAAATCTCAACAAAACAGGTTCATAACAAAAACAAATTAACGGAATCTTGAACAACTTCATCTTAATTAAAGAAACAAGAATCATAAGTGGGACACCTCATCCACCAAAGCCTAACACTCTCGATTCAGATTTAATTGGGGAAAAACATATGCTATAACTTAAGACCGATTTAATTGTGAAAAAACACCAAACCATGATTCAGTTGCAGAAGACGATGGCGGTTGTAGCAAGGGTTAGGTCAAAACAAAATCATCACCGCCGAACACTGCCCACTACTGCCCCTGCCACCATCCAACAGAACACACCAAATCAAACCACAACCCCACCTGCCACCATCCAACACACGAAAACCCCCTTCTCAATTTCGAACAATCTCGTCACCATCCAGCACCACCAACCACCCACCCTCCACCACCTTCTACAACCACCCACTGTCGCCGCTATCAACCACCAACACCCTAGAATGAACCAGTCACCACCTTCCACCAACCACCAGATCTGCAACCACCATCGTGCCTCACTCATTCCCCTGCCCCAACCATAACGGTCAACAACACCACCGCCACAGCGCTGCTGCTGCCGTGGGTGGCTGGAAACCCACCAGTTTTCTCTCTCTCTCTCTCTTTCGATTTCTCTGGACCTCTCTTTCTTTTTCGATTTCTATGGAACTCTCTCTCACGGCTCTCACTCTCTCTCTAGGCTTGCAGGTTTTAAGTGTTGTGTAGAGAGAAGGGAAAGTCATGGGGGCTAGGGTTTTGATTCGGGGAGGAGAAGATGAGATCTGTGATTTTTAGAGAGAGGGATTGTGATTTTGAATTGGATATGAAGAGAGAGAAAGAGAGGTATTAAAGAGAGATGAAGAGAGAGAAAGAGAGGTATTAAAGAGAGATGACAGTGGAGAGAGAAGGAATATGCTCAAAAAGTCTTTTTTACTACCCAAAATGCCCTTTATGCATTAATTTAAATCTAATATATACACAAAAAAATGGAGAGCCATTGATCTATTAAAGTGAAACCAAATCAAGGGTGAATCTAGGGTTTCCAAGGTTTCTTAAAAAAGATGGGGTTTCTTATATAGCCAAGCCCTATATATATATATATATATATATATATATATATAAAATATGGGTTTTAATTGTGTGAATGTTTATTTTAGGAAATCTATGATTAAATAAAAAGGAAGATAATATTTGAGCTTCAAATTATATCGCTTTTGGGCTACCTTTGCAACAAATGGGCCAGGGAAAACGAGGAAGAAAGAGGTTTTTTCTTTTGTGTTTTATATGTTTAGTACAGAGAAAATAATAATAATACCAACTCAACCAAACTTTGTTCCAAAAGTGAATCCTTGTCAAATTAGGTTCATTGCATCAAAAATTGCAGATTTTTTGTTACGTGTTTCCTTATTGTATATAATTCAAAAGTTGTAGACTTCTGGTTATATTTTCTTTATGGTATTTGATTTGATGTATTTATAAGTATTTAACTTTGTGTGTATTAGTAAAATGATGAGGCGGTATAGCATCTTTGTATCTGTTTAAAACCAGCAAGATTCCCCGCGCGTTACGGTTGGAATTCAGTCGACATCGGTTTGATTCCTTATGATATTGATACGATACCCAACACTTGGTATAGCAATAGAAAGAGTCGTTATATACCCAAAATGATGGTGATACATGTTTTACATTGATCAAAATTGTAAAAACGAATATTACTAACAGTTCACACTGTATTGATACTGTTACTGATATTGTTCGGGCGGAATGGCCATGACACCAATATTGTTGAGACGGTATTAGTTTGGTTGGTTACGGTTTCTGTACCATACCCACACTCACTATAATTTACGATCCCAAAAACACTTTCTTGTGAATTAGCAACGGTTCTAATAGTACCGACACCAACATCGATATTGTTTAGTCGAAATCCACATGGTATCAATATTCTTGGTAAGGTATCAGTTTCGTTCGTCACGGTACCGGTACAATACTAATACTCGCAAAGGCTTACGATATAAGAGAGATACTCTATTGCGTATACTACTTCTTTTCTAACGAAAGTTGTGAAAAAACCATAAAAACCAATAAATATATTGTCAAAAAATAACATTCAACTTAATTTGGAATTTTAAATATAAGTATAAATATGTTGAAACGAGATCAGGAGAGAACGGTGAAAAGTGTGAGAACGGATCATGGCGCAACACGTGGCAGGGAGCGCTAATTGTTATGCGGGGGTACGATTGTCATTGTGCACTTCCCGCTAAACAACGGCGTTATGATTCCTTTGCCCAAAAAAATTTGAATATAAATGGCGTTTTCATCTTTATGCTACTTTTTATGGCGTTTTTTTTTTAAAAGTATGTTTTTTACGAATGGCGTTTTCATATTTATGCTAGTTTTTTTTTCGAACGGCGATATTTCTACAACAGGCGATAGAGAACGCACCTACCCTATAACTCGGATAGGCCCCTCCGCCCCACTCCGGCAGCCAAGACTATGTTGTCTTAACCGGGCCCACGCTTGGTGCATCAGAGTTTGGCTAAGGCGTTCCCCAAGAAAATTTCCAACCTACTGCCCACTCGACTAACCGGGAGCGTATAGTTGCACCCTCCACAAGAGTTTTTACATGACGTTTTTTTAAGTATTTTTTTAACAATGGCGTTTATGTTTGAATGGCGTTTTTATCCTTATGCTAGGTTTACATGACGGTTTTTTTTAAAGTATTTTTTTTACGAATGACGTTTATGTTTTAATGGCGTTTTATAGATATGCAAAAGATATGGCGTTTTTGTGTTTTCTTCTTGTTTTAATTTAGTTTTTTTAACCCTTTTTTTAATGTTGTTTATGTTTTAAATGGTTACTATTTGTTAATTATTATAATCATGGCGTTTTCTTTGATTTGCACAAATATGATAAAGATCATACAACCAAACATGTAGATGTAATAATGTAAAGAGTAAAACACAATAGTCAACATTAAAATCCATGGCGTTTATCTAATCTACAAATTCTTCCATTATTTCTGCTATTCTCCGTCTGCTTTGTCAAACAATTCACGTATTTTTGTCCCCATAAAGCCATGAATGTTTTTAGACAACTTGTCAATAGTTTTCTGCTTTCATTTTCCCTATGAAACATGATTTTTCCAATGTATTTTACCCTTAGTTCATTTAGATGTCTTTGCTGGAGTTGATTTGGGGTATCTGCTGTTGCCAAACCACTTCTCCAACGAGCTATATCCCCCATGTATATTTCCATATGCCTCATTGCGAAAATCCCACAGTCGAGCACGTTGGACTTTGTCCTCCAAACCATCTTTTGTCTGACAATCTTTGCCTTGCTCATGATCTTATGCTTGGGGTGTTTTTTAATACACAAGTAGTTTGCAAAAGCTCCGTGCTGCAGTTTCACATTTTTCGCATATATTAGTTTGGCGTTTTGTAAACATAGTTCCTATATACAAAGTTTTTAAGATGCTTACCAACTTTTCCACCCATCATTCATACTTTTTATGCTAACGTCATCCCCTACCCCGTTGTTGTCCAATACATCAACTCTTTCGTGTTTTATGTTGAACAGACAACATAGAAATGCCTTTCCCATATTATTGGACGAAGACGAATTCATAATCCTTGATGGTTTTATGTTTCTTGTCTTTTTTGAAATGTGTATTTTTAGAACAATTTCCATGTTTCTGTTGAATTTTTTGTTTCGTGTATCTTCTTTTGTTGTTTCGTAGTATGCATGAGTATTTTGTAATATTGAGTATCACATTTTAAACAACCAAACAATGTCCTATTATAATTTTATCAATTAAATATAGCAAAAGAGTTACCAGCAGTAATTCTGTGCAGAATAACCTTGAGGGTGATTCTCGAGCCTTGTATCTTTCTTCATAGTTCAGGATATGTGCCCAACATAGAATAATTGAGACGTGTGCTTGAAATCTTTCATGGACTCACAGATCACACTCATGGGAAAATTTTCTCCCATCTTGAAAACCTCAGTGCTAAAAAAACATCATTTGGCGTTTTAGTTATACAAACTCATTCTATTATAATTCATGGCGTTTTGATCGTTTTTGCATGCATATTTTCAAGTAAACGTTATGAATGAAAAGTTTGGCGTTTTATTTTTGAGAGACGTGTACATACTCGTAATTGCCGTATCCAGTGAAGATGTATGCAGAGAGGTTATTTTCAGGGTTTGTCCTTTTTTTCATGTATAACCACTTGCCTCCTTATATAAGGTGACAAACATGCCCTGCTCAATTTTATATCTCTCTTCTCCTCTTCAGCCACATTCTTTTTTTTTATATTTTTATCTTCTTCATCATCTTTATCAGCTTTTTCATCACTAAGGGGCTGTTTGGCTAAGCTTATTTTTTTGACTTATTTACTTATTTGTTTATTTGAAAAGCAAATAAGTCATAATGGAATGACTTATTTACTTATTCCTCTCACATAATAAGCTTATAACCCAAACACCTTTTAACTTTTCAAAAAGTAAATAAGTCACTAAAATAAGCTTAGCCAAACAGCCCCTAAGCAGCTCTTTAGGGTTTAAAATTGCATTTTCTTGCATTAGCTTTGTGATGTCTGGAGTGTTGTCCTCATCATCTTTCTCCTGCACATCTGACCTGTTTGGCGTTTTTGGTGGTGATGTGTTGATGGCGCTTTCATCCTGGGGTTTATTTGTGTCTCTTCCTCTTCAAAACTTTTCAAGAGGTTTGTCCCAGATATAGATGGTGGCTGCTTATATGGCGTTTTATCAAACACTGCACCTTGTTGGTCAACACTTTTCTTCATTATCTCCCCTTCAGTTTTTTCTACTTCAGTGTTGAATGCCTGACTGTAATGTGTTTCTGTCGTAGGGATGTTTGGTGTCTTATCAAATACAGGCATTTTTGGGGTCTCTTCAGCAGGTTGCAGATGTTTTTTTTATTGCTTTAATTGCTTCATCCACTATTCTTGAATTATCAAGACCTTCTTTTATATTAATCACTTGTTTTAGATCTTGTCCAGTCAGCTCCAAAACCCAAGCAATATTCTTTTTTAATTTTTTTTCTCCGTTGTATCTGGAAATGTGATATTCAAGTGTCTTGAAATCACAACTCCATCTCTCAATATCGTTTTCGTTTATATCTTCATCTGATGATATAATATCCTCATCATCATATATGGGGGCTATTGTAGCAGTTGAGGGTTTGGCGTTTTGTTCTCTGGCCATCCCTTTCTTTTTATACTATTTTATCCCCTTCTCCTTCCCCTTCTCCATCTCCTTCCCCTTCTCCGTCTCCGTCTCCATCCCCTTCACCATTCCCTTCCGTCTCCCCTTCCCCTTCTCCTTCTCCTTCCCCTTTTCCTTTTCATTCTTCTTCTCCTTCTCTTTTTCCTTCTCCTTTTTCTTCATTTTCAACTTCAATGACGTTTTCATGAACTCTTTCCACTTCCATGGCGTTTTCATCCATTGTTTCCACTTCAATGGCGTTTTCGATTCCAGCCATCTCCTTCTCCCTTTCTTCTTCATTTTCACATCCTTTTTCTTCATTTTCAAATGCTTTGGCGTTTTCATGAACTGTTTGCTCTTCAGTGGCATTTTCTGTTTCAACAATATCCTTTTCCCTTTCTTCTTCATTTTCATCTCCTAGTACCACCTCATTTTCAAACTCAGTTTCATGTCTATCTTCTTCTCTTTCAGCTGGCATTTCTTTGGCGTTTTCATCAACAAATTTTGAGATCTTCTCCAACAATGTCATACATTGTGAGTATTTAATGTGTACCAGGAGGCTATTTGGGTATTCATACTTTGACTGTTTTAACAATGTGCTCATTTTATTGTAACAGTCTTCTAATTCTTTGTATGCTCCATTCAATTTATCAACCATTTCCTGTTATATTAAAAAAAGGATTTTGTTTATCATGTTGTTGTTTTTTAATTTATTATTTGAACAACATACCTCTTCAGGTTCTTTGTTTTGTTCTTCTTCATCAGCAAAAATGTTGTCATACTGTGTTACTCCTCTGATAAGAGCATGGTTTCCTGATGCAGAAACTTCAAACATCATTTCCCGGCTTTCTCTATCCTCATTCACCATTCTTTGAAGTGAAGCCTCTTCATCATCATTGAAGGGCATGGCGTTTTGCACATCATAGTCAAAATGATCATCATGATCAAAACCATCATCATCATCAAACTCATCATCATTGTTATCAGCATGCTCATCGACGTTGTGAACATCATCTTTATCTTCATTCTCAACATCATCACCATCATCTTCATCATCAACAACAACCTGCATTTTTTTTGGGGGGGGGGGCTTGCTTCCCTTAGCTTCTTTGACTATTTTCTTTTTTACTTCATTGCCCACAAGGTGTTTTGCCATTGCACTATCAAATAAGTCAAGAGTATCTGTTGTAACTCACTCAATTGCGTATCCTTCTTTTCGGTCCCATTTTTTCCTATTGCAAGCATCGTCCACCAAGGCAAGCTGTAACAAAATAGATTTTTCAAATGACAGATATTTTTTTGGTGTTTTAATGACACACAAATGAATAGTGAAATTTTATTCTTACCGCAAGTATGATCAGTGGCCCTGTGTAATGCTTTTTGGGAGCCCATGCGGTTTTGGCGTGTTGCAAGCATTGGATGATATAACTACACCAGTTCATTTGGTTTATTTGAACGTTTGGTGTAACGTTGTGCAAGAATTGTTTGTTGACGACTGCATTGTTAGTTGCATGCCCCATTATAGTGAAGAATGCTATAATGAAATTTAGGCAGAAGTTTCTTCCAATGCCATGAATCATAGGCAAAACCTTATCAAAGTATATCTTCACACTTGGTCTGTTAACCCAGCCCAACCCTTTGAACTGTGCTTTCCACTCAGCCACCACCTGGTCTTTAGTTGTTGGTCTTTTTTTCATGTTCACTGGCACCCTTCCCTTTGGTATACCCGTTAAAGAGTTTATCAATTCTTCATTCATATGTATGGTATGGTTGCCAACGTTTAGGGTGTTTGTCTTTTCATTGTAATTTTCAACCAACCAGTACGCAAGCATTGTCGGTACGGTGTCTATTTTCAACCTTAGTGTAGCACCAAACCCCATTTGGTGTACTGTCTGTCTTTGATTTTCGTTTAGATTCATAAACCATCCAGTCAAGTTTGTAGGTTTTACTCTTGACAAGATCCTAGCCCCACTGAACTCATGATATGGTTCTTCCTCAACCTCAACATTCTGACTCAATGCCTTCCTCTTATTGGCATTTTGGGCCTTTCCAGTATGGACATTTATTCTCAATCTTAACCTCTCTTCGCCTATAAAAAATGATTTCATGGCGTTTTAATAGTATAATTTAACATAACCATGATACATTTATGGTGTTTTATAAATCAATAAGAGATGATAGATGTTGAATTAGACAATAACAGTTAAATGGTGTTTATAACAGAAACCGTACATTTTTTGGCGTTTAGTAACAATGCTATGACAGGATACATGTTTGTGGCGTTTAGTAACACATGAGTGATATGTAAAATTTCGTTCTCATACATTGTTAAACAAACGATACAAATTTTGGCGTTTTGGCAACAAAGTATCAAAGTGTATTTTTACATCACGAAAAGTAACATTTGTGTACCATGTCCTCTTGTTGTCTTCTTTCGTTGCTCGTTCGTTTTTTGGAGTTTTGGAGCAGATGACCCTTCGCCTTCCACACTTGTAGAAACTGCAATTTTTTGTTAAAATTAGAACGCCAAAAGCAGCATAAACTAGCACAATGTAAATCGAAGTTAACTCACTATGTTTTTTCCTCTGGATCTGGTTTGATCTTTCGACGCCATAGTTTTTGTTGTTTCGCGTTTTCTAGGGTTTTCGCGTTTTACGTTGGTTTTGGGGAGGTTTCTCTGGGAAGTATATATGTTTCGGTCAGGTTTTTGATGTGTTTTGTATATGAACATTTACCTTTTTGCCCTTATGGAAGCGCGCCACACTAATAAAAGTGATGTTATTTACGAAAACGCCACCGCGTCATGTAGTCCATAGATTGTTTTGATCTGACGATGCATAATCGTTCTCACCGTTCTCACACTTTCACTCGTTCTCTCTAAATCCTGACCCTAAATATGTTATAGATGGAGTTGAAGAAATAATAAAAGAAATTTAAGAAGGGTTATATAATATAACTTTATAGAGCGAATATTTATTTAAATTGAAATTTTAAGTCAGACAAAAAACACACAAAGAAATGGGAAAAAAATGTCTAGCTAGCAAGAATCGAACATAAAAGCTTAGCTTTTTACAGGAGCACTCATAACAAACCGAGCTAGTGTGAATTTCAAAATTCATTTGAAAAGAATTAAAAACACTTTTATTAAAATATAATTATAGCTAATGTATAAATTTGTGACTTTAAAAGCATTTTATATATAATAATAATAATAATAATAATAATAATAATAATAATAATAATAATATTTATTGTACATCTCCTTTGTAATTGTAAAGAGACATAATAATACGTGTCCATTTTGTTTTTATTTTTAAAAGTACTCCTAAACCATGTCAAAACTTAATAAAGTGACATACCAAGTGTTCAAAAATGTTAGTGTGGCTAACTTTTCTTATATAATATGATGTTTATTTAAAGTGTTTAAAGCTAAACTAGTGGTAATTCACATCAGCGAAAGAGTCTACATGACATACAAGTCAACAAAAAGTTGCCTACATATTTTATGTATAGGTAGCTAGTTTTTTCCCTGGTGCGCGCTGCTGTGCCATCTTTTACGTATTTGTTTTTTTTTTCAGTCAGTTCATTGAAGTATTGGTACTGTACATGTACTCGGTTTAACCATTACTTTAGAGCAATCAAACAAAAACCATAAGTCAATAACCCAATAAACAAAAACATTAATGGAAGTGGGAGAATACACATTCAAACGCATGGGAATAGTTATACTCTTCTTCTTTCTAGAAATTATCCAATAAAACATCTTGGTTCCACTACATATATAAACTAGTTTAATACCCGTCCGGTGGACGGGTTACGCTAAGAGCGTAACAAACAAAGATAAGCTATATTGAAGGTGTTTGGGATTGCTTCTCCTTTTCTTCTTTTCTCATTTTTCATCTCCTTTTCTCCTTTTTAAAAAAGTAACAACCATTTAACTTTTATTTTTCTTCTTAATTTCAAACCATAAAAGTCCTTAACACATTATCCAAACACAACAAAAATGACTTATTAACTTTTAAGAAGTCAAAAAGTTAAAAGTAGCTCAAAATAAGCAATCCCAAACACCCACATACATTAAGTGGACACAAATCTAAACAACATTACAAACAAAAGCACCATTCTTTAATTTATAAAAGGAAAACGAACGTGGCCAGTGTACAACAATAGTTTGACTCCCTTTTGTAACTTCATCGACAATCTATCCCAACAACAACTTGTCATCACCATGATTATCAACATATCAACCCTTATATTTCACCCCCTGACCAAACAGGTCAAAAAAATCAATACTAACATATAAAGGTTGACTCAAATAGCTTGACCATGGGAATCCATACAACTCTATTGTTCTAGAAAATGCAAATTTTGGGGTGTATTATGAATGCTAATTACGGTTCAACAATATAAAACAAAACACCAAATTCTCCCTAAAAGCTTCAATCATGTATCCATTTCAAACCATTTGATCCGTTCGATGAAAATGATAAATTTGACCGGTTCACTAAAAATAATATGTTTGACCTATACTGAAAACAACAATTTTTAACCTTCTACTTATATGATAACTTTGACCCATTTACTAAAAACAACTAATAACCCGTTTACTAAAATTATAATTTCGACCCGACCACTAAAAATGGTGAGTTTGACTCATCTACTAAGTGATGAGTTAGGTCCGTTAATTGAAATAGCATATTCTGACCCGCTAATTAAAAATAAAAACTTGACTCATTTAAAGAAAAAGCACACATAGTGCTAACAAGAAGCACAAATACACTATAAGGAAAATTTATTCCACAATTACAATAAAGTTAACAAATGAGAATTTAGAAAACATTATTCACATAGTTGAGACCATTTAGGTCACGTATCGGCATATATACAGTTCGGAAAAGACCATTATCATCATCATGTGTGAAGGGTACTTTACCTTAATGCGATTCTTGACAAAGCAAGCATGCATGTTGCGTTAACCTCAGTACCATGGTCATGACCATTTGGCTATCAAAAGGTTGTCACCTAACAAAGTTACAATCTTTTTGGCAAAATAAGATAAAAGACTTCATAATACATTAACAAAAAGACAGAAATCTAATGATACATTAGCATTACTTGCATAGATAACCCTGTTAAAGAGGATGGCCAAATCGAGACCCACCAAGCCACGCATTCCGAATTCGATCGTGTAATCTGAACAAAAACACATCAATAAATTACCATATTTAAATAAAATCATTTTTTAATAAAGAAAATAGATATAACATTATAATAAAAGGCGTACCCCATTCCACTTCCTCCTAGATTCAATGGTGATGCATTTTCCCCTGCCATTGTTCGCCGCCACTTCACCAAAATCCCAACCTTCACCAAATCTCAAAATAAAAGTGAGCAAATTAAAAGAATATATTAAGTATAATTCATGTGATAAAACTATTAGAGCATGCAAATATCGGTTATTCTTACAAGAAAATACTCGAACCATCAATTTTGTCTTTGCCCCTTGATAAGTTGGAACAGAACACAAAAACACTTAGTTTTATACAAGTTTAATTTAGCGTACCTTTAAACTAATAATGTCAAAGTGGGTGTCATTGTCACGAGCAACACATAGTTAATCTGCAAAAATGCAAGAATCACTACAAGACACAAAAGATGAAACCACTTGATATTAGATATTAGAAAAGCAATTAAAGAGAATTACGATACATTATCTAAATGTGACAAAATGTTACCGTCTCCACTGGTTGTGAGCATACGCAACAGAGCTCCACCATAAGTTGGAATATCCAAACGTATTTTGTAACAACCCTCGGTAAAACCAACACCCTCATAAATATTTCCGACACCTTAGTATATTATAAAAAGTCCCAATATGTTTTATAATACACCCCGTATGTGAAAACCGAGCCCGAAATATGTTATAACATATAAAATAAATTAAAAACAATAATTATTAAGCTGAGGCGGGCCGCGTAGGACCTCACCTCAAGCTTACGCGGGCGGTAAGGTGGATACCGGATATAGTTGATTTCTTTAGTTCAAACGGGCCGCGTAGACCCCATCCTAATCTTACGCGGGCCGCTAGAGATCAACAACGCGGAGGCACCCTGAGCCAGTGGCGGACCCAGGATTTTTTTCCTGGGGGTGCGGAAATTTTTTAAAGATTTTAGACCCGTAGCTATATAAAAAAACTTCGGTTCATAGCGGGTCGGATCGGGTCGGGTCATGTAAAACAAGTAAACATAAACAAACAAAGTTTCATAGGGGGTCGGATCGGGTCGGGTCATGTAAAACAAGTAAACATAAACAAACAAAGTTTCATAGCGGGTCAGGTCGGTTCAATTTCAATTTTCAAAGAATCAAACCCTAGTTCCAAACTTCCTATCATATAAACAAACAAAGTTTCAAGTAAAACAAGTAAACATCATAAAAGAACATCATAAGTAAGTAAACAAAAAGGCATCAAAGTTCAAAAAAACATACCTTAGTCATCAGTTAGAAGAATCCGACGAAAACTGGTTCATCCCCTTTTCTCTTGAGAAATCGCGTCATAACTTCCCTAATCACGGTTCCTCCTAATCCTATCACATACAAAATAAACAAGGATCTTCAAGTGTTCAACCATAGCCCATATTCTCTAATTTTCAATTTAAAATTTTGAATTTCAAGCCCTAGAATTTCATCTTTACAAACCCTATACTAGAATCATATAATCAATAAGAGATTAAAGGACAACAAACCCATTCTATAAAGACTAGAACAACCCCAAATTAGCTCAAAACATATAAAAGTTTAAACTTTTTTATCCCATCTCATGAGTCTTGAACAAAATCTCCTAATGAAATAAACATCAAAATAACAAAAAGAACATCGACATACCTGTTTATTGTCGGTGTGAAGCTGGGTGCGGCCGGAATTTTGCAGGGGTGGTCGCAGGTTGTCGTCGTCGCTGGCAGGAGGAGGGAGAGCGGGAGTCTGATCAGTGGTGGCAGCGATTGGGTTGTGGTTGTTTAATGGGTTTGTTTTAATGTTTGAAGTGGGCTAAGTTATTGGGCTTATTAGTTAATGGGTTTGTTTTAATGTCTGGTTAATGGACTGAATACTTAATTTAAGTTTTATTAAAGGGTTAGTTAGGATAATTCTGTCGGGTTTCAATCCGTGTTTAAAAAAAATTATATAATTTCTCAACATTATAATATAAATCCATAATATTTTTTACCCAAGGGGTGCGGACGAAGAAATCCAAGGGGTGCGGACGAAAAATTCCAAGGGGTGCGGACGGGATTTTCGACGGAATTTAGCACTAAATTTTTTTTTTCCCGGGGGTGCGCCCGCCCACCCTGGGCATGTCTTGGGTCCGCCCCTGCCCTGAGTTGATACGTGTTGACATCGTGGCGGACCTATACGCTGACCCAGCTAAGCTATATGTTGACCGGGTGTTGACGCGGGCCGCGTAAGGCTTTGCCTTACCTTACGCGGGCCGCCTGAAAGTCGAATTCAGCACCTATAAATAGATGGCATCGGATCTCAGTCGAACTCGCTCACAATTTCATTCTCAATCTCAAATTCTGTAGTAGTGTTATTATACACGGGTATTATATCCCCCTAATTAGCGAGGTTCTGCTCCGTTGTAAGTATTATAACCCCAGTTTCATAACAGATACGCTGCCCGATTGATTTAGGGTTCCGTAACAACTGTCGTGGTTCTGCCCGACGTAGTTGTTGGAATGCCGTCTCGGGGAGGGTATCATTAATATTTTCACAGGGTTATGATACTAACCAATGTACATTTGTATAAATTATAGATTATACCCAGGAAACCTTTACGCGAAGTCTAAGATAGCAATGTGAGTTTATCCTCTTTTTGTTAATCTTTTTGGTAATGTTTTACCAAACTTTAAATGTTTTACAATGAAATTTAGCAGTGATTGAGTCATTGTAGTTCTTCAATTACTGCCAGTATGTTGGGGTTTTGTATACAAAATTTACTACACTGTGAGTAGTAAGTCGGGATGACAATACGTTACCATTGGACAATGAGTTAGCCAATGGGTAATATGACCCACAAGTCAGGGTTGACAGTACTAATGGAGTAATTGTGTAGATATAAACAATGCGATCGCTCTCAATACTGTTCACTGTGACTTTTTATTTAAACTTGATTAAACTGGGATTCACTCACCAGTATTTCCCACTGAAAAATGTTTTTAAAACCCGTTTCAGGTAATCCAATGTGACAACCAATTAGTAGAAAGCCAGCCGGAGAGCACTAAAGGCTTGAGGATAATGTGGCTATAAAAGTCACCTAATAAACGATGTTTTAAATTCAATAAGATAGGGTTTATCCCTATAAATGTATTGTAATAAGAAACTTAGGTTTTGCCCATGTGATTATTTATATGAAATATGGTGGTTTTACTCTGATAAACATTTCCTAACTACGGTCCTGATGTAATTTCCGCTGCAATATTTAAACAACTGATACCACCAAACTCCGAGTTCGCGTCCGCCCGTTTCCGGGACTCAGGGATCGGGGGTTGCGACAAAATGTGGTATCAGAGCCTAGCCACTGGTCTGAGCCAAAGAAGTGTTCTGCTGACACTTAAAAATGTAAATTTTGTGTTAGGAAATAATGAAAATATGTGCATAACTGTATTTATTTGTTATGTGTTATTTGACTATTTGTTAGTTTACAGTATGAGTGATCAAGGACCCTCAAACATGAATCGTCAGTTGTCTGAATCACCTAGGAATGAAGGTTCCTCTTCACAGCCTGCCCTCTCTGGGTATACTGCTGATCAGGAAGGAGTGTTTGCTTTTAAGGCACAGTCAGAAGAGCCATTCCTGTAACACCCCGAAAACGGGTTTGGTAATTAACCCACGTTAATACTAAAAGACGGGTAAAGTACTGTTAGTGGTAAAAATAGCCCGGTGAATATTAGGATTTTAAATAAATAAACCTAATATTAAATAAAAGTAGTACACAGGCTTTTGGAGGAAATAAAGTTTATAGAAGGCCCGACCTAACGGGACCTAAAATAAACTTAGTCATAAATATTCCCGAACCCGCTAAGTTAACTAGGAATATTTAACCTAGTTAATAAGTGGGAAAATTGTTAAAAGAAATAAGTAGGTTGTGGCCTACTTAATAACGAACCAAACACGAGGGGTTAAAGCGGGATAACTAGAAAAGTTATTTAATTAAAACAAACACAAACACACACACACAGTGTGTGTTCTGGATCGAGCTCAGGGGCGACCAAGAAGGGTCAAACCCTAATCAACACAATTTCATCAAATTGAAGGGGCAAATCAAGTCCAAATCAAAATCCGAGTATGAATTAGCGATCTCCATTGAAAAAGGAGTCACGAGGTATGTAAATTTCTTGAGAAATCTCTAGTTGAAATTCTGAGCAAACCTTGAGAACTCGAATCTGAGCTTGCATGTTTGTTGTTTGGATGAAATTAATGATGAAATTATGTCTAGGAGTAAACCCTAGTCATGTACTTGTTGAATTGATGTTCATAGTTGTGAATTCATGATCATACACTCATGTGTCAAGTGGGTTTTGATTATGTAGTAAAGATGATGATGTACACATGTTTAAAATCATCATAGTTGCTAGTAGGAACAAGATACTTGAACAATTTGCAAGTTTGAGTAATTGATCATAAGTGATAGTGGTGAATTTTGATGTTAATCTTGGTAAAAATAACTAGTTAGGAACTAGTTAGTAAATATGTAAAAATTATGCACATTAGGTGTTTGTTAAAATGCCTAAATGAGAACTAAGTGTTGATAATGTGCCTAATTGAGTCTTGTGAACTTGATAGTGCAATCATATGTGTTAATTGGTGATTTGACTTTTAAATAGTCAAACCGACCATTAATAAGATCGAATGGTAATTGTGATAGAAAATATGTAAGATGGAATAGTCATAATTAATGATGACTAATATAACCATCTTACGAATTATGATGATAGTTTGACGCTTGACAAGCTAGGTGGAGGCTTGGAAAGGAAGCGGGTCAAACGAAGCAAGTATGAAGGAAAAACGTAATTCGGATGCAAGGTAAGTATAGCTTACACTAGTCTTAAATTGTGGAATATTTTCTTATCATATAAGTTATGAATGAGATATCTAAACAATTGAAATATGATGTTCCGTCGTGTAGTCGAACGAAACAAGAAAATCAAAGATGAAAGAAACCATAATAATGGTTAAAAAGAAATAAATCAATAATTTGGTCATATTATGTCGAAAGTAATAAACGGTTTATAAGTAAAATGACCGTACGATGTTAAACGGAACGGGTCATGTAGACGAGACGATAATAAATATCATCTCGCATAGATAAACGACCATTTCGGCCAAACGGGTCAAAAGGTGTAGACATCACCTTTTGACAATATCGACTAATGATTCTTTTATCGAGTTATATGCTTACAGGAATAGATATCCAATGGATATTCGTATCGTTCTAAATTAGCGATTATAAAGCAAGGTATTAAAACCGGGTTAATAAGTTGACCCGGGCCAGGTATGTATAATAGATCAACTCCTCATTTAGAACTTGGAGATCTATGAGATTTAGGCAAAGTAAAAAAAAAAAAAAAGAAACATTCGGTTACCTTAAAAGGTAAACCGAAGGATTTAAAGTATAGACAGAGTGTTTTGAAAATGAGATTTGGTTAAAAACGAGATTTTGGGCGTACATGGCTAAGCAAACCCTTCGTTGTAAAAGAAGGGTTAAAAATGACCAAAACGCCCTTGTAAACAGAATTAAGCAAACAACTCTTAGAAGTCGCTTGAAAACAAGTTTTATAATCAAGTTAATACTTAGAATAAGTTTAATAGCGTAAGATGTAAATCCTTGGTCAAAAGACTCTATATGAGTCTTTGCCGTAAATCAATAATCCGAAGGGTAAAACTCGGATTAAATAGATCGTCACATTAAAACCATCACAAATATAGATGTGATGGAAGGTCACTTGATAATTAATGTGGAAATAAAATGCTAGAAAGAAATGGGTGTGAGTTATGTGTAAAAGTTGCTTAAATGTCCTTAACGGGTCAAAATAAGCACTTGAGTATAAGCGGGTTTAAAATGCGTAGAAAACCCATGGTTTGAGCCAAATATGATAGACGATATAGAATTTAGAAGGTTCACGAGAATTTGGAATCGAACAAACAAGTTTGTTTGATAAATACATGAACGGGTTAAAATGGGTAAATTCTAGTTTAAGCCAAAAGCTTAAAACTCTAAAAATTTGTTAATCCGGAAGTCGGATTTTAAATCCATTTGATGGAGAATCAAATTACAAACATGTAGGAAGAAACGGAAGGTCAAACGGATAAGCGGTTTGAAAGATACGAAAGATTTCGTGTCAAATTACGGCAAAATGGAAAGGCTGAACCCAGGGTCCACCGTAATTTATGGTGGAGATGATTTATTTACGGTGGTGGCCCACTGATTTACGGTAGAAAAGCATGAACCCAGAGGCCACCGTAAATTACGGTCCCACCGTAATTTACGGTGGAGATATTTTTATATATTTTGTTTTTCATTTGAAAAATCAATTGTTTTCCCGGACATCGTTCGGACATGATTTAAAACCCGTATGACTAAAGCATTTCATGTTCTTATGAAATGTAGGTACATTTTGGATGCCGAAAGACGATCAAGCTCAGCGAAGAACCGAACACGATAAAGACACACGCTTCCGCACTTTGACACATAGTAAATTTTTAAACAACGAATTCAACCACGTTATGTAGAATAACTTATGATTTGTAAAAGTTTTAATAAACCCGTATATTTATAATATGTGTAGTCTTAACTACACATCTAATTGTTGGTATTTACATGTAAAACCGTTAAATAGAAACTAGGGTGTTACAAGTTGGTATCAGAGCCTTGGTTTAAGAGATTCGAGTATGGTGGGGAGGAACCATGCTTGGACTTAAACCTTATGCTCTTGACAAAGAATAGTGTTCGGTTCGAGGCTTGATCGCAAATCCGGTAAGTACAAGTATGTTAATAGCTTAGCATGCTAAAGTGTTGTAAACAACACATAGGGCTATCGTGTGATACACGTTATCCCAATTAAAATGATTGATATAGTTGACGAAAATACGCGCGTTGACGCGTATAGTAGAAAAAGCCTTGTATTATAATACGGGCTATTATTGAAGTTGACGTTACTAACTTTATGAATGTTTAATTGAAGGACACTCGCGTTTGAAGACGACGAGAGTCAAACGAATTGTGGATATGATGATGGAACGGTCCGAAGTATGACGAGAGGAGCATGCTCACCGGGGACTAAATCGCGTAACGACCGCGAACAAGGTTAATGGCAAGGAACGCCCGTTGGGGCAAACATTACCAGGTGCACATTTTAAATAATCGCACAAATAGTAATATGCAACAAATAAGTAGAAATTGAAAGTTGCATATGTAAATTAAAAACTTGGAAAAACCCGAATAGAAAATGTATTCGGGATATTGTTTCCAAGAGAAACGAATAGAGGCGTTACTTACATCCGATGTAGTAAGGACGGTGTGAATGGGGGCTAACTTAAAAGTACCCAAATGAATCAAATAAGCAAAATGTTTGATAATAATGTAAACGCACAACCGAGTGACGGAAGCGTATTACAACAGGATAATGAGCCCGAATGAAGGGACAAAGAAGCATGAAAAATGATTTAGACAAGTATTGGGAGGGAGTGTACTTACACTCGAACCCAGAAAACGCAAGCATGTAAAATGATTTAGACAAGTATTGGGAGGGAGTGTACTTACACTCGAACCCAGAAAACGCAAGCATGTAAAATGATTTAGACAAGTATTGGAAGGGAGTGTACTTACACTCGAACCCAGAAAATGCAAACGTGAAAAATGATTTAGACAAGCATTGGAAGGGAGTGTACTTACACTCGAACCAGGAAAATGTGAATATGTCCCTAAACGAGTCGTTTTTGTAAAACGTCAAACTTAAAGACAAAGTCGGGATATAAAAATGAAGCGAGGTCTTAATGCACACCGGGAGGGTTGCAATAATAATGATCTCAGTAAAACACCCAGTTGATGGGTAAGAATTAAACACATGCGTAAACCAAGAGACGTGAACGCGGGAAAAAAAAATCAAAGTAACTTGGATTACGAGTTATGACTATAAAATCTCGTATATAGAAATTGTGAGTAAATATGTTCAACTATTCGAAGTCGAATGGGTTGAATAAAGAATAAAGTTGATTGTTTATAAGTGATAGATTTCACATTAATAGGTCAAACATGTTGAATACAATATAACGCTGAATGGCACAAATGAGCGCTAGCCAGATAAAGGTAACGTTAAATGCAAGAGAATAATGAGCCCGGTAATGGGATATAACCAAATAAGAATAAATTATGGACTGTCAATATCCTGGTATGGATAATTGACAAAAGTTAAAGAGAAGATCCTAAAAACTAAAACTTCGGTTTTAGTAAGAAATAATGTTTTTTTACAAACATAAATTCTGATAGGAATTTAAATAGTAAGCATGAAAGATGCAAGTCTTGACACTGATAGGCGCAAGACGATATATTCGAAAAGTGATATTTTCGAAAATGAAATTTTGATATAAATTAAACATGATGTAACACAATCACGGTCAGGAAAGTTATGTGAAATAAAATCACATAGTAGCCCGAGAGATGGGTATAAAGTAACTGGACTAATAAGACTAGTCAGTTAGGCCGGTTAAGGTCAATATTTAAATTAAGAAAGTGTTCAACACGCTATCTATATTAAGATTAGCGTGAAATAAACATAGTTGATAAGAGTCTATGACCAAGTGGCCAATTGGCTACCCAGTCAAGCCAAACCATAAAGGTAAGTGAGTACAAAACGATAGTGATGGTCCATGAGGTCATAATAACAAAAAGTATTGATCGCCTATACTGAGCGATCACAAGACAACGCAAGTAAAGTATTGGGAAGTTAGCTCGAGTAAAAGCATGATAAAAAGGATAAGCCGAAAGGTATGTGGTAATACGCCTTGTAGAATTTCGTTAATAGCACATCTAGATAGTGCTAAATACATAAGATAAAATCAGGAAATTCATTTTGTGGCGAGTTCTGTATGAATGAACCAAATGAATAAGTATGTAAAGGAAAGGGTCTGTTTGTAAAAGTGAAAGATCTCACTGGAAACATCCAAATGGGTGAAAATAATGGATTCATAAAGAATCCGAAAGTATAAGGCGATGGAATTCGCTAAGTTAACCAAACAAGTCGAAATAACAAGAAGGTGTTATCTTGAATTGCGTTAATTCGCATAAAAGACATCTATGTTGTGTAATTAAAAGATGTACCATATTTGTCTGGTAACACTAACAAATGGACAAAGTGTGAGTAATGCTTAGAAGGTTACTCAGTTTATGTACATAGGGTTTGAAACTAAATAAACTATGTAAGAAAAAGGTTTCGAGGACGAAACCTCTTTAAGGGGGGTAGACTTGTAACACCCCGAAAACGGGTTTGGTAATTAACCCACGTTAATACTAAAAGACGGGTAAAGTACTGTTAGTGGTAAAAATAGCCCGGTGAATATTAGGATTTTAAATAAATAAACCTAATATTAAATAAAAGTAGTACACAGGCTTTTGGAGGAAATAAAGTTTATAGAAGGCCCCGACCTAACGGGACCTAAAATAAACTTAGTCATAAATATTCCCGAACCCGCTAAGTTAACTAGGAATATTTAACCTAGTTAATAAGTGGGAAAATTGTTAAAAGAAATAAGTAGGTTGTGGCCTACTTAATAACGAACCAAACACGAGGGGTTAAAGCGGGATAACTAGAAAAGTTATTTAATTAAAACAAACACAAACACACACACACAGTGTGTGTTCTGGATCGAGCTCAGGGGCGACCAAGAAGGGTCAAACCCTAATCAACACAATTTCATCAAATTGAAGGGGCAAATCAAGTCCAAATCAAAATCCGAGTATGAATTAGGGATCTCCATTGAAAAAGGAGTCACGAGGTATGTAAATTTCTTGAGAAATCTCTAGTTGAAATTCTGAGCAAACCTAGAGAACTCGAATCTGAGCTTGCATGTTTGTTGTTTGGATGAAATTAATGATGAAATTATGTCTAGGAGTAAACCCTAGTCATGTACTTGTTGAATTGATGTTCATAGTTGTGAATTCATGATCATACACTCATGTGTCAAGTGGGTTTTGATTATGTAGTAAAGATGATGATGTACACATGTTTAAAATCATCATAGTTGCTAGTAGGAACAAGATACTTGAACAATTTGCAAGTTTGAGTAATTGATCATAAGTGATAGTGGTGAATTTTGATGTTAATCTTGGTAAAAATAACTAGTTAGGAACTAGTTAGTAAATATGTAAAAATTATGCACATTAGGTGTTTGTTAAAATGCCTAAATGAGAACTAATTGTTGATAATGTGCCTAATTGAGTCTTGTGAACTTGATAGTGCAATCATATGTGTTAATTGGTGATTTGACTTTTAAATAGTCAAACCGACCATTAATAAGATCGAATGGTAATTGTGATAGAAAATATGTAAGATGGAATAGTCATAATTAATGATGACTAATATAACCGTCTTACGAATTATGATGATAGTTTGACGCTTGACAAGCTAGGTGGAGGCTTGGAAAGGAAGCGGGTCAAACGAAGCAAGTATGAAGGAAAAGCGTAATTCGGATGCAAGGTAAGTATAGCTTACACTAGTCTTAAATTGTGGAATATTTTCTTATCATATAAGTTATGAATGAGATATCTAAACAATTGAAATATGATGTTCCGTCGTGTAGTCGAACGGAACAAGAAAATCAAAGATGAAAGAAACCATAATAATGGTTAAAAAGAAATAAATCAATAATTTGGTCATATTATGTCGAAAGTAATAAACGGTTTATAAGTAAAATGACCGTACGATGTTAAACGGAACGGGTCATGTAGACGAGACGATAATAAATATCATCTCGCATAGATAAACGACCATTTCGGCCAAACGGGTCAAAAGGTGTAGACATCACCTTTTGACAATATCGACTAATGATTCTTTTGTCGAGTTATATGCTTACAGGAATAGATATCCAATGGATATTCGTATCGTTCTAAATTAGCGATTATAATGCAAGGTATTAAAACCGGGTTAATAAGTTGACCCGGGCCAGGTATGTATAATAGATCAACTCCTCATTTAGAACTTGGAGATCTATGAGATTTAGGCAAAGTAAAAAAAAAAAAGAAACATTCGGTTACCTTAAAAGGTAAACCGAAGGATTTAAAGTATAGACAGAGTGTTTTGAAAATGAGATTTGGTTAAAAACGAGATTTTGGGCGTACATGGCTAAGCAAACCCTTCGTTGTAAAAGAAGGGTTAAAAATGACCAAAACGCCCTTGTAAACAAAATTAAGCAAACAACTCTTAGAAGTCGCTTGAAAACAAGTTTTATAATCAAGTTAATACTTAGAATAAGTTTAATAGCGTAAGATGTAAATCCTTGGTCAAAAGACTCTATATGAGTCTTTGCCGTAAATCGATAATCCGAAGGGTAAAACTCGGATTAAATAGATCGTCACATTAAAACCATCACAAATATAGATGTGATGGAAGGTCACTTGATAATTAATGTGGAAATAAAATGCTAGAAAGAAATGGGTGTGAGTTATGTGTAAAAGTTGCTTAAATGTCCTTAACGGGTAAAAATAAGCACTTGAGTATAAGCGGGTTTAAAATGCGTAGAAAACCCATGGTTTGAGCCAAATATGATAGACGATATAGAATTTAGAAGGTTCACGAGAATTTGGAATCGAACAAACAAGTTTCTTTGATAAATACATGAACGGGTTAAAATGGGTAAATTCTAGTTTAAGCCAAAAGCTTAAAACTCTAAAAATTTGTTAATCCGGAAGTCGGATTTTAAATCCATTTGATGGAGAATCAAATTACAAACATGTAGGAAGAAACGGAAGGTCAAACAGATAAGCGGTTTGAAAGATACGAAAGATTTCGTGTCAAATTACGGCAAAATGGAAAGGCTGAACCCAGGGTCCACCGTAATTTACGGTCCCACCGTAATTTACGGTGGAGATGATTTATTTACGGTGGTGGCCCACTGATTTACGGTAGAAAAGCATGAACCCAGAGGCCACCGTAAATTACGGTCCCACCGTAATTTACGGTGGAGATATTTTTATATATTTTGTTTTTCATTTGAAAAATCAATTGTTTTCCCGGACATCGTTCGGACATGATTTAAAACCCGTATGACTAAAGCATTTCATGTTCTTATGAAATGTAGGTACATTTTGGATGCCGAAAGACGATCAAGCTCAGCGAAGAACCGAACACGATAAAGACACACGCTTCCGCACTTTGACACATAGTAAGTTTTAAACAACGAATTCAACCACGTTATGTAGAATAACTTATGATTTGTAAAAGTTTTAATAAACCCGTATATTTATAATATGTGTAGTCTTAACTACACATCTAATTGTTGGTATTTACATGTAAAACCGTTAAATAGAAACTAGGGTGTTACAATTCCCCCATAAGAAACGAGGATGGTTCATTAAGGAAGCCTTTGCTCGTAGGAAGAGAATGCGAAAGTTGCAACAGCAAAGAGTTTTAGCGGCTGCTAAGCGAGAGACAGATGCCCATACACAGGATATGCTTAATAGAAACCTAGCCAATTTCCATATCCTAGCTACAACTGCTGCTGACCCGAGTCTGGAATAACTAGTAGCCCCACAACCACAAAACCCAGAACAACCCATGGAGATAGAAATTCCTGATAACCAAGTGGCGATGCATGACTTTAACCCAGATGAAATCCCTAGGGTACCTGCACCAAACCCCCTAGACCCAAATTACGACCCCTGGTGGGATGACAATAGGGACTTTGTGCAACGTTACCCTATCCAAGAATACCCACCCATACAGAACATAGAAGCCTATCAAGGTATGGACCCTTTAGATCCCTATTACCATGATGAATATATTAGGGAGATCTTAGAAGATCCTTACCGATTTCAGGAACTTTCACCCCCATATCAGGAACCCGCACCCCAGATTCCAAACCCAGTCCGAGAACCTGCACCCCCAATGAGTGCAGAAAACGTGCAAGAACTTAGGACCTTCGGTGAGGAAATTTTAGAAAGCAGTGAGAGAATGCGTCAGGTGGGAGAGCGTCTCGTATGGAAATACGATGAGCGCAATATGGATTTTTGGATAAATCCATATCCTTGAATGTGAGAATGGAGGAAATGGTAGTAATAATAATAATATAATAAGATAAAATAAAATAAAATTATGTGTGTACGGATGAATAGTATTATTAGTGTAATTTTCTTTCTGTTGGTATTGTAATCTTTATTTCAGTACTAGTGTGTAATAGACGCATAGTATATGAAAATAGAGTACAAGTCGCAATGATCGACGTTTTTTGGCTAGATTGCGTGTCATGTGATTAACTATATTAAGATATTATTGGTGATATTAATATGGGGTAAATGTTTAAAATTCAGATGGCCGATGAAGGAAATCAAGGAAATCTGAATAATGATCACCAGAGTAACATTAACATGGTTAATGAGAATCCGAGCATCAATAACAATGGAAACCAGATGGATAATAGTGCTGTTCAACATATAGTGGCACAAGGAATTATAGATGCAATGCCATTTATTATTCAAACTATTCAAGAAGCGAATAATAAAAGTAAACATAGTAGTAAGCGACCAATTGAACCGGAACACAGCGTGAACAATGGACCAGTACTTCAAATGCCTATTCCCAAAAGAAGAAGAACCGTGTCTTACGGTTGTTCTTATAAAGAATTCTGGTCTTGTAAACCAATGGAATTCTCGGGCAACGAAGGGGCCATTGCAACCTTACGCTGGATAGAGAAAACTGAGGCAGTCTTAAGGATAAGCAAATGTGCTGAAGAAGATAAGATATTGTTTGCTTCTAATCTATTTAAGAATTCAGCACTAGAATGGTGGAACATTATCCTCCAATTAAGAGGAAGTGATAGAACTTACAATATGGAATGAGAAGAATTCAAGAACAAGGTAGAAAGGAAGTTATGCCCACCTAATGAGAAGGAACAGATAGCAAACAAATTCATAAACCTTAGGATGACTGGTGTGGATAGTAAGGGATACACTAAAATATTCTTTGAATATGCCAGAATAGTGCCAACTCTTGCTTCACCAGAACCAGTGTTAATCTCCCGTTATATTTGGGGATTAATTGGAGAGATAAGACATGTAGTCAAGGCAGCTAGACCTCAAACCATAGAAGAAGCTGTAGAACTAGCAAATACCTTGACAGATGAACTTGTCCTAGAGAAGAGGACCAGAGGAAAAACCTAACCCAAAGGCTTACCCAAGAATTCCGTTCTGGGAACTACAATCGTAGGAATATGGGTTCTACCTCTGCACTGTGACAACTGGCCCAAACCGGTAATTTCCGTACACATTAATTATTGCTTAATGACTGCAATTATGTGCTTAATTGTCAGCAATACCTGATTTCCTACTAAACAAGTGAATTCATGCACGTTGTATACTACAAAATATTTCTTTATGCATAAACGAGAGCGTTGCGTCAAAAATACTAGTAAACTCACCGGTAAGACACACTGTGTCAACAGAACTGCAGAAAGCAGTCAGACAATAAAATTGAGGCCTAGGTGTAGGTCCGACGACAAAAGTGCATTAAAACCCAAGAGTACATACAAGGGTTTAATATATATGCAATACGGAAGCAAAAACAAGCACTAAAAAGCAACCCAAAAACGCACTTTAAGTGCAGAATTTACACAATTCAGCAATAAATCAGCATTTAGACATATAAATATTATGCAGAAATGTCGTTTTATTATCCAGAATATTTCCCTAAGTGTGGGAATCGATAGTATTATAAAAAGATACTTATTAAACACAAAAAGGTGCAATTTAGCACTTTAACGAATCGGTACGCAACCGAACAACCGGACTATACCCGGAACACGAAAATATTGTTAATAACATTATTTATCTTTCTCTGAGCCAGTTAGGGTCCCTGAATACCCTAACACCCGTCATAACACACGACACACAACTAACCGGGTTAATCCCTAAACTTAACTATATTAACCTAACTATATACCTAACTAATGGTTGGATTCGGACTAGATCCCCCCCCCATTACAAACCGTCCCCATGTAGGGGGACACACTTTGTACTTTTGTGAATTATTAAATCTTGTGTGCTTAGTATCAAGTAGACACATGGACCGTTGGTTAAACATGTTGAGAATTGCCTATAAGTTCATAGCATAACACATATGACCATTTCCATCACACAACACCACAACACACACTTCTCTCCCTCTCTTCTAGCTTACGGCCGAACACACCCACCCCCCATCCATCCATTTTCGATTTCTATCTTGCAAGTTCCAATCATCTACAAGTGTTAAGGGTCGCATATAAGGAACCTTGGTGCAATCGGAAGGCGAAGGACCTCACTACATTGCTTTTATCCACGCGTTTTTCGCATAGATTCTCCCCTAGCCTCGAGCTAGTGGTATGTTGCTTAAATCACCTTCTCAAACTATTTTAAAGTGGTTAATATGATTTGTAACGATTAAAACTCGTAAACATACAAGTTGAAGCTTAAAAGTCTACTAAAAGCACTAAAAATGGTGGTTAAAAGCACATATGTTGTGTAAATCATGTAGTATTTGAATTGTGTGATTATTTGGACCCGATCTATGCTGTGGTAGCTCGGATCATCATTTAACCCGTTTTAGTCATGATCTTGGATTATGACATAAAGCTTGTTTAAGTATAACAAGGGTTAGAAGATGAAACTCTACCACACACGAATCGTGAACTTGTGTAAAAGCGATTTAACTTGTGAAATAGTGTTCAAAACTAGTAGATCTACGGATCTACAAGCGGTACTTTCAAAGGACCAAGTGTCCAAGAAATCATATTTTCTAAAGCCGAGTCTTACATGAAAAAGAATGATTTTAGCAAACACACGAGTATGTAAACACTTGTGTAACACAAAGTTTCGACGAAATAACTATTTTTGTAAATGTTGACCGGAAGTTGTAAAGATGTAACTTCTTTAAAAGCGAGACTTTCAAGAAACAAAGTTGATCTATACAAAGATCCACTAAAAATAATGGAAGGATACTACCTATTTTGGAAAAACCACAAGTTCATGTATTTCTGCGATTATATCTATTTTAACTAGTTGCATATTGTTTATTGTTGAATGAGGAGATTGTTGACGATTTAAAAGAAAATAAACACATGTTTTGAAAACATGGGAAACCTCCATTTTTAGGGGAAACTCTATCAAAATTTTTATAAAATTTGACACTTAGAAAAATATAAGTTTTTGAGAAACTTATTCCCTAAAAATGTGTTTAAAAGCATTCCCAAGGTTTCCCTAATTTTTGGTGATAAGAAATGAGGATTTCTTCAAGAATAAAAATGGATATAAGTATGTATATTTTTGAGAGAGAAAATATATATTATTTGATCACCAACTTATGTGCTAAGTGTATATAGTATGTGTTATACGTACTAGTGTATTAAGACTTAAAAATACACTAAATACTCGTGAGGAGTATAAACATAAAAATACACATACAAAATACAAGATACATAATTCGGGTGCGAAGTGCAAAACACAAAAGACTTATATTTATTTTAGAGGAAATAATATAGGTAAGATACGTAGTTAAAAATATGAAATATTTTTAACACAACAATACGAATACAAAAGAGAGTGACTGTACTTGTGCGATACAAGTCTAGTGACTAACGTTAAGAAAACGCGTATAGGTTACGACGTTAATTAAGCAAATCCGGTGAAGTTTACGACGCAAGGAACGCAAAGTTGTGAGTTCATGCTCCCCCTTTTCTTTTAACTGTTTTCAGTTTTATACCTTCGGGGGTGAAATACATGTTACAAATATTACAATGTTTACAAATGGTATGATGGATACAAGAATGATACGAGAAATCGTGTCACGAATTGGGTACCATAAGCACCATTAATCGTGTACATACTTAGACCGCAGAACAAAAGGTTAGATCTAATGGGTTCCGGGCAGCCCCACTCTTGGCCACTCTTTTACCAAGCAGTGTTTTTGTGTCTCAGTCGTAAATCGACTACAGAAAAATGTCTATGGTTTGGTGACTTCCTATGTCGTGTCACATGTTAATGGCTTTGCAACCCATTAACACTTGATACATACAGAAATATTTGACTTATACATGAGTACGTGGTGTACACAAAAGACTTGATTTATACAAAAGAAAAATTATGTTTTCATACAAAGTATACAAACGTGAAATACAAAAACTGCATGAATTCACACCAACATTATGTTGACATTTTTCCAAAACTCACATGTATTTCAGTTAGCTAGGATGGATGTGCGCGTGGTCTTACTCATGCTCGTGGATGTCGCTTTGTTTATCTTTAAATAAAGTCGCGACTTTTAAGACAATGTGTTATCTAGTGTTGTAAACACTTGACATATGTTTTTGGTAATGTAATATTCGAAGTTATCTTTGAGCATGTAGTATGTTTACTCTTCGTATGCAATGAGAACCTTTCATGATCACACCTCGTGCTTCCGCCGCAGAAAGGGGTGTGACAGATTGGTATCAGAGCTGCGATTGTAGTGAACCAGGATTCCTTCTCGAGTCTAGTCTACAATCTCTAGGATCCTTTCACGAAAACAATTTTCAAAGAGTTTTCATTGCATAAAACGTCCCGCGACATCCATTGCCTGAAACTGTCTACATGAGTCTAGAAAAGACACTACGAGACTTAGAGTGCACTTGAGTAGCACTTGTCGTTAACTAGAAACTGCTTGCAATTATGTGTGATAATTAGCATGTACTAGAAGTAGAACGTCACAAGTATACGTGACTTTACCTGAAAGCAATGGCCCATCTGAAGGAAGAAATACGAGGATGAAACGAACTGTGCGGACTGTGCAAGGAGTTACGTAATTATGGATGCATACATAATTATGGAATTCAGTGCACAAAAATCACAGCAAGTCTTGTCACGTATAGATTCCCTCAGTGCAAGCCTACTAAGTACTCTGCTAGAGTAATAATTGTTTGATGTCACTTATGTGATATATACCTGTGAATATATATACTACTACTGCCTAGTAGGACGATATCAAACAAATGTGTAACCCTGTTGTGTTATGTTCTGTCAGAACATGGCACCCAGGAAAGCTGTGAATGCTCGCAATGACGATCAACCTCCTCCTCCCCCACTGCCAAGAACTGCTGATGAGCTGAACGCTCTACTGGAGGAAAGGATCTCCGCTGCTATCGCCCACTACGAGGCGAACCGCACTCAAGACAGTGGTGGCCCAAGCAACGCTAGGCGTAATGGGAATGGAGATTCGTCTGGAGGCAATGCAGCTCAAGGCTGCACTTTCAAGCAGTTCCTCGAATGCAAGCCGATGAACTATGATGGCACGGGAGGTGCAATAGCATTTGTGCGCTGGACGGAGAAGACTGAAGCTACTTTCCGCATGAGCAAGTGTACCGCGGATCAACAAGTCACCTTTGCTACTGGGTTATTTGTCGATGAAGCTCTGACTTGGTGGAACCTGCAAGTCCAAACCTTGGGTGATGATGCTGCTTATGGCTTAACTTGGGAGGAACTGAAGGAAAGAATGAGAGAGAAGTACTGCTCTCGTGCTGAACTCCAAAGGCTGGAGACGGAGTTCTGGCACTTGACCATGGAAGGTGCTGACATTAATGGTTATACTCGAAGGTTCCACGATCTGTCCAGAGTGCTTCCCTACATGGTGACTCCCGAATTCAAGCGTGTTAAACGCTACATTTGGGGACTGGCCTCAGAGTTTCGTGGCATGGTGACGTCGGCCAAACTACAAACAATCACCGAGGCTGTAACTCTGGCTGTCAGCCTTACTGAAGATTGTGTTCGAATGAAGAAGCTATCACTGAACCCAACAGAAAATGCCGAGACGCATGCTGAGTCGTCTGGCGACAAGAAAAGGAAATATGCAAACTTGAATCAAGCAACTCGTAACAACAAAGGTTCCAACAAGAAGCGTGACCCTAACCCGCCTCAAGGGGCGAAATCTCTTGCAGCTATGAACGACGCACCAGCAAGGGGATACCGGGGCAACTTGCCCAAATGCCATCGGTGTAAACACCATCACGAGGGAGCTTGTCGCATCCCAAAGTGTGACAAGTGTGGAAAGTTGGGTCACCGCACGGAAGACTGCTGGAGTAAGAGGAACGGGAATGGAAATCGTAATGGGGTTGATGATAGGAACAATGGTGGAAATGGAAACGGTGCTGGAAACAAGAATGGGCGAAACCAAGGATGCTTCAGATGTGGAAGCAAAGATCATTTCATGAAGGACTGCCCAGGGAGAAACAATGCTCAGGCCCGAGCATTTGTGATTGGAACAAGGGACGCACGCGAGGACCCTAATGTGGTCAACGGTACGTTCCTCATTAACAATCACTTTGCATCCATATTATTCGACACTGGCGCCGATTATAGCTTCATGTCTGTGGAATTTAAACGCATACTTGGAATAGAATCTAGTAGATTAGAAATTCCTTATTCCGTAGAACTAGCCAATGGTAAACTTGTTGAATCGGGCGAAGTTGTTAGAGGCTGCACGCTAGAACTTGGCGCACGAAGATTTAGCATCGACCTCCTACCTATTAAATTGGGTAGCTTCGATGTAGTAGTCGGGATGGACTGGTTGTCCAAGAACAAAGCTGAAGTTATTTGTCATGATAAAATCATTCGCATCCCCCTAGCGAATGATGAAACCCTCATCGTGCATGGAGAAAGACGAAACGCACCTCTACGAATCATCAGTTGTACGAAGGCACAGAAGTGCTTAAGGAAAGGATGTGTTGCTTTCCTAGCACACGTTGTAGATAAGAAGGCTGTGGAGCCAAAACTTGAAGACATTCCTGTAGTGAAGGAGTTTCCTGATGTATTCCCTGAAGATCTGCCAGGACTACCTCCGCAACGACAAGTCGAATTCCACATAGACTTGGTTCCAGGAGCCGCTCCTGTAACCAAGGCTCCATATCGACTTGCACCATCCGAAATGCAAGAATTATCTACACAACTCCAGGAGTTGTTGGATAAAGGATTCATAAGGCCAAGCTTCTCACCCTAGGGAGCTCCAGTATTATTCGTGAAGAAGAAGGATGGATCACTGCGGATGTGTATCGATTACAGGGAACTGAACAAGCTCACAATCAAGAATCGGTATCCGCTACCGAGGATTGATGACCTGTTTGATCAACTGCAAGGATCAAGCTACTATTCCAAGATCGACCTTCGATCTGGATACCATCAGCTGAGAATCCAAGATGAAAGCGTGCCAAAGACTGCATTCAGAACACGCTATGGGCACTACGAATTTCTTGTGATGCCGTTTGGTTTAACGAACGCGCCAGCGGTCTTTATGGATCTGATGAACCGCGTATGCAAACCATATCTCGATAAATTCGTGATTGTATTTATCGATGATATCCTGATTTACTCGCGAACGAAAGAAGAGCACGAGCAACATCTCAGAACCATCTTGGAGCTACTGAAGAAAGAGAAACTTTATGCAAAGTTCTTGAAATGCGAATTCTTGATTCGCGAAGTACAATTTCTTGGTCACGTGGTGAATGAGAAGGGCATTCATGTAGACCCATCCAAGATTGAAGCGATAAAGAATTGGGAAGCTCCCAAAACCCCAACTGAAGTTCGACAATTTTTGGGCTTAGCGGGCTATTATCGGCGATTCATCGGGAATTTCTCAAAAATAGCTCAACCGCTAACGACCCTTACGCAGAAGGACAGGAAATACGACTGGGGTCACAAACAAGAAGAAGCCTTTCAGCTACTTAAGAACAAGCTCTGCGATGCACCGATACTATCATTACCCGAAGGCACTGATGACTTCGTGGTATACTGTGACGCTTCACGACAAGGTTTGGGTTGCGTGCTCATGCAACGCCAAAAAGTCATCGCTTATGCTTCAAGACAACTGAAGGTTCACGAGAGAAATTATACCACTCACGACCTGGAGCTGGGTGCAGTGGTATTCGCCTTAAAGATTTGGCGACACTATTTATATGGTACTCGATGTACAATCTTCACAGATCATAAAAGCTTACAACACATATTTGATCAGAAGGAATTGAATATGCGCCAGCGACGTTGGGTCGAGCTGCTGAACGATTATGACTGTGAGATTAAGTACCATCCTGGAAAGGCAAACGTTGTAGCGGACGCGTTGAGCCGAAAAGAAAGGGTTAAGACCCTAAGGGTTCGAGCATTGGAAATGACCATTCGAACGAACCTCACTGCACGCATTCGAGATGCACAACAAGAAGCTCTTAAAGAAGAGAACAGTAAAACTAAATACCTACGGGGTATGTTGAAGTACATGGTGCCAAACGAAGAGGGAGCCTTATACTTCAAGAAGCGTATTTGGGTTCCACTCTATGGTGGCATACGAGAAGTCATCCTTAATGAAGCCCACAAATCGAGATATTCGATCCATCCAGGATCGGACAAGATGTATCAAGACTTGAAAGAGTACTATTGGTGGCCGAGACTCAAAAGCGACGTTGCCGTCTATGTAGGAAAGTGCCTGACCTGCGCTAAGGTTAAGGCTGAATACCAGAAACCGTCTGGCCTACTACAACAACCAGAGATTCCCGTGTGAAAGTGGGAACAAATCTCGATGGACTTCATAACGAAATTACCCAGGACCCCTAGAGGGCACGATATGATATGGGTAATAGTTGATCGATTGACGAAGTCTGCGCATTTCCTACCAATCCGAGATAAGGATAGCACTGGAAAGCTTGCAGAGATATACTTAAGAGAAATTGTGGCACGTCATGGAGTGCCAATCTCAATCATTTCAGACAGAGATGGACGCTTTATCTCAAGAATCTGGCAATCATTTCAGGAAGCCTTCGGATCTCAGTTAGATCTGAGCACGGCATTCCATCCGCAAACAGACGGCCAGAGCGAACGGACTATACAAACGTTAGAAGATATGCTTCGCGCATGTGTCATGGACCTAGGCGGCAGCTGGGATACTCATCTACCTCTAGTTGAGTTTTCCTACAATAACAGCTATCATACGAGCATAAAAGCCGCACCGTTCGAAGCTCTGTATGGCCGCAAATGCCGATCGCCCTTATGTTGGGCAGATGCCGGAGATAAGCGTATGGTTGGTCCTGAACTTGTACAAGAGACAACCGAAAAGATTGCGCAGATCCGAGAGCGCATTAAGGCGGCTCGAGAGCGACAAAAGAGCTACGCTGATCCGAATAGAAAATCGGTAGAATTCAAGGTGGGAGACAAAGTGTTGTTAAAAGTCTCACCATGGAAGGGCGTAGTCAGATTTGGAAAGCGTGGAAAGCTGAATCCACGATATATCGGACCATTCAGAATACTGAAGAGAATTGGTACCGTGGCGTACAAGTTGGAGTTACCGGAAGAACTTAATGGAGTACATGATACGTTTCATGTATCCAACCTGAAGAAGAGTCCAACACAAGAAAACGTAATCATCCCGATGGATGAAGTGCATATTGATGAAGCCCTCCGATTTAGAGAGCAACCCGTTGAGGTTACCGACTGGAAAGTCAACAAGACCAGGAGGAACAGTGTGAAGCTTGTCAAAGTACGTTGGAACTCTAAGCACGGACCCGAATACACATGGGAACGTGAAGACCAGTTCAAGAAAAAAGTATCCCCACCTGTTCAAGAAGACTCCAGCGAGAGTGAGTTCAGCCTGAATTTCGGGACGAAATTCTTTTAACGGGGGGAGACTGTGACAACTGGCCCAAACCGGTAATTTCCGTACACATTAATTATTGCTTAATGACTGCAATTATGTGCTTAATTGTCAGCAATACCTGATTTCCTACTAAACAAGTGAATTCATGCACGTTGTATACTACAAAATATTGCTTTATGCATAAACGAGAGCGTTGCGTCAAAAATACTAGTAAACTCACCGGTAAGACACACTGTGTCAACAGAACTGCAGAAAGCAGTCAGACAATAAAATTGAGGCCTAGGTGTAGGTCCGACGACAAAAGTGCATTAAAACCCAAGAGTACATACAAGGGTTTAATATATATGCAATACGGAAGCAAAAACAAGCACTAAAAAGCACCCGAAACGCACTTTAAGTGAAGAATTTACATAATTCAGCAATAAATCAGCATTTAGACATATAAATATTATGCAGAAATGTCGTTTTATTATCCAGAATATTTCCCTAAGTGTGGGAATCGATAGTATTATAAAAAGATACTTATTAAACACAAAAAGGTGCAATTTAGCACTTTAACGAATCGGTACGCAACCGAACAACCGGACTATACCCGGAACACGAAAATATTGTTAATAACATTATTTATCTTTCTCTGAGCCAGTTAGAGTCCATGAATACCCTAACACCCGTCATAACACACGACACACAACTAACCGGGTTAATCCCTAAACTTAACTATATTAACCTAACTATATACCTAACTAATGGTTGGATTCGGACTAGATCCCCACCCCCATTACAAATCGTCCCCATGTAGGGGGACACACTTTGTACTTTTGTGAATTATTAAATCTTGTGTGCTTAGTATCAAGTAGACACATGGACCGTTGGTTAAACATGTTGAGAATTGCCTATAAGTTCATAGCATAACACATATGACCATTTCCATCACACAACACCACAACACACACTTCTCTCCCTCTCTTCTAGCTTACGGCCGAACACACCCACCCCCCATCCATCCATTTTCGATTTCTATCTTGCAAGTTCCAATCATCTACAAGTGTTAAGGGTCGCATATAAGGAACCTTGGTGCAATCGGAAGGCGAAGGACCTCACTACATTGCTTTTATCCACGCGTTTTTCGCATAGATTCTCCCCTAGCCTCGAGCTAGTGGTATGTTGCTTAAATCACCTTCTCAAACTATTTTAAAGTGGTTAATATGATTTGTAACGATTAAAACTCGTAAACATACAAGTTGAAGCTTAAAAGTCTACTAAAAGCACTAAAAATGGTGGTTAAAAGCACATATGTTGTGTAAATCATGTAGTATTTGAATTGTGTGATCATTTGGACCCGATCTATGCTGTGGTAGCTCGGATCATCATTTAACCCGTTTTAGTCATGATCTTGGATTATGACATAAAGCTTGTTTAAGTATAACAAGGGTTAGAAGATGAAACTCTACCACACACGAATCGTGAACTTGTGTAAAAGCGATTTAACTTGTGAAATAGTGTTCAAAACTAGTAGATCTACGGATCTACAAGCGGTACTTTCAAAGGACCAAGTGTCCAAGAAATCATATTTTCTA
The DNA here is from genome assembly GCA_030545235.1 of Helianthus tuberosus. Lineage (NCBI taxonomy): Eukaryota > Viridiplantae > Streptophyta > Magnoliopsida > Asterales > Asteraceae > Helianthus > Helianthus tuberosus. The sequence goes on along the minus strand of CM060424.1, from coordinate 55,694,233 downwards.
AAGCCGAGTCTTACATGAAAAAGAATGATTTTAGCAAACACACTAGTATGTAAACACTTGTGTAACACAAAGTTTCGACGAAATAACTATTTTTGTAAATGTTGACCGGAAGTTGTAAAGATGTAACTTCTTTAAAAGCGAGACTTTCAAGAAACAAAGTTGATCTATACAAAGATCCACTAAAAATAATGGAAGGATACTACCTATTTTGGAAAAACCACAAGTTCATGTATTTCTGCGATTATATCTATTTTAACTAGTTGCATATTGTTTATTGTTGAATGAGGAGATTGTTGACGATTTAAAAGAAAATAAACACATGTTTTGAAAACATGGGAAACCTCCATTTTTAGGGGAAACTCTGTCAAATTTTTTATAAAATTTGACACTTAGAAAAATATAAGTTTTTGAGAAACTTATTCCCTAAAAATGTGTTTAAAAGCATTACCAAGGTTTCCCTAATTTTTGGTGATAAGAAATGAGGATTTCTTCAAGAATAAAAATGGATATAAGTATGTATATTTTTTAGAGAGAAAATATATATTATTTGATCACCAACTTATGTGCTAAGTGTATATAGTATGTGTTATACGTACTAGTGTATTAAGACTTAAAAATACACTAAATACTCGTGAGGAGTATAAACATAAAAATACACATACAAAATACAAGATACATAATTCGGGTGCGAAGTGCAAAACACAAAAGACTTATATTTATTTTAGAGGAAATAATATAAGTAAGATACGTAGTTAAAAATATGAAATATTTTTAACACAACAATACGAATACAAAAGAGAGTGACTGTACTTGTGCGATACAAGTCTAGTGACTAACGTTAAGAAAACGCGTATAGGTTACGACGTTAATTAAGCAAATCCGGTGAAGTTTACGACGCAAGGAACGCAAAGTTGTGAGTTCATGCTCCCCTTTTTCTTTTAACTGTTTTCAGTTTTATACCTTCGGGGGTGAAATACATGTTACAAATATTACAATGTTTACAAATGGTATGATGGATACAAGAATGATACGAGAAATCGTGTCACGAATAGGGTACCATAAGCACCATTAATCGTGTACATACTTAGACCGCAGAACAAAAGGTTAGATCTAATGGGTTCCGGGCAGCCCCACTCTTGGCCACTCTTTTACCAAGCAGTGTTTTTGTGTCTCAGTCGTAAATCGACTACAGAAAAATGCCTATGGTTTGGTGACTTCCTATGTCGTGTCACATGTTAATGGCTTTGCAACCCATTAACACTTGATACATACAGAAATATTTGACTTATACATGAGTACGTGGTGTACACAAAAGACTTGATTTATACAAAAGACAAATTATGTTTTCATACAAAGTATACAAACGTGAAATACAAAAACTGCATGAATTCACACCAACATTATGTTGACGTTTTCCCAAAACTCACATGTATTTCAGGTAGCTAGGATGGATGTGCGCGTGGTCTTACTCATGCTCGTGGATGTCGATTTGTTTATCTTTAAATAAAGTCGTGACTTTTAAGACAATGTGTTATCTAGTGTTGTAAACACTTGACATATGTTTTTGGTAATGTAATATTCGAAGTTATCTTTGAGCATGTAGTATGTTTACTCTTCGTATGCAATGAGAACCTTTCATGATCACACCTCGTGCTTCCGCCGCAGAAAGGGGTGTGACATGCACCATACTGCAAGGTCTACAAGAAAAAGCATTCGGGAAAATGCTCCACTCTTTGCAATTATTGCAAGATGCCAGGGCACAAGGAAGAAAATTGCAGGAAGAAATCCAGTAATGGGTTATGCTATAACTGCGGGGAAAAAGGTCATATCAGGACAAATTGTCCAAAACTAACCCCAGCAGCAAACAACAAGAATACTCAAAATGCTAGAGCATTTGTTCTGACTGCAGATGAAGCCAAGATGATTCCAGATGTCATAGCTGGTACGTTTTTAGTTAATGATATCTTTGCTAAAGTATTATTTGACTCTGGTGCAAACCAAAGTTTTATTAGTACATCATTTTGCAAATTTCTATATCAGTCATTAACTAAACTACCACAAGAATGTCTAGTAGAAACAGCTAATGGAGAAACCGTTAAGATTTCTGAAATCTTGCAGGGAGCAAGAATAGAAATTTTAGATCAAAAATTTATTGCAAACCTTTATCCCATGAATCTGGCAGGATTTGATGTTTTTTTAGGAATGGATTGGTTAATAGCCAATAAAGCCAGTATTTTATGTGATCAAAAGTCCATTCAAGTAAATTCACCAAAAGGTAAAACGATCACAATTAAAGGAAATAAGCACTCTAGATTCACAAAATTCATTTCTGTGATGAAAACTGCAAGCTATATAAGAAAAGGTTCTATAGTGTATATGATTTCCATAATCACTAACACTAAAGGAAAAGAACTAAAAGACATTCCAGTAGTGTCACAGTTTTTAGATGTCTTTCCAGAAGAATTACCAGGACTACCTCCAGACAGAGAAGTTGAATTCAGAATTCACCTACTACCAGGAACAGCACCAATTGCCAAAGCACCTTACCGTTTGGCACCTGCAGAAATGCAAGAATTGAAGAAACAATTAGATGAATTGTTAGAGAAAGGATTTATACAGCTAAGTTCGTCGCCATGGGGAGCGCCGATACTGTTTGTTAAAAAGAAGGACGGATCAATGCGTATGTGCATTGATTACCGTGAATTAAACAAAGTCACGATTAAGAATCGGTACCCATTACCGAGAATCGATGATCTGTTTGATCAACTGCAAGGAGCTCGATTTTTCTCTAAAATCGATTTAAGGTCAGGATATCATCAGTTAAAGGTACGGGAAGAGGACATTCCTAAGACCGCATTTAGAACGAGGTATGGTCATTATGAATTTACTGTCATGCCATTTGGTTTAACCAATGCCCCAGCTGCATTTATGGACATGATGAACCGAATATGTAAGCCATATTTGGATAAATTCATAATTGTCTTTATAGATGATATTCTAATTTACTCTAAGAATAAAGAAGATCATGCAAAACATTTGTACGCACTTTTAAGTTTATTAAGAAAGGAAAAGCTTTATGCTAAATTTTCTAAGTGCGAGTTTTGGTTAGAACAGGTACAATTTCTTGGACACCTAGTCAATCATGAAGGAATTCATGTAGATCCAACAAAGTTCGAGGCAATTACTAAATGGAAAACCCCTGAGTCACCAACTGAGGTTAGAAGTTTCTTAGGTTTGGCCGGTTACTATAGAAGATTTATTCATGATTTTTCTAGAATAGCCATTCCCTTAACTAAGCTAACCTGTAAATCTGTTAAGTTTGAATGGGGATTAAAACAAGAAGAAGCTTTTAGAATCCTTAAGCAAAGATTAACCCATACACCTATACTAGCATTACCAGAAGGATGTGAAGACTTTGTAGTCTACTGTGATGCTTCTAAGTTAGGTTTTGGATGTGTATTGATGCAACGACAAAAGGTTATTGCTTACGCATCTAGACAACTTAAGAATCATGAAGAGAATTATTCAACTCATGATTTAGAGTTAGGAGCTATAATTTTTGCTCTTAAGATTTGGAGACATTACCTTTATGGTAGTAAGTTTACCATATTCACTGATCATAAGAGTTTAAGGTATATCTTTAAACAAAAAGAGTTGAATATGAGACAAAGACGCTGGGTGGAGATGCTTAGTGATTATGATTGTAATATCCAGTATCATGAAGGAAAAGCAAATGTAGTGGCAGATGCTTTAAGCCGAAAGTATCACGAAAAGCCAAGAAGGGTACGTTCTCTTAAATTAAATCTGCAAGTAGATTTAAATGATCAAATAAGAGAAGCACAAGAATCAGTAATCAAGGATGATTCTGAAAAATTAAAAGGTATGCTAAAAGAATTGGAACAAGGGACAGATGGAATTTTGAGATTCCATGAAAAGAGAATGTGGATACCTAAATTAGGAAACGTACGTCATCGTATTTTAGAAGAAGCCCATAAGTCTAAATATACGATGCATCCAGGAAGTGACAAAATGTACCAGGATTTAAGGAAAAAATTATGGTGGATAGGAATGAAAAAAGACATAGCAGCCTATGTTTCTAAATGTTTAACTTGTTCACAAGTTAAGGCTGAACACCAGAAACCCTCAGGATTTCTACAACAATTAGAAATACCAGTGTGGAAATGGGAATTGATAACAATGGATTTTGTTACTAAATTACCCAAAACTAAGAAAGGAAATGATACAATCTGGGTAATTGTAGATAGGCTAACCAAGTCAGCTCATTTCCTACCAATGAAGGAAACTTTCAGTATGGAACAATTAGCTAAATTATATGTAAATGAAATTGTTTCTTTACATGGCATTCCTTTATCAATTGTTTCTGATAGAGATAGCCGATTTACCTCTCATTTTTGGTCAAGTTTCCAAAAGGCAATGGGAACTAAGTTAAAATTGAGCACAGCTTATCATCCTCAAACGGATGGACAGAGCGAAAGAACAATTCAGACAATGGAGGACATGCTTAGAGCTTGTGTAATTGATTTTGGAGGTAATTGGGACGATCACTTACCTTTAATAGAATTTTCTTATAATAATAGTTATCACACAAGTATAAATGCTGCACCATTCGAAGCACTTTATGGACGAAAGTGTCGAACCCCAGTCTGTTGGGCAGAAATTGGGGAAAAGCAACTATCTGGACCTGAGATAGTGAAAGAAACAACTGACAAGATTATTCAAGTCAAGGAACGACTGAAAGCAGCTCGTGATCACCATAAGAGTTATGCTGATAACCGACGCAAACCCTTGGAGTTTCAAGTAGGGGAAAAAGTATTATTGAAGGTCTCTCCTTGGAAAGGAGTAGTAAGATTCATCAAATGGGGAAAGCTAAGTCCCAGGTATATTGGACCGTTTGAGATTATTAGAAAAATAGGACCTGTAACCTATCAGCTACAACTGCCACAGGAAATGGCAGGGATACATGATGTGTTTCATGTATCTAATCTCAAAAAGTGTTTAGCTGATGAATCACTGATAGTACCTCTTAAGGATATAGAGGTAAATGAACAACTCAAGTTTGTAGAAAGGCCTCTATAGATTGAAGACAGGAAAGTCAAGAACCTCAAACACAAGAGACTCGTTCTAGTCAAAGTGAAGTGGGACTCCAAAAGAGGATCTGAGTACACATGGGAGCTTGAATCAGAAATGCAAAGGAAATATCCGCATTTATTTCAATAGATCTCGAGGACGAGCTCTAAAACAAGGTGGGGAGAATGTAACAACCCTCGGTAAAACCAACACCCTCATAAATATTTCCGACACCTTAGTATATTGTAAAAAGTCCCAATATGTTTTATAATACACCACGTATGTGAAAATCGAGCCCGAAATATGTTATAACATATAAAATAAATTAAAAACAATAATTATTAAGCTGAGGCGGGCCGCGTATGACCTCACCTCAAGCTTACGCGGGCGGTATCAAGGTGGATACCGGATATCGTTGATTTCTTTAGTTCAAACGGGCCGCGTAGACCCCATCCTAATCTTACGCGGGCCGCTAGAGATCAACAACGCGGAGACACCCTGAGCTGACACGTGTCGACATCGTGGCGGACCTATACGCTGACCCAGCTAAGCTATATGTTGATCGGGTGTTGACGCGGGCCGCGTAAGGCTTTGCCTTACCTTACACGGGCCGCCTGAAAGTCGAATTCAGCACCTATAAATAGATGGCATCGGATCTCAGTCGAAGTCGCTCATAATTTCATTCTCAATCTCAAATTCTGTAGTAGTGTTATTATACGCGGGTATTATATCCCCCTAATTAGCGAGGTTCTGCTCCGTTGTAAGTATTATAACCCCAGTTTCATAACAGATACGCTGCCCGATTGATTTAGGGTTCCGTAACAACTGTCGTGGTTCTGCCCGACGTAGTTGTTGGAATGCCGTCTTGGGGAGGGTATCATTAATATTTTCAAAGGGTTATGATACTAACCAATGTACATTTGTATAAATTATAGATTATACCCAGGAAACCTTTACGCAAAGTCTAAGATAGCAATGTGAGTTTATCCTCTTTTTGTTAATCTTTTTGGTAATGTTTTACCAAACTTTAAATGTTTTACAATGAAATTTAGCAGTGATTGAGTCTTTGTAGTTCTTCAATTACTGCCAGTTTGTTGGGGTTTTGTATACAAAATTTACTACACTGTGAGTAGTAAGTCGGGATGACAATACGTTACCATTGGACAATGAGTTAGCCAATGGGTAATATGACCCACAAGTCAAGGTTGACAGTACTAATGGAGTAATTGTGTAGATATAAACAATGTGATCGCTCTCAATACTGTTCACTGTGACTCTTTATTTAAACTTGATTAAACTGGGATTCACTCACCAGTATTTCCCACTGACAAATGTTTTTAAAACACGTTTCAGGTAATCCAATATTGTGACAGCCAATTAGTAGAAAGCCAGCCGGAGAGCACTAAAGGCTTGGGGATAATGTGGCTATAAAAGTTACCTAATAAACGATGTTTTAAATTCAATAATATAGGGTTTATCCCTATAAATGTATTGTAATAAGAAACGTGGGTTTTGCCCATGTAATTATTAATATGAAATATGGTGTTTTTACTCTGATAAACATTTCCTAACTACGGTCCTGATGTAAATTCCGCTGCAATATTTAAACAACTGATACCACCAAACTCTGAGTTCGCGTCCGCCCGTTCCCGGGACTCAGGGATCGGGGGTTGCGACATATTTGGTCGTTACAATTCCTAATAAAACATGAATTATTCATTAGTTGTTGTCTCATTGTATTTATTTAAATGTTTATTTTGGTGTGCTTCATCCCACACACAATGATGAGTGTAGTGGTTGGAAATTGCATTTTCTGGTTGTTTTCGCCGTAAAAGTATTCAATTAGTAGCACTGGGTCTGTATGAAGTTTCAACTTGCTAACCAAATAGAACACCTACAATCACCAAGCTGCAATTTGCATATAATGTTTTTAAACCCTAACCCATTTTGGCTAGAACCCGATTTTGGTAAACCCATTTTGATACCTTTATTTTCTTTTCTAAGGCGACCTTTCCCATTTTGGCCACAACCCATTTTGACCCGTTAGCTGACCCGACCCGCCAGTTTCCCAAGGTGCCAGATATAGATAATAAATTAACTGATAGAGACAAATTTTAACATTTAACCCATTACAAATTTACAAGTAGTATTTTTTTCATGGGAATATTATAAGATACGCTTACCAATAATCCTTCTCTCATCATGGTTATTGGTTGCCCTCTTTAGCTCCTCTATAGTGAAAACTCTTGCTTGATCATAAGAACCCCCATCTATAGATATTTTTTGCTCAACATTATTCCACCATTTTGTTTAAAAAACTTTTCTCTCAGCATCAGAAGCTTTCGCCTTTTGAGCACCAAGTAAAAACAGGTGACACTTATAAGGAGGAATATAGCAGAACAAATGCATGCTCATTCAATTCCTAACAGTAGCTTAAGGTATAAACTGGAAAAATTATTGCAAGATTACTTACCTACAACTACCTTTACCATGGTGGATTGATCAGCAGTGCAACCCGTTCGGTCTTTCCTACCATCTACACTTATAACTTACATCTGAATCATCACCTTGAGCATCGTGATTGCATTCATGATTTCGTCCTTCACATTCGTTAGTATATATATATATAATAAAAAAAGTGTCAATCAAAAGCTTAAGGTATAATTAAATTAAGAAAAAAAGCATGCTAATGCGAACACAAAACTTACTCTTGCAATCTTCTGCAACATAAGGGTTGCCTTCATAGCCTTCAAGACAACGACGACAAGATATCCATGACCTCCATAACCTTGATTACATTTCTTGTTTCCCTTGCATAAGAAATAGACCTCGCTACATTATATAGAGGATAGTGGCGTCTTCTAGGAGAGGATCAACAATTTCTAGCCTCTTTCAAATGGATCCAAATGCACCAGTAGACCATATCTATAAATATTCAAACATAGATACATATATTAGCTATGGAGTTGATACTCATGTAATTCAGAATAGTATGCAAAGAAGGAAGACATATATATATTATTTCCCTCAACCAAACATTTTGGAACCTGCATATATAAATGCTAACCAATCAATAAAATAAGTGTTAATCATACAAATCCATAATCAAAATAGTAAAAGATAGTTTGAAATGGAGATAAATCATATAGCAAGCGTCTCGGCGACGTCACTATTTCTGGGGTCCACTAAATAGGTACACCATCATCTTCCAATATAATCTCTTTTCAGAAATAGTTCATGTAATCTATTTAGATACAATGTAATCTCTCGATTTCTACAAACTTGTAATTACTTGCAGTCCCAATGCTTCTTGAGGTTCCTGTGACCGGCCATTATAAAGATCAAGCGTATGAGTTTAATTATTTTGGTTATTTTAACATTTATAAACACTAAGAAACAGGTTACAACTTACCAGCAACCCAGGTGCTTCCTCAATCCCTGTACCACCAAACACATTTATAAAAAAACTGCAAGCAAGAACATACATTGAATTGATAACTTTGAAACAGATATATGAAAGTTGAAATGTTATTTAGTTAGTAACACTAAACCCATTGATGGTCACCGTTTCCAATCAACCTACAAGCATTGAAACGCAATCTCAAAAAAGACTTTAAGCGAATACAAGCAAATGTTTTTTTCTTCAAAGAGATGTCTGTATTAAATTGATTACCAACGAAAGGATCACAGGTTTCAAGTATGCACATCAAAATCATACAATAACGTATCCCAAAATCAAACATAAGCACCTTGTATCATCATAAATAAAACACACCCACCTCGTATTTCGACTGATCGGAACCCTAGAATACTCTGAGTTTCGTGCCTCAACATTTTGATGCCTTAGACGAGAGAGAAAGATGAGTTAAATGTGTGTATGAGTGGCGTTTTGACAATGATAGAGAACCTTAAAACCTGGTTCACTATGCGAGGATTATAGTGTTAGAAGGGGGAGAGTGGGGAGTTATCAAGAATCATGTCCTGATTTTTAGCCGAGGATTATACGGTTAGAGGGGGAGAGTGGGGAGTTATCATGCCTGATTTTTAGCAATTTAGGAGAGAGAGTTCGAACCACCAACACAGCGTGATTTGGGGAGAACATGGGCAGGAAAATGCGGAGGCACAGAAAACTGCTTTGAACTGCCATTACAGAGGTTATTTTCATGAGTTTAAGTGGCTGAGATTAACCAATGGTGGATATTGACTTGGATGGTGGTTAGACTTAATGAGTTCCATAGATATATATAATTCTCAAAACTGAAGTGGACCAAATATCAAAATCTCACATAAACCCACAAAATTCAAAATATTTTTTTGTCTAAAATTATGGATCTTCAAATAAATGGGTAATGAAAAAGAACAATCAAACAACTCAGATGACAAAAACATTTAAAAGTGCAAAGCAAACAAAAAATAGAATCCCGAAGGAATGCAAAAGAAGCTATAGGAAAAAATAGCTTTATTAAAGTGTAAAGAATGTAAAAAAACTAACTGAAAATCAAAAAGGAATTAACCTATTAATCTTTGGGAACCGGGTAGTAAACTTTAAAGTTTAAGGTTAATAACGATAATTATTAAAGTTTAGAGTTAATTATGAAACACTTCTAAATTAAAGAAGTAAAAAAAAACACCAACTTTATTAATCTTTAGGCAGTGCGTAGTAAATTTTAAAGTTGAAGGATAATAACGATAAATGTGTGATTTCTCATAAGTGTTGAGAGCTATAAGATCTTTGTATTGTTACAAGAGCACTGAAATGTTGGTTTGAAACGATACTTGGTTCAAATGCCCTTGTGTCATTGAGTCAAGAGTAACTAAGATGGTTCTTCCAGCTCAAGATAATCATCAATTACATTATGGAGAAGATTCTACTTTGTAGAGTTACCAAACTGCTAAGGGAAAGAATAAAAAGAAATGTAGAAAAGAGAAGGTGAAGAAGTTGATCATCAACTTATTTGGTCGTAGCTATTAAGCATGTATGTTCGGCAACAAAATGAAGCAACTCTGACGATGATTACGAACCAACTTAAGTTATAGAGAGAAGAAATATTGCAAACCCCAATATATTAAAAAGAGTAAACTGCAATATTACACCTTGTGGTTTGGGGAAGCTGGCAACTTTACACTCTATTTCAAAGGTTTTGCTATATTACACCCCGTCTCTGGTCGATTTAATCAATGTTGGCGCTTCTGTCAAGTTGCCGTTTGAAGGAACGTTAGCGCCAGGGGTAATTTGGTACTTTCAACACAAACACATACTTACATCCTGGATTTTCCTCATTACTTCAATATCAAACTCTCTTGTTAACCCAGTTCTTCTAAAGGTGATCGTCTTCTTCGAAATCAAAAGCAGTTGAACGAATTGAAATTGAAGTTCAGTAGTTTCCGGAATGGATCATCATATATGGAAGATTAGAGATGATAATCCGTACTTCGAACCAAGTGATATGTACAGTAAGTAACATGCATCATCTGTTCAGGTAAAAATTCAGCCTTTTTTGTGTTTAAATTAGATGTTGTTGTTTGTTTACATGTGATAATGACAGAGTTCTCAATGAGGGTGCACCATGGAGGTAATTTTGTTGACAATCAATATCGAGAATACGTAGATGAAAAGGTTAGCTACATTGATCATGTTAACATTCGTATACTGAATATGGATGTTATAGAGGATATGATTAAGAAATTAGGTTATGACGATGGTATCGTACTCTAAGTTCATTTTATAGAACCTTATGCATATTTGGATTTTGGGCTTAGAACAGTAAGATGTGATATGGATTTAGAACCTTTATTTGATAATCTACGTCAAGGTATTAAGATGATAGACATATATTGTGACATCTGGACCCTTTCATCACCAATACAGGGTGACTGTAACGATACCGATACCGAGAAGATTAACACGGACCATTATGACACCCTAGGAAAATCCCACATCGGCCATGGCCAGAAGAGATTCTTGGTTCATAAGACATCCCCCACCTCTTAAATCACCAACGCGTTTTGGGCTTAGTTGGCTGTGGAGCACATGAAAACTCCACAGCTAAGTGTGCTCAGGTGGGAGTAGTACTAGGATGGGTGACCTCCTGGGAAGTCTCCACTGGGACAACCAAAAACAAATCTGTGAGTTCCTGGATGGGCAACCCATCGGGGGCAAAACGGACAATATTGGTGATGAAAGAGGCCGGATGTTACATATATGTTGAACACTGGAGGTCAACAATTATGTTGCAGTCCTTAGATAATGATTCTGGTCCGTCAAGAGATATTGTTTCAGCTTCTGTTTTAGTTCACAATGCCAGTTTTGTTACACCTCAAGATGAACTTTTATTAATCCTTGCTTCTATAAATGATACTAATAATGCTGCCACTAGGAATGCAAATGAGAATGTGAGTGATAATGAATGCAATGTTGGTGCTGGTGGATCACCTGAGAACACTTACTCAAAAGATCTTGATTATGAATATGTTGAGGAAGATAATATGTTGTATGATATTGAAGTGGATATTGTGACACCCCACGAAAACACTCAACCGCACTAGCTTCTTCAGCGACCGCTTGCAAACCCCAACATGTATTTTGTATTATTTTCACATGCATGAATATTACATGCATGAATATTGAATATAACTCCCCCACCCCTTGCGTTTGTGTCGCAACCCCCGACCCCTGCCCCGGGAGGCGGGCGGCCACGAGCTCGTAGAGCTGGTGGTATGGTGTTTATTAATTTGGCAGCAGAAATTTTATCAGGACCGTAGTTAGGAAATACTTTATCAGAGTAAAACACCACATTTTTTATAAGGGGAAAGTGAATATGGGGCTGTGTCACATCTAAGCTTAGATGCGAAACCCTCAAAACTACGTCGTTTTGATTAAAAACCCTAAAAATCAAAACTATAAAATATTTTTACTCCTTTTTTATGTGATTCATGTTTCTTCTTCTTATTTACACTACATCAAAGTCGACAACTTCACATCCTGATTCATTTGGTTCTTTCTTTTTTTTTTTTAATTGAAAGTTTGATCAAATATCTCTATTCATCTTTAGTACTTATTAGATTTTAATATTTTCAATCTTTTAGTCCCAGTAACCCAAAAATCAGTTAACATGTTAAAGCTACCCAGATAAACAATCGAAATTAAATAATGTATTTTCTATTGAATCCTTCTTTGATTTTCGATCTGACCAAATCAAACGAATTGAAATGATTAGTGAAAATCAAAATTCTAAAGAAAAGAAAACAAAAGAATTCAGGAATTTGTAAGCCATTATTTTAGAAGCAGGACGCAAAAGAATAAAGAAAGAAAAGCGTTTCGAGATGAACCGTTTCGACCCGTACCGTTTCAATGCAAACCATTTCAACCTGAATTGTTTAGACGCGAACAGTTTCGACCATAACATTTCGACCTGAATTGTTTAGATGCGAACCGTTTCGACCCGTACCATTTCTACCCGAAAACATTTTGACGTGAATCATTTCAACCCGAACTATTTAGCCGCAAAGCGTTTCGACCGGTACCATTTCCACCCGAACCGTTTCGACTCGTATTGTTTCCACCTATACCGTTTCAACTCGTATTGTTCCCACCCGTACCGTTTCGACCCGAAATTCATTTGACAACCAAAAACATCAACAATGGAATTGAGATTCCAATTCCAACAATTTCCAATTACAATTGGAATGTTTTAAATTCCAATCCCTTCAAATTCTAATTCCTATACAAATTCCAATCCCTTTAAACTATAAATAATTTTGTGAGTTGGGCTACTATTGTGAGGAATGAATTCATGAATTGAAAACTATATATAATTTTGTGAGTTGGGAATTGATTTCTACGGTTGTGCGCAGCGTCTCCTATCCACTTAAACTAATCTAGTGTTTGGTTTGCATCCCTTCAAAGTTCAAACTAATCTAGGCTCTGGTTTGTAAATAATTCATCGTTTTTCAATGCCAAAGAAAGCATTATGCTTTTAATCGATATGGATATAAAGAAAGAAACATGTGTAATTCGTCAATCCAAACAAAGAACGTAATTTGTAGATCAATTGGTAAAATATGAACTTGGGGGAATTGATGGAGAGTAAAAAACTAGATATTAGATAAAATTAATCAAAACTACGTAGTTTTGATAGGTTTCATATCTAAGCTTAGGTGTGTAACAGCCACATATTCACTTTCCCCTTTTTATAATTACTAAATACATGGGAAAAACCCAAGTTTCTATTACAAACATGTTTTTAGGGATAAACCCTAATTTATTGAAATAAAACTTCTTCTTTATTTAGGTAAATTTTATAGCCACTTTTCCAAGCCTTCAGTGCTCTCCAGCTGGCTTCTATTTGGCTTTCACATTTCGTTACCTGAAACGCGTTTTAAAATGTTTTATCAGCAAGAAATACTGGCGAGTGAATCTCAGTTTAATCAAAACAAGTTTTATCATTTTACAGCATTGAGGGCAACCCGCAATTACATTTGCTTATATCTACTTTAATTACCACCCACGGTACTTTCAATCATGATTTGTGGTAATGTTACTACTCAAAGTGTAGTAACAAGTTATGTATACAAAACCCCAACATACCGACGATAATTATAGAATACAAATACTCAGTCACTGTTAATTATAATTTAAAATATTTGAGGTTTTGTAAAAACAGTTTACAAAAAGAGGAATCACTCACATTGCTAATTTAGGTATTTCCTTGTGACTTACTGGTTATAATCTATTAATTTAAACAATGCACACGCGTTAGTATAATAACCCAATTTACATTAGCTATACCCTCCCCCTAGACAGAACTCCAACGACTGAGTCGGGCAGAGCCTAGACATGCGTTACGGAGCTCTAGATCAATCGGGCAGAGTAACTAATACGTAACCAGGGGTTATAATACATACAACGAGACAGAGCTTCGCTTTTTAGTGGGTATTATACCCGAGAATTATAATTGCTATCAGAGAATAGAGAGAGAGTTTTTGTTTTTGAACGAATTCTCAACTGAAGCTGTGATCCCCTATTTATAGTCCTGATCGACCACTCTCTCGCGGCCCGCGAGAGAGAAGGCATTGGCCTTCGCGGCCCGCGAGCTAGGTAGGGTAGGATCTAGGGCTGTCGACTCAAGGGTATAGGCTCGACACGACTGGGACACGTGGCGGCCTAGGGTTGCGCCTGGTGTCAAGGGGGTCGCGGCCCGCAATAGACCTCTCTGTCTCTGTCGTGCCCCGCGAGAGAGTTAAAATATTCTTTTTATTTGATTTTTGTTAAATTAAAGGTATTTCGGGTCTGTTTTTCGTATTCGGGGTGTATTTTAGGACATATAGGGATGTTGTTGGGATTTTAGGAGAGTTGTTATATCCTCCCCACCTTGTTTTAGAACTCGTCCTCGAGGTCTACTGAAACAGGTGTGGATATTTTCTTTGCATCTCTGATTCGAGCTCCCAAGTGTACTCTGGTCCTCTCTTGGAATCCCATTTTACTTTGACTAGAACTAATCTCTTGTGTTTGAGATTCTTGATCTTTCTCTCTTCAATTTGTAGGGGTCTCTCTACAAACTTAAGTTTCTCATTTACCTCTATGTTCTTAAGAGGTACTACTAATGATTCATCTGCTAAGCACTTCTTGAGATTACATACATGAAACACATCATGTATTCCTGCCATTTTCTCTGGCAGTTGTAGCTGGTAAGCTACATGTCCTATTCTTTTAATAATCTCAAAATGTCCAATATATATGGGGCTTAGCTTTCCCCTTTTGATGAATCTGGCTACTCCTTTCCATGGAGAAACTTTCAATAATACCTTATCTCCTACTTGAAATTCCAATGGCTTTCGCATGTTACCAGCATAACTATTTTGACGATCGCGTGCTGCTTTTAATCTTTCCTTGACTTGAATAATCTGGTTCGTTGTTTGTTGTACTATCTATGGTCCAGATAGCTTTTCCCCAATTTCTGCCCAACAGACTGGAGTTCGGCACTTTCGTCTATAAAGTGCTTCGAATGGTGCAACATTGATACTGGTATGATAGCTGTTATTATAGGAAAATTCTATTAATGGTAAATGATCGTCCCAATTTCCTCCGAAATCGATTACACAAGCTCTAAGCATATCTTCCATCGTCTGAATTGTCCTTTCGCTTTGTCCATCCATTTGAGGATGATAAGTTGTGCTTAGATTTAACTTGGTTCCCATTGCTTTTTTGGAAACTAGTCCAAAAATGAGAAGTAAAACGACTATCTCTATCAGACACAATAGATAAAGGAATTCCATGTAGTGAGACTATTTCATTTACATATAACTTGGCTAACTGTTCCATACTGAAAGTTTCCTTCATCGTAAGAAATGAGCAGACTTGGTTAATCTGTCTACAATCACCCAGAGTGTATCATTACCTTTTCGTGTCATGGGTAATTTGGTAACGAAATCCATTGTTATCAATTCCCATTTCCAAATGGGCATTTCTAGTTGCTGCAATAAACCTGAAGGTTTCTGATGTTCAGCTTTAACTTGTGAACATGTTAGATACTTGGCCACATAAGCTGCTACATCGTTTTTCATTCCTATCCAACAGAAATTCATTCTTAAGTCTTGATACATTTCATCACTTCCAGGATGTATCGTATATTTAGACTTATGGGTTCTTCTAATATTCGGTGGTGTAGGTTTCCTTATTTGGGTATCCAGATTCTTTTCTTATGGATCTCCAAATTCCATCTGTTTCTTTTTCTAATTCCTTAATCATTCCTTTCAATTTTTCAGTCTCGTCCTTGATTACTGATTTTTGTACTTTTCTAATTTGCTCATTTAAATATATCTGCAGATTTAATTTGAGAGAACGTACTCGTCTTGGATTTTCATGATATTTTCGACTTAAAGCATCGGCTACTACATTAGCCTTTCCTGCATGATACTGGATACTACAATCATAATCACTAAGTATTTCCATCCAACGTCTTTGACTCATATTTAACTTCTTTTGCCCAAAAACATATCTTAAACTTTTATGATCGGTGAAAATGGTAAACCTACTACCGTAAAGATAATTGTCACGGCCCCCGACCCGGTTTGACCCGTTTCAGGAGCCGCGGGACAGAAATCCCGTGGTATTTAATTAATTGAGTTTAACAGCGGAAGTTTATTATCAGGATCTTTTTTTTAAAACTAAATTATTTCCCGATTTTTTTATTTCACAACGCGGGATAAAACCCCGGAAATTTACAATCATTTGATTTCACGAAGAAATCTTTTATTTTACAAAACATGTTTCTTTATTTTATCCTGAGCCACTTTCTCAGGCTTGTAGTGCTTCATGGCACTTTTCCTAGATCATAACAGATCACCTGAAACATGTTTGAAAAAGGTTTTGTCAGCGGGAAATACTGAGTGAATCATTCTATTTATATAAAATGATGCATAGTTATTAATTACAGCATAAGAGCGATTACAATGGCTTCTATCTTATTTTTATCTGGCGTCCTGTCACAATGGTGACGATGGTCATACCACTATTAGGTCAATGAACCTAAATAGTGATGATTATCCCTAGTAGGTCAATGAACCTAACTGGGAGAAAATTAGTAATGTGCACAATACCCCACTAGCCAGTGATTCAAGATATCCACGACTTAGTCCCTGTAATTATAACTTTTGAAAATAATTTGAGGTATTGTAAAATAGTTGATAAAAAGAGAGTGACTCACATTGCAGATTTAATTTGAGCAGAGCTTAGCCTACTGATTAGCCTTTTTAACCTAAATTTAATAACAGGCACACAATTCTGGGTTAGTAATCAATACAGCATTTACGATAACTCACGAGATCAACCCTCACAACGAATGACAAAGTGCTATGCTTAAACATCCATCAAATTAACGACTAATGACAAAGCATCACCCTAATGTGGGCAGCACTTAAACATCCATTGGATATTTTAATCAATCGGACATTGAATCGTATCAGCGATCGAGTTAATACCCTGATTGCGGCGTCGATTAGTGATCCGTGTGTGTTAATTGTGGTAAACAGAGCATAACTCAGTGTAGGATTGGAATTTCTACGTCGTTCCAGCGCCCAAATTCAAGTCCCAAACTCTACTATTTATACTGAAAATTTGACCCAGTGGCGTAGCGCGACTGGTTACCCCTATTAGTCGTCGCGCTACGCGACTGCTTACCTAGTTTCATAGGGTAGCCCCGTGTGTGAGTAGGTTTGCTGAGTTGACCGTTTCTTCAAATTCGTTTTTGACAGATAGTTATGTGGATAATCGTAACTAGGGTTTTACCCCCCTAAGTTTTAGGGGCCCTAATCCTGATTCTGAAAATTCTGAAAATTTTAGGGTTTGTGTAGAATCACTTGGGTGTCTCAATTAGGGTTTCCTAATGGACAAATTATTTTAATAAATATGACTTTTGATGAGAGTTGTTACATTCTCCCAACCTTAATAAAAATCTCGTCCTCGAGATTTACTGGAATAATTGAGGATACTTTCACTTCTTTTCTGATTCCAGTTCTCAAATGTATTAGGGTTCTATCTTTAAATCCCACTTTACTTTTGACAAGTACTAACCGTTTGTGTTTTTGAGAAATTTGATCTTTTTATCTTTTATCTGAAGAAGTTTCTCTACAAAGTTTAATTTTTCGTTTACCTTTATATCTTGGAGAGGTACTACCAAAGATTCGTCTGATATACATTTCTTGAGATTGGATACATGAAATACATCATATACTCCAGCTAACTCTCCTAGTATTTGTAAACGATAAACAACTGGTCCTATACGTTGGATCACTGGAAATGGTCCTACTGGGACTTAGCTTTCCTTTCTTACCGAATTTAACAACTCCTTTCCAAGGAGATACTTTCAATAGCATTTTGTCTCCAACTTGAAACTCCAACGGCTTTCGTCTATTATCTGTATAACTCTTCTGGCGATTTCTAGACGTCTTCAGCCTTTCCTTCGTGATACTGAGTATCACAGTCGTAGTCACTTAGGATTTTCATCCATCTCCTTTGCCTCATGTTTAATTCTTTTTGCCCAAATATATATCTTAAATTCTTATGATCCGTATAGACAGTAAACTTACTTCCATACAGATAATGTCTTCAAATCTTAAGGGCAAAAATTATGGCTCCAAATTCTAAGTCATGAGTAGTATAGTTTTCTTCGTGCTTTTTTAATTGCCTTGATGCATACGCAATTACCTTTTTGCGTTGCATTAACACACATCCAAATCCTAGCTTTGAATCATCACCGTTTACTTTAAAATCTTCTGTTCCTTCTAGTAAGGCTAGGATTGGGGCATTTGTTAATTTATGCTTTAAGATCCTAAAGACTTCTTCTTGTTTAGGTCCCCATTCAAACTTAACTGTTTTACAGATTAACTTAATTAATGGTATAGCTATCTTAGAAAAATCCTTAATAAACCGTCTATAGTATCCGGCTAAACCTACAAAACTCCTAATTTTCATTGCGGATTGCGGAACCTTCCATTTGGTAATTGTTGCTATCTTATCAGGATCTATGTGAATACCTTCATGATTCACCATATGACCTAGAAATTGCACTTCTGGCAGCCAAAATTCACACTTCGAGAATTTGACGTAAAGCTTCTATTTTCTTAACAAAGTTAAGAGAGTATGCAAGTGCTGACAATGTTCTTCCTGACTTTTGGAATAACTAAGTATATCGTCGATGAAGACAATTACAAATTTATCCAAATATAGTTTACAGATCCTATTCATCATGTCCATGAATGCTGCAGGTGCATTCGTTAATCCGAAGGGCATGATTGTAAACTCGTAATGACCATACCTAATCCTGAAAACAGTCTTAGGTATATCTTTCTCTTGCACCTTCAATTGATATCCGGAGCGTAAATCAATTTTAGAAAAATATCTAACTCCTTGAAGTTGATCGAAAAGATAATCAATCCTAGGTAATGGGTATCGATTCTTAATTGTAACCTTATTCAATTCTCTATAATCAATACATATTCTAATCGAACCATCCTTCTTCTTTACAAACAACACTGGAGCTCCCCAAGGGGATGAGCTAGGTTGTATGAATCCTTTACTTAATAATTTATCTAATTGCTTTTTCAGTTTTACTATTTCTGTGGGTGCTAACCGATAAAGTGCCTTGGCTATCGGTATAGTTCCTGGAATTAGATGAATCCTAAATTCTACCTCCCTATCTGGTGGTAATCCTGGTAACTCTTATAGGAATACATCTGGGTATTCTGAAACTACAGAAATTTCCTTAAGTTCTTTATCTTTAGTATTAATGATTACTAAAATCATATATACTATTCCTTGCTTTCGTTCATAATTAGCAACTTTCATTACTGATATGAACTTTATGGGTTTACATGGCTTATCTCTTGTAATCATTATTACTTCTCCAGTGGGTGCACAAATTTCTATGAAATTCTTATCACAGATAATTCGAGCATGATTTGTTTACTAACCAATCTATTCCTAACACAACATCGAATTCAACTAATTTCATAGATAATAAGGTTATAGAAAATTTATAACTTAAAAAATTCTATTTCTACGTTTTGCAAAACTTTATTTATTTTAACTGAATTCCCATCTGCCGTTTCTACTGTAGAAATTTGCCTAATGCTGGTTAAAGGTAAATTAAGAGTTTGGCAGAATGAAGTATTTATAAAACTTTGGTTTGCACCAGAGTCAACTAATACTCTTGTGTAAACGTTGTGAACTAAGAACGTATCGGCTATCACATCTGGAATGAGCTCTGCTTCCTTAGCAGTCAGTTGGAAGGCTCTTACATTCCTTTTTGCTCCTTCTGCAGGTTTGGTTTTATTGTCAGATGGTATGTTCAATTTTGGACAATCTGGCCTAAGATGTCCAGCTTCTCCACAGTTGTAGCATACTGAAAATTTCTTCCTCCTACAGTCTTCTTCTTGATGCCCCGGAATTTTGCAAAAATTGCAATATCCTTTGCATCTTCCAAAATGCTTCCTTTTGCAAAAATTGCAAAATGGACTAGTGGAAGATTGCCCATTCCCTTTTCTCTTGAAATTGTTATGGTTATCCGGACGGAATCCTTGGGTAATCTTTTGGGCTACTTCCTTCCTTCTATTTTCTTCTCTTGTCCGTACTAGTTCGTCAGTCAGAGTATTGGCTAAATCCACCGCATCATCAATCGTGCGAAGTTTCGCAGCCTTAACGATATTACGGATTTCGGAAATCAATCCCCAAATATAACGAGAAATAAGTACCGGCTCTGGCGAAGCCAGGGTTGGTACCACTCGAGCATACTCGAAGAATGTCGTAGTATACCTTCGACAATCTACATCCACCATCCGGTGGGTTAGAAACTTATTTGTCATTTGTTCCTTTTCATCTCGGGACATAATTTTCTTTCTACAAAGTTCTTAAATTCTTCCCAGTTCATAGCATACGCCATCCTTCTTCCTTTTGATTGTAACACTGTATTCCACCATTCTAGCGCCCCTTCTTTGAAAAGGTTTGACGATACATGACCTGATCATCCTGAGCACATTTACTTATGGCAATTACTGCCTCGGTTTTCTCTAACCAACGCAGTGCCGCAGTTGCTCCTTCATTGCCTGCAAACTCAGTGGGTTTACAAGCAAGAAATTCTTTGTAAGTGCAACCAGGCGTTGCAGCTTTTATTTTCTTAGGAGGAGGAGCTTGCCATGGTTCATTCTCATGATTAGTATGATTATTGCCTCCGTTTATGCTATTACTGAAGTTATCTTCAGAAATACGTTTGCTAGGAACGATTTGTTGCGGTTCGATTGGATTTTAATAGCAGCAACGATTGATGGAATAGCGTTGGCTATCCCTTGAGTAACTATTGCTGGAATAGCGTTGGCTATCCCTTGAGCAACGATGTTTTCTATATCCTGCCTAGTCATATATTGATCCCTCGGTTGTTGCTCAGATTGATTAACCTCATTAACTGGTTCATTATTAACGTTTTCCATCTGATATCTAATTTATAGATAAATAATTAGTATAAAAGAAATAATCCAATGTCACAATTAATTGCACATAATCACGTAAACGAATATACAAACAAAATTGTAAATTTTCTAAAATTTTATTTGTTTTATAGATTATATCATGCTTCTATATAGAACTGTTTTATTATTTATTTTACACATACTGATTTTACTATTACTATTACACAACCATAGTTCCATAAATCCCCTATCCTTTGTCAGATGATATTCTAGTAACGGCGTTCACTCTCATCGTAATTCCAGGAGATCTGTCCCCCAATCTCTTGGATCCTATTCCCAGTATCCATTAGTTCTTCACCAAAGTGGCGGAGTTCAGCTATATTCTCGTTACTCGTTGGTGGATTTGGTAAAGGTTCTGGATCGAACTGAGGAAAAAGCTTATAGGGATTGTTTTGTAACTGTATTTCATTAGTCAACCATTCGTCTATTTGCGAGTGGATTGAAGGGTTTGGAATAGCTGGTTCTAAGTTCATTGGTAGTTGTGTTTCAAGAGAGTGAATAAAAACATTTTCATTAACAGGCTTAATAGTATTATAGCTTGCCAATATAAAATCTAGCTCTTCCTGAGATGGTAACCCCTCAATTTGCCTAGAGCTTTCCCCAATTTCCATTTTCTTAGGCTTGGGTTTCTTGAGAGGTGAAGCGTTGAATTCTATAGGTTCTTCTATGTCTGGTATATACCTATTGAAATCTCTGGAAACCTCTATTCTTACTGGATAGAGATTTAAATTCTAAAGGGCTTCCGACAAGTCACTCATGCTGTTATGCAAAATACCCACAAATACTTAGTTAAAAATTATATAAAATTTCATAGAAAACCTTTAAATATTATTTCATACTGGGTAACTATCAAAACAATTGAAAATTAAAACATACTAAGGTTTACTTATTTATTTACTGGGTAAGTTTCTAGACTGTAGATAATAAAGGTGCTAAAATTTTGAGTCAAATTATTTAAGGATTTGTATTTACTGCTACAGTGGTTAACATATAAAGATCTATTAATGGTATGATAGTTGTTATTATAGGAAAATTCTATTAATGGTAAATGATCGTCCCAATTTCCTCCGAAATTGATTACACAAGATCTAAGCATATCTTCCATCGTCTGAATTGTCCTTTCGCTTTGTCCATCCATTTGAGGATGATAAGTTGTGCTTAGATTTAACTTGGTTCCCATTGCTTTTTTGGAAACTAGTCAAAAAATGAGAAGTAAAACGACTATCTCTATCAGACACAATAGATAAAGGAATTCCATGTAGTGAGACTATTTCATTTACATATAACTTGGCTAACTGTTCCATACTGAAAGTTTCCTTCATCGTAAGAAATGAGCAGACTTGGTTAATCTGTCTACAATCACCCAGATTGTATCATTACCTTTTCGTGTCTTGGGTAATTGGTAACGAAATCCATTGTTATCAATTCCCATTTTCAAATGGGCATTTCTAGTTGATGCAATAAACCTGAAGGTTTCTGATGTTCAGCTTTAACTTGTGAACATGTTAGATACTTGGCCACATAAGCTGCTACATCCTTTTTCATTCCTATCCAACAGAAATTCATTCTTAAGTCTTGATACATTTCATCACTTCCAGGATGTATCGTATATTTAGACTTATGGGTTCTTCTAATATTGGGTGGCGTAGGTTTCCTTGTTTGGGTATCCAGATTCTTTTCTTATGGATCTCCAAATTCCATCTGTTTCTTTTTCTAATTCCTTAATCATTCCTTTCAATTTTTCAGTCTCGTCCTTGATTACTGATTTTTGTACTTCTCTAATTTGCTCATTTAAATCTATCTGCAGATTTAATTTGAGAGAACGTACTCGTCTTGGATTTTCATGATATTTTCGACTTAAAGCATCGGCTACTACATTAGCCTTTCCTGCATGATACTGGATACTACAATCATAATCACTAAGTATTTCCATCCAACGTCTTTGTCTCATATTTAACTTCTTTTGCCCAAAAACATATCTTAAACTTTTATGATCGGTGAAAATGGTAAACCTACTACCGTAAAGATAATTGTCACGGCCCCCGACCCGGTTTGACCCGTTTCAGGAGCCGCGGGACAGAAATCCCGTGGTATTTAATTAATTGAGTTTAACAGCGGAAGTTTATTATCAGGATCTTTTTTTTAAAACTAAAATATTTCCCGATTTTTTTTATTTCACAACGCGGGATAAAACCCCGGAAATTTACAATCATTTGATTTCACGAAGAAATCTTTTATTTTACAAAACATGTTTCTTTATTTTATCCTGAGCCACTTTCTCAGGCTTGTAGTGCTTCATGGCACTTTTCCTAGATCATAACAGATCACCTGAAACATGTTTGAAAAAGGTTTTGTCAGCGGGAAATACTGAGTGAATCATTCTATTTATATAAAATGATGCATAGTTATTAATTACAGCATAAGAGCGATTACAATGGCTTCTATCTTATTTTTATCTGGCGTCCTGTCACAATGGTGACATGTCACAATGGTGACTATGGTCATACCACTATTAGGTCAATGAACCTAAATAGTGATGATTATCCCTAGTAGGTCAATGAACCTAACTGGGAGAAAATTAGTAATGTGCACAATACCCCACTAGCCAGTGATTCAAGATATCCACGACTTAGTCCCTGTAATTATAACTTTTGAAAATAATTTGAGGTATTGTAAAATAGTTGATAAAAAGAGAGTGACTCACATTGCAGATTTAATTTGAGCAGAGCTTAGCCTACTGATTAGCCTTTTTAACCTAAATTTAATAACAGGCACACAATTCTGGGTTAGTAATCAATACAGCATTTACGATAACTCACGAGATCAACCCTCACAACGAATGACAAAGTGCTATGCTTAAACATCCATCGAATTAACGACTAATGACAAAGCATCACCCTAATGTGGGCAGCACTTAAACATCCATTGGATATTTTAATCAATCGGATATTGAATCGTATCAGCGATCGAGTTAATACCCTGATTGCGGCGTCGATTAGTGATCCGTGTGTGTTAATTGTGGTAAACAGAGCATAACTCAGTGTAGGATTGGAATTTCTACGTCGTTCCAGCGCCCAAATTCAAGTCCCAAACTCTACTATTTATACTGAAAATTTGACCCAGTGGCGTAGCGCGACTGGTTACCCCTATAGTCGTCGCGCTACGCGACTGCTTAC
Organism: Helianthus tuberosus; assembly: GCA_030545235.1. Taxonomy (NCBI): domain Eukaryota; kingdom Viridiplantae; phylum Streptophyta; class Magnoliopsida; order Asterales; family Asteraceae; genus Helianthus; species Helianthus tuberosus. The sequence continues at coordinate 55,669,949 of CM060424.1, read as the reverse complement.
CTAGTTTCATAGGGTAGCCCCGTGTGTGAGTAGGTTTGCTGAGTTGACAGTTTCTTCAAATTCGTTTTTGACATATAGTTATGTGGATAATCGTAACTAGGGTTATACCCCCCCCCCCCTGAGTTTTAGGGGCCCTAATCCTGATTCTGAAAATTCTGAAAATTTTAGGGTTTGTGTAGAATCACTTAGGTGTCTCAATTAGGGTTTCCTAATGGACAAATTATTTTAATAAATATGACTTTTGATGAGAGTTGTTACAATAATGTCTCCAAATTTTGAGGGCAAAAATTATGGCTCCTAATTCTAAATCATGGGTTGTATAATTTTCTTCATGATTCTTAAGTTTTCTAGAGGCATAGGCTATAACCTTTTGACGTTGCATCAATACACATCCATAACCTAACTTAGAAGCGTCACAATAGACTACAAAGTCTTCAGTTCCTTATGGTAACGCTAGTATGGGTGCGTTGGTTAATCTTTTCTTAAGGATTCTAAAGGCTTCTTCCTGTTTTGGTCCCCATTCAAACTTAAGATTTACAAGTCAGTTTTGTTAATGGAATCGCTATTCTAGAAAAATCTCGGGTAAACCGTCTATAATACCCTGCTAATCCAAGAAAACTTCTTACTTCCGTTGGTGACTCAGGGATTTTCCATTTAGTAATTGCCTCGATCTTTGTGGGATCCACATGAATTACTTCATGATTGACTAGATGTCCTAGGAATTGTACCTCTTGTAACCAAAATTCGCATTTCGAAAATTTAGCATAAAGCTTTTCTTTTCTCAATAATGTAAGGAGTGCATGCAGATGCGCTGCATGTTTCTCTTTACTCTTAGAGTAAATGGGAATATCATCTATAAAGACAGTTATGAATTTATCCAGATACGTTTTACATATTATGTTCATCATGTCCATAAATGCAGCTGGGGCATTGGTTAGACCAAATGGTATGACGGTAAATTCATAATGATCATACCTTGTCCTAAAAGCAATTTTAGGAATGTCCTCTTTCTGTACTTTCAGTTGATGATATCCTGAGCGTAAGTCGATCTTGGAAAAGAATCGAGCTCCTTGAAATTGATCAAACAGATCATCGATTCTCGGCAATGGGTACCGATTTTTAATCGTGACTTTGTTCAATTCTCGGTAATCAATGCATATATGCATTGATCCGTATTTCTTCTTGACAAACAAGATTGGTGCTCCCCATGGTGATGAACTAGGCTGTATGAATCCTTTCCCCAGAAGTTCATCCAACTATTTCTTTAGTTCTTGCATCTATGCTGGTGCTAAACGGTAAGGTGCATTGGCAATTGGTGCCGTACCTGGTAGTAGGTGAATTCTGAATTCGCCTTCCCTGTCCGGTGGTAGTCCTGGTAGCTCTTCTGGAAACACATCGGAGAATTGAGATACTACGAGAATATCTTTCAATTCCTTTCCTTTAGTGTTAATGATTATGGAAATCATATACACCAGTGACCCTTTTCTTGCATAGCTAGCTGTTTTCATCACAGAGATGAATTTCGTGGGTCGAGATGGCTTATCTCATGTAATTGTGATCTTTTCACCCTTTGGTGAATTTACTTGTATTGACTTTTGATCATATAGAATACTGGCTTTATTGGCGAATAACCAATCCATTCCTAACACAATATCAAATCCAGCCAGATTCATTGGGTAAAGATTAGTAATAAAATTATGGTTTAAAATTTCTATTCTTGCTCCCTGCAAGATTTCAGTAATCTTAATAGATTCTCCATTTGTTGTTTCTACCAGACATTCTTGTTGTAGTTTAGTTAATGGTTGATTGAGAAGTTTGCAAAATGAAGTATTAATGAAACTTTGGTTCGCACCAGAGTCAAATAATACTTTAGCAAAAATATCATTAACTAAAAACGTACCGGCAATCACGTCCGGAATCATCTTTGCTTCTTCGACTGTCAGAACAAATTCTCTAGCATTTTTAGTAGTCTTGTTGTTCATGGTTGGAGCTAGTTTCGGACAGTTTGGCTTGATATGCCCTTTTTCTCCACAATTGAAGCATATTCCGTTACTGGGTTTCTTCCTACAGTCTTCTTCCTTATGTCCCGGTATCTTGCAGAAGTTGAAGTATATGGAACATCTTCCCGAATGCTTCTTCTTGCAATTCTTACAGTAAGGTGCGGAGTTAGAACCTATGTTTTTCCACGGTTGGAATTACCGTAGCAAAATTCCTGGGTAAGTTTTTGAACTAGGTTCTTCCTCTGGTTTTCTTATTGCGTACGTACTAATTTATCAATCAAGGTATTTGCTAGTTCTACAGCTTCTTCTATGGTTTGTGTACTAACTGCCTTGATTATGTGCCTAATCTCAATGATTAATCCCCAGATGTAACGGGAGATTAACATTGGTTCTGGTGATGCTAGGTTGGCACTATTTTAGCATATTCGAAGAATACGGTAGTGTAACCCTTACAATCAACTCCAGACATTCTAAGGTTTAAGAACTTATTAGCTATTTGTTCTTTTTCATTGGGAGGGCAAAATTTCCTTTCAACCATATTCTTAAGCTCAGTCCATTCCATATTATAGACTCTGTCACTCCCCCTACACTGAAGAATAGTGTTCCACCATTCTAAAGCTGCATTCTTAAAAAGATTGGAAGCAAACATGATTTTATCTTCCTCTGCACATTTGCTTATTTTTAAGACTGCCTCAGTCTTTTCTACGCAACGTAGAGCTGTAATGGCTCCTTCATTGCCAGAGAATTCTATGGGTTTGCAAGACCAGAATTCTTTGTAAGAACAACCATATGACATGGTTCTTCTTCTTTTTGGAATAGGCAATTCTTTGTAAACTCAGTCCATTGCATATTATAGACTCTGTCACTCCCCCTACACTGGAGAATAGTGTTCCACCATTCTAAAGCTGCATTCTTAAAAAGATTGGAAGCAAACATGATTTTATCTTCCTCTGCACATTTGCTTATTTTTAAGAATGCCTCAGTCTTTTCTACGCAACGTAGAGCTGTAATGGCTCCTTCATTGCCAGAGAATTCTATGGGTTTGCAAGACCAGAATTCTTTGTAAGAACAACCATATGACATGGTTCTTCTTCTTTTTGGAATAGGCAATTGAAGTAGTGGTCCATTGTTTACGCTGTGACTGGGCTCAGTAGGTGGTCGTTTACTTCCACTGTTAGTTTTTATTATTTTCCGCTTCCTTAACCGTTTTGATAATATATGGCATAGCGTCTATAATCCCTTGTGCCACTATGTGTTGGATGTCACTGTTATCTAATTGGTTCCCGTTATTATCGTTATTCGGGTTTTCCTGATTCACTTCGTTGTCCATCTGGATTATAAACATTGACCAAGTATTAATATCACAGAACAAGATTTAATGCGAACAATCACACAAACAAACATGTTGATCAAAATCATCGTGCATTACGACATTTACTCTATTTCATATATTTATATATTACAAGCTACAACTGGAATTTAAAATACACTACTAGTTATGCATCAGTAAGTATTTAGGTTATCTATTTTAATTGTTTTTTTCAAACTATACGCATATATTATTATTATTATTATTACTAGGGGTTCATCCAGTACTGCATATTTCGCTCGTCGTACTTCCAAACAAGCCTTTCCCCTATTTGCCTTATTATTTTTCCTTCATCCACTAACTCCTCACCAAATGTGCGGAGTTCCTGCACATTTTCGGTACTCATAGGTGGTAGTGGTGCGGGTATTGGGTTAGGGTACTGTGGTACGGGTTCTCCATATGGGTATGGGTTTTGTAGTATTTCCCGAACATACTGATCGACATCCCAATATGGATCTAGAGGGTCAGGGTTGGGGTATGGTGCTATAGGGTTTGGTATGGGCTCCTCCTGTGGGTAGAGTTCTCGATAATCCCTGTGTTCATTCTCCCATGGGTCATAAGCTAGAGGATTTGGTGCTGGGACTCTAGGGATTTCGTTTGGGTTGAAGGCGGGTATAGGAATCTGGTCTCCTGGGTTAGGTTCTATTTCCATGGGTTGGGTTGGGTTGGGAACAGTGGTATTGGCTGTGGTGCAATGATTTGGTCTAAGTTTGGGTCTGCGACAGTGGTAGCTAGTATGTTAAAGTTGGCCAATCTCCTATTGACTATGTCTTGGGTCTGGGCATTTATCTCCCTATTTGCTGCTGCTAAAGCCTTTTGTTGTTGTACTCTCCTCATTCGTTTCCTACGCTCGTGTGCTCCCCGACTGAACCATCCTCTCTTTTTCGTAGGGAATGGTTCTTCGGATTGTGCCTTAAATATGAAGATCCCCTCTTCTGTGTCAGCTGAATACTCCGAAGGAGTAGGCTGTGAGGAAGTTCCTTCATCTCTAGGAGAACTAGATAAGTGACGATAGGCGTCCGACGGACCTTGATCACTCATACTGTAAACTAACAAATTGTCAAATTACACAAAACAATAATATACTGATATGCACGTAATCACATAGATTATTTCCTAACATAATGGATAAAATTTTGGTGTCAGGAGAACACTTCTGTGGCTAAAATCAGTGGCTATAGCTCTGATACCACCTTTCTGACGCAACCCCCGACCCCTGCCCCAGGAGGCGGGCGCCGCGAGCTCGCAGAGCTGGTGGTATCGGTGTTTATTAATTTGGCAGCGGAAATTTCATCGGGACCGTAGTTAGGAAATAGTTTATCCGAGTAAAACACCACATTTTTATAATTTCTAAATACATGGGAAAAACCAAAGTTTCTTTTACAAACATGTTTTTAGGGATAAACCCTAATTTATTGAAATAAAACTTCTTCTTTATTTAGGTAACTTTTATAGCCACTTTTCCAAGCCGTCAGTGCTCTCCAGCTGGCTTCTATTTGGCTTTCACATTTCGTTACCTGAAACGCGTTTTAAAAAGTTTTATCAGCAAGCAATACTGGCGAGTGAATCGCAGTTTAATCAAAACACGTTTTATCATTTTACAGCATTGAGGGAAACCCACAATTACATTTGCTTATATCTACTTTAATTACCACCCACGGTACTGTCAATCCTGACTTGTGGTAATGTTACTACTCACAGTGTAGTAACAAGTTATGTATACAAAACCCCAACATACTGTAACACCCTTGCTATTATTCTAAAGGTTTACATATAGATTACGAAAATAAACTTGTAATTATGATTACAAATATGTTTTAAATACGGTTAAATTACAACTTTTCTCAATAAAAACAATACAACATAAGATGTATGACTTCGTCATTTACAAAGACGACAAAACTATGTGCGGAAGCCTGTATCTTGATCGTGTTCGGTTCTTCGTTGAGCTTGATCATCATCCGGTACTGTAAATTATACCTACAATTCATAAAACATGAATTGAATTAGTCATACGTAGTTTAAAACGTGTCTAAACGAGTTCGGGAAGCGAAACTGATTAAAATACAAAATTTTTGCCGAAACAGGGTGTTGTTGCGCCACGCGCCGGCACCACCTTGCTCCCTCGCATGGCGCTGGGACGACCGTTTTTCAGCAGGTCTGGATATGGGACCTGCATTTTCCAGCAATACCAGTTTTTACGAAAACGACCATAACTTATTCGTTATTGATCCGATTTACGCGATTCTTTTTCCTACGCGTTCGTAATTTAATTCTCCATCTTATGGAGTAAAAACCCGACATCTAACTTCACAAAATTTTAGATTTCAAGCTCTCGGCTTGAAATTCAATTATGACACTTCTTGACCCGTTCGTGATTTCATCAAACAAACTTGTTTGTCGCCTTTGTTTTTTTTTTTTTTTTTTGTAAACATATTATTATAATTATTTCCTATTGTACAAGGTTCAAATAACGGGTTTATACACATTCTTAACCCGTTTTTGCTTATACTCTTATTTTGACCAGCTAAGGGTATTTATGCACTTTTAAGCTTAAATTACGCTCATCCCTTGTATGCATCATAATTCCACCCATCCATATTGATTAGTCTTCCACCACAACTATGATTGTGGTGGATTTAATGTAATAGACTATTTATTCCGAGTTCTATCCCTCAGATATGTCATTTTACAGAAAATACTCGTTTCAACTCATTGGACACTAAGGTCTCATATCATCCCTTTTTATACTTATCCTAAGGATTTAATCTATCAAAACACTAATTTCTAACAACCTTTAAAGGTCGTTTGCCCGATGTACCCATCAAGGGCGTTTTGGTCAACTTTAGCCCCTCATTTACGACGAAGGGCTTTTGCTACTTATTTGACCCAAAAATGTATGTTTAACCACAATCATATTTATACGTACCTGGCTCGAGTCAACCTAGTGACCCGTTTCAACACCTTGCTTTTATAACCGATATTCTATGGTGACGCAATTATCCAAATTACTATTCGCTCCTTTAAACACATGACTTGACAATCCATTAGTCGATTTCGTCAAATGGTGTTATCACCACTATTTGACCCGTTCAGCCTATATGACCCAACATTTTCATATGTAACAAAACTTGGTTTTTAATTACCAATCACACATCCGACCCATTTCGGATTTTCTCACTAGATCCCTTTTCTCCTAAAGTCATTTCTTATATTCTTAACCCATTCGTCTTACGCTATGGGTGTCCTTTGAACTTTAATTTACTTTAGTCGATACTTGACTAAATTTCCATTTTTACCCATTTTTAACCCATTTATATTTGTTCCGACTCGTATTAATCGCGTCGGAATCCTTATTTCGGATATTACACTTGTCGCGTTTATAGTTTACAAAATAAACGTATATTCTACAAAAAGGGTGTAAGCTTTGCTTACCTTTCATCCGATTTCGCTCTTTCTCCGCGTATTCAGGCCGTTTGACCCGCTTCTTTTCCCTAGCCGCCACCTAGCTCGTTAAGCGTCAAACTATCGTCTCATTTACAAGGTGGTTAGATTAGTCTTTAACAATCATGACTATTCCACCTTATGTATTTTCTATGTCAAAACTACTATTCGACTTTATCATTTTGTAAATTCAACTTATCAAAAGTTAACTACTTTTGATCACATGATTTACGTAATTAAGTCTAAATCAATATGATGTTTAGAACCCTTATCGCCTCATATTACACATAATTTGCCATATCATTCAAATGCACGTTTCACACGAAATTTCAACATTTTAGCTTTCATTTAGGCATTTTAACAAACACCTAATGGGCATACTTTTACACATTTACATACTAGTTCATAACTAGTTATTTTTACCAAGGTTAACATTAAAATTCAAACCTCTATGTCTAGTGTTTATGAATTACATCTAGAACTTGTATCATAACATCAATATTCATCAATTTAACACCCTAATTCAAGTGTTCATCACAATCATATAAAAACCCACTTAGCACATGTATGGGTAATAATCGAATCCCTAGTTTCTAACACTAATTCATCAAGTTTTCAACTAGGGTTTGTCTCTAAACATGAATTTCATCACAACAACTCTCATGGATTCATTATTCATTCCAGAATTTCAATTATGATTGTTCATCATAATTTCAAAGTATCACCATATAACAAAATTCAACATACCTTGAGATCCCCATGACTAGGTGACCGTTTTTATGTGTTCATGCATTGATTTAGGGCTTGAATCGAGCTTTAATTTGGTGATTTTGTTGAAATTAGGGCTAGAGCTCTTGGGAGCACCCTCCGGGTCGATCTCCACCCACGCACACACACTCTGTGTGTGTGATGTGTTATGTTTTATTTTTATGAAACCATTTTCAGGTTATCCCACTTTAGTCCCTCATGTTTGGCTAATTATTAAGTTAGCCACAACCCCTTTTATTCAAACAATATTTCCTTTTGTTAACTAGGTTAAACATTCCTAGTTAACTGAGTGGGATCGGGATAATTATGACTCAGTTTACTTTAAGTCCCGTCAACTCGGGCTTCTTATAATTTTGTTTTCTCAAAGCATTTATTTTCCTTTTTAATTAATATTAGGATTATTTGTTTAAGTCCTAACATTCACCGGGTACATTTTCAGCACTAACGGTATTTTACCGGTTCATTAATACTAAATGTGGCTTGATTACCAAACCCGTTTTTGGAGTGTTACAAGTCTACCACCCTTAAAGAGGTTTCGTCCCCGAAACCTTATTTACATTTTTCTTTTAGTTTTAGACTAGACGAACATAGTTTCATTTTCAAGGCATTTATTCCTTCCTTTCGATCTAACGTTTTCATTTATATTGACGCGTACGTCTTTCGTGTGTAAGGCCTCGCGGGCCGTTATTTTAAGTTTGCGTCCTTTATCTTTATTGATCATTTATTTAGCGGTTGGACTTGTTAGTCACCGATTACATTATCCCCCCCCCCCCCCATCGCTCGGTATATTCACCTTGCCTTCCCGAGGCTTATCTGAGTTTATGTTCTCCTATCCCGTGACTCACGTTACAACGTGATCACATTCTATATTACTTTTTCTTGACCGTGAACGTGTCACGTCACGCTTAAGTTTATCTCAACCTTTCTTTATCATACTTCTTATTTTCAAATGTATCGCCTTGCACCCATCGGTGTTAAGACCTATATCTTTCGATATTAATCATTTCTGAATTTGTCTCAGGACATTCATATTTACTAAAACGTTGTTTCTTTCTAAAACTGAATTTTAGTTTAACGTTTTTTAACTCACGTCCATTACTCGCATCAAGGAACTTGACAGACAAAAATTTATTCTTTTTCCTTCCCCGTTTTACACAGGGAATCTTAACGAGTTCCCTCGTTTTATGTTATTGACCCGTAGGTTCTTTCACTTAGCCTCATAGGCCATTTCTTTTAGATTTTTCACATTTTTAAGGTGAGACCTCAACAGTTCGTTTCTTTCTATTTATGACCCAAGGGTCTTCTTGGTCCCGTAGACCTTAACATTACCTTTTAACCCCGTAGGTTATGATGATCCCGTAGATCGTCTTTTATTCGTGTCTATATTCAAAAGTATATATATATATATATATATATATATACATATATAGCTTCAAAGCATCCCTTGTTATATTTAGAATTATTTAATTTCGTTCTTAAACTTTAGTTGACCTTAACCGTAGTCTAAGGCTTCATTCATTTACTTTTGGACTAGTCTTCCGACGTTATGACTCTTTACGTCATTTACACGTTGGTTTGTTCTACGCTCACCGTTTCCCGGTACGTACTTGCACTTCTTTACAGCCCATTACTTGGGTTCTTTTATTTTAATGTTTTTAACGCTCCAATTTCACTGGTTTGCGTTTTCCTTTCTACACTATCCCCTAATCTTTTATATAGATTTGTTAATGTCTCGCACTTTTACTTATTCGGTTCGCGCTTACTTACGTTATCAAGCGTTATTATTAATTTAACTCATTCGACTTGTTCGTGTGAAATTTCATCACCTGTGAACGTCAAACTTCACTCTTTATTCGGCCCATCCAACTTTAAAATAGTTTAACGTAATTATCAAAATTTATGTTTGCAAAATTTCATCGTCTTTTAGTCATGACTCATAATCCAAGTCTTTAGACTTTCAATCCGCGTTCCCGTCTCTTGGTTTACGCGTTCACTCAAAATCCTACCCATCGATCGGGTATCTTTACCGAAGTCATCATCAAGTAACCATTCTTATTTGGTTTTTAGACGTCCTTTTTATTTATTTGATCGTCTTAGCGAAATCCATCGCTTTTATTCAGTCAAGTCCTTTATTCTTTATTCAATTCATTTGACTTATCCGTGTGAATTTCATCACTTGTGACAGTCAAACTTTTATCTCTATGCCTTAGCATTCTCATTAGTTGGTTTGTATTTTTATTTACTTTAATCTTTGTCCCTTTTCTCGGGCTCGTCATTCTAATGTAATACGCTTCCGTCGTCCGACTAGCATTTACGTTTACTATCAAACATTTTATTCATTTGATTCATTTGGGTACCATTTAAGTTAGTTCCATTCACCCCTCCCTTACTACATCGGACATAAATGTGTCCGCTACAAGAAGTTCATGGTATCATATGCCACTACTTACTTGGCCAGAGTAAGCGATCAACACGTGATACACATGACCTTTTTATAGTTTTCACATCACACCCTATGTAAGTAACGCCTCTATTTATTTCATATCTCTGATTTCATTTAGTAAATCTTTATTTAATTGCAAAACAACAATCATTAGTTTTACTAGTTTTACATTTGAACATATAAAATGTTTTTCTTTTCTATTGAACTATTATATAATCACATTCGTTAATGTGATCGCTACTTTTCTCAATAGCAATATATTGAGAGTTTTTCACTTGGATAATTACCCCCCGTCCAAGTTTCCCTATGAACTAATCCTATTATTTCTTTGTTATTCATCATCGTGAATATCACATGTTTCTATTAAACTTCTATTGGAAATATCATCCTGAATAAACATCCTATTCAGGTTTTATCAGATATATGCAACCGTCATTCCCTACGTGTTTGTTGCATATTACTACTTGAGCAATAAATTTAAAATGTGCACCTGTAAATGCTTGCCCTAACGGGCTTTCCATGTCATTAACCTTGTTAAATTAAAAATTTTCTCAATAAAAATAATACAACATAAGATGTATGAATTCGTCGTTTACAAAGACGACGAAACTATGTGCGGAAGCCTGTATCTTGATCGTGTTCGGTTCTTCTGTCACGACCCCCGACCCACCCTGGATGGAATCGGGAGCTGTGAACAGCCCAGTGGTACCGGTGATTATTTTGAAAAATATTGCAGCGGAAATTTCATCAGAACCGTGAGTTAGGAAAAATATCAGAGTTTAGAAAACACCGGATTTTATTTATTAAATAGATGGGATAAACCCATTTTTTACAATGGTAGCTTTAATAAAATAATATTTCTTAATTTGATTTAGTTAATAAAATAAGCCACTTCTTGAAGTCTTTCAGTGCCGTATCCATCTCTACTGTAATTACCTGAAACGTGTTTGAAAAAGGTTTTGTCAGCGGGAAATACTGAGTGAATCATTCTTTTTATTAAAACGACACATTTGTTATAATTTACAGTATTAAGGAAGATTACAATGTTTCTGATATCAACCAACTACCCACAGTACTTTGTCACTCGACCCATTGGCCCATTCGTCCAATGGTGTCTGTGATTATGGTCATATCACCCCTTGGCTGCCCCAATGGTGAAGATTATCAAGTAATGTATACAAAACCCCACATACCGGCTGTAACTTGGTGATTACATAAACTTAATCCTTGTAATTATAACTTTGAAAATAAACATGCTTTTATAAATAATTTGATAAAAAGAGAATGACTCACTTTATAAGCATGCAGTATTGATTTAACAAGTTTCTTGATTCTACTCCTTCTGATAATTAAGCGTATACTTTATTGTTCTGAATCTTCTGATGATTTAACAGCTTGTTTGATTGTAAGTGTGTAGTTGGGAGTATTCTGGTAGTTAAACATATAGTTTAACATAATGGAATACGTATTTGTGTAAAACCCAAATCAAACCTTAACGGTAGTCACGAGATTCGAACCTTAACGAAATTCACAAAGTATAGTCTTGTTTAGACAGCATTTTGGCATCCGTTTAACGAACTCACAAAATACGATACTTTGGCATCCGTTAGTTGGTTCCTGAATCGATCGGACAGAACATCGCATCGCATCGGTGATTATTGGTTAGAACACCAACGTATAGAGAAAAGAATAGAAGAAATGAACAAAGGAAATGAATTCCTAAGCTTTCTATTTATAGGTAAGAAGTAGGAAATTTCTAGGAAGTTTCCTATAGTTTTTCTAGGAAGTTACCTATACATCTTCTAGGAAGCTTCCTACCCATATATATATCTTCTTACACCTTCCTAGCACCTTCCTTTGATATTATCTATTTTATATATATATATTTATTTTTTTCATATATATCTATTTAGGTGATTAATAAATCGTACTTAGCTTAATTAATCTTGCTTAACTTAATTACTCTTGCTTAGCTTAATTAATCTTACTTAGCTGATTAATTAGCTTAATTAATCTTACTTAGCCGTTAATTAATCTTACTTAGCTAATAATTTTACTTAATTGCTAAATATTCTATTTTAGGATCTCCCTGGTTACGAGTTCTAATTTCTAGACACAATGGAACTCTATTAGTGTATTAACTCAATTCAACTTTAACGACAACTCACGAGATAGAAATCCTCACAACGAATGACAAAGTGCGATACTTAAACATTCATCGAATTCACGACGAATGACAAAGTATAACCCGAATTTGAGCAGCACTTAAACATCCATCGGATAGTTTCAATCGATCGGATAAAGTACCAGTGATTAAAGTTATTACCCTAATAACGGGCAGAGTTTCGGGATTTAGAAGGTATAATCCCGAGCTACTAATTACTATAATAAAAGCTGAAGGAAAGGAAAAAATTGTAGCAGTGATCGAGTTAATACCCTGGATTCGTAGCAGCGTCTCTCTATTTTCAACGAATTGGAGTATAACTCTGTGTAGGAAACGAATTTGAACATCGAACCAACGCCAGAAATCAAGTGCCAATGCCCTCTATTTATACTGAAAAATTGTTCCTCTCGCGCCACGCGAGAGATCCTTGGGTGTGCGTCGCGTGGCGCGACGGGTTACTTTTAACATCAGGTTGCCGCGTGTATTTGTAGGTTAGTTGAGTTGACGGATCGAGAAAATTCGATTCTGACAGCAAACTGTGATGATAATCGTAAATGGGGAATACCCCCCCTGAGTTTTAGGGGCCCTGATCCTGATTCCGATTGTTCTGAAATTTTTAGGGTTTGTGCAGGATTACTTGGGTGTCTTAATTAGGGTTTCCTCTTGAGCAAATTAAAATAAGAAATAGTATTTTTAATGAGAGTTGTTATATCAGGGGTCCAGGTTTATACTTACGGAACGTTTTAGGACATTTTTGTGTGAGTCGTTACATTCTCCCCACCTTGTTTTAAATCTCGTCCTCGAGATTTAGGCTACGATATCTCTTTTAGAATTATGTCATGTTTTAGTTAGTAAGAAGAGTTTTAAGGAAGATGGTACAAAAAATCAAATTTTGTGAATATGAGTTTTACAATAAATTGGACTTAATACTCAACTAAATCAATTCAAGAGATCGATGTCAAATGAATGAGATGAAATGATAAAATTTTCAAAGTGACTAGGTTTAAGTCAAAAGATATATGATTAATAGATGTGAATGTTTATAAGTTGAAAATGACTTTAGAAACAATAATAGTCATTGTCAAAGGAAACTTACTTGATTGTCAACTGAGGACGACTTAGAATCCACAAGCTCAAATGAAATAGAAACACGAAAATAATTTGTCAACTATCGAATTATGATATGAGAAAAATCAATGTGTTGACATTTATTGAATTGCAAGGATACACCGAAATACAATAGAGTTTAGTGTATCATTATCTTAATACATAATTGCATTAAGACTATTTTTTAAATGATGAGTCGAAAGATAAATATGGTTTTGAATGATTCGAATGATTTGTGATTAGCCCAAGCTACAAGGTTATATCGATACCGCAAGGTGTCGTAATGATCAATAATTATGGTGATCGAACAAATTCACCGGGTAATCAACTTAAAGCTTTAATGAAGTAAATTTGGATATTCATTTCGAATAGAATTTTCAATTGATGATGATAAGACTAAATGAATATCATAAAATTTTAAATGAAAGAATCTTTAGAGGTACACTGGAAGATAATATGAATTTGTGTACTCTTATCTTAACACATAATTGTATTAAGACTGTTTAAGATAATGAACCAGCAGAAATATATAAATAAATCCATACATCAAGTGTGAAAATGAGATTAGCTCAAGCTACAAATTTATTGTGACGCCACAAGGTGTCGTAGTAATCGAAATAATAGTAGCAGTGAATGAAATGAGTTTCACCGTGTTTGAAATTAAATGAAAGTTCAATGAAGTAAGTTCGAATGTTTGTTTCAAACAAATTTAGTAGGATTTTTTACTGAAATTGAAACAATTGAATAATGTTTTTCGATCAAAGATGATAAAGCAATAAAGATTACGAAAGGCTCGATTGATGATATAAGAATCATTAAGAGATACACTGAAATATGAAATGAATTTGTGTATCATTATCTTAGCACACAATTGTGTTAAGATTGCTTTTATATAATAAACCAATAAAGCGGATTCAATATAAATAAATAATTAAATCCGTATATGATGTGTACAAACGAGATTAGCGCAAGCTTCGGATTTTGTGAAAACGTCACCACAAGGTGATCGTGATTGAAGAAATGATTTAATGGAGTTGAAGACCAAACAAGCATATTATGAGTCAAGAGAATTGAAGTGCTTGTTGGGATTATTTCGAATATGATAGCTGCAATCCATCATATAGAACCTTAAAGTGAATACGTAATGCGAGCAAGTTCAAACAATTGAACTTGGTTTAAACAAAACGAGTTCATGTATCAATAAGAAAGTTTGGACATGATTACAACAACAAAAACCATGTATGCCAAAGGAAATTGAATTTTTCAAGAAATTTATTGACTCGATATCAAAGAGTCATCGTTTTGCAATAATACGGTTCAAAATGCAAAATTAAGTATAGCGAAATGATATTTGAGTTTGGATAAAATAACAAATTGGAATGAAGTCCTCTAGTGGTCTTCATAAATCGAATGAACCACATGCGCAACAAACAGTGCATGTGTAACGTGTGGATTTACCAAGAAATGAAATAGATTAATATTTGCTACTATGAAAGAAATCATCATGGTATGATGACCATTAGGGGAAGTAGCAATGCAAAAGTCTATTCACAGAGGTCAGAATTTTAAGAATTTTATCTGGGATTTTGTGTGATAACTGTTGTTAAGTGACATTATTAGGGAATGTCGAAAAATGAAATAGGGAATTTGCAAAAATATGTGACTCCTTTTTGCAGTGATAATAATTATGACTCTGATTAGACTGTGCACCGAAGATTGTGAAATCTTGTTCCAACGTACCTCAGCGAGATTCATGTCGGTTTGTATGTGGCAAAGTGCCGCTTTTTTATCAGTAGTTCCCCACTGCTGAGATGAGCATTATTGTTGTCGTGCCCCATCATATTTTCCAATGGTCTTGTCTCGAAAGTCGTGTGTGATATACCTCGACGTCTGTGGACGTATAATTTAAGTTTCATGTGTTTTCTTGTGCACTAGCACAACTTTACATGTTTTGTACTTGCGTTAATAGTTTATGGTAACGTAGTGGAAATTCTTATACTTTTAATGGCGTACCAACTTAAAGGGTTTCCATTGTTACGAGGCAGATGATCAAACGAAATAATGTTTGATATCGGAAAAGAGATTCCTGATAAAGAAATCTAGACATATATGTTTTTACTTTATTTTTAATTGACTTTTGGAATTTTCTTATAGATATACATATCTATATAATCATATACTTCACATGCTGTAATATACATACCCTCTATAAGGTCTATGTATTTAACAGATTCATATTTCCAAAAACAAATCAGATATCAGGTCATGATACTATTTAGGGAAAACTTGTCACTTGTTTGACATATTATATACCCCGTCTTATCCGGTTCGCGCCGGAGAGGTAACCTCAGTATATCCGGACAAGCTGGAGAGTCTGCTACACCATACCCAATCTTGCCGGAGAAAATTTTCTATTTCCCATAAATAGTATCTTTTCAAGATTTTAAAAGTGCCTCTTTTATTAGGGCTTTTATCCAGAATCAAGGAAATTTGTATTCCCGTAACATATCTTATTTTAGACCAAGTAATATCAATAAGCAAGAATTAATAGCAATTAAGTGCTATTGCCTGCAATGTTCTAATCGTCATTTTTACGGCATACCAAAATCCATCATACTTTATTTACACAAGTACTTAGCTTATCTCGAAGCTTATACTAAGGCATCTTTTCTTAAGTCCAAGTCTAAATGCTATCATGTGTGCTACCAGTTAATAGCAATCTCCTAACTCTTTTATATAAGCTTAGGGTTTTTTTTTCACAACACCTATTGGCTTTAAGCAGTGGCTCTGATACCACCTTCTGTCACAACCCCCGACCTGACCCACCCTGGACGGAATCGGGAGCTGTGAACAGCCCAGTGGTACCGGTGATTATTTTGAAAAATATTGCAGCGGAAATTTCATCAGAACCGTGAGTTAGGAAAAATATCAGAGTTTAGAAAACACCGGATTTTATTTATTAAATAGATGGGATAAACCCATTTTTTACAATGGTAGCTTTAATAAAACAATATTTCTTAATTTGATTTAGTTAATAAAATAAGCCACTTCTTGAAGTCTTTCAGTGTCGTATCCATCTCTACTGTAATTACCTGAAACATGTTTGAAAAAGGTTTTGTCAGCGGGAAATACTGAGTGAATCATTCTTTTTATTAAAACGACACATTTGTTATAATTTACAGTATTAAGGAAGATTACAATGTTTCTGATATCAACCAACTACCCACAGTACTTTGTCACTCGACCCATTGGCCCATTCGTCCAATGGTGTCTGTGATTATGGTCATATCACCCCTTGGCTGCCCCAATGGTGAAGATTATCAAGTAATGTATACAAAACCCCACATACCGGCTGTAACTTGGTGATTACATAAACTTAATCCCTGTAATTATAACTTTGAAAATAAACATGCTTTTATAAATAATTTGATAAAAAGAGAATGACTCACTTTATAAGCATGCAGTATTGATTTAACAAGCTTCTTGATTCTACTCCTTCTGATAATTAAGCGTATACTTTATTGTTCTGAATCTTCTGATGATTTAACAGCTTGTTTGATTGTAAGTGTGTAGTTGGGAGTATTCTGGTAGTTAAACATATAGTTTAACATAATGGAATACGTATTTGTGTAAAACCCAAATCAAACCTTAACGGTAGTCACGAGATTCGAACCTTAACGAAATTCACAAAGTATAGTCTTGTTTAGACAGCATTTTGGCATCCGTTTAACGAACTCACAAAATACGATACTTTGGCATCCGTTAGTTGGTTCCTGAATCGATCGGACAGAACATCGCATCGCATCGGTGATTATTGGTTAGAACACCAACGTATAGAGAAAAGAATAGAAGAAATGAACAAAGGAAATGAATTCCTAAGCTTTCTATTTATAGGTAAGAAGTAGGAAATTTCTAGGAAGTTTCCTATAGTTTTTCTAGGAAGTTACCTATACATCTTCTAGGAAGCTTCCTACCCATATATATATCTTCTTACACCTTCCTAGCACCTTCCTTTGATATTATCTATTTTATATATATATATTTATTTTTTTCATATATATCTATTTAGGTGATTAATAAATCGTACTTAGCTTAATTAATCTTGCTTAACTTAATTACTCTTGCTTAGCTTAATTAATCTTACTTAGCTGATTAATTAGCTTAATTAATCTTACTTAGCCGTTAATTAATCTTACTTAGCTAATAATTTTACTTAATTGCTAAATATTCTATTTTAGGATCTCCCTGGTTACGAGTTCTAATTTCTAGACACAATGGAACTCGTATTAGTGTATTAACTCAATTCAACTTTAACGACAACTCACGAGATAGAAATCCTCACAACGAATGACAAAGTGCGATACTTAAACATCCATCGAATTCACGACGAATGACAAAGTATAACCCGAATTTGAGCAGCACTTAAACATCCATCGGATAGTTTCAATCGATCGGATAAAGTATCGTACCAGTGATTAAAGTTATTACCCTAATAACGGGCAGAGTTTCGGGATTTAGAAGGTATAATCCCGAGCTACTAATTACTATAATAAAAGCTGAAGGAAAGGAAAGAATTGTAGCAGTGATTCGAGTTAATACCCTGGATTCGTAGCAGCGTCTCTCTATTTTCAACGAATTGGAGTATAACTCTGTGTAGGAAACGAATTTGAACATCGAACCAACGCCAGAAATCAAGTGCCAATGCCCTCTATTTATACTGAAAAATTGTTCCTCTCGCGCCACGCGAGAGATCCTTGGGTGCGCGTCGCGTGGCGTGACGGGTTACTTTTAACATCAGGTTGCCGCGTGTATTTGTAGGTTAGTTGAGTTGACGGATCGAGAAAATTCGATTCTGACAGCAAACTGTGATGATAATCGTAAATGGGGAATACCCCCCCTGAGTTTTAGGGGCCCTGATCCTGATTCCGATTGTTCTGAAATTTTTAGGGTTTGTGCAGGATTACTTGGGTGTCTTAATTAGGGTTTCCTCTTGAGCAAATTAAAATAAGAAATAGTATTTTTAATGAGAGTTGTTATATCAGGGGTCCAGGTTTATACTTACGGAACGTTTTAGGACATTTTTGTGTGAGTCGTTACATCTTCGTTGAGCTTGATCGTCCTCGGGTACTGTAAATTATACCTATAATTCATAAAACATGAATTGAATTAGTCATACGTAGTTTAAAACGTGTCTAAACGAGTTCAGGAAGCTAAACTGATTAAAATACAAAATTTTCGTCGAATCGAGCTTTAATTTGGTGATTTTGTTGAAATTAGGGCTAGAGCTCTTGGGAGCACCCTCCTGGTTGATCTCCACCCACGCGCACACACTCTGTGTGTGTGTGATGTGTTATGTTTTATTTTTATAAAACCATTTTCAGGTTATCCCACTTTGGTCCCTCATGTTTGGCTAATTATTAAGTTAGCCACAACCCCTTTTGTTCAAACAATATTTCCTTTTATTAACTAGGTTAAACATTTCTAGTTAACTGAGTGGGTTTGGGAGAATTATGACTCAGTTTATTTTAAGTCCCGTCAACTCGGGCTTCTTATAATTTTGTTTTCTCAAAGCATTTATTTTCCTTTTTAATTAATATTAGGATTAATTGTTTAAGTCCTAATATTCACCGAGTACATTTTCACCACTAACGGTATTTTACCCGTTCATTAATACTAAATGTGGTTTGATTACCAAACCCGTTTTTGGGGTGTTACACATACCGACGATAATTGTAGAAAACAAATACTCAATCACTGTTAATTATAATTTAAAATATTTGAGGTTTTGTAAAAACAGTTTACAAAAAGAGAAATCACTCACATTGCTAATTTAGGTATTTCCTTGTGACTTCCTTGTTATAATCTATTAATTTAAACAATGCACACACGTTAGTATAATAACCCAATTTACATTAGCTATACCCTCCCCCTAAACAGAACTCAAACGACTGAGTCGGGCAGAGCCTAAACATGCGTTACGGAGCTCTAGATCAATCGGGCAGAGTAACTAATACGTAACCGGGGGTTATAATACTTACAACGAGGTAGAGCTTCGCTTTTTAGTGGGTATTATACCCGAGAATTATAATTGCTATCAGAGAATAGAGAAAGATTTTTTTTTGAACGAATTCTCAACTGAAGCCGTGATCCCCTATTTATAGTCCTGATCGACCACTCTCTCGTGGCCCACGAGAGAGAAGGCATTGCCCTTTGTAGCCTGCGAGCTAGGTAGGGTAGGATCTAGGGTGTCGACTCAAGGGTATAGGCTCGACACGACTAGGACACGTGGCGGCCTAGGGTTGCGCCTGGTGTCAAGGGGGTCGCGGCCCGTGACAGACCTCTCTGTCTGTGTCGTGCCCTGTGAGAGAGTTAAAATATTGTTTTTATTTGATTTTTGTTAAATTAAAGGTATTTCGGGCCTGTTTTTCGTATTCGGGGTGTATTTTAGGACACATAGGGATGCTATTAGGATTTTAGGAGAATTGTTATAGTTTGTGGACGGCCAAACTTTCCCCAGCCCATTTCTCTTATCTTTTATTGAGTGACATCGACCCACACTTATTTCCCTTAAACTGCCCCACTTGGAATCTTTTATTATTGTATGTATGCATGTTTTGTTAAATCATAACTTCTCATAACAAAACCTTAACCTACACAAAGAAACTTGCGACCTCTGCCCTCCTCCTTTCTCTTCGCTACTGCTGTGGACGAACAACAAACCAAGAACCCAACTTCTATGCCGATCTCACTTCAATCATTAGGTATCCACATCCCTTATATTTTTTATGCTTAATTCTATTAGTTCTTGTATGATTTTGGTAGTAAAACTATTGAATCTTGGTTGCATTTGATGATCGATGATGAGTATTGTGTTATATGATGGTGCTTGTAGTATTAGGTTGCTAGACATAATCGTTGTTGATGTTATAATTGAGCATGAGTTGGTTGCGTCGCTCGGGTTTTTAACTACGGGATGAATATTGCGTTTTGTG
Organism: Helianthus tuberosus; assembly: GCA_030545235.1. Lineage (NCBI taxonomy): Eukaryota > Viridiplantae > Streptophyta > Magnoliopsida > Asterales > Asteraceae > Helianthus > Helianthus tuberosus. The sequence goes on along the minus strand of CM060424.1, from coordinate 55,649,662 downwards.
GTAATTATAAGTGTTCAAGCATGATGTTAGGATGTATCTAGGCTGCGTTTTCTGTTTAGATAATGAATCTTGAAGCTTGTTGATTACTTGGGTAGTTAAAAATCATTATTGTTGGCTTTTTGGTCGTACATGGGTTCGGGTAGTCGTTAACGTGTTAGTTGTGGGTTAAATTTTGAAGCTTCATGATAAATAGAAGATATGTGACCCAACTTAAGATGTTAATCTGCTATGAATAAAGTTTATAGGTCAATGGGTTCATTAGATAATTGTTTGGGGGATTCGGGTGACAAAAAAGATTTTGTCCAGAATGTTACAGCCGACTTTAAGCAGCTATAACTAGGTCAAACTTTATTGAAAACTGATGTTTCTTAAGTCTATGATGAACTTCCAGGAAATATCTTTCCGACCCAACTGGAATCGCATTTTTTCGATGTTGTTTGGTATTTTAAATTATTTATTTCGTGTCAAAGGTCTAGGCTGCATTTTCTGTCAGAATTTGCAGCCCATTACGAATGTCATAACTCAATGTAGGAACTGAGTTATGATCTAAAATTTTTACTGTAAGTACTGCCAGGAGGTAGCGATAACCTCTAACTGGAATTTCATAAAAAGAATAAACGAGGATTTTTAGATAATTTTTGGCGTAAACAGACCTAGGTGTAAAGAATGATTTTAGTGATTTTTCTATAAAGATTCAGATCATGAGAAAAATATACTAGTATTCGGGATTGAATAGCATGTTGTGTTAAAATATCGTAATTTTCTGAGTTTGTTTAGTATTTTAAATAAATTCTAGAAAACTACCTAAAACCAACATGAAACTGCAATGAGCTGAAAGTGTTTGTGAACGTTTTAAATATGCTTATATGTTGCAACAAGGTATTATATGTTATTAGAAACGTTAATGGGTGTCTATGAATGCACTACAAGGAATTAGACGATCACCTACTCTAACTTACGTAAACGTGTAATTGGATGACAACGTGATTCGGTGACTATGTGTTAGACTACGTGTAGGAATTCATAAATTAAACTAATTGAAACGGTAAACATATCAGGAAGAGATTGACTTTCCTGATTACCTTTCAAGTTTACAACCGATCAAACTAAGGTGAGTCACAATTATTTTCCAAAAGCATGTGTTCCTAGTTGGAACAACTCTTTTTACGGTAGCCCTGTTTGGGGCTACGCGTGCGTTCCTTGTGTGAAACACTGAAACATGTTATCCACTGGAGGTGGATAGTACATTGGTACTAAACGAAAACTCTAACTTGAAAGTCCCTACATTTTACCGATTAGATTGTCGGGTGGGCATACGCGGGGTATTAGTTGATAACGCTATCAGGTTTGACAAACCTCACACTATGCTGGAGGCCGGGGGTGAACTTCTAACCTTCACTCTTGCATTAATGTTGATAGACATTAATGAGGACACAAACGAAACGTTAGCATTCGGTATACAGTTTAGTCATGTGATGAGGGTTAGCAACACGATTCATGCATAATTCAAAAACTTTTGTGAACTTCAATTTTGCTAAACTAAATTTTGTGAATTCGCCAACTTTATGGTTGACACGTATTTGCATGCTTTGCAGGTCAGTAGGTACAGCTATGGACGGGCTTTTCAATCGGCTGGAGTGGGTGATTCGTTTAAACTTTATGTTTTGAACATTTATTAAACTTGTGGTTTTAAGTTCTTGATGGGTTTTACTTTATTTTTCCGTGGCAACATAAACTATTTTTTGGACAATTAAACTCTATCTCTAATTATGTTATTAGTGAAGTTTTATGATTTTAAATAATTGGTTCAACATGATTAGTGGCTAGATCTTAATTAGCCACACGCCTCGCCGTAAAACTCCGCATGTGGAAATTGAGGGTGTGACAGATATGCAGAGATTTAGGTCCAATGTTGATTTTTCTTGGGATGAACTAGATGATTCAAGCGATGGTGATCATGATCCAGATGGTCAAAACGGTCATGTGCTAGTTGATTTGGACAACTTTGATAGTGGAGATGATGAGAATACAACTCTGTTAGATAAGGTTGCAAAAAGGGTAAGAAGGAAAAAAAAGGCTGCTCAGAAGCAAAGGGATGCAACTTATCTTCCATTCTTTGTAGGTGAACTGATTGATGACAAGAACAAGTTGAATGAGATGGTGAAAAGATACGTCACACAAGCAATTCAAAGCAACCCTGAAATGCCAATACAAGCAATTCAAAGTCAACTTCTCAGGAAGCACTAGATTGAAGTATATTTACAGAAGGTCTTTAGAGCTAAGAGGATGGAAACTGTCAGGATAATTGGTGATTACAATGAACAGTATGGTCTACTTAGGGAATACTGTGAAGAACTTCGCAAAGCCAACCCTGGAAGTACAATTAAAATTGATTTCGAGCCATGTGTAAATCCAAGTAGTCCAACAAGGCAGTTTCGAAGGATATATATTTGTTTTGCATCCATGATGAGAGGGTTTAGAATGAGTGGAAGACCACTTCTAGGAATGGATGGGTGTTTTATGAAGGGTCCTTTCCTTGGGCAGATCTTGACTACTGTTGGTATAGATGCCAACAACAACATATATGATATATCCAGTTTGTTATACACTAGTTGAGTCAGAGATAACCCAGACTGGGAAATGATATTTGGAATTACTGAGAGATGATCTAGAGTGCACAATTGATTTCACATTCATCAATGAAAGACAGAAGATGTAACATTATTTTCAACATATAAGTAATTGTAGTGTACATTTTATTATGTTTATCATCATGTATAATCTATGAAATTTTATAATGATAGGGTCTACTTCCATCAATGCAAGCAATTTTTCCCAATTCCGAGCATAAATTTTGTCTGTGCCACATCAATGAAAACATAAATCTAAATTTAGTGGATATGTTTATAAGAATCTACTTTGGTGTACAACATCTAAAACATCTATTCCATATTTTATTACTGCTATGGAAAAGATTAAGAAAGCTGAACCAGCTATGTATGAATGGCTGATTGAGATCCCTTACACAGCTTGGTCTAGAGCTTATTTTACAGAAAGAGCAAACTGTGATATGTTATTGAACAACATATGTGAGGTCTTTTAAAGACAAATAGTCAGGGCAAGGGACAAGCCCATTATCATCTACTTAGAGTTCATTAGGGAATACATAACCTTGCTCTCCTTCATATGGATTGTGGTCCCAATCCTCCCCTTCATCCTCAAAGTTGTAATCCCATGCATTTTTTCAGCACTTCAGGATCGTAGTCTTTTGTTTCATATTCAAAACATTCTTCAGGTACCCTTTCTTCCTCCAAATAAGGCCTTATTTACTCAAAGTCTTGATCCTCAAAGAACACATAACTATCACCTTCCCCAGGCTGTTTTCCAGCATTGTCAACATCCTCAACCTGCATAGCATCCTTTACTACAATAACATTTTCATCATTTTCATTTCCAACAGTTTCATCGGCCTTAAAATGTGTCTACCAAAAAATAGATTACAACCAACAAAAAGAACTTCGAAAATGTACAAAATTAAGATATACCATTACATTAATCATCAGATCAATTGCAACATATTGATTAAACGTACAAACAAACACCCATACATTACACTACTTAACATCTAAAACAACACAACCATGAACCAATCCCAACATACATCTTCCATTTCATCACATCCCAAACCAATTTGTCTTTGCACTTAGCCAAATCATCCTTATCTTTGATACCCTGTAACAAAGCAGGAATTACCTCTTGACAAATTTGACATCGCTTTTCAGCACCTTCATCATCTACATAAGCCCATCGAAGAAACCCACGTCCTCCTAGATACAATAGTACAACATACCACGCAGACAAAATCATAAAATTTCAAATTTAATAAATTGCTTTCAATTGCAGGTTGAAATAAAAAAAAAACTTGCAACATAAATATTGCCTGTCAGGGTTTACTTTCGATCCAGAATACTTTAACTCTGTTTGCCCACCACAAGCACAAATGATGTCGGATGGTTCGGTCTTCTTCGACTTCGCCTTTGAACGATAGACACTTGAAGAAGATGCAGACATTATGGAGATTCTCAAGAAATTGTAGAGCTTCGTTTCAACTGCAGGTGAACGATGATGAATATGAAATGCGGATAAAATTAGGTTTTGAAGATTGATGGAAGGGTACAACAGTCATTTCACCGAAAACTAACGTTCCTTCAAACGGCAACTTGACAGAAGGGCCACCATTGATTAAATCAACCAGAGACGGGGTGTAATATAACAAAAGTTTGAAATCGGATGTAAAATTGCTAGCATCCCCAAAGCACAGGGTGTAAAATTGCAATTTACTCTATTAAAAATATAATTTATAATCAAATAAGCAAAATATGTTTTAAGGATATCGTCATAAAATCCAAACATTAAAGCATTTATAACCAATATTATAACTACTCAATGTATTAAATCTAAATACAAAAATAAGCAAAAATAGAAAAAAAAAATACACAAATTACTATTGTTATAGTTGCTGCTGCGGCTGTTGTAATTTAAACTTAAAAAAATACTAACTTTCATTCAAATAACACTAATATTTACCGTAAATATTCTTTTAACAAATTTTATGTTAAAAATATTAGAAAGTAAATAAATTTATTACTTTTATTTTTCCTTATACATGAACTTAATAAATGTTATGTTAAATCTCCATCTTCAGCCATTTATTAGAAAAAAAACGATATATTTTCTTAGTGTATATATTGTTTATGTTTAATGCTTTTTATGTTTCAATTAAAAAAAAAGAGTAAATTAAGAATTTGGCCCCTGTGGTTATATCACTTTTACCCTTTTAGCCCAATTTTTTTTTTGATATCCGAGCCCCCAACGTCTTTTTTCAATCCCTTTTAGCCCATAACACTAACCACATCCATTAAATGTTAGGGGCAAAAATGGTTAGAGAAAAAGACGTTAGGGGCCAAAATGGTTAGAGAAAAAGACGTTGGGGGCTTAGATGTTAAAAAAAAAATTAGGATAAAAGGGTAAAAGTGATATAACATAGGAGCCAAAATTGTAATTTACTCTTAAAAAAACAAAAAGCTTGAGAATATAGAAAAAAAAGCCTGGTCCGGTACAACAAACAAATAATAAACTTAAAAATGAAAATACATAACTTTTTTTCTTTATATGGAACCTTTTTTATTGAAATATAACGAAAAAGACAATTTAAAGAAATACATCTTTAAAAAAGATTGATTTGATACCAAGAAGATAAAAGTTATATAAAATAATTAAAAGTAAACATTTATACAATTAATATAATAGTATAAGCTAGGGATGAGCTCGGTACCGGTCCGGTACCGAAAGTACCGGTACCGAAAAACGTTGAAAAGTGGTACCGGTACCGGTACCGAATATACCGGTTCGGTACCGGTACTTTCGGTACTTTACTAGTGTTTTACCAAAAAATACCGGCACCGGTACCGGTACCGAAAAACGAGTAAAATAGGAACCGGTACCGGTACCGAATATACCCGGTACCGGTTCGGTTCGGTACCGGTACCAGGTACTTAATTCTCATCCCTAGTATAAGCATAACATACCAGAAAAGAAAGTTATTGGAATTTGGAAAGGATAAGAGAATAGTAGAAATATAAAGTATAAACTTTGTTACTTTTATGAAATCATACAAATTTCTGTTAATTCAATTTTAAATGTTGTATTAGTTAATAACGAACTTTATCATGGGAGATGAGGACCGAATAATATATGCAAAACATCTAGAAACACCTAAGACTTAAAAATCATGATTAAGTCCTATAAGTAAGCACCGATTGCTCTCGTACATTAGTTCGCATTTTCGTTTTTTTTTTTCAAAGTTGACTTCTTGCAAAAAGCGTCAAAGAAGCGTCTTACTTTGTTGCATGTCACAAATCACAATAAATGCATGTAGGCTTGAATGTGAAGCTTCTACAGTGACTCTTACACTATGTTCTCGAGTTTATTTAACAAGGGAAGAGAAAGGAATTAAAAGGAAGAGAGTAAAAAATGTGTTCCAGAGATTTTTTTAAGAAGGGAAGTGATGAGAAAAGAAAGAAAACAAGGGGATGATTGATGCAAATATTCATCCTCCCAATTTGAAGAGATTTGGTGAGAAAAGATTATTATGAATCTCAGACTTTTTTAGATTTCCTAAATTACCCTCTAATTCATTATAAATAAACATTCTTTTCTTTTCCTCCCAACTCGGGAACACATAAAATGTTTAATTTCATTTCCTTTTCTTTTCATTAAACTCGGGAACACGAATATAATCACATCTTTTCCTTTCCATTCCCTTATAATTCCCCTTCCTTTCTCTTCTATCGTTAAATGAAACTCGGGAACACAGTGTTAAAGCTTCGTGCATCAACCTCTTCTCCAAGAAAGAAAAGGCAAGTTGCATCCCATGTGATTCAACTCGATTTCCAGATGTAATACTCATTTTTTCATAAACCTATTTAAAAGGATATTTACATGAAGTTAATATTCACGTATATCTTTTTTTTTTTAATCTCTATATACGTATATAAAAAGAGAGATAGAGTGAAAATAGTTTTGAAAATAAGATTTAAAGGAAGTTAATATTCATACATCCCTCCTTTTTATGTCTCTCTATACATACATAGATATATATATATATATATATATATATATATATATATATAGGATTAGGATCATGAGTGAACAACTTTTTGAGAGTGAACTAAGTGAACTAATCTTGACCCTTGATCATTTTTTAGATTAAAAGGGTAAGATTGACATTAGACAAGTACTTTTAATTAGAATCCCTTAATTTTCTCCTCACTTAACTCACCCACTCTCTCTCTCTCTCTCTCTCTCTCATTTTTAATTATTTCTCTATTATTTTAATTATTAATTATAAGATATTGAATGGCTATTTTTTTTATATAAATTGTTATGTTCCTTTTAAAATTATATATTAAACCTAATTAAATTGATTTTTAACATATGTGTATACAGGTTAGTATATACAAGACTTATACACTTGTGTATTATTACATCTTGTTTCCACGGGTCGCTATAAACCAGATTTATACACTTGTGTATTATTCAAGTACGTATGTGTATACGGGTCGGTATATACCAACGTATACACCTGTGTATTATTCAAGTACATGGTGTATACATGTCGAAATATACCAGACTTATACACTTGTGTATTACTACATATTGTTTCCACTATATATATTTTCATCAAACATTGATCTAATACATATATGTATAGAGAATGTAATTAAATATTTTTAATTGTGTTCTAGATGGAACAATATTTGATAATGTTTGTATTTTTTTTTAAATTATGTAATATGTGAGAAAAAAAATATAAAGAATGTAATTAAATATTCTTTTAATTGGAAAGAGAAATCAGGAGAGAGAAAAAATTAATTAATTAAATGAAGATAGAAATATACAATTATACCCTTGTGTCTATTAAATTACATGTAAGTTACAAAAGATAATTACAATCTTGCCACTAAAGAAAAAATCTAGATCTACAAAATCAATGGTCAGGATAAGTTCATTTTGTTCACAAATAAATCATTGTTCACTCATGAACCCTACCCTATATATATATATATATATATAAAGAGGGATAAAAAAGGATGTCAAAATAAGATTTAGGGATGTGAGAATAGTGGAAGTCTTTTTCTAACCATTAGTTTTACACCTTCATTTTACAAAAGACATTTACGTCCCGCTTGCGTTATGCGCATATAATGTATATATGTGTGGCCCGTTGGGGGCAAAAGTGAAAGTGCAATAATTTTAACGTTATTTTATTAATTTCGAAAAAATAACGTTAAAAGTTGAGGACGGTTAATCATGCATCATGTGGTGGCATTGATAGCTGAAAGATAAAAGGGTACATGCACTAATCGGTCTTTGTCCCGATTGCTGCGTGTTATGTGCCTTATGTCCAAGGGTTGATGCAAAACTACTATCGAGCCGGGGGTCTCACTGGAAGCAATCTCTCTATTCCTACGGGGTAGAGGTAAGGTTGTCTACATGTTACACTCCTCAGACCATACTTTTGCTTTACTATTGATGAGATTTACTGAGTATGATGATGATGATGATTTTACAAAAGACATTATATTGAATAAACTTCCATAAATTTTATAAATAATCTCAACATATTTGTTTTTTTTTATGAAAGTTATATTTGTATAAAATCCTTTTAATTTTTTTAAACTTGTTTGAATATTAGTTTTTAACTTTGGATTTTTACACCATGTACCCATCAACCAAGCTTATTATAAACATTATATTAATCTTCAAAGCATATGTTTATGGACTTTATAAAAATATAATCGTTTAAGTGGTCTAAAGCGCATTTTAAACACACATATTTTTTCTTTACGTTGACGTGTCTTATATATTGAAGGTTGGGTAGATACATTATTGACGTGCATGATTGAAGTTGGACTTCATTTATAGGTCCATCGACAGTGGAACCATTGCATTGACCGTGGTTGTTTTATTGTTTTGCTTTTCAATACATTTATGCTCTTAGCACGGGCCTTGGAGTGTCAATGCATGTTATGATTGTAGCATTAACCGTAGTTCTTAAGTCCATTATTTTTTTGACTCGTTTGCTTCTAATGTTGTGCATGTGAGTAGTAACATATATCATTTACATCACATGCTTATATTTTTATTGTTATCTATATAATAATGAGTGTGTTTCACAATGTGTGTCTATGTGCACACTAAAGAGCTATCTGACCTTTCTGGTCTTTTAAAACCGGTGTCATAGTTCTATTCTCAAAATGTTGGTTCTTTAATATAAAACCATTCAAACAAACAACCACTTAGAAACTTTATGAATCAATAGTATGCTAAGTTGACCAACAATTCTTACATTCGTTTTTTTAAGCACAATAGGATAGTAGGATGTTTATCTAAACACATTTTATTGATGATATTAATCATTTATAAGTCAAAAATCAAGATTAAATCCACATCTTGCACCAAACTTATCCAAGGTCGATCAAAGTGACCATGCATGTTCGGATTCAAACATTTGGGGTATGTTAAAAAAAAATTGAAAGCAAATAACAAAAGTATATACATCTATCGTAATTAAGCGGCGTTTCATTTGCTCTCAGGAATTCTTATAAGTATGAGTTCGTAACTTAATGAAGAGGAAATGAGTAGGGATTTATCAACCAAACCCTTTAAGTGGGTATGAAATCCCTTAATACTAACTAGCACACTTAAACTAAGTTTGTTTAAACATTCTCAAACTCATAGCCCAAAAAAGGATTTTTGACATGCCATATTAGTGAAAATTGTATTTTACTCTTACTACATGTATATTAAAGGTACATGGTATTTTACTATTTTTTACGGGAAGAAAAGGGCACCGGCAGCCCTGATTTGGATGGGACAGTGTTTCGGCGCTGTCCCGGTTCCTTATTGTTTCTTCCTTTGTGTTTGGCCCTGATCTTCACCAAATATTGGTATATGCTCCCCGATTTCGAAGCTTTAGATCGTCCCTGAATAGAAGGGAGTAGTGTTCCGGTATGGTACTAAGCTTTACGATCCCATCATCCTGATATTATACCGTGTACCCTAAAGTAATGTTCATTTTACGGAATGGAATGAATTTTTTATGGTATTGGAATGTTGCTTCCATTTCTTATTTTGTTGGTTTCAAAAAAAATTTGAATTAGAGTTGAACAATATTAGGAAGATAATATATATTCCAATTCCATTTAAATTCCATTCCACTATGTGAAAAAAATACATTTATCTACCAAATTAAATTTCAATTCCATTACATCCCAAGAAATAAACGCTACCTATAGGTTTGAAATAGTTTATAGCTATAAAGGATAGTAATTTGCTTTAGGGTTAGTGTTAGACTAAACAAATCAACATTTAAGATTGACTCTAATGTTTAAGTCAAATACTATCTTCCATAATTGTTTAACTACCTATTTTGTTTTAAACATGAATAAAAACATGACACTTGATACTATAAGAGTATAAGGCTGGGGGTTTGTATAAAGTTTCTAGAGGCTTTATAATGTCACATTAACGTCTCGTAAGATCCATGTCACATAGGGAATTTTAAAGTCTTTTCCCTTAACTTGCATGTAATTGTTTAAAATCCTTATTATAATAACCTAATTATTTGTTTTTTTAATTATTCAATAAAATTACAAAGTTATTGATAAAAACTACATGTTTAATTTTTGTTTTAAAAAAATACATATATTTTGCTTTGATTTTTTCAACCTACTTAAAAAGAAAAATTACAAAGTTACTTAATAAAAACTACATGCTTAATTTAAAAATTAAAAAAAACCTACTAAAAAACTACATATATTTTGCTCGAATTTTTGCCTTACGAGCTTCGAAAATGACTTGCTCCTTCTCCGATAGGTAGGAAAGGTCTTTCTTGAGAAACTTCAAATCTTTCTCGATTTGTTTCTCAAATTTCATTTCATGTTCCTTTTCCTTAATCGTCAGAATCCGAGTGAGTCTAACGTCGAACGTGTAACACCCCGAAAACGGGTTTGGTAATCAAACCTCTTTAATAATAATGAACGTGTAAAATACCGTTAGTGGTAAAATTTAACCCGGTGAATATTAGGACTTAAACAAATAATCCTAATATTAGTTAAAAATGAGAATAAAAGTTTTGAGAAAACAAAGTTATAAGGAGCCCGAGTTAACGGGACTTAAAATAAACGGATTATAACTCCCGTAACACACTAAATTAACTAGGAATAATCAACCTAGTTAGTTAATTGTTTTTAAGACAATATATAAGCATGAACTAGTGGGTCTTTTATAAACCTTGGATAGTTGAGGGACCAAAAATGGACAAGCTAGAAAGTGAATTATTTAAAAAGAAAAATCTAAAACAAAACACACACACACAGTGTGTGTTCTGGATCGATCAACAGGAGACCAAGATAGGTGAAACCCTAGTTCACCCAAAATCAACAAATTGAAGCTCAATTTAAGCCCCAAATCAATGCATTAACACATATAAATGATCACCTAGTCGTGGGGATCACAAGGTATGTTGAATTTTATGATTTGGTGATACTTTGAGATTATGATGAACAATCATAATCGAAATTCTGGAATGAATGTTGAATCTATGAGTGTTATTGTGATAAAATCTTCGTTTAGAAACAAACCCTAGTTGAAAACTTGATGAATTGGTGTTAAAACTAGGGATTTGATAATTACCCTATTATGTGCTAAGTGGGTTTTATGACAATATGATGAACACTCGGATTAGAGTGTTAAACTGATGAATATTGATGTTATGATATAAGTTCTAGATGTAGTTCATGAACACTATACATAGAGGTTCGATTTTTGATGTAAATCTTGGTAAAAATAACTAGTTAGTAAATAAGTAAAATTATGCACATTAGGTGTTTGTTAAAATGCCTGAATGAGAACTAAAGTGTTGAAATTTAGAGTGAAACACGTATTTGAATGATATGGAAATTATGCGTAATATGAAGTGATAAGGGTTCTAAACATCATGTTGATGTAGACTAAATTGTGTAAACCATGTGATTGAAAGTAGTTAACTTTTGATAAGTTAATCTAACTAATGATGAAGTCGAATGGTAGTTTCGACATAGAGAATAAGTAGGGTGGATGGTCGTGATTGTTAATGACTAGTCTAACCACCTTGTAAATGTTGACAATAGTTTGATGCTTAACGAGCTAGGTGGGGGATTGGGAAAGAAGCGGTCAAACGAATCAAGCACGAAAAGAAAAGCGCAAACCGGATGAGAGGTAAGTGAAACTTACACCTTTTTGTAGAATACTTAATTATTCTATAAGTTATAAACTCGATAAAAATAATATTGGAAATATGGATTCCGACGCGATTGATACGAGTCGGAACAGATACAAAATTGATAAAAACCATGATGAATGGTAAACATGGGTAAATGGTAATATAGCCCTGGAATGACAAACATACAATGAATCTTGAGATGTTACCGTATGGGGTAACTCATAATAAGGATAGGGATAAAATGGTAACTTAGTCGCGTGTCGACAAACATAAGTTAAAGTTATAGGACACCCTACGCGTAAGCCGAAATGGGTTATATAACGAAATGGTAAACATATATATATACAATTCTAAATACAAATGCAAAATGTTTGGTCGTTTAGACCAAACGGGTCAAAGAGTGATTTTTAGCGCCAATTGACAAATGACGACTAATAAGTACTTGTCAAGTCTTATGCTTACAGGATAATAATGGTTTATGGATTAAAAATGCTACGAATTAGCATATTATGGAGGCAAGGTATCGAAACGGGTCAATAGGTTGACCCAAGCCAGGTATGCATGACTAACTTTTAGTTAAAAATACGAATTTGGTCAAATGGGTAGCGAAAGTCCTTCGACGTAAAATGAGGGGCTAAAGTTGACGGAAACGCCCTTGATGGGTAAATCGGGCAAACGACCCTTAGGGATGGTTTAAGAACATATGTCGTGATCATGTAAGTTATAGAGAAGCATAAAAGTTATAGGAATAAGCCTTTTTGGGTCAAATGTATCAAAATGGCCTTTGCCGTAAATTGAAAATACGAAAGGGGTAAATTCGGGATAAACAATAGAATCACATAAAATCCACCACAATAGTAGTTGTGGTGGAAGACCCCTCGAAAAGCAATGTGAAAATATGAAGTTAGAAGTGAATGAGTGAGGTTTATGCATTAAAGCGCTTAAATACCCTTAACGGGTCAAAAATAAGCGCATAAGTATAAACGGGTCAATGATGTATAACAACCCGTGATTTGAACTTCGTGTGATAGAAAACATTTTTATATATGATGTCCGTAGTAATTTAGGTGTATCAAACTAGTTGGTTTGATGAAAGTATGAAACGGGTCAAAAGCTTTGCTAAAGGTTTAATAGTTAAGATGAGGCCGAGGGCTTAAAATCTAGAAAATTTGTAATCTGGATGTCGGAATTTAACTCCATGTGATGGAGAATTAAATTACGATCACGTAGGAAGAAACGTGAGGTTAAACGGATAAACGGTTCAAAAGTTACGGCCGTTTTCGTAAAAAGGACCAAAACTGAAAAATAGGAATAGCTGGGCTGCAGCGTGACCCACGGTTCAGACCGTAGGCCACGGTCTGGAGGGGCTGTTTGGTTGTTTTGGGCTGCAGCGTGACCCACGGTTCAGACCGTAGGCCACGGTCTGGAGGGGCTGTTTGGTTGTTTTGGGCTGCAGCGTGACCCACGGTTCAGACCATAGGCCACGGTCTGGAGGGGCTGTTTGGTTGTTATTTTAATTGTTTGACCCATATGACTTGTTTAATCGTGTTATTTAACTATCAAAGCTAACTTTTAAGTTGGTTTTGATCATAGGTATATGTCAAGGGATTCCCGGATGAAGAGCAAGCGAATACGAAGAACCGAACACGATCTATATACAAGCTTCCGCACTATGTATCGTTATTTTAAATGACGAACTTATACATGTCATGTTGTATAACTTTTAATTCTGTAAAAGTTTTAATAAACCCGTATTGTCGTATGAATGTGTAATCGTAAATGCACATTTTAAGTTCATAATTAATAGAAAACCGTTAAATCATAGCAGGGTGTTACAGAACTCGTCCAACCTTGATGGGCCGTCTGATGGTGTTGTCGAGGAGTTGCCTCGTGCTCGTGTTGTTGCCTTATTTCTATCCCTACCCATTGGTCATGGCAGCTCTTGGGGTTCCTCAAAATTCACTTCATCATTGTCTCCGTTTAAGTTAAAAGTAGAACGAGCATCGGACGAGGATGGTTCACTAGGCGTTGATGATTTGGACCGGTTTGACATATGGGCCGTTGTGTCAAACGACGGTACAAGATGCCACTTTTGAGATTTGCGAAGAAGGTATCATCGTAAACACCTAGCCATGATGCATTCTACATTCGGTGTGGGCGAAGGACATGATGTCCACCGCTTCTTCTTGTGTGATTTTTGGTGTGCTTATAGTATATGTTATTGAAGTTGTTGATCTTGGTGCGCATTGTGGTCCACTTTCCTGAAAACAAATCGGGCAAATGATATTCACCACGGCCCATTGTGTCGAAAAACTTCTCACGTATAAGCTTCCAAAAGATGACTATATCTTGGTTGGTTGCTATAATTTGAATAAAAAAAATGAAATTAGTAGCAACAAAATAAAAATTAATTTACTAAAAAAAATATATAAAATTAATGGAGAAAAAAATTACAAATAATTGAATCCTCCGACATGTCGAGCCATGCTCGTGCCAATGTTAATTCTTCGCTAGGCGTCCACCTCTCCTCCGTTTTGGGAGTACGTTCGACATTCTCCGCCTTCTTACGTGTCCACCTCTTGAGGAAGTGGGTTGGGTTTCGAGTATGTTTTGTGTTTGTTGAAAAATTGTTGGTGGTTAATTTGGTACGGAATAGTTTCCAAAAAAAGCTGGGAAGTGGTGATGGTGGTGATGGATGAAGGGATGTTGGAGTGGAAGGGGGTATCGGATAATCCCGATCTCAACCGTTTGCGGGTCTCTTTGATACCGATTTGTTGCTTGTTGTTTGCGAGATTAGCTTAAAGTGGATTGTTGGGTCCCATGCGTTTTAGTGGTTGTTGGAAAACATTGTATAAAATGGGTGGTTTGAAATTGTATTAAAAATTAAAGAGAACAGATTGTATGGAAGGGTGTGGTTTTGGTAAAAATTGTGAGATATATATAGTGCAAGTAAAGTTAAATTTTTTTTTTTTGTTGAAATGTTAACGTTTTTCAACGGTTAGAAATTTAACGGTCCACCAAACTAGCCGGCTCGTTATCTGATCAACGAAGGCTCTATGAAAAGTTACGTGATAAGGATTTTACTTTGCTAAATTGTTATAGATTATACGTACTATTTTCCAGATAATAATTACAAAAAAAATTGTCATAAAGGGCATATATAAGATTTATTGTATGTAAAGTCGAATAAACTTTAGTTTTTTTTTTTTTTTTTTTTGAAAGGCTATGCTTTAGCTTTATTAAAACAACACTAGCCAGTGGCTAGAAAACAACACAGTAACAATCACAAAAAGAGTTAAATGCTTGGTTGGTCCCTGTGGTTTTCAAAAATTGCAGACTTGGTCCTAGTGGTTTACTAATTACACGCGTGGTCCTAAAACTTGTAAAAAATACACTCGGTTGGTCCCCAGCCCTAACATCAGTTAAATTTCTCAATTAAGTCCATGTTAAATGACCAAAATACCCTTGCTTATTAACTCTCTTTATAATTTTTGTTTAGTTTTACTTTTGACTTGGTTAACCCATCATCATCTTCATCAGTAGGACACCATCATCTTCATCACCATCACCAATTCTTCTTCTACCCTACACCACCACCATCTTCCCTCCTCCACCACTACTGAACGCCTCCTCCGCCACTGCTGAACACCCACATCCACAGTCTCCCCTCCGCCACCGTACACCCACCACCACTGGACACCTAACTAGTAGAATTCCCAATTTTAATAGCAAATCCATTACCCACTACAACCAGTCAAAATTCGATTCTCCATTTAATTGACCACCAATCACAAAACATTTCATATTCCAATTATAGTCTCATTCCATACAAACCGTTCATAAATATCTTCATCTAACATACTCAAGGGTTTATGATACTCCTTCTCTCAAATCCTAATTCTCTCCGGCGACACCTCCATCACCGTCAAACTGGCGATTGACAACCAAAATTGCACCGCCATACACAGATTCGCATAAGTCTGAGTGTAACATGTACTGTTTGGATTGTGTTAATCGACCTCTGTGTTCGCTTTGTCTTACTCAGCATCAGAATCACCGTCACATTCAGGTAGTTGAAATTCGTTTTTCCGCCATTGATTTTATGCTTTTTTTGCTCTATTTGTTGTTATAATTTCAAATGTGTGAGTGTTGTAATGACGTGATTTTGCTCGATGAATATTTCCGCCATTGATTTTTACTTGTTGTTCTAGTTTCATTAGTTAGATCTTGTTTCAACTGATTGTTGATTATCGATTGTGGTGGAGGTTGAGTGGTTTGGTGGCAGGGTTTTTAAGAGAGGGATAAAGAAAAGATGAAGAAGATGAGGGATGAAGAAGATGAGGGTCCATCCATCTTTATATTTTTTTATTTTTTAATTGTTCAGGGTCAATCTAGTCATTTCACATACACTTAACTGAGAAACTTAACACTAGTTAGTGATAATGATCACCCGAGTGCAAAATTTGTAACCACTGGGACCAACTTCGTAATTAGTAAACCACTAGGACCAAGTCTGCAATATTTGCAAACCACAGGGACCAACCAAGCATTTAACTCTCACAAAAACAAACATACAGGAAACAATGCGACCAACTCTCTATCCGAACTCGAATGTACGCCAATGCTCTTCCGTCATCAGGCCCGTCTTAGCGCGGGCTTTTTATCCATCGAAATCCCAGAGCTTTTACTTGTTGAAATAAACTTTAGTTCCTTTCCACCTTTTTGTACCTTTTTCTAAATAATTTATTGCATTTACATTAAACATGCCAAACAAAAAGCGTACAAGAGACGAGGCAAGGATGTCAAGTTTGACCTAATGAAGCATTGTCAGGTAGATTGCAATGAAAATGCAGTAAACAGTAGAGATACGAGTTGTCAACCAAAACATGGAAAATTTCGCCCCTTTCTGGCTAAGCTAGGGTTAGAACACTGTTAATTAGTTAGGCCGGAGGGTGTGGGAGGCGCCACCACCGCCACCTCAGCTCCTATAGCGCCGCCGGCGCCATCGACCCACACCGCCGGAATTAAGGCGGGGCGCCATATATGGCTCGCGAACATGATAACGGCAAGAAGGGGGGTATCAGGTGGGGCCCACTTGCTATCCACCAATCAAATTTTTTTTTTTTTTAATTTTGATTAATAGGGGGCTCCATCCCACACCCTGCAAATTAAAGGGGGCGTTATGGCTGACGTGGATCCTACGTGGCGCTGATGTGTCGTTTATAACCCCCAAGGGGCTCCATCCCACACCCTCTAGCCTTAGGGTTTTGAATTTCCCCCAAATTGAAAAACTCAACACAGAGATCCACCACAAGAGATTGCCATCAACAATATAGCAGCTTGTTCTTCTTCTCGTAGCTTGTTCCACCATGGCTTCCCTCTTTCATACGATGATCTCTTCCTCTGCTGCTGCTGCTTTTGATCGATCACCATCACTCTCACCTTCAACAAATCGCCGTTTCGTTTCGCATTCTTTGATGTTTTTCTTCTGCTTTTATCATATCCACTCATTTGTGATCTTCTCTTCTTGTTGTATTTGATTCCACACGCATTGCAAAGCGACTTTCAACAAAAACCAAATCAAAATTAACAATAATCACAAAAACTTCAAAAATTAATAATCGTAAAAATAAAAATAAAATAAAAAAAACTTCAAAGTCATTAGAAGAAATCAACGATTCAGCGGTAGAACTTCGAAATCGTTACAATACATTTCGAATTCATCTGAAATCAATAATCGCGAAAACTTAAAAATCATGTTGAAGAAAGAAACCAGCAATGAAGAGCTCAAACATTTCAACAGCATCAAAAAATGAAGAAAAACATACTACCTTGGGACCAGCAGGACCGCCTCTCCAAAGAGGAGTTGTAGTGGTTTGACAATCGGTACAGCATTTTGTCTGATTTGAGGATGCTAACGGAGTCTCGGCTTTTTCTTCGACTGATCTCTGCAAAAAATATATAGTTGGATTTGAACTTGTTTAAATTCATAGAGAGAGAGAGAGATTGAGTTGAAGAAAACGATGAGAGTTGAACAAAGTGTGTGACTGTGTACCTTATCTTTCAGATCCATGATGAGGATTGCAACAGAACAAACACATCAAAAAGTGTGTGAATATGGATACGATCACTCACTGTGTGAGTGTGAGTGTGAGTGAGTAGAGGAGGATGAGGGGTGGGTTCAGATATTGATGGCTGTTGGTTTGTATTATATGTGCAGCCTTTGAGTTGTTACTTTGACCACCAAAGGGAGGATGATAATAATAAGGCTCATTCTAAACACACCCCTTCCCCTCCTGATTATACCCCTTGTGAGAGGAAAACTGCCGGTCTCACGCGGGCTCCACCTGTTTGTGAGAGGAAAACTGTCTGTCCCATGCGGGCCCCACCTGTAAGTATGTGAGAGGAGGGGGTGTAAAAAGTAATTAGGAGTGTAGAAAGTAGCACCCTAATAATAATAATAATAATAATTAAAAAATTGAAAATTTTTGGAGAAGCGGGAGGAATTGCGTGGTGGCGCTGGTCGGCAGGACACAAAACCCTAGCCGAATTTGTTGGTTATTTACTAAGGTACCCCTCCACGTTTCTCTTTAATTTTATTGTAATTTAATTTCTTTTAAAGGCATATTATACCAAATCCAATGCAACGCATTTGTGATATGGATGATGAGTTGGAGGAGAGAGACTATAAATGTTTTTGGCTAAGGGTGGAGGGTATAGTCAATCATCCTAGGGTGTTTGAGTGAAATCCTACCTAATAATATTATGTCATGTCAACTCCCCATTTTACACTCAATCACTAGATAATGGTCAAACACCTCATAATTAAAAAAAAAAAAAAAAAAAACTTGATTGGTTAGTGATCCTCTCTCCTCTCCTCTCCTCTCAACACAATTGGTGACTACACACCGAATTCTCTCACCTAATACCCACTCACCGCATAACTCAATCAAGTGGGGGTGGTCACCGATCGATGACCCCCACTCACCGCATATGTCCCCGCTTCTTATACCCTCCGCCCTAACTACATGCATTTGTAGATAGAGAATGAAGTTTGTGAATAGTGATGTGTTTAACGAAGAAATAGAAAGAAGAAAGGGAGTGAATATAGAGATGATGTTGCAAACATTTTGCAAGAACATTCATCTTGCATTGGAGATAGTCTTAGTGTATTTATTAAAGAATCCATAATGGTTAATGCTTCCTAAAGGTCATTTTCCGTCACATTAGCGTCATAATACCATTTTAAAAAAATTGTAATTTTCTAAATTATTTTCTCATCATTTGTCATTATACTAGAAATGTCCCTAACTCTTTATGTCCTTATAATGCCAAAGGGGACAATGTTAAAGACACTATCAAACTCTTGCATGCCCCTATGATGCACATTACATATGGATATTACATGTATCATTTAAAAGTAATGATCTTGATTTTTTTACAGCCCACAAAATGTATTATACCATGAAAACACTCCAAAGTTCGTATCTTCACCCATGTATGTGTGATTGTCTTGATCTCATTCATCACCTTGTCAATAGTTGGGTGATGGATGAGATTAAGACAAGCATATATACGCTAGGTGTAGTTAGGCGATAGATCCAGTATCTTTACAATTGGTTTGGCTAAGTTGTTAAAATGTGACTGACATTCTATGGCATGAAATGGAGTAAGTGGGTTCCGAAAAAAAATGTAACCTTTTTGCTTGGAGATCGGTTTTTTATGGTGATGGCTCTAAGTAGAATAAACATATCGCACAACTCCTAAGGGCGTGTGTTTTGCAATACAGAACTTTAGTCTACAAAGCATCTATTTAGGATAAATTACATGTTTTGTCCTTTATCTTAACACTATTTTCAGGTGGTGACATTTTCAACGAATTTTGACAGGTTTTGCCCTTTATAGGGAATTTTGTTACACATTTTGCCCTTTGATCCTAACCCTGTTAGTTTTTTTGGTTAAATATGGTCATGTGTCTTGCATAAGGGCATTCTTGTCATTTCACCATTCCAAGGACTATTGTGTATAATTTATATTGAGGGACTATTTGTAAAAAATATATAAATAAAAATAAATCCACTCTCTCTCTCTAAAGTCTCCCCCTCTCTCTTCTCTCTCTTCTCTCTCTCTCCCTCTATCTCTCTCTCTACGATCTGATCCCCCCCTTACTCTCTCTATGATATTTTTCCCAAACAAGAGTGATCTAATAACCAAACAAGATTGAGTAATAAAGGGGTTGCAAGATGCAAGATCAAGATGAATTGATCAAAGATTGATGACCACAACCACACCAAACTGCCACCAACAACAACCACACGGCACCACCACAATCACCAGATTTGTCGTGAACTCGAATCTCCGGTGGTATCGGAAGGCGGCGGTTAGGGTTCGATGATGGAGGGCCCTGAGGTGGAGTGAGTGTTTGGATAATGATGGTGGTGGGGGTGGGGGTTGTGTGATGGGGTTATGGTTCCGACAGGGTGATGGTGGTGGTTTCAGGGTGTTTGTGGTGATTTGGGGCGATGGTGGCAGTTTCAGAGTTTTGTGGTTAAGTGATTATGGTGATGGTTTTCAGGTGATTTGCGGTGATGGTGGCATTTTCAGGTGGTGTGGGGTGGCGGTGAGGGTGATAATGGCCTTGTTTTGGATGGTTTGGGTGATGGTGGTCGGCAGGTGGACGGTGGTGGTGGTGGTGGAAGTGTCTGAGCGGGTAGTGGTGGGTTGATGACAGATTTGTTTTGTTTCAGGTGGTGTGGGGTGGCAGTGAGGGATGGTGGCATTGTTTTGGATGGTTTGGGTGGTGCTAGTCGGCAGGTGGACGGTGGTGGTCGGCAGGTGCACAGTGGTGATGGAAGTGTATGAGCGGGCAGTGTGGGTTGATGGCAGATTTGTTTTGTTTTATTTTTTAAATACTATTAAATAAAGGGTTAAAAAGACTAAAATACCCTTGGGTAACCAAATTTAACAAGAAAATCTAACTGTGTTAGCGCTAATTGTCACACCCCGATATTTCCACGTATTACCGGTGGGCCCGGTGGGGAGTATTGTGACGTAGTTGATATCATCATAGTCAATTAATCACAGTTTAATGCACAGCGGAAGTCTAAAAGTAATTTATACAAATCGAGTTGAAAGTAACATAAAATATTACACAACGGATTGTAAGTGGATCCACAGGCGGATCTAAAATAAAAAGAAATATTGTTCAACAGATTTAAGCATCAAAAGCTTGCAAGACTCTTTATTTGATACTAGGAGTAGCTAGCCCATTACGCGTAGTACCTGCACTTAACCTTTTTGAAAAATACGTCAGTTTACACTGGTAAATACAATTAACTGACTCTTTTGAAAAGTGTTTATAAAAAATTGATTTAAATGCATTGGGCACAAATATTCTTTTATAACTTGGGACAATTATTTAAATAATCTTGTATACAGTTTTACATGTTTGTCATCCATTCGGGACCCGGTTAGAAGAGCCAGATTAGATTAATAGACACACCACAAGTATAGGCCCACAAGAGAGTGAGATACCGTTTATACATACGCAACTGTCAGGTGTATGCCTACACCCCGTGCTTAAGCCGTGACCATTTCTAATAAATGAGCCGAGGATATCCAGGACATGGTCATTAACCCTCCAAAGGCATTGCATCAAACAAGACAGATTAAAACGGGTTATTTCAATGGTTTAAACACTAATCGATTAAACATTGTTAGGTCCAAAGTTTTACGCTTATCTTTATTACGTTTATTTATGTTTATTTGGTTTAAATTATGACTTGGGCTTGGGCTTGGGCTAGGCCATGTGGGCTAATGGGGTAGAGGCTCCTATAAATAGTCTTATTAGAGTGTTAGTGGTAGAGCTCTCTCATTTTGTAATAATGTAATCCCCTAATGAGAACCTTGTACCAGACAATCCTAGGGATTGTGAGCAAGGTTCTCGAAGATCGTACCAGACAGTCCTTGAGACTGTGTGCGATCTAAGCAGCGGCACTAAGTTTTGTTATGAAAAATATCTTTTTGTTCATACGGTTTGATATTACATTCCGCGTTCGATTGAACCATCGAGTGATATCACGGGTTATTCGGGACTAACAAACATTCAATACCCGACCAAGCGGCATTATTATAATTGTAACGCCTCGTATCTTCGTATTTCTATTTTAAAAATGTTCGTATTCGTATTCTAATTTTAGAAACCTTACATTCGTATTTTAATTGTAATCTCACAATTCAAGGCGTTAATCATAATAAAATTCATATTTTATACATATTTTTTTATTCACACAACCAATCATTTAAATACGTATTTATACGCAAACCGACACTATTCATACGTATAAATACTTATACGTACATCCTCAATACTTGAATTATACTTTTATACTTTTTATATACTCAATTACATAATATATACTTAACAAATACCAAGAAATATACCAATCACCTTTTCCACCTCTTTTCTTCTCCAATCACCTTTTCCACCTCCTTCAATCATCTTTCCACCTCATCAATCCTCTTCCACTTTTTTTAACCAATCATATTTCACCCTTTTCCACCTTCTTTACCTATAAATACCAACCTCCTTCTACCATTTTCTTCACACCATTCTTCTCTCTATCTCTCTAGTTCTCTCAATCTCTCTAAATCAAGAATTCTAAGAATTCTAAAAGAACATCAAGTGTTCAAACCATTCTTCTCTCTTCGTAGTATGCTCTGTGGTTGCAGCTTAGTCTGATCTTCCACATCAGAAACGGGGATTCTTTTGACAGTTTTGTTTACGGAAGAATTGTACCGCTTATAGGCTTGAAGTTTCCAACCTTCAACTCGTCACGGGATTACCAAAGGAACAACTTTGAGAAACCGTGAGTATACTCGAACCCATTTTTACTTTTAAACACTTTGGGTGCAACATGCATTCTATATCAAAACACTTGGCACTTGAAACTTATTTGAAACATACTCTATCCATTTAAGCATGAAACATGAAACTTGTGATACTTATCTTGTGCTATGTGAACGTTTAATCCTTGTGAAGGGCCGCTCTAACGATTGGTAGTACTATGCATAGGCTATAGGAATAATGCACCTCCCCCGTTTGTACACGAGGGGTATTGTTAGGGTATCATTTGAAACTCCCGTTAAAACTTGGGGAGAGACACTTAAACGCATCGTGAAACTTTGGGCTATCACTTGGACTGCGTAAACTAGCATGGCTGAAACTATTTTTATAATGTTTATATTGGATATGAGTTTTATTCTATTTATGCTATGTAACAAACTTGTATACTCGCCTTTGCTTTTGCATTGACACTCTATTTTAATACATGTTGCAGGTTGATAGTTGAAGTATGACTGAATGATGAAACAAGTTTAGGGTGGACTAGATACACACCTTTAATCAATTTATCTTTGGATGTGATGTTATTTGATCAATGTTGCTATTCTTATTTTAAATGTTGTATAACAATTTAGCACTTGCAATGAAATTTGGATTATTTAATTATCGTCACAAATAGTGTTATGATGTCTCGAGCAATCTTCACACTTCGTCTCATCCCGATGTTTCCGCCATTGGTTGGGGTGTGACAATAATACCGTATCCCAAGCCCGTATAACGGAAAATAAGTTAAAAGTATTTACCTGAGCTTAAAATATAATTTTCCTCTCAGCTATATATGTGACACTCGACTTTTCAGGTTGTACCGTACAATTGTAACACGTGTTGTGAATAGGTAACATGGCTGTAATTGACTGGTTATGATTTTTATATGTGAAATTTAATGTGTTAGTAAATTTAAATTTTGATAAAAATTATGTTGGCAACGATAAGATAAACGCTTATCGCGTAGCGGTTAAAATGCGAAACGAACGTCGGTGACCACCCGATCAGTGTTAAAATCCTAAAAATAATCTGTTATGATTAGAATAATAATTTTAATCATCTCCGTGTGGAAAAATAATTTAAAACGCTAAGAAACTCTATTTTTCGAGTTTGAGCGCGTACTGCGCGATACTACGCGAATTAAACAAAATACTGTCAACGCGGCCAGTCAAGGCAACTGGTAATTATTTTAGTAATAATTTTGAGTGATTATTTATCTAGAATGATAAAAATAATTTAAAACACACTAAAACGGGATTAAAACGCTAGATAAAATACACGGTATCCAGCAAAATACCTGTTTTTGCACTAATTTACATACATATATGTATGTATATAATAAAATTGTGAGAGGTGGACATGATAGTGGATAGGTGGCGGCTAGAGGAAAAGGTTCTACCTTCTCTCTCTTACACTTGTTGGCATGGGAAATCACACACATATGATTAAGCTTATAACACACTACATATATCACCACAATCAATACAAACTTTTCAAAAAAATCACCTCTTTCCTCTCTCTTGAAGAAGCTCGGCCGAACACCCCTCTAACACACACATTCAAAATTTTTAAAAAATTTCCATGAAGAATCAAGAGCTTTCCAAGATGATTTCAAGCTAAAAAGGGTGTTTGGAAGTGATTTCAAGCAAGAACAACCTTCGTATCATCATCTATTCTCAAAAACCCATCTAAAAATCTTGAAGGTATAAACTTGTTTTTAAATCTTTTTCTTGATTTTTAGTGATGATGGAGATGTTAGATGGTTTCTCTTGAACTTGGAATAAATCCCCAAACTTGTATTTTAACAAAGAATGAGATTTAGATCAAAGAAAAGTGAGTGTGTATATGTATGTATATATAGGGCCGAAAGCTTATGAGTGTGTGTGTATCTTGTTGTGTTTTGATTTTGTTAAATAATTCTTACTTGATTTGATTTTGAAAGATAGTTACATGCATGTGTTGTAAAGGTGTCATAAAAGAATGTTCTCAAAAAGGTTCCATGATTTGAAATAGATGTGTTAAAAGTAGAGTTTTGGAAGTTTATACATGTATGTATATATGTGTATGTCGTATATGTATGTATATATATGTAAATGCATACACAAAGTTTTGTCATATGTCAATAAAAGAAGGAATATTTGCATTTATGTGAAAATGATTTAATAAAGATGAAATAAATATGTTTTTATTTAGAAGAACATGACATAAATAAGGTCTTTGATACATTTAAGGTCATGTTGGATGAAGATGTTAAGATATGGTTATACTAGAGGCACTAACTAGATCATGCATGAAGATAAATGTTTATAAAAATGTGATTTGAGTATGATTTAATAAAAATCAGTTTTGGACATATTATAAACACTAAAATAAAGTTATTTTAAAGTGTTTAGTGACATATAACTTTGTCATAATGTTTGCTAGCTTTACATGTTTTACTCGGTGCATTAAAGGTTGTAAAATACGTGAAATCGCATGATTTATGTGACTTAAATAAAAACTGTACTAATCTGAGTATAACCACTATTTAAATCAGTAAATAACACGTATTATGTTAAAATATCAAATCGTTTCGAGTTGGGATGGTTATAGTAACGTTTAACGCAAAACTATGCGTTAAAACGGTCAAAAATCGGCTTTTCGAGAGATTTTTATAAAACTAATTTAGTTAAGTAAATAAACTGAGTTTTTAGTTTAAAAATAAGTATTTTAACTAATTTTAAGTTTACTTGGTGTTTGGTTGGTCATACGTGACTTCCGACGCCCGAAAACGTTACCGAATCGCTAAAATACGCATTTTTCAATGAACATTAGTGTGGGTAAAATTTTGGGTAAACTTTATGTGGAAAAATGTGTTAAGTGATTTAAACATAAGAATATGAAAATATGTTAAGTTTTTAACATAATGTTTGAAATCTAGCTTACGCATGTATGCTTGTACGTTTTGTGCGGTAGAAACGGTGAAAATCGAGTTAAATGTGTAACTTGTTTGTCGAGCATAAAATTGGTACTTATGAGATGTTTTATGTATATTTGCTTTAAAAATGACAAAATAGATAAGTTAACAAGGTTTCGCGTGTCTCGGTGTTAAATTATATGAACGTTTATGTATATATATATATATTACGACGCGCAAACCGTAGATATATTGCGTATTAACGGATTTACACAATAATGGTCACCAATAAAATCGTTCAAGTCACAAAATCATACATATATATATATATATATATATATATATATATATATATATATATATGGACTCATGTATATATTAACGTGCCAACATAATCCAAAAATAACAACTTTTCGAGATAATTTCAAAGTTATGCGATAATTCTAAGAAACGAAGAAACTTAGGATTTTTGTATTATATATATTGATTTAGAATCGTTCATATATTAGGATGTGTAGAAAATCAATCTCTGGGATCGCGCTATTAAAATACGCACCAAAGGTGAGTGTCACTAAACCCCTCTTTTTACTGCTTTGTATATATTTTGGGGGTAGAACACGTCAATGAAAGGGTTTAATAATGTTTTTGAAATAAAACATACCTTTTAATATAAAATATATGTTTTCGTTGAAAATATATGAAATTTGATAAGTCATACGTTTCGAAGTAAAAACGTTTTTGATGAATGAATGTTCGGAAATTGGGATGGTACGGTATTTCCTAGGCAAAACATGACCGTACAGTTGGGACGGATGCCGGCCTGGGTCTCGAATGATGGAGATTCAGGGGATTCATACAATTACGTGTATTAAATTGTCATATTAGTAGGATATATATATATATATATATATATATATATATATATTGTACGTGAGGCAGACATCATATTGTTCTTCAAGAGGACCCTGCGCCCATGATGTCGTTTAATCATTTAAGTATTGCACGCGATGAATTGTTGGTAGATCTATCGGGTTGACAACCCCGTCGTGACCGGTCGCCCCGTGTCAAGTCAAACGACGAATTGATATTTTGTTTATTGTCTAGCTTTGATTATCCCTGCATGGTTAATATATAGTTCGTATCGTCTAGCTAACATACGAGTCTGAAAATTGACGCAATAATTTAATATACAAAACCTGGGCAATATTACTGTTGTCGGTTTGATGAACCGACGTATGGCCCATGGATTTTATTAAGGAAGTAAAATGGACTTTCTAAAATTATATGGATGTTTTCAAATAAACACCTAAACAGAAAGTTTTCCTTGGAATAAAATTGTTTGTAAGTGAATATGTGAACTCACCTTCCTTTGTGTTGACACTTGATTTTTAACGTGTTCTACAGGTACTTGAGTTCGGCTTCGGGAATCATGGCGTATCTTGTGTTTGAATGATTCATGTTGTTTGTTTGAAAATGTTGGACAACTTTTAAACTTTCTGGGACGTATATAATAAGATCCGTTAGGATCAAAGACAACTTAACTATGTAGTCATGTCGTAAAACGTAACGTTTAAATAACTTATGTTTAAAATAAATTAAAATGTCCAACAATTAAATGCATCGATCGACAAGATATAAATGAGCACCAAATTCCGTCACCACTACGTTTTATATTCCGCTGCGACGTTTTTGGGGTGTGACAGAAGTTGGTATCAGAGCCATTGGTTGTTAGCGAACTAGATGTTTTTAGAGGAAAACACTAGACTTCAACCGGAGAATTTTGAAATATAAGTCCAAAATTCTCGAAGCCAAGAATTTTAAATAAACATAGAAAAATTGTATCATGTATGAAAACCCTTATGTGTTTATGTGTATACGTGATTTTCTGTTTATTTTGGGCCTTATGTGTTACTATTCATGTTAATCACACACTTACTTGTACGGATACATATGTGTCACAGATGTCGCACGAGCACGAGGTCATCGAGATCAACGACTCAGGTAGCGAGCCAGATTTCGAGACTTCACCCATATCCATTCTACCAGAGACACCTATCACGACCCCACAGATGGTTGGTATGGCTAAGTTTGCTTCATCATTCCGTGTCGACCCTGCTGCTTTCACTAGCCAGGTAGACCCCCGATATGCTTTCACAAGCAACGGATGGATTGATGACAACGATGATGATCCTCTCTCGATTCACGAGACGGGACAATCATCTGGCACAGTACCAGTTATCAATGACGTGATCAGAGGTGTCCCTGTTATTGGAGGACCTTTTAGTATTGCACCAGCAGTGGATGCCACTATTTTCACAGCTCGACCATTAGAGCCGTCTGTTGCTCCACCTGCTACTGTGATCGAGCCTGTTGCTGAGGTCCCTCCACCTGTTTTATCAGAGTCATCTTTACCTCTCTTTGAGTCACACGCATCTACTACGCCTCTATTAGTATATTATCGCCGCGGGAAGAGAGTTAGGCCTACTGGAGAGATTGCTTCTACATCACAAGTTGAGACAGCATTTGCTTCTAAGAAGCAGAAAGGAGTTTGGGTAGATCGATGTTGCCATTGTGACCGACAATTTGCTGCAATGCGTGAAGAACTGGAAACGACTAAGGGTAAACTGAAGGACCTCAAGGGGCAAATGGACTGGTACAATGAATTGAAGGAATTAGATGACAGCGCGATGGATCAGATGCATTGGAGGATAGTGGATTTGGAGGAGTTGGTTAGGAAGATGCTGGATTTCATAGGAATGAAGCGTTAGATGTCGTTTTGTCTGTTTGTGGTTGTTTATTTTTGGTTGTTGTGATTAGATACTCTTTTGGTACTTTTGGTTTTGGGGGCCTGCGTGCCGATTATATTTTTGTGATATTAGGTAGAAATTTTGTGAAAACTTGTTTTGAGTGTCGATGTAGACATGCCAAGGATAGTTTTGATGTACTGAAAACAAGTTATTAATTTCTATGATAATATCAGATGATTAACTTTTGGTTTAAAAATTTTCTCGTTAATATGTGGATATTATACATGCGCAATGTTTGGTCCACTAATATTTAATGATTGAATTATTTTTATTTTGGTTATCGTCTCATGTGTTTATTATTGTTGTAAATAATAGAAACGACGAAAATGCCGCCAAAAGATAGACAGGATACTGGACTACCTGCCACACCAGAGGAGTTGGCACAACTCATAACCCAACACGTTAATACCGCCTTGGAACAGCGTGATGCTAACCAAAATGATGGCCAGAAACGTGAATGCATTACTCCCGGGCAGGATCTTGGTGGGACATGGATTGGAAACCCTTCAGGTAAAATAATGATCGGAAAGTTTTGGTTGTTCATCTGTTATGATCTCATTGGAACGTATTCCTGATTTCCATTAACTTTATGAACAGTGCACCGGAGGGTACACAAAACAATCCAGGGTTGTAGCCCAAGATCATTTACTGGTGTCCTATGCAATGATGTGACATCGATATGCCTGATATCGAGCTGTCAAAATGAGTCAGTTATCCGAGTGTTTCAGCGATCTGAACCGGGAATTGGAGATTCGAAGAAGCGCAAACCCGAGAACTCCAAGAAGACTCCCGAAGTTGAGAGTAGAAATAAACGTAACTTGGAGAAAGCAAGTGTAGCTAACCCTAAAGAGTCAGGAAAGGGTAAGGTCGGCGATGGACAAGAGAAGTGCGCCAGATGTAGCTGAACCGAACATGTGACTTCCCAGTGTTACGCTAAGAGTACGTTGGATGGAGTTGCGCTCGAAGGATGCTTCGCATGTGGTGAACAAGGACACTACAAAAGGGGATGCCCGAAATCGAAAGGACAGGACGTTAAGAGCAGTTCCGTTGGGGCAAGTATCGGGAAGGCAAGTGAGAGTCCTGCTACTGTTACCGGTATGTTTCAAATCAAAAGCCAATCTATGTTCATACTTATAATACCAAAGCTGACTTGAGTTTTGTTCGAAAAACTATGAACCGTTTTTGTGTTCACCTACAAGTAAGCTAAGTATAAAGTGCCCGATAGAACTAATAGTTGGTAAATTGATAGAAACTAGCGAGGTTGTTCGCGATTATAGTATTTAGTTAGGCGATTGTAGTTCTAGAGATTGGTTTATTTTTAGTGGAGTTGAGATGCTTTGACAAAGATGCAAGAATGAATTCACTTTCTGAGGATGAAGTGGGGACTATCGCTCGAAGAAGCTAGTTGGAATATCTCATCCTGATGACAGTAGAAAGGCGGAAGTTGTTCGGGGAAGTCGACCGAGTTGAGTATTGAGTGTTGATAGTCGAGAGTGGTCAGTGTTGTGAGGATGCTTGAGTTGTTGCGAAAGGGCTATCCTGCGTTTTTAGTGAATGTGATGGATGCGGAAACCGAATGTAGGAACGTCGGAGAGATTTCTATCAATCGCAACTATCCGGAAGTCTTCCTAAAAAGACTTACCTAGATCTCCCCTGCGAGATGGATCGAATTTCGAATCGATCTGACTCACGGTGCTACGCCCAATTGCACAATCTTCTTATAGATTAAGCACCGCCCGAAATGGTAGAAATGACGAGATAGTTTTAAGAGCTTTTGGACAAGGGTTTCATTTTATCGGGCTTTTCGCCTTAAGATGCATCTGCTTTGTTGGGAGAAAGAAGGATGGATTCTTCAGGATATGTGAGGATTTCAGAAAGCCGAGCAAGTTGACTATCAAGAATCGGTACCTTATTACCGAGGATTTGACAATTTGTTCAATTAAGCTATCGGGACTCAGCTGCTACACGAGGATCGATCTACGACTGGGATATTATCAGTTGAAGGTTGCTACAAAGAAATTTTGAGGACTGCTTTTCAGACATGATATGGCCATTACAAGATATTAGTCATGCCCTTTTGATATAATTAATGCGCCATTTATATTCATAAATCTCGAGAATAGGGTATGGAAACCCTAATCGGGTAAATTCGTGATAACAGTCATTGACGACATGTTTGTCTATACACGAACCAAAGAGAATCATGGGTAACGTTCGAAGTTAATTATGGAATTGGAAGGGATGATGAAGGTATGCTTATAGATTAGCTTGAGATTGGAAGCGTGTAAAATGGACTTAGAAGGAAGTTAAGATACTCACATGCCCTCGGCAGAGTTATCTTGCGACAATAATTAACACGCTAGTATTTAGGTTGCTCAGTTTGAAGCTCTGCATGGATGGAAGCATTAATCGTCACTTCGTGGAGCTAACGTGACAAAGGAAAATTAACCAGACCTTAGTTTATCTAGGAAACCAGTGATAGGATTTGCCTAGATCGAGGGAAGGTTAAAGGTCGCCAATTGATCAACAGAAGAATTACATGGACAATTGAAGGAAATTATTGCGAATCTAGATTGAAGGTTTGGTTCTGATAAAGGAGTTATATTGAGAGAGATGCTATTAGGTCTAGCAGAGGAAAGGAAAGCTGAGCCACGTTGACTTGGTCCTTTTGAGAGCCCATCTTGAGTTGGATCAGTCGCTTATAGGCTCAAGCTACCATCAGAATTAAGTGGTGTACATAATGTACTATTTGGATGCAGTTGAAGATGTGTATAATGGATAATACACTAATTTTGCTCTTTGTAGAGATTTATTGGGAGATAAACGGAGGTTTATCGAAGCATCGTAGAAGCAGTGCGTATAGCTAGAAGAGTTATGTTACTAACCAGAGATGCGGTTTCAGCATTCTAGTAGTATCTGTGATTTATAGGTTGTGTAACCGGTGGATACCTGAAATGAATGCAAGAAGAAGAGAAAACGAGTTTATGAGATTTGATTCTTTCGAGAGCCCATCTCGAGTTGAATTAATCGTGTGTGAACTCAGACTACTTCAGGTTTAGAGTAATGTATATGTAAATGTA
The DNA here is from genome assembly GCA_030545235.1 of Helianthus tuberosus. Classification (NCBI taxonomy): domain Eukaryota; kingdom Viridiplantae; phylum Streptophyta; class Magnoliopsida; order Asterales; family Asteraceae; genus Helianthus; species Helianthus tuberosus. Next base: position 55,618,164 of record CM060424.1, on the reverse strand, counting down.
CGTATGATAAACCCGAAATGGTAGAACTTTGACTTGAATCTTCTTGATTAAGAGCTTGTGAATGTTGGACCCTGGAGAGGAGGGGAGAGCGTTGAGACGTGAGTTTAGGAATCGAGAATGTATGTAATATAGGTCTACGAGGATTCTTCGTAAGAATCCAAGTTTCTCGCAGAAACTATAAGACTATATTCATTAGATTCGTTTTTGTTATTCTTACTTAGTGCGAAAACAAAACCTGTTAGAGTAAAAATTTCGGGGACGAAATTTCCTAAACAGGGGGAGACTGTGACACCCGGCTTTTCAGGCCATACCCGTACAATTGTAACACGTGTTGTGAATAGGTAACATGGTTTTAATTGACTGGTTATGATGTTTATATGTGAAATTTAACGTGTTAGCAAAATTAAACTTTGATAAAAATTATGTAGGCAACGGTAAGATAAACGCTTATCGCGTAGCGGTTAAAATGCGAAACGAACGTCGGTGACCACCCGCTCAGTGTTAAAATCCTAAAAAATAATCTGTTATGATTAGAATAATAATTTAATCATATCCGTGTGGAAAAATAATTTAAAACGCTAAGAAACTCTATTTTTCGAGTTTAAGCGCGTACTGCGCGAATTAAACAAAATACTGTTAACGCAGCCAGTCAAGGCAACTGGTAATTTTTTCAGTAATAATTTGGAGTGATTATTTATATAGAATGATAAAAATAATTTAAAACGCACTAAAACGGGATTAAAACGCTAGATAAAATACCCGGTATCCAGCAAAATACCTGTTTTTGCACTAATTTACATACATATATGTATGTATATAATAAAATTGTGAGAGGTGGACATGATGGTGGATAGGTGGCGGCTAGAGGAGAAGGTTCTACCTTCTCTCTCTTACACTTGTTGGCATGGGAAATCACACACATATGATTAAGCTTATAACACACTCCATATATCACCACAATCAATACAAACTTTTCAAAAAAATCACCTCCTTCCTCTCTCTTGAAGAAGCTCGGCCGAACACCCCTCTAACTCACACATTCAAAATTTTTAAACCATTTCCATGAAGAATCAAGAGCTTTCCAAGACGATTTCAAGCTAAAAAGGGTGTTTGGAAGTGATTTCAAGCAAGAACAACCTTCATATCATCATCTATTCTCAAAAACCCATCTAAAAATCTTGAAGGTATAAACTTGTTTTTAAATCTTGTTCTTGATTTTTAGTGATGATGGAAATGTTAGATGGTTTCTCTTGAACTTGGAATAAATCACAAAACTTGTATCTTAACAAAGAATGAGATTTAGATCAAAGAAAAGTAAGTGTGTATATGTATGTATATATAGGGCCGAAAGCTTATGAGTGTGTGTGTATCTTGTTGTGTTTTGATTTGTTTAAATGATTCTTACTTGATTTGATTTTGAAAGATGGTTACATGCATCTGTTGTAAAAGTGTCATAAAAGAATGTTCTCAAAAAGGTTCCATGATTTGAAATAGATGTATTAAAAAGTAGAGTTTTGGATGTTTATACATGTATGTATATATGTGTATGTCGTATATGTATGTATATATATGTAAATGCATACACAAAGTTTTGTCATGTGTAAATAAAAGAAGGAATATTTGCATTTATGTGAAAATGATTTAATAATGATGAAATGAATATGTTTTGATTTAAAAGAACATGACATAAATAAGGTCTTTGATGCATTTAAGGTCATGTTGGATGAAGATGTTAAGATATGGTTATACTAGAGGCACTAACTAGATCATGCATGAAGATAAATGTTTATAAAAAGATGATTTGAGTATGATTTAATAAAAATCAGTTTTGGACATATTATAAACACTAAAATAAAGTTATTTTAAAGTGTTTAGTGACATATAACTTTGTCATAATGTTTGCTAGCTTTACATGTTGTACTCGGTGCATTAAAGGTTGTAAAATACGTGAAATCGCATGATTTATGTGACTTAAATAAAAACTGCACTAATCTGAGTATAACCAATATTTAAATCAGTAAATAACACATATTATGTTAAAATATCAAATCGTTTCGAATTGGGATGGTTATAGTAACGTTTAACGCAAAACTATGCGTTAAAACGGTAAAAAATCGGCTTTTCGAGTGATTTTTGTAAAACTGATTTAGATCAGTAAATAAACTGATGTTTTTAGTTTAAAAATAAGTATTTTAACTAACTTTAAGTTTACTTGGTGTTTGGTTGGTCATACGAGACTTCCGACGCCCGAAAACGTTACCGAATCGCTAAAATACGCATTTTTCAATGAACATTAGTGTGGGTAAAATTTTGGGTAAACTTTATGTGGAAAAACGTGTTAAGTGATTTAAACATAATAATAGGAAAATATGTTAAGTTTTTTACATAATGTTAGAAATCTAGCTTACGCATGTATGCTTGTACGTTTTGTGCGGTAGAAACGGTGAAAATCGAGTTAAATGTGTAACTTGTTTGTCGAGCATAAAATTGATACTTATGAGATGTTTTATGTATATTTGCTTTAAAAATGACAAAATAGATAAGTTAACAAGGTTTCGCGTGTCTCGGTGTTAAATTATATGAACGTTTATGTATATATATATTACGACGCGCAAACCGTAGATATATTGCGTATAAACGGGAGAATTAACGGATTTACACAATAATGGTCACCAAGAAAATCGTTCAAGTCGCAAAATCATAAATATATATATATGGACTCATGTATATATTAACGTGCGCACATAATCCAAAAATAACAACTTTTCGAGATAATCTTAAAGTTATGTGATAATTCTAAGAAAAGGAGAAACTTAGGATCTTTGTGTTATATATATTGATTTAGAATCGTTCCTAGATTAGGACGTGTAGAAAATAAATCTTTGGGATCGCGCTATTAAAATACGCACCCAAAGGTGAGTGTCACTAAACCCCTCTTTTTACTGCTTTGTATATATTTTGGGGGTAGAACACATCAATAAAAGGGTTTAATAATGTTTTTGAAATAAAACATACCTTTTAATATAAAATATATATTTTCGTTGAAAATATATGAAATTTGATAAGTCATACGTTTCGAAGTAAAAACGTTTTTGATGAATGAATGTTCGAAAATTGGGATGGTACGGTATTTCCTATGCGAAACATGACTGTACAGTTGGGACGGATGCCGGCCTGGGTCTCGAATGATGGAGATTTAGGGGATTCGTACAATTACGTGTATTAAATTGTCATATTAGTAAGATATATATATATATTATACGTGAGGCAGACATCATATTGTTCTTCAAGAGGACCCTGCGCCCATGATGTCGTTTAATCATTTAAGTATTGCACGCGATGAATTGTTGGTAGATCTATCGGGTTGACAACCCCGTCGTGACCGGTCGCCCCGTGTCAAGTCAAACGACGAATTGATATTCTGTTTATTGTCTAGCTTTGATTATCCCTGCATGGTTAATATATAGTTCGTATCGTCTAGCTAACATACGAGTCTGAAAATTGACTCAATAATTTAATATACAAAACCTGGGCAATATTACTGTTGTCGGTTAAATGAACCGACGGATGGCCCATGGATTTTATTAAGGAAGTAAAATTTATTTTTCTAAAATTATATGGATGTTTTCAAATAAACACCTAAACATAAAGTTTTCCTTGGAATAAAATTGTTTGTAAGTGAATATGTGAACTCACCTTCCTTTGTGTTGACACTTGATTTTTAACGTGTTCTACAGGTACTTGAGTTTGGCTTCGGGAATCATGGTGTATCTTGTGTTTGAATGATGCATGTTGTTTGTTTGAAAATGTTGGACAACTTTTAAACTTTCTGGGACGTATGTAATAAGATCCGTTGGGATCAAAGACAACTTAACTATGTAGTCATGTCGTAAAACGTAACGTTTAAATAACTTATATTTAAAATAAATTAAAATGTCTAACAATTAAATGCATCGATCGACAAGATATAAATGGCCACCAACTTCCGTCACCACTACGTTTTATATTCCGTTGCGATGTTTTTGGGGTGAGACAATATATCAATCAGCAAGCACAAATAGCTTTTACTGGGCTCCTAATTTGGAACGAATGTTTTTAATAACCTCTTAGATTCCTAACGGGTCTTATTTAAGTCTTAACTTAGACCGGTTAGTTTTAATGAAAAGTTTATGGTTCAAAACACAAGATTAAGCGAAGACCGGATTAGAATGTGATTTAGACCCGAAAAGTATGAAAACTTGTATAAAATGGGTAAGCTAAACACATTCTGGATTTTGAAGTAAAAATGATAAGGTTTGACCCGTTTCGGTTAATTTTGCAAACTAGCTACATGAACCGTACCGGACGCGAATATGCATAACGGGTAACCAAATGAATCATGTACAGGTTCCACAAGTTAATATGCTTTAAATAAGTTATGATATCAGTAGGATATCTTCCATTATGCGCAAAACGAATTTAAAAACAATTTATGCCCCGTAGGGATATTTTGGTCATTTTAAAGTTCATAAAAGAGGTGAAATGGTAATATGAGGTTCTGGTCTAAAAAAATCAGTAAAAATATTTATTTTAATAAGTTACAACAGTAAGATATCACATATATGTGAATTTTATCATTTATGGCCAAACTATGCACCGTAAGGGCGTTTTGGTCATTTCACATATGCTATAAGGGTCAAATTTGAAAATCTGAGTTCAAAACTTTTACTTACTGTTAAAGTATAAAAATTTGCTTAAAATATCAGTAGGTAATAAGGCTTAGGTGTTAAATATAGTTTTAAACCATACTATGCGCTAAAATTGCATAAAAGTCGGTATTTGACGATATTCGGGTTGTTTAAGGGAAACTGGGATTTTGAACAGCCTCTACTGTTTAAAATAATTTATTTAATGTATAAAATCAGTTGGAAAAGGTTTGACATCTAAAGGATGTGTAAAACTCATTTTATTAGTGAAAAGGGCGTTATCGTCAATTACCGAGCCTATGCAAGAACTCTATGTTATGATCAGTTTAAAATTTAACAAAAATTTCCAAAAATCCTTAAATATTATATCTTAACAGTAGGTGGCAAGTTTGGTGCCAAAATTTGGGTTTAAATATGATTTATACTAAAAATGCCATTTAATTAATAAAAAGCTTTCATTTTACGATATCGCGCATAACTTCTATTTTAAACCATGAACTGATGTTAAATTTTTAGGACATGCTTATAAATCAGTAATAAAGGTTTTTGTCCTCTCACATTTTCAAAAAAATCTCGTTTTAATGATAAAAGGGCATAATGGTCAACTTTTAAGCATTTAACGGAAACATGCAAATGATTCAGATTTCAAAGGAACCATATAGTGTAATCTCAGAGGGTTATACTAACATGTAATTTGGTCCTAAGGGAACCCTAAGGCATATCTAAACTAATCTAAATCGGGTCAGAACTGAAAGTCAAAGCAAAAGTCTACTTTTGCGACTTTCGGTTCCGAACCGAGCCTAAACTCAGAATTGTCGGATTTAACATGCCTAAACATGTTCTTACATTATTTACCAAGTTATTTTAGTGTTAAAACATATTCCATAACCTCTGCATTATCAGTTATGATTTTATTTGTAAAAATGACCCGTTTGACTTTTTATTAATGAGTTTGACCCGACAATTGACTGAGATAATGTGATAATTAGAAGGTGCCCTTTTAAGGGTTTATTACCTACATAATTAACAACACATAGCCACTTTCAATTTGAATAATGGCTAGACCATTTGTGATTAATCACAAAGTCAAAGCTTAATTACGATAACTTTAACTTTCGGTCATTAAGTGACTAAAACTTAAACTTAGGAAGCTAAGAACACTTACTATAGTCCTTAGCATGAATATTGAACTTGTGAAAGCTTCCTTTAGCTCCAGGACGCTTCAAGGAGAGAGTTATGAGAGTAAAATCCAAATGTGCAAGTGAACTCATGAACTACAAGTCCTTTATATAGGAAATTAGATGTTCAAAGATCAATCCATATGTCCTTATGTTGTTACCAGATGTTCACAGGTGTCCCTAGTGCATGAAAAACCATTTGATCAGTCCCTGGTATCGAAATCAACCATGCAATGGCGGTGTAACAGGCTGCAACATGCAGCTGTCTTCTTTTTGGTCGCTGGCACCTCTCACACGGCCCGCGTAAGAAATGAAGAGGGCCTAGGCGGCCAGCGACAATGGGCTGCTCCGGTAAAAAGTTTCCAAACTTTGCATTTTCAGTCCCTGGTCCATTTTAAGTTTATTTAACTTCCATTTATTGCACTTAGGACCCCCCATGGTTAACTATTAAGGGCCTTGGGTCACTTTTTAACTCCGTTAAGCTCCCGGTTAATTATGAGATCACCCGAAAGGTCTTGTTTTCATCGAAACTCCATGAAATTACTATCAAATATTCTTGAGAGTAAAATATACAAATATTACAATGTTTTCAGGATCGTTAAAAGGTCACTCAGAGGTAACATTTAACATGTTGACATTTTTTAACCCTTATGTTTCGTAAGATCCTTATTTTAAGCACAAACGACTTTCTATGTCCGACAAATTATTCATTAAAGAATACGAACGTCGTGTAAGGTCAATCAGAGGCACGAGATTGGCATGTTGACACTTTGGATCATTTTACTTACATATTTACATTTTTTGACAATTTTAGTCCCTCGGAATCAATTCATTACACGTGTCTTCATTATATTGGTCATGATTTTGCGAGGTGTTACATCCTCGCCCTTTTAAAAGAAATCTCGACCTCGAGATTTACTGAAATAAATGAGGGTATTTCTGTTTCATTGTGGATTCAACCTCCCATGTGTATTATGGGCCTCTACGGGCATCCCACTTTACCTTCACAATCGGCACATGCTTCCTTCGAAGCTTCTTAACCTGTCGATCCTCGATCGACAAAGGTTTTTCGACGAACTTCAAGCTTTCGTCAATCTGCACGTCCTTGTGCGACATTGCTAGCGACTCATCGGCTAGACATTTCTTTAGGTTGCAGATGTGGAATACATTATGAATCCCACTAAGCTCTTCTGGCAGATTTAGCTTGTAAGCCACAGTTCCGACACATTCGATGATCTCGAACGGTCTTATGTATCTCGGGCTAAGCTTGCCCTTTTTGCCAAAACGCATCACCCCTTTCCAGGGTGACACCTTGAGTAGCACTTTATCACCTACCTCGAATTTCAGAGGTTTACGCCTTTTATCCACGTAGCTTTTCTGCCTAACCCTGGCAGCTTTGAGACGGTCACGGATCCGAACAATCTTGTCCATCATCTCCAGGACTATATCAGGTCCTGATAGTTGGACATCTCCAACTTCCGCCCAACAAACTGGCATTCTGCACTTTCTTCCATACAAGACCTCAAAAGGCGCGGCTTGGATACTTGAATGATTGCTATTGTTGTATGAAAGTTCAATTAATGGAATATGATCATCCCAACTTCCTCCTAGATTAATAACACAAGCCCTGAGCATATCCTCGAGTGTTTGAATCGTACGTTTGCTTTGCCCATCTGTCTGAGGATGATAAGCAGTGCTGAAATTTAATCGAGTGCCTAAGGATTGCTGAAAGCTTTTCCAAAAATGTGATGTGTATCTTGTATCCCTATCAAAGATAATAGACACTTGCACTCCGTAGAGAGATACAATCTCATCCACGTACAGCTGAGCTAGCTTGTCGGAGCTGTGAGTTTCTTTAATCGGCAAGAAGTGGGCTGACTTGGTCAACCTGTCGACTATAACCCAAATAGTATCATTTCCACGCTTTGTTCTTGGTAACTTGGTGATAAAATCCATAGTTACCATTTCCCATTTCCATGTGGGAAGTTCAGGCTGTTGTAGCAAACCTGGCGGCTTTTGATGTTCTGCTTTAACTTGTGCGCACGTCAAACATTTAGCCACATAAGTGGCTATAGTTTTCTTCAAACCTATCCACCAGTAGTTTGCCTTTAAATCCTGGTACATCTTATCACTGCCAGGATGAACTGAATATTTGGAGCTATGAGCTTCTTGAAGAATCACATCTCGAAGTCCTCCATAAATTGGAACCCAAATTCGACCATTCAATCTTAGGATTCCATCCTTGCCATATGATAATTGTTCAGCAGTCACTCCTAACTTCTCATTCGGATAGTTAGCTTATAATACAACTTCCTTTTGAGTGGCTAACAACTTTTCATTCAAGTTGTTCTTCAATTCAATGCTCTTGGCGTTGATTCTAATAGGCATAACCCTTTCCTTCCTGCTCAAAGCATCAGCGACTACATTCGCTTTGCCTGGATGATATTGGATTTCACAATCATAGTCGTTTAATGTTTCCATCCATCTGCGTTGCCTCATGTTAAGATCTTTCTGATTAAACAGATGCTGAAGCCTCTTATGATCAGAATAGATCACGCACTTAGTCCCATAAAGATAATGCCTCCATAGCTTCAGTGCAAATACAACGGCACCCAATTCCAAATCATGGGTGGTGTAGTTCTTCTCGTGCACCTTTAATTGACGTGAAGCATATGCAATAACCTTGCCCTTCTGCATAAGCACACAACCCATGTCGGTGTGCGATGCGTCACAATAAACCACAAATTCTTCAATTCCTTCTAGCAATGTCAACACGGGAGCATTGCTTAATTTCTGCTTAAGAATATCAAAGGATTCTTGCTGCTTGGAACCTCAGTCAAATTTGACATTCTTGCGAGTCAACGAAGTTAGAGGTGCTGCAATCCTTGAAAATTTTTCGATGAAACGCCTGTAGTATCCTGCTAGACCCAAGAAGCTGCGTATCTCTGTAGGAGTCTTAGGCTCTTGCCAATTCATAATCGCTTCAATCTTAGCGGGATCCACCTGGATACCACGCTCACTTACTACATGTCCAAGAAATTGGACTTCACGAAGCCAAAACTCACATTTTGAAAACTTGGCGTAGAGCTTCTCTTGCTGCAGGAGTTTAAGGATACATCTGAGATGTTTTTCATGATTGGCCTCATTCTTCGAGTAAATAAGTATATCATCAATAAAAACGATGACAAACTTGTCTAAATATGGCTTGCAAACGTGATTCATGAGATCCATAAACGCTGTTGGTGCATTAGTGAGCCCGAAAGGCATCACTAAGAATTCGTAGTGACCATAACGAGTCCTGAATGCTGTCTTATGCACATCTTCATCTCTGACCTTCAACTGGTGATAACCTGACCTTAGATCGATCTTCGAAAAGTAACTTGCTCCTTGAAGCTGATTGAATAGATCATCGATCCTGGGTAACGGATATCTGTTCTTAATTGTAACCTTATTCAATTCGCGATAATCGATGCATAGGTACATCGAGCCATCCTTCTTCTTCACAAACAGAATCGGTGCTCCCCAAGGGGACGAGCTGAGTCGAATAAATCCTTTTGCCAATAATTCATCCAACTGTGTCCTTAACTCTTTCATCTAAGTCGGTGCCAACTGATATGGTGCTCTTGCAACTGGTGCTGCCCCAGGAATAATATCGATTCTGAACTCCACTTACCTATCTGGAGGTAAACCAGGTAGTTCTTCAGGGAATACATCGGGATATTCAGAAATAACATGGATGTCTTCGATCTTGGGCTTTGGTTCTTCAATGGTTACCTGTGCCATGTAAATGACACAACCTTTCTTCAAACACTTTGACGCCTTAAGCATAGAAACTTGCTTAGGCAACCCGTACTGCGTATCTCCTTGAATCGTTAATGGCTCACCATAAGAAGTCTTGATAACCACTTGCTTCTTATCACATACAATTTGGGCTTGGTTATGAGATAACCAATCCATGCCTATCACTATGTCGAATCCTGCCAATTTCAATGGAAGCAAGGATAGCGGAAAAGAGTGATTCCTAATGGATATAAAACATCCATCTAGAACTGTTGAGGCAGTCTCTATAGTACCATCGGCCAATTCTACTTCGTATTTTATGCTTAGAGTCTTAACAGGCAGATTTGGCAATTTACAAAATTTATTGTCTACAAAAGACTTGTCTGCACCCGAATCAAACAACACTCTAGCATAAACATCATTGATAAGAAAGGTACCTGTTATTACGTTGTCATTCTGTACAGCCTCTTGCGCATTCATTTGGAAGACCCAAGCGTTGGTCTTCTTGGCCTCTTCAGGTTTCTTCTGATTCTTAGGGCAGTTAGTCTTGATGTGCCCCTTTTCGTTGCAACCATAACAAGTTGCATCTTTCAATTTCTTGCAATCCAAAGTCTTATGTTCTTTGGACTTGCAAATCCCACATCCAAAAGTCTTTGATTGCGATTTCGATTTCGATTCCAACCTGCACTTTCCAAAGTGATGCTTTTGACATGTCTTACATTTGGGTTTCTCACCCGTCTGCTGACTATCCTTTTTAAATCCAGAACTCTTCTTGTGATCTGAGTTCCCTTTCCTTTTCTTGTCGGAGCGATGAGAACTCTCATCCTCCCGCTTTCGTTTACCTTCATCAGAAACTTTGGCAGATTTGTTTCTGATAGCATCCAATGTGAGGGATAGAGATAGATCTGCCACTAACCTAAATGTGGTAGGTCTGGATGCTTTCACATTCCCCTTAATTTCCGAAGATAAACCTCAAATAAAACGAGCTATGCGCTTTGATTCCGGTGTGACCAAATAAGGAACCAATCGAGACATGGTGTTGAAGCTTGTAACATATGCCGGACAATCTAAGTTCTTCATGACCAAGGTTAAGAAGTCAGTCTCGATTTTCTCAACTTCATGTTGGGGGGCAGAAATTTTCCTTGATTAGAGCAACAAACTGATCCCAAGTCAAGTTATACAACGGGATCTTCCCAGTAGCTTGGATTAGGGACCTCCACCAAGCTAAAGCTTCACCTTTAAAAGATTGTGAAACAAACTTCACAATATCCTGTTCTGCACAACCACTAATATCAACCACATTATCCATCTCATCTAGCCATGTCATACAATCAATGGCTCCTTTCTCCCCTGTGAAGTCCCTGGGCTTGCAGGAGAAAAAATATTTATAAGATCAGGTCTTAACACGTGGCTCTTGATTGAGCACAATCTTCTTAGACGGGATACTCCTTTGGTTTGATGAGTGATGAGAGTCGTCTTTGTGAGATGTATGAGTCTTGGAAGGCGGCTTCGTATGAGGTACAGACTGAGTCCTGGTGCGAGTACCGCTTGATTCTTTAAATTGTCTGTCAAGGGCTCGAGTAACATCATTATCTGTTAACGCTTGTAGGTCTGCACCAGCTACATTAACTCTGGTGGTATCATTTCTTTCTCGAGGGTGACTGTTAATCTCTTCTGATTCAGCCATGTAGCTTGATTGCTACATAAAATGATGACAATAATTCATTCAGAAATCTCATTATGGAATTGTCATTTTGAAAATTCTTTAACCATGGTAAATACAACCCATATTGGTTATTCTGTTAGTCATTTTTGTTTAGGGTTTTCATCATAATTTATCCCTGGTTATAAACCATTAAAGATATTAGAGTGGCACAAAAGGCCTAGTCACAAGGACAAATTTTAAAATTTAATAGCCATGATTTTATAAGATCGAGGCATTAAGGTTTGAACATAGTTCATTACCTTTTCTTGACAAGAGTCGTAGACTACAACTGTCTTTTTGTCTCATTAGACATTGAATATGGCCCGTAGGCACTTCATCACTAATGGGTGTTTTAATTAAATAAGAATAAGGAATTGGAAAAGTCCAATATAAGGATGACAAGTGTGATTTTATCGTATCACTGTTGTCAGGAGTGCTAACATGTTTTCAGATGTTAACAGGGATTTGAATCTTAAAAAGGTTTTACCATCAGGGCTATGTCTAAAATGACATATAGGCTAGGTTATACCTTCAAGATTTTCTTTCAATATTTATTGGCATATTAATTACAAAAAGGAATGATATTTTGATTTTTATATAATATTTTCTTACATATAATGACAAATGAAATTTTAAATTAAAACATTCCATTAAATCAAGAGAACTACATAATTGCCCTAATCGGGACTTTAAAGAAATAACATTGTCCACATAGGGACTAAAAGAAGAAATACAAGTCCTCACAGGGACTGAATACATAAATAGATGTCCACACAGGGACTTAATTGAAATTTAAAATTACAAAACAATAAATAAGGAATTTCAATAATCCCTCTTCTTCTTCCCCTTTATTAGGTCTGCCAAGCCCTTAAGTAGACCCCGGCGGCTTCTACGCTCCTCCTGTACCTCTCGTTCCACCTGGTTCAACCTCTGAAGGATTTCCTGCTGCTGCGGTGGTTGGATCTATGGTGGCTGCGACGGCTGCTGCTGTGGAGGTTGAGGAGGTGGTGGGTATTGATACCCATAAGCTGGGTACCTAGTTTGGTACGAATCGAAGGGTCCTTCAGGGTGGAGAGCATTGTAGTTGGCCGCCTCGAGGTACGGGTCGACGGCAGGGGCATTGTAGAAATTGTAACCCGAATATGCCTGATGCTCAAACGGGTATACGCCGCTGCACCGGCGTAAGAAGGAATCGGGTTATCATAACCAATTTGCGGTGCTGGTTCGACTGGCGCAGAGTCGACTTCAGAAACTGGGTTCGAAGGCCCACCCATTTGCGGGTCTTCATAAAGTGGTGGGTAGTGGCTGCCACTGGAGTGTTGTGGGGTGCTGAAGTGGAAACCCCCTCGCACGGACATCCGTGCACCTGATCTTCTTCGCCTCAGTGGTTCTGGAGGCAGTTGCTGCTCTAGCGGCGGCGGTGGCAGTGGCGTGACCGCCTGGAAACGCGAATCCTCATAGGGATCCTGCTGCTGTTGTGGAGGAGGGTCGAAAGGGGTAGTGAATTCCCAGTTGTATGTGGCCCACCTTTCAGCAAAACTGTCTGGGCCCCGATATGGCGAACCATGAAAAGATGATCCGTCAGAAATCTCGATGGGATGCGTGGGCGTCCCAGTTGGTAACATCTCAGGATCTGGATCTTCATCCATCTCCATATCCTGCATTTCAGGATAGTGGTGAGCTGGCCCCAGAGGGTTTGGACCCTCTGGTTCTTGAATTTGGTTCATTGGATTGAACCTGCTTTGGAAGTATGGGGTCGGGTCCTGGAAAGCCCGATGTGAACTCGACCATTGCAACGGTATGAAGGAGTGGTGCGAATCGCTGTGTTCCTCGTCTTGATGAGGTCCAAATGAGTGATGATAAGACGGGGAGGAACTGAGGGAGACCGAGCGTCTTGCTGGCTCCAGGTAAGTTCTCCAGTCCTCCTGGGGACTAGAGCTTAAAGTTGCTGAAGGAGTTCGCCGGTGTGATGGCCCGGCCTCGTGGTCATTCCTAGCAGTTATTGGCACCTTGCCTCTTCCACCTCTTCCTCTGAAACGTGGCGGCATTGTCTTTGTTCCTGCCAAAACCAACAAAGAAAACCAACAAAAGAAAAACAATAAGATTAGGATTAGTCCAAAGTCATTAGCCTAGACTCGGAAGTCAAGGAATGTGCAAACTGTGTCATTGAGATTAAACACAAAAGGCTAGTGTTTAATTCACTCAATGTTGGCTCTGATACCAACCTGTCACACCCCGATATTTCCACGTATTACCGGTGGGGAGTATCGTGACGTAGTTGATATCATCATAGTCAATTAATCACAGTTTAATGCACAACGGAAGTCTAAAAGTAATTTATACAAACCGAGTTGAAAGTAACATAAAATATTACACAACGTATTGTAAGTGGATCCACAGGCGGATCTAAAATAAAAAGAAATATTGTTCAACAGATTTAAGCATCAAAAGCTTGCAAGACTCTTTATTTGATACTAGGAGTAGCTAGCCCATTACGCGTAGTACCTACACTTAACCTTTTTGAAAAATACGTCAGTTTACACTGGTAAATACAATTAACTGACTCTTTTGAAAAGTGTTTATAAAAAATTGATTTAAATGCACTGGGCACAAATATTCTTTTATAACTTGGGACAATTATTTAAATAATCTTGTATACAGTTTTACATGTTTGTCGTCCATTCGGGACCCGGTTAGAAGAGCCAGATTAGATTAATAGACACACCGCAAGTATAGGCCCACAAGAGAGTGAGATACCGTTTATACATACGCAACTGTCAGGTGTATGCCTACACCCCGTGCTTAAGCCGTGGCCATTTCTAATAAATGAGCCGAGGATATCCATGACATGGTCATTAACCCTCCAAATGCATTGCATCAAACAAGACAGATTAAAACGGGTTATTTCAATGGTTTAAACACTAATCAATTCAACATTCAATACCCGACCAAGCGGTATTATTATAATACCGTATCCCAAGCCCGTATAACGGAAAATAAGTTAAAAGTATTTACCTGAGCTTAAAATATAATTTTACTCTTAGCCGTATATCAATCAACAAGCATAAATAGCTTTTACTGGGCTCCTAATCTGGAACAGAGGTTTTTAATAACCTCTTAGATTCCTAACGGGTCTTATTTAAGTCTTAACTTAGACCGGTTAGTTTTAATGAAAGGTTTATGGTTCAAAATGCAAGATTAAGCGAAGACCGGATTAGAATGTGATTTAGACCCGAAAAGTATGAAGACTTGTATAAAATGGGTAAGCTAAACACATTCTGGATTTTGAAGTAAAAATGATAAGGTTTGACCCGTTTCGGTTAATTTATGCAAACTAGTTACATGAACCGTACCGAACACGAATATGCATAACGGATAACCAAATGAATCATGTACAGGTTCCACAAGTTAATATGCTTTAAATAAGTTATGATATCAGTAGGATATCTTCCATTATGCGCAAAACGAATTTAAAAACAATTTATGCCCCGTAGGGGTATTTTGGTCATTTTAAAGTTCATAAAAGAGTTGAAATGGTAATCTGAGGTTATGGTCTAAAACAATCAGTAAAAATATTTATTTTAATAAGTTACATCAGTAAAATATCACATATATGTGAATTTTATCATTTATGGCCAAACTATGCACCGTAGGAGCGTTTTGGTCATTTCACATATGCTATAAGGGTCAAATTTAGAAATCTGAGTTCAAAACTTTTACTTACTGTTAAAGTATAAAAATTTGCTTAAAATATCAGTAGGTGATAAGGCTTAGGTGTTAAATATAGTTTTAAACCATACTATGCGCTAAAATCGCATAAAAGTCGGTATTTGACGAGATTCAGGTTGTTTAAGGGAAACTGGGATTTTGAATAGCCTCTACTGTTTAAAATAATTTATTTAATGTATAAAATCAGTAGGAAAAGGTTTGACATGTAAAGGATGTGTAAAACACATTTTATTAGTGAAAAGGGCGTTATCGTCAATTACCGAGCCTATGCAAGAACTCTATGTTATGATCAGTTTAAAATTTAACAAAAATTTCCAAAAATCCTTAACTATTATATCTTAACAGTAGGTGGCAAGTTTGGTGCCAAAATTTGGGTTTAAATATGATTTATACTAAAAATGCCATTTATTTAATAAAAAACTTTCATTTTACGATATCGCGCATAACTTCTATTTTATACCATGAACTGATGTTAAATTTTTAGGACATGCTTATAAATCAGTAATAAAGGTTTTTGTCCTCTCACATTTTCAAAAAATTCTCGTTTTAGTGATAAAAGGGCATAATGGTCAACTTTTAAGCATTTAACGAAAACATGCAAATGATTCAGATTTCAAAGGAACCATATAGTATAATCTCAGAGGGTTATACTAACATGTGATTTGGTCCTATGGGAACCCTAAGGCATATCTAAACTAAGCTAAATCGGTTCAGAACTGAAGTCAAAGCAAAAGTCTAGTTTTGCGACTTTCGGTTCCGAACCGAGCCTAAACTCCAGAATTATAGGGTTGAACATGCCTAAACATGTTCTTACATTATTTACCAAGTTATTTTAGTGTTAAAACATGTTCCATAACCTCTGCATTATCAGTTATGAATTTATTTGTAAAAACTGACCCGTTTGACTTTTTCTTAATGAGTTTGACCCGACAATTGACTGAGATAATGTGATAATTAGAAGGTGCCCTTTTAAGGGTTTATTACCTACATAATTACCAACACATAGCCACTTTCAATTTGAATAATGGCTGGACCGTTTGTGATTAATCACAAAGTCAAAGCTTAATTACGATAACTTTCACTTTCGGTCATTAAGCTACTAAAATTAAACTTAGGAAGCTAAGAACACTTACTATAGTCCTTAGCACGAATATTGAACTTGTGAAAGCTTCCTTTAGCTCCAGGAGGCTTCAAGGAGAGAGTTATGAGAGTAAAATCCAAATGTGTAAGTGAACTCATGAACTCAAGTCCTTTGTATAGGAAATTAGATGTTCAAAGATCAATCCATATGTCCCTATGTTGTTACCAGATGTTCACAGGTGTCCCTAGTGCATGAAAAACCATTTGATCAGTCCCTTGTATTGAAATCAGCCATGCAATGGTGGTGTAACAGGCTGCAACATGCAACTGTCTTCTTTTTGGTCGCTGGCACCTCTCACACGGCCCGCGTAAGAAATGAAAAGGGCCTACGCGGCCCGCGACAATGGGCTGCTCCGGTAAAAAGTTTCCAAACCTTGCATTTTCAGTCCCTGGTCCATTTTTAACTCCGTTAAGCTCCCGGTTAGTTATGAGATCACCCCAAAGGTCTTGTTTTCATCGAAACTCCATGAAATTACTATCAAATATTCTTGAGAGTAAAATATACAAATATTACAATGTTTTCGGGATCGTTAAAAGGCCACTCAGAGGTAACATTTAACATGTTGACATTTTTTAACCCCTATGTTTCGTAAGATCCTTATTTTAAGCACAAATGACTTTCTATGTCCGACAAATTATTCATTAAAGAATACGAACGTCGTGTGAGGTCAATCAGAGGCACGAGATTGGCATGTTGACACTTTGGATCCTTTTACTTACATATTTACATTATTTGACAATTTTAGTCCCTCGGAATCAATTCATTACACGTTTAACCTTCATGACACGTGTCTTCATTATATTGGTCGTGATTTTGCGAGGTGTTACACTAAAGGACAAGACGTGTAACAATTTTCCCTATAAAGGGCAAAACCTGTCAAAATTCGTTAAAAAAGACACCGCCTGAAAAAGGGTATCAAGATAAAGCACAAAACTTGTAATTTTTCCCATCTATTTATGTCTTGCATGGTGGCGATAATGATTTGGCAATTCATATGCTCGTGGTGTCATATCCAACAAATTTATGTTTTTTCGTTCAGATTGGAGGTTCACGACTTCATTCAGGTAAAGGATGTGATTAACTGGATCATTATTATTGCTTGTTTGTTTATATGGAAAACCAGGAATACGGGGGTGTTTGGGATTCCTTCTAAAAAACGACTTATTAACTTATATAAGTCAAAAGTGAGAAGTTAGAAATACTAACTTCTCAAAAACAACTTCTCAACACACAAAAATAACTTAAATAAGCTAATCTAAACACTATAAAAACAACTTATTAACTTTTATAAGTCAATAAGTTATAACTTACTCCAAAATAAGCTAACCCAAACACCCCCTAAGAAGGTCTTTTCTAACAAGGAATGAAAGATTGAAGACATAATAGATACTATTAAATCTCTTTAAAACATATTTAGGTTAAAGTCGATCTCATTGCCAAGTGGTGTAATTTTGATTTTTTTGTAAGTATGGTGTAGTTGTTGTGTTTGATGTAGCCTCCGGTTTTTGGTAGGGATGGTATGTGAATGAAGTTTGCATTTTTGGAAAGAAATATAATCTTGTAAATAGTCATCAATAATCTGTTAAAGATCAGAGATCTTATTATTTCAAGCTTTCTATATGAAACCATAAAGTGGAAAAAACTATTTTGTATCACCAGCTTGTTTGAGACACAGTTAATTGATAAACAAGGAACCTTTTAGTTATGATCTTGATAGCCAATATGACTCTTTTTCAGCAATGCCTCTTTTCGGGTATCTGATTCATTAATGTGACACCTGTGCCTCAACGACCAACAAACAAATACCAAATCAATGAAATATTGTATTTCATACTTGGGATTTGTATAAATATGTGTATCATGTGCACATATCAATTCTTGTTCGATTTCGAGCTTTAAATCGCTTTCTGGAAGGTTAAACGCGAACTGATGCGTAAATATAACCAGTTTAATGCAACAAACACTCCGAAACAGTGACATAGGCTTAACATACCTTAAATAACCTTTACATAACTTAGAAATAAGTTTTGGATGGTTTGGTGTGGAGAAATCAAGTTTATTCGCTTACAGGGACTAATTTCGACAAACTGCGAAAGTATGCCGATTCGTACTGTAACGAGCATTCCGAAACTTGATCATAAGTTAAATATTCCCTAAATATCCTTTACATAGTTTAGAAATAGGCTTTGAGGTGTTTGTTGCACAAAAATAAACTTTTTGATCAATAGGGACTAAAAGCGTCAAAAAGTGCATAAGTTTGCATTTTCGCGCATATCTTACGTTCTGAATATATCCGAACATCCAAAAATTTATGTAATCATTAAAATACTTTATTTTAGCGATTGGAATGATAAAATTCCATTCGTCGCGTAATTTGGATCGTTTTTCGCGTCCGTTCGTGTTTCATCATAATTAACCGAACAACGCAACTGTACGGCCAAATTAATAGACATCCGAGATATTTTTGAGCATATTCTAAGTTCTCTATACTTTAACTTCATTTTAGAGCCTTGAAATGGGGTTAATGGGGCTTAAACGTGCCAAAAATGCAACGAAAACCAAGTTTCTGGGCTGCAGGGACCATTTTTGACAATCTGTCAAAAATGGCTAGGAGGGGCGCGTAAGACTTGTCTATTTATTACGTGGCCCATGAGATCCCATCGGACAGAAACATTGAATCTGGTCCAAATAGTTGAATTTGATGGTTTTGTTGCTTGTTTTTCAATACCATTTGATGGTTTTCATGCTCCCATTGAATTCTAATACCTTGGGCCCAAGTATAAGGTCATGATCGAAGCACGGTTTACAAGGAACGAACCTAATGGTTATGGGTTTTCTATAAATACCCAACACCCTCATTCTCATTCCTCACAATCTGATTCAAATAGCTCTAAGTTGGGGTTTAACACTTCATACCTGAGCAATTTGGATCAAGATTTCCTTGCTTGGACCCTTTGTAAGTATTCCTTCGTGCTTTTATGTGTTTTTAAGCACGAAAGTCAAACAGTGTTTGACTTTCTGCTTTGACCAGTCTTTGGTCAACACTAAGTTCATTTGAACTTCGCAACGTGAGTGTAATCAGGATGGAAGCCCTATAACGGAACTGCACCCTTGTGCAACCAATGTAGCCTTCATCATCATGCTAGTGTGAAGTGCCGCAAATGCCAAATTTGTGGACTTATTGGTCATACAGCAAGAGTTTGCCTAACTGTAGCTACACCAAATTAAGCTGGCAACAATCCTGCTCAAGCTCGTTTTCTACCAGGTTCTCTGTGGCGAGATGGGCCATTTTCGAAGAAATTGCCCAAAGCTTGCTAATGCAAATCCAGCGCAAGGATAAGCATCTGACCGACGGGAAGACAACGCTGTTTAGAAATAATCAAGCTTTATGTATTATTTTCTTTTGTTGTCAAGGTCTATGAAACAGTTGTTGTTGTTTATAAATAAATCTTTTATTTACATTGCAATGTATTTATGTGGTTGCATGTATAAACAACATATCCCCTACAATACCGACAATAAAGGAATCGTATTCCTTGAAAAACAGACTACACCAAAAATTCTTCCATTTTATGATCTCTTGCAAAATCCTAAGTACCCATTTCTTCCAAGGAAACGAAGTACCAGGCGCAAGTTACAACTCTGAACGAATACCCAAAGTACCACTATAAATCCTTAATAGGGCACCTAAGGGTATTTCCGTAAGTCCTTAATTGTTGTGTACCTTAATTCGAATGTTATGATTCCTTGTAATCAAAAATCGAATTTTTGGAGGATCATCCTATCTTTTCAGATAAATTCTTGAGGACGTTGAAGTCCATCGACTGGGTTCCTAGTGTACCTTGAATACCCATGTTCAAATCGACGTCAAGTTAATATCAATTAATAACAAGATAATAACAAATTAATAATCAAGAAAACAATTATATGCTTATGTGTTTATGTGTTGACCCAATCAAAGTTGTCTCAAGCTTGTTCAAATTCTATCCCTTTCACATTATAAAACAAACTGTGTGAACTGTGCAAGAAATTTCGTAATTATGGATGCATACATAATTATGGAATTTAGTGCACAGAAACCACAACAAGTTTTTTCATGTGTCTAGAGTTAATTCTATTCATTTCTATTTCTGATAAAGCACCCGTTGAAAATGACTCCGTCCGTTCATTTTTGTTTTTGAAGAATGTCCGTTGAGGGAAATGAATATCCTTTTATTCTATTCATTTCCATTTCTGATGAAGCACCCGTTGAAAATGACTCCGTCCGTTCATTTTCGTTTCTGAAGAATGTCCATTGAGGGAAATGAATGTCCTTTTGATCATTCTATTCATTTCCGTTTCTGATGAAGCACCTGTTGAAAATGACTCCGTCCGTTCATTTTCGTTTCTGAAGAATGTCCGTTGAGGGAAATGAATATCCTTTTGATTATTCCTTCATTTCCGTTTCTGATGAAGCACCTGTTGAAAATGACTCCGTCCGTTCATTTTCGTTTCTGAAGAATGTCCGTTGAAGGAAATGACAAGATTATGCCCTTGCATATCTTTGATGGTTATTTAACACAAAGTCACAGACAGACTCCTACGAATAAATTTCGACGCGAAATTTCCTAAAGTAGGGGAGACTGTGACACATGTGCCTCTAAGACCATCAAACAAATACGAAATCAATGAAATATTGTGTTTCATACTTGGGATTTGTATAAATATGTGTATCATGTGCACATATCAATTCTTATTCGATTTCGAGCTTTAAATCGCTTTCTGGAAGGTTATAAGGGAACTGATGCGTAAATATAACCAGTTTAATGCAACAAACACTCCGGAACATTGACATAGTCTTAACATACCTTAAATAACCTTTACATAACTTAGAAATAAGTTTTGGAGGGTTTGGAGTGGCGAAATCAAGTTTATTCGCTTACAGGGACTAATTTTGACAAACTATGAAAGTATGCCGATTCGTACTGTAACGAGCATTCCGGAACTTGATCATAAGTTAAATATGCCCTAAATATCCTTTACATAGCTTAGAAATATGCTTTGAGGTGTTTGGTGCGCAAAAATAAACTTTTTGATCAATAGGGACTAAAAGCGTCAAAAAGTGTATTAGTTTGCATTTTCGGGCATATCTTACGTTCTGAATATATCCGGACATCCAAAAATTTATTTAATCATTAAAATACTTTATTTTAGTGATTGGCATGATAAAATTCCATTCGTCGCGTAATTTGGATCGTTTTTCGCGTCCGTTCGTGTTTCATCGTAATTAACCGAACAACGCAACCGTACGGCCAAACGAACCGACATCCGAGATATTTTTGAGCATATTCTAAGTTCCCTATACTTTAACTTAATTTTAGAGCCTTGAAATGGGGTTAACGGGGCTTAAACGTGCCAAAAATGCAACGAAAACCAAGTTTCTGGGCTGTAGGGACCATTTTTGACAATCTGTCAAACATGGCTAGGAGGGGCGCGTAAGACTTGTCTATTTCTTACGTGGCCTGCGAGAGCCCATCAGACAGAAACATTGAATCTGGTCCAAACAGCTGAATTTGATGGTTTTGTTGCTTGTTTTTCAATACCATTTGATGGTTTTCATGCTCCCATTGTATTCTAATACCTTGGGCCCAAGTGTAAGGTCATGATCGAAGCACGGTTTACGAGGAATGATCCTAACGGTTATGGGTTTTCTATAAATACCCAACACCCTCATTCTCATTCCTCACAATCTGATTCAAATAGCTCTAAGTTGGGGTTTAACACTTCATACCTGAGCAATTTGGATCAAGATTTCCTTGCTTGGACCCTTTGTAAGTATTCCTTTGTGCTTTTATGCGTTTTTAAGCACAAAAGTCAAACAGTGTTTGACTTTCTGCTTTGACCAGTCTTTGGTCAACACGAAGTTCATTTGAACTTCGCAACGTGAGCGTAATTAGGATGGTCATAGTCCCTTGTGACTATACCTACTGATTACCACGTTGATTAGGTGTAGTGACGAGTCATAGTTTTGGTCAAAATACGCGTTTATGCGTATTTTGCAACCAAACTATTCTTGGGTATCAAAACCGTTTGTTTTGATATCAAACTTGTTTTCAAACCTTGTTAAACATGTTTTAACATGTTTAACTCGTCACCTTTAGATTAGTGCTTGTAATGGGTCGTAAGATAAGCGGTCTAAACAACCGCTTAGACTTTCGAACCCGACTCGTTTGGTCGGTCATTAGGATCCGACCAAGCACATTAGGTGACCATAGTTGTATAGGGAATAACCTTCCGAGGTTATACCTTATGGTCACTTCGTTTAGTTAGTTGTATGATAGGTAGTTTATATGCCTTAGGAAAATGACCAAAATGCCCTTTTTGCGCATAAATTCATTTTAAGCATATGTAACCCAAATTTTGATATTTAAACTAATTAGGCAACATTATTAGACATGTCAAGGCATATAATACTTGTCATAGGACTAGTTAGGTGGTCCGAACGCGTTTTACGCGAACGACGCGTTAAAGTAGCGTAAGCTACCTAAACGAGTCGTAATGGGTCGTAAGCACTTAGGTTAGGTTTCGATTTAGTATGTAGGCTTTGTTAAACCATATCGTATGAGTTCCAACACTCATTTGGTTTACGAAACCTCATTCTATCCGATCTTCCGATTTAGGTCCGGTTTATTAATGTAGTTACCTATATTAGGTGCCGTTTGATTTCCGTGATCCCTCTAGCTTTGCTTGGTTGTTGTTCGAGACTTCTAAGCATCCTCAAGTGAGTACATAGTCACCTCTTTTACTATTTTTCAAACTGTTTTGGGGTGATACACATGTGCCTACTTGTTACTTTCATGCTTTTTATGCTTTTATATCATATACTTGCTATGTTCATTAGTACGTAGATAGTACATGATTTCATTATGTTTTGCTATGTATGTTCACTTAGCATGCTAGCACATTGATTTTCGTATATTACATTTTGTTGCATATGCTCATCCAATATATGGACACATTGTTTTACATTTTGAACCGTTTGAAGCTGTTTGATTTATGTAAACTGTTTGATTTATGTGAACCGTTTGAACCTGTTTGAACCGTTGGGTTAGGGAAGTGATTAGGTAACGGGGCGGGTGTAATGTGTTAAAAGCATGGTGGATACGCCGCTGGTACTTCCTATATATAAGTGCTTTTAACACATTATATATCGTTGCGTTATCTAGATCACCTAGGCAAGGTTATCAAAACAAAGTTATATTACAAGGTTTTTCTAACAATATAAAACATTCGAGTTTTATTTCAAAAACGATTTACAATTTGGGTTTACTTAAACAAATGTTTTGGAGTTAAGATTCATGGTATCGAGGTTTTATAAAACAAATCTGTTTTGACATGATTATTTCAATTTATATTACAAGCATTTTACAAAACTTGGTTTTCTAATTATCAATTAATAAAGGTGTTCAAGTTATATTTTCAAAACATAAACGAGCCATGACTCTGACACTCACATAAAACCTATGTACTCGCCGACATTTTTATGCTGACGTATTTTCACATGTGTTTCAGGCACCATAGTTGGTGATGTTTGATGATGATATTGATGCATGCTCACATAGGAACGGACGAGGCCTTACTGACTTAATAACAATGAAAGTCTATTTGTTCATGTTTTGTTTCTAATTTCAATGTAATGTAATACACTTAATTCAATAAAACAGAACTTTTATCCATGTGTTATGAAACAATGATTCTGTTACAACACTCCCCGACGTTTCCGCCACGATTTGTTGTTTTACGTGGTCGGGGTGTGACAATTAATGCTTTATATACAAAGAAATTAACTTAAATTTGATTACACCTTTTTAATAAAACTTCACACCACCATTAAAGAAAACAAGATAGCCAAGTACGAGTGCAGAGTCGTTAGGAAGATTGTCAGGCTTGCACAAGTAACGCTGGTTTGTCTCTTCACAACTAGAGACGACAAATTGACACTTATCACAACGAGAGACGAGAAATTGACATACCGGACATGGAGGGTGTGGTAAATCCTCACAAAGTTGAAGTATCAGTCATTTGTGACCATACTCTAGGACAAGGGTAAGGCTCAATAGTGTGGTTTAACATAACGTTGTGCCACATATGCAATGAGCTTAACTAACTCACTCTTTCACTTAGATGGTATGGTTCAACTAATAGTTAAATAAAATTAAAATAAAAAACAAAGAAAATTGATGATTGACACAAGACCAATGTGCCCCACCTCATCCTCCCCAAATGCTTGATAAGGCATTCACGAGAAGCAGTTTGGCGCCCTGTAGCCGCTGTTCTCGGCACCATGACGATGACCTGCGGGTGGCACCATTTTGCACCACTTAACCTAAGTATATATACGTTTTTATTGAGATGCAAAAGTAAGTGTATACATGGGTAGATCTGCCCCATATTGACGTCATATGTAAACAAACAAACACACCTAATTCGTCTTAGCAGAGCTATTGGTATGGTTTGGGAGGATGTATTGGGAGGGCGGGAAACATGCTTGTGTTGATCTCACAGGTGTATCCCCCCTAGCCGGGTTTCGGGAAAATGGGTTTGTGGCGGGGCAAGCGGTACTGAAAGCAGAGTCAAAGAAGGTGGAAAAACACGAGAAAGCTTGTAAGGATAATCAGCATGCCTTTGTCCCCCTGGCGTTTGACACGTTCGGCTCCTTGGCGCCGGAGGCAGTTCGGTTCTTGGCTAGAGTTCAGCGTGTGGTCCACAACAACTTTTCGACCCCTCAGGGGCGAGGCTTTGTTTTTAGTAGATTAGGGTTTTCTATTCAGAAGGGGATGACGGCACAGTTTGTTGCTCGTGTACCTGTTATCCTTATGTAATTTGCCCTAGTGATTGGAATGAAACTTTACCCTTATCTCAATTCACTTTGAATTTACACGCTTATATAAGTCAGATTTAATACTTTGATAGTTCTTACCATTCTTATCAATATTAAGTATTATGATCGTGAATATATATATATAGGGGGCCGCTAGAATGAGAACCACCACGAGTTATGAGAACCGCGAGAACCGCGCCCCGCGGGTGGCCGTTGACCACGAAATTTTTTTTACGACTAGATGTGTATATTTTAACACCATACGTAAAGTTTGGGTTCAAACGGCGCGCCTGAGGGGGTAGTTTTTTACGCCCAAAGTTTGGGTTTTTTTATTTTTTTTAATTTTTATTTTTTTTAACCAAACTTTGGGCGTAAAAAACTACCCCCTCGGGCGCGCCGTTTGAACCCAAACTTTACGTATGGTGTTAAAATATACACATCTAGTCGTAAAAAAAATTTCGTGGTCAACGGCCACCCGCGGGTCGCGGTTCTCGCGGTTCTCATAACTCGTGGTGGTTCTCATTTTAGCGGCTCCCTATATATATATATATATATATATATATATATATATATATATATAGGGTAGGGTTCATGAGTGAACAATACTTTATTTGTGAACAAAATGAACTTATCCTAACCATTGATTTTGTAGATCTAGATTTTTTCTTTAATGGCGAGATTGTAATTATTTTTTGTAACTTACAAGTATTTTAATAGACAAAAGGGTATAATTGTATATTTCTATCTTCATTTAATTAATTAATTTTTTCTCTCTCCCGATTTCTCTTTCCAATTAAAAGAATATTTAATTACATTCTCTATATTTTTTTTTCTCTCACATATATTACCTAACTTAATATTTCATAATTTTACAAAAATACAAACATTATCAAATATTGTTCCAGCTAGAACACAATTAAAAATATTTAATTACATTCTCTATAAATATATGTATTAGATCAATGTTTGATGAAAAGATGTATAGTGGAAACAATATGTAATAATACACAAGTGTACAAGTCTGATATACATCGACATGTATATACTATGTACTTGAATAATACACATGTGTATACGTCTGGTATATACCGACCCGTATACATATATGTACTTGAATAATACACAAGTGTATAAATCTGGTTTATACTAACCCGTGAAAACAAGATGTAATAATACACAAGTGTATAAGTCTTGTATATACTGACCTGTATACACATATGTTAAAAATTATAATTTAATTAGGTTTAATATTTAATTTTAAAAGGAACATAACAGTTTATTTAAAAAAACATTAGCCCCTCAATCTCTTATAATTAAAATAATAGAGAAATAATTAAAGATGAGAGAGGGAGAGAGTTAATAGAGGAGAAAATTAAGGGATTTTAATTAAAAGTATTTTGCCAATGTCAATCTTACCATTTTAATCTAAAAAAGATCAAGGGCCAAGATTAGTTCACTCAGTTCACTCTCAAGAAATTGTTCACTCATGATCCTAATCCTATATATATATATATATATATATATATATGAATAAGTTAAAATCATAGTATCCTGTGAAAATCATCAATTATAGTCCTTGAAACCTTACCGATTTCCGACGAAATATCCTTCATCCATGATCCGACCCGTTAAGTATTAAATTTTATCACAAAGTAATATAACGTGCATTTTATTAGCATTTATATGGTTTACAATAACTATTTTAGAAATTCAAGTACAAACAAGCAGTGTTTTAAAAACCGGTTATACCGGTATTACCGGTGCTGGATGCAAATCCGGTACGTAACACCCCGGTAAATAAATGAAACGGCATAAGATTCGTACCGACGGTAAAATCCGGTATACTGGTTTGAACCGTAATACAGGTACCGGCCCATGGTTATTTTGGTTTGGGTTTTTAGTATTCTAGAGTTTCATCAGATACTTATACCATCGATCAACATTCAAAACCATCATCACTTACGGTTCATCACTTCATCCACAAGATTCGTCTCCACTTCATCGGTTCATCACTCCATCTTCATCATACTTCCAGTTCCATCTTCATCGGTAGCTTTACTTATTTCAGTAAAATAATCTGAGAGTAAATTGATCCACAAGTGGGTTAAAAAGTGAAAGACTTGAAGCAATTCGATGTATCTCTCTCTCTCTCCATATATATGTATGTATGTCTATACGGGTAAAGCAATATTATATGAAAGATTGTATTTTGAAACTTGAAAAAGAAAGAGGACATGATAATAGTTATATTATAATTTATTATGTTAGTGAAAAAAAATTAAAACTGATAAGTTATGTTAATATAATTCATGTACGTATGTATCTGATGAAACAATGGTTAACCAAGGGAGGTTAATTCACTAGTCTCGTCAAGTTGGGTTAATCCCTTCTTTCCGAGGATCGGTGGCTGGATCGTCCGCTGATCTGTCTCATGCACAAGGAAAACACACCGTGACTTGTAACAAGGAGGAAGGGGGTGATCCTTGTTACCACTCTCCGGCGTGAGAATCAGTGATTTGCTTGAGAGCAAAGTGTGTGATCGTAGTAAGAGTGAGAGAGTAGATAAGCGATACCTCAAACCTGGTCCGGGATGGGTATTTATAGTCGAGGAGTGAAGAAGGGCAACTGAGTGGCCAGACTGACAACGCGTAGCCCCTTGCAGGTGTGTCAGGCTTGTCGGTCACGAAGGTGACACCACGTCCCACTGTGGCTTTCAGTCTGTGTGCCAGTGTCGCTTACTTATGGGCTGACAGATAACTGTCATTGGCGCCACTTGCTGTTTTTGCCACCTGAGTCAAGGTGTCAGTCCCACTTGTGTCGTCAATAGGATGTGGTGCTAGGCTGCATCACTATCTGCGGTAACCGCCGTTGTTTCCGCGTCCCTTGGCTTGACGAAGATGTTTATAGGATGCGGTGCTAAGCCACATCGCCATGTGCGGTAACTGTTGTTGTTACCTTATCCATTGTCGTGACGAAAATGTTCATAGGATGCGGTGCTAAGCCGCATCGCCATGTGCGGTAACTGTTGTTGTTACCTTATCCCTTGTCGTGACGAAAATGTTCATAGGATGCGGTGCTAAGCCGCATCGCCATGTGCGGTAACTGTTGTTGTTACCTTATCCCTTGTCGTGACGAAAATGTTCATAGGATGCGGTGCTAAGCCACATCGCTACGTGCAACATCCGTTTTCATACACAAGGTAAGTCTTCTCATCACTTGACCGATCGGATTCGGTAGTTGCGTTCGCGCGTGTCCGCACGGATGCAGATAAGTTTTTGCTGGTGGGAGTATTTGATAACGGTGATGGTCACTCGCGACTGCTTTGGTGTGAGATTTAGGATCATACCTCTTCAGTATCTCTATGAAATTATAGAGTTAACTAGTTCATCCGGTTGAACCACCTGGTACAGTTTTACTGATTGAACCATTTTTAAGGGTATTCCGATATGATTTAAAAACCGGTTTTTAAAATATTGCAAACAAGTATCGACCACCATAATGTTGCCAAAAAGGAAAAGAAAACGGGAGGAACGACAAAATCCGGGGCATGTTATACTGGTTGGTAGTAAGAGACGCCAATCCCTCAGTATTTGTGTTTATTTACGTTTTTGTCTCCAGAAATTTTTTTTTGTGTACAGAAATAAGTATACAATGATTGAGTGGATTCTTTATTTCCAATCATTTAACAAAAATAAATCATATTAATAAGGCCCTTGACTACATCATGAGTATAATGTTTCCAGCCAATAAAGTGTACCCCATTATCAAAATCTTTTTCTGTCGGTCATGATATTTTATAATTAATCTACTAAATTTATTGCATCATTATCGAACTTTTGATGTATCTTTTGGTCCCCACGGGTTTGTCTTCTTATTGTTTTAAAAATAAATAGCTTTTTTTAACCGCCAAAAAAAATTTATTAAGACTATGGGGTATGGGGCTGGGTTGGGCGTTGGTTGGGTGAAAACGCCCAAGTCATCACCCCAGGTAGGCTTAGGTTGGGCGTGGCCCCTTGGGCGGGAGTTTAAGGCCGGGCGTGAGGCATCCTAGCGATCCTATGTGGCCGGCTCTTATTGGCCTGTTGGCTAGGGCATAGCGGGCCATTTTAAATTTTAAAATATAACCGTTGGCCAAGCCAAACGGTTCACCCACCCCAACTGTCCACATCGCTATATAACCCCCAACCCCACCGGCTGTCCCCATTGCTACCCCAACCCAAGTCACCTACCCGAACCGCTACCCACAAACACTTGATCGATGGCCTCTTGGACGCACGAGGAAAAGCTAGCCCTTGTCACGAGCGTCGTGGACGCGATGAAGGGACGCCAACCGGGTGAGACCCGTTACTGGCCGGAAGCTTTCGCAAGCTACCGGCACAACGTGGGAAACGACCGGCACAATTTAAGTGTGTGCCAACACAAGTGGCGCGAGCTACGACCGAAACTCGATCGTTTTAAAGCCTACTACGACAGCGTCCCGGGCGGTGAGATAAGTCACGAAGACCGGGTGGCGGTGGCAAACATCGAGTTCCGGGGCAAGGAGCGGAAGCCGTTTGACAAGCTCACCCTTTTCGAAATCTACCTAACGCTTTAGGTTTTTTATTTTGTAATCGTTTTTTTTTAGAATTTTGAAATGTTTAGGAAATTTTAATAAAATTTTAGGCTTTTTTTTTTTAATGTTATGTGTATTTTTTAATTTTAGATTTTTTTTTTATTTTAATACACATGGCCAAGCCATATCGGGCTAGCCACGCCCCGCCATACCGCACGGACACATCACTCACCAGCGCGGGGGGGGGGGGGGGGGTCGAACTCCACGTGTCAACCCATGCCCCCAACCCCCGCTCCACCATACTTATGGTCTAAGACTATGGGGTATGGGGCTTGGGTTGGGGGAAAACGCCTAAGCCACCACCCTGGGTGGGCTTGGGTTGGGGCATGGCCCTTGGAGCTTGGGTTTGAAGTCCGGCGTCGGGCGGGTCTAGCAAGCTGACATGGGGGGCTGTGAATGGCCAAACCAAACTAGCCGTTGGGGGCTACTTAAAAAAAAATTCCCTTATAAATACCTTACCATATTTAACATTTTTCTTACACAATATCAAACACATAAAACACAATCTTGCCATGTGTTTTATTTTGATAATTATTTTGTATGTTTATGTAGTTTTTAATGGTTATAAATATTTTGTATGTTTATGTAGTTTTTTAATGGTTATATATATATATATATATATATATAGAGGCCGGTTAACATACATTACGGCTTAACGTACGACCGGTACGTCACGAAATAACGCACGTTCAACGGAAAATCACGCAAGTTATAAATCTCAGAAAAAGTAATCACGCATGTTGGACATATGAAATCACGCACGTTAGTCGGCATTCCCCTACTCCCAGATCAAAAATCACAACCGCTTTTTTACGATCTGAAACCACTGTTACTGCCCTCTAACTCCAATCGTTTCAATGTTTGTTCATGTTCCTACATCCTCTGTTCTACAGTCTGAATCAAAAACTTTGTCGTGTTCATCCTCTGTTCTACGGTTTTTAATTTCATGTCGACGTTTTGCAGAAACTTTTGTAAATCAACGATGAATTTGACCACATTTCGATGAAATTGACCGAACACTGGCCAATTTGAACTGAAACGAAAAGAAACTTGAACCGAATTGGAACACAGATTGAGTCGTGAATTACCTGGAAATTCTGTGTAAAATCACGCATGTTATAGTATGTAATTACGCTAGTTGTCGTACGTAATGTACGTTAAGCAGTAATGTACATTACACTTTCTCTATATATATATATATATATATATATATATTAAAAAAAAAACCTTATGTGGCTTGGCCACGCCAGCCAAGCCAAGCCAAGCCACGCCCACCATACCCCATACAAAATGGGTTTGTGATTTGAGTTTTCAAATTACACATGTCAACCCATGCCCCAAACCCCCGCCCCACCATACCCCACGGTCTAAATACTATTCACATTATGAGGAAATTGCTGCTATATTACTTTCTAACAACACGCATACTGGATGGGGTTTTGGACATTTTTTCATTAAAAACGGAATGAAAATAAAACACAGAAAATGTGTTTTTCTAAAACGCAATTGAAAATAAAATACAAAAAAATATGGTTTTCTAAAACGCAATGAACTAAAACCCAGAAAACAATATGTTTTTTATCACTGTGTTGTGAAACGCAATAGAGTGAAACAAAAAAAATAATGTATTTATCATTGTGTTATAATATACGTCTAAAAGATCAATAAAAAAAATGGAAAAATGCAGCATTTTATTATTGGGTTTATAAAACGCAATAAAGCAGAACATCAAATAATTTTTTTAATCCAAAAAAAAAAAAGATCATACACAATCAAGCACCAACAACATGTCAGACAAGATGTAACCTAAGGGTATACGAGGCGCCATGCGGAGAGGCTAGCGGTGACCCTAGTCCCCGAGCGGGAACACTGCCGCCATCACCGCGGGGACCCAAATTTTTAAACGTTGGAAACGGTCAAAATAAAAAAAAAATTCAATTTAAACTAATATAAATAACCAACTTCAATAATTTTTTACCACATCCACCATTCTCAAACTTTTATACTCTAAAAATCTATCAAAAACAACAAAAGCCAAACTGAGCAATGGAGAACCAACCCCGCGAAGCCAAGAAAAAAACTAAGGGACGGGGCTCGCAACCGTCTCGTGGTGGTTCGAGCGGTGCAAGTGCACAACCACAACCCCCTTTCGGATATACTTCACAACCACAACCCCCTTTCGGATATACTTCACAACCACCCCCGTTTTTTTACCAACAATCTTCACACCCCTCCTTTTACAACACCCAACCACAACCCACTTTCGGCTATTATCAAAATTTGTTATCAATGGATCCTCCTCAATCCCCCGCCTTCGACCCGTATGGTTTTCGTTCTCCACAAGTTCTATATACACGAGAAAATGTTGAACGTCATCTACCTATTCACGAGGACGAGGACGAGGAAGTAGTGCCCGAAACTCAAAATTTGGGCGACTATGAAAATGACACCGGCGACGATGAATATAATGTGGATCAAGACGCCGGCAACGAAGAAGATGACGCTCTACCAACGGGAAAAATGGAGAGCCAAAAATGGACAAAGGTCCAAGAAGAGGCGTTGGCGAAAGCGTGGGTACATTGCTCTACCAACAAAAAAAAGGGCAATCAACAAAACCGCGATAGTTTTTGGCGTAAGATTTTAAATCATTTTAACGAAACCGTTGGTGGAAGTAACCGGACCGTGCATCAAGTACGGTCTAAATGGGGCCCGATGATACGAAAATAAACTTTTTCAACGGCCTATACCAACAAGCGGTAAAAATTATATTTTTTAACGTTGTATATTTTTTAATTTTGTTTACTAATATGTAAAAAATTATATTTTTTAACACTTGTTATTTTATAATATATAGGATCGCACACGAGGAAGCGGGTGTGGCGATGTCAACGTGATGAAAGTCGCTTTAAAGGAATTTAAAGATAAATATCCGAACGGTTTTCAACATATCGAGGCATGGGAGGTCGTTCGAAAACACGACAAATGGGCCCAAGTCCCATTGTTGGGTGAGGAAGGGGAAGGTTCGGGACAAAAAAGAAAGTCCGTTGAGGTGGACCCTTCCATACCCGATATGAACGAAGACCGCTCGCCACAAAGAACACAACGGCGAGACAAGCGTAAAGCGACATCGTCCGAGGGCTCGGCCGAGTTGGCTGCACAATTCAAAGAGTACACCGCCATGAAAGAAAAGAAGCACGCGATTGAATTGGAGGCGATTGAATTGAGGAAGAAAAGAGAGTCGGAGGCTCGCGAGCTCATATCGGAACAACGCGAGACGATGAGAAACTACAATTACGATCGAGATATGAAAACATCCTTCAAGCTGCACGACGATGCTCCGCCGGAAATGTTGCCGTTCATCCTCGCCCGAAAGCGCGACATCGCTAACAAGTACGGGTGGCCGTGCAATTTCTAAATTTTTTATTTTCTAGTTTGAATGTAATTTTTATTTTCTAGTTTGAATGTAATTTTTATTTTCTAGTTTGAAATGTCTTTTGTTAAATTTTATTTAGTTTTTATTAATATTTTTTTAATTTATAAACATGCATAATTACAACAAATAAAAAAAAAGTCACCTAAGAGGGGAGTGCCGCCATCAAATTGGGGTGTGAGGGGAGTTTAAGAGGGGAGTTGACGTGACATAACCTGATTGGGTGTGCGTAAGAGAGGGGACTCCCCTAAGAGGGGAGTGCCCCTCTCACCCTAATAATGATTGCTAAACAACTCCAATCATCCCATTTTTTAATGAATATATATTAAAATAATCATGTCTGTTATGCTAACGAGGTAGTGGTGGATGGTTGGGGAAACAATTGATGTTCCTTGTGACTCAGGTTCGATTGTCACTCTCCTCATTATTTTCTGCGGCATCCAAGTGAAGAGCGAATACGTGTGGCGCCGGTTTGACTCGGATGGGAGGCGAGTGATGTGTGTAAAATGCAACATATAAATTACATCAAATGAGGCATAAAACTAACCATTTTTTAGTACTAATTTTGGAAAAAAGCGTGCTTTTGTCTTCCTTTTGAATTTACAGGACCAAATGAGCTTAAACGAGCAAAATGAACAAATATGCATCAAAAACTAACATAAATACAAAGAAAAGGAATAAACGTGACATGTTCGACCCCTCGACAGCATCCCCAAGAGCAAAAACAAGAAACAGAAGGCTGACCACGGCCCGTGCCCACTGGACACGGGGGCGTGGTCAGGTGTCTGCAGAAAGGACAAAGCTGTAGAAGCTTCTACGCCCACCACGGGTGCGTGCCCAGCTCAGCACGGGGCGTGGTCAACGCTAAGATTCGCAGAATCTTGCAAAATCTTGGTAGTACAAATACGCTTCTGCACACGGGGCCGTGCCCACTCGATACGGGCCGTGTTGAGCCCTATGCTGACAAATGCAATTAATGAAGGAAGAGAAAATGATGGCCACGGGGCGTGTTCGCTGGACACGGGGCCGTGACCGGGCTTCTTCTCAGGCTATAAATAGGGGTGCTTGGTTAACTTCAAAGCATCCCTTGGCAAACTACATCTCTCCCACTTTGCCATCATTCCACCACCACTACAACACCCACATCCACCACCATCATCCACCTTAGAGTGTGTATAGTAGTCTCGGGATCCAAGATAAATAGTAAGAGTTCTTGTCAATCAAAGGTCATGTTTGGCTAAGTCTCTTACATCACCTGGTGAAGACAAGTCTTTAATGTATTAATTTTGATTTTTAATTTTTTCGCACTTTTTATTTGGTTTTGTATTAATGACTTTAATAACTAGTTTCTTATGTTGAAGGTGAAACATCTTTATCATTTGTCCGTGGTGTCTTGGCATTACTTTACTGTCTATATAAAGTAAAAGATTTACACCATTCATATCTCTATGGTCTATATAGAGATATGTTAGCTACCTGATCGGGGGTTAAGGGAATGGTTTAGTAAGGTACTTGCCTTGTTCAGTGTATAGATTCTGCAAGGACCTAGGTCAAGCTTACTAGGACCTCCTTCAATACCCATTGGTATTGGATGGTGGGGGATGCGAATGGCTTGATCCCCTCATATGTAAACTACTATTAATACATTAAACTGGCTATTTGGGATTGTATCCCTGCTAACTCAAACCACTTAGCTGAGGGTAACGTCACCTTCAAAAGAGGGGCCTACCACTTTTCGCATTAATAACTTAATTAATTATCTTTCAATATTCTGACCCTTTGGGATTGTATCTTTGCTGACTCAAACCACTGGGTTGAGGGTAACGTCACCTTCAAAAGAGGGGCCTACTACTATAACTAAGATAATCTCTTAAAAAGTGCAAAAGTGCGGAAATCATCAAAGGATACATTAAATGCGAGTCAGATCAAAGTGATTCATCTTGTCTATCTGTTTTTATTTTAAATTTTATTCTGCATTTTTAGTTTTTATTTTCATGTTTTAAAATCTTTTCTAAAAAATTTTAGATTGATTAGACGTTGAGGATAAACCGGTACTAAAAGCTCTTGTGTCCTTGGACGACCTCGGTATCTTACCAACGCTATACTACGCTCACGATGGGTGCACTTGCCCATGTGTGTGTTTAGTGTTAGTAGAATATCGTGTTTTATAAATTTAAAACTTGACTAATGTGTAAAATGGGCTTAAAATATCCATAAAAACATAATACACTCGACACACACCAGCGAGGTTTTACCGATTATTCCACTGCGATGCCTTCGGGGGGTGGAGGACAGGTTTCCGCGCATCTGTGGAGAGCCAAGGGGCTGGAGGCGGTCGAGTAGTCGACTTTGGCCACAGCGCCCGGTGTCACGGTGGTTGGCATGTCTTTCCTTGCCATTAAAAAATCATTTCTGTTGCATTGCGTTTTTATTGACGAAGCACCTGCACATAATGTTTTTTCTTGGTTTTTCATGGTGGCTGCTTATGAGCAAAACAACGACGGGATATAACAGGGGTGCGTACAACAGGGGTGCGAACAGAGCAATGATGTGTCCGAACAACGTCGAAACTTCGTCTTGAAACAACGGTGTGTACAGCGGTGGCGCGTAGGAAGCGAACGGAGGCTGGTAGTGGTACGAAGGTACGGTGACAGGTGGTGGTTGCGGCGGCAGGTAGTGGTTGCACTGCTGCCGTTGGCAGAGGGGGTGGGTGGTCGAGCTGTGGTGGTGGTGGTGGTGGTGGGATGAACACTAAGGTTCTGATGGGTTTTTTAGATCTAGGGTTAAATGAGATTAATTTAGGACTAAAATGTATCTCTCTATGTTTTTTGTTATTTGCCACGTGTCATCCTATTATTGCTTTCTACACTTCCTAGCTAAACCAAACTTCCTATTTGATCCTCACCCCTATTATCAAATAAAAAAGTAATAGTCATTATATCCACAACCTCAAAGTTATGTATCACTATTTTGCTTGCCTACCTTACTACTGGGCATTAATCTCATAAATTTACATGTATGTTTATAGTCTACGGCCTACGCGACTAGAATCGTGTGTCACGCTTTTGCTCGTGTAGTATAAGAAACCGACCATTCAGCGGTAATTCACTGAATCCATCATCTTCGCGGATTATGAACCGTCCATTTTGATCCATTGCTATAATCTCATCAATTCACATGTATGGATTTCGAAGGCCATGTGCGACAAAAAAATAGACCCTTAAATAAAAACTTTTATATAAACACACAGGTAGTTCGCAGGACGATATTCGTTTTAAAATAAGGTTGTTCATAAGCCGAATCTAGTCTAACCGAAATTTTGAGCTCATGCTCGACTCGTTTTTTTATAAACCGAGCCAACTTGGCTTGCTTTGTCTCGGGTTCAAGGACTAATTAAACTTGTTTATCCTTTTTAATTCGTGTTCAAGTAGTACTTTAGTAAGGTATCCAAGTTCTCAATCTATAAAGAGCACGTGCTAACCATCTTTGATGTGGAGCAAATCCAAGAGCTGGCGCATTCCTACATGGACTGACTAGATAAAAGGGAAACCGGGCAGAAAATCCTTTAAACAATCGTAACTTGGGCTATGGTTGGAGTTATAGGGCCTACGACCAGGTGATGAAAAGGCCTCGACGATCCGGATCACTTGACAACAGGCTCGAATTCCTTGATTTAGGGCTCTAATTTCGTCAATCTTCCATACTTTTCTTTTTTTAGCTAATAATGCGTAAATCATTGATTAGCGTGATGTACATCTTTATTTATTGTGTTAATTTTAATTTATTTCAGTTTGTTTGTAATTTCAGAAAGGGTAAATTACACTTTTCGTCCTTTATGTTTGTGTTAGATAGCCTTTAACTTTAATAATTACATTCGCAGTCCTTTTTTTGTAGAACTCATTACACCCTACGTCCTTTACCACTAACTTGGTTAAAATTTTCAATTAAATCCTTTCACATAAGGGTAGTTTTGTCTTTTTACCAATTTAATTAAATTAAATTTTAGAACAAACATTTAATTCTATCTCATCTCATCTCAGCTCTCTCTCTCTCTCTCTTCAACCAAATCCCACCACCGCCACTGACAACCACCACCACCACCATAAAATATCCAAATTCCTTCACCAGATTTGGGGGTTTCATTCGAAGACGAAGACCCTTGCTCGTCAATGGAACCTATTCATCAGGAAGACGATTCATCTTCATCTTCACCTTCCTCACCAACCCGCGGCGTAAAAGAAGACTTATCAGAGATCACAAAAACCCTAACTCGTCAACTATGGGGCGTCGCTTCCTTTCTCACTCCTCCACCTCCCTCTGTCCCAATCAATCATCAATCGGATCCATCAGATCTGGAAGATGCTGCTCCGGAGGGGATATTAGGGATACATAGAGACTTTGCAGAGATTGGAGGGAGGTTTCAGAGTGGAATATCGAAGTTGTCGAATAATATTGATGTGTCGGAGACCAGATGTTATCGATTATTATGTCCAAATTTTGACCCGGGTTTTGGGCAGGTCAGTATATTTTATTTTATTTTCTTCCGTTGGAATCGGGGTTTTGAAATTGGTGTAAATATAGAATTACCCTGATGAAATATATTTACAAAATCCAATCAGATTGTATAAAAATCCAAGCTTGACAATCAAATTCATTTTTTAGTACAGTATATTTGTATGTGTGGATTTGTATTAGTAATTAGCTCCATGTTTTGTTATGTTGGACAAAGTTTTAACCTTTTTTTGTTTTTGTTTCTTTTGGTTTGAATTAAACAGTGAGAAGGATGCTTCCCTTTTCCCACTTAAACAAATTTACAATTAAATGTAGTTAAATATTAGTCTGCTAGATTAAGTCCAAAGATTATGAATTCAACAACAGTGCAGAAGGTATAGAGGTTGGAGAGAGGGGGAGTTTCGTTGGGGGCAGGATGAGGTGGTGGTGGCGGCGGGATGATGTGGTGGTGGTGGCAAGATGTGATAGTTAGGGTTTTAGGGTTAAGAAATTGGGGAAGATGATGTTTATATGATTTTTTTTATTTATTAAACATTTAAATAAAAGTATAAAATTTACCATAATACCCTTAAGTGAATAAATTTAACAAAAAAAATTTAACCAGGTTTGTGCTAAAGGACGTACAGTGTAATGAAAAGAATTGTGACTGTAATTATTGAAGTTAAAGGCTATCCGTTGCAATCTGGTACAAACATAAAGGACGAAAAGTGTCATTTACCCTTTCAGAAATTTGACAAACCTGCCAAATTAAAAAAAATCTCTATAAAAGGGTTCCTCGTGTATTGTATTTTTCATTCATAAATTATTTTTCTTTTAAGAAACAATGTTTTATTTATTCGCTTCCGCTCGACGCCAATCTTGGAAACCTAAATTGAAATAAAACATAGGGTCCTTTTCAAGTTTCATTGTTAGAAGAAACTCTTCTCATTTATTTGGGCTTAGACTATACGGTGTTGAAATGGTTTGAAAATTGAGCATTTTTCGATACACGGAGGACACGTCAGCGTGTGTCAGAAACGAGACGTGGTGCAAAAAACGAGGGGTGTGGGACGGGTCGGGGAAAAGTGGCCGTTATTCGACATGTATCACCTAGTTTTTGTTATTATTTTATTGTTTAAAACTATAATTTTTTAAACTACCTATGTAAAAAAATATTAGACAAATAAAATAAAAAGAAGATTACATAATTCAAATAAAAAAGAGTATTTAAATTGAAAATAAGGAAACCTAGAAACCCGAAGCTTAAAAAACCGAAACTAACTATGATATTTTGCCTTTATTTCTTCTTTCAGCTTCTCGTAAATTCCCATCTCTTCGGCATCAAGGTGGTCGATCTTCACAGCGAGGAATTACATATCCGATTTCCTTTCCTCGTGCTTGAAATCTCGAGGGCTTTCATTTTTTCGGTGTTTCTTTCTTTCTTGTTGAATGTTGTTGAACATAGTTATTTGATCTTGGATGTCGGCTAACGCGATGTTTCTTTCGTCACTCGTAGTGTATGATTTTTGCGCCCTCTTTTTTGATTTGTCTCTTCCAGGTGGGCGTTCGGCTTCAAAATCATCGTCGCTTAAGTTGATCTCAAACTCGGTACGAGCATCCGAGCGATTGGTGGAGGAGCAACTTTTTAGACCTTTTGGACGATGATTGTCGAGCTAAAGTTACTCGTGCACATTTTGGGGAGATTTTCGCAACTTCCCAACAATGCATAAATTTCAAGGTGGCTTTCTTTCCTTCCGAATACAAGGCCATCACACGCATCAAAAAGCCGGATTCCGTTTCGCCACTTTTTGGGTTGTTCTTTAGGTTGTTTTAGTGGTCGTTGAAGACAATCATGGCAATATTTACGATAAATAAAAAGCGAATGATACCTAAAAGCGAATTCTCCGAAATGGAAAGCTAAGATTTCATCAACACCAACTCTTCATCATTCGTCCACGAATATTGTAACACCCCGAAAATATAAACCTGTTATTATAAATTCAATGTTGGTAATAAACAAAATAAACTTACTAGGAATAAAAATAACCTAGTTAGTTAGAATTCTTGTAGTAATATGGGAGTTGATTAAAAACACCTAAAATAAAACTTGACAAATAGTTGAGGGGCCAAAGGTGTTAAAATTTAAACTAGTTTTATTAAAACAAAAATTAAAATCCCAAACACACACTTGTGTGTGTGTCTGGATCGATCAAACACAGGGGGGCGACCAGACTCCTCATTCAAACCCTAGTTCTTGCAAAATTGATCAAATTGAAGGCACAAATCCATCCCAAATCGATAACCAAGCATAAATTAGTGATCACCTCAGTAAAAGGATCATAAGGTATGTAAAAATTTCACTATTTGGTTCCATCCTAAAATCTGGATGAACAAAAAAGATTTGAAATTGTGCTTGCATGATTATCGTTTGGATAAAATTGGGATGAAATCGTGTCTAGGAATAAACCCTAGTCATTAGCTTGTTGAATTTTGCTCATCCTTATGAGATTTATAATCACCAATATAGGTGTTTAGTGGGTTTTGTAGAAATATGTTAAACACTAGGATTATGATTGTCACACTAGTGTATTTTGAGCTCTATAGAGTAAATCCAGAATGCTGATGTAAAAATTTGACATTGAACTTGTCTAATTGATGTTTAATCTTTGCTAAGTAGTTAGTCATGAACTTGATTGTTAATTTTATGAAATTATGCCCTTTAGGTATTTGTAGAAACGCCTAAAAGAGAGCTAAGTGTTGGAATTTTGAATTAAAACGCATATTAGTATGTTATGATGAATTATGCGATATATGTTATGATAAGAGTTCTAAACGAAAGATTGGTTGAACTCTATAGGCAAGGAAACCGGAACGCCGAACGGACAAGCCGGTGGCGATACACGTTTAAAAGGAGCGCTTTGAAGGTACATAACTACGGTTCCGTTACATTATGATTGATCATGTATTTTGTTAATCGACTTGTGTTAGAACGTTATGTAAACTTGATAATTAGTTGAAGTGACAAAGTTCACTAGTTAAACAAATGGGTCAAATGTTGGTTAAGATTAAGTTTGGTGTGTCGTAAAGTGGTGGTTTCCATTAGACAACCAAACAGGTCGAATATCGGGTAAGTTGGCAGTGATGAAGTGATTACGATAATCACTCGTTAACTATGATTTATGAAAATGTAGTCCGTTGAACGGATGCGCCGAAAGTCTAACTTTCCTTGAAAGAATCCATGATATGGGTCAAAAGGAAAGTATCAAAATTGTTGATTAGTAACAATGTCATTGACTTAAATCGTTCACAACAAGCACGACATATTGTGTGCATAAGTATTGTGAATAGCAGTGAACGCCAATGTTGATAAGCCCGGGTAGAAAGGGGTAATTTAGCTTAGGAACCGTTGTGGGCAAATTATGTAAGGTTCAACAAATAACCAAATGGGTCGAATAAATAAAAAGGGAAATTTTTAGGTGATCAACCTATAAACGAGATTTTTGCAAGTAATGATAGTAGACGGGTCCGTATTTAAATTACGGACGCGTAGGAAAAAGAATCTCTTAAAACAGACTTGTAAATAAAAAGTTATTAACATTTAAAGTTTGAATTTTGAGAAAAACTGGAGCTGGGCAGAAAATGCAGACCCAGAGCCGGATCTGCTGGAAAACAACCTCCCCCGTGGCATGCGACGGGGTGAGCTGGTCCTGGCGCGACACGCGGGGCCGCCCGCCACAGATGTTAGGAATTCTATCGCGTGGCGCGAGAGACTCAGTTCCGGAAAATTATTTTTGTTTTCATTTGTTTGGTATTAGAACTTGAATATACATGTTTATATGTTATCAAAACTAATATTTGTGATGGTTTTGATGTTAGGTGTTATTGATGATGTCTCGGATGCCGATCAAGCTTTTAGCATGAACCGAACACCATAAATTTTGAAGCTTCCGCGAACAATGTCTTTTGTTTAGTTTAATATGGATTATGTAACACTTTATGCTACATTACGTTTTTCTTAACTAGTAAGGATGTAAAAATCCTAGATACTTTATTTAAGTAGGAACTTTAAACTTAACAGAAAATCTTTTTTTGTAAATCCGTATTTTCCTTAAACTAAATATGCATTTAGTAGTAATTTCATGTTAAAATGAGATGGGTGTTATAAGTTGGTAATCAGAGCTCAAGTTTGTTAACAAAGTGTGTTCGGTTCAAGCTTGATCAAACATCCGGTAAGAATCAATTACTTTAGTAGATTTTATTAAATGTAAGAAAAAGGAATGTGATTTGACGTGCACGGGAAGAGCGTGTCAACGCACTCGAACCCGGAAGGTGCACTAAATGAGAATGGTTAAAGCAAGTTATGAACTTGGCTAAACCAAAATAAATAAAGCATATGTTATAAAATGAAATGTTTAACAATTGCTATAAACATTTCAGTTTAAAGATGGCCGATGGAGATAACGATGATATGGTGCCGACAGTCACCGAAGAGATGAGGGAAGTGATTTCCGAAGAGGTAGGAAAGGCAATAAAAAACTGTCTAACTGGTTTTATAGACAAGATTCAGAATACAGTGCTAACAATAGTCGAAGAACAGATCAAAAGGTTGGAAGATAATGCCAACCAAGCAAAGGAAAAATCAGGAGAACGAAAGGCTTGTTCATATAACAAGTTCATGGCATGCAAACCACCAATTTATAACGGGGAGGTTGATCCGATAGTATGTCAAAGATGGTTAAGTGACATGAAAGGGGTGTTTGACAGAACCCATTGCGACGTGAATGACTTTCTTAGACTACAGTACGGGTCAACTGAGAGGTCAAGCGAAAGACTGGTGGGTTAACAAGAAGAAAGAGATTGGAAGTGAAGCGGCTAAGGCCATGACATGGGAAGAGTTTAAGGTGCCGTTCCTTAAACATCATAGTCCTAAGGCGGTTATTAACAAGATTAAGGAAGAATTTATTCAAATGAGGCTAAAGGGCGAATCGATAGACAAGATCACGGACATCTTTCTTGATAAGTTGAAATTTTTTGACGAGCTTGTGATGAATGAAGAGCAGAAGACATATTATTATTATTACAATATGTTGAGAGCCGAATATCGGGAGTTTATGACTCCCTCAAAGTACGAGACTCTCACCGAGATCATAAATACTGCTCGGGAACGAGAGATTGAATTGAAAAAGCAATTTGAGCGGGGTGAACGAAGAGCGATAGATGTTAACCCGAGCCCTACAAAGAAGGCACGAACAACTAAAACAGTAAAGAAGACGGAAGTGAAGGGTGGATCACCGAGTTGCAAGGTATGCGGAAAGGGGCACAAGGGCGAATGTCGCTTTAAAGATAAACCATGTCCCATATGCGGGAAAATAGGGCATACGGGTTCCTTATGCCCGGGAAAAGTTTCAGTTTGTTATAAATGCTACAAGCCGGGCCACAAGAAATCTGAATGCCCGGATTTGGTCGGAAAGAAAGATGGCAAGGGCTCGCAAACAGAAGCTCAAAAGGCAAAGGCCAGATCCTTCCAGCAAACTGCGGCCGAGGCAAAGATAGAGCCCGATGTGGTCTCAGGTATATTTGTAGTAAACTCAATTCCCGCACGTATGTTATTTGATACGGGTGCAAATAAATCCTTTATTTCACATGGATTTATTCGACATCCTTCATTTTTATTAACCAAACTGCCTATGCCTTTAGAAGTAGAAATAGGTGACAACAAAAGCTTTATAGTGTGTGATGTGTGCCGAAACTGTAAATTGAGTATTGATGACGAAGAATACTCGATAGACTTGATCCCGATGTCAATGGGAGAGTTCCAAGTAGTTGTCGGGATGGATTGGTTATCCTGACATCACGCGAAGGTTGTATGTTTCCTAAAAGAGATAAAACTAACATCTCCGAGCGGAAAGCACATTACTATCTATGGTGAGAAAGGAGGAAATTCTGTGATATGTTCGATGATAAATGCTCACAAGCTTATGGGACGCGGATGTAAAGCATTTATGATACATGCAAGTGAACCGGAGAAAGATTCTCCGAAGGTTGGGGATGTGCTGGTGGTACGTGAATACGAAGACGTGTTTCCGGAAGACTTACTGGGAATACCGCCTGAACGGGAAGTAGAATTCAGGATCGAATTGGTTCCCGGTGCAAAACCTGT
The DNA here is from genome assembly GCA_030545235.1 of Helianthus tuberosus. Taxonomy (NCBI): domain Eukaryota; kingdom Viridiplantae; phylum Streptophyta; class Magnoliopsida; order Asterales; family Asteraceae; genus Helianthus; species Helianthus tuberosus. The sequence goes on along the minus strand of CM060424.1, from coordinate 55,574,393 downwards.
AGCTAAGGCACCATATCGACTTGCGCCATCGGAACTACGGGAGTTGATGTCTCAGATTCAAGATGTAGGATCGTTGAATCGATCAGAAGAGTTCTAGACCAAATCAGAGGTGGAATTCAGTGATTTGATCTTCATTGCAGCTTGAAATACACTTAGAAGTAGATTAAATGTCGGTTGTATTGATTTCACAACGTTACAAGAGCTGGCGACACTTCGCCAGAGCTTCGCTACCGGAATCAGAAAGTTACAAATGAAGACCCAAGACCCTCTATTTATAGGAGAAGCCAGGTCGCACTAATCATGCTTCACACGACCTGGTCCAGGTTGCACGACCTGGCCAGGTTGCACGAACTGGTCACCTCGCACGAGGTGGCTGGTTCAGACCCGTTTCCCGTTTTACTCGAACAACGTGTCTTGGTCTATCTAACCTATTACATGACTCAATACAAGATGAAGTCAACAAACATATGCACTAACAAACTCTCCCTTGGATGATGACGAGTCTTCAGTGTGTCGAGTCTTCAGTCTTGATCAGTCTTCACGCTCTTTCCAAAGTATCTTTCTCTATAAGCATCATCATCAATCTCTATCTTCTTCTATCAGAATCTCAACCTGACTCTATTCTCTCTCTATTCTCTTCTATCGGAAACCTAGCTTTAATCTGCATACGCTTATGCGGAAAATCTTCAGGAATCGAAACCTAGCTTTTTCAAAGCTTTTTACCTGCACATACTCTACCCAAAACATAAGTTTTTTTTATTTATAACAATTTTAGAAACTTCTTGAATCATTCTCAAATCAACATGATCTCACATTTATGATCTCTGCTTAACCACTTGTATTCGTAACACTCAAATTTGGTTTCAAATTAATGAACCATTTAATCATTTCAAATTCATTTGTCATTTCAAACAAACTCTCCCAACCATTGTTGTTCATCATGTTCAGCACTTGGAACTTTGAAAATCAGCTTTCCAACATCAGTTTTCAAAAATAAGATGAAATAAATTCTTTTTGAATTTTCAAAATTTTATGCTAAAACACACTGAAAATCTTTTTGAATTTTGGGAAATAAACTATATACAGACATCTTTTTGTGAGTTTGTGTAAAAGGATCATATCAGTTTATGACAAATCACTAGTACCGTTGAGCTTTAAACACTTTAAGATCTAAACGATTCACTTAGATTGTCAGTATACTGATCCACTTAAATTTTCACACAAAGTTCAATTGTTTCGAGATACGAGAATTAGTGTTTTAAGGACTTAAACTTATTCGCGTGTCCCACCTCAGAATATACTCCCGTATCCAGACTCCTATATTCAGTCTTACAGGTGAATGTACACAAATGATATTTGTAAATGGGTAATGCGAGGCCATGAGAGCTCAGGCTAGAACTTCCGTTCAATCAGAGAGATGATGGCTCGACTTTAGGTGTGTTCCCTTTAGAGAATCTTTTCTTCAACAGCACATGATTAGCATTTTTCAATGTTTCATCATTTTTTATGCTAAGGGTGGGCTTTATGATTAAAGCAGTTGCAAAGTATTATACGAGGACTAGGCTATTGCTCCTGCAAAATCAGAAGTCCTGGTATAATACCCCAGATATCATCACGCACAAAGACCTAGTATGTCAGAAATAGAAAGCCCTTCAAACAAGATTTCAGGGGTTACCTATATATCCGAGAGATGTTCCCCACGAGATAAGCAAGTTATTTGATATTTAGGTTTATATCTCGAAAACAATCTACTAAGCTTGTAAAAACCTACTGGCATATCATCAGTGAGACCGTTTATCACATTTTAACTTTCCAATTCTTTAGCATAATGTGATTGTCTACTGATGTACTATCATTTCCTTTTTTTCACAACAAAACTCATTTTTATTTTTCGATTTTTTTTTTTGTATTTTAGATTTTATCATGTTTTTGGATTTTTCAAATTTTCAAAATTTCTAAATTTTTTTACTCCCCCTAAATTCAAAAATATGTTTCAATTTTTGATTTTCCGGGAAAAATTGAAAGTAAAAGCAATAAACTGAACAAATAAAATGACAAACTGATATGAATTGCTTCAATTCGCCATTCACTTGGCGTAAACAATCAGAACTCCCCCTGACAACAAACTATTTTCCCAAAAAGATTTCAAAACACTTAAGTTTGTTTTAATCAAAATGGTTTTTCCGGAAAATTAGTTTTGTTGATTTCACACATCATGGGGTTTAATTCATCATTTTTTTCTTTTGATCACTTGTGAAAACTATTATTTGACATTTTTCAAAACATTTTTCAATAATGATGCCGATTCATGCTCCACGATTACTAACTTGGGAGCTCCGGCAATTCAGGATTTTTAAGCAAAGAATACAGACACCCAAGCCTGACCAGCTTTGGGTGTAACCGAGTTATTTTCACTCGGTGTGTAAGTTCTCCTCTTTGATTCATAAAATTCTTTAACTCCTTTGGCCCTACCATCGACCATTTTTCCAAAAATATGTTTCACTTTGCCATTAAACGCTTTTTTGACATCAAATTCTTTCTTTTCAGAATAGAATTGATTCGAAATATCTACTTTTCCAACTTTTGTTTTAAATTTTCAATCCGCAATGGTGGAAAGTTTGCGTCATCCATTGACGGAACTGAATTTTCTCTTTTTGGCTCAACTTGTGGCTCCTCTGACTTTGACGAGTCAGATTCATTGCCAGAAAGTGCCTCCTTTGCTTCCGAAGAAACAAATTCATCGCCAGATTTAGCATCTGATTTCTTAACAACCCACGTTTGATTGTTAAGTTTCACATTTCTTTTGTAAAAACGTCTTGAACTCTCACCAACTTCAAATGTAGAATTTTTAAACACTTTGAATTTGTCCGTTGGTGGTTCATTTTCATCAATTTTTTTTTTCTTTAAATTTAGAAAGAACTTCCTGTTTTATGTTGATTGCCTTTGGACAGTTCCAGCCGATGTGACCAACTTCATTGCATCAGTAACAAGTTCTTGTCTCCTTTTTCTGATTAGCTTCATTCTTCTCATGTTTCTGTTTTTCTGCAAGAAACGCTTTGTTCGATTGCTTCCAGAATGAGCTCTTTTTCTCTTCTTCAGAACTTGCTCCTGAAACAAATACAGTTTTTGATTTAAAATCTTTAATATTTTGATTATTTTCAACATAAAAACCCAACCCCTTCTTTTTGAAATTGCTTTTATGATTCAGTTTCTTTTGATGACCTGGACCGAAACCTTTCTTCTTGTTTAAACGTTGTTGAACTCTAGAAGTATATTTAGGTTTTGAAAAACCAATTTTATTTTGTATTTCTAAAATTTTGATTTCTATCAATTTAAAAACTATTTTAATATTTTCAATTTTCACATTTTTAATTGGAAATTCCTCATCAGAATATAATTTGTCTGAATCAATCAAAGTATATGCCACTTTGATTGTTTCGTCATTCAAATTATTTTTTGATATCAGAAAATCTTTATTGTAAACCCTTTTGACCGATGATTTCGAATTGTCCACTGATGAACTTGAACTCTCAGATTCAGACTTTGACTTTGACTCTGACTCTGACTCCTCATCCTTATCCAACACCTGATCGACCACTTTCTTTATTAACTCAGACTCATGATCAGTGTCAGACGATGTGAATGTGACGTCAATGTTGTCTGGTAACTCATCAGTTGTTTCAGACTTTAACTTTATATTGACTGCCTTTTTGACTTGTTCCGAATTTGGTTTTCTGGGAGAATAACCTTCCCAAACTGGAGGCGGACACTTTTTATAATTTGCACTTTGTTTCTTACCAGTATCCGTATCTTCCGACTTCTTATCTTGAAAGGCTTCAAAATCTGCTACTGTCGGATAGATTCTATCAATCAAGTAATCAGAACTTGAGTAACTCTGCAGCAATCGTCTGATTCTTTCATTCTCAATCTTTTCAGTCTCCAATTCCTTCTTCAACATTGCACACTCATCAATATAGTGATTGATGGCCTTCTGCTTAGACATCATCACTGCATTCATCATTGTCAAAACATCTTCCCTTTCTGAGTTTGTCTTTTCCAACTGATTAACCGTTCTGTTCAACACATCATACGATTCTTTTACGTACTTAACATCAAACAACAATTGTTCTTTCATTTTGTCTAGCTCACTATACTTCTTATCTTTCTCTTCACAATGTTTGCATGGTTCCAAACATTTCAGACAATGTTTTGTGACCTCTACAATCTTTTCAATCTCAACAATCTTTTCAACAACTTTAACTTCTTCACTCTATTCATACTTCTCGTCCTCCTGAACAACATTCTCACATTTTACCTCTTTCTTTTCTTTTGCTGCTCGTTTCTCCTTTAGCTTCTCCAATTTATCTGCAAAATAAAATTTGAAACTTTCAGGAGATAAATGAATTTTACCAATGTTTATTAGTTTAATTTCTTCATCATCATCACTGCTATCAATTGATGATTGATCAAAGACTGGTGTCTTTTCTGAACTATCTTCTGAAGAGACAGACTCTCCATCTTGACTTTTCTCATCATTTGTAAACACATCCATCAATTCTTTCATTAACTCTGGCTCTTGAATGATCTGTGCAACAAATGCTCTAAACTTTGAGTTACTTTCAGCCGGAATATATTTGTCCCAGCTAAATCCCTCTGGTAATCTTTCATCTTCTTGATCTGGAGGCATAGTAATACAAGCTTTCTTCTTTCCATCTTCAATCGGAATAGTACGAGATGATGACGGTTGTTGAGCTACTTGATGATATATTGCTTTCCGATAATATTCATTGTTCCCGAAAGGATTCTGAGCTCCACCTGCTTCTCGGTTGGTACATTCCCTCTTGAAATGTCCTTTTTCCCTGCACCGAAAACAAGTAGCTTTAGACTTATCAAAACCTAAAGTAGAAACATTAGCATCACATAAGTCATCTCTTCTGGTAATCTGCTTAAATTTCTCAGCTCTCCTCAACACACTTGCTAAACACCACTTAATATCCATTAGCTCCATTTCCTCAGCATCAATCTGATCGTAATCCTCTTTTGTTAATATAGGATTTCCGATCCTTCCCGCAACCAAACTCTCATATGATTCTAACACGGTAACTAGTAATGCCATATGACCTTTAGCCACTTCTTCAGAGAAATTCTGACCGTTCTGAAGATGCAACGCGATGTTGCATTGTAGCACATGACCATTACCATTGTTTGAGCTTTGAGATTGATAATTTGAAGTTGAAAAATTAGGATTAACACTCGGATATGAAGAAAATCCACTGTTGTTGATTGAACTTTGATTGAGTGATCCGGATGAGTTTTCTGTGCTGAAAGCGGGCTGGATCTTTGGACTAGCTTCAACATTTTGAACATTTCCTTTGAAATACATCTTTATATCTTGTTGACCACTTGAATTGTTCATTCTAGCGATCTTTTGTTGTTCAAGATCTTGTCCTTCAAGTTTTTCAATGAATTGAGCAATTGACAATCTATCATACTCTCCGGTATTCTTCAAAATCATAAGATATGTACCCCATCATTTTGAGGTAAAGCATCGGCTAATTTTTCAACCCATTCCTTTCGATCTTTTTTTATATCCAACCGAGTCATTGAACGCACTAAATGACAATATCTCTCAATAAGAGTCTTTGTAGTTTCACCCGGCAAACTTAAAACAATTCAAATTCTTTCTTCAATAATGATTTTTTATTCTTGATCATCTCCGTACTTCCTTAGAATTTTGTGCGAAGTGCTTCCCAAATCGAACCTGCACTACCACCATGTTGAAGTAATACGAAAATGTCTTCTTTCACAGCTTGTTGAAGTAAACTGATCATCATTTTTTCTTCCTTGTACATGTCTCTCTCTTTATCCGAAAATTCAGAAATAATCTTTATAACTCCCATATCAGAACGAGGTCGAACATACTTAGTTTCAATACACTCCCAAGACCTTAAATGGTTTGCTTGAACCCAATTCTCAAACCGTTCTTGCCAACTGTAATATTCTTCAATGCTCATCAGCTTTGGGGGTTTCTGCAGCATTCCCCTTTCATTTTCCATGTTTACGTTCTGAGCAACTGAACTTGCAGTAGCTGTGGTAGTACCGAACGCGTTATAGAATTCGTTTTCCATGTATCGGTATCGAGAGTTCACAAAAACAGACTTTTCAAACGATCTGGTCAAACCACACGACCTGACCCAAACGATCTGGAAAGTTGAAGCTATCTGATCAACTCGTGCGAGCTGGGAAAATTCCAAATGAGCTGAATTATCACACCATGCCATCTGACAAGATTTCTTTCAAACGGCCTGAAGATATTTCGAACGATCTGAGCTATTTAAAAGGCTTTCAAAATCTGAAACTTTCACATGTACTAATGAATCAAATCTCTGACAATTATTAAATGCTTACACACATACCACTATATCACATGCAATGTCTGATGTTACTCTATTTCAATTGGACCGAAAACTTTGATTATTATGAATAATGTGCCGCTAATTATTATTTCACATGAATTGAATAAAATGGCCGACAAAAACTCTATTGACTATAAAGTTTTATTGAAGCTCTCATCCAAATCACATGCTTACTGATATTATCAAAAGCAATTTGCCGACAACTTTAAGTCAAAACTCAATTTCATTGGGCTGCACAACTCATTCAGTCAAAGCACATGGGTCGGTGATTTGTTTCACTTGCAAACTCGATTTCAAACAACCTGATGTGATGTTCAAACGATTTAGTCCTAATGTCAAACGACCTGGACCTAATTTCAAGCCGTGCGACCTGAACTCAAGCGACCTGATTCAGTTACATGTGACCTGAACTCAAACCGTGCGAGTTGGAAGTATTTTCATACGACCTGGTTCAGGTCGTGCAACTTGGACATAATTTCGAACGATCTGAAGTAAAACTCAAACGATCTGATGAGATTTCACGCGATTTGAATGTTTTTCGTCCAATAGTTCATTATTTTGTCAATTTTTATCAATTTTTAGGTTGAATTTACCATCCAATTTGTTCACCGATTGTTCAAAACAGTGTTTTACGTATTATGTGTGAGATTCAGTCCATTTTAACCACAAATTCACGGTTAATTTTGAGAAAAAATGAGTAGAAATCAGATTTATCGGTGAAAATAAGCTGAAATGGTAAGAAATCTTCCTCCTGAGCTCTGATACCACTTGTAGGATCGTTGAATCGATCAAATGAGTCGATCAGAAGAGTTCTAGACCAAATCAGAGGCGGAATTCAGTGATTTGATCTTCATTGCAGCTTGAAATACACTTAGAAGTAGATTAAATGTCGATTGTATTGATTTCACAACGTTACAAGAGCTGGCGACACTTAGGCAGAGCTTCGCTACTGGAATCAGAAAGTTACGAATGAAGACCCAAGACCCTCTATTTATAGGAGAAGCCAGGTCGCACCAATCATGCTTCACACGACCTGGTCCAGGTCGCACGACCTGGCCAGGTCGCACGAACTGGTCACCTCGCACGAGGTGGTTGGTTCAGACCTGTTTCCTGTTTTACTCTAACAATGTGTTTTGGTCTATCTAACCTATTACATGACTCGATACAAGACGAAGTCAACATACATATGCACTAACACAAGACCTGATTGACAAGGGGTTTATTAGGTCGAGTATGTCTCCATGGGGTGCACCGGTACTGTTCGTGAAAAATAAGGACGGGAGTATGCGAATGTGTATCGATTACCGGGAGTTAAACAAACTCACAATTAAAAATCGATACCCGCTCCCAAGAATTGATGATCTATTTGACCAACTACAAGGCGCGAGTTGGTTCTCCAAGATTGACCTTAGATCGGGGTATCATCAGTTGAAGATCAAGGAGGAGGATGTACCGAAGACGGCCTTTCGTACGCGGTACGGACAGTACGAGTTCCTCGTGATGTCCTTTGGGCTAACAAATGCACCCGCGGCTTTCATGGACCTCATGAACCGGGTTTGCAAACCGATGTTGGATAAGTCGGTGATAGTGTTCATCAATGACATTTTGGTGTATTCAAAGAATGAAGCTGAACACGCGAGTCATTTACGCGAAGTGTTAGAGACGCTCAGAAGAGAAAAGTTATATGCAAAATTTTCGAAATGTGCCTTCTGGTTACGAGAAGTGCAATTTCTCGGGCACATCATTAGCGCAGACGGGGTGTTAGTAGATCCGTCAAAAATAGAAGTTGTGGCAAAATGGAACCCTCCGAAGAATCCTTCGGAAATCAGAAGCTTTTTGGGGCTTGCAGGATATTATAGGAGATTCATACAAGATTTCTCCAAGATCGCTACGCCGTTAACCAAATTAACTCGTAAGGAGGAAAAGTTCATATGGGGAGATGATCAAGAAAAAGCGTTCCAAACGCTTAAGGAAAAGTTGACCCACGCTCGGGTATTAACTCTGCTGGATGGAGTCGATGACATGGTGGTTTACTCGGATGCGTCACATTCGGGTCTTGGCTGCGTTTTAATGCAACGAAGCAAAATTATAGCTTATGCTTCAAGGCAACTGAAGGTGCACGAAAAGAAATACCCCACGCACGATCTTGAATTAGCGGCAGTGGTATTTGTGCTAAAAATATGGAGGCATTATTTATACGGGGTGAAGTGCACTATATTCACCGACTACAAGATTTTAAAGTACTTCTTCGATCAGAAGGAGTTGAACATGAGACAGAGGCGATGGTTGGAAACGGTAAAAGATTATGACTGTGAATTACATTACCATCCTGGGAAAACCAATGTATTGGCGGACGCGTTGAACCGAAAGGCAGATTATACTCCTTTACGGGTGCGATTGATGCAGCTTATAGTAACATCGGGTTTACTTGAACGAATCCGTGAAGCTCAAGTTGAAGCAATGAAAGAGGAAAATTAGAAGAAAGAAAGAATAGTAGGCCAACTGAAAGAGTTAACAGATAATAACAATGGGTTAAAAACCCGATTCGGTAGAACATGGGTTCCTAACTCGTATGGAGTTAAAAAGATTCTACTTGACGAAGCACATAAAACCCCTTATTCCATCCATCCGGGGGCGACCAAGATGTACAACGACTTGAAACAAAATTACTGGTGGTCCGGAATGAAAAGGGATGTAGTTAAGTATGTGGAGAAATGCTTGACATGTCTTCAAGTCAAGGCAGAACACCAAAGGCCCTACGGTAAACTTCAACCGTTGGATATTCCAGTTTGGAAAAGGGAACATATCACCATGGACCTATTGACCAAACTACCAAAGACGAACCGAGGGTTTGACGCTGTATGGGTAGTTATGGATAGACTGACTAAGAGTGCTCACTTTATTCCAATACGTGAAACTTATACGTCAGAACAGATGTCAGAAGTGTATACCAATGAGATAGTGGCACGCCACGGGGTACCCGTATCCATTGTGTCCGATAGGGATGCCGGGTTTACTTCAAACTTTTGGCGAGATTTCCAAGACCAGATGGGGATGAAACTGCCCATTAGCACTGCGTATCCTCAAAGGGATGGACAGAGCGAAAGAACGGTACAAACATTGGAAGACATGCTGCGGGCGTGTATCATCGATTTTGGGGGTAGTTGGGATGTTTACTTACCATTAGCATAATTTTCTTATAACAACAGTTACCATGCCAGTATCGGCATGGCTCCGTACGAGATGCTTTATGGTAGAAAGTGTAGAACCCCGGTGTGTTGGGGTGAGGTGGGTCCGCGGGAACTCTCCCATAAAGATGTAGTTCGAGCCACTAATGTGAAAATTGATACGGGTCGAACTCACTTGAAAGCGGCTCAAGATAGACAAAAGTCATATGCTGACAAAAGACGAAAACCGATTGAATTTCGGGTTGGCGATAAAGTTATGCTTAAAGTATCCCCGTGGAAGGGTATCATCCGGTTCAGAAAAAGAGGAAAGTTAAGTCCGAGGTTTATTGGGCCATTTAAAATCATTGAACGGGTTGGTAAGGTAGCATATCGCCTTGAACTACCGGAAGAATTGAGTGGAATCCATAGTACATTCCACGTGTCACAACTCCGAAAGTGTCTAGCTGTGGAAACAACTTATATCCACTACGATGACATCGAAGTGGACAATAGCCTTAATTATGCGGTGAAGCCAATTGAGATTCTAGATTGAAGGGTTAAAGGTTTGCGGGATAAGAAAATTGATCAAGTGAAAATCAAGTGGGAGCATAGAAAGGGTTCAGATACTACATGGGAATCCGAAGAGGAAATGCGACGTCTCTACCCAACACTATTCGGTATGTATTCCGGTTTTGAGGACGAAACCCTTTTAAGGGGGGTGGAGTTGTAACATCCCGAAAATATAAACCTGTTATTATAAATTCAATGTTGGTAATAAACAAAATAAACTAACTAGGAATAAAAATAACCTAGTTAGTTAGAAGTCTTGTAGTAATATGGGAGTTGATTAAAAACACCTAAAATAAATCTTGACAAATAGTTGAGGGGCCAAAGGTGTTAAAATTTAAACTAGTTTTATTAAAACAAAAATTAAAATCCCAAACACACACTTGTGTGTGTGTGTGTCTGGATCGATCAAACACAGGGGGCGACCAGACTCCTCCTTCAAACCCTAGTTCTTGCAAAATTGATCAAATTGAAGGTACAAAACCGTCCCAAATTGATAATCAAGCATAAATTAGTGATCACCTCAGTAAATGGATCATAAGGTATGTAAAAATTTCACTATTTGGTTCCATCCTAAAATCTGGATGAACACATAAGATTTGAAATTGTGCTTGCATGATTATCGTTTGGATAAAATTGGGATGAAATCGTGTCTAGGAATAAACCCTAGTCATTAGCTTATTGAATTTTGCTCATCCTTATGAGATTCATAATCACCAATATAGGTGTTTAGTGGGTTTTGTAGAAATATGTTAAACTCTAGGATTATGATTGTCACACTAGTGTATTTTGAGCTCTATAGAGTAAATCCAGAATGTTGATGAAAAATTTGACATTAAACTTGTCTAATTGATGTTTAATCTTGGCTAAGTTGTTAGTCATGAACTTGATTGTTAATTTTATGAAATTATGCCCTTTAGGTGTTTGTAGAAATGCCTAAAAGAGAGCTAAGTGTTGGAATTTTGAACTATAACGCATATAAGTATGTTATGACGAATTATGCGATATATGTTATGATAAGAGTTCTAAACGAAAGATTGGTTGAACTCTATAGGCAAGGAAACCGAAACGTCGAGCGGACAAGCCGGTGGCAATACACGTTTAAAAGGAGCGCTTTGAAGGTACGTAACTATGGTTCCGTTACATTATGATTGATCATGTATTTTGTTAATCGACTTGTGTTAGAATGTAATGTAAACTTGATAATTAGTTGAAGTGATAAACTTCACTAGTTAAACAAACGGGCCAAATGTTGGTTGAGAAAAAGTTTGGTGTGTCGTAAAGTGGTGGTTTCCATTTGACAACCAAACGGGTCGAATATTGGGTAAATTGGTAGTGATGTGGTGATTACGATAATCACTCATTAACTATGATTTTTGAAAATGTAGTCCGTTGAACGGATGCACCGAAAGTCTATCTTTCCTTGAAAGAATCCATGACATGGGTCAAAAGGAAAGTATCAAAATTATCGATCAGTAACAATGTCATTGACTTAAATCATTCACAACAAGCATGACATATTGTGTGCATAAGTATTGTGAATAGTAGTGAACACCAATGTTGATAAGCCCGGGTAGAAAGGGGTAATTTAGCTTAGGAATCGTTGTGGGTAAATTGTGTAAGGTTCAACAAATAACCAAATGGGTCGAATAAATAAAAAGGGAAAATTTTAGGCGATCAGCCTATAAACGAGATTTTTTGCAAGTAATGATAGTAGACGGGTCCGTATTTAAATTACGGACGCATAGGAAAAAGAATCGCTTAAAACAGACTTGTAGATAAAAAGTTATTAACATCTAAAGTTTGAATTTTGAGAAAAACTGGAGCTGGGCAGAAAATGCAGACCCAAAGCCGGATCTGTTGGAAAACACCCTCCCCTGCGGCATGCGACGAGGTGAGTTGGTCCTGGCGCGACACGCGGGGCCGCTCGCGGCCCGCGACAGATGTTAGGAAGTCTCTCGCGTGGCGCGAGAGACTCAGTTCCGGAAAATTATTTTTGTTTTCATTTGTTTGGTATTAGAACATGAATATACATATTTATATGTTATCAAAACTAACATTTGTGATGGTTTTGATGTTAGGTGATATAGATGATGTCCCGGATGCCAATGTTGGAACCTGAAGGTTTATGCATAGAGGTAGACATAGTTAATGGGTTGATTTTGTAATTGTTTAGTTTATGTTTTGGGTCGATTTGTATGGGTTGGGCTAGTTTGGTCGATTTCTAGTGGGCCTAGGTTACAAGTCCATCTAGTTAGTATTTAAACAAACCTCAACCATTTGGTTGAGGTTGATCAGTTGTTGCGACTTGAAGGACTAGCCGAAAACATCAAGGAGTCTTGTATCAGTCTTTGTTCATCATTGAATGCAAGTCTCGGTTTGTTTTTACTTCATATTGTTTCGGTTTACATTTGTTTTGTTCTTGAATCGACTTGTGATAGGATTCCGCACTCTCACAAGTTACAATTGATATCATTGAAAGATCTTAAGGGGTTTTACAATTGGTATCAGAGCCAAGAAACCAATCTTGGTTCCGTTTTGATATCATTCGGATTCAAGAACATCTTATGCTACTGATCTGGTTTTTCAGTGTTTGTTTTGCAGTGATAACATTTAAATCTTCAAACTGTTCTTAGTGATTATCGATAGAAATTACTGATTTTGGTTTGTGTGATTTCAGAAAAGTGTTAGCTGATTTCTCAGAGTTTTGGTGATCAAAGAAAATTCAAAGATTACGATATCTTTGAATTTTTGAAAAGTGCTGAAAATCAGGGATTACGAGTCAACAGATTTATCTCATATTTGTTTTGCAGGTCTCGACTCGCAATCAACCTGTGGTCTCGACTTGTCTGGCTCTGGTCTCGACTCGCAACCATCAGCTGTCTCGACTTTTCTGGTTTCAGTCTCGACTCGCAATCAACTACGGTCTTGACTTGTCATCATTTGGTCTCGACTAGCAACCATCTGTGGTCTCGACTTGTCTGCATTTGGTCTCGACTCGCAACCAACTGAGATCTCGAGTCATCTTGTTATTGTCTCGACTCGCAACTGTGATCTCGACTCACAACAACACTTAGCAACGTGAACTGGATTTGGACTTTGAACAGTTAACAAATTTTTGGACTTAAAAATTAATTGATTAATTAATTATGTCTACAAATAACGTTGATTTGGCTGCCCTTAACAAACAACAAGAACTGGATTCAAAGCTTGGAACCACAACACGCATTCCAAGGCTGACAGATGCAAATGATTTCCCAGAGTGGAAATGGCGTTTTGAACAACACTTGAAGGTCAAAGATATAAACTTTGGCGAAGTATTTTAAGGGGACCAAAGGAGATTATGACTGATAGTCCTACTGAACCAGGTTTAAAAGTAAAGAAAGCCAAAAGTGAATATACTGAAGATGATCTGCTTATAATTGAAGAAGATGAAAGAGCACTGTCCTACTTAACCATGGGATTGGGTCCAGACATTGCTATTGGTTTTCGCACCTGCAAATCCGCCAAAGAACTGTGGGAATCTTTGATCGACGTCTACGAAGGGAATGAAGATATGAAGGAGAGTCGAAGAAATCTGCTGAGACAAAATTTCAACAACTTCAACCATATTTATGGTGAAACTGTTGACAATAAAATTCAGAGGTTCGTGAAGATAGTCACACAAATGCAAATGGAAGAAATTCATACATCAAATGCATCTACAAATAGACAGCTTCTAAATGCATTGCCAAAAAGCTGGGATCATCATGTTGCTATGATCAAGAAAACTAAAGATCTTGCTAGGTGCAGCTTGTCAGAGATGATCTCTCATATTAAAGCATGTGAATTAGATGATAAACAAAGAGAAACCAACTATAAAAACAGCATGCTAGCCGCAGGATTCTCTGTTGCTCCCACTTCATCAAATGACAATAACACAGCTCTTTTATCTCAAGGAGGTTTTCAAATGTTTAGTAATGCAGCATCTGCTAAGACTACCCCCACCTCAGCAAATGTCTATTGCTCTGGGTCCTCTAATCAGGTTACTCCTTCACATCAAACAACTGCTTCTGCTTCTGCTGTGAATGCTGTGAATGCCTCCAGTACTGCTTCCGCTTCCACTGTGAAAAATGAGATGATTACTTTCTTTACACAACAGTCTAAAGAAAATCTGGATATCGCAGCCTCTGTTATAAACTGCTTGAATGCATTTGTTGCAGGAAAAATTGACCCTCCTAAATGGTGTGGTGATGACTTACATCAGATTCATCCTGATGATGTTGAAGAAATGGATATCACTTGGCAGATGGCTATGGCTGCATTCAGGGCAACAAGGTTTATGCAAAGAACTGGTAAAAATAGATGGGGTGCATCATTCACAGGAGCGTCTACAGTGCCTTTTAAACTACGTCGTTACAACTGTCATGAAGAAGGACACTATGCTCGAAACTGCACAAAGCCTCCAATTAATAGAGAACAGACTCCTGCCCAGCCCGTAACACCTAATCGTGAAAGAGCTCTTGTGACCACATCAAGTTTAACTGATAGTGCTGCTACTGGAAGTCCTCAACCACAGGGATTAGCACAAGCCTTGGTGGTTCAGCCAAACATCAACTTTGATTGGAATTCGGAAATTGAGCGACTGAACATTTCAGCTCCAGAAAATCAAGCTGCTTCAAATAACATTTCTTTCATGACTTCAAATGATCAAGTTTCCGTTTCTAAGAATGAGGCTCCAGCACCTGAGGAGGAGACTACTGCTGAAAATCTAGCTCTTATGACTCAGATTCTTTCAGCTCCAGTTAAAGGTCTCACCAAAGAAGAGGTACTTTCTGCTTTCTGTACTCCTGAATGTAGACAAAGAGTTGAAGTTTATAGAATACACAACGCTGAGCTAATTCAAGATTATCAAGATATAAAAAATAAAAACTTTACTTTATCAAAAAATGAAAAACTTTATAAAGAAAAGATTGAAGCTCAGCGAAAAGACATCATCAAACTCAAGGATGATGTAAGTGTGAAATCATCTCAACTCTTATATGTTCAGGAGAAACTGTGTGTTGTGACTAAGGAACTGGAAGATATCAGAGATCGATATAAAATAAATGAGCTTAATATTAAGAAATTTGATTCTTCTAGTAAATTAGTCAAAAACTTGTGTGATAAACAGCTCGAATACAAGGAAAAGAAAGGGCTTGGTTTGGGTTTTAATCAGGCTCCTCCTCCCTATAATGATAATTATACTTATCTACCCATGACTGAGGAGGAGATGACTAATGAAAGTAAAATGACTTATGGTCCCAAAAATAATAAGTCATCGTTCAATGACAGACCAATTGAGAAAAAGAAGTCTGCTCCTATAAATTTTGTTTCTAAAGGCTCAATTGATCCTAACATGTCGTCTTCATGTGCAGATAAAGTATCTGAAGTAAAATGTGAAGAAGTTCTTGGGAGTGAACCAGTTGTTCATACTAATGTTTCTGCAAAATTATTTTGAACAAACTGAATCTGCTATTGCTTTTGGTCGTTCTTTATTTGCGTCATTTTCTGCTTATGTTTCGTCTTGTGAGCCTGATGTTTTGGGCAAAACTGATAATGTTTGTGTTGAGCCTTTGAACAATATGTCTGATGATGGTCTTTCTTCAGTTAATGATTGTGATTCTGATGTTTCTAATCCTTTGGTTGATGAAAGTGTTACAGGTGAGGTCCCTCAGGATGCATTCAGTGAAACCACTGAAACGAATTCTCAAGAAAATCAAGAGTATCCTGATTCTTCTTCTGAAACTGTCTCAGTGGGTGTCCCTAATGTCGAATCTAGTGGGACCCCATTGGAAACTGTAGTTGACAATGAACCTGAATTAGTTTCACATGATAAATGCATTGAGGAAATGCATATTGATGAGACTTCTACATGTTCTAATAATGAACCTGAATTAGTTTCACATGATAAATGCGTTGAGGAAATGCATATTGATGAGACGTCTACGTGTTCAAATAATGAATCTGAATTTAGAAATGATGAAAAGGAAATTGAGATAAATGAGGAGTCATTAGATCAACAACCACCAAAATGCTCAGAATAACCACAAGCAAAACATGTTCAGAAAACTAAAACACCAAATCATTCAAAATCAAGCAAATCTTGTCAAAATTTTCAAAATACTCACAAAATGAAACGTCAAACATGTTTTAACTGTGGCATCGCGGGCCACATTGCTAGAAATTGTGTTCAACTCCCAAGGGCAACGTACAAGAGAAAATTTGTGCAAGATCAGAAGGTCAAGTCTAACCGATATCGTTGTTCTGAGTCAATGATGACTGAAAAGACTAAGACAATGAAAAACAACTATCGCAAGACTAAACCTTCTGACCAAGATTGGAATGCAGCCAAACGCAAAAATAAAAATCAACAAAATGATTTTCGAAGAAATCAACATAATGCTTTTGGTAACTACAATTCTAACTGGTCAAACAAGCATTGGAAACCTAAAGCTAAGGCCACGCAATCCAATCCGTCTCATACAAATTATCGAAATTCTGCTATTAGAAACACTTCGAAGTTTTTAAATAAAGACAATTTAGTGTGGCAGAGAGCGACTTACATTGATGCACAAGGAAAACCCAGATCCACTATGGGCTGGGTTCCTAAATCTAACTAATCCCGCTAATCATGCAGGAACAGCTGTGGAGGACTACCGTGCGCCTCTGGTACATGGATAGTGGCTGTTCCAGGCACATGACAGGAGACTTATCCCGACTGGTGAATGTCAAAGAATTTAATGGTGGACATGTCTCATTTGCGGGAGGAGAATCAGGAAGGATTACATTGAAAGGAACTGTAAGAAACGGCGTGTTAAGCTTCGAGAATGTTAACTATGTTCCAGAACTGAAACACAATCTGTTGAGCATTTCTCAGATTTGTGATCGAGGAAATTCCGTTCACTTTACAAAGAAAGGATGTCATGTACTTAAACCGGGTATTGTCATTCCAGAAGATTGGTTTTTAATGTCAGCAGAGAGACGAGGAAACGCTTATGTGATTGATATGAACAAGAAACCGTGTAAAGAAATTACTTGCCTATTCTCGAAGATTTCAGAACATGATGGTCTACTGTGGCATCGTCGCCTTGGGCATGTGAACATGAAGAATCTGAACCGACTGGCTAAAGGTCAACTAACGTGATCTTCCAATAAAAGATTTCATGTTGATTGAAAAATGTGTTGCTTGTGCGAAAGGGAAAGCTCATCGAAAACCTCATAAGGCTAAACCTGCACCCTCGACGAAAGCCGTGCTCGAATTACTTCACATGGATCTCTTTGGTCCAGTAAATGTGTTGAGTATTGGCAAGAAAGCTTACTGTCTTGTAATAGTTTATGATTACTCTCGTTACACCTGGGTGTATTTTCTAAGTCACAAGAATGAAACTGCAGCCTTAGTAAAACAATTCATCACTCTGGCTGAAAATCAAGCGAGTACCAAGGTGAAGGTTATTCGATCTGACAATGGGACAGAATTCAAGAACGTTACTTTGGACACATTCTGCACTGAAAAGGGAATTGATCGTCAGTATAGTGCACCACGGACTCCTCAACAGAATGGAGTAGCTGAAAGAAGAAATCGTACTCTTATCGAGGCTGCACGAACTATGCTGGCTGACTCGAAGCTTCCTAGTTTCTTTTGGGCCGAAGCTGTTAGCACGTCTTGTTACGTCCAGAATCACGCTTTAGTAAATAAACGTCATATGAAAACTCCTTATGAGATTCTGGAAGGACGTAAACCTTCGGTTTCACACTTTCGTATCTTTGGATGTCCATGTGTATTATTACTTATGGACTCTAATGGAAAGTTTGAGGTCAAAGGGGACGAATGTTTCTTTTTTGGATATGCAAAGGGCTCTGCCTATAGGGTATACAACAAAGTAACTAAAAAGGTCGTCGAGTCGTGCAACATTGAATGGCTTGAAGAAAACGCTACGGATGCTAGAGTTGGACCAGACTGGTTATATGATTATGCTGAATTATTTAAATCATTTAATATTTTGTCTAGTGATTTTTCAGATGCTGGTGTGTCTATTCCAAAACAACCGTTGTCTTTTGGGGATACTGAAGAAGAAGAACAGACAGAAGGAAGCGTCAGGCATCATACCATTGATCCGCCAGGAATGGTGTTTACACAGCATCCTTTGCCTAAACAAATGTCTCATCAATCTCCTGAAGGTGCACAATCCAGTGGAGTTTCAACTAATGCAGCTGGATCTGAACTGTTTGCTGATCCTATTCCTGAAGAATATACTGTTACAACTCCTGTGAGTCACAGTCCAGTAGCACCTAATGAGGGGGAGTTAAGCAACATACACACATCTCTAGACGAGACGATACCTGAATACGCTATTCCAACTAGTGTTCAAAGAAATCATCCTATTGGGAACGTGATAGGTCCCGTGAATGCAGGAGTTCAGACCAGAAGCCAATCTGGAACCATTAATTTGTGCTTATATTCTAGCTACATTTCTCAAATTGAACCTAAAATCATTGATGTAGCTTTGCAGGAACCAGGCTGGGTGGATGCTATGCACGAAGAGCTAAACCAGTTTGAGAAGCTAGGAGTATGGAAACTTGTGGAGTTTCCAAAAGGGAAACGCAAGCTTGGAACTCGCTGGGTTTTCAGAAACAAGCAAGATTCTGAAGGAGTTATTGTTCGAAATAAAGCACGATTAGTGGTCCAAGGATTCAGACAGGTAGAGGGACTGGATTATGATGAAGTCTATGCCCCTGTCGCTCGACTTGAAGCAATCCGGATTTTCTTAGCATACGCATCCTTCATGGGATTCACTGTTTACCAGATGGATGTCAAAACGACATTTTTGTATGGAGAAGTGAAGGAAGAAATTTTTGTTGAGCAACCACCGGGTTTTGTTCATCCAGATCATCCAGAATATGCCTACAAGCTTGACAAGGCATTATATGGGTTGCATCAAGCACCTAGGGCTTGGTATGCTACTCTGACAGAACATCTTCTGGCTCATGGATACACACGAGGCACAATAGATCAGACTCTGTTTACCAAAAGAGTGGGCAAGGATCAAATCTTGGTTCAAATTTATGTTGATGATATTATCTTCGGGTCTACAAGTGAGGAGCTTTGCAAAGATTTTGAGAGAGTTATGCAAAAGAAGTTCGAAATGAGTGCTCTTGGTGAAATGACATTGTTTTTGGGTTTACAAGTTAAACAAGATTCACAGGGAATTCTAATTCATCAAGGGAAATACGTGGACGATGTGCTGAAGAAATTCAAGTTCACTGACGCTAAACCGGCAGAAACTCCGATGGCGGAAAGACCGTTGTTAACTGAAGATGCTGAAGGATCCTCTGTTGATCAGCGACTTTATAGGTCTATGATTGGATCATTGATGTATCTGACAGCTAGTCGTCCTGACATCATGTTTGCTGTCTGCAACTGCGCACGATATCAGGCTAATCCTAAAACTTCTCATCTTACTGCTGTTAAACGAATCTTTCGGTACCTTAAAGGCCGACCCAGGTTTGCTCTATGGTATCCGAGGGATTCGAATTTTGACCTGTTTGCGTTTTCTGACAGTAATTTTGGAGGCACTGATAAAGACAGGAAATCCACCTCTGCTGGATGTCAATTTTTGGGAGATCGACTCATTTCTTGGCAATGCAAGAAGCAACAAACGGTAGCTATTTCTACAGCTGAAGCAGAGTATGTTGCAGCTTCGACATCTTGCTCACAAGTGGTGTGGATGCAGCATCAATTGCAGGATTACGGTTTGACTTATCTTAAAACTACAATATATTGTGATAATGATGCTGCTATACAGATTGTGAAAAATCCTGTCTTCCACTCAAAAACCAAGCACATTGATATTAAAGTTCATTTTATACGAGACTGTTTTGATAGAGGTCTTATTAAACTGGAGCAAATCGACACAGATGCAAATGCTGCTGATTTGTTCACCAAACCTGTCAGCAGTTCGAAATTTCAAGTGCTTGTGGATTTTCTGAAAATGATCCGCTTTACTGACTGAGCATGTTTTTGTTTATTTCGTAGGTAAATTTGTTCATAAAGTTTTCTATTCTTAGGTAGTTTTTATTTATGCTCAAATTTAGGGGGAGAAATTTTGAAAAATACAAAAACATTAAAAATTGAAAAAATTGAAAAATACAAAAAGAGGTGTTGCATGACTGGGAAATGAAATGAATTTTCACATTATGGTCGAGGGCTGACTCATGTAAGACCAGTATCGAAATAGTTTGACTCTAGCACGATGTGTTGGTAGGCTCTATCCTTAAGGACTGGAAACATTGGCTGTGTCTGTTTAGAACTAAATTAGTACATGACCTCAGGAAAGAAAATCACTTGGAATTAGCTCATTTCTATTTGAATGTCTGTATGTTGTCCCGATACACACAATTTTGGTCTGACTCTGAAATCTTCTCTGAAAAAGTCGTGTATCTCCTTTGCTGCATCCAGATATATGCTGACCTGGAGGTGCTAGGCAACGTCAGCTTCTGCTGCATCCAGATACATGCTGACCTAGCTGTACGTTGTCGCTCTGTAGATCAATTAAACACCCGAAAGAGGCCCTCAAGTGCCCAAAAGAAACCCTAGAAACCTATATCAAACTGAGAAAAATTCATTTGATCTGTATATTATACCATCTCTGCCTAAGATCTATTTTGTTCTCTTCTCAATCTATTCCCAGTTAAGATTTCAGAGATTTGGATTGGACTTGTGAAATATGTGGTAGGGAAGCAACTTGCATGATAGAGTGTGCTGGATATAATTCCGGGATTTGATTAGTATTTGTTTGGGTGTTCATTGTTAAGAAATCAAAACATGATAAAATTTGTTACAGGCAGTTATATGGAAAAGGTCTAGGGAGATGAGTTTAGGTGGATGAATATACTGGCAATTGTCTAGATCATTCGGTAGTAGATCAGTGTTGATAAGTGAAGTCAAGCCCGAAACCTCGTGATTTGATCCCTGAGCAATTTTGTTTATTTCCTATTTTATTTTGTAAATAATAGTTTCTATTATTTGTTTTTGTTTTAGGTTTTGTTTTCGTAAATTATGCTCAGATGGTTTAGTGGATTGTTAAAATTATAACTGATTTATTAAAGGGATTTTTATCATTAATTAATTTATCAAAATAAATCCTTTAAGTCGGTTAGGTTTAAACGTTTGGTCATGGCCCAAAAGTCTAAGGCCCAGGCCCATTTTACTTGGTTTTGAGGTATAAATCACAGGTCTCGAGTCGAGACCTCACTTCTCACTCGAGACCCTCTGATATTCTCTCACAAAGTTCCGGCAAATTGCTAGTGTTTCCGACGTGATTCTTCGGTTTCGATTCATCATATTCAGTGTTCTGGTCTCGATTCATTGGTTTTAAAGGTATGATGATGATTTGTTTGAAGTTTTGCAGATGTTATGTAGATGTGATGATGATCTGATGAAGATTTGAAGATGACCAAGAACCCTAGTTTTGAATATATATTGGTCTTCAAATAAATCAAAGGATGTTTTGGGATTTTGATCCAAAAAGCTGAAAAGATAAAGTTGTTTGTGGGGGTCTCGACTCAGATAACATAGGGACTCGAGACCAGTGGTTACGAGTCGCAATCTCAAGATCTCGACTCATGGTCTCGACTCGAGATCTCTTAGTCTCGACTCATGGTCTCGACTCGAGATCTCTTAGTCTCGACACATGGTCTCGACTCTATAGCTCATGGTCTCGACTCGAGTACTCATGGTCTCGACTTGTGGTCTCGACTCATGGTCTCGAGTCAACAGTATCAGTTTTAAGTCTAAATTGTTGTTATCTGAGTCATGATACTGTTGTTTGGTTTTGCCTGCTGTTTTTTTTTTTAAGTTTGAGATTTCTAATAAACTTATGTTTTATGCAGAATATGGATTTGAAGTTTATATCAACACACAATCAAGCAGGATACTTAGCACCACCTCCGGAGAAACACAAGAAGGTGTTTACTTCATTGATGAAAGGTCTCAATAGCTGTCGTATAGTTCACGCACTACGAGAAAATCCAATTATCTACGAAAATCTTATTCAAGAGTTTTGGAAAAATGTGAAAATTGAAGTTGTTGAAGGAAAGGGAGTTATTGTTTCTGAAGTTCAAAAGAAGGTTATTACTGTGACAGAACAGATGATTCGAGAAGTTTTACAGTTCAATGATCAAGAAACAGATTCAATTGAACTTCCCGCTGGTACAGTTGAAGCGATATTGCCAAGATTGAGTTATGAAGGAAAGTATCCACCTCTGGTTAAGAAGTTTGTGCATCCATATTGGCGTCTTTTGTTGCACATGTTTGTTTTGTGTATGACAGAGAACAGAGGAGGCACAGATCAGTTGAACATTACTCAGTCTGCTGCTCTTGTCTGTGTGATAACAAATGAGCCTTTCAATTATTCAAAGTATATTTTGGAAGCGATGAAACGGAATGTGTTTGGAGTTAGAAAGGACAAGTTTCTCATGTATCCAAGGTTTTTGCAAATGATCTTTAATGATCGTTATCCAGAGTTGGAGAGATCTGGTAACACATTGGAGTTGAAGCCCATGGGTCCAGCTTGTTTTGGTGCTCTCACTCCGAAGAAGGGTACTGAAAAGAAATTTGAAGGATTAATTCCGTTAGAGAAATTTGGTCAATTTGCAGAGACTGAAGATGTTGTTGCTAATCCAGTCATTGTGCAACCTGTTCCAGTGAATGATGCGCCTGCAAATGCTATAGTTGCTGAAGAACATGATATTCAAATGGGTATTGAAGATGAGCCTGAGACAGAGATTTTAACAATTGACTCTGACGATGAAGGCATTGAGATTATGTGTGATTCTGGGGAAGATGAAGAGCTTCCTCCTGAAGCTGAAGTTGATACTGCTGTTTCTGCTGTTCCACCTGTGATTACTGCTGAAAGTTTGACTTTGCTATTAAAATCTGTAACTGATAAGATGGGAAATCCTCCTTCTGATCTTTCAGTATCAAGTGAAGAGCCTAGTGAAAACCCAAAGGATTCTGATTCCATGCCATTGAAGCGGAAAAGGAGGGATCCTCGACTCGGAATGTATGTTGAGCAAAACAAAGATCAATCCACGAATATTGCTGAAGATGATGAAGGTTTATATGATTTCGATTTTGAGAGAAGTGTTGCTGATACCACCACCACGACTGAAAATATCTTTGAGTTTGATACTGACACTCAAAGAAATGATGTGGATACCACCACTGCTGATGTTCAAGTTACAACTGTTGATACTGTTTCTGTTGTTGATACTATGCCACTTGGTATTTCTGAATTTGCAGGTTCTTCTGGAGTTGTTCATGATATACCTAGCAGTTCAAGTGGTAAGAGACCTGAAGAACAGTTGAGAATGCCATTTGATGATGATTCAAGTGATGATGATGAGTTTATTAGCATGAGAGATATGAAGAAACGAATGGTTGTACTTGAGCAAGATTCAATTCATAAAGATGTGAAGATTATCCAACTTGAAGATACTATTGTGAAGAAAGATCAACAGATTGAGCAGCTTCAAGGAGATGTTAGTTTGTTGTTCAATATGGTTTATGATTTACGTGGGAAGTTGGAGAAGAAATTTGGACAAGAGTTCTCTGATCCAACTGATGTTGAAAACAGAAGAAAAGCCTTTGCTAAGGATGATGCTGAAAGAAGTGCTGCAATGGAACAATATTTCAAGAGAGTTACTAATACAGCGGCAGACAAAGAGAAGGCGGAAAGAATTAAAAAGAAAAGGGAGTTTGTAATTTTGAAGAACAAGAATTTAAATCCAGATGATGAGGATGCTCAGGCAACTCACCATTTAATGGATGTTGGTGAAACTCTCTATGATAAAGTTGGAAATCGTTCTGGTGTGGTTAGTTGGGGATATGATCATGATCGTAAAAGATGGTGGATAAAGAGAAAAGTTGGTCCTGTCGAGTGGTACAAACATCCAGGCCAATTTCAGTCTTTTACTAAGGTTGATTTAACAAACTTGTCTAAAGCACCTTATGTAGATGATAAGCCTGGAGGTGTTGGATATATGTTTTTTGAAAGATTGCAGAGGGAAGTTCTTCGTAACTTTCCTTCGATGCGCACGGCAGAGTCCTTCGTTAGACCAGCTAAAGGGATTAGAGATCCATACACAAACAAGCGTATGAAGATTGTGCACTGGCCTGTTACTGACAAAGAAAAGACAATTCCGTTGGTGAAAAAGATTCCAAAAGGTGCTTTGAAGTCTTTACATTTCTGGACTTATGATGAGCGTCTAGGACAGGCAGTGATTGTTTGTGATGATGAAGTGAATTTTCGTTTGGTGGATCAAATTGATTTGTTGAATCTTGCTTATGAAGACTTAGAAGTTTTAGCTCGTAATCAGATTAGAGCTACAGAAAAATATGAAGAAATTGCAAAAGGTTGGACTGCTGCTGTTGCTTCTGTTCTGCATATCAATCGAAAGGGTTTTTGGTGGTTACAAAGATAGTGCGAGTGGTGATCATGACAGTCGAAGTTAGAAGAACCTCCATGCATAAACCTAGGGGGAGATTGTTGGAACCTGAAGGTTTATGCATAGAGGTAGACATAGTTAACGGGTTGATTTTGTAATTGTTTAGTTTATGTTTTGGGTCGATTTGTATGGGTTGGGCTAGTTTGGTCGATTTCTAGTGGGCCTAGGTTACAAGTCCATGTAGTTAGTATTTAAACAAACCTCAACCATTTGGTTGAGGTTGATCAGTTGTTGCGACTTGAAGGACTAGCCGAAAACATCAAGGAGTCTTGTATCAGTCTTTGTTCATCATTGAATGCAAGTCTCGGTTTGTTTTTACTTCATATTGTTTCGGTTTACATTTTTTTTGTTCTTGAATCGACTTGTGATAGGATTCCGCACTCTCACAAGTTACAATTGATATCATTGAAAGATCTTAAGGGGTTTTACAGCCAATCAAGCTTATAGCATGAACCGAACACCATAATTTTTGAAGCTTCCGCGAACAACGTCTTTTGTTCAGTTTAATATGGATTATGTAACACTTTATGCTACATTACGTTTGTCTTAACTAGTAAGGATGTAAAAATCCTAGATACTTTGTTTAAGTAGGAAGTTTTAACTTAACGGAAAATCTTTTTTTGCAAATCCGTATTTTCCTTAAACTAAATATGCAGTTAGTAGTAATTTCATGTTAAAATGAGATGGGTGTTATAGATATACGCGACGATCCTCTTTTTCTTTTTCCTTCTCGACCTCGATTTCCTTTTTATGGTTTTGTTTTTTTCGCGCAGATGATTTGAGTGGTGTAGGTTGAGTTTCCGGTACGGATTCGGGTTAGAGGGCGTTTGGATAGAGGAGTGAGCAAGTCACACCCCAACCGATGGCGGAATCATTGGGGCGTGGCACTGAGCAAAACAGATTGTTCAAGAGAATCCATAAGAACTATTAAATGACAATATATTTAACGTTAATATCCCATACTACTAACATATAAAGCAATAACAGTCATTACAGATAGCGAGCCTCATAAACAAATACTATTTCGATAGGCGATAACTCATATTTTATTTAGCTGGTTTCTAGACTTCCTAGCTCATTTCATCACAGCATAGCATCCTATCAACGTGTCACATACGTTAAAATAAAGTCAATACATAAAATGTAAAGGTGAGTACACAAGTTTGAGTAGCATATAGTAGTAAAAGCATTTACGCATAACTGGCATACAACACGTAACGGGCGAAGCATGTAACTATCAAATAATGTCTACAACTTAACCACGAGACTGCGTTTTGGAGTATTCGCGTCACATGTTCGCCACTGCGAACACGTGAATTAAAGTAAAGTGATCCCTAGCAACCCCCGTCCATGACAGGTGCTGAGTCTAAACTATAGTACTGTCGTTGCTAGAGGCGGTACAGTGTAACACTGTATAGCATAATACAAGCATTCAAAGTACACGTATATGATGCGGGAACGGTTAGCGTTGTAAAGTGTTTGCGTTGTGTGTTGTGTGTTGTGTTTTGATATAGAACATATGTAACACCCAAAAGTGCGTTAAATGAAAATGGGTTCGAGTACACTCACAGAGCGTGTTTATCAAGTAAACACATACTTGATTGGATTGAAAGGTGCGCGTTGAGTTAGCCTGTGTACAGAAGCATAAGTCGTTGAGCAGAGCGTTGAACAATGCGTAAACAGAGTGTCGAATGGTTGAGTGTTCGAAAGAAGACCTGAACGGATGAGCTTCCATTCGAGCGGATGGTCATCCAGACGGATGGTCATCCCAGCGGATGACCATTCGAACGGATGGCCATTCGAATGAATGTGTGTTCATTTGTAAAATCGTTTAAAGTTTGAAGTTCAATCAAATCGTTTTGAAACATTGGAAATTATAAGGGGCAGGTTATCCGGCCGGATGGTCATAAGAACGGATGGCCATTCGATCAGATGGTACGTGGTTTGAAATTTGGTAAAAGTTTTCTAAGTAGCAAGTTTTTTTGCGTTAACGGAGACGATGTGACGACGTGTCAAACAACGGAAGCATACCAAATTCAGTTCATTCGATCGTATGGGCACCACCCCTTCGGACAGACGACTGTTGTTGGTGATATTTCATGTTTGACCCGTTAATCGATCATCTCTCAGGTGGAAATCCAATTTCAAGCCGGCTCTCGGCTAAGGAACGAGCCAAGAGTCTGATTGAGTCCAGATTCCATCAAAGTTGGTGTAAAGTTTGAAGAAAAGTTGAAAGTTGATGAAAATGTGTTGAATTCCTTCATAGTTTAGGGGAAAGTTGTGGAAATCTCTTAGTTCTAAACCAATCTTGATGAGTTGGTGCTCCACAACAGGTTGCATAAGCAAAATGAGTGAAGAACACCTTCAAGAGGTCCAAATCAGTGATTTCAGAGAAAAGTTAGTTTTTGTGTGTGATTTTGATGGAGAAGATGATGTGGAAGTGATTAGAGATGAAGGTTGTACAAGATTTGAGGAGAAATACTTACGAAATAGCCTTAAATCTTGATGAAAAGTGTCTAAGAGCGACTTGAGTGCGTGTGGTCGGATAGAAGTGTCAACATCAGAGAATGAGGTGTACGGGTACTATTTATAGGCGAGAGGGATTGAGTAAGTCAGTGCACGAAGTGCGAGGTGTCGGGTGGCCTTTCGGTCGAATGGCCATCCGGTCGGATGGTCATCCGAGCGGATGTCCATTCGATCGGATGTCCATTCGGACAGCCGTGTTGTGCGAGTTAGTTTTCCAACTTTCGTTCCGTGTGTTAAGCATTGCGTTGCGTTTAAGCGTTGCGTTGATAATTCACATAACAATTAAACAAATAATCACACAAATAACCACACATAACAAATAACATAAATAATTCTGCGTTTCGAGTCTACATTGAGCTTGCGTTGTGATAGCGTTTAGTCTAAACAAGCGATGTAACATGCGATAAAATGCATTTAAATAGTATGCATTGTGAGTAGCGTTTAAATGTGTTAACTGCGT
Source organism: Helianthus tuberosus (assembly GCA_030545235.1). Taxonomy (NCBI): domain Eukaryota; kingdom Viridiplantae; phylum Streptophyta; class Magnoliopsida; order Asterales; family Asteraceae; genus Helianthus; species Helianthus tuberosus. The sequence continues at coordinate 55,546,731 of CM060424.1, read as the reverse complement.
TTTGAATAAGCGTTTTAAAATGCGTCAAAATAAGGTATAAACCCTTGGTGTAAATTGAATCTCGGGAGTACAAGCGGTTACAAATGAAATAATATCGTTAAGTCATAACCCGAAGAGTCGGGTTGTTACAGAGCAGTTGTTGAGCTTGCATGTGATGTGGAAACATAAAAGGTAGGTTCGCAAGTAGATGATCGTACGCCATTATGCTCGGATCGAAGTTGCGGACCGGTTGTGCAACGTTCCATATTTTCATGTTTCTGTTTTTAGAAAGTTGTATTCATTCTTCATTTCAATCTTGTAATCCGAGACTTCGATCATAATGGGAAATCATATTTATATCAATAATATGTAATTCATTCTTATATTACGTATTTCTTATACGAAACCAAGGCATACAACCAAGTTTATATGACATTCATATGTGCTTTGAGGCAAAGCCGAGACTTATCATACATTCAAGTTATCATTCGTACGTGCACCACAACTATCACATGCGTACGTATACTTCATGTACTTGAAAACATACTAAATTAGAAGTTTATGGCATAAAATAACATCACAAAAAGTACACATGCCAAACTTGAACAAAAATCAACAAGTTGTGAAATATTGGGGCGCCGCGTCGCGCGGCTACCAAGGCCCTCCTCGTCGTGCGACGAAACGAGGCATAATCTGTGGAAAGTTAATTTGGCTAATCGGGTTTCACATTTTTTTCACCTCCTCTTTTCCCCAATCACCTTCTACATTCATTAAAACACTAACCCTAATCAACCACTATATAACCAAGCATCCCACACCTTCATTTCACTTTCCACACTCCTCAAACTCACTCAAGAGCTGAATTTCTGCAAGTTTTGAGTAGATAATGGTTAAGTTTATAAGTGAGTTTTCACTCACTTTTCCTTTCTCTTCTTCGTGAATTCTTGCTTCAACCCACTTAGAACACCTAGAGGAATGTGTCCACAACTTTACCTTGGTAAACTAAGTCGGAACATCACCATTTTGAGGTCCAAAGTGAGGTTAAATTTATGTTTTGACAAGCAATTAGGTTTTCCATTATTGAACTTGTTTATGTTTATGAAATCTAGGATTGGTAATTAATTGGATTACTATTCATTTGCATCAATCTTTCGGTTTTGATCGTGGATCATTGCAATAAAATATATTATCTATTAGTTATTTATCAAAACAAGTTTTATCAAATCATGTCTATGTGATTTCCAACTAGTAGTAATTAAGTTACCCGATTTTCTACACAACTTGAAAACCCGACGATTGGTCCATTTTCTCATAATTGTTTACAACCACATTATGCAACTTCTTCCTGGTTCAAACACCTCATTAAGTACTTGTAATCATCTGAGGCACGTGTTCAACTCGTTATGTTTATTTCTTCGTTAATGATCTGAAGTTGGTGAATTGATGTCATATTTCAAACTCGTTTTTGTATAAAGTATCATGTCAATTGTCAAATCAGATCATGTCTCCTTTGGGACTCCAATTTATCATGTCAATTGTCAAATCACATCATGTCTCCTTTTGTTCAGCCTGATGAATCCTGAACTGTAAAAGGGAACCCTTGTACAATGTACCTTGCCCACATTTGGGTAACTGAAATTCGACTCATTCCCACCGTTAGCATCCGTCATGTGGTGTAAGAATTCATTATGTTGTGCGAGCTTTTCTCAATAGTGGATTTCTTGAATTCCTTTTTGAATTTGAGATCATCTCCCGATATTGAGCTTGCGTTATTGAAATTCAACTTATTTCTACAATTAGCATCCGCCAAGTGGGTCTAAGGATTCATTTTGTTTTGAGAGCTTCTCAATAGTGGGATTTCTTGCAATATCTACAAGTAGCTACTTCCTTTACCTTCTTATTTGACTTATTGCTCACAATTCGTTAATTACATGTACATTGTTGTTGAGTTTTGGTTAATTTGTAAGTGTATTATGTTTCATTGCTTTTCTTGATGCTTATAAGTTGCAATTCGTTCTGGTATTGGTATTACGTAAATGTTAGCTCTCTATTTTATGAGTCTAATTGATTTCTTATGTATTTGTTTATATGGTTATAGATATATTATCATAACATATGTTCAGCCTTAGCTATATGGTTGTGGATTTGTAACAAGATATGGTAACTTAAACCAGGTGATGTTGCTGATTGGTAATTAACTCTGATCTTGATACTTAGCAAAACATATATAACTAGATGGCTACTTGTTCATAATAAAAATAATGTATAGCCTTTTTTTTGGATTTTGTCTTATATTTAACACGCTATGTTAACATCGCTTTAGTTGATGCTTAGAAATTGCTATCTGTTTTTAGGTTAATTTAGTGTTGATAGTGTTCTTTGGCTCTGTTACACCCATCTTCTTGTCATTTCCAACCTTTTTATTAAGCTCGAGTATGACCAACATTTACGAAATGAGTCAACAAGTTGCTGAGTTAGCTTTTTCTTTGAATGTCAACCCTTGTGCCCTCATTATGGAAATTTGCGGATTTGCTTCTATTGGATTGTGATCTGAAATTTTGACCTCCCCAACATATACCAAAACGAACAAGGTTGCTATGGAAATTTTGAACTTCAGATTTGAATTGTGATATGCTTTTAATGTCAATGTATTATAAGTGAATTCGAGCCGGGGGTCTAACATGAAGCAGTCTCTCTATTCCTACGGGGTAGAGGTATGGTTGTTTTCATCTTACCCTCCTCAGACCCTACCTTAGCTTTACTGTTCATAGGATTTACTGAGTATGATGACGATGATGATGTGTTTTAAGTGAATTGACTATGACAGAGCACAAAACTTTGCAATATATTGAACCTGTTTACAAATTTTTTAGTCATAATTAAGGTTGCCTGTTGTGATCATTACAAAAATCTGATGCTATTATGTTGCTACTTAAATATTACTCTAGGGTTGAACCCGTTTGACCAATAGTCAAATGTTATGATTTATACTTGTGATTAGAGATGCACAAAAAACCCGGTTCCCTGAAATTAGTTCCTTTCCAACCCGACCTGCGGGTATAAACCAATTCCAGACCCGGGTTTAGAAAAAGGAACTGACCCGGTCAAAACCCAGACCTGAATCGGCCAAAACCCGAAAGAAAACCCGGCCAAAAACCCAAACTTACCCGGAACCGGTTCCTACTCTACCCAGTTCTTGACTTTGTTTACCAAACCTGGACCCAGTTTCTCCTCGGTTCAAGGTTCTAAAAAAAACCTGTTTTGTACTTCTGACGTGGGCAAACTTCATTCAGGAACACGTCATTTGGATAGGTCATGATTGTATGTAAAGATGAAGAACCACCACCAGTGATTACTTATCTCCATCTAACATTAAATCGTAAGATTTGCAACATCATGGTTGTCCCTTTTGTGCAAATTATGGGCATGTTTGGCTAAGCTTATTTTACCTAAAAAGAACTTTTGTGAAAATGACTTATTGACTTATGACTTTTTGAGAAGGAGTTTTAAAAAAAAGTGTTTGGATTAGTTTATAGGGTGGGAAAAGCCAATAAGTCAATAAGTTGGTTTTTTAAAAAGTGTTTGGCTTAGCTTATTGATGTAAAATGACTAAAAGTTAATAAGTGAATAAGTTGGTTCAAAAAGTCACAACATCCTAACTTCTCAAAAGTGATTTTTTCTCCTATACAAAAAGTCATTTTGAAAAGTCCTTTTATGTTTGCCAAACACAAAATCTCCTTATTAGCTTTTTAAAACATGCCCTCTATGTTCCAAAGGACTTCTTTTTTCATAAATCATCTTATTTGTTACTACACAACTTCTGCATTTATCACATTACTCCACCTGACCATGAGGATAGCAACATCATAGATGACTACCTATATCATGCTTTAAGTTCATTACTTGATGCTCGGTAACTATTTTACCAACCCTAAATCTCTTTGTTGCATCCATTTGTTCAGATGATCCCATCCCTTGTTGATGGTGTTGACATGTGCATTCATATCGTAGGTACACCTGGCAATTCTAACCCAAACAATTAGAAATGGGTTGATATGGGTTTTAAATATTAGACAACGGGTTGTTTTGGGTAATTAACTATTTTCAAAGGGGTCTAAATGGGTGAACTTAAAAATAACAAAAAGTAAGGTACGGGTCATAATGGGTTGAAAGGAAAGAAGTTGCGGGTCAGATTGGGTTGAAAAAAGAGAACGGGTCATCGTCTTTACACCACCTACCCACAAAGAACGCTTGAATGCTTTGCGAATTGGGTCTTCTTCTTCCTTGAATCAGGGCTACATTTGATCGAAGTCATACTCTTCGTTTCGCGTATGTTGCTACCCCTGATTTAGGGTTTGATTTTAGGGTTTGTTGAAGGTTCGATTTCAATTTATGCTTTCTTTTTCTGATTTTTAGTGTATAATGTAACAAAAGGGTGAGTTTATTCTTATGTGTATGATCTTATCTTGCCATATGAAGTTGTTACGATCATCAGTATCACATTGCCATTCAAATCTATTGAATGTGCTTTGATAAATTATGGTGTTGTTGCTGTTGTTCCATTATTTTGGGCAATTCAGCCTGTATATATTTGATATATGCAACTGTTGCAGCCATGGTGGATTTCGATAACAATTGACGATTATAGCAAATCTGAAGTGGTTGTTATATTGTGTTTTGAATTTTTATCAAGTGAATCTGATTGCGAGGAGAGAGGAGGTTTTTTAGAGTAACCTCGTTCTTGCCATTTGATCTTCTAATCAACTCTGAGCTCATGATATCGCCTGTCTTCGTTTGCCTTGTTTTTTAAACCAACCCGAGCCGTTCCGACCCGAACCCGTTCCGATCTGAACCAAAAGAACCATATTTTTTAATCAACCCCTTCTTACCCGAACCCATTTTGACCCGAACCCGTTCTGACCCGCCACCCAACCCGACCCAACCCACCCGTTTTTCCAGGTATAATTGTAGCTCGTTTAACATTGTCGGGTCGCAAGTGGTCGATGGTATGGTCTGCATGATTATTAGAGGGACCCGTGCCTTGCTGTGTACAAACACGATAATGCATTTGAACTTAATCATATCAGACTACATATTGGTCTCTAATACATAATTTAATACACATATTCTAACGCTTCCCTTTTAAGCCATAATTCTGGAGCAGATTTTCTGTACAGACTTTGTCACACCCCAACCAATGGCGGAAACATCGGGGTGCGAGCACTAAGCGTTCAGATTGCTCATGAGATTCCATAACACTAATAATTTCGATATAGATTAAGTAAATTTCATGCAAGACTGTCTTAAACATCCACATAACCATCAATACCAAATACAACCATAATAGTCATTGTTTCAAAATTCTAAAATTTAACTAGGCGAGTTTCTAAGCCTCAATCCTAGCTTGTTTCCCATAGTTCTAGCACCTATCAGCCTGCAACATGTATTAAGATAGAGTCAGTAGGAAAATGTACCGGCGAATATACAAGTTTGAGTAATAGCATAATAGATTAAAACAACTCATATCCGTATGTAAGTGTAACAAAATAGTTTCAGCCATGCTAGTGTTCGCAGTCCAACAAGTGATAGCCCAAGTATCCCGATGCTTTAGTGTTTTCCCAAGTCTCAAGGAAAACTAGAATCCTCCTAACAATACCCCCCGAGAATAATGGGGAGGTGCATCTCCTATAGCGCTACTATTGTTAAGGTGGAACTACACACCCTAGATTAAACGTTCACATAGCACAAATAGAATACAAGAATCACAAGTTTCACATACACGCAGGATAAAGTTTAGTTTGCAAAAGTATCAAGTATCGTAGTTTAGTAGAATACATGTTACACCCCAAAGTTTAAAACAAAAAGGTATCGAGTATACTCACAGTGATGGCTTAACAGGTTAACTGTTATTGGATCAAAGGGAGCTCTTTAGAGTTAGCCTGATTAGATTACACCAGATAAGAGTCAGACAGAGTAACGAGATTGCACAAAGTGTCGGATCAGTCATCCTAATCGGATGGCTGTCCGATCGGATGGCCATCCGATCGGATTGCCATTCGATGGAGATGACATGTGAGTGAAAGAGACGGATGGCTATTCGATCGGAAGGCTATCCGATCGGATTGCCATTCGATCCAAAGTTCCAAGTTTTCAAAATTCAAAGTCTCAAAAGGTCTCCTGATCGGATTGCAGTTCGATCGGATGGCTATCCGATCAAGTTGCCATTCGACGATCATGACTTCAAAGTTCAAGTGTTTAAAGTTAATGGGACAGGTGTTACTTGATCGGGTGGCTGTTCGATCGGATTTCCACTCGATCATGACTTCAAAGTTTCAAAGTATTTAAAAATTAAGGGGCAAGTGTTACTTAATCAGGTGGCTGTTCGATCGGATGGCTATCCGATCAGAATGCCACTCGATCGAGTTATCCTTGTCCCGTTCCTAAACTCGTAAAATCTCTAAGTTTCTGTTTGAACAGCGACGTTATGGTACGTATTGAGACAACGGTAAACACATCGGTGTTCAGCCGATCCGATCGGGCGGGAATCACCCCGGTCCATTCAGTCGTCAGTTCGTGATGATATTTATGTCAGAATCCGTACTCCGGTCATCTTCTCCAGTAACAATCCCTTTCCCAGCCGAATCCAGATCCGGATCTCACCGTTTTATGTAAAAGTTCAAGAAAAGATGAAGATAAACATAGGTTTTTAGCTTGAAAAGTGTAGATCTAGTATAGATTTAGTGTAAAACGCATGAAATTCCTTAGATCTGAGCTAGATCTTGGCTAGGATGACCTCACACAACAGTTTGGTACAAACCGCCATGGTGACATCACCTTCAAGAGCTCATATCCGAGAGATTTCATGGTGAAAAGTGAGATTTCAAAGGAGAATCTCATAGAGAATGATGTGTAGATCAAAGATGTACAAGAATCTAGTGTAAAAATACCGAAATCGCCAAGAAATGGAGGAAAAGAGGAGTGCGTGTATCTGGGTCGAGTGAGGCTGTCACATCAGTGGGAATGGTGATGTGACAGGCCTATTTATAGTGTGAGAGTGAGTGAAGGCGGTGTGCACGGATCGGATGGCAACTCGATCGAGTGACCATCCGATCGGGTGGTCATCCCATCGGATGGTGATCGGATTGCCACTCGGCCAATCCATCCTTTCCGCATTTCCGTCTTTGATTTGTTTCGCGCACTAGATCAAGCGATGTGTTGCGTATTTATTGGGTAATTGTACGACGTGACTAGATTACGTTATTAAAACAAGTTTCCATAGTTTCCATAGCTTCCGCCAGTGACAAGACTCCAGTCCCTCGTTCAACCAAGTCTCAAGTTTCACGAGCCTCAAGAGTCAAGCACCAAAGTATGAAGCATTCTAGAATCATAGTATCGTAGCATCATAGGATCATAGTCTCATAGTATCATAGAATCATAGCCTCATAGTTTCATAGTATCATGGATTCATAGTCTCATAGTTTCCAAGCATCAAGTATCAAAATCGTAGCATAGTTTCACCAAGTATTAAAAGTATCAAGTATTACATAGTTTAGGTACTAAAAGTGTCAAATAGGTAAAAGTCTAGGGACGCAGGCGTTACACTGCCGTTAAACTCTCCCCTCCTTTAGGAGATTTCATCCCCAAAATCTAGGAAGAAGATTGCTCGAAGAGCTGCGGATACTTGGTCTTCATCTCACTTTTCAGCTCCCAAGTGAATTCGGCGCCCCGCTTTCCTTCCCAACGAACCTTGACGATGGGAATTTTGTTGCGCCTCAATCGCTTGACACCCTGATCCATGATTTCGACGAGTTTCTCCACAAAGTATACAACTTCATTTATTTGCAAGTCTTCAAGGGGAACCTACAGTTCCTCGTCTGCTAGGCATTTATGTAGATTGGATACGTGGAACACTGGATGCACATTGTTTAGTTCTTGTGGCAGGTCGAGTCTGTACGCCACCTTGCCAATCCTTTCGAGTATCTTGAAAGGACCCACATAGCGAGGAGCGAGTTTTCCCTTCTTACCAAAATGAACTACTCCCTTCCAGGGAGATACCTTGAGAAGGACTCGGTCACCAACATCAAATTCCAGAGGGTTACGCCTATTATCCGCATAGCTCTTTTGTCTGCTCCTAGCCTTGATCAAGTTATCACGGATCTGAAGAATCTTATCTGTTGTCTCTTGAATTATTTCAGGGCCAGTAAACTGCTTGTCACCAATCTCATACCAACTGAGAGGAGATCGGCACTTGCGGCCATACAAAGCTTCGAAAGGAGCCATCTGGATACTAGAATGACAGTTGTTGTTGTACGAAAACTCAATAAATGGTAAATGTACATCCCAGTTACCACCAAAGTCGATGACACAAGAACGGAGCATATCCTCTAGGGTTTGAATAGTACGCTCGGTCTGTCCATCCGTTGAGGATGAAAAGCCGTGTTAAGATTCAAATAAGAACCCATAGCGGATTGAAAAGTTTGCCAAAGATGTGAAGTAAAACGACCATCACGGTCCGAGATTATGTCAAGAGGTATGCCATGACGGCATATGATCTCATCAGTATAGATTCGAGCAAGTTTCTCCACTTTATAATCTTCACGAATAGGAATAAAGTGGGCTGATTTGGTCAAACGATCAATTATCACCCAGATACTATCGTGACCGGAATGTGTTCGAGGTAGCTTGGTAATAAAGTCCATAGCGATGCTATCCCGTTTCCAAACTGGGATTTCGGGTTGTTCTAAGAGTCTTGAAGGAGGTTGATGTTCAGCTTTAACTTTCGTACAAGTAAGGCATTTAGAAACATATACATCAATGTCCCCCTTCATGTCAGGCCACCAATAAGTTGCACGCAAATCATGGTACATCTTATCAACGCCCGGATGAATAGAGTAACGGGATTTGTGAGCTTCATTCATAATGAGCTCACGGAGATTATCGCGATCTGGTACCCAGATGCGATTGAGGTAGTATTGGAGTCCATTCGGTTTAGTTTCGAGCTGTTCAATCTTAGCGCCTTGGATTTCCACTTCTAGACTTCCTTCATTTGCTGACGAATACTGAGCGTCACGAATACACACATGGAGATCATTAGAGATACGAATAGCGTTCACATGATTTTTACGACTAAGAGCATCAGCCACTACATTCGCCTTGCCAGGATGATAGCGAATTTCGCAGTCGTAGTCGTTTAGCAATTCCACCCAACGTCTCTGTCGCATGTTCAGTTCCTTTTGATCAAAGATATATTGAAGGCTCCTATGGTCAGTGAAAACCACACACTTAGTACCATACAGGTAGTGTCGCCATATCTTTAACGCAAACACAACTGCACCAAGCTCCAGATCATGAGTAGTATAGTTTTTCTCATGCACCTTGAGTTGACGGGAGGCATAAGCAATAACCTTGTCTCGCTGCATGAGCACACCGCCCAAGCCACGGTTCGAGGCATCGCAATATACCACGGAATCATCCTTCCCATCAGGGAGAGTAAGAACAGGGGCATTACACAAAAGAGTCTTAAGGGTTTGAAAAGATTCCTCTTGCTCGGGACCCCATGCAAAAGGTCTCTCTTTCTGAGTCAACGAAGTGAGAGGAATGGCAATCTTAGAGAAGTCCGAAATGAATCGGCGGTAATATCCCTCCAATCCTAAGAAGGAACGAATCTCAGATGCAGATTTAGGCATACTCCAATTCTTCATAGCTTCGATTTTAGACGGGTCAACATGAATACCTTGCTTACTGACGACGTGACCAAGAAATTGTACTTCATTAATCCAAAACTCACACATAGAAAATTTAGCATACAGACGTTCACCACGTAAGAGTTCAAGCATCACGCGTAAATGTCGAGCATGATCAGCTTTAGTTTTAGAATAAATGAGAATATCATCAATAAAGACTATCACAAAACGATCCAAATAGGGCTTACAAACACGATTCATGAGATCCATGAACACAGCGGGCGCGTTGGTCAATCCAAAAGGCATGACGTGTCCATAACGAGTACGAAATGCGGTTTTGGGTACATCATTTTCGAGAACTCAAAGCTGATGATAACCAGAGCGAATATCGATTTTCGAGAAACAGGACGCACCTTGTAGTTGGTCAAATAGATTATCGCTACGGGGAAGAGGATAACGATTCTTAATGGTAAGCTTATTAAGTTGGTCAAATAGATCACCAGAAGGTAGAGGTAGACGGACAAACTTCTCGTGACAAGAAATCTCGGCATGGTTCTTACGCAACCAATCCATACCGATAATGACATCAAAACTACCCAATTGCATGGGTATTAGATCGAAAGTAAACACGTGGTCGTTAAGAATCAAGGAACAACCACGGAGAATAGAATCAACTAGAATAGACTTCGCATCGGCAATCTCCACCGAAAACGACTTAGGTAACATAGAGCGTGCACAGTTTAACAAAGATTCAAATTCTACAGACACAAAGCTTCTGTCGACACCAGTATCAAATAGAATCAAAGCATAAAGGTTATTCACAAGAAACATACCATTAACGACATCATTGTCATTATAAGCCTGATTAGCATAAAGGCTGAACGCTCGCCCATGAGCGGCTGGCTGTTGATCCTGGTTCAGCTGAGGACACTGGTTACGAAGGTGAGTAGTATCTCTACATTTGTAGCATGCACGTACAATGTTGACTGGTTTAGGATTCTGCAGAGGAGCTGGAAGAGCTGGTAAAGCTGCCTGAGTTGGGGCTTGCTGTGCTGGTTGAGCAGGATTAGCTTGACGACGTAGGGAGTCGTGTAACCATAGCGATTGCAGTTGGTGCACAAACGACATGCAGAGTTTGCAGGATGATGAAAGTTACAAGTGGTACACTTGGGGTAAGTCCCAGAGTACTTTTTGTTAACTGTTTTTACAAAACCTCATTTAATTAATTATATATTAAACAATGATTGAGTATTTGTAAGAATACAATTATCATGAGTATGTTGGGGTTTTGTATACAAAATTTGTTACCACCTGGTCAAGGAGTAACATTTCCACAAATCGGGTTCGACAGTACCATGGATGTTAATTGTGATGTCTTGGAAACAAATATAATTGCGGGATCGCCCTAAATACTGTACAATGGGATTTTATTTAAACTTTATTAAACTGGGATTCACTCACCAGTATTTCCCACTGACAAATGTTTTTAAAACGTGTTTCAGGTAACAAACTGTGAAAGCCAAATAGAAGCCAGCTGGACAGCACTGAAGGCTTGGAAAAGTGGCAATAAAGTTACCTAAAAAGAAATAGATGTTTTTCTTAAATAAAATAGGATTTATTCCTATGTAAATGTGTGTAATGCAAACTTGGGTTTTAACCCATTTGTTTAATATTATGAAAATGTGGTATTTTACTCTGATCAAATATTTCCTAACTACGGACCAGAAGAAAAATTTCGCTGCCAAATTAGACAATACGAGATACCACCGAAACTGGCTCGCGGCCGCCCGTTCCCGGGGATGTGGGATCGGGGGTTGCGACAGAAGGTGGTATCAGAGCTAAGCCACTGATTCAGCCACAGAGGTGTTCTGCTGACATCAAAATGTAAAGTGTTAGGAAATAAATTACGGAAATACATGCATAACTGTATTTATTGCTATGTGTTATTTGACTATTTGTTAGTTTACAGTATGAGCGACCAAGGACCATCTGACGCGTACCGTCAATTGTCTGGTTCGCCTAGAAGCGAAGGCACCTCCTCTTCTCAGCCTGCCCTCTCAGGGTACTCTGCTGATACGGAAGAAGGAATCTTTGTGTTTAAGGCTCAGTCATAGGAGCCATTTCCTCAGAAAAAGAGGGGATGGTTCAGTCGAGGGGCACACGAGCGTAGAAAGCGTATGAAAAAGTTACAAGACCAGAGGGTACTAGCAGCAGCCATGAGAGAGACAGATGTCTATGCCCAGGATATGATAAATAGGGGTATAGCCAATATTCACATCCTAGCAATCACTGCAGCTGACCCTAATTTGGAGGAAATAATAGCACCCCAACCACAACTGCCAATCCCTGACCAACCCATGGAGATAGAAAACCCTGAAAACCAAGTAGAAATGCATGACTTCAATCCAGAAGAAATCCCTAGGGTACCAGCACCAAACCCCTAGACCCAAATTACCACCCCTGGTGGGATGACGTTAAGGACTATGTGCAACGTTGCCCTATACATGAAGATACACCCATGCAGAACGTAGTAGCTTACCTAGGTTTGGATCCTTTAGATCCCTATTTCCATGATGAATACGTTAGGGAGATTTTAGAAGATCCTTACCGATTCCAGGCACCTACACCCCCACACCAGGAACCCGCACCCCAGATTCCGAACCCAGTCGTAGAACATGCACCCCCAATGAGTGCAGAAAACGTACAAGAACTTAGGACATTTGGTGAGGAAATTTTAGAAAATAGTGAATGGATGAGACAGGTGGGAGAGCGACTCGTATGGAAATACGACGAACGCAATATGGATTTCTGGATGAATCCATATCTGTGAATGTGATGGTGAAACGGTAGTAGTAATAATAAAATAAAATATGTGTGTATGGATGCCTACTACTATTAGTGTAATTTTCTTTCTGTTAGTATTGTAATTTTTATTTCAGTACTGGTGTGTAATAGATAACTAGTATATAGATGAATAGAGTAAAGTCGCAATGATCAACGCTTTTGGCAAAATTGCGTGTCATGTGATTGATTATACCAAGTATTATTTTGTGATATTAATACGGGGTAAATGTTTAAAATTCAGATGGCCGACGAAGAAAATCAAGAAAATCTGAATAACGATAACCAGAGTAACATTAACGTGGTTAATGAAAATCCGAGCATCAATAACAATGGAAATCAAATGGATAATAGTGCCGTTCAACACATAGTGGCACAAGGAATCATAGATGCAATGCCATTTATTATTCAAACGGTTCAAGAAGCAAATAATAAAAGTAAACATAGCAGTAAGCGACCAATTGAACCAGAACACAGCGTGAACAATGGACCGGTATTTCAAGTGCCCATTCCCAAAAGAAGAAGAACCGTGTCTTACGGTTGTTCTTATAAGGAATTCTGGTCCTGCAAACCAATAGAATTCTCGGGCAATGAAGGACCCATTGCAGCTCTACGCTGGATAGAGAAGACTGAGGCTGTTTTAAAAATAAGCAAGTGTGCTGAAGAAGACAAAATAATGTTTGCTTCTAATCTGTTTAAGAACTCAGCCTTAGAATGGTGGAACACTATCCTCCAATCAAGAGGAAGTGATAGGGTTTACAACATGGAATGGGAAGAATTTAAGAATATGGTAGAAAGGAAATTTTGCCCTCCCAATGAAAAGGAACAGATAGCAAATAAGTTCCTAAACATAAGAATGACCGGAGTAGATAGTAAGGGTTATACTACCACATTCTTTGAATATGCTAGAATAGTACCAACCCTTGCATCACCTGAACCAGTATTAATCTCCCGTTACATCTGGGGGTTAATCGGAGAGATTAGACATGTAGTCAAGGCAGCTAGACCTCAAACTATAGAAGAAGCTGTAGAACTAGCAAATACCTTGACAGATGAATTAATCCGTACTAGAGAAGAAGAACAGAGGAGAAACCTAACCCAAAGGCTTACTCAAGAATTCCGTTCTGGGAATTACAATTGTAGGAATATGGGTTCTACCTCTGCACCTTTCTGCAAGGCCTGCAAGAAAAAGCATTCGGGAAAATGCTCCACTCTTTGCAATTTATGCAAGATGCCCGGACACAAGGAAGAAGATTGCAGGAAGAAATCCAGTAATGGACTGTGCTTCAACTGTGGAGAAAAAGGTCATATCAGGCCAAACTGCCCAAAATTGGCTCCAGCTGTGAACAACAGGAACACTAAAAATGCTAGAGCATTTGTTCTGACTGCAGATGAAGCCAAGATGATTCCAGACGTGATAGCTGGTACGTTTTTAGTAAATGATGTTTTTGCTAAGGTATTATTTGACTCTGGTGCAAACCAAAGTTTCATTAATACTTCGTTTTGCAAACTTCTAAATCAGTCATTAACTAAACTACCACAAGAATGCCTAGTAGAGACAGCTAATGGAGAAACTGTTAGGATTTCTGAAATCTTGCAGGGAGCAAGAATAGAAATTTTAAACCAAAAGTTTATGGCAAACCTTTATCCCATGAATTTGGCAGGATTTGATGTTGTATTAGGAATGGATTGGTTAATAACCAATAAAGCCAGTATTTTGTGTGATCAAAGGTCAATCCAAGTAAATTCACCAGAAGGTGAAAAGATCACAATTAAAGGAGATAAACCATCTAGGTCCACAAAATTCATATCTGTGATGAAAACTGCAAGCTATATAAGAAAAGGTTCTATAGTGTATTTGATTTCTATAATCACTAACACTAAAGGAAAAGAACTAAAAGACATTTCAGTAGTGTCTCAGTTTTCAGATATCTTTCCAGAAGAATTACCAGGACTACCGCCAGACAGAGAAGTGGAATTCAGAATTCATCTACTACCAGGAACAGCACCGATTGCCAAAGAACCATACTGTTTGGCACCCGCTGAAATGCAGGAATTAAAGAAACAATTAGACGAATTGTTGGAAAAAGGATTCATACAGCCAAGCTCATCGCCATGGGGAGCGCCAATTTTATTCGTTAAAAAGAAGGACGGATCAATGCGTATGTGCATTGATTACCGTGAATTGAACAAAGTCACGATTAAGAATCGGTACCCATTACCGAGAATCGATGATCTGTTCGACCAACTGCAAGGAGCTCGATTTTTCTCTAAAATCGATTTAAGGTCAGGATATCATCAATTAAAGGTACAGGAAGAGGACATTCCTAAGACCGCATTTAGAACCAGGTATGGTCATTATGAATTTACTGTCATGCCATTTGGTTTTACCAATGCCCAGCCACATTTATGGACATGATGAACCGAATATGTAAGCCATATTTGGATAAATTTATAATCGTCTTCATAGATGATACTCTAATTTACTCTAAGAGTAAAGAGGATCATGCAACGCATTTGCACGAACTTTTAAATCTATTAAGAAAGGAAAAGCTTTATGCTAAGTTTTCTAAGTGTGAGTTTTGGATAGAACAAGTACAGTTTCTTGGACATTTAGTCAATCATGAAGGAATTCATATGGATCCCACAAAAAATGAGGCGATTAACAAATGGAAAACCCCTGAGTCACCAACTGAGGTTAGAAGTTTCTTAGGATTGGCCGGTTATTATAGGAGATTTATTCGAGATTTCTCTAGAATAACCATTCCTTTAACTAAGTTAACCTGTAAATCCATTAAGTTTGAATGGGGACCAAAGCAAGAAGAAGCATTTAGAATTCTTAAACAAAGATTAACCCATACCCCCATACTAGCGTTACCAGAAGGAACTGAAGACTTTGTAGTCTATTGTGACGCTTCTAAATTAGGTTATGGATGTGTGTTGATGCAACGCCAAAAGGTTATAGCATATGCATCTAGACAACTTAAGAATCATGAAGAGAATTATTCAACCCATAATCTAGAACTAGGAGCTATAATTTTTGCCCTTAGGATTTGGAGACATTATCTTTATGGTAGTAAGTTTACCATATTCACATATCATAAGAGTTTAAGGTATGTTTTTGGGCAAAAAGAATTGAATATGAGACAAAGAAGCTGGATGGAATTGCTTAGTGATTATGATTGTGATATCCAGTATCATGAAGGAAAAGCAAATGTAGTGGCTGATGCTTTAAGCCGAAAGTATCACGATAAGCCAAAAAGGGTACGTTATCTTAAATTAAATCTACAAGTAGATTTAAATGAACAAATCAGAAATGCACAAGAATCAGTAATCAAGGATGATACTGAAAAATTAAAAGATATGATTAAGGAATTAGAACAAGGAACAAATGGAATTTGGAGATTCCATAAAAAGAGAATGTGGATACCTAAATTAGGAAACTTACGTCATCATATATTAGAAGAAGCCCATAAATCGAAGTATACAATGCATCCAGGAAGTGATAAAATGTACCAGGATTTAAGGAAAAATTTCTGGTGGATAGGAATGAAGAAGGACATAGCAGCCTATGTTTCTAAATGTTTAACTTGTTCACAAGTTAAAGCTGAACACCAGAAACCCTTAGGCCTATTGCAACAATTAGAAATGCTAGTGTGGAAATGGGAATTAATAACAATGGATTTTGTTACTAAATTACCCAAAACAAAGAAAGGAAATGATACAATCTGGGTGATTGTAGATAGGCTAACCAAGTCAGCTCATTTCCTACCAATAAAGGAAACTTTCAGTATGGAACAGCTAGCTAAATTATATGTAAATGAAATTGTTTCATTACATGGAATTCCTTTATCAATTGTTTCTGATAGAGATAGTCGATTTACCTCTCATTTTTTGTCAAGTTTCCAAAAAACCATGGGAACCAAGTTAAATCTGAGCACAGCTTATCATCCTCAAACGAATGGACAAAGCGAAAGAACAATTCAGACAATGGAGGACATGCTTAGCGCTTGTGTAATTGATTTCGGAGGTAATTGGCACGATCACTTACCTTTAATAGAATTTTCTTATAATAATAGTTATCACACAAGTATCAATGTTGCACCATTCGAAGCACTTTATGGACGAAAGTGCCGAACCCCAGTCTGTTGGGCAGAAATTGGGGAGAAGCAACTATCTGGACCTGAGATAGTACAAGAAACAACCGACAAGATTATTCAAGTCAAGGAACGACTAAAAGCAGCACGTGATCGACAAAAGAGCTATGCCGATAACTGACGCAAGCCATTGGAACTTCAAGTAGGAGATAAAGTATTGTTGAAGGTCTCTCCTTGGAAAGGAGTACTAAGATTCATCAAAAGAGGAAAGCTAAGTCCCAGGTATATTGGACCTTTTGAGATTATTAGAAAAATAGGACCTGTAGCCTATCAACTACAACTGCCAGAGGAAATGGCAGGAATACATGATGTATTTCATGTATCAAATCTCAAGAAATGCTTAACGGATGAATCGCTAATGGTACCTCTTAAAGATATAGAGATAAATGAACAACTCAAGTTTGTAGAAAGGCCTCTACAAATTGAAGACAGGAAAATCAAGAATCTCAAACATAAGAGATTAGTTCTGGTCAAAGTAAAGTGGGACTCCAAAAGAGGACCTGAGTACACATGGGAGCTTGAATCTGAAATGCAAAAGAAATATCCACACTTGTTCCAGTAGATCTCGAGGACGAGCTCTAAAACAAGGTGGGGAGGATATAACAATCCTCAATAAAACCGACACCCTCATAATATTTCCGACACCCTAATATATTTTAAAATATCCCAATACGTCCACAAATACACCCCATATGTGAAAACTGGCCCCAAATACATTAAATAGTATTAAAAATAATTAAAAACAAGAAAATTTAAGTTGAGGCGGGCCGCATAACCCCACCCCAACCTTCATACGGGCCGCGACAACTTAAAGGTCCAACGAACCCCTGTGTTGACACGTGTCGTAATGCGTGTTGAACCTATGTGATGACCTGGATCACCTACGCTTTGACCTGGAATCAACGCTGGCCACGTAGGCCCTATCCTTGTTTTACGCGGGCCGCGTAGAACCCAAATTCAGGCCTTATATAAGAAAGCCTCGGGATTTCATTTTTCGTTGCTCAAATCTTTTCATTCTCAACGAATTCTCTGATAATAGGCATAATACTCGGGTGTTATACCCCCTAAATAGCGAAGTTCCACTCCGTTGTAAGTATTATAACCCCTGGATACGTATTAGATACGCTGCCCGATTGATCTAGGGTTCCGTAACGGCCGTCGTGGTTCTGCCCGACGTAGTCTTTGGAATGCCGTCTCGGGGAGGGTATTTCTAATGTTAAAATGAGTTGTTATACTAACGCGTGTGCATTTGTGTAAATTATAGATTATCACCAGGAAACCCTTACGAAAAATCTAAGACAGCAATGTGAGTTGATCCACTTTTTGTTAACTGTTTTTACAAAACCTCATTTAATTAATTATATATTAAACAATGATTGAGTATTTGTAAGAATACAATTATCATGAGTATGTTGGGGTTTTGTATACAAAATTTGTTACCACCTGGTCAAGGAGTAACATTTCCACAAGTCGGGTTCGACAGTACCATGGATGTTAATTGTGATGTCTTGGAAACAAATTGCAGGATCGCCCTCAATACTGTACAATGGAATTTTATTTAAACTTGATTAAACTGGGATTCACTCACCAGTATTTCCCACTGACAAATGTTTTTAAAACGCGTTTTAGGTAACAAACTGTGAAAGCCAAATAGAAGCCAGCTGGACAACACTGAAGGCTTGGAAAAGTGGCAATAAAGTTATCTAAAAAGAAATAGATGTTTTTCTTAAATAAAATAGGATTTATTCCTATGAAAATGTGTGTAATGCAAACTTGGGTTTTAACCCATTTGTTTAATATTATGAAAATGTGGTATTTTACTCTGATCAAATATTTCCTAACTACGGTCCTGAAGAAAAATTCCGCTGCCAAATTAGACAATACGAGATACCACCAAAACTGGCTCGCGGCCGCCCGTTCCCGGGGATGTGGGATCGGGGGTTGCGACAACAACCCACGATCTTCTCATGGTACGTTTTACGAAGTTTGGCAACATGTTAAAAACACTTGTATATAGGAAGTACCAGCGGCGTATCCACCACGCTTCGGGCATATCGCTTCCGCCTCGTACTTGGTGTCATGTTACGTGTCGTAAAACACACTCATCATCATAGATTCACATAGACTAATCTAATAGTTTCACATAGATTCCAATAGATCCCACAACTTTCAATAGATTCATAGACTCCAATAGACTCAATAGCTTCCAATAGATCCAATAGATCCTCATAGATTCCAATAGATTCAATAGTTTCCATTAGATTCCATAGATCCTCATAGATTCATGTTAACAACCCACAAACAACAAAATCCCGCATGGCACGTGCTACGAAAGTTCGGTAGCATGACGGAAGCATGTATATAGAGAAAGTACCAGCGGCGTATCCACCATGCTTCAATCATGCCACGTCCCCCTCGTCATCGGTGTCACGCTTCGTTAACCACAACATTAGATTCCACCACTTTTCACAACATAGATTAACCCAAATAGATTCAACATAGATTAAATATATTCAATTATAAATTAACCAAATAGATTCCTCAACTTAAAACCGAGCCTACAAAACTACGAACTTCACTTAGCGCGTGGTACGAAGACTCGGTAACATGCCAGAAACACTTATATATAGGAAGTACCAGCGGCGTATCCACCATGCTTCGGACATGCCACGTCCTCTTCGTCTTCGGCTCTAGGCTACGTTTCGCATTTTTGTTTCTTAAAACAACACATACTTAGATTACACGTAGATTATGCTAGAGTACGCATAGATTACACATAGATTACTCAAGTAGTTTCCCATGAATTAGATTTCAACAAACTCATCACCGGTCTGCAAAACACTAAGTTTCGCATGGCACTTAGTACGACAGTTGGTAACATCACTTATATATAGGAAGTACCAGCGGCGTATCCACCATGCTTCGGACATGTCACTTCTGTCTCGCATTTCTATGCCATGTTCCGTTTAGTGTTTTACAACCACATTAACGCATAGATTCACCAGGTAGATTCACATAGTATCATAGTTGATCAAGATTCCCATATAGGCTATCATGAAAGAATAAGGCTTCATAAATTTAGTTTGATTTTGAGATTAGAATTAAGGTTTTAGATTGGGGAAATACGTGCGATTTGTGTAAAAAGTCTCAAATAAACGAAGAATCAAGTTTAAAATCACATGTAAAATCGAGATAACATAAAAGATAGGCTCATAAAAATGGATTGCTCCGGGTATAGGAACGGCGACTAACTAAAGTGATTCGAACCCCTTTCAATTGAGGTAACGCGTCCTGCCTTACTTAGACAAATATGTCATCGATGTTAGGCCTACGACATTCGTCCTTTTGGTCATTTCTCATTCCTAATTAAATGGGAGTTTCGAGACTTTGGCGAGACATAAAAATCAAGGAGTGGGACTAGTTCTCAAGGTCTGAGTTTCACCTCTATCTTGACAACATCATACCCTAATAGTGTCGGTACTTATCAGCAGATAAGACCTACTAGAATATAATCAGGAAATTTCCCATCAAGGTTTGGATGTCACTCCTGGCTTGCGGGCAATTTCGTTCAAAACACAAACACTGATCAACAGTGTTTTCAAGAATCAAGTGTCTATTGTGTCAGCCTTAGGAAAGGCATGTAAGTTTAGCAGGAAAAGTGCTGCTAGGAAGCATGTACGGTAGAATGCATAAGTCTTAAACAACAGATAAGAATCAAGATTCCTAGAACTATAAACTAGGGCAAGTATTCTTACTAATCTTAATTCCCTATAGTTATGGCTCTAATACCAATCTGTCACACCCCAACCGATGGCGGAAACATCCGGGTGCGAGCACTAAGCGTTCAGATTGCTCATGAGATTCCATAACACTAATAATTTCGATATAGATTAAGTAAATTTCATGCAAGATTGTCTTAAACATCCACATAACCATCAATACCAAATACAACCATAATAGTCATTGTTTCAAAATTCTAAAATTTACTAGGCGAGTTTCTAAGCCTCAATCCTAGCTTATTTCCCATAGTTCCAACACCTATCAGCCTGCAACATGTATTAAGATAGAGTCAGTACGAAAATGTACCGGCGAGTATACAAGTTTGAGTAATAGCATAATAGATTAAAATAACTCATGTCAGTATGTAAGTGTAACAAAATAGTTTCAGCCATGCTAGTGTTCGCAGTCCAACAAGTGATAGCCCAAGTATCCCAATGCTTTAGTGTTTTCCCAAGTCTCAAGGAAAACTAGAATCGTCCTACACACCCTGGATTAAACGTTCATATAACACAAATAGAATACAAGAATCACAAGTTTCACATACACGCAGGAAAGAGTTTAGTTTGCAAAAGTCTCAAGTATCGTAGTTTAGTAGAATACATGTTACACCCCAAAGTTTAAAACAAAAAGGGATCGAGTATCTTCACAATGATTGCTTAACAGGTTAACTGTTATTGGATCAAAGGGAGCTCTTTAGAGTTAGCCTGATTAGATTACAACAGATAAGAGTCGGACAGAGTAACGAGAGTGCGCAAAGTGCGGATCAGTCATCCTGATCGGATGGCTGTCCGATCGGATTGCCATTCGATGGAGATGACATGTGAGTGAAAGGGACGGATGGTTATTCGATCGGATGGCTATCCGATTGGATTGCCATTCGATCCAAAGTTCTAAGTTTTCAAAATTCAAAGTCTCAAAAGGTCTCCTGATCAGATGCCAGTTTGATCGGATGGCTATCCGATTGAGTTGCCGTTCGACGATTATGACTTCAAAGTTCAAGTGTTTAAAGTTAACGGGACAGGAGTTACTTGATCGGGTGGCTGTTTGATCGGATGGCTATCCGGTCGGATTGCCACTCGATCATGACTTCAAAGTTTCAAAGTGTTTAAAAATTAAGGGGCAAGTGTTACTTGATCGGGTGGCTGTTCGATCGGATGGCTATCCGATTGGATTGCCACTCGATTGGGTTATCCTTGTCCCGTTCCTAAACTCATAAAATCTCTAAGTTTCTGTTTAAACAACGACGTTATGGTACGTATTGAGACAACGGTAAACACATCGGTGTTCAGCCGATCCGATCGGGCGGGAATCACCCCGGTCCGTTCAGTCGTCAATTCGTGATGATATTTATGTCAGAATCTGTACTCCGGTCATCTTCTCTGGTAACAATCCCTTTCCAAGCCGACTCCAGACTAATAATCAAGTCTACAGTCTGTTTAGATCTGGATCTCACCGTTTTATGTAAAAGTTCAAGAAAAGATGAAGATAAACATAGGTTTTTAGCTTGAAAAGTGTAGATCTGGTATAGATTTAGTGTAAAACGCATGAAATTGCTTAGATCTGAGCTAGATCTTGGCTAGGATGACCTCACACAACAGTTTGGTACAAACCGCCATGGTGACATCACCTTTAAGTGCTCATATCCGAGAGATTTCACGGTGAAAAGTGAGATTTCAAAGGAGAATCTCATAGAGAATGATGTGTAGATCAAAGATGTACAAGAATCTAGTGTAAAACGTACCGAAATCGCCAAGAAATGGAGGAAAAGAGGAGTGCGTGCGTCTGGGTCGAGTGAGGTTGTCACATCAGTGGGAATGGTGATGTGACAAGCCTATATATAGTGTCAGAGTGAGTGAAGGCGGTGTGCACGGATCGGATGGCAACTCGATCGAGTGACCATCCGATCGGGTGATCATCCGATCGGATGGTCATCCGATCGGATTGCCACTCGGCCAATCCATCCTTTCCGTGTTTCTTTCTTTGATTCGTTTCGCGCGCTAGATCAAGCGTTGCGTTACGTATTTATTGGGTAATTGTATCACGTGACTAGATTACATTATTAAAACAAGTTTCCATAGTTTCCATAGCTTCCGCCAGTGACAAGACTCCAGTCCCTCGTTAAACCAAGTCTCAAGTTTCACGAGCCTCAAGAGTCAAGCACCAAAGTATCAAGCATTCTAGAATCATAGTATCGTAGCATCATAGGATCATAGTCTCATAGTATCATAGAATCATAGCCTCATAGTTTCATAGTATCATGGATTCATAGTCTCATAGTTTCCGAGCATCAAGTATCAAAATCGTAGCATAGTTTCACCAAGTATTAAAAGTATCAAGTATTACATAGTTTAGGGACTAAAAGTGTCAAATAGGTAAAAGTCTAGGGATGCAGGCGTTACAGACTTGGAACCTTGTTTTAACGAGTGAAAGTTTGTTCTGTACAGATTTTGGTTTGCGAATACCTCTTGATGAAACATGTCCTCTATTTTCTGCCATAATTCTAAAGCACATGCAGTTCCTCTAGCAATCTGAATTAGTGATGGAGAAAGATTAGTTGTTATAAAGGCGCACACATAAGCATCGGATCTATCCCAAGCAATTCTAGCACTTGGCGGATCACGATTCAAGTATTGAAGCAAACCTAACGTCTTCAAAATAGTTAGAATCTGATGTTGCCAGTTCAGAAAATTGGTATTAACCAACTTAATTGGAATAAGATTGGTAATATTTGGATAATTGTTGCCTGAATTGATGTGATTTTCATTTGTAGTTGAAGATGATGATGAGATTGATAAGGAAACAAACTAATTGAAGATAAGTTTTGAAAAAGAGAAGAACTAAAGGAAGATGAGATTTGAAGATGATTAACCGGAAAGAATGGAAGTTTCGCCTGAGATTGAACAACCTGCCGGAATCAGGTCACCAGAATCAAGAGCATATGCTCTGATACCATGAAAGTCATGAGAATTGTAAGAGATAGTAAACAGTTTCTCATTTGTCTTAATCTAAATAATACATCATCTATTTATACCCAAACTCAACTAACTCAGTTAACTCTCAACTAACATAACAACTATACAACAATACAACTACCCATACAAGCTGCACACACACATACTCTAATAGCGATAATCTTGATAACTTAGGCTTATAGGTAAAATTTTGGTGAAGACATGGATTTGTGATCGTTTCATCTTTAACCTTTAAGCTTTTTCCATATGACTTTTATGACACCCGGATTTTCAGGCCGTACCGTACAATTGTAACACATGTTGTGAATAGATAAAAAGACTGTATGTGACTGATTATGATATTTATATATGATATTTAATGTGTTGGTGAATCCAAACATTTATAAAAATTATGCTGGCAACGATAAAATAAACGTTTATCGCGTAATTATTAAAATGCGAAACGAACGTCGGTGACCACCCGATCAGTGTTAAAATCCTAAAAATAGTCTGTTATGATTAGAATAGTAATTTTAATCATATTCGCGAGGAAAAATAAATTAAAACGCTAAGAAACTTTATTTTTCAAGTTTGAGCGCGTACCGCGCGATACTGCGCGTATTAGACAAAATACAGTCAACGCAGCCAGTTGATGTGTGTAAAATGCAACATATAAATTACATCAAATGTGGCATAAAACTAACCCCTTTTTAGTACTAATGTTGGAAAAAGTGTGCTTTTGTCTTCCTTTTGTATTTTCAGGGATAAAAGAGCTTAAATGAACAAAAGAAGCAAAAATGCAGCTAAATCTAACAATAATACAAGAAAAGGAATAAATGTGGCATGCCCGACCCCTCGATAGCATCTCCCCAAGCAAAAATAAGAAGTCAGAAGGCTGAACACGCCCCGTGCTCATTGAACACGGGGGCGTGCCCAAGAGTTTGCAGAAAAGACAAAGTTGTAGAAGCTTTTATCTCCCAACACGGGGGCGTCCCCAATGGACACGGGGCCGTGGTCAACGCTAAGATTCGCAGAATCCAAGCAAATCTTGATAGTACAGATACGATGTGACAACTGCCAAATTTGCATGCATCTGTACAATTAATTAGACAATAATTAATGATTAATGACTGTGCTGATTTACAAATTATGACTTGAATTGCTTTCTGATTACTGCCATACACATACATGAGCATCACATATTGCTTAATGTTATATTATTACTGCATAAGGACTTTATTGACTTAGACGATGCATGAAACACAGTTAGCACAGTTATCAGATAAATCAGAAAAAAAAATTGCTGACAGAGTTCAGCAGATAGACAGACTTTGTATTGAGACGCAGAATGAGCCAGAAACCAAGTCCTACACTTGTATAGTGTGTAGGAAAGTAAGGATCATAAAAGTGCCTTCCTAGAGATAGTTTAAGTGCCGGAAAGTGCCTAAAAACTCTCATACACTGCAGAATTCAGCAAATTCAGCAAAAATTCAGCAATTTAACAACTTAATATCATGCAGAATTATGGTTAAATGGCCCAGAATACTTTCCTAAGAGTCGGGAATCGAAACAGTCACAAAAAGTAACATAAAGCACACTAAACTTCAAAGTTTAGCTCTTTAACAAACCGGTAACCAACCGAACAACCGGACATTACCCGAAACACCAAATTTACACTAGAAGCACTGTTTTAATGTTTCCAAGCTAGTTATAATCCCCGAACATCACAACACCTCCTAAAAATATCTAATAACTGAAACACGTAACCGATACTTGGAATTGAACTAGATTGTAACTAAAGAGTTAAAACCTACACCTAGACCCCCCCCCCCCCCACCTAGCTCACGGATTCATGTGGTCCCACTTGAGGATTTTATGTTGATATTTTATTAGATCTTGTTACTTATTTTAATACATAAAAATCTAATGGAAGATTTGGTGAAATGGATTATAAGAAGAACCATTATAACATAACCATTCATTCACCAACACAACACCTTCATCTCCTCTTCTCCTCCCTCACCTCACGGCCACATACCACCACCACAACACCTCCATTTTTCAATCACTTCCAACCTTTCTAAGATGATACAATGGTGTAAGAAGCTAAGTTAGGAAGCTTGGTGGCCTTGGAGCTTGAAGGACCTTCACTGTTTGCTTTTATCCACTTCATTTCTACACTTGATCATCCCTAGCCTTGAGGTAGTAGTAAGATCCTCTACTCTTCATTTTACATCTATTTTAAGTGGTTAAAAGATTATACAAAATGATTATCATAAAGAACACTAAGAAACAAGAAGGTGAAACATGAACATAAGCTTGAAATTATAAGAAAACTTAAAGGAATTATGTTGTTTAGTATTGTTGTGATACTTGATGAATGATTACTTATGTAAATGATGTTGATCATCATATGATCTTGCTAGATCATGATTAAAACATAATCTAGCAAGAAGAGAGGATAAACATGATAGAAGTAAATGCATCATCCTCATGAGAAGCATGAACTTGAAATAATACATGGTTTTCTTGTATAATAATAATCAAAGTAAGATATAATACTTGTAGACCTAAAAATTTCATGGATGATTTCTAAAGAAACCAAGAAGAATTCATAAGGAAACCTTTTTAGAAAATGTGACAAGAAGTTGTAAACATCTAACTCCTTTAAAAATGAAGTTTTCAAAGAACTAATCACACTTTAAAGGGCAACCAAACTTACTAAACACACTACCAAGTTACTATGAATTTTCATAAACTTTCAAGTTCAAAAAGTAGTAGAAAATGCATGTTTTTGGCAAGATTGGTAAGAGTAAGTTGTTTAGAGTTGATTGTAAATTGATTGTGATGATTTTTACAAAAGAAAATGATATGCTCGAAAGCATGGAAGCCTCCATTTTTAGGGGAAACTATGGCAAAAGTTTCTAAAAATATTAACACTTAGAAAAATATTTTAAACAAATATTTACAAGTGTATTTTAACCATGAGTTTTCCATATAAACTTTGCCATAATTTTTGTTACAAAAATGTAAGTGTTGGAGGTTGGTTTTTTATAAATAAAAGTGGCTAAATATATATATTTGGAATATATATACATTGAAGACACACATGTGTGATTATTTGCATACTTTGTGTAATAGTTATATTATTTTAGAACTTGAAATAATATAACAAATTAAAATACCAAGGATTACAACCCAAAATATTACCAAAATATCAAGGAATAAGTATATAAGTCACACACAAAATATCGGTGAAACCGAATGTTAGGGGTCATTTTCTTAACATATGTATCCTGATCAATATCCTGCCTTTGTTTGCTTATTTGTAATCAGGATGCTGGAAGAGGATATTGCTGACATCTTGGGCGATATCCTGAAGCTTATTGAATTAACCACGTGCAGGTTAAGGGCAGAGGCTTGCTAACGGTCACAAGGACTTCTTCTCCTCAAGACTCGGACGAATTGGTTGAGAAAGAGACGTTGAGCCCGAAAGACCAGGTCTGCAACGTTCCAAGAAGGAATATTCGGTGAATCCCGCAAGTTTAGGGTAGTTAGTTATTTTATCTTTACTATAAATAGATGAGGTCGGATCAACTTAGAACACATCAATTCACACTTACACTCTCGAACACAATCACTCTCTAGCTGATAGCAAACACTACACTTGTATTTCATTTCCGTTGTAACACTTAGTCGATCCGTACCACATCCTGCACTGTATCCTGATTTTTTGAAGCAATTGAAGAACAAGGCAGCTGCGATTGTCAGCTCCCGAGGTTTTATGCCGGCGATCTAGATTGATCAAGGGCTTTCCTCGTACATCTCGTGTCACTTCCTTTACTTTTCGCTCATTATTTGCTCATTGTTTGATCGTTGATACAGCTCAATATCCCGAGCCGTATCCTGAAACTGTTTTTGCAAGTAATTTAATTAACACATTTTTGACACTTACTTCTAGCACACTACCTCACTTAACTAATTTGATCACTTAATTACTTCGGTAATTTTTGACCAAAACAATTTGGCGCCCACCGTGGGGCAAGTGGTGTTCTTTTTACTAAAACTTTTTGTCAAATCGCTAATCGGTTTTCTATTTTCAAAACTTTTTGCCACATTATCTATAATGGCCTCAAGATCAAACATGAGTTCCTCTACTGTGTCTGTTATGACTTCTGCTACTACCGGTTCGGTGCTTCCACCACCTCCTCCAAGGATGCCAACCTCTACACAATCTCAAGATGTTATCCCAACTCGGAGTGTCCAGGGATCTGCTCCCGTTTTAGCTTCTAATGATGAAATTTTAACCTTATTTGGAAGTGTGCAGGAACAAATGAGGCAGCAACAGGAAACAAACCAAATGCTTTTGAGGGAGATACAACTCCTGAAGGCTGGCTCGAGCAGATCTGCGGAGGACAATGTCACTCCGTTACACCCCAGAGCGTTGAACTTTAGCTCAGCTGTGTATACCGAGGATAATAGGGGGAATATCGTGCCCAGTCTTCCTCAGAATCATACTCCTGAAATACCCTCCTTGGTCCGGATGTCAACCATAAGGAGCTCAGGATATGCTTCAGGATATGGGCAGAATCCTCCAACTGGTAACATGTCTAATAATAACAATACTCATGCTACTAACAGTGGTGGATCTTTGCAGGATACAGGTGTAACATCAGCACTTACCAGGGAACTTCAGAAGTTGAAAGACATGATATCTAGTGTACCTGGGGTGGTCCAGCCGATCCCGGAAGTATCTCAAGATAGCCACAAGATATCTCGTTTTGCATACCCTATATGTGATGCTGAGATTCCAAAGAGATTCCAAACTCCCAACATGAAGCTTTATGATGGGACTACGGATCCTGAGGAGCATATTGCCCAGTATAGGGAAAGAATGGAGATTAACCCTATCCCTCCGGAGCTCAAGGAAGCGTGCTTGTGCAAGGGATTTGGTTCTACTCTGACAGGATCAGCCTTAAAATGGCTGTTGAACGTTCCTCCTCACTCAATTACTTCATTTGCTCATTTGGTTAATTTATTTAACAGTCAATTTTCTTGTAGTCGGAGTTTTGAGAAACTAACCAGTGATCTTTACAGGATAACTCAAGGGCCTCAGGAATCCTTGAGGGATTATGTGAACAAATTTAGTCGAGAATCCTTGGATATCCCACATCTTGATGTTGCAACAGCTGTGCAAGCTTTTAAGATGGGATTACAAAAGGATTCTCAGTTTTATCAGGATCTTGTAATGAATCCCTGCAGGAATCTCGATGAAGCTCGTAACAGGGCCTTGAGATATATCCGTCTGGAAGATGACAAGAAGATGCAAGAAAGGATGAACTCATCCAACACTTATGAATCAACTAATAGGAAGTCAGAATCCCCATTTAAGTCATATCGGCCTAAGCCATATGGTAGAAATGAAAACAAGAAAGTGAATGCTGTCGAAGATGAGGATCCTGAAGAGTATCCTGAGTTGTCTGAATATTGCTTTTCTGTTAATATTCCTGAATTGATGTATGCTATGCAGGGTCTAGGAGACAAGGCTAGATGGCCTCGAAAGAATCAACAAAAGGCTGACTGGAAGGATAAGTCAAAATGGTGTGCTTTCCACGAAGATTTTGGTCATATGACTGAGGATTGCATTGCTTTAAGGAAAGAAATAAGCTATCTTCTAAGCAAGGGATATCTGAAAGATCTCTTAGGAAAAAAGAAGAATAAGGGTCAGGATACTGACAAGGATCCTGAACGAGCAGCATCACCTCCCTCGGATGCCAAGATAATCAACTTCATTTCGGGGGGATCCGACATTTGTGGAACTTCGTATTCGGCAGCAAAGAGACACGCAAAGGAATCCAAAGCCGAAAGGGGAGACAAACCTGTCAGGATGGCTACACTCACAACTGACAAAGTGATCACTTTTGATGCAGATGACCGAGATACTGTCCAGGATCCTCACCATGATGCTCTGGTAATAACGTTATATGTGGCTAACCATTTTGTACGCAGGATATTGGTTGATAATGGCAGCTCCGTCAACATAATCCAACTAGAAACTCTGAAGAGAATGAATGTATCTCCAATGGATATCACTTCAAAGTCCACCGTGCTTGTTGGATTCAGTGGAGAGGCTAGAAACACAGTGGGAGAGATAAAGTTGCCAGTATACGTTGAAGGAGTCAATTCGATACAACGTTTCTGTGTGATGGATTCTCTATCCTGCTATAACATCATATTGGGAAGACCGTGGATTCACGATATGAAGGTCGTGCCATCAACGTATCACCAATGCATCAAGATACCTACCCCTTGGGGAGTGGTCAAAGTTGATAGTGATCAGCAGGAGGCGAAAGAGTGCTACTCCTCCTCGATGAAATCCTCAGCCAAAACTAGTGCAGCATAGCAATTAAAGACGCGGGCCCAGGATATCGTGGAGGATCCGGAGCAGGATGTGAAGAAAGTTATCCTGGACCAGGATAACCCCGATATTTCGGTGCTCGTAGGGACCAATATCCCTCAGGATATTGAGGAACAATTAATTAACTTTTTGAAATGCAGGATGTCTACGTTTGCATGGAAACATGAGGATATGACTGGCATATCCAAAGATATCATCACTCACAAGCTTGGAATTGATAAGTCGTTCAAGCCTGTGCAACAAAAAAGAAGGAAGTTTGCTCCTGAGCGGAACACGATTATCCAAGAGGAAGTTGAAAGATTATTAAAGTCAAGAATGATCAGAGAGGTTAAGTTCCCAAGATGGCTAGCAAACGTGGTTGTAGTACAGAAGAAGAATGGGAAATGGAGAGTTTGTGTAGACTACACAGACTTGAACAAAGCTTGTCCTAAAGACCCATTTCCTCTCCCCCATATTGATGCAATGGTAGATGCCACTGCCGGGCATGAAATGCTGACCTTCATGGATGCATCCTCAGGATTTCAACAGATCCAAATGGAGCCTTCTGACCAGGAGGATACCGTCTTCATGACGCCAACAGGTATTTATTGTTATACGGCTATGCCTTTTGGTTTGAAAAATGCAGGTGCAACATACCAAAGATTGGTAAACATGATGTTTAAAGATAAACTGGGGGACACCATGGAGGTGTATATTGACGATATGGTGGTAAAATCAAAGAAAGCTCAGGATCACCTCCAGCATATTAAAGGAGCATTTGACATCCTGGATCAATACAACATGAAGCTGAATCCTGCTAAATGCCATTTCGGAGTGGGGGCAGGAAAGTTTCTTGGGTATATGGTGACGAAAAGGGGGATAGAGGCAAGCCCGGAGCAGATTAAAGCTATCCTGGATATAAAATCACCCTCGAATATGAAGGATGTACAAAGATTAACAGGCCGAGTAGCAGCTCTAAACAGATTTATTTCAAGATCCTCAGAGAAATGCAAAGACTTCTATGATATCCTGAAGAAGAACAAAAGATTCGAATGGGGGGAAAAGCATGAAGCAGCCCTGCAGGATTTGAAACGATATCTCTCAACCGCACCTCTATTGATGAAGCCTGAAAATGGTGAACCACTATCCCTGTACCTTGCTGTATCAGGGAATGCTGTAAGTGCCGTTCTTATAAAAGACCATGAAGGTCAGCAGTATCCTGTTTATTATGTTAGTAAAAGTTTGATAGATGCTGAAACTAGATATTCTCATTTAGAAAAATTGATACTAGCATTAATTATGGCTTCAACGAAACTTAGGCATTATTTCGAGACACATAGGATACATGTTAAAACAAATTATCCTATTAAAAATGTGCTTAGGAAACCAGAGATGTCAGGCAGGATGGCCAAGTGGTCAGTAAAGTTGAGTGCTTATGATTTAGTATATGAACCTAGGAATGCCATAAAGTCCCAGGCTTTAGCTGACTTTGTGGCTGACTTTAGTAGTGACATTCAGGATGAGGTAGATCTAGAAGTTCAACAGCTAGGAGAATCCTCAGGATCCTGGACATTATATACTGATGGTGCATCTAATGTAAGAGGAGTAGGATTAGGAATACAACTAAAGTCGCCACAGGGGGACATATTACCCCAGGCTATTAGGTGTGAATTTCCTGCTACTAATAATGAAGCAGAGTATGAGGCCTTAATTGCAGGATTAGAGTTGGCTAAGAGCATGAGTATCAAAATTTTGCAAGCATATGTTGACTCTCTGTTAATTACTAACCATTTTAATGGATCCTATGCAGTTAAGGGAGAGAAATTAATCGAATATCTCGATATTCTCAAAAAATTAGCAGGATATTTCGATATTTTTATACTTGAACAGGTACCAAGGGAAGATAATGCTGAAGCAGATGCCTTAGCAAATCTGGGATCATCGATCAGGATACCTGAAGGGACACAAATACCAATAGTACATGTCTTATATCCTGCAACGAATCCTCAGGATAAAGAAGTAGCTGGTATTCAGGATCCTGGGGCAGAATATCTTGAAGAGGATCCTAAAACCTGGACGGCTCCAATCATGAAATATCTCAAAGAAGGACACATTCCTGGAAATGAAAATCCTAAGGCATTTAGGATGAAGGTATCACGATTCACTATTATAGATAATATTTTATACAAGAAATCTCTTGCAGGGCCGTATTTGAGGTGCTTGGAGGATCTTGAAGCCAAAGAAGTCCTTCAGGATATACATCAAGGGGATTGTTGTAACCATGCTGGGGGCAGATCATTATTCTCAAAAATATTAAGAACAGGATATTATTGGCCAACAATGAGAAAAGATGCCGCAGAATATGCTCGAAGATGTGACTCATGTCAGAGACATAGTAACATACTGCATCAACCGGCTGAACCATTATATCCTATTGTTTCCCCTTGGCCATTTATGAAGTGGGGTATGGATATAGTGGGAAAGTTACCAAAAGCTCCGGGAGGAAAAGTCTTTATGCTAGCAATGACGGATTACTTCTCTAAGTGGGTTGAAGCTGAAGCATTTGTTCAAGTAAGAGACCAAGAAGTAGTATCCTTCATCAAGAGGAATATCCTGACCAGATTCGGAGTACCAGCTGAGATAATCTGTGACAATGGCTCTCAGTTCATAAGTAAGAGGACTACTGACTTTTGCAAGAATTGAGGAATCAAAATGATCACATCCACTCCGGTACATCCTCAAGCAAATGGACAAGCGGAATCCTCTAACAAGATAATTATCAACAACTTAAAGAAAAGGCTTGGAGCAAAAAAAGGAAGATGGGCAGAAGAATTACCCTTTGTTTTATGGGCTGATAGGACAACGATAAAGAATGCAACAGGTCAAACCCCATTTTCGTTGGTGTTTGGAGCAGAAGCAGTGATTCCAACGGAGATGACAATACCTACTGCAAGATCTATCTTAAGTGATCCTGAGAAGAATCCTGAAGCCTTGAGTCAGGATTTAGACACTATAGATGAAAAGAGAGATGCGGCAAGGCTAAGGATGGCAGCATATCAACAGAGAATATCCAGGGCATATAACAAGAATATTAGAACCAGAAGATTTAAGGTTGGAGATTGGGTATTAAGAAAGGCCTTCCAAAATACTACTAATCCTGCCGATGGCAAGTTAGCTCCAAAATGGGAAGGACCATATGAAGTCGAATCAGAAGCAGGGAAAGGAGCATATAGACTCAAGAATATGGAGGGAGATATGCTACCAAGATCTTGGAATGCTATACACCTTAAGCTCTATTTCAAGTGAGTCTAGAATTTAATTTCTAACTCGAGATGGTATGAATTCTTACTTCTTTTAAATGTGTTTGGTGTAATTTGTTCTTTATAACCTGATACTGACTTAAGCATCGGAGGGGTGTTAGCCAAGCTAACACCCACCTTAGTTTACATTTGTTTTGCAAGATATGTTTCAGGATATAGCTCCAGAATATGCACTCGGGATAACTCAGAAGATTAGAGGATTGGCCCCCTCTCTCACGTTTAAGGGATACTGATCCCTTCACAGGTTTAAAGGTATTCACCTTTCTTCCGAATTGGGTTTAAACACCCCGCCTGGAGCGCAAGTTATTCAGGGATAGTTCAAGGTGGCGGGACCAGTCCATGTAAAAGTGGCTGACAATTTCGTTACCATTGGCTATATCCTGAATCCTAACGGTATATGAGGATTGATCACCCTCTCTCACGAAAGGGTATTTTCATACTCTCTAAGGTTTAAAGGTTTTCACCTTTCTAAGTCTTGGAGTTTATACACTCCCGCCTGTAGCGCATGAAAAATTGGGATTTTCCCCAGGATACAAAGGATTTATCTCCAGTACATCCTTGGGTTATACCCTCGGAACGAGAAAAATTGCTTATGCCATGGAAACTGACATTAAATAGATTTCTAAGATACTTGAAGACATTGTACACAGGGGACATCCCTGCCAAGATGGTGGTGTAAAGTTAAAAGAATGAAGTTTGCGACTAATGCATTCAGTACCTTGCACTGGGGACATCTTCATTGGAAGAGTTTCAAAGGGATTGAAGTTTGGTAATAGGTTTATATCCTATGTCTGGTATGATCTTTCCTTTGCAAGCCTCATTTAATTTTTTAATAACCTCATGTTAAGTATCTTGACATATATCCTCAAAGTCCTTTTAAGGATATTTGATGGGGATGTTTGAAACTAGTATTGGCTTGAAACTTTGATCATCATCAAAACTTGGTTTTGAAAAGATAAACTATTTTTTACTTTCTAAAGAAATTTTTACAAAATTGAAAGAACGTATGGAAGATCCATTTAAAAGGCTTCTGCAGTATGTTTCTAAGCATACTGATCAGGATATTTTGTAAAATAACAGTATAAATTTTTCACAAAGCTAAGACTTACACTAAATAATGCAAAGTAACAGAAAGATAAGTCAAAAGATGAAGTTATTCTTAAAGCGATCAATACTGGCTAATAACCGAAGGTTTCATCCTGAAACCCAGGACCCATCCGCCTTCGGTTATCAAATTGTTTAAAGATAGAAATGAAAATTGTTCATAAAGACATAAAATTGTTCGAATAAAAATAAGCTCTAGGGGGTAGTGCCTTCTTGCTCCATAGCGGTTTCAGCAACATTCATTTTGGGATCCGCCTCAGCATCCTTGTCAGCATCGGTTGCCTTTTCAACTGCTTTAGAAGGATCATCGACAGTTGATTTGGAAGAGGTACCGCCAAGATTCTTCAGCTTGGTCTCCCAGGCTCCAACGTCCCAGGAAGGGCATTCGAAGCCCAATGTTTTGGCTTCGTGAGCCATCTTCAACCTAGCCTGGAGGAGAGAAATGACGACGGAACTTTTGAGGCTTTCTCGGTAACTGACCATATCCCGTTCGTACTGCACATGGGCAGCTTCCAGATCGGCTTGGGCTTGAAGAGTAGCCTTGTTAAGAGTAACTTGGTGTTCCTGGGTCATAGCTTTGTATTTCTCCTCGTAATGACGAGACTTGGCGGCCGCGATCATACCTTGGTCTGAAATTGTGATTTTTGCTTCCTTTAGCTTGGATTCAAGTGTTTTGTTAAGCTTGCAGGATTCTTGATACAAGTGAACCAAACGCTCAAGACCCTGCAAAGGTAAAAGGACAGGGATCAATATTATTATTAAGTCTTTGAAAATAGTCTAAATTGCAGGATATGGTATAAAGATACTAACCTGGTTGAGAAAAGAAGTCATAAAACCGCTGGCTTCGATGAATCCATGCTTTTCATAAGGAAATGTGTCAGAAACGACGGGGGAATCGGGTTCTTTCCTTTTGCGGGAACTCGAACTCCGAGGTTTGGTAGCCGGTGAAGGTTTAGGAATGATGATGGCTTTGGAGCTGCTGGGTTTGGATGTAGCAGTGGTCTTGGAGCCAGGTTCTTTCTTGATCTGGATCTGGTCAGAATAGCTATCCAGTTCGTCAAGATCAAAGACTTCAGGGATCTTAGCTGGTGCTGTATAAAGGGAAAAGTTTTATTCTTTATCATTATGTTATTTTGACTAACTATTCTGAAAGGAATTCTTACCAGACATCTCGGATGACGAGTACTGACTTGAACTCGGAACGTGTGTGGTAAAAGTCCTGTCTATTGCAGGTAACCGGTAAACTGTATTGATTCTCTCTTCTGACTCAGCGGTAGGAGGAGCAACTTCCTTAAAGTTCACTGCATAAAGAAGAATATTAATAGGGGATAACAATTAAATCGTCTGCAAGGATATTTATGATCCTACCGGTGGTTAACCACTCCACCGGAAGGTTAGCACCCTCAGCAATGGAATCTCGTTTGACAAAGAAGAATTTGCGTTGCCATCCGTCTTCGTTTTTGGTGGCTTTGAGAATCAGGGGTTTGCTGGAGGTTGAAAAAAGCAAGAACCGGCTAGAGCCGTGGGATCGGAGGCGATAAGCTAGGTAGATCCTCGATGCAGAGGTCAGAACAGTGGAGGTTTTTGATTTGGTTGAGTACAATTAGTACTCTCCAAACCATGGGCATGGTTTGGGCAAAAGAGATGCCAGTAATACGAAAGAATTGCATCATGAATTCTGGGAAGGGGTATCGAAGGCCTAGTGAAAAAGGATATGCTGGAAAACAGATCCATTCGGTAGAAGTAACA
This sequence comes from Helianthus tuberosus, assembly GCA_030545235.1. NCBI lineage: Eukaryota > Viridiplantae > Streptophyta > Magnoliopsida > Asterales > Asteraceae > Helianthus > Helianthus tuberosus. Next base: position 55,510,770 of record CM060424.1, on the reverse strand, counting down.
TCCGATCGGATTGACCGATCAAATGGCCTAAAGACTGTGCTATCAGGGAAAGCGCCGGAGGCTCTTAAAGCTGCAATATCTGCGTTGTCAAAGGCGCAGATCTCCTTCTCGGGATTTTTGAGAAGATTCTGCTGGGTGAAGGTCTCGGCGGCCATTGCTAGAAAGATGAAGTAAATTGATAGGAAGAAAGTCGAAAATGGAGAATTACCTGAAGGGTCTGTTGAAGATATCTGCTTTTCAAACAAGAAAAGAGAAGATATAGGGGCATTGTGGATCTCCATGGAGTAAAAAACGCGTTGGAAGTTATGATGTGATCTTGACCGTCGCTTCATTTTAAATGCCTTGAGTTGTGGGATAAGGTTTTTGAAATATATCCGTTGGATTGGTATCCCAACTGATATATTTGGGGACAATTGTTAGGGGTCATTTTCTTAACATATGTATCCTGATCAATATCCTGCCTTTGTTTGCTTATTTGTAATCAGGATGCTGGAAGAGGATATTGCTGACATCTTGGGCGATATCCTGAAGCTTATTGAATTAATCACGTGCAGGTTAAGGGCAGAGGCTTGCTAACGGTCACAAGGACTTCTTCTCCTCAAGACTCGGACGAATTTGTTGAGAAAGAGACGTTGAGCCCGAAAGACCAGGTCTGCAACGTTCCAAGAAGGAATATTCGGTGAATCCCGCAAGTTTAGGGTAGTTAGTTATTTTATCTTTACTATAAATAGATGAGGTCGGATCAACTTAGAACACATCAATTCACACTTACACTCTCGAACACAATCACTCTCTAGCTGATAGCAAACACTACACTTGTATTTCATTTCCGTTGTAACACTTAGTCGATCCGTACCACATCCTGCACTATATCCTGATTTTTTGAAGCAATTGAAGAACAAGGCAGCTGCGATTGTCAGCTCCCGAGGTTTTATGCCGGCGATCTAGATTGATCAAGGGCTTTCCTCGTACATCTCGTGTCACTTCCTTTACTTTTCGCTCATTATTTGCTCATTGTTTGATCGTTGATACAGCTCAATATCCCGAGCCGTATCCTGAAACTGTTTTTGCAAGTAATTTAATTAACACATTTTTGACACTTACTTCTAGCACACTACCTCACTTAACTAATTTGATCACTTAATTACTTCGGTAATTTTTGACCAAAACACCGAACAAGAAATGTAACTTACAAAATATTCCGGGAAATATATTCACAAAGTATACTTTGATAAATAATATTTTGGACACAAAGGAATGAAAATATGATTTTATGATTATCACAATGCTATATCATATTTTGACAAGAAGGAAATATATTATTTTTTGTGAATGAAAATATATATGTATTTACTTGGAATTATTAGAAGATATATTATTTTTAGGAAAAATATATATTCTCTTGAGTAAACTTGAAATACATTATCTTTGGATGAAAATAAGTTTATATATTTTCTAAAGTTAGACTTGAAAATATTTTTTTTTTTGAACTTATATGAAAATACAAATATTTTGCCAAGAGAAAAATTATAAATAATTTTTCTAAGTGATATTTCTTGAATATATATTTTGGAAATATATATATATATATGTTGGTGGACTCTTATTAAAAATAATATTCCGCAAAGTTTAATATAAATTTAAGTATGTGAATACTTAATGAATACAATAAAATACGTATTCTCACGTGTACAAACACACACCGGAATACGACACCAATACATGGCAAAATATACAAATACATGATTACGAATACAAATACACCCATCCTTGGGAAGGAAATACAAGCATCAATACTTGGGAAGTATTAAGTTAATATATATTGCTTAAACAATTATTCCAAAATTTAATAAATATAATTTAAGTTAAAATATTTATTATTTTGACAAATAATTATATAACTTGGAATAATAATGAAGACACTTGGAAACGTAACTCAAAGGCACTAATTAATACTAAGTCAAGGCACGACCCGCTCGTCTAATAAGACCATAGTACATTGTAGGTAGTCGTGTACACCAAAGGAAACTTTGAGTTATAGGCGGATTCGAAGAACGCAAAACTGTGAGTTCATGTTTCCCCCCTTTTCTTTTAACTGATTTCAGTTTTATAACTTCGGGGGTGAAATACATGTTACAACTATTTACAAACATTTTGACATGGTATGTGATGTGCGTGAAAGTGTTGTATATATTAGGTGTATATTTTAAGCCCTTTTTAACACTTATTTTAGCCAAGTTTTAAATTTATAAAACACGATATTTTACTAACACTAAACACACATATGGGCAAGTGCACCCATCGTTGAGCGTAGTATAGCGTTGGTAAGATACCGAGGTCGTCCAAGGACACAAGAGCTTTTAATACCGGTTTTTCCTCAACGTCTAACCAAAACAAAAGTTTAGAAAAATGTTTTAAACTAAGAAAAATAAAACTAACTAAAGTGCTAAAAATAAAAATAAAAAGAAAAACAGATAGACAAGATGAATCACTTGGTTCCGACTCGTATCTAGTATAACCTTTGATTATTTCCGCACTTTTGCACATAATTAAGAGATTATCTTAGTTATTGTAGTAGGCCCCTCTTTTGGAGGTGACGTTACCCTCACCCCAGTAGTTTGAGTCAGCAGGGATACAATCCTAAAGGGGTGGATTATTGGAAGATAATGAATTAAGTTATTAATGCAGTATTGTGGTAGGCCCCGCTTTTGGCGGTGACGTTACCCTCGGCTAAGTAGTCTGAGTCAGCAGGGATACAGTCCTAAATAGCCGGGTTATAGTATTAATAGTAGTTAACTTATGAGGGGATCAAAGAGTTTGGACCCCCGCCATCCAATACCGTGAAGTATTGAAGGAGGTCCTACTAAATTTGACCCAGGTCCATTGCAGGACCTCTAAACGCTGAACAATGGCAAGACCTTTACCAAACTGTTCCCTTAACCCCCTACCAGGTAGCCAACATACCTCCATATAGACCGTGGAGATATGAATGGTGAAAATCCTTTATTTTATATAGACAGTAAAATAATGCCAAGACACCACGGACAAACGATAAGGAAAGATCACCTTCAACATAAGTAACTAGTTATTAAAGTCATTAATACAAAACCAAATAAAAAGTGCAAAAGATTAGAAATAAAAAGTATTATACTAGACACTTTGTCTTCACCAAGTGATGTAAGAGACTTAGGCAAACATGGCCTTGATTGTCAAGAACTCTTACGATCAATCTTGGATCCCGAGACGACTCACACACTCTATGATGGACAATGGATGATGGTGTTGTGATGGTGGTGGGTGGTGGATGAAGTGTGAGAGAGGTGGTGTGCCAAGGGATGAGATGAAATGAATCCAAGCACTCCTATTTATAGGCTGAACAGAGAGCTGGACACGGCCCCGTGTCCGCTGGACACGGCCCCGTGCCCGTCTGACACTCTCTCTCCTCATTAATTGTAATTCGCAATTACAATAAATGCGCCTGCTGTACTTTCGACACGCCCCCGTGTCCGCTGAGCACGGCCCGTGGTGGGCAATAGAAGCTTCTATAGATTTGTCTTTTCTGCTGCTTCTTGGGCACGGCCCCGTGTTGGCTGAGCACGGGGCGTGTTCAGCCTTCTGTTTTCTCTATTTTGCTTTGGAAGGTGCCGTTGAGGGTTCGGGAAGTCCACTAATGTTCCTTTCCTTGTATTTATGTTGGATTTAGCTGTCTTTTTGCTTCTTTTGCGTTTTTGAGCTCATTTAATCCTGAAAATACAAAAGGAAGATAAAAACACTCTTTTTCCAATATTAGTACTAAAAAAGGGTTAGTTTTATTCCTCATTTGATGTAATTTACATGTTGCATTTTACACACATCAAATACCCCCACACTTGAACTTTTGCTTGTCCTCAAGCAAAACTCTTTAATATGTGGCTTACACTCCCAAATGGAATAGGTAGAAGAGAAGGTTTTGGGATTGTCATAGAGTGTCGGGATTTCCAAGATCTTTTTGGGGTTTATTTTTATTTATTTACACTCCTATTCGTAATGATTTATTTAGAACTGTTCATAAAAGAAATTACTTACTTGGGCATAACATGCCTTTTTAAAATTCTATTTATATACAAGTTCACATACCTCACGGGGAAATCACTCATACTCGGCCGAAGGTGTATTTTTAGTGAATCACTCAAGAGCGGCATGGAACTTATTCCTACCATAGGCTTGCCAAGAAATCAATCCTCCTCCTTTTTAACTTTTATACCTTTGTAGATATCAAGAGGACTTTGTGGGTTAAGGGTTGGCTAGGGTTAAAGGTAGGTGGTTGGGTTAGTGGTTAGTAGAAAAAGGGCTAAAAGCGTAACAAGTGTCGGTTTTCGTATTTTTGCAACCTTTTATTTTTAATGAAGCTTTTATTCAAACAAAGTTATTTTTGATTACTTTGTTTGTTTATTTTCTTTTTGCTTCATAAATTTTTTTTTTTTTTTTTCACGAAGAACCGAACTTGTTACTAAAATAAAGGGTTAAAAATGAAAAAGGTTTTGGTGGGTGAAAGGGTTTTTGTTTTGGGTGATGAAATGAAAAGGTTTAGGCTCAAAGGGGCTAACTAGGGGGATTTTTGGGTAGGTGGTAAAAGAAAAGGAAAAATAATGGTGTAGAAATGAAAAAGTTAGTCCTAATGCCTCCATCATTTACTTACTCGGGTTTAAGTCGATAAGGACCGGGAGTGTATTGTCATGGCAAGTTCTAGAGTCGTAAGAACCAAGCGGCTATTCACACAAGAAACGAAAAATGAGCATTTAGTCAAATGATATGTAATTGTGTGCTCAATAAAGGCTCAAAACTCACTTTTGTGGGAATGGGTTTTTTATGTGATCAAGTATATATAATCAAATTTTAAATAAGTTTGTCATGCCTTTTCATAATTTTCTTATGTTGGTTCTTTTTTTTATCACTACGCTATCGGTTGTAAATTTGTAAAAATATAACCTTTTTGAGATCTTGAATTTCCCGAGTTAAACCTAGACAAGTAAAAAAAATGAAATTTTTGAAAAAATTTGGGGTGATTAGCGATTCCAATAGAGTTTTGTGTAAGGCTTGTATTTAGGACTTGCAAAATTCAAGGTTTTAGCATCCCCCCCACACTTAAATTACACATTGTCCTCAATGTGTCCCAAAAATAATTTTTTTAGGTTGATTAGATGTGTAAAATAGTGTTTAAAAAGCAAAAATTTGTGTTACTGGGCACTGAACACGGCCCCGTGTTATCCGGGCACGGCCCCGTGTTCAAGTGCCAGTAACAAAATTGAAATAAGAGAAACAAAAGTCTGGACACGGGGGCGTGTTGGGTGAACACGGCCCGTGTCCAGTTACCTGTACTGGGCGTTTTCTGCAGGTGGTTCGACACGGGGCCGTGTTGGTTGGGCACGGCCCGTGTTGAACCTTCTGAAATGGAGAAAATTTGTCGGGTTGCCTCGTTCTTGTGCATGGGATCATTTTTCTCGTTCCCCTTTTCATCCTTTACCACCATGAGTGTGTTTTATTCATTACAAACCATCCAAACATTAAAACCATCATTTCATTTCATCATAGAGAGAACTTACATAATCCTAAGTTAAACTAGAAAAACAAAGAAATAACAAACCATGGAGTCCTAGCCTTTACTTTATTTTAATTTAGCAAAATTTCCAAGAAATCAATCTTGGTTAAACAAGGCCTTAGTGAACTCCTTCTTCCGAGTGCGGTTCTCCTCAAATGTCGGCGAGCCATTCTTCTATCTCCCTTGGAAGGAGAAAAGAAGGTTCATTGGCATTAGTTTGAGGAGTTTCAACTTCCACCGGGATCTCTTGTTGGTGTTCCATGGGAGGTTCCGCCGGAAAGTCTTCCCACCCGGTAGGGTTGTTGATTCCGAGAGCCAAGTTCCAATCCTGTTGAGGAAGGACTGGTTCCATTGGAGGTGCTACAAGAATATTTAACCTCTGGTGCAAGAGGTTAATTTCTTGGAAGCTGCTTTCAAGTCCCATCGTAAGATCGTTAATACGGTCGATAAGGACCTCCTCTACTGAAGTCATTTCGTCGAGAGCCTCCCTTAATGCTATCACATAGTGCACAAGTGTAGCTTCAATAGAGGGTCTTCTTCCTCTTCGGTTGTTTGACGAATGCACAGAAGATGTATCGCTGTTTTCACTCGACATCCTACGAAAAATAAACTAAAAAAATAGTTTATTTAATGAAACAGTAACCGGACACGGCCCCGTGCTCACTGAGCACGGCCCCGTGTCCATCTTTCTGCAGAGTTTTGGAACAAGGAAACTTGTATTTTTAAGTTATTTTCTGAATGTTGTGGGCCCTTTTTGGCTACTAATAACTTAAAACAATGTTTCATAACATGTTTTTACCAAGATTCTTTGAACAAAACTCATTTATCCCTACCATAGAGTTGGAGGAATTCCAAACTTTCAATGGTAGCTCTTGGAGAAAGATGAAGAAGAAGGAAATAGCTAAAAGAGGAAAGGACAAGATGGGTTGTTGGAACCTTCTTTTAGACTTACCTAGGATAGTTTGAGAGACGATTCCTGCAAATCTCTGCCCCCAAGTTGGTCCAAATGTGCAGAATTCTTGGCTGCATTTATAGAAAACGACAGCAACCTGGACACGGCCCCGTGTTCAGTGGACACGGCCCCGTGTGCAGGTGAAGTTCTGACACAGTTTGTCCGTATTCTGACGTACTGATCAGAATGGAATCTTTCGATGGACACGGGGGCGTGTTGGCTGGGCACGGCCCCGTGTCTAGGGACTGATTTATGAAGTTGTCTAATTTTTCAAGGAACTTGTTAGTGTCGGGTGGCTCCTGACTGGTTGGAACAACCCCAAAGTGCCTAATATACCTTAATTGTCCTAGACTAAGGCGAGAACGCAAGAGGTTGTCAGTGAGGGTAATTCCTATTTTCATTCTAGGTGGACAAGTCCAACCCTTTTCCGGGCTCTTGTTAAAGAAGGTATATGCCGAATCGCTCAGGTCTATGTATGCACCGAACGAAGTCGATGGAGAGTCCTTCACGGCACAATCGACACAGGGACGACTATCGTCTAAGTCTTCGCTAGGTACGAAGGTATTTTTGGGAGCAACGAGGTTGTCGGAATGCGGTTCCAACATTTCTTCATGGGTATCGTCTTGGGGTGGATCAATAAAATCCTTCCCAAGCTCTTCTATCCATTTCAGAATTAGCTCTTCTAGTTGAAATAATTCGCTAAGGAGCATTTCCCCTAGAATATCTGGCTGGGTGCATTCGAGGGAGAAATAGTGCTTATTTTTACTTTCGCCCCTCTTAAAGTTGTGAGAAGATGGTGGGTCCATGTAGTGGGGCCTATAATTTAGGAAGTAGCATTTTACTTCTTCATGTTCGCCACCACACAATTGACACCACGTACCATAAGAGTGCCGAAAGTAAAAATAATTACTATCACTCATGTTTATGTCAGAAATTACCAACCGCCGGGATCTAACGGTTCTGTTTTCAGTAACTGAAACTTGGGCACGGGGGCGTGTTGAGTGGACACGGCCCCTTGTTCAGCTTACTGTCTGATGTAAAACAGGATTGCCAGTTCCAATGATTGAGCACGGGGGCGTGTTCAGCGGGCACGGCCCGTGCTGAGCTCTGCAGAAGCTGAAAAACTAAGAAAATCCTAAAAAAATAAAAAGAAAAATAAAAGATGATTAGGCCGTTGATTCCTAACTTTCTTAAAATCCTTGTGTCCCCGGCAGCGGCGCCAAAAACTTGATGTGCGTGAAAGTGTTGTATATATTAGGTGTATATTTTAAGCCCTTTTTAACACTTATTTTAGCCAAGTTTTAAATTTATAAAACACGATATTTTACTAACACTAAACACACATATGGGCAAGTGCACCCATCGTTGAGCGTAGTATAGCGTTGGTAAGATACCGAGGTCGTCCAAGGACACAAGAGCTTTTAATACCGGTTTTTCCTCAACGTCTTACCAAAACAAAAGTTTAGAAAAATGTTTTAAACTAAGAAAAATAAAACTAACTAAAGTGCTGAAAATAAAAATAAAAAGAAAAACAGATAGACAAGATGAATCACTTGGTTCCGACTCGTATCTAGTATAACCTTTGATTATTTCCGCACTTTTGCACATAATTAAGAGATTATCTTAGTTATTGTAGTAGGCCCCTCTTTTGGAGGTGACGTTACCCTCACCCCAGTAGTTTGAGTCAGCAGGGATACAATCCTAAAGGGGTGGATTATTGGAAGATAATGAATTAAGTTATTAATGCAGTATTGTGGTAGGCCCCGCTTTTGGCGGTGACGTTACCCTCGGCTAAGTAGTCTGAGTCAGCAGGGATACAGTCCTAAATAGCCGGGTTATAGTATTAATAGTAGTTAACTTATGAGGGGATCAAAGAGTTTGGACCCCCGCCATCCAATACCGTGAAGTATTGAAGGAGGTCCTACTAAATTTGACCCAGGTCCATTGCAGGACCTCTAAACGCTGAACAATGGCAAGACCTTTACCAAACCGTTCCCTTAACCCCCTACCAGGTAGCCAACATACCTCCATATAGACCGTGGAGATATGAATGGTGAAAATCCTTTATTTTATATAGACAGTAAAATAATGCCAAGACACCACGGACAAACGATAAGGAAAGATCACCTTCAACATAAGTAACTAGTTATTAAAGTCATTAATACAAAACCAAATAAAAAGTGCAAAAGATTAGAAATAAAAAGTATTATACTAAACACTTTGTCTTCACCAAGTGATGTAAGAGACTTAGGCAAACATGGCCTTGATTGTCAAGAACTCTTACGATCAATCTTGGATCCCGAGACGACTCACACACTCTATGATGGACAATGGATGATGGTGGTGGATGATGGTGTTGTGATGGTGGTGGGTGGTGGATGAAGTGTGAGAGAGGTGGTGTGCCAAGGGATGAGATGAAATGAATCCAAGCACTCCTATTTATAGGCTGAACAGAGAGCTGGACACGGCCCCGTGTCCGCTGGACACGGCCCCGTGCCCGTCTGACACTCTCTCTCCTCATTAATTGTAATTCGCAATTACAATAAATGCGCCTGCTGTACTTTCGACACGCCCCCGTGTCCGCTGAGCACGGCCCGTGGTGGGCAATAGAAGCTTCTATAGATTTGTCTTTTCTGCTGCTTCTTGGGCACGGCCCCGTGTTGGCTGAGCACGGGGCGTGTTCAGCCTTCTGTTTTCTCTATTTTGCTTTGGAAGGTGCCGTTGAGGGTTCGGGAAGTCCACTAATGTTCCTTTCCTTGTATTTATGTTGGATTTAGCTGTCTTTTTGCTTCTTTTGCGTTTTTGAGCTCATTTAATCCTGAAAATACAAAAGGAAGACAAAAACACTCTTTTTCCAATATTAGTACTAAAAAAGGGTTAGTTTTATTCCTCATTTGATGTAATTTACATGTTGCATTTTACACACATCAAATACCCCCACACTTGAACTTTTGCTTGTCCTCAAGCAAAACTCTTTAATATGTGGCTTACACTCCCAAATGGAATAGGTAGAAGAGAAGGTTTTGGGATTGTCATAGAGTGTCGGGATTTCCAAGATCTTTTTGGGGTTTATTTTTATTTATTTACACTCCTATTCGTAATGATTTATTTAGAACTGTTCATAAAAGAAATTACTTACTTGGGCATAACATGCCTTTTTAAAATTCTATTTATATACAAGTTCACATACCTCACGGGGAAATCACTCATACTCGGCCGAAGGTGTATTTTTAGTGAATCACTCGAGAGCGGCATGGAACTTATTCCTACCATAGGCTTGCCAAGAAATCAATCCTCCTCCTTTTTAACTTTTATACCTTTGTAGATATCAAGAGGACTTTGTGGGTTAAGGGTTGGCTAGGGTTAAAGGTAGGTGGTTGGGTTAGTGGTTAGTAGAAAAAGGGCTAAAAGCGTAACAAGTGTCGGTTTTCGTATTTTTGCAACCTTTTATTTTTAATGAAGCTTTTATTCAAACAAAGTTATTTTTGATTACTTTGTTTGTTTATTTTCTTTTTGCTTCATAAATTTTTTTTTTTTTTTTTTTCACGAAGAACCGAACTTGTTACTAAAATAAAGGGTTAAAAATGAAAAAGGTTTTGGTGGGTGAAAGGGTTTTTGTTTTGGGTGATGAAATGAAAAGGTTTAGGCTCAAAGGGGCTAACTAGGGGGATTTTTGGGTAGGTGGTAAAAGAAAAGGAAAAATAATGGTGTAGAAATGAAAAAGTTAGTCCTAATGCCTCCATCATTTACTTACTCGGGTTTAAGTCGATAAGGACCGGGAATGTATTGTCATGGCAAGTTCTAGAGTCGTAAGAACCAAGCGGCTATTCACACAAGAAACGAAAAATGAGCATTTAGTCAAATGATATGTAATTGTGTGCTCAATAAAGGCTCAAAACTCACTTTTGTGGGAATGGGTTTTTTATGTGATCAAGTATATATAATCAAATTTTAAATAAGTTTGTCATGCCTTTTCATAATTTTCTTATGTTGGTTCTTTTTTTTATCACTACGCTATCGGTTGTAAATTTGTAAAAATATAACCTTTTTGAGATCTTGAATTTCCCGAGTTAAACCTAGACAAGTAAAAAAAATGAAATTTTTGAAAAAATTTGGGGTGATTAGCGATTCCAATAGAGTTTTGTGTAAGGCTTGTATTTAGGACTTGCAAAATTCAAGGTTTTAGCATCCCCCCCACACTTAAATTACACATTGTCCTCAATGTGTCCCAAAAATAATTTTTTTAGGTTGATTAGATGTGTAAAATAGTGTTTAAAAAGCAAAAATTTGTGTTACTGGGCACTGAACACGGCCCCGTGTTATCCGGGCACGGCCCCGTGTTCAAGTGCCAGTAACAAAATTGAAATAAGAGAAACAAAAGTCTGGACACGGGGGCGTGTTGGGTGAACACGGCCCGTGTCCAGTTACCTGTACTGGGCGTTTTCTGCAGGTGGTTCGACACGGGGCCGTGTTGGTTGGGCACGGCCCGTGTTGAACCTTCTGAAATGGAGAAAATTTGTCGGGTTGCCTCGTTCTTGTGCATGGGATCATTTTTCTCGTTCCCCTTTTCATCCTTTACCACCATGAGTGTGTTTTATTCATTACAAACCATCCAAACATTAAAACCATCATTTCATTTCATCATAGAGAGAACTTACATAATCCTAAGTTAAACTAGAAAAACAAAGAAATAACAAACCATGGAGTCCTAGCCTTTACTTTATTTTAATTTAGCAAAATTTCCAAGAAATCAATCTTGGTTAAACAAGGCCTTAGTGAACTCCTTCTTCCGAGTGCGGTTCTCCTCAAATGTCGGCGAGCCATTCTTCTATCTCCCTTGGAAGGAGAAAAGAAGGTTCATTGGCATTAGTTTGAGGAGTTTCAACTTCCACCGGGATCTCTTGTTGGTGTTCCATGGGAGGTTCCGCCGGAAAGTCTTCCCACCCGGTAGGGTTGTTGATTCCGAGAGCCAGGTTCCAATCCTGTTGAGGAAGGACTGGTTCCATTGGAGGTGCTACAAGAATATTTAACCTCTGGTGCAAGAGGTTAATTTCTTGGAAGCTGCTTTCAAGTCCCATCGTAAGATCGTTAATACGGTCGATAAGGACCTCCTCTACTGAAGTCATTTCGTCGAGAGCCTCCCTTAATGCTATCACATAGTGCACAAGTGTAGCTTCGATGGAGGGTCTTCTTCCTCTTCGGTTGTTTGACGAATGCACAGAAGATGTATCGCTGTTTTCACTCGACATCCTACGAAAAATAAACTAAAAAAATAGTTTATTTAATGAAACAGTAACCGGACACGGCCCCGTGCTCACTGAGCACGGCCCCGTGTCCATCTTTCTGCAGAGTTTTGGAACAAGGAAACTTGTATTTTTAAGTTATTTTCTGAATGTTGTGGGCCCTTTTTGGCTACTAATAACTTAAAACAATGTTTCATAACATGTTTTTACCAAGATTCTTTGAACAAAACTCATTTATCCCTACCATAGAGTTGGAGGAATTCCAAACTTTCAATGGTAGCTCTTGGAGAAAGATGAAGAAGAAGGAAATAGCTAAAAGAGGAAAGGACAAGATGGGTTGTTGGAACCTTCTTTTAGACTTACCTAGGATAGTTTGAGAGAAGATTCCTGCAAATCTCTGCCCCCAAGTTGGTCCAAATGTGCAGAATTCTTGGCTGCATTTATAGAAAACGACAGCAACCTGGACACGGCCCCGTGTTCAGTGGACACGGCCCCGTGTGCAGGTGAAGTTCTGACACAGTTTGTCCGTATTCTGACGTACTGATCAGAATGGAATCTTTCGATGGACACGGGGGCGTGTTGGCTGGGCACGGCCCCGTGTCTAGGGACTGATTTATGAAGTTGTCTAATTTTTCAAGGAACTTGTTAGTGTCGGGTGGCTCCTGACTGGTTGGAACAACCCCAAAGTGCCTAATATACCTTAATTGTCCTAGACTAAGGCGAGAACGCAAGAGGTTGTCGGTGAGGGTAATTCCTATTTTCATTCTAGGTGGACAAGTCCAACCCTTTTCCGGGCTCTTGTTAAAGAAGGTATATGCCGAATCGCTCAGGTCTATGTATGCACCGAACGAAGTCGATGGAGAGTCCTTCACGGCACAATCGACACAGGGACGACTATCGTCTAAGTCTTCGCTAGGTACGAAGGTATTTTTGGGAGCAACGAGGTTGTCGGAATGCGGTTCCAACATTTCTTCATGGGTATCGTCTTGGGGTGGATCAATAAAATCCTTCCCAAGCTCTTCTATCCATTTCAGAATTAGCTCTTCTAGTTGAAATAATTCGCTAAGGAGCATTTCCCCTAGAATATCTGGCTGGGCGCATTCGAGGGAGAAATAGTGCTTATTTTTACTTTCGCCCCACTTAAGGTTGTGAGAAGATGGTGGGTCCATGTAGTGGGGCCTATAATTTAGGAAGTAGCATTTTACTTCTTCATGTTCGCCACCACACAATTGACACCACGTACCATAAGAGTGCCGAAAGTAAAAATAATTACTATCACTCATGTTTATGTCAGAAATTACCAACCGTCGGGATCTAACGGTTCTGTTTTCAGTAACTGAAACTTGGGCACGGGGGCGTGTTGAGTGGACACGGCCCCGTGTTCAGCTTACTGTCTGATGTAAAACAGGATTGCCAGTTCCAATGATTGAGCACGGGGGCGTGTTCAGCGGGCACGGCCCGTGCTGAGCTCTGCAGAAGCTGAAAAACTAAGAAAATCCTAAAAAAATAAAAAGAAAAATAAAAGATGATTAGGCCGTTGATTCCTAACTTTCTTAAAATCCTTGTGTCCCCGGCAGCGGCGCCAAAAACTTGATGTGCGTGAAAGTGTTGTATATATTAGGTGTATATTTTAAGCCCTTTTTAACACTTATTTTAGCCAAGTTTTAAATTTATAAAACACGATATTTTACTAACACTAAACACACATATGGGCAAGTGCACCCATCGTTGAGCGTAGTATAGCGTTGGTAAGATACCGAGGTCGTCCAAGGACACAAGAGCTTTTAATACCGGTTTTTCCTCAACGTCTTACCAAAACAAAAGTTTAGAAAAATGTTTTAAACTAAGAAAAATAAAACTAACTAAAGTGCTGAAAATAAAAATAAAAAGAAAAACAGATAGACAAGATGAATCACTTGGTTCCGACTCGTATCTAGTATAACCTTTGATTATTTCCGCACTTTTGCACATAATTAAGAGATTATCTTAGTTATTGTAGTAGGCCCCTCTTTTGGAGGTGACGTTACCCTCACCCCAGTAGTTTGAGTCAGCAGGGATACAATCCTAAAGGGGTGGATTATTGGAAGATAATGAATTAAGTTATTAATGCAGTATTGTGGTAGGCCCTGCTTTTGGCGGTGACGTTACCCTCGGCTAAGTAGTCTGAGTCAGCAGGGATACAGTCCTAAATAGCCGGGTTATAGTATTAATAGTAGTTAACTTATGAGGGGATCAAAGAGTTTGGACCCCCGCCATCCAATACCGTGAAGTATTGAAGGAGGTCCTACTAAATTTGACCCAGGTCCATTGCAGGACCTCTAAACGCTGAACAATGGCAAGACCTTTACCAAACCGTTCCCTTAACCCCCTACCAGGTAGCCAACATACCTCCATATAGACCGTGGAGATATGAATGGTGAAAATCCTTTATTTTATATAGACAGTAAAATAATGCCAAGACACCACGGACAAACGATAAGGAAAGATCACCTTCAACATAAGTAACTAGTTATTAAAGTCATTAATACAAAACCAAATAAAAAGTGCAAAAGATTAGAAATAAAAAGTATTATACTAGACACTTTGTCTTCACCAAGTGATGTAAGAGACTTAGGCAAACATGGCCTTGATTGTCAAGAACTCTTACGATCAATCTTGGATCCCGAGACGACTCACACACTCTATGATGGACAATGGATGATGGTGGTGGATGATGGTGTTGTGATGGTGGTGGGTGGTGGATGAAGTGTGAGAGAGGTGGTGTGCCAAGGGATGAGATGAAATGAATCCAAGCACTCCTATTTATAGGCTGAACAGAGAGCTGGACACGGCCCCGTGTCCGCTGGACACGGCCCCGTGCCCGTCTGACACTCTCTCTCCTCATTAATTGTAATTCGCAATTACAATAAATGCGCCTGCTGTACTTTCGACACGCCCCCGTGTCCGCTGAGCACGGCCCGTGGTGGGCAATAGAAGCTTCTATAGATTTGTCTTTTCTGCTGCTTCTTGGGCACGGCCCCGTGTTGGCTGAGCACGGGGCGTGTTCAGCCTTCTGTTTTCTCTATTTTGCTTTGGAAGGTGCCGTTGAGGGTTCGGGAAGTCCACTAATGTTCCTTTTCTTGTATTTATGTTGGATTTAGCTGTCTTTTTGCTTCTTTTGCGTTTTTGAGCTCATTTAATCCTGAAAATACAAAAGGAAGACAAAAACACTCTTTTTCCAATATTAGTACTAAAAAAGGGTTAGTTTTATTCCTCATTTGATGTAATTTATATGTTGCATTTTACACACATCAGTATGGTTAGCTAAGGAAGGGTACTGCTTGATCATGTGAGTGGTGGGTATAACACTTAAGGCCATTAATCCTCGTTGTAGGACCGAGGGACATGAGTGATAGATCTATTCGGGTGTAGCGAGTCCCACCCATGCGCCCGCTGAATGAGCCATGTGGTGACTATGTCTTATTGACAAAATCTGCTAGGTTTAAGTTTTCCTGCATCGCTTCACACATATCAATGGCCTTGCAAACCATTGGTGATCTGTTTTCCTTGTTGCTTTCATACCAGGATTTTCAAGTACATACGAACATACTTACAAATGCTTCAATGGTTTATTCACAAACACACACATGAACTCGCTCAACTTTTGTTGATGTCTTCAAACTACATGTATTTCAGGAAATTAAGTATGGATCTGGCGGGCGTTGGAGTTTCAAGTCATGTTGAGAATAAAAGATGTCATCCATGTCTTAGGGTTTGGTTAGTGTGTCTTATCCTGGACGGGACACATCTTTCAAAACCTGGTTTTAACTAAAGTCTTTTTGCGAGTCCTTATGGAACTCTAAACAATTTATATGGTTTGTAACTCGGATTTTGAGTCTATGTTTCAAGACAATGATGATGTAATGTTTTAAAACTTAATCAATGGATGAACATCATGGATTTATCATATAGTTGTTTGTTATGGTTTAATGCAATGATATTAAGCAAGTCACACCAAATCACGCTTCCGCAAAAGTCAGGGTGTGACAGTTTGGTATCAGAGCTTCGATTGTAGCGAACTAGGATTCTTTCTCGAGTCTAGACTACAATCATTAGGGCTCTCACAAAAACGTTTTTACAATTCATTGCATACACGAAACGCCCAGATCCAGGAAACAAACATTTTTACAAACAAAAGACACGAAACACATTTCAAAGTTTATGCTTATGATTCAGTCTGAAAGGCTGGGTAGTTCAGTCTGGGAGACTGGGAAGTTTAATCTGAGAGACTAGGGAGTTCAGTCTGGGAGACTGGGTATTTCAGTCTGGGAGACTGGGTATTTTAGTCTGGGAGGCTAGGTTGTTCAGTCTGGGAGACTGGGTATTTTAGTCTGGGAGGCTAGGTTGTTCAGTCTGGGAGACTGGGTGTTTAGTCTGGGAGGCTAGGTAGTTCAGTCTGGGAGACTGGGTGTTTAGTCTGGGAGACTGGTTGGGTTAGTCTGGGAGACTAGGTGGTTTAGTTTGGGAGACTAGGTGGCTTAGTCTGGGAGACTAGGAAGGATAGAAAGTTTCATGAAGTGACTACATGATTACATGATGAATTGTCCTTGTTTGCAATATACTATGTGTTATTGATTACTATGAATATACATGATATAATTATTATGTACCGGCACACATGTCACCTTCTTCCGAGAGCGAGTTGTCAGAGGATGACGACCCTATGGCCACCGTCACAGATAATGAGACTGCACCTGCGCCAGAGATATTTACGTCAGACACTGAGAGTGACCTTGACCTGCTGACCAAGGACGAGGACGACTTCCAACTGCTCACGCTACCAGACTTTGGTGATGATTTACCCTTGCTGATGGCTTCCCTGACAAGGATCCTTTTGTCACTCTTGTTTCGGTCCATGACCACCTCATCATTAGTCACTCCGATGGTGAGCCCATCATGACTCTGATCCTCGACGCCATACCTCTCGTGGTCATTCCTCCCGAGGATCTGCCCTTTCGACAATTTGTTTGATGATGACGTTGATTTGTTAGCTGATGATCCTCCTGTTGACACCCAGGGTGATGTAGAGATAGCTGAGGATGTTGTTTCGATGCTACCTCCTGAGATTCCTACCATTGAAGTATCCTCTGCTTCCATTTTACACTCGATTTCATACTACTTTGAGTCAGTGACATCTGCAGCCTTACAGACAGCCGAATTGCAGCTTTCTACTACTGACTCGGACGACAACACCACTATGTCTGCCGCACTATCACCTGCTCGAGATCCCACACCTCCACACGACCCAGAGCCTGCGCCTGAACTAGCTCATGTTCCCTTTTGGGTCAGCCTGAGGTTGCACCTGCTGATCCTAAGCCTTTGCTTGATCAGGACCCTGTTTCTTTTGGTTTACCAGACATTGTACCCCTTGTACCGGACCCAACACCTGTACCCGCTGATGTTGCTCCTTTTCCCCTACGGAGACCGACGTCCATCGCACCAACATGCCTATCGTTTTCTTTCAGGACATACCCGCACCCCGGGAAGGTACTCCAGGTCAGCACCCGCATGACGATCCTTTTGCTATAGTAGCATTTTCCCCGACCTCACAAGCCGCACTGTTTGCTCCTTTCAATACTTCATCGATGGACGAGCCATTCCGATGGTTCCTACCATACACTATGCTGATTTCAGACCCCTACCATTATGGAGGCTACACACAGGATGAGTTGCTCCTGTCACAACAGCTACAGTTTGAGGATTTTGAGTCGCAGAGTTTAGGAACTTGAACTGGCACCATATCATCCACCCTATCTATACTAGTATACTATGACCCTCCACATTCATCACTGTCTCCTTCTGCACTCTCACCTGCTGCTCTTACACCTTTCTTAGGTGTTGATGCTCGTTTCTTTTCTATCAAGCAGCAGATCAGTTAATTACTTTGACGCATATACAAGCTCGAGGAGGAGCTCACGCATGTTAGCAGTTTGCTTTTCTTCCCTCCTCCACCTCAGTCACCAGTGTAGTTGGTTTCTGAATTTATGCGGATTGCATTACTTTTGTGTAAAGACACTACTAATGAGCCGAGATTGTGGAGACTTTTGAAGACCAGTTTTGACTACGTGATTTTGATACACTGGTATACTTATTGGACAAGGGTAGGGTGACCCTGTGTCCCTTTTGATGTGATACACTTTGTAGACACTGTGACTATGGTCGGTAATTTATGAAAGCTCAATCGTCATATTCTTAATAAACATATAAATCAACAACGTGATTGCCTGTTATGTTCTCATTATACATGTTCCTATCTACAAGTTGTGCTATAATTGACCTGTTATATGATTACTTACTATAACGATTGCTTATATACATATGTATACGCACCTCCTAGGTCTTGTTTCGTTAAGTAGAGGCTTATGTGCCTGTGTCCCTAATATGACCTGACCTAACCGATCTTCTTCTTAGAAGATGTCGCTTCAAGGAAACATCGATACCAACAACCCTCTGCCGACGACAGAGGCAGAATTACAAGAGCGCATTTCACAGGCCATCACACAACACGAGGCCCTTCGCCCCGAACGCAGCTAAGGTACCTCAGGAAATAATCCACCCAACGGTAATGTTTAGTCACTTAAGACGCATTACAAAACGTTTGGACATTTCCAAGAGTGCTTCGCTAATGCCTTATGTGAATAATGTTGCGTATGTCGCAGGCTGCACCTACAAGCAGTTCTTGAGCTGCAAACCCCGAGATTTCGATGGCACTGGGGGTGCCGTAGCTTTTGTGTGTTGGGTTGAGAAGACGGATTCTGTTTTAAGTTTAAGCAAATGTACTCCAGAGCAGCAAGTCATGTACATATCTGGATTGTTCCTAGATGGGGCTCTGTCATGGTGGAACCTTCAGGTTCGGACGTTGGGTGAGACTGCTGCATATGCTTTGACGTGAGATGAACTGAAAGAGCTGATGCATAAGAGATATTGCTCGAGGGCAGAAGTCCAGAAGTTGGAAACTGAACTTTGGAACTTGAAAATGGAAGGTTCAAAGATAGCTGAGTATGTGCAGAGATTTCACGATTTATCACAAGTTGCTTCGCGTCTGGTGGAACCAGAGTTTAAGAGGATCGAACGCTTCATTGGGAGATTAGCACCTCAGATTCTAAGCCTGGTGACAATATCTAAACCTCCGAGGATCACCGATGCTATCGACTTGAGTGTGGCGCTCACTGAAGAAGCGGTTAGACTAGGAATATTTTCCACTTTGGAAGAGAAAAAGGAGATTCCTGTGGAGCCATCTGGAGATAACAAAAGAAAGTTCGCAAACTTCAAGAAGGGTACTCGGGTGAATAGCAAGAACAGGGCCAAAAAGGGAAGAGAGTACATGGGTATCCTACCTAAGTTCGACAATTGTCGACGTTATCATATCGGGCGATGCAGATATGGAAAATGTAAAAATTGTGGCAAAGTGGGGAATATCAAGGAGACTTGTAGGCAAGATACTGAACGTGGAAATGGATGCCAAGATGCTAGCGAGAATTACAAAGGAAACAACGACAACAATGACTATCAAGACAGGAAGAGTGACAAACAAAAATGTGTTGAAGGTTGTTTCAACTGTGGAAGCAAAAAAGCATTTTAGAAAATACTGCCCTAAAAACAGTCAGGCACGTTGATGAAAGCTCCACACCGGAGCTAGGGAAACACGCCAGGATCCAAGCATGGACACCGGTACGTCCTATATTAGTCAACATTATGCACCTGTGCTGCCAGATACTGTTGCCAATTTTAGCTTCGCATCTCTAGAGTTTGAAAGTATACTTGGTTTAGTAGCAAGCAAGTTAGATAACCCGTACTCGATGGAACTAGCTAAAGGGAAGTTTCGACGTGGTAATTGGGATGGATTGGTTGTCAAGCAATCAAGCGGAGATTGTTATCCGCATCCCGATGGCGAACGAAGAAGCGATCGTGATTCCTGAAGCAGGAAACGTCCCTACGGATTTTCAAACGTTGAAGACACGGAAGTTTTCGCGCAAAGGATGTGTTGTCTTTTCTTTTGGCTCACGACGTGGACAAAGAGCCGAAGGAACCTAAGCTCGAAGATACCCCTGTGGTAAGAGAATATCCTGAGGTCTTCCCCGAAGACTTGCCAGGACTACCTCCTCAACAAGTCGAATTTTGCATAGATTTGGTTCCAGGCGCCGCGCCTGTAGCCAGAACACCTTTTCGACTTACACTTTCAGAGATGCAAGGATTACCAGCGCAGCTTCAGTAGTTGCTAAAAAAGGAAGGTAACAGACCAAGTTTTTTTTCGTTTTGGGAAACCCCAGTTTTGCTCGTCAAGAAGAAGGATGATAGCTTTCGTACGTGCATCAACTACCAGCAGCCGAACAAGCTAACCAACAAGAGTCGGTAACTCTTGCTGAGGAGTAACGAATTATTTATTTAACTAACTGTGAGGATCCCACTACTATTCTAAGACTAATCGTCGATTGGGTATCATTAGCTATAAATTCAGGATAAGAGCATACCAAAGTACGATGAGTCAGCAATTTGTTTCAAACATATGCTAATATTGTGTTTTCTACACGATGCACAAAACAGATTTACACAGAATACGAAACTTTCAGAACCTAGACAACATGTACTTAGGACCTTTGGGAACTTAATCCAAACTCGTAAAGGTTGTCACTTAGGAACCACATCTGTTAACTCAAGCAAACCCCATTATTCTGACGTATATGCTATTTCAGTTAACCAAACAGGTAAAACACTCAAATTTCTAATATTGAAATTCCCACTATTGCTTCTAACAAGTAGAATTTTGCACCTCTACTTCTCCTAATGATAGTTGCGTCATAACAATTTTCTTCATTATAACAAATACTCATTGATTCATTTCTTGGAAACCCATATGCTACACATGCACCATTTGTTATGCATGTGGTATCATTTCAAATAAACGCTTCATTGAAGTTCAAATATTATTTTGCTAAAGCTAACTATTGGTTTATGATTCGAATAACCTACCTTATTGTAATTGTTGGCTCCTTTGCTATCAAGTCAACACACTTTCTTGAAACTTCCTTTCTTTCAAGATTACATTCATGGTTTATCTTTGTAACCATGTCGAGATTCCCTCGTCGATACATACGTTATTGTTGGATTACGCTGAAACCAAGTTCAATTGCTTGAACTTGTCCATTTCGCATATTCAATACAAGACGCCATATAATGTATTGAGAGCATCATATTCAAATTTATTTTTGCAAAAGTTCTTTTGTTTCGAGTCGTAGTAGACTTGTTTGGTCTACGCCTCCACTAAATCGTTTGTCGGTCTTGATCCCCTCATATGTAAACTACTATTAAAACATTAACCTGGCTACTTAGGATTGTAACCCTGCTGACTCAAACTACTTAGCCGAGGGTAACGTCACCTTCAAAAGAGGGGCCTACCACATTACGCATTAATAACTTAATTAATTATCTTTCAATAATCCAACCCTTTAGGATTGTATCCTTGCTGACTCAAACTACTGGGTTGAGGGTAACGTCACCTTCAAAGAGGGGCCTACTACTATAACTAAGATAATCTCTTAAAATGTGCAAAAGTGCGGAAATAATCAAAGGTTACACTAAAGGCGAGTCGGATCCAAGTGATTCAACTTGTCTATTTGTTTTTGTTTTTGTTTTTATTTTTATTTTTCAGCATTTTTAGTTTTTATTTTCATGTTTAAACTTTTTTCTAAAATTTTGATTTGATTAGACGTTGAGGATAAACCGGTACTAAAAGCTCTTGTGTCCTTGGACGACCTCGGTATCTTACCAACGCTATACTACGCTCATGATGGGTGCACTTGCCCATATATGTGTTTAGTGTTAGTAAAATATCGTGTTTTATAAATTTAAAACTTGACTAAAGTGTAAAAAGGGCTAAAAATATATATAAAATTATATAACACTGCACGCACATCAAGTTTTTGGCGCCGCTGCCGGGGACACAAGGATTTTAAGAAAGTTAGGAATCAACGGCCTAATCATTTTTTCTTATTTTTCTATTTTTTTAGAATTTTTTATTAAATTTTCAGTTTCTGCAGAGCTACAGAGAGTTGAGCACGGGGCCGTGTCGGTGCAGCACATGGCCGTGTCGAGCTCCCCAGTAACAGGGATCCGGAAAAAAAATTACTGTATCTCCGACCACGGGCCGTGTTCATCTGACCACGGGGCCGTGGTGAAACTTCTGACCAACGTTCTTTTTGTTTTTATTGCAGGACTTGGAACCTAGGCGCCACATCTGAACTTTCTACGCAGTGTATGAGCTCCAGTTCTCGTAGAGACATAAAAGAACCTCTAGACGAACCCGAACGCTTTCTAAGAAAAAGACTTAAAGCTAAAAACCAAGAGAAAGTTTCGGGGGACCCACTTCCAATGGCGGATCAACGTACCCTCATGGATTACCTACGACCCACCGTAGGTAATCTCGGCGCCGCTATGAATGCACCAATGTCGAGGCCAACAACTTCGAACTTCGGCCGCATTTGATACAAATGCTCCAAAACTCCGCAACCTTCCATGGGCTTGCGGACGAAGATCCCCATTTACATATTACTAACTTCTTGGAAATATGTGATACTTTTCGGATCAATGGAGCATCAAATGACGCCATCCGCCTTTGAATGTTTCCATTTTCGCTAAAAGACCGAGCTAAGGCTTGGCTTAATACCCTCCTAGTTGGCTCGGTAAACACCTGGGATGAACTAGCCCAAAAGTTTTTATATAAGTATTTCCCTCCTGCTAAAACGGCTAAACTAATGACTGAAATTAACACGTATTCACTAGAGGACGGGGAATCCTTATATGAAACTTGGGAAAGGTTCAAGGAGCTACTAAGAAAGTGTCCTCATCATGGTCTTGCGGTATGGCAACAAGTATCCACTTTCTATAATGGGTTGTTGCCACACACAAGACAAACACTTGACTCTAGCTCCGGGGGACTTTTAGGTAATCGTCGCCCAAATGAAATTTATAATCAAATTGAGGAAATTGCTCAAACCAATTTTCAGTGGCACACTCCCCGAGGCATAAAATCTATTGCCCCGGGCGCCCATAAGGTTGATGAAAGCACCTCCTTGCAAGCCCAAATCGAGCCCCTTTCTTCAAAAATCAAAAAGTTATAAATGGCAAAAACGGCCTCGGTCATGGCTTGTGAAGGGTGTGGTGGGCCACATGAAAATTGGAGTTGTATGAAAGAAATGGATAATCAAACAGAAATTGTAAACTACATTGATAATAGACCTAGGCCGTCGAGTCCTCCAACGGGCACCTACAACCAAGGATGGCGTAACCACCCTAACCTTGGTTGGAGAGAACCCGGCAATAGTAGTAACCAACAAAATCTAAACCAACAATCAAACTTTCAACAACCAAGAAACGAGTCACAAAATTTCTCTCAACAAGGAGGATGAGAGAGGCTTGAAGATACCATATCTCGCCTCATCTCCGACACCGAAAAGAAAAACTCTGATCGATTTCAACAATTGGAATCGAACTTTAGAAATCAACAAGCTAGTATTCAAAACATTGAAAAACAAATAAATCAACTAGCTCAAAATTTCTCCGAGAGACCACAAGGCGCGTTACCAAGCAATACCGAAACCAACCCAAAGGCGCAAGTGCATCTCATCACATTGAGAAACTGTACTGTGGGTCCCGAGGATGCTCCGTTACCTCCAACTGAAAAGAGCCGATCTAGCCAAACCATAACTCCACCGACACCCCAACAAGAGACGGCTCCTCCACCAAATCAAGAGCCCATCAAGAATCCTCCGGTACTGTACCCCAGACGGTTAATTCGCCAAAAGACCGATGAGCAATTCACAAAGTTCGTAAATTTACTAAAACAATTGCATGTTAATATTCCATTTGTTGAAGTCCTAACCCAAATGCCTAAATATTCAAAATTTATGAGGGACTTCCTCACTCACAAAAGGAAAATTGAATCATTGCAATTAGTTAATTTAAGCGTAGAATGCTCCGCCTTACTACTCAACAAACTCCCGCAAAAGAAGATCGATCCCGAAAGCTTCACCATCCCTTGTTCAATTGGGGAATCTCCCATTCGCAATGCACTAGCCGACCTCGGGGCTAGCATCAACCTCATGCCCGCATCAATGTTCGACCGACTCGGCCTAGGGAAAACGAGCCCTACAAAAATGAGCATACAACTCGCCGATAGGTCCGTGAAATACCCACAAGGTGTCGCTGAAAATATATTAGTTAAAGTCAGAGAATTTGTCTTCCTGGCCGACTTTGTCATATTAGATATGGAGGAAGATACCGAAGTACCACTCATCTTAGGGAGGCCAATCCTAGCTACGGCCCACGCAGTGGTAGACATGAATGGTGGGACACTAACATTGAGGGTTGGGGACAAGGAAATGAAGTTCGGAGTTGGTAAGAGAGTAGAAGACGATGACCCAGTCAATTACATGAAAGTCATAGACTCAAGCGTAGATGATGCTCTCCGACGATGCAACATGGGATGCAAAACATCCCACTTGGGTAACATATGACTGGCTTTGGGTCTAGCCAAGGACCCTTACAAACGTGGCGCACCACGGAGGCATTCCGCAAAACTATCCTTAGTTTAGTTTAGATTGATTTTTAAGCTTTCTAGTTTAGTTTTAATTTTCAGGAATAAGACACACTCAGGATGGTGAAGGATACTAAGGGAAACTTGAACCAACACCCCATGCACAAAAACAGAGCCTCCCGATAATTTGTCTTCATTACAGCAAGTTCAGCACGGGCCGTGCCCAACCAACACAGCCCCGTGCTGAAAGGTCTGCAGAAAATCGCCCAATTAAGCTAACTGGACACGGGGCATGTTCGCTGAACACGCCCCCGTGCCCAGCCTTTTGTTGCTTTCTAATAATTTTTGTTACTGGCAACCTGAACACGGGGCCGTGCCCGGACACCACGGGCCCTTGTCCAGATGCCCAGTAACATTAAATTTTGTTTTAACACACCTTTTGCACATTCAATCAACCTAAAAACTTATTTTTGGGACACATTGAGGACAATGTGTAATTTAAGTGTTGGGGGGGGGGAATGCTAAAACCTTGAATTTTGCAAGTCCTAATTACAAGCCTTACACAAAACTCTATTGGAACCGCTAAAGACCCAAATTTTTTCAAAAACTTTTTTTTTACTTGTCTTGGTTTAATTTGGGAATTACAAGTTCAAAAAAGGTTATATTTTTACAAATTTACAACCGATAGCGTCGTGATAAAAAGAACCAACATAAGAAAATTATGAAACGGCATGACAGATCTAGTTAAAATTTGATTATATATGCTTGATCACATAAAAACCCATTCCCACAAAAAGTGAGTTTTGAGTCTTTATTGAGCATACAACTACACATCTTTAAACTAAATGCTCATTTTTCGTTTCTTGTGTGAATAGCCGCTTGGTTTCTTACGACTCTAGAACTTGCCATGACGATGCATTCCCGGTCCTTACCAACTTAAACCCAAGTAAGTAAATGATGGAGGCATTAGGACTAACCCTTTTTCTTTCAACACCGTTATTTTTCTTTTTTTTTTAACACCTACCCAAAATCCCCCTAGTTAACCCCTATGAGCCTAAACCTTTTCATTTCTAAACCCACACAACAAACACCCTTTACCCACCAAAACCCTTTTTTTATTTTAAACCCTTTATTTTAGTAAAAAGCTCGGTTTTTCATGTGACAGTCCTTAAAAAAATGATGATGAAGTCAAGAAATAAACAAACAAGTTCATCAAAAAGAACTTTGTTTGAAGAAATGCTTCATTAGAATAAAAAAGTCATAAAAATAAAAAGTCTTACGAAAACCGACGCTTTTTACGCCTTTCGCCCTTTTCTACTAACCACTAACCCAACCACCTACCTTTAACCCAAGCCTAACCCTTCCCCAAAGTCCTCTTGATATTTACAAAGGAGGATTGATTGCTTGGCAAGCATATGGTAGAAGTAAGTTCCATGCCGCTCCCGAGTGTTTCATAAAAATACATCTTCGGCCGAGTGTTGAGTGATCTCCCGTGAGGTATGTGAACTTGTATATAAATGGAATTTTAAAGAGGCATGTTATGCCCAAATAAATAATTTCTCTTATGTAAAGTTCTAAATAAATCATAACTAATAAGATTGTAAATAAAATAAAAATAAAACCTAATAAAAATCTTGGATTCCCGACACTCAAGACAAGCCCAAAAACCTTCTCTTCTACCAATTCCATTTGGGTGTGTATGCCACATTATAAAGAGTTTTGCTTGAGGACAAGCAAAGATTCAAGTGTGGGGGTATTTGATGTGTGTAAAATGCAACATATAAATTACATCAAATGTGGCATAAAACTAACCCCTTTTTAGTACTAATGTTGGAAAAAGTATGCTTTTGTCTTCCTTTTGTATTTTCTGGGATAAAAGAGCTTAAATGAACAAAAGAAGCAAAAATGCAGCTAAATCTAACAATAATACAAGAAAAGGAATAAACGTGGCATGCCCGACCCCTCGACAGCATCTCCCCAAGCAAAAACAAGAAGTCAGAAGGCTGAATACGCCCCGTGCTCATTGAACACGTGGGCATGCCCAAGAGTCTGCAGAAAAGACAAAGTTGTAGAAGCTTCTATCTCCCAACACGGGGGCGTGCCCAATGTTGGATCTGAGTTTGTTTTTGATTGTATTTTCGTTTGAAATTAAAATGGAAATGAAAGAGTTGTGCAGCGGAATTAAGATGAAAACAAACTTTGCATACAATCAAACGAGAGTAATACTTTAATCAAACATCTTTACACAATGAATCGAAAGATTGAATTTGTTTCAACAACGATTACAATGATTGATGAATGAATGCAAACTCCCCCTCAGCCAGAGCTCAGTAGTTTGTTCGTGCAAAGAAGACGATATTGTGAAAGAGCTGATAGAACAGTACAAAGTACTGAACTATTTATAGGCACTTGCAAACCACTGAGCATCTTAGCTGACGTCACCATGAAAGTGACATCTAACCTCCTAACAAACTCTAACCTCTGATCTATACAAACACTGATGTACAAACTACTGCTATTACATTTCTTTAAATAAAAGACACTTAAACAGCTGCTGCATCCTTCCACTGCTGTGAAACCAGCAGTGCTTGTCCGGATCAGCAGTACTTGATTCAAGGCAGTAGATTGAATCAGCAGGGCTTTGGTCTTCCATCAGTCTTTGACATTGGCAGTAGATGCAAGGCAGCAGTTGTAGGTCAGCACTTAGTAGGATCAGCAGATAGGAGGTCAGCAGATATGAAACCACTTTCAAGGGGAGAGATTTGTATGAACCAACTATAATCGTCTGCTTATTCTGGATCCACTGCTCTGATCCAGTTTTGGCTTTAATTATCTGTTCCTCTGATAGGGTTCAATCCCAACAATCTCCCCCTGGAACAGATAATGCCAAAACTCTTCATTATTTGTGGAAGTCTTTATTGCCTCATCACAGTTCCCTTATCTGACCTTTAAATTGTAATTCGAAGTCTAGGGCATCTGTATCTTCATCATCCCTGCTAAGTGGAAGATCAAGGAGATCCTGCAAATCTTCAAGACTCAGGCCAAGAGCTTGTTCCCTTGATATTTTCTTCACTTCTCCACCAGACCTGAGCAGAGTCAATACGCAGGTCTGTTTGTCAGTTTCCCACTTTTGTATTTTTGAGCCTGGTGGGTTTCTTAGGAGATGTTTATTTGCAGAAGTATTTGGTGAGGCTGGCCTGTTCATAGCTGGCTGAGCAGCACTTGCAGATTGTTCCAATTCAATATCTTCTTTTATCATTACTTCCGTGCCTGCTTTTACAATGGCATCTCCAGCTAATAGATCTTGAATTGTTTCCATGCTAAACTGGTTTTTGCTCCTTCTTTTGTAGATAGCAGCACCAGCTGGAGCAGTGGTTCTTTTGGCTTGCAGCTTTGGTGGTCTTTTTGAGACCTCTGCTTTGGAGTAGTCAGGCTTTTGTGGAACATTTGGGTCTTTCTTTCTTAGTTCCTCCAACCTTTTGTAGGTGGCCCTGACTCTATCTTCTCCCCACTTTGTCACAGAGTTCTTTGACCCATAATCAGCTGCAATCAGTTCCTTTTTCATTCTCCTCAACTCTAACATCTTCTCAGCTTCAAATTGTTTGAATTTTTCAGGAGGAGTCTGCTTGACCTTATTTTTTATCATGTCTTGAATCCTGGCTGCTTCTTTTTCAAGCTCAGGAATGGTCCAGTTCTTGTACATGTGTTTCTCCCCCTTGTATTTCTTGTAGGTCATGATGTTTTCAATGTAGTCTTTTCTCAAGGACTCATCTGCCCTTTCTGAAATTTTCTGACATACATTTTTAGCAAATCGCTCCATAGCATTGACCTGTGAGAGTAAAAACTGATAGTTTTGTTGAAATTCTCTATCAGATTTCCCTCTTCTGTTTTTTATTGCAATATCCTCTGCTTGTTTGGCCTTAAGTTTCAAGTATTCTTCAATATTGTTAGGCCTGGGATATCCTGCAATTGATGGCAAACTCCTTTTGGCTGGGTCATCTTCATAATAAAAAGATTTGATTTCTTCTCTGACTGCAATGAGTTCCAGAGGAAATGAGACACCAGCAGGAGGTAGTGATTGTATAATTTGAGCTGAAGAGAGAGGTATGGGTTTTGGAATAGTGACAAGTGACAGGGATTTTGAAGATGTTGGTGATGGAGATGTGTCATCATCTTTTAAAATTAGCCTTCTCTTTTTTGGTTTAGGAGAGACTGATGATGTTTTGATGATGTTGAAACAACTGGTGCTTCAACCACTGTTGTCATTACAACAGATGTTATAACATCTGTTGTCTTCTGCTTTTTGTCAGCAGGTGGAAGTGATGGTGAGATTGTTTTTGGTGGTGACAGTGGTGATGGTAATGTAGTAATTTTGGTGTGTGTTGAAGTAGTGTGTGTTGAAGTGGGAACAGATGTTGAAACCACTGAAGTACCAGCAGTAGTTGATACAGCAGGAGTTACAACAGCTGTTTGAATGGAGGTTTTATGCTGATGGCTTTTGGATGGTGGTTTTGGAGGCTTTGGAAATCTGGATGGGATGGATTTAGGTTTTCTTTTTGTCTTCAGATTTTTAGAATCTTTAGAACCAGAACAACCCTGCTCATACAGCTCCATGAAAGCTCTTTTCTCCTCATTCCACCTTGAAATATCCTTTGCCATTCTATCTCTTTTTACACTTGCTACTCCTTCATCAAGTGCTTCTTGAGTAGCATCAACCTTCTTACTACCATCTGGCACAGGAATTTTTCTGGTCTTAGCATCCTTTTCAGGTTCAATGTAGAGACCATCATCTATTCCTTTCTTCTTCCACTCCTGAATTTTCTCCCCCTTTTTGGCATTATCGTCTGGGAGTTGATCAATGAAAAGTACTGTTGGAGGAGCAGTGCCAGTGGTTTGCAGGATCTGAGTTTTGAGAGCCTTTAAATCAGCCTGAGTGTTTTTGAACCTTGACTCCATTGCATTTCTCAGCTGTTGGACATGTTTCTCATGTTGCTGATCTGCTAATTGTGCTTGTTGATGGAGAAAAGGTTGAAACAAATGCCAGAGCTCATTTGTAGCAGATGCCCTTTGTGGAGTAGGTGCTTGAGATGGAACAGCAGTTGATTGTACCTTTTGTACTTGTAACACCTGTTGTAGCATATCTTTGAGTTCTGCAACGGAGTTATCAAGTTTTTCAATTCGATCCATCAATTTCTGGTACTTTAAATCATCACCCAAGTTAATGGGATCATCTGATTTCCCACTAGCAGTGGTTTTATCAGTAGTTGATGTAGGAAATATACTCCAAACATTAACCACTGATGCCCCTTTGTCTTGGTACTGGGGTCTTCTTCCTTCAACACTTGACAACCTTTTGATGTTGCCAGTAGGATAAATAAATCCACTGGTGGTTGGCAGAGGTGCTATATAAGGAATTGCCTCCAAGGAAGTCTTATTAATGTAACCACTGTCCAAATGTAACCTAGTGGGTGTAACAATTGTAGTGGCTGCTTCACTTGGATTACCACCAAGAGTTACTTGTAACTCAAGGGGTGTAACCTCCTCAGGTTGTGTTGGTGGGTTAGCAAAGATTGATACAGCAGACCCAGTCAGTGGTTGAGGCATATTCTCATTGATAGGTGATTGAGAAGGACTGGTTAATGCCTGGTTCAAATCAATTGCATCCAACAGCAGTTTAGTTGGTGGGGGAATTGTGGATGTGAAGGGTGGTGTAGAAAGTGGATTTGCCCCGGGTATTGAGCTGTGGATGATAGAAACGAGTGTTTCCAGAGCATCATGATGTGGAGACCCTATTTGTACAACCTGTTCTTTTTGTGAAGAAGCAGGAGGAGTTGTGGTTATGGGTTGAGATATTTGTACCAACTGCTGTGAGGAAGTAGCAACAGTGGTTTCTTGTGACTTTTGTGTTGTCACTGGCAGAAGCTCTGGTATCTCATCCTCCAGAGATGCCTTTTTGAAGGGTTTTGTGGGTTTTTGAGTTTTTCTTTTTGGATTTTTGGAGATTTTAGGTGTGGGTTTCAAAGCAGTTGTGCTGCTGCTTTGATCACCTTGAGCAGTGGGCTCAGCAGCAGATACCTGAGGAGCAGTTGTAACTGCTAAAATCTGCTCAGGCACCTCTGCTTGTGTTTTGCAAGGTGCTAACATTCTTGAAAAACTTTCAGTTGTTAAACTGTTTATTTGAGTAGAATCACCTTGGTTTATTACAGCTAAATCATCCTTACTGAATTTCTTTGAAAAATAGTAACTTAAAAACCTTGGAAACAGTAAGAATGATTTTGTTTCAACATTATTAACCAAATCTTTAAAAATTTCCCGAGAATAGTTGAAATTTTCTCCTTGTAGAATAGCATATCCCAGATTTTGAATCTTTAAAGGGATTTCATTGAAAGAAGTGGTTTTGTTTGAAACACATAGTAGGAGGGTATGAAATAAAAATCTGGTTGCAGAAGGAAAATAACCTTTTTCTAAGGTAATTTTCTTCATCATTGTGGCTTCATACCCTCTCTCAATGAAGTCAGTTTGCAACTCGTTTTTAGTAAAAGAAATTTTACCTTCCTGATCATCGAGTTGAAAGACCTCTGAAATGGATTGTGGCGTGATTTGGACAGCTTTACCCTTTATAGAAGAGTTTATGGTGGCTGCAGTGTCTCCTTGTTTTTCAAGGGTTGCATTCTTCCAGAACTCCCTTTGGGTCGCCAAATAGATTGGTGCATCGGCGGTGAACAAAGTTTTATACTTTGATTTTGCCATGATATCAATGATGGAATCGAAAACCTTTGTGGTTCCTGGTTTTGTGAGAAGACCCAGGAGATTGTGAGATGGTTTATGTGGAATTTCAGTGGAGATTTCCTTTTGAGAGGCAGTTTTCGATGATGATTTGGAGGAGGGTTTTGAGGATGACTTCGATTTTGTCATTTTGAAGATGATTGATCGAAGAAATTTGTGAGAAAATGAGATGAAAAACTGCTTTGAGAAGAGAATTATTAAGAATTCTATTCGACAGTAAAACCCTGTTTTGGTGGTGAGTGGGGGATTTTATAGAGAAGAAAGTGAATGCTGAGGTGGCAGCCGTTACAAAAGGTCTGACCACTATGTACAGCCCACGTGACAACCCCTGGTGAAAGTGAAGGACAGTACTTTTGTGAAAGTGACTGATGAAGGCAGTGGTATGAAAGCAGTGGATGATTTTCACTATCAGTGGATAGCATATCAGTGGATAAGACACTGCTTTTGAACAACAGAGTTTATCAAAGGAATGAGAGAACAGGGGTTGACTTTCAGCAGTGGACAGACTTTTGAAGTAGAGCAGACTTTTGAACAATCAGTGGTTAATGGCAGACTTTTAAGGATTTTAATGAAAAATTTCATTTTTAGCTATTTTTAAGGATGGAATTTTGATTTTCTGAAAACATTTTGTTGCTTTTATTCATAGAAAAGCAAGATGTTGCTTGCTATTCCATGTTCAGCATCCCAATCCTAGAGACCAAGCTTTCAAAAGTGACTGTATCAAGTGCTTTTGTGAGCACATCTGCCAGCTGATCTTTAGTTGGGACATGATGCAGAGAAATCAAACCTTTTTCATAGCAATCCCTCACAAAGTGATGTCTGATGTCAATGTGTTTAGTGGTTGAATGGGAAACTGGATTTTTGATGATATTTTCTGCTGCCTGGCTATCCAACATGAGTGGTGTCTTTAAGGCAGTGATACCAAAATCCAGTAACTGATTTTGAAGCCACAGGAGTTGGGCTGTACAGCTTGCAGCAACAATGTATTCAGCTTCAGCAGTGGATGTTGAAACAGCTGCTTGCTTTTTACTTTGCCATGAAACTAAGCAATCACCTAGAAACTGGCACCCTCCTGATGTGGACTTCCTTGTGGTGTGACATCCAGCAAAGTCACTGTCTGAGAAACCTGAAAGCTTGATGTTCCTATTAGCTGGATACCAGATACCAAGTGTGGGAGCACCTTTTATGTATCTGAAGATCCTTTTTACAGCAATGAGATTTGATTTTCTGGGAGCTGATTGACTTCTTGCACAGACACATGTTGCAAACATGATGTCTGGTCTAGATGCAGTTAGGTACAATAAAGACCCAATCATGCTTCTATAAAGTGTTTGGTCAATCAGCTCATCATTTTCATCAGACATGACCAGCTTATTTGTTGCCATGGGTGTGCTGCATGGTTTACAATCATTCATATCAAATTTGGTTAAAAGTTCTTTAGCATATTTGCTTTGATGAATGAAAGTTCCATTTTGCAATTGCTGTACTTGGAGACCAAGAAAGCATTGCAGCTCACCCATTGCACTCATTTCAAACTCTGCTGTCATGAGTTCTCTAAACTCTTCACACATTGAGTTACATGTGCTTCCAAAAATAATGTCATCCACATAAATCTGGACAATCATTAAATCCTTCCCTCTCCATTTTAAAAACAATGTTTTATCAATGTTACCTCTTTTGAAACCATTTGAGAGTAGGAAGTTGGAAAGAGTTTCATACCAGGCCCTTGGTGCTTGTTTCAAGCCATACAAGGCTTTGTTTAGCCTGTAGACATGATCTGGATAAAATGGATCCTCAAAACCTGGAGGTTGACACACATATACCTCTTCTTGAATTGTACCATAGAGGAAAGCACTTTTGATATCCATTTGAAACACCTTCATCTTGTGGTTGACAGCAAAGGCCAGGAACAGTCTAATTGCTTCTAATCTTGCAACAGGGGCAAATGTTTCATCATAATCAATCCCCTCTTCCTGTCTGTAACCTTGAACCACAAGCCTGGTTTTATTCTTGATAACAATACCCCTTTCATCAGTTTTGTTCTTGAAGACCCACTTTGTGCCAATGGGACTAACCTCTTCTGGCAGTGGTACAAGCTCCCATACTTGTTGTCTTTTAAACTGTTGGAGCTCCTCTTGCATGGCTTCTACCCAGCTGTTGTCTTTCAGTGCCTCTTGGTACTTGACTGGCTGATGGAGTGATAGAAAACCAGCAAAAAGACACATGTTTTGGGTTTGGCTTCTTGTGAGCACCCATTCATTTATGTTGCCAATGATTTGATCAGGTGGATGAGATCTCAAGAAGATTAAATCTCCTTGGTATGGTATGATGGCATTGGTTGGTGAAGGCTGCAAATGTGTATCATCTGAGCTAACCACTGCTGGGGACTTTGATGATCCAGCAGTGGCTTCAAAAGGTGGTGGAATAGGAGGTAATGAAGTGGACAACTGCTGACTTTTATCCACTGTTTGAGGACTTTTGTCAGCAGTGTTTGAGGATGTGGAAGCAGTGGTTGATGGGCTACTTTGGTCAACAACTATTGAGGTAGCAGTGGTTGAGCTTTGACAACTGTTTTGAACAGCTGGTGCTTTTCCCTTTGTGGCAGACCTTTGAGGGATGATGATTTCATACCCATAGTCTGGTGTTGTATCCTCTGATGGACCTGCACTGTTAGTCTTGACAGCAGTATTTTCAAAAGTAAAATTTTCAAGATCAAACAGATCTGAAGGGTTTGCTGGGATTTTCATTGATGAAAGTTCATTGAACTTAACATTCAAAGTCTCCTCCACTGCCTTGGTCCGTGTATTGAACACTTTGTAGGCCTTGGAAATGGTTGAGTATCCCAGATGATAACCACAATCAATTTTGGCTACAAATTTTGAAATGGAATCTTTTAAGTTCAAAATAAAGCATGGGCAGCCAAACACCTTGAAGTATGAAATCAGTGGTTTAATTTTATACAGAATTTCATAGGCAGTCTTTTTGTGCCTGGGGTTTATTAAAACTCTGTTCTGGACATAGCAAGCAGTGTTTACTGCCTCTGCCCAGAAAGTTAAAGGCAAACCTGAATCTGCAAGCATGGTTCTGGCAGCCTCAATCAGAGTTCCGTTCTTCCTTTCCACTACCCCATTTTGCTCTGGTGTTCTGGGGATGCTGTACTGCCTTACAATCCCTTTCTTCACACAGAAGGCATCCAACTCCCTATTTTTGAAATATGTGCCATTGTCACTCCTGAAGCTTTTCACTGGAAGGTCAAATTGCTTTTCAACCTGTGTTACAAAGTCTTGCAAAATGCCTGCAGTCTCATCTTTTGAGTGTAAAAAGAAAGTCCATGTAAACCTAGAAAAGTCATCAACAATAACCAAACAGTATCTTTTCTTTTTGAGGCTCATGACTTGAACTGGGCCAAACAAATCCATGTGTAGCATTTGCAAACACTGGGTTGTTTTGGACTCTTCAATGGACTTGAAAGAACTTTTGTGTTGTTTTCCTTTTAAACAGGAAATGCAGTGTTCAGGGCATGAAAACAATTTTTGTGGTAGGCCTCTCACCAAACCATTTTTTGAAATTTATGTGATTGTCTTAAGATTTGTGTGCCCCAGCCTTCTGTGCCAAAGTTTTGTCTCTTTGTTAGAGGCAGCTGAGAACAGACAAGCATCAGCTCTGGGATACTCTTTTGACATGTCAACAACATAAACATTGCCACTTCTTTGAGCAACAAGTTTAGTTTGACCAATTTTGATTATTGCTTCAATCTTTTTGACCATTTCTGGTCCAACAATCCTACAACAGTCTTTTGTGAAGAATGACCCAAATCCCTTGTCACTCATTTGGGACACACTCAGAAGGTTGAATTTTAGATTGTCTATTAGATTGACATTTTCAAATTTTACATTCCCAGATTGCACTGTACCAGACCCCAGAACTTTCCCTTTACTATTATTCCCAAAGGATATATCACCCCCTCCATGAATTTTAAAGTCTTTGAGGAGGGCTTTACATCCTGTCATGTGCCTGGAGCCTCCACTATCTACATACCAAAGACTATCAAAGCATGCAGAAGCTCCCTGCACATGAAGTAAAGGATTAGTTCATTAAGGTCTCCAAAGCCAGCAGGGCTTTGGATGGGGTCTCAACAGTGTCTGGGATGGATGCAGAATGGTGGACAGTGGTTAGGTCAGGGGTTTGAACTGTTTTAGGACAGTGTGTCTCTAACCACTGTTGTGGGTCCTGACCAATCATCTGCTGGTAACCAAAAGGATGCCTGTTCACTTTGGGTTTAGAGGGCCTTTTGTAGGCTTCATAAACGTGTGGAATCCTTTGGTAAGACTGTTTTTCCTTGCCTTTTCTGAACTGATTGGCAGGGGGTGCATCAGTAACCTGAACATCTCTTTTGACAGATGTTTGGTTCAGCTGTTTTGTAACAGCTGTTTGAACTGGCACAAACATTGGTTGTTTCTTGGTGAATTTGACAGATGTTGATGATGATGATGGACTCAAGGATGTTTTAGCAATGTACTCATTCTTTTTCACATCAAAGTTTTTGAGATACACACATGCTTGAGTTTTGTGGTTTGTTTTACCACAAACAATGCAACTTTCAGCTGAAACAATGACACTTCTTTTGTTTAAATCATAAGCTTTTAAGTGGAAACAATCTTTTGTTAGATGATTCCTTTTCTCACAGAATTCACAAAACAAGTTATCAATTTTTTCTTTCTTCTTTCTCTTTTCAGACTCCTTTGCAGCAGAGGTTTTAACCACTGCTGGGATGTCCTTGAGAGGTATGACTTTAGCTTTTGGAGCCTTAGCACCATCAGTTGATGTAAAGTCCATTGGCTTGAAATTTTCAAGAATATCACACTCATCAGACCATTTTGGTTTAAACTGATGATCTTCAAGCTCTTTGAAAATGGAGGATCCCATTGGTCTGGTAAGTGTGATTTTGTTACCAAGTTTGTCAGTGATTTTCACTTCTTGGCCATGCTTGTTTGTGGGGATGAGCTCAGTAGCTTCATCAGTGATTTGGACAGATTTTTCAAAAGCAATATGTTCATCATCATATTTTCTATAACCAACCCCAAATTTCACATTACTTTCAATCTGTTTAGCAAGCATCACCTCATATCCTCTGCAGGATTCCACCCATCTTTCACAAGTAATCTGGGTGGATTCCAACTCCTTTTTGCAACTTTGGTATTTTTCTACCATAGTTTGAAGTTGGGTTTTGGTGATGCTTTGCTCTTCTTTTAGACAGCTGATTTCTTTTTCCTTTTCAGTCAATTTGTTTTTAAGTTCTTTTAAAGACTTTTCAAATTTGACCTCATCAGTCAAGATTTTATCCCGAAGGTTTTCATTCACCTCTTTGATGTTAGCAAAAGCAATTATGCAATTGTCAGAACACAGTTTTTCAAGAACTTGAGGAGATACCTTGGCAGCTGCCATCATTGCACAATCACATTGATGATCTTCTTCATCATCAGCTTTTACCTTCTTTTCACCAGCCTTTTCTTCTTTCTCTTCTTCTTTGTCCTCTACGGACCATGGATCTGTCATTGGTTCAATCAGGGTCCCTGAACTTTCTCCCAACAGTATTTCACCAGCCACAGCAGTAACCACTGCTTCAGTCACCTCTTCCACTGTTTCAAAGCTCTGTTGTTCCTCCTCGGTTTCAACCCCCTCCTGTATTGTCTCTAATGCCATTAAACAAAACTCCTCATGAGAAGAATCATTAGAAGCATAGAGTGCAAAATTTTCATCACTAAGATCTTCAGGCATACTGCTCCAGTCAACAAACCCTTGAGTGAAAAAACTTTGTTGATCTGGTTGTGCTGCTGCTGGAGCAGTAGTTTGAGGTGCAACAGGTTGCACTTGTACCTGTGGAGCAGGGGTTTGAACATATTGGATTTGTGGAACAGTAGTTTGGACATAGTGTACTAGCACAGGGGCAGCAACATAGTGAGCAGTGTTCACTTGAGCTGCTGGGGTATACTGGGCATAGTGCACAGTGCTTTGGTTTTGAGGTCTAAGATTTAAGCTAGGATGAGTAATTATGGGACCAGTAGTTTGACTCCTACATTCCCTAGCGAAATGTCCCAACCTATTACACTTGTAGCACTTGATTTTCGATTTATCCAACCCAACCCTTAGATTCCCATGCAAACCTGGGAATTTTCGCCCTGTTCTCTTGTAAAATTTGCTAGTTCTAACACTTAGCAAAGCCAATTGGTGCAGGATGTCCATTTCCTCTAAGTCAGTGGGATCGAAATGTTGTAAATCATTGAGTTCAAAGCTTAGATTATCTGACATCTGGTTTTCAGTTGCAGTGAATGCATAACTAGCAGAGTGAGGATCAGGGTTGTTGAAATTTGCACCAGCAGTTATGTCAATGAAGTGATCATAACCCTGGTCCTTACCACTGCTCCCAGATTCTTCTTGACCCAGAAGAGCAGTATTACCGAAAGTGTAATCATCGGTAACTTTTCCTGACTCTTGTAACCTCCTTTTCTGGTTCAACTCCCTTTCGTAGGTCAGGAGTCGACCGTGGAGTTGGGTCAAGGTCAGATCCTTGAATTCAGGTGAGTTTCGGGTGACAAAAGCTATGGTGTCCCATTTTTCTGGCAGTGACCTGAGGAACCTGCTATTTTGAGTTGAGTTTGTAAAAGTGGTGTTAACAAGCCTCAGTTCACTGATGAGACAGCTGAAACGCTCAAATTGTTGCATTAGTGATTCACCTTTAACGTAGCAAAATGTTTCATACTGTTGGTTCAGGATTTCCCTGTTGTTTTCTATGACTTCTTCAGTCCCCCCAAACTGTTCCTTAAGTGCGTCCCATAATTCTTTGGCACTGTTACAGTGTAACAGTCCAGCATATATCTCATTGGGCAGCGCTGATGCTATGATGCTAAAAGCTTTAGCATCTAGTTCGATCTTTTGAAAGTCGGTTTTGGTATAATTTTCAACTGGTTTTGGAACGAACTTTTTAGCATCTTCAGCGCTTGGCACTGAAGGAACATGAGGACCATAAATGACAGACCTCCAACAACCTGTGCTTTGTTGAGCAAGGATGTGACCCATCCTTCTCTGCCAGATGTTGTACTCATTTCTTTTTAGCATAGGTGGTTTAAAAAGTGAGCCGATGTTGTTTTTATCATCCTGAGATTGTGACATCATTCTTGTTGTTTTACAGACACTGAGAAATCAACTTTAATGGTGATTAATCCTTGCTCTGTTTTTCAACGGACGAACAAACGATCAGTATCAACTGTTATGAGCTGAACTATTTACGTCAAAATGATTGTTAAATCAAATTTGACTGTCCAAGCTCTGATACCAATTGTTGGATCTGAGTTTGTTTTTGATTGTATTTTCGTTTGAAATTAAAATGGAAATGAAAGAGTTGTGCAGCGGAATTAAGATGAAAACAAACTTTGCATACAATCAAACGAGAGTAATACTTTAATCAAACATCTTTACACAATGAATCGAAAGATTGAATTTGTTTCAACAACGATTACAATGATTGATGAATGAATGCAAACTCCCCCTCAGCCAGAGCTCAGTAGTTTGTTCGTGCAAAGAAGACGATATTGTGAAAGAGCTGATAGAACAGTACAAAGTACTGAACTATTTATAGGCACTTGCAAACCACTGAGCATCTTAGCTGACGTCACCATGAAAGTGACATCTAACCTCCTAACAAACTCTAACCTCTGATCTATACAAACACTGATGTACAAACTACTGCTATTACATTTCTTTAAATAAAAGACACTTAAACAGCTGCTGCTTCCTTCCACTGCTGTGAACCCAGCAGTGCTTGTCCGGATCAGCAGTACTTGATTCAAGGCAGTAGATTGAATCAGCAGGGCTTTGGTCTTCCATCAGTCTTTGACATTGGCAGTAGATGCAAGGCAGCAGTTGTAGGTCAGCACTTAGTAGGATCAGCAGATAGGAGGTCAGCAGATATGAAACCACTTTCAAGGGGAGAGATTTGTATGAACCAACTATAATCGTCTGCTTATTCTGGATCCACTGCTCTGATCCAGTTTTGGCTTTAATTATCTGTTCCTCTGATAGGGTTCAATCCCAACACCCAACGTACACGGGGCCGTGGTCAACGCTAAGATTTGCAGAATCCAAGCAAATCTTGATAGTACAGATACGCTTTTGCACACGGGGCCGTGCCCAGCAGACACGGGGCGTGGTCAACTAATGCAGACAAACTGCATTTAATGAAGAAAGAGAATATGAATGGACATGGGGCCGTGCCCAATGGACACGGGGCCGTGTCCGGGATTCTGTGCAGGCTATAAATAGAGGTGCTTGGTTCACTTCAAAGGCATCCCTTGGCAAACCACCTCTCTCACACTTCACCCACCCACCACCACCATCACAACCCACATCCACCACCATAATCCTCATCCATCATAGAGTGTGTGTAGTAGTCTCGGGATCCAAGATTGATCGTAAGAGTTCTTGACAATCAAAGGCCATGTTTGCCTAAGTCTCTTACATCACTTGGTGAAGACAAGCATTTAGTGTAATACTTTTTATTTTTAATCTTTTCGCACTTTTTATTTGGTTATGTATTAATGACTTTAATAACTAGTTTCTTATGTTGAAGGTGAAACTTCCTTATCATTTGTCCATGGTGTCTTGGCGTTATTTTACTGTCTATGTAAAATAAAAGATTTACACCATTCATATCTCCATGGTCTATATGGAGATATGTTGGCTACCTGGTCGGGGGTTAAGAGAATGGTTTGGTAAGAGTCTTACCTTGTTCAGTGTATAGATCCTGCAAGGACCTGGGTCAAGCTTAGTAGGACCTCCTTCAATACCCACCGGTATTGGATGGCGGGGGTTCGAATTTCTTGATCCCCTCATATGTAAACTACTATTAAAACATTAACCCGGCTACTTAGGATTGTATCCCTGTTGACTCAAACTACTTAGCCGAGGGTAACGTCACCTTCAAAAGAGGGGACTACCACATTACGCATTAATAACTTAATTAATTATCTTTCAATAATCCAACCCTTTAGGATTGTATCCTTGTTGACTCAAACTACTGGGTTGAGGGTAACGTCACCTTCAAAAGAGGGGCCTACTACTATAACTAA
The DNA here is from genome assembly GCA_030545235.1 of Helianthus tuberosus. Taxonomy (NCBI): domain Eukaryota; kingdom Viridiplantae; phylum Streptophyta; class Magnoliopsida; order Asterales; family Asteraceae; genus Helianthus; species Helianthus tuberosus. Next base: position 55,470,515 of record CM060424.1, on the reverse strand, counting down.
GATAATCTCTTAAAAAGTGCAAAAGTGCGGAAATAATCAAATGTTACACTAAAGGCGAGTCGGATCCAAATGATTCATCTTGTCTATCTGTTTTTATTTTTATTTTTCAGCATTTTTAGTTTTTATTCTCATGTTTAAACTTTTTTCTAAAATTTTGATTTGATTAGACGTTGAGGATAAACCAGTACTAAAAGCTCTTGTGTCCTTGGACGACCTCGATATCTTACCAATGCTATACTACGCTCACGATGGGTGCACTTGCCCATATGTGTGTTTAGTGTTAGTAAATATCGTGTTTTATAAATTTAAAACTTGACTAAAGTGTATAAAGGGCTAAAAATATATATAAAATTATATAACACTGCACGCACATCACCAGTCAAGGCAACTGGTAATTGTTTCAGTAATAATTTTGTGTGATTATTTTTATAGAATAATAAAAATAATTTAAAACGCACTAAAACGGGATTAAAACGCTAGATAAAATACCTTGTATCCAGCAAAATACCTGTTTTTACAATATATTACATATATGTATATATAAATGTGTGTGTATGCGTGTAGTATGTATATAAAGAGAGAGGTGGCGGCTGATTGGAGTTCCTCTCTCCTTTCTCTTCCAAGTGTAGGCATTGGATAAATGACACAATGATTACACTTTACAAAAACCTTCCATAAAACTTACACTTCCAAGAAACCCTTTCAAAAAAATTCACCCTCTCTCTCTCTTGAGCATATCTCGGCCGAACACCCCTAAACACACACATTTCAGAATTTTAAACCTTTTCTTGAGGATTTGAAGGCATTCTAAGGTGTTTTTAAGCTTACATGAAGGTTTAGAGGTGATTCCAAGGAGATTTGAGCAAGAACAAGGCTTCATATCATCACTATTGTCAAAACCCACTAAGAATCTTGAATGTATAACATTTTGTCTTTCAAACCATGTTCATGATTCATGGTGATGAAGATGATAGTGAAAGTTTCTCTTGTTCTTGAATGTAAACATAAACTTGAAAACTAAAACAAATGGGTTTTTGGAATAAAATAAAATGGATGTGTATATGTATGTATGTGTGGTCGTACATATGTGTATATGTATGTTAAAGTATGAGTTGTGATTTTTGGTTTTATCTTGTATGATAAGATGTTGAAAAGTGATGTGCATGTGATCTTGGAAAGTTCTAAAAGGAGTTTTAAATCATGTGAATGGACATGATTATTTTTAAATCAAGGCAACTGGTAATTGTTTTAGTAATAATTTTGTGTGATTATTTTTATATAATGATAAAGATAATTTAAAACGCACTAAAATGGGATTAAAACGCTAGATAAAATGCCCGGTATCCAGTAAAATACATGTTTTTACACTATATTACATATATGTATATATAAATGTGTGTGTATGCGTGTAGTATGTATATAAAGAGAGAGGTGGCGGCTGATTGGAGCTCCTCTCTCCTCTCTCTTCCAAGTGTAGGCATTGGATAAATGACACAATGATTACACTTTACAAAAACCTTCCATAAAACTTACACTTCCAAGAAACCCTTTCAAAAAAAATTCACCATCTCTCTCTCTTGAGCTTATCTCGGCCGAACACCCCTAAACACACACACATTTTAGAATTTTAAACCTTTTCTTGAAGATTTGAAGGCATTCCAAGGTGTTTTCAAGCTTACATGAAGGTTTAGAGGTGATTCCAAGGAGATTTGAGCAAGAACAAGGCTTCATATCATCACTATTGTCAAAACCCACTAAGAATCTTGAAGGTATAACATTTTGTCTTTCAAACCTTGTTCATGATTCATGCTAATGAAGATGATAGTGAAAGTTTATCTTGAATCTAAACATAAATTTGAAAACAAAAACAAATGGGTTTTTGGAATAAAATAAAGTGGATGTGTATATGTATGTATGTATGTATGGCCGTACATATGTATATATGTATGTTAAAGTATGAGTTTTGATTTTTGGTTTGATCTTGTATGATAAGATGTTGAAAAGTGATGTGCATGTGATCTTGGAAAGTTCTAAAAGGAGTTTTAAATCATGTGAATGGACATGTAAAAGTAAAATTTTGGATTCATATGTATGTATGTATATGTGAGTCGTGTATGTGTGTGTATATATGCATGCATGAACCTTTTTTTTATATTGATATTTTTTTATGTGTAAGAATATATATATATATGTGTCTTGCATTTATGAATAAATGATTAGATGATGATGATGTGAAGTATGGAATGTTTGAATATTTGAAACATGAGTTAAATGAAGGTTTAGATGCATTCAACTTCATGCAAGATGATTAAGACATGTTATGGATGCATTAGATGCATTTACTAGATCGTGCATGTTGGAATATGATCATAAAATGATGATTTGAATATGATTTGATAAAAATAAATTCTAATCAGATTCTAAACATTAAAAATATAAATATTTGAAGTGTTAAAATGGCATAAAACTTTGACATAAAGTTTGCTAATCTTGCATGTTGTACATGGTGCATAGGAGTTGTAAAATATGTGAAATCACATGATTTATGTGACTTACACAAAAACTGCACTAATCTGATTATAATCACTATTTTAATTAGTAAATAAAATGTATTGTGTTAAAAAAATCAAGTCATTCCAAGATGGGATGATTATAGTAACGTTTAACGCAAAACTATGCGTTAAAATGGTCAAAAATCGCCTTTTCAAACGATTTTTATGAAACTGATTTAGATCAGTAAGTAATTTGAAACCTTTAGTTTAAAAATAAGTATTTTAACTAATTTTAAGTTTACTTAGTGTTTGTTTAGTCATACGTGACTTCCGACGCCCGAAAACGTTACCGAATCACTAAAATACGCGTTTTTCAATGTACACTAGTATGGGTTATTTTTAGGTGAACCTTATGTGTTAAAGTGTGTTATGTGATTTAAACATTTGAATGTGATAATATGTTAAGTATTGACATGATAGTAGGGAAATTTAGACTATGCATGTGCACTTGTGCGTTTTATGTGGTAGAAACGGTAAAATTCGCGTTAAACGTGTAACTTGTTTGTCGAGCATGAAATTTGATACATATAAGATATTTTATAAATGACAAAGTTAACGAGATTACGCATGTTACGATGTTGATTTATGTGTACGTTTATGTATATATATTACGACGCGCAAATCGTAGATATATTACGTATAAACGGGTGTGTTAATGGATTTACATGATAACGGTCACCAATAAAATCGTTCAAGTCGCAAAATCTTAAATATATATATATATATATATAGGGCAAAGATCCGTTAGGAACCACCCCTTATTGCGAGAACCGCGAGAACAAATATGAACACAACAAAAAATGCCTAAAAATAGCTAAAAACACACAAAAAAAATTTTAAATATTTTTTATGTTAAAATCACTACTTTTAGTAGCAAAAAAATTTTTAATTTTTTTTTTAATTTAAAAAAACAAAATTTGCTACTAAAAGTAGCGATTTTAACATAAAAAATATTAAAAAAAATTAGATTTTTTTTTATTTTTTTAGGTTTTTTGGGGGTTTAGTTTTTAACATTTTAGCTTGGGGGGTTTAGGTTTTTGGGGGGTGGGGGAGGGGGGTTTAGGTTTTGGGGGGTGGGGGTTAGGTTTTTTGGGGGTTTTAGTTTTTAGCATTTAGCTTGGGGGGTTAGGTTTTTTTTTGGGGGGGGGGGGTGGGGGGTTTAGGTTTATTTGGGGAGGGGGGTGGGGGTTAGGTTTTTTTAGCTATTTTAGGTTGTGCTCACATTAGTTCTCGCGGTTCTCGCAATAAAGATGGTTCTCGCATGAACCTTTCCATATATATATATATATATATATATATATATGGACTCATAAATATTAACGTGCCAACATAACCAAAAACGATAACTTTTCGAGAAAATCTCAAAGTTATGTGAGAAACGGAGAAACTTAAGTTTTGTGTTATATTTTGATTTAAAAATCATTCCTACGTATAATAGGACGTGTAGAAATCAATCTGTGGGATTGCGCTATTTAAAAATACTCACCCAAAGGTGAGTGTCACTAAACCCCCATCTTTTACTGTTTTGTATATGTTTTGGGGGAAGAACACGCCTAAAAGGAGTTAATAATGTTTTTGAAATAAAACATACCTTTTGATATAAATTATATATTTTCGTTGAAAATATATGGATTTTGATAAATTATATGTTTCGGGATGAAATGGTTTTGGGGAAATAAATATGTTTCGGGGAGAAACGGGGATTAGTACGGTGTTTGGGGGAAAACAGCCGTATAGTTGGAACGAATTTGCTTGATCTCAAGAGAGTAAGTATCGGCATAGGCTTACATTTCGGTGGGGATTTCAGAGAATTCGTACAACATCATATATTAATTTTTTCATATTAGTAGGATATATATTGTACGTGAGGCAGACATCATAGATGGTCTCGATATGGACCATGCGCCAATGGTGTCGTTTAATCATTTAAGTATTGCACGCGAGGAATTGTTGGTAGATCTATCGAGTTGACAACCCCGTCGTGACCGGTCGCCCCGTGTCAAGTTAAACGACGAATTTATATTCTGTTTATAGTCTAGCCTTGATTATCCCTACATTGTAAATATATAGTTCGTATTGTCTAGCTAACATACGAGTCTGAACATTTGACACTATAAATTTAATATGTAAAACTTGGGAAAATGCCTTATTCGGATGTTTCAGCTGAAAAACCTACGACGGTTGACCCATGAATTTTATTAAGGAAATGAACAGACTTTCATAAATTATATGGATGTTTTATAATAAACACATAATTAGAAATCTTTTTCCTTGGAAATCAAATTGTTTAAATTTGAATATGTGAACTCACCTTCCTTTGCATTGACACTTGATTTTAACGTGTTCTTCAGGTACTTGAGTTCGGCTTCGGGAAATCATGACGTATCTTGTGGTTGTTGATGCATGTTTTGTCACTTAAAATGTTGGACTAACTTTTAAACTTTCTGGGACAAATGTAATAAAATCCGTAAGGATCAAAGACAACTTAACTATGTCATGATTATGTCATGTTTTGGAACGTTATGTTTAAAAACTTATGTTTTAACTAAGTTATTATGTCCAACAATATAATGCATCGAACATCAAGATAGAAATTGGCACCAACTTCCGTCACCACTACGTTTTATATTCCGCTGCGACGTTTTTAGGGTGTGACAACTTTCATGGTTCTTCCATGGAATGTTAGGTCATAATAATGTTATATGTCATTTTTTTTATTCTTAGCCTTCTTATTTGGATTCTGCCATTTTCAACCCGTTATGTTACATATATTTAGTTGATGCTTAGTAATTGCTCTGTCCGTTTTCGGGTTAGTTTAGTTTTTTATAATCTCCTTTACGAATCCAACAATGCGGGCTCTTCCGATTTATTATCAACTTTGTATTTATATGGCTTAGTTTGTTAACGTATATGTTAACAGTTCAGCCAAATAACTAAACCAAGCTCTTTGTTGTGATTGCACATATGGCACCATTTTGCCAAAAGCATCCATTGTTATTTTCTTCTTAACTTTCTATCTTTGCTCGGGTATGACCAACATTAACTACTAGTTGCCAACGTCAACGCCAATTGTGGGTTAAAAAAAAACTAGGCTGTTTTGGAAAATTTTGACCTTGAGATTTGAATTGTGGCGCCTAGCATTTTGACATAATTACAACTAGATGTCCTACCATGAACAGGGATACGATGGGTAAACCCGAAATCAGACATATCTGGAACGGGTTTGGGGTCGGTTAATCGGGTTTGGGACTAGTTTTGTATTTTTTTCGCGGGTTTGGGATTTGGTGATATACCCGTTCACCCTATAAAGTGTACTCGTTTACCTGATATAATTTCTTTTATATATTTAAATATGTGTATATATGATACATCCATTTTTTTATACATATAAGTATTTTATTCCGTATACATTGTAATTATTTGATATATTTTTTAGTGATAATATTAAATATAACTGATCAGTAGTTACTCGATAGATACCCAATGAGTTTTGGGTCGGGTATAACCAACGGGTATTTTTTTAGATTAACGGGTATACCCGATACCTGATGGGTATTTACTCGCCAGAAACCCGGCGGTGGTTTTGGAACAGGTTTGGAACAAACTTATCTAACCGGGTTTGGGGTTTTGGAACAAACTTACCTAAACCCATCCCAAACCCAACCCATCTCCACCCCTAAGTCCATGAAGCTCCGAATGTCTAGACAACGTGATAATTGACAACAATAGTCTCTCTTGTGAGCTCACCCATAGCATATTAGTTGGGCATGTATCGGACCATACAAATATGGCAATCTCTCTTTTTTAAGCGATTTCAGTTCAGACACATGCAATAAACTTTCAGGTAACTTAGGTAACTTGCAACCTGCTACACACCTGAGTGAGTGGTACATACGTACCATTTTTTTTTCCAGAAACCGCTAGTAACTCGATTCTATTTCTAACATGTATCTAGCACATTGAGTGGGGAAGGTGCCTCAAGGGTAACCCTTGGTCCAACCAATCAAATCTCGTCATGTCAAAAATCTTAAAAACTACCCTTAAGTCACAAAACATTGACGGCTACTTACCCATGCCATAAACTTTTTTTAAAAATTTTAATAATGTCAAACTCCTTAACTAATTATATTGAAGCTTTATAAATATAATACTATTTTTTCGTCACACGTATAACATCTAAAACAGGAAACCATATCTCATAGGTTTTAGTTCGATCCGCGCTAACAGGTGGTTTGCTATTAAATAATTGGTTTTTGTAATTACTTAGTTAATTAATCAGAATCAGATAATGTTTTACAAAACCAAAATGGCTTAACTTGAATGAGCTTTTGATATATCATTTCTGGCCAAAGCTGACTTGATACATCTACTTATCGTTCAAGTATTACGAAAGCTATGTTAAGTGTGCATCATAAACATGAATGTCTTAATATCTGGCTAAAGCTGATTTAATTCCTTCATAGATGGCATACTTAACAAGTGCATAACTAAAGTGATTGTCTCAATTTCTGGCCAAAGCTGATTTGTTACAATCATTTTACACACATGCTTAAATGATTACACTTCTGGCCAAAGCTGATTTGTCTTCATTTAAGTAGATTTTTAACTAAGTCTATTATTTTGATGTTAGTAATAGACAATATCACAGCTTCATAACGTAAAATGGTCATTATTTATGCCTGCCTTAGTTTAACGTGCCCTTAGATCACATTAGGACTTCTTTCTTAGTATCATAACTTGCTCATCTTATTTCCACTATCAGCGCCCAATTGCGGGATTCCACCTTTGAATGGTGATAACTTTGCTGCATGGAAGGATGCTCTCATGCTTACACTTGGATTGCTGGACTTTGACTATGCTCTAAGAGAGGATAAGCCAGCGGACCTTAGTCCATAAAGTACTGCTGCTCAGTAGTTAACTCATGAAAAGTGGACTAGGTGTAACCGCATGTCTCTCATGTTCATGAAGCAGTCCATAAGCAATGCAATCAGGGGAGCCATTCCTGATTCTGAAGATGCTAAAACCTACTTGGCTTCTGTGGAGGTGCAGTTCAAGGGGACGTCTAAAGCACACGCTAGTACTCTTATTCTCAAGCTGGTGACGACTAAGTATGATGGGAGGAGCGGCATTCGCGAACACATCATGATGATGAATGACATGGCCAATAAGCTGAAGGGGCTGGAAATGGAAATAAGTGATGGTTTTCTTGTTCATTTCATCATTACTTCGCTTCCTTCGTCCTTTGAAGCATTCAAGATCAATTACAACACTCAGAAGGACAAATGGACGATGAGTGAGCTGGTCGCTATGTGCGTACAGGAGGAAGAGCGTATGAGGATGGATCGCACTACCGATGTTGCTAACTTCACCACCTCCAACTCTAAGAAAAGGAAGAACAATCATCAGAGGAAGGATGCTTCAAAAGTACAAAGGCCTAATCCTAATACAAGTGCACCTTCCAGCTCTAAGAACTCCTTAGGCAGTATCCGCTGCAAGTTCTGTAAAAAGACAGGACACATGCAGAAGGGATGCTCTGACTTTAAGGAGTGGCTGGCTAAGAAAGGTAACGATTATTTTATGATACTTGAGTCCTATAATTTAAGTGTTCCTGCTAATTCTTGGTGGTTTGATTCTGGTTCTATGGTTCATGTTACAAATTCAACTCAGGGATTCCTTACAATCTGGAAGCTGGAAAGAAACCAAAGAACGCTTAAGGTTGGGGATGATCGAGAATTAGAAGTGAAGGCCATTGGAACATTACAATTATTTATGAAAACTGGTTTATGTATTAAACTTTATGATACCTTATATGTTCCTGAGGTAACTCGGAACCTTGTATCAGGACCAAAGTTAGACATAGACGGTTTTATTGTTTCCCATGGTCATCGCAAACTCTCTATCCTCTATGATTCTGTTCTTTATGGTACTGGTATTCTGGATGGTGGTCTCTATAGATTAGAACTAGATGATAATTTTTCCAAATCTTTGTTGTCATATAACATTAATGAATCACTCACAAAGATGAAAGAGAAACGAGACTTAGAGACTTCGTCCATGTTGTGGCATCAACGTTTAGGCCACATCTCAAGAGAACGATTAAATCGTCTCGTAAAGGATGAAGTCTTACCTCCTCTCGATTTCTCTGATTTTGGAACATGTGTCAAATGTCTTAAAGGTAAAATGACATTAGCGAATAAGAAAGTGCCACTAGGAGCTCTAATTTATTAGAACTTATTCACACTGACATTAGTGGTCCCTACCAAATTGTTGGCATAACAGGACATACTTCATTTATCACGTTCATTGATGATTATTCTCGTTACATGTACTTGTATCTTATTAAGGAGAAATCTGAATCTTTAACAACTTTTAAAGATTATAAGGCTGAAGTTGAAAAGCAATTAGATCGTCAGATTAAAGTTGTGAGATCAGATAGAGGCGGTGAATATTATGGAAGACATACTGATGTGGGTCAAGCTCCTGGTCCATTTTATGAGTTTTGTAAGGGCCAGGGGATTGTGAACCAATACACCATGCCCGGTACACCTCAGCAGAACGGTGTTGCTGAAAGAAGAAATCGTACCCTTATGAACATGGTGCGCAGTATGTTAGCCAACACTAATTTACCATTATTCCTCTGGACTGAAGCGTTAAAAGCAGTTGTTCATATACTCAATAGAGTTCCTTCTAAGTCTGTCCCTAAAACTCCTTATGAACTTTGGACAGGAAGGAAACCGAGTCTTAAATATATGAAAGTATGGGGCTGCATTACTGAAGCAAAACTTTACAATCCTTTCCTAAGGAAACTTGACCCTAAAACAGTTACCTGTTTCTTTATCGGGTATCCTGATAATTCAAAGGGTTATCGTTTCTATTGTCCTTCCCATGTCACCCGTATTGTTGAAACCAAGCGTGTCGCGTTCCTGGAGGATTTCAAGGTCAGTGGGAGCAGTACCAACCCTTACGAAGAATTGCAAGAAGTACAAGACGCGGGGGGGAGATACTCGTCGCTTACCGTTACTCCGATTACTCCTCTTGTACCCAATGCAACTACTGTACCTGAAGCTACTGCACCAACTCCAAATTCACCTCTACAATCAGAACCTATTATACCTCATGACGAAGGCACATCAAACGCTCATAACCAAGACAACGCTGAACCCGATAATCCACTCAGGAGATCATCTAGGCAAAGAAGTCCTACTAATTGGGATGATTATGTTACCTACATAACTGAAATGGATCCCGGAAAGCTCAATGATCCTATCTCTTACAATGAAGCCATAAGCAGTGATCAGTCTTCCGAATGGAATAAAGAAATGATTGATGAGCTTGATTCCATGAAGAAAAATGACGTTTGGGATTTGGTAGAATTACCCAACGGTGTCAAACCTGTAGGATGTAAATGGGTGTTCAAAACAAAACTGGATCCGAATGGGAACGTTGAACGCTACAAAGCGAGATTGGTTGCAAAGGGCTACACTCAGAAAGAGGGAATTGATTATCAAGAGACATTTTCACCTGTCTCTCGTAAAGATTCATTAAGGATCGTCATGGCCCTAGTAGCTCATTTTGATTTAGAGTTACATCAGATGGACGTTAAAACCGCTTTTCTTAACGGAGACTTAGACGAAGATGTTTATATGAAACAACCTGAAGGCTTTAAACCTGAAGGTCTGGAACATCTAGTCTGTAAGTTGAAGAAATCCATTTATGGGTTAAAACAAGCATCACGTCAGTGGTACCTCAAGTTTGATGAAGTCATGAAGAAACAAGGTTTTATGAAGAATCAAGTGGATCAATGCACCTACCTCAAGATGAGTGGGAGCAACTTTACTATACTTGTCCTTTACGTAGATGATATTCTATTGGCAAGTAATAGTTTAGACATGTTGCATGAGTCGAAGCGGTTACTCTCGCATAACTTCGACATGAAGGATCTCGGAGATGCTTCTTACGTCATTGGCATCGAAATTCACCAAGATAGACACAAAGGGATCTTAGGATTGTCCCAAAGGGCTTACATAGATCGTGTGCTTACACGTTACAACATGCAACAATGCAAACCCTCCGTCGCTCCAGTAGTTAAAGGAGATGTTTTCGGTTCATTCCAGTGTCCGACAACAGAAGTTGAGAAGGAGCAAATGAGCCAGATACCTTACGCGTCAGTAGTCGGGAGCTTGATGTATGCTCAAGTCTGTACTCGCCCAGATATCGCTTATATTGCTGGAATGCTAGGCCGTTATCAGACTAATCCTGGCCTAGATCACTGGAAAGCAGCTAAGAAGGTACTTCGATATCTGCAAGGGACGAAAGACTATAAACTGACTTATAGAAGAAGTGATCATTTAGAAGTGGTGGGCTATTCTGATTCTGACTTTGCCAAATGCAAAGATGACAAGAAATCCACTTCGGGCTATATCTTTATGTTAGCAGGCGGCCCTATCTCTTGGAAGAGTCATAAACAACAGTTGACCACAACTTCCACGATGATGGCAGAGTACATTGCTGTTTTAACGCAACCTGTCATGGAATGTTGCGTAGAAATCTGATCACTGGACTCAAAATCCTTAATTCCATTTCTAGACCATTGAAGCTTTATTGTGATAATTCAGCTGCCGTTCGTTTCTCGAACAGTAACAGTTCGACTGGAGCTGGTTTATATCTCGATACAAAATATATGTTCGTACGTGAACGAGTTGAGGAAAATAATCTTTGTATCGAGTATATTAGTACTAAAGATATGCTTACGGATCCGATGACTAAAGGTCTCCCTCCTAAGGTTTACGAAGAACATGTTCGGAATATGGGATTTAGTAAAGACCTTATTTGAGCATATTGTACTAGCTTATGTTTTATGTTAATGAAATTTCCTCAGTTTGATTTTGTATGTCTCTTAGAATATGTTCAACCGGTATAATGGCATATAGACAAATAAAGTTACAAATCAAACAAAGGGCTTATGCGTATTTTGATCATAACGATTAGGTTTTAAATTAAGGCTATAGTATGACTAATGGGGGTCCTGAGTCGCTTAATGATTCAACGACTGTATTTCTCTGCTATAGTACTTGTTTAAGGCTAAAATGAGTGTTAACTCCTGATCAGGCTTATCTAATACTCATAGTAAATGATTACTCGGCTAAGTGGGAGAATGTAAGATTAAATATATTATGTATTAATATTTAATCTATAGCCATTATAATCATTTACATAATATAGATCAAAATATATAACAACCTATTAATATAATTAGTTGGTAATTGTTGATGGACCATATTACCCTTATTAACTAATTAGGTTTCCTCCTGGGTGTATATATAAGGAGACTTATGTAGAGGTTAAATGGTTACACAGTTAGCCACAAAAACCCCATAAGCATAACATCATAATAGAAACCTCTTCTCCATAACCGAATCCCCTATTCGGTTCTCGTTATCACCATCATTAGTCAGAACCCTAAGGAGGAACCAACTCACACTGACAATTATGTCAAACTCGATGTCATCTTCTCTGAGTGGATTCTCCACTGCACTGTCTGCTGTAACAGGTATGTTTTAATGTTTTCCCTCATGTATAAACAGAACTGAACCAACAGTTCCGACAACTTGTGGGACCCGATGGCCATGGTGACTGACAAAACAGTTGGCATGGCAATTGGGATTCCTCCAATGAGAAGAACCAGTAAATTGTCAATTCCGTTTCTATACGTTCGTTTCTGAATCGGGTACATCACCACTATTTCGAATATGAGCCCGATCGCGATGGAGCATATGCAGAAGTTTCCAATGGAGGTCAACACCTAACAAGACAGTCCATCAGATATTGTTAACATGATAGTAGTTAGTATTAGGGGCTGTTTGGTAGCCTCTGAATGGTCATTAAGAGGCTACCTCTTAATGGAACCATTAAGAATTTTACCAATAAGAAGGTAGAAGAATGTGACATGTGATGATTTACCATTCAGAGGTTACATCTTAACCATTCAGAGTTGAGGTTACCTCTTATTCATTCAGAGGTTTTAAACCATTAAGAGGTAGCATCTGAATGGTCATTAAGAGGCTACCAAACAGCCCCTTAGTTAAGAATGAATGCTTTAGGATGCACAAATCAGCACCATTCCTAGGCCCAATCCTAGGATCTGTTAAGCCTGTTGTCCGGTTCTAAAGCCCGGTCCAGTAAGCCCAGTATGTAAAAACTATAATACAATGTGATTGTAATTTTCTGATTTTCTTTATACTATTTAATCATTTAGTGAAACTTTTTTAAAATGTAACAAAAATGAGAATTTATATACTTTTATGTCTTATATAACTAATATGAGATAATTTTAAAAAACAAATAAATTTCAAAAATTTAATTACTAAAAGAGTAAAAGACTTATTATGGCTATGTTTGGCAAAAGTAGCTGGTGGCTGAAAGCTGGTAGCTGATAGCTAGCAGCTAGTAGTTATAGCTTTTTAGATATATTTAGTGTTTGGCAGAGTAGCTGGAGCTTTTAACAAAACACATAAAATAACCAAAATGGACATAACTAAAAATTTAAGAAGTTTGTGCATTAAAAAGTTCATTATATTTAGAGGTTAAAATAGTCATTTTTTTCGCTAAAAGCTTGTAGCTCCTTCTAAACGCTACTAGTAGGAGCGTTCAACCAAAAGCTTCAAGCTCCTTCAACCAAACAAGACTTTTTATTGAGTATGAGTTTTTTCTTAAAAGCTTAAAGCGACTCTATGCCAAACATACATCTTCCTTTGATTTAAGCCATGTTGTAATTATAATTTAAAAATATATATATGCTAGGAATTAGTTAAATATTAAAATAAAAATAGAATCAACATATTAGTGACACTAATATGTTGGGCCTAATCTTTGTGACATTACTACGCTTAATAGAGGTGGGCAAAATCACCGAAACCGGTTATTAACAGGAACTGCAACTAGTTAATAACCGGTTTTTAACCGATGTATTGGTTAACCGGGAAAAACCCGAAAAAATGAAAAAAAAAATATTTGTTGAAACTAACCGGTTAAAATGAATAACCGAACCAGTTAAAGTAATAACATGTTAAAGTAATAACCTGTTAAAGCAATAACCGGTTAAAGCAAAAATTAGAAAATAACCGCCTTAACCGGTTAACCGAATTAGTTAGGGAAATTAACCGCTTTGTGCACCTCTGCTACACTAGTACCTTTTGGAAATGGCCGACTTGGTTTGTACTATCGACTAAATGAGCAGCCTTCCCGAAGAACGTGTGGACCCCAGTAGCTATAACAACCGCTTCAATTTCACCTTGTTTACATGTCGAGACCGAATACACACTGGCACCTGGATGCTTGGTCACTGGTAATGATTCACCAGTCAATGCAGATTGGTCAATCTTTAACGGATCGCCTTCTAGAAGGCGCGCATCAGCTGGAATAATATCTCCCAATTTAACACTGATTACATCTCCGGGTACTAAAATGGCCGCGTCTTGTTCGTCCCATTTTCCGTCCCTTATGACCTTTGTTTTTGGTGCAAGACCTGCCATTAAAGCGGCTGAGCGTTGCCTGTGTTGTTTTCCTCTGTGAAACTGATGGTCGAGTTGATTATCAGCAATGTTGTGATTCCATCAAAGTCTTGCCAATCTGGAGGCTTTCCCTGATATCAAGTAATATATATCAGTACGTATATGCAGTGTATATATTATAGATGTATAATATATATGAATGATAGCTGTTCTCTACAAATACCATAGCATCAAGATAACACCAAATACTACAGTTTTTTTATGTCACATGGTTTAATACAGTTAAGTTGCTTTAACAAATAAATTAATTAATTTTGGAAGACAAAATATACAACACTGTTACATTGTCCGGTTTACTGCTTAAAACATTTGGGATATTTTGGTTCGCAGAATATTTTTAAAGGTTTATTTCGCCTGAACAAGCTTGTCAATTGTTCAAATATCCCAGAGCCAAGTTTATCAACCACTAGAGAACCATCGCACCCGCCACGCAACCGCCAAATGCGACAATCACCACGAGCCCCAGCGCCACGCTAGGCCTGGACTCCATCAAAAACTGCTGTAAAACCGCGATCGCTTCATAAACATCAGAATGGTATCCACCGCTATAAGTGTAAGTCTTCTCCAACTCCATCCAGTTATCGGGCAGCCGATCCTCATCGCCATCAATCTTCATCTTCCGAATCCTTTCTCTCAAAACGATCATGTTGTCGTCCACCATCTTCCCACTTGAACCATCTTTCTTGAACGCCATTGTTACCTGGCTTTTGGGTTGACGGAGTCTGCCGGAAAATGGAACTCCGGGAGGTGTTAAGGGGTGGATGATGGATGAAGTTTGCATATTGTTTTGAAAATTTGGAGATTACACGTAAATCCTTTTTAACCAGTACATCAAGTTTGATAAGATTATACTTTATGCAAACCAGTACATCAAGTAGACATTCAAGCCAACAACAATGCATTTCCCTTATGTAATCAAAGATTAAAACTTGATAGTATTATAGATGTTCATAAACTAAACACAAATGCAAATATGTTAACCATAAAAAATACGTTGATCATCCATCAGAAATTCACCAACACCATTATGATTATCTTGCATGACACCGCCCACACCACCATGCACCACCGGTTTCTGCAAACCCCACTGCATGTTAGGGTTATCATACACCAAACCACCATCAAACACCGGATAATAACCGAACCCCAACTGTTCACGCTTCAACTGCGTAAACGTTGCATCACAGAACCACCCACCATCATGGTTCATCACATGACCATGATCAAGACTCATATGGTTCATCACATGGCCATGATCAAGACCCGAATGCAAACCCAAACCCTGATTATAGTGAACCATCGGATCAAAAATGAAGGGAAGTTGAATATTGTTCATGTTTCTTTTCTTCAACTCAAGATAAGCCCTTACAACATTCTCCTTATCTTCCAACTGCATAGCAAACTGTCTCAGTTGCATTTCATTTAACCTATCAAGATCATCGAACCACGTTGCGTATTTCGCTTCCATGTTCTTTTTCCGGGCCTTAACGAGCTCGTCTTCGATCTTTTTCTTCCGGTCTTCATAGAAATCTTGGAGATCATAGGTTCTTTTTCCAGTTTCATCCTTTTTCGACATGTAAGAAGCGATATTTTTCTTGATTTTATCAGGGTTTTCGGGCCATATCTCCGGCACGTTTGAATCAGGAGGGAAGATGATAATAGATGTATCAACATCACAAAGAATGGAGAACTCATTAGCTTTTTTAATGATCCCTTGTTTTCTTTTATGGTATGTAGTGTTTCGAGTCTTCTCTTTTGCAATGAGTTCCATCTTTAACTTTGCACGACCCATCTGCAAATTATAATTAAAACCCTAATTAATAACAACTTTAATGCACATCAAAACCCTAAATCTGTATAATTAAAAGATCGGGTTTAGTTCCACTTTTTAACGTTAACATAAACAAATTGTGTTACTTAATAAAGTACTCAGTAACTTCAAGATCAAATAAACATTATTTTGCAACAACTAAAAGAAAACAGTTAGTAAGAAATACACGTATTGATCAAAATAACCTACGAAACATTGTATTGTAAGTCAAAGGATTATAGACCAAATTAAATCAACAGTAAAAACATGTCAACCATGAAGATAAAAAATCATCACAACGCAGTGACGTCACAAGAACATGAAAATCGAATTAAAATAACTGAGAAAACGTCGTAACCCTAATCAGGTAAAATATTTCCGCAAGAATCACATAACATAAGATAATGAAACAAACAAATATTATGAAAAGAAACAATAAGTATCATAAAAAATAATGATATTGAATTATAAAGTGAAGAAAACCATACCTTTGCACCAAGATCAACAACAATGGCCGTAGTCTTCCTCTCCCTCGGTCTTGTTTTCTCTCAGAATCCCAGATGCCTTGTAAAAGTAGCTAGGGTAAAATATATTCTAATTTGTAAATTGCGAAAATTTAAATACGAAGTATCCGTTTTGAGATTTTGTCAACGGATATTTAGGCAATCAGTGATATCGCCCATAAATATGACGGTTCATTCTGTGAGGTTTTTTTCGTAAATTCCTTTTATTGTCAAATAATATTCTAAAATCCCATAAATCGTTAATACGATGTGTTGTCTTATTTTTATTTTCTAAAATCCAATAAATCGTTAATACGATGTGTTGTCTTATTTTTATTTTATTTTTATTATATTTTTATTATAACTGTGATATCTTCTTTTTATTGTCAAATAATATTCTAAAATCCCATAAATCGTTAATACGATGTGTTGTATTATTTTTATTTTATTTTTATTATAACTGTGATATCTTATCATAAATATATCAAATGGGGCACGTGTAAATAAATAATATAATATGGTTTATTGAACATTTCATTTCAACAATTTATTACTAGAATTCAAGGAAAACCCAAACAAAACTAGTTACTAGATGTTGTGTGCACTTTGATGATGGTAAGGCTGGAGGGTGTGGGATTGAGCTTCTAGGGGCTTTATCAAGACACGTAAGCACCACGTGGGATCCACGTCAGCCATAACGCCCCCTTTAATTTGCACGGTGTGGGATGCAGCCCCCTATTAATCAAAAAAAAAAAAAAATTTGATTGGTGCAAAACAAATGGGCCCCACCTGAACACCCCCTTCCTCCCGTTAACATGATGGCGGACACCTCTATAGCGCCCCTCCTTGAAGTGCTCGGTGTGGGGGTATAGCGCCGGCGGCGCCATAGTTGGTGAGCTGGCGGTGGTGGCGCCCCCCACACCCTCCGGCCTAATAAAGGATTGGTTTGCATTAGGGGACCCGGGGTGGGCTCAAACATACCCGTGATATTTGAAGTTCACGCGTGAAACAATGTAACAAACTACCGCCACCTAGCAAATTTAACGTGTGAATCAATATTTCCGTGATAAATTTGACGCGTGATAAATGGAAGGATGTGAGGGGTGTGAGGGTTTATTATTTGGTGTTGTGAGTGATGAGCATTTCCACTAAAAAAAGGTTGTGAGTGATGAAATAATGGTTGATAACATGACGGAAATTGATTGGATGTTGTGAGTGATAAATGGGTGGTGAGTGATAACCACCTCTACCCCTCTTAGACCGTGGGATATGGTGGGGCGGGGGTTTGGGGCATGGGTTGACACGTGGCTTGGTGGGGCGGGGGCTGACCCACATTGAAGAGGGTATGGTGGGGCGGGGGTTTGGGGCGTGGCCAGCCCAAACCGCTATTTGAATATTTTTTAAAACAACAAATTTAATTTTTTTTAATATTTTTAAATAAAGAAAATTACATAAAAAATCCTAACGCTTATATTTTTTCTTTATCTCTTCTCTCATCGCCAAGATTAGTTCCAACTCTTCACCCTCTAGGTGATCAATGGGCTGGGATAGAAATTTTAAATCATCTCGTTTTTGTTTCAGGCATCTCTAGCTTCTTTGCTTTTTCGAACTTCGGCCATTTGTTGTTGGAATATACGTTGAATGTATCTAGCTTGCATGCAATGTCATCCAACTGATCGCTGTATATTCCCCTACGCGAGCCCGAATTCCCAACTGAAGGCGATGCTGTATCCGATCTTGATTTTTGAGCACGCCTTTTTGCGGCATCTCTTCCATATTGAGGCAGGTTTGGCGAATCATCCAAAAGGTCCTCAAACTCTTGATCTCGTGCATCAGATTGGTCTTGGGACGATGCCCTTGACCTTTTGGAAGACGTGTTTGTTTCGCTACCACTGGGGTTATTCGCCCACTTTGGATGGAACTTACAAATCTCCCAACAATGCATGAAACGGAAGTCGCACCCCACATTTGTTTTGAATGTAATCAATGCATTTGTCACACAATCGGCTTCCGTTTCACCACTTTTTGGGTTTTGTTTTGCTTTATTTAAAAAACCACTAAATTTTGTAAGTTGGTCGCTTATCTCGCTCCACTTCGAGGATAAGCTATCGTTTTCACGATGAGTCTCCCTTCCCAGTTCTTCATGGAATGCTTTACTAATCGCTTCCCACAAATGGCTTCGATATTGAGAATTTCCTATTTTAATAAAAACAAAATTTAATATATTACAAAGTTATATAAAAAATAACCATAAATATTAAAATAAGGGCTACAAAATATTTAAAAATACCTAAAGTTGGATGTTGAGATTGTTGAAACCAAGCCCTCGACAATGCAAGTTCTTCATTAACGACCCATTTTTGTTGTTTTCGTTTGCCGGTTTCAAGTGCTTTCTCCGCCTCGGTTTTTTTCTTATGACTTCTCTTTTTGATAGGTTTGGAAGCCGAAGGACCATCGTTGGGTGGTTGAGTTTCGGGGACGGTTTCGATTTGGGAAAGGTTGATGGAGGTTGGTGAAAGGTTGATGGGCGTTTGTGTAAACGGGCTAGGTATCGAATGGTCGGTGTGTGGGAAGTTAGTAAACACACGACCACCGATATACGATGCGTAACTAGCCATATCGGGCATAGGGGAGTGTGTTAAAAATGGACGAGGCATTGGACGATTGGGTGGTGGGCTAGGATTATTTTCTTGGAATGCAAACGGGTTGTTCGGGTCATAACCATGATTATGAGGATGCATTTTTCATTTTGTAGAATGAGAATAGAGATGATTATAGAAATTGAAGATGATTATTGTGGTTGAATGTGGTAAAAATAGGAATTGAAGTGTGATATTTATAGTGAAAAAAATAATTTTTTTTAACATAGTCGTTGGCCAACGGCTAGTTTGGTTTGGCCATTGAGAGCCCGCCATGTAACCTTGCTAGACCCGCCCCACGCCCGGCTTCAAACTCTCGCCCCTTGGGCCACGCCCCAACCCAAGCCCACCCGGGGTGGTGGCTTGGGCGTTTTCCCCCAACCCACGCCCCAACCCAAGCCCCATACCCCATAGTCTTAGGGGAGTGGGGGTGGGAAGAATTCCATCACTCACAACATCCAATCAAGTTCTGCCATGTCATCAACCATTTTCCATCACTCACAACCTTTTTTTAGTGGCAATGGTCATCACTCACAACACCCAACAATACCCATCACTCACAACACTCAACAACCCATCACTCAAACAAGTTAAACGCGTGAAGAGTTCAACGCGTTGTTAATTCCACGCGTGATATTATATGGTGGCGACGGTGTGCAAAGTGCCATCACTCGTGATGGTGGTCCATCACGGAACCAACCCCAGTCCCCTTAGAGCATAAGATAAATTCATAAGTATTGAAGTAACAATAAGTAATTCCCCGTATATACAATAAGTAATTACCTACATATACTGATATACCATGCACACCACAATGAAAAGGACTAACCGATGGCTATGTTTATGATGTAGATCCACCAGTGGATGCTACAATAAATATTATAAGAATAAGAAAACTAACAGAAACAAGTACCACAATGCAAAATGTCACCCCACATTATCGCGTGACACCCTGCTAGTGTTTAAATAATTGTCAACGACAACAAAAATGTGTGTTCCCGTCGGGGACATCATGGTTAAAAATAAATGTCACACAACTTTGTTGTTTTTGTTTTTTTGTTTTGTTGTTTTTTTGTTTTTGTTTTTTTTTTTTTTGTTTTTTGTTGTTTTTTTTATTACATCATTTATGTCCCTGATCTCTAGGCGACTCCTCCTATTCTTCTGTACCGCCGGTCGGCTCGACGGTGAAGGTAAGCCGGTGTTAGTGTGTGAGGTCGCCTTCTCCGGCTTGACCTCTATCCCTAACTTCTCTTTCCTTTCTCCCATTCGCTTGCCGGGGTTGTCGTTGTCCTTCTGTTCCTTTTCCCCTTCCGACTGCCGGTTGGCTCGACGGCGAAGGTTAGCCGGTTTTAGTGTGTGAGGTCGCCTTCTCCGGCTTGACCTCTATCCCTAAACCCCATTTCCTTTCTCCCATTCGCTGGCTGGGGTCCGTTTATTCCCTTCGTCCTTTGATCTTCTGGCTGCCGGTTGGCTCGACGGCGTGGGTAAGCCGGTGTTAGCGTGTGAGGTCGTTGTATCGGGCTAGACCTCTATCCCTAACCCTCATTTCCTATTTCCCATTCGCAGCCCGGAGTCGGTGTCTGTTCTCCTTTGCCATTTTCCTCCATGGAATTCGATAATGAATGGGGTTGAAGATTATGGTGGTGATGGTCCTTGGACAGAGGTGTAGTACCAAAAGCAAAGAAAAAGTCATGGTAATGGAGTGGAGATGACTTTCATAGTTCAGAATTTACCTGACCGATCGACTAAGATGATTCTGTGGAGGGCTTTCCAGCCATTTGGTTATGTGTCTGATGCTTACGTGGCCCGTAAAAAGGATAAAAGAGGTAATAGTTTCGGGTTCATAAGATATGTGGGTGTTGAGAATCTGGACTTAACCTTGGCGGCCATGAATAAGGTTAAGATTCTAGAAACGAAGGTATCGGTGTCACTTGCGAAATATGATAAAAACCACAAGAAGTTCATTTACACCTCTAAAATTGTTGGGGAGAAAACTTGGAGACCAAAGGAACCATCTAATACGGTTCCCCCGATTAATAATGGTGCCTTCTCCGGTGGGGCGGCGGTTCAGTCAGGTAAATCCTTTGCTAGCTTGTTCCAGAAGGAAGGTCATGAATATAATACAGGTGCAAAAGTAATCTCGATCAATTTCAAAGGCTCCAAGTATCCATTGCACTGTATTAATCGGTCCATTCATGGTGTTGTTAAGGATCTTTACGTTCTTAATAACCTGAATAGCATCCTCAGCAGGAGTAGTATGAGTAAGTTTGGTTTATCATATGTGGGTGGTCTCAGTGTATTACTAACCCTCGGCGATCCTGGGAGGGTTAAGGAGGTCATGTCTAATAATACGGAGAGTTTGTCAAAAGCTTTCAGCAGATTCAACGTTTGGAAAGGGGAGGATTTACCGTCTGAACGTATTGTGTCTCTCTGTATTTCTGGTGTCCCGGTCCAGCTCAGAGATATCTCAGTGTTTGATCAAATTGGGAGATTGTTTGGTAAGGTGGTGCAAGAGTCCAATTTTTCATGGTTGGATTCGGATAATTCAGAATGCTCTATGTTGGTATTAGCTCCCCTCGGTAAGAGAATTGAGGAGGCTGTGGTATTGAACTGGGAGGATAGGAGATTCATTGCATGGGTAACCGAAGACGTAACCGCATGGAAGCCTGATCTGTATGGTTATAATTCTTCTGTGGAAGTGAACTCGGACCAGGAGTCATCGGAAAGTTCAGATGCTGGTTCTAATGACGATCAAAGTAAGGATGGTGACAATATGGAAGATGAAGTAGAGGATGGTGAAATCAGGTCGCCGGTAGTTAATGTACTGGTACTGGAAGAAGTTGTCCGTTCGCCGTCGGCGTCCCATGTGAATGCTGGCAACGAAGAGCCGCCGGATAATGAATCGTTGGATAATGTAGAGTCATTGCATGATTTGCATGGGGAATCATATATTCCTTTGGATTTTAATAATGGCAATACAGAAGCAATTAATGTGGCGGCGACAAATTTGAATAGTGGACCCCATCTGTCGGTTGAAAAAGAGAATGGTTTTATTGACAATTTAAATCAGGATGGGCCAACTCCAATTATTGGGCTTGGTAAAAGGAACAGGGCTGATAGAAGCCCACCATCCACCGGTTCTATGCAGGGTCCCCCTACTAGAGGTTTCTTCCAAAATCCGGACCCAGGTGACTCCTCTTTTGACCTTAACCATCCTACTTCGGTTGCTGGGTTTGGATATGGTGAGCATGATGGTGGGGAGTGCCAGTCGCATCTTCCTTATGTCGCCAGGAACCAAGAGGTGCCAACGGGAGATCCAGATGATCCTGGAGATAATATTCCTGGTAACCCGAACATCAGCGATGAAATTCAAGCGACTTCAGCGATTGGCTTAAAGGTGGGTATTGATTTGCAAGGTTATGAAGAAGCGACTAGATCCCTGATTCTTGGTGAATGTGTAACTACAGGTTTACAATGAATTTTCTATCGGTAAATTTAAGGGGGGTGCGGGATTCCCGTAAAACAGATCGGATTCGGGGTATTATGACTTCTTATGGAGTTCACTTTCTTGCTATCCAAGAAACTAAATTGGGGGCAGCATCAAACTTTATGTTCAATGGATTTTGGGGCAGATCAGCTTTTCAACTGGAAGTTGTTAGTGCAGAGTGCAGAGGGCAGATCCGGGGGGCTTGCTTGTCTATGGAACCCGGGTATGTTTTCTTGTGATAATGTTATTAAAGACCGTTATTTTTTGGCTTTGTCTGGATACTTGAATCACCTTGGTATTCGAATCAATCTGGTGAACATTTATGCTTCAAATGATGCTTCTGTTAGAAGGTCTATTTGGGATAAGTTGGTGGTATTAAAGAATTCTATGCAAGGATTATGGGTCTTCATGGGTGATTTTAATGAAGTAAGGGATGAAACGGAAAGGTTCAATTCGGAGTTCATTGCGTCTAATGTGGAGGCTTTCAACCAGTTTATCTTAGCCGCGGGTCTTAGCGAATACAACATAGGGGGCGGAAAATTTACGTATATTTCAGACCGTGGTGACAAGTTGAGCAAGTTGGATCGATTTCTTGTTTGTTTGGGGTTTTTGGAGAGATGGCCAACGATTTCGGTCCTAGCACTTAATCGGGATGTATCTGACCATAGGCCTATTCTACTATCTACTATTCCCTCGGATTTCGGTCATATTCCGTTCAGGTGTTACAATTCTTGGATGGAAATGCCAGGATTTATGGATTTAGTGAAACAATTGTGCATGAGTTTTGTGTTTAATGGTCCTGCGGACATTGCCCTAGCAATTAAACTTAGATGGTTGAAAAATCAAATCAAGGCCTGGTTAAAAATTGAACGAGCAAGGTTGGAAGGAGTTTATATGGATACTAAGAAGCGGATTAGCATACTGGAACGTTTGGCCGAGGAGAGAGCCTTGGAGGAGGAGGAGCTCCATGAAAGAGCCGAATGTATTAATATCGTTTTGGATGTGGATCGTAGAAAGCAATCGGATGCTAGACAAAAGTCGCGAGCTAGGTGGGCTCTCGATGGAGATGAAAATTCTGCTTTTTACCATAATATTATTAACTCCAATATTAGTAATAACCGTATCAATGGCCTTATGATCGATGGTGCTTGGAATTCGAATCCAATGGTAATTAAAGAGGCCTTCTTTGATTTTTTCGCCAAACAATTTGTGGAGCCAATGAGTTCTCGGCCTGCCATCATTTGTCATAACCTGGCTACCCTCTCGACAGCAGAAACCGATAGCCTGGTTATGCCATTCTCAGCAGTCGAAATTAAGGAGGCGATTTGGGGTTGCGTTGGTGATCGGGCGCCTGGCCCGGATGGCTTCAATTTTAAATTCATCAAAAAGAATTGGGATCTTTTTCAAGGATATTTTATTAGGCTATTCTAGGAATTTTATGTCAATGGGACCATTAATAGATGCTGTTCGTCTTCGTTTATTGCGCTTATTCCGAAAGTTAAAGATCCTTCGTCTCCATCGAATTTCCGCCCTATAAGTTTGATTGGTGTAGTGAATAAAGCAATTTCGAAGGTGTTGGTTAATCGGCTTAGAAGAGTGGCATGTAGACTAGTGTAGGAAGAACAATCTGTTTTCTTTGCTGGAAGGAATATTTCGGACGGACCTTTGATTCTTAATGAAGTTATAGCATGGTTGAAGAAGGCGAAAAAGTCCGGTATGATATTTAAGGTTGATATTAACAAGGTTTATGATTCTCTAAATTGGAACTATTTGGATTCGATTATGGCTCAAATGAACTTCCCGGACCGTTGGAGGGGTTGGATCATGGCAACTCTTGTTACATCTAGAGCGTCGGTTTTGGTTAATGGTTCACCAACAATGGAGTTCGAGTTCTCTCGCGGGTTGCGTCAAGGGGACCCGTTATCACCGTTCTTGTTTGTCTTAGCCATAGAGGCACTTACGGGAATTATGAAAAAGGCCATGTCAGAAGGTATTTTTAATGGTTTGCATTGTACGTCTAATGGTCCGGTTTTATCTCATCTTATATATGCGGATGATGTTGTTTTTCTTGGGAGTGGTCGAGTGAGAATGTACTTAATCTACGTAGAATCTTAAGATGCTTTCATTTGGTCTCGGGTTTAAAAGTGAATCTCGCTAAGTGTTCTTTATTTGGGGTTGGAATAGATGAGACAGAAGTGCAACAAATGGCGGATTCGATGGGATGTAAAAGTGTCACACCCCAAATTTCCACGTGTCACCGGTGGGCCCGGTGGGGGAGTATCGTGACGTGGTTGGCAACATAATAGTCAAACAACACAATATAATAATGCACAGCGGAAGCAAAAGATAATTATTATTATTACATTCCGAATATAAGTAATGTCAAAGTATTACAACGGAAGGTAAAGGATCCACAGGCGGATCAAACAAAAGATACTAAAACTGTTCAACAGACTTCAGGCATCTAGAACTTGCAAGATTCCCTAATGACACCCTGAACTCCCAGCCAATTATGCGTAGTACCTGTCACTTAACCTTTTGGAAAATACGTCAGTTTACACTGGTAAATACAATTAACTGACTCATTTTGGAAAAAAAAGTTTGAAAAGTGATTTGAGTGCAAACGGCACAAAATATCTTGACATATTGATTAAAATGCACGGAGGCAAAATTAATCTTTTATACTTGGGACAATTTTATTAATAAAAAATCTTGTATCCGATTTACATGGTTGTCCAACATTTAGGGCCGGTGATTATACAATACAAGCCGGACAAGATTAATCGACACACCACAAATATAATCTCACAAGAAGATACCCTTACGAGTGAGTATACGTTATACATATGCAACAGGAGGTGTTATGTCTACACCTTGTGCTTACGTCGTGGCCATTCACTTTTTAAAATGAGCCAAGGATATCCAGGACACGGTCATTAACCCCCAATGTTATTTGTTATCAATCAATACAGATTAAAACGGGATTATGCAATTTAATCATCTCCGATTAAAAGGTTTCTACACCCGACCAAGCGGTATTTTTTATAATACCGTATCCCAAGCCCGTATAAGGGAAAATAAGTTAAAAGTATTTACCTGAGCTAGCAATGCAATTTACACTCAGCCGTATATCTTAATCAGCAAGCATAAGTACTTCTACTGGGGCTCTTAATCTGGAACGAAGGTTTTATTAACCTATTAGATTCCTAACGGGTCTTATTTAAGTCGTAACTTAGACCGGTTAGTTTTAAGAGAGTTTTACGGTTCAAACGCATGATTAAGCGAAGACGGGAATAGAATGTGATTTAGACCCGAAAAGTTCGAAGACTTGTATAATATGGGTAAACTAAACACATTCCGGATTTTGAGATAAAAAGGATAAGGTTTGACCCGTTTCGGCTAATTTATGCAAACTAGTTACATAAACCGAACCGAACGCGCCAGAGGCGTAACGGGTAACCATAAGGGTCGCGAACAGGTTTCCTAAGTTAATATGCTTTAAATATGTTGTGATATCATTATGATATCTTCCATAATGCCCATAACGAGTTTAATCATTAATTATGCCCCGTAGGGGTATTTCGGTCATTTTAGAGATTATAAAAGGAATTTAACGTAACCCCGATGTTCGGGACTGAAGTACTCAGTAAACAACTTATTTTTAACAGATAATATTAGTTGGTAATAATCCTTATGTGTCAAAATGATTTTAAGCTTAAACTACGCGTATAATACGCGTATAAACCCGTTTTAAGCGACGTACGATTAAAAATACGATTCTGGGTTTTCTGATTAGTTAAACAGGCTCAAAACATTACATTTATTATTTAAAATCAATAGCAATTTGATTCGCATCAAAATTCCTTGTAGAAATCATTTTATGACCGAAAAGGGTAAATTCGGTATTAACCGAATTAAGGCGATAAGCCTAGCTTAAGACCAGTTTAAAAATAATTAAAAATCTTCAAAAATCCCAAAATATTATTTGACATTAGTGGGTAAAAGTTTTGGTACCGAAAATCGGGTTTAGATAGGCTATGCGCTAATCGCGCCAATTAATTAATAAAAAGTTTATTATTTACGCTAATGCGCATATCTCCTAATCTAGACCTCCGATTGACGTGAAAATTTACGTACATGTTTAATAATCAGTAACTAAGATTTTTGTACTTCCACATTTTCAAAATTCTCGTTGTATGGTCATAAGGGCATTATGGTCATTATTTAAGCACTTAAAGGAAATGCGCGAACGAATCGGATAATCAACAAAACAGGTTCAGAGACCTATACTATCATGTAACCCAACTCTAATGAAGCACTAAGGCATCTTCGAATCAAACTAAAACGGGTCAGAACCGGAGTCAAAGCAAAAGTCAAGGTTTTGCGCCTTTCGGTTCCGAACCGGGTTTAAACAGAAATTTGTCGAGTCGGGCAAGCGTAGACAAGCTTTTATACTTATTACCAAGTTATATTAAGGTTAAAACAGGTTACACACCTCTCGGATCATTAATTGTGCATTAGATCATATTTTGCATTTCTGTTGACTTTTTCGGTCAACGTTTGACCCGACAAACGACCTAGATAGGATTCGAATCAGTGAGTGCCCTTATAGGGGTTTATTATCCATATAAATACCAACTTATAACAACTTTCGATTCGACAATACTCTGGACCGATTGTGATTTATCGATAAACCAAACCGTAGTTACGACGGTTTGATTTCTAGGCTATAATCTAAGCATAACTGAATTTAGAAAGAATTAGCCGACTTACCAAGGTCCTATACACGAGATATGATCAGTTGGAAGAAGGTTTGAGCTCCAAAGTCGACCAGAAATGCAGATGAATGAAGTGAAGAACATGTTTGCATAACAAGGCCTTTTATAATGAAAAATTTCACCATGGATCATTGACACTTGGACTCTATGATTGACCACAACTGATATACATGTGTCTCTAGTGCTCTAGGGTAATGTAGGGGTCGTCCAAAGTGCAGAAAAACCAATGAACTTGGTCATAATCGCGAATAACAGCCAACTGTCATGTTTTCTGGTTCTGGGCTCCGGACGCGGCCCGCGTCCCGTTTAAGCAAACCTCAAGCGGGCCGCTTGAGACATAAAATCAGATTTTTTATTTTTTAATTATTTTCCAACTTGACCTTTGGCTTAATGAAGGGGTAATTAGGGTTATTTCTTGCATTTTGACCCCCTTATATCTACCCACAAGGGCTTTAGGACTTATACCCACTTTGCCAAGTCCCTGAACACTTCCGGTTAACCCGAAAAGCCTTATCTTTCAACGTTTAACGCTTTTAACCCTTGTAAACGAATTTGATCATATCTTGCTCATACGATAACGAAACTTTATGAAATTTATATCGTGCATTCCAGTGAGCAAAATTTACATTTACAAAGCTTCAGGTTTGTCAAAAGATCACTCAGAGGTATATCTTTAACATGTTGACACATTTAACCCCTGTAGTTTGAAATCTCTAAATTTTGGCTTCGTATGATACATGATTTATCCGTCTAAAGGTATAAACACCATATAGGGTTATTGTAAAGTATAATTATCCATTGTTGACATTTTAAATCCTTATTTTCCCATACTTTCTATGGTTGACAACTTTAGTCCCTCTAAAGTATACTTTCTCACGTTCAAGCTTATGACACGTGTCAATACCTTATAGGACGTGAAATTTGCGGGGTGTTACATCCTCACCCCCTTAAAAGAAATCTCGGCCCGAGATTTACCGAAATAAGGAAGTATTCTCTGCCTAATAATGGCAACTAACAGATGATTAGGAATTTGTATGATCTTGTTTGTTGTTTCCAATGCAACTTTCAGATCCTGAACTTTGAGCTTACCAATCTATTGTCCTAACAACAGGTGTTTAACATTTCATTTATATCAGGTCTCCAAAGGAGTAGCCTTAATACTTACTTATCAATTATTAAAGAAAAGCTTATCTTAAGGTGGTTATTCCAACCATTACTTAGCTAATGTTTAGGGAATAGCTAATCGTTGCCGTTAGTCGAACAATTCGACGATCCTGGGTAGGTAATAGCGTTTCTTAATTGTTGCCTAAATAGGGTTGCGGTGATCAATGCATAAGCAAGATGAACCGTCTTTCTTATTTACTAAAAATTGGAGTTCTTAGAACTTTGAATGTTGGCTTTATGACACCTTCTCTAAAAACTTATCGATTTGGCTCTTAGTTCTTCCTATTCTTTTGGTACTAACAGATATAAGGCTTTTACAATTATTGCAGCCCTAAGCGGGATGTTTGTCCTAACATCCTCTTGCCTCTAGAAAGGTAAACATGGTAATTCTTATAAAGAAGATAATTATGACACACAGAGATTGTAGAGATGTCTGTATTTTCAGGCTTTGGTTCATCTGTCGATGTCGATGTCAGATACATGACACATTCTCTTCACAATAGCAAAGATGTCCTAAGTAGAGATACTTATAAGGACATTTTATATTGGATATCTTCTTTGAATACTACTAGTCGACTTTAGCACAATACGACCATTGGGATATCTCAGGGGTTCCATGCATTAAACCTCCATACTGATCAGGCATGGAAGCAATCTATGGGACACACTAAGATACGCCAATCCTCATATGGCACTTTTATCAAACATAGTTTGGCATTCGCAGGCGATAGAAAACAATGAGAAAAATAATTAAAATAACATATTTTGTCGTACTCTATTCGAAGAAAGAGTACTCTTTGATTTTTCAGAGAGATTATTACTGAGGGGAAAAATAAAAGAAACAGTCTCTGAGGTTTCATTAGTAGATTCTACCTTGTGGATAATTTAAAAGTTCGCTAAGCTTAGTTTATGAAGGATTGATTGGTATAAAAAAAAACTCTTAGCATTCATATCACCGATAAGCGTTAAGGGATGTACCTGATGCCGTTATTTATGAACTAATTCAGGCATTTTAGGCGCTTTCAATCTTAGGCTTTACTTCCTCAGCCGCATTTCCTTTGACAGATTTAGGGCAAGTAGTCTTGATGTGGCCTTTCTCATTACAGCCGAAGCAGATTGCATTCTCCATGTCTTTGCAGTCTAACGTTTTATGTCCCTTAGCCTTGCAGATCCCACAAGCCCTAGGCTGCGACTGGGATGCTAATTCGAACCTGCACTTCCCATAATGGCGCTTCTTGCATGTCTTGCATACAGGTTTCTCGTTGGACTTTTGTTTGTTCTTCTTCTTAGAGCTCTGGGAGTTATCTACCTCCCTTTTCCTTTTTAGTTCATCCTTTGCATCAGAGGCATGAACGGGATCCTCCTTAAGAGTAAGGAAGTGTGGTCCTAGATAAAATTTGGACCGAGCAGCATGAGACTCCTTGAACTTTTTCACAGCCTTTTTCACGGCTTTTCCAACAGCTGCGTCTATCATAGTTTGAAGGACATCCTTGGAAATTTTAAGGTTCACAATTTCAGCATCACTAGCAGGCGTCGTGTTATCAATGGCGCGATTGACTGTTGTCTTATCCGAGTTTGTCATTACTTTCTATTGGTTCCTAACACCAATAAAAACAATTTCTTAGTTGGAATCCAACAACTACTATATTTTTATTCTGATGGCCTTAATATATACTAGCCAGGGTGTCAATAACCTATACAGGCTATTAAAGCACTAACATTCTTAATGAACATTATTTAAAATATTTTAATATTACTTAGCCTAGGTCGTAAAAGACCATCAGTGGCATTAAAGATTTGGACCTAGTCCATCACTTTTCTGACAGAGGATCGAAACGTCACATCTGTCTTTATTATATTAAAGAATTTAGGTAGCTGGAAAGCTTGCCATAGGAATATCAGAAAAGAGTGTTTCCTATTAGATATAAAATATCCATCTAAGGTTTGTTGGAGCATTTTTCTAAAGTATCATCGGTCGATTTATATCTCGAATTAAATGACCGAAGTCCTACCAAGACGGAGACAACAGTTCCCAACAGTGATCGTTCATTATTGAATCACATGTGTCAGCATCAAATGAATTTCTGCATAAACTGATTGATAAGGAAAAGTACCTGCTATATAGTTATCCTTCTGCACCACCTCCTGGCGTTCATCCGGAAGACTTATGCGGTTGTTTTCCTGGTCTCTCCAGGCTTCTTTATAAGCTTTGGACAGTTGGTCTTAATGTGCCCTTCCTCGTTACAATTGTAGCATGTGGCGTTCTTTAATCCCTTGCAATCTAAGGTTTTGTGACCCTTGGTCTTGCAAATTCCACACAATTTAGCGCGTGGGTCTATTGTACATTTTCCAAAATGCTGCTTTTTGCAGTTATTGCATTTGGGTCTGTTATCAGACTGACTCGAGTTCTTCCTAAACTCGAAATCCTTCCCTCGCTCCGAGCTTCCCTTCTTCTTCTTGTTAGCTTGATGAGAGTTTTCCTCCTCTCTTTCACTTCTTCTCTCGCCAGAGGCCTTAACAGACTTAATTCTGATTGCGTCTAAGGTGAGAGATAAGGATAAGTCCACCACGGACCTATATGTGGTTGGCCTAGATGCTTTAACATTCCCTTTTATCTCTGGTGCTAGGCCTCCAATGAAACGCGCTATGCGTTTAGGTTCAGGGGTGACTAAATATGGAACTAGGCGGGACATAGTGTTGAAACTTGTCACATATGCCTGACAATCCAAATTCTCCATGACCAGAGTCAAGAAGTCTGATTCTATCTTTTCTACTTCATGCTGGGGGCAATAGTTTTCCTTGACTAATGCAACAAATTGCTCCCAAGATAAGTTGTAGAGTAGAACCTTTCCCGTGGCTTGGAGCAATGATCTCCACCATGCCAACGCTTCCCCTTTGAATGATTGTGAAACAAATTTCACAACATCTTGCTCCGCACAACCGCTGATGTCGACAACAGCGTCCATCTCATCGAGCCATGTCATGCAATCGATGGCTCCTTCTTCTCCTGTAAAGTCTCTGGGCTTGCAGGAGACAAAATATTTATATGAACAGGTCTTAACTGGTACCTCTTGATGAAACACAACCTGTCTAGGCGGAATACTCCTTTGATTTGACAAGTCATGAACATCGTCCTCCCTTAACTCATGTGTGTTAGAAGGGAGCGTACTACGGGCCGCAGATAGAGTCTTAGAGTGGGTATCTTTTGACTCATCATACTGCCGACCAAGTGCTCGAGTAATAGCATAATCTATTATTTCCTGTAGTTCTGCTCCAGTTACATTAATTCTGGTAGTATCATTGTCCTCCTTCATGTGGCTGTTAACTTCATCTAATCCAGCCATGTAGCTTGATGTCTACATAAACATTGACAATGATTTATTCAAAGGTTATTATGGAATCATCATCCTTGACGATTCATCAACCATGGTAATATAAACCATATTGGTTAATTTGTTAGTTATATTAAATCTGTATTTTCATTATAATTTATCCTAGTTATAAAACATTAAGGATATTAAACTGGCGCATAAGGCCTAGTCACAAGGACAGTTCTAAATTTTTATAAGCCATGATTTCAGAGAATCGGGGCATTAAGGTTTGAATCACGTTCATTACCTTGACAGGGAGTTGTAGACCTCAACTGTCTTTTGTCTTTTATGACACTAGATATAGCCCGTGGGCATTTCCCTTCTGAGGGATGGTTATAATATGTTCATCTTCTCAGATGCTATTAGTCGAGATCGTATGGATCCTACCGACTATTACGCTTGGACTTGGTCCAACGTTTTTAGATAGGAGGTCAAAGACCACCACTATCGTTGTCTTATCAGACAACAAGTTTAGCCCATAGGCACTTCATCACTATCGGATGTTTATAAAATGATCATCTTATAGGATGACACAAGCCATGATTTCTAATTCACTAGGCTAGATAAGAAAATTGGAAGAATCCAATATAAGGATGACTGTTGTGATTTTATCGAATCACATTTGTCAGGAGTGCTAACACGTTTTTAGGTGTTAACAAGGATTTGAATCTCTTGAGTAGGTTTCACCATCCTGGCCGCGTAGGCTAGGTTTCACCTTTAAGATTCTCTTTAAAATGCCTACTGGCAGGGAAGGAAGGATATTTATTTTATTCAGGATTTTTATCATAAATCCTAATTTATAAGTTAATAATAGCACAATGGCCTAGTCGCGTAGACAAGTTTAATTTATAAGCCGTGATCGTCTGGGATCGAGGCATTTAGTAATAGCACAAAAGGCTTAGTCACATAGACAAGTTTAATTTATAAGCCATGATCGTCTGGGATCGAGGCATTTAGTATTAGCACAAAAGGCTTAGTCACGTGGACAAGTTTAATTTATAAGCCATGATCGTCTGGGATCGAGGCATTTAGTATTAGCACAAAAGGCTTAGTCACTTGGACAAGTTTAATTAATCCATTATATGAAAACAAAAGTACAGAGTTGCCCTAAGCGGGTCTTTGAAGGGATAATGTGTCCTCGAAGGGACTGAAATATAAATATGTCCTTATAAGGACTATTAAGGAAACGATCTTTTGCAAAAGGAGTTTCTTCTTCATTCTATTTCTGAATGCTTTTTCCTTGGATGCTCGTTTCATTCTGGCCGCGGTACGAAGCTCAGCATCTCAGGGCTCCGGGTGTGGAGAACTCCTATTACGGCTTCTTCGCTTGGCGACGTATCCAATAAAAATTTTGGAAGTAAAAATTTCCAGATTAGGATTGAGAATAATCCTATGTTAAGTCTAGACTCAGAAGATTTAGGAATGTGCAATTGTGTCATTGAGATTAAACACAAAAAGCTAGTGTTTAATTCACTCAATGTTGGCTCTGATACCAACCTGTCACACCCCAAATTTCCACGTGTCACCGGTGGGCCCGGTGGGGGAGTATCGTGACGTGGTTGGCAACATAATAGTCAAACAACACAATATAATAATGCACAGCGGAAGCAAAAGATAATTATTATTATTACATTCCGAATATAAGTAATGTCAAAGTATTACAACGGAAGGTAAAGGATCCACAGGCGGATCAAACAAAAGATACTAAAACTGTTCAACAGACTTCAGGCATCTAGAACTTGCAAGATTCCCTAATGACACCCTGAACTCCCAGCCAATTATGCGTAGTACCTGTCACTTAACCTTTTGGAAAATACGTCAGTTTACACTGGTAAATACAATTAACTGACTCATTTTGGAAAAAAAAAGTTTGAAAAGTGATTTGAGTGCAAACGGCACAAAATATCTTGACACATTGATTAAAATGCACGGAGGCAAAATTAATCTTTTATACTTGGGACAATTTTATTAATAAAAAATCTTGTATCCGATTTACATGGTTGTCCAACATTTAGGGCCGGTGATTATACAATACAAGCCGGACAAGATTAATCGACACACCACAAATATAATCTCACAAGAAGATACCCTTACGAGTGAGTATACGTTATACATATGCAACAGGAGGTGTTATGTCTACACCTTGTGCTTACGTCGTGGCCATTCACTTTTTAAAATGAGCCAAGGATATCCAGGACACGGTCATTAACCCCCAATGTTATTTGTTATCAATCAATACAGATTAAAACGGGATTATGCAATTTAATCATCTCCGATTAAAAGGTTTCTACACCCGACCAAGCGGTATTTTTTATAATACCGTATCCCAAGCCCGTATAAGGGAAAATAAGTTAAAAGTATTTACCTGAGCTAGCAATGCAATTTACACTCAGCCGTATATCTTAATCAGCAAGCACAAGTACTTCTACTGGGGCTCTTAATCTGGAACGAAGGTTTTATTAACCTATTAGATTCCTAACGGGTCTTATTTAAGTCGTAACTTAGACCGGTTAGTTTTAAGAGAGTTTTACGGTTCAAACGCATGATTAAGCGAAGACGGGAATAGAATGTGATTTAGACCCGAAAAGTTCGAAGACTTGTATAATATGGGTAAACTAAACACATTCCGGATTTTGAGATAAAAAGGATAAGGTTTGACCCGTTTCGGCTAATTTATGCAAACTAGTTACATAAACCGAACCGAACGCGCCAGAGGCGTAACGGGTAACCATAAGGGTCGCGAACAGGTTTCCTAAGTTAATATGCTTTAAATATGTTGTGATATCATTATGATATCTTCCATAATGCCCATAACGAGTTTAATCATTAATTATGCCCCGTAGGGGTATTTCGGTCATTTTAGAGATTATAAAAGGAATTTAACGTAACCCCGATGTTCGGGACTGAAGTACTCAGTAAACAACTTATTTTTAACAGATAATATTAGTTGGTAATAATCCTTATGTGTCAAAATGATTTTAAGCTTAAACTACGCGTATAATACGCGTATAAACCCGTTTTAAGCGACGTACGATTAAAAATACGATTCTGGGTTTTCTGATTAGTTAAACAGGCTCAAAACATTACATTTATTATTTAAAATCAATAGCAATTTGATTCGCATCAAAATTCCTTGTAGAAATCATTTTATGACCGAAAAGGGTAAATTCGGTATTAACCGAATTAAGGCGATAAGCCTAGCTTAAGACCAGTTTAAAAATAATTAAAAATCTTCAAAAATCCCAAAATATTATTTGACATTAGTGGGTAAAAGTTTTGGTACCGAAAATCGGGTTTAGATAGGCTATGCGCTAATCGCGCCAATTAATTAATAAAAAGTTTATTATTTACGCTAATGCGCATATCTCCTAATCTAGACCTCCGATTGACGTGAAAATTTACGTACATGTTTAATAATCAGTAACTAAGATTTTTGTACTTCCACATTTTCAAAATTCTCGTTGTATGGTCATAAGGGCATTATGGTCATTATTTAAGCACTTAAAGGAAATGCGCGAACGAATCGGATAATCAACAAAACAGGTTCAGAGACCTATACTATCATGTAACCCAACTCTAATGAAGCACTAAGGCATCTTCGAATCAAACTAAAACGGGTCAGAACCGGAGTCAAAGCAAAAGTCAAGGTTTTGCGCCTTTCGGTTCCGAACCGGGTTTAAACAGAAATTTGTCGAGTCGGGCAAGCGTAGACAAGCTTTTATACTTATTACCAAGTTATATTAAGGTTAAAACAGGTTACACACCTCTCGGATCATTAATTGTGCATTAGATCATATTTTGCATTTCTGTTGACTTTTTCGGTCAACGTTTGACCCGACAAACGACCTAGATAGGATTCGAATCAGTGAGTGCCCTTATAGGGGTTTATTATCCATATAAATACCAACTTATAACAACTTTCGATTCGACAATACTCTGGACCGATTGTGATTTATCGATAAACCAAACCGTAGTTACGACGGTTTGATTTCTAGGCTATAATCTAAGCATAACTGAATTTAGAAAGAATTAGCCGACTTACCAAGGTCCTATACACGAGATATGATCAGTTGGAAGAAGGTTTGAGCTCCAAAGTCGACCAGAAATGCAGATGAATGAAGTGAAGAACATGTTTGCATAACAAGGCCTTTTATAATGAAAAATTTCACCATGGATCATTGACACTTGGACTCTATGATTGACCACAACTTATATACATGTGTCTCTAGTGCTCTAGGGTAATGTAGGGGTCGTCCAAAGTGCAGAAAAACCAATGAACTTGGTCATAATCGCGAATAACAGCCAACTGTCATGTTTTCTGGTTCTGGGCTCCGGACGCGGCCCGCGTCCCGTTTAAGCAAACCTCAAGCGGGCCGCTTGAGACATAAAATCAGATTTTTTATTTTTTAATTATTTTCCAACTTGACCTTTGGCTTAATGAAGGGGTAATTAGGGTTATTTCTTGCATTTTGACCCCCTTATATCTACCCACAAGGGCTTTAGGACTTATACCCACTTTGCCAAGTCCCTGAACACTTCCGGTTAACCCGAAAAGCCTTATCTTTCAACGTTTAACGCTTTTAACCCTTGTAAACGAATTTGATCATATCTTGCTCATACGATAACGAAACTTTATGAAATTTATATCGTGTATTCCAGTGAGCAAAATTTACATTTACAAAGCTTCAGGTTTGTCAAAAGATCACTCAGAGGTATATCTTTAACATGTTGACACATTTAACCCCTGTAGTTTGAAATCTCTAAATTTTGGCTTCGTATGATACATGATTTATCCGTCTAAAGGTATAAACACCATATAGGGTTATTGTAAAGTATAATTATCCATTGTTGACATTTTAAATCCTTATTTTCCCATACTTTCTATGGTTGACAACTTTAGTCCCTCTAAAGTATACTTTCTCACGTTCAAGCTTATGACACGTGTCAATACCTTATAGGACGTGAAATTTGCGGGGTGTTACAAAAAGAGGTACCTTTCCTTTTAAACATTTGGGATTGGTGGTAGGGGCCAACATGAATCTTATTCGTAACTGGAATCCGGTTATAGACATTTTAAAAAATAGATTATCTCTTTGGAAAGCTAAAAATCTTTCCTATGGCGGAAGAATCACCTTGCTTAAATCGGTTTTGAACTCGTTGCCAACCTACTTCTTCTCCTTGTATAAAGCCCCGGCAAAAGTTATTGATATTCTGGAAAGGTTGAGGAGGGTTTTCTTTTGGGGCGGGTCGGATGCTAATTCTTATATGAGTTGGATGGCATGGGAAAAGGTTATTGCTCCAATCGAATATGGCGGTCTAGGATTCGGTTCTCTTAGAGACGCTAACCTTGCTATGTTGGCAAAGTGGTGGTGGAGATTTAAAACGGATAAAGAAGGGTTATGGAGAAGGGTTGTGTGGGCGGTTCATCACAATAATCGATCTTGGGCACCGATTCCGGCAAAGGTTTCTTTGGCTGGTCCTTGGAAGCAAATAGTCGGCATACGAGCACATCTGGATCGTCTTGGTATCAATCTTCCGGATTCGATATGGTGCAAAGTGGGTTGCGGATCAAAGACGGCTTTTTGGTTAGACGCTTGGATCGGAAGTCAGCCGCTATATTGTGAGTTTCCTCTCTAGAAAAAGAGAAACTTTGCAATGTTTCTGACCGAGTTGTATGGGGGTCCGATTCAATCAATCTGTCTTGGTGCTGGAAGCGACCGATTATGTCTGATAACGAAAGGGCTGAAATATTGGACTTGTCTCTCCTGTTGTGTGATTTCGTCTCCTTTACAGGTCCGGACAAGTGGGTATGGAGGCTTGATAATTCAGAAGCTTTCTCGGTGGCGAGTATTAAACGGATATCGGCTACTGTTTCAAGAGCCGTCCCTGAGTATCAGTTTGCATGGAATAATTTTCTTCCCAAGAAAGTTGGGATCGTTCCTTGGCGAGCTTTATTGGAACGGTTACCGACGAGAGTTGCATTGGCAGCTAGAAATATTTATATCGGTGACTCCAAGTGTCTTCTTTGCGGCGATTACGATGAGACCAGTGAACACCTGTTTGTTTCCTGCCAATTCGCTCAATCGGTTTGGTTGGTTGTGGCACAGTGGTGCAAATCTCCTCCTGTGATAACCTTCAGCCTTAAGGATTTCCTGGATTCCCATATGTTGGTTTAAGGTAATAATAAGAAAAAGAGAGTTTTCAGTGCTATTTCTCAGGTTGTAATATGGAGTTTATGGAAGATGAGAAACGATGTATTATTTCATCAAGCTATCTCGAG
The DNA here is from genome assembly GCA_030545235.1 of Helianthus tuberosus. NCBI lineage: Eukaryota > Viridiplantae > Streptophyta > Magnoliopsida > Asterales > Asteraceae > Helianthus > Helianthus tuberosus. The sequence goes on along the minus strand of CM060424.1, from coordinate 55,432,361 downwards.
TGTCTCGAAGGTTGTGGAGGAATCCAAAACGATGGCCTATCATTGGGTAAAGAATCGGTCGAGGTCCTTGCATTGGTCTTGGAGCGAATGGCAAAGCTTTAACTTGACATGGTAGTGTAGTATTGTAATGTGTTTGGTAATGTGTTTGGAGGTGCTCGTTTGGTGTATTTGACGTCTTGCTTTGTAAATTTGGTGTCTAGCTTCTTGCTAGTTGAAATAATAAAAAAAATTTGTTGGCCGTTAAAAAAAAAAACAAACAAAGTTAACCAACATATACATAATACATGATTAATGGTTAGAGGACTGAAAGAGCAAGTTATATAATAACCCAAAGGGCAATAATTGCAATTCACCGTTTCCAATTTTCCATTTGTGTCATCAAGTCAGGAAGAAAGCAGTCAGTCAAACTTTTGAACTGGGAAAAATGTCGTCAATAGTACCGGTAACAGAAACGGACGAACGGAGCCCCCTTCTTCAAAATTCTTCTCACTACGCCGGCGAGATAACTCCGTTTACTTCACCGTCACCGGACGATCAAGATCTCCGTTCATCTTCAACCAGACCTACCAACTCTAAGCAACGCCTCGTTTCTCTCGACGTTTTCCGTGGTCTCACCGTCGCCGTGCGTATAAACCCTAATTTCACTATTTCAGCTACAATATCATTTGTTCTGTGCTAATTCGTAACTTCAAATTGAGTGTATGTAAATATGTAAGGCAATTGAAAAGGAAATCATATATAACTGCATTTACTAACTAACTAACAGTTTACTAACAGTTGATGATTTTGGTTGATGATGCTGGAGGAGCTTTTCCTTCTATAAATCATTCTCCGTGGTTTGGTGTTACGCTCGCCGATTTCGCTATGCCGTTTTTCCTGTTTATTGTTGGTGTATCTGTGAGTCTTGTATTCAAGGTATGTAGGTGTTTGTTATGTATTGTATTGCATGAATTATGGATGCTAGTGATGTTGTTAATGTGGCTGTTGGATGAAATTGCCAGAAAATAATTGGTTGTTGTTAATGTTTGGATGCAGAAAGTTTCTAGCAAACCAGCAGCCACGAAGAAAGTTGTAGTTAGAACTATCAAGCTGTTTCTCCTGGGTTTGGTTCTGCAAGGTGCTTTTATTTTATTTATTTGTATCGAAAAGAACGATTGAATTGATACTGTGGGCCTGTGGCTTAGAAAATAGAAATTTCGGACTCTTTCCGGATGATAACACAATAAATATCGTGTTACTTTCTTACTTTTGAGGTTTGAAATTTGATATGTTATGTATTGATTGAGGTCCTTAGAATTTACTTTATATTCGGACAAATACTGATTTGAGTTGAGATATCATTGCTTTTATGTCTCTCTAGGTGGATACTTCCATGGACGTGATGATTTAACTTATGGAGTTGATATCAACCAAATACGGTGGATGGGTGTGCTTCAGGTATCTCATAAACTCACAGTTAAATTGTTTATGGTTTGAATGTGCCCTCAAGCACATAAATATTACAAGATTGTTAAAAGTTTGAATGTGTAATTGAGGACTTTAAGGGATTCTTTTAGTATGTCTTCGTTGAGTTTTACTACCTCACTGCTCCAGCCACTGCTAAATTACACCTTTTCATTCATGATATGCAGAGGATTGCAATTGGATACCTGTTGGCTTCAATAACTGAGATCTGGTGTGTTAACAATAATGAAGTCAATTCAGCCATAGCATTTGGAAAGAAATACTACATTCAATGGTAAGTCTAAATTTAATCCTTTTATCATGCTCTTACCACTATACCTTTAGCCTTTAGGCATGGTATGTAATTAGGGGTGTTCATGAGCCGATCCAATCCGATCGAGGGTCTGCTCATGCTCAGATTGAATTACAACCGATCCGATCCGAGCGGATCAAATTTGTAAAACCGAGCGCAAAAGTGATGCTCATGCTCGGATTGAATTTGAATCGATCGGCTCGGTTTCGCTAAGTTTTTATCAAATCCTAAAAAAAAATCGAGCGGATCGTTTTCGCTCGATTGAATGATAAGGCTTCGTTCAACCAAAACAAATTCTAACTTAATTAAAACATGTCCAACACTTTACTAACAAAAACAATACATAACTCAAATCATGATTCTAAAAATGTTCTTAACAATATCAAGAAACACAGGAGCGGCGATATGTTACAGATTGAAAACTGGAGCGACTCACTTGTTTGATACTTTGATTGTCCGACGATGTGTGTGAGTGTGATTGTGGAGACCAGAGCGTGAGAGTCGGAGACTAGAGAGCGGCGATAAGAATATGATACGACTGAATAGTGAATACTCTTTTAGGCATAGGATTTAGGGTTAGATTTCATATTAAATATTAAGTTGGGTTGAATGTTATTTGGGCTTTTAATTTTTTTTTGGGCTATTATATTTTTTTTGGGTTTTTAATCTATAAAATCTATAATATAAATATATATATTAATTATTAATAAAAATAATTCGAGCGAAACCGAGCGATCGACGAGCGAGCGGAGCTTTGCTCATGCTCGGATTGAATTTGAATCGAACCGATCCGATTGGCTCATTTACAAACTGAGCGGGAATCGAACGAGCATTTTTCGAGCGATCTTCGATCGTCGAGCAGTTTGGACAGCCCTATATGTAATGCAGATAATGCTTCACTGACTAATTTACCCAAGTAAAATGATCATAAACCATCTCTTCCTTATGTTTTTTGTATAATATAATGACAGTGGCTTTCTTTTTTCCGTACAATTACTCTTTCATCAATTAAGCAAACTTATTCCACTCAGCAATCTGGGGCCATCTAGAGTTAGTGTTAACCTGTACATATCTAGATGTGACACGGGTCTATTATTTTAACATTGGCACGTGTGCAGGCAATATGAAGTTGTTTAGAATGGTTTAATTTAACACACAATCATCATTCTGAAATTATGATAGCTAACTAATTTCTTATACTCCACCACAGGGTGGTGGTTTTCTTACTAGGCATATTATACATGGCATTATTGTATGGTCTTTATGTCCCAGACTGGACATTCGAAGTCGTGAATGAAAGTTCTTCGTTATCAGTACTGAATTATGGAACAGAGACTCAAACTGTGAGTATTAGTAGTTTATACGCTTTCTTATAATACATATCTATGTAATCCATGTAGTCATATGACGACACCCTTATGACTATGTTATTTCATAGTTGGTCAATTATTTGATAGGTACACTGTGGAGTCAGGGGTAGTCTAGAACCTCCCTGCAATGCAGTTGGCCTGATTGACCGGTTTATCCTCGGTGAAAGTCATCTATATCAACGTCCTGTGTACAAGAGAACCGAGGTCCTCCCTGCTGATGCGGACTCTAGTTATTGTTTCTTTGTGCAACTGACTTATCTAGTGCTTATAGGAATGCAGTATTAATTCTCCTGATTATGGACCCCTACCACCAAACGCCCCTTGTTGGTGTCTTGCTCCATTTGATCCAGAAGGACTGTTAAGGTTGGGTTTCTTTTTTTGTAAATTACTGGGGTGTTCTTTTTTTTTTTTTAAGTTCTCGAAAATGATTATGTAGATATGTGATGTTTAATATTGAATAATATCAATTAGAATTAGATAATCAAGTGTATGAAACATGTTTGAATATATAATATTTGGATGTGCTTCTGTTTGAAGAAGTGATGTTAAATAATTAATTGTTTGAATAATTGACAAAGTATCCTTAATAACTCAAAACAGTTATCTTTGTTTTCATAGTGATTTTTTAATAATAAGAAATGTAAAAAAGAGGCGAAAATACTTGCTTCTAGTTTTTCTTCAAGGTTCAAATAAACAGTCTTGTTGCTGTTAGTATGAAACTAGTTATTCAAAATTGATGGTTTGACCCTCTAAATACTCAGAATCATAATCAATTTATCTAAAAACTAAAACTGTTTTTACAACTTCAAGTTGTAATAATTAGATAATTAGTAAATTACATTGCACATTCAAAGACCCCAATAAAAGCTTATCTTTTAGAAATTTTGAGTCCGATACTGGTTTCAGACTTTTAGCTTCAGACTGTGATTTGATTATAAAGAAAACTTCCTCCAACTTACTCGGAAATGGTGATCATATTTCATTTTGTAATGGGCTTACTTAAATGTCTTTATTTTCAGTTCATTAATGGCTGCAATCACATGTTTTTTGGGGTTGCAATATGGACATATTATGGTGCATTATAAGGTATATACTGCTTCTTAGTACACTTTATCTGGAAACCTAATTGTTTTGGTATACAATTTTAATCATGTTATTTTGAAGTTTCTTCATCATTGTAGGGTCATATGCAGAGGATTATTATATGGTTAGTTTGTTCCTCCTCACTGCTTGTCTTGGGTTATGTTTTTACAGTCATAGGTATGCTTTCTTACCTTTAATTGTTTATCGAATGAAGCTGTGCTTAATTTTAGTTAATAATAAATCCGTTCTGGGTGATCTCTCCAGGTGTCCCTTTATCCAAACCATTATACACATTGAGCTACATGTGCATCACAACAGGAGCTTCAGGCATTCTCTTGATAGCTATGTATTACACAGTAAGTTTGTGAATTGTGATTATACACATCAAGTTACATATTGAATAGAGTAAAATGCCCGGATAGTCCCTGAAGTGGATGGAGGTTAGTTTTCTTAGTTAAGTCTATACGAAATTACTAAACTACCCTTAATGATAAAACATACTAAGTTAAATAATTTATAGTGGGACCCACTTTTAATTTATATTTATATAATTAATAATATAATATACCAACTAGTGGGACCACTAACACAGAAGATCTCATCTATTAGTTTTCCGACGACGCTCAGGTCGTCTTCTCCGGCGAGCCGTCTTCCCGGCGCTGACGCAAGCTACAACCACGGTAAGTCACCTTCCAACCGTCCCCTTGCAAGCCACCTACCAACCCTCCCCTCGCAAGCCGTCTTCCCCGGCGAGCCTGCAACCATGACACACTTCTACCTCCACCCAAACACACACCTGCAACAAATTAGTCACCTAATCCACAGTATAATTTCAATCAAACCATTTCTTTCATTTCAATTTCACCTCTGTTGCTTGTTTCAATACATTAACAGAAAGCTAATTGCAAATAAAAGAAGCGAAATTCCATAGTCCACTAAATTTGTAGATAACTGATGAATTAATAAATGTCACCTCTGAAAACTTACATCGATTTTTGTTCAACTCAGGCTCCATTACAACCACATAGAAAAAAACTTACTCTGGGGTTTGATATGGCAACTTCTGAAACAACAACACCAAGACTAAATATCGAAATTCCCTAAAATTCAAGTGCGCCTTTACCTATTTCTGTAAATTGTTTCAGATAAATTGTAAATTTTACGTCATGATTCGTGTTTAATGCGAGAGTTGTGATAAGGATTTTCCTGGTGGATGCGCATAGATCTAACAGTATAAATTTGGTAAAAGCTTTGGCGATGCAATTCAAGTGTGTGTGTGTCGTAAGTTTCAATGGACTTGTGATAAGGTCTTGGGTGGTTGGAGATAAGAAAAAGAGCAGGGATAGAGATTTAAGAAGAGGGTGGGTGCAGATGGGGAAGAAGAACAAGGATTGAGAAGTGGGGTTAGGGGTTGTTTTGTGTTTTAAGTAAAAAAAGCAGACCTCGCCTTAATTAAGTATTATTTAAATTTTTTTTTTTAATGATAAGGGTGTTTGTTTTATAATAAGTAAGGGTAGTTTAGTAATTCCGTATAGACTTAACTGAGAAAACTAACCTCCATCCACTTCAGGGACTATCCGAGCAAACCACTGGGAGCATGAGTGTAATTTCATAAAGTTGGGGACTAAAGGTGAAATTTTGACAAACCACAGGGACTATCCGGGCATTTTACTCTACTGAATATTTCTGTTCTTACTTCTGCATATCATGCAGGCTGATGTCATCAATATCCGAAAACCTATGATATTGTTTCAGTGGATGGGATTGAATGCTCTAATTGTTTATGCTCTAGCTGCTTGTGACATTTTTCCAGCAGCTTTACAAGGCGTCTATTGGCGTTCCCCTGAAAACAACCTGGTAGATTTTTTTATGTAATTCATATTCTAAAAGCTTTAAAAAAGTACAAATTTGTATGAATCTTTATTTGGAATGCAACATGTTTCCATGCAGATTACAGCTACAGAGTTATTGGTTGAGACCGTTCTTCATTCTGAGAAGTGGGGTAAGTTGGCATTTGTTCTGTTGGAAATTCTATTCTGGGGTCTTGTTGCAGGATTCCTCCATATAAAAGGGATATACATAAAACTGTAAAGTTTGTCCAATTCCTTCCATGTAATTACCAACATCCATGGGTTAATTGCCTTTGTGTGATATAAAAGGACATAGCTATGGTTTTGATAGTAACACATTTTCTTGTTTTATGCACTCCTTGCATCTATCTACCTCACAACACAAGGTCTACCCAATATTGAGTTTCCTATATGGTGATTGTTCTTGATTTAGAGCTACTAATTTCGATATATTTTATTAAGAATGATTTGGATTATGTTATCTCAAACGGGCCAAGTTCAAAAGTGTTGTGTTAAATGGGTTTATGGACTGAAAAGTCATCGTGATTGTATTTTTGGAGCGTACTACCTTATGAAACATTATATTATATATTTTGGATTGTTATTATAATCATATTTAATGTATTCAGCACTGAAAATGTTGATGTGATCGGAAAAAGAGTTATTATTGCAAGAACCAGAGAAAGTTGGGAACCGATGGTTACCTTTTGAATCAAAGTATTGACGAGCCAAGTATTACAACTACAGGCGGGAGAACAAAAGCTTCGCATTGTTTGTCATTTAATTTAACTTGTACTGAAAATGATTGTTTTATATTGCCCATGACAGTTGATATCTTTACCCAGTCCTAAATGCACACAAATACCTAAAAGCTTTATTAAGGCAACATTTATAAGGCTAAAGTGCAACCTTTTTTTTAAATAACTTATGTGTATGCCTTTCAACAAAAAAAAGTAACTTGTGTGTATTGCTAGTAATCACTAGTGTTTTGTTATGAATAGGTAATTTAGTGAAATAGTTTGGTTCCGTGTAATTATAAAAACTTGACTTCAAATCCTGTAAATATATTGGTTTAGTTTTGCTCAAAGTTAAAAAGAGAGTAACTTTCTACAACTGGCTTTTTGCATTGGACGATAAGGTTGGCAAAAGCAAGTCTAATCGTGTGGTTAGAAACAATGGGATTAAAAAAAAAACAATGAATACGACTCATTCAACTATTTTATATCTCATGTGTATAACACAATTCTCAGACAGACAGTTATGTATGTTTACTTTTATACAACCAACAGAAAATGATAACAAAAAACAGGCTCAACTCAACACAAACTAACCTTCGGCCCAGCTATTCAGTTTGAGCCCTAAACTTTACTAAAAAATCGCATATTATAAAACCTGTAAACTGTAAAACACTAAAATGTAAATCTATCTTATCGTTACGTGTGTCATGGTGTCAATACCCGTTCCACTACATATCAATTGGTTACAAATCTTCCCTTTTGGCTTCAATTGCACGCATCGTTCCCTCAGTTGTTTCTGAAATTCGAAAAATTCTAGAATGAGAGTAGAAGGTGCTTCGGAAAGAAACGCAACATCGTTAACTACATCTGAATCCGAACGTGTTCATGTATCTGCATCCGCATCTGCATCTGTAACTGCTTCTCCATCATCATCCACAGTCACATCTCCGAGTGGCAAACGGAGTAGAGATCCTGAAGATGAGGTTTACGTCGATAATCTTCACTCGCATAAACGTTATCTCAGCGAGGTATTTTTTTTTTTTTTTTTGTTAGTTTTGAATTTCCGTACGATTATGATGATAATGATTAGGTGTTTGATTTGGAATTGTATCTGATTGTGATGAACATTTATTGTTTATTGTGTAAGGTCGTACACCGTGATTTAATATTTTTTTTTTTTTTTTGTGTGTGTGTGTGTGTGTTTCTGAATAAATGTGATAGAATTTATGGGGAATTTTGATGAATGTGATTACCGAAGTTAATTATTAATGCTCATTTTACATCCTATCACCGTCTAGCATTGAGGGAATTTGATTAATTATTAATCAACTAAAAGGAGATTGGTTTTCATGAACTAAACCCTAGGCTGATAACAGTGGATATGGCTGTGCATCTAATTGATAATCTTTTAAGTTGTATAGGTTAAAAAACCATAGACATTTACGGATGTCACACCGTCTGGAACCATGTCTATTTTTTTTATATGTCTGCTAGGGGTTGTTTGGATGTGTGTTTGAAGTGATTAAATGACTTGGAATTGCAATAACTTTATTACGATTTTTCGTTGAATACTGACTATAGGTATGTTGCTTATAGACAAACGATTGCTGATCTAAAAATAAAATTATCTGGCTTAACTAAATGAAAATATGATTTGAATCAGAGTAGTCACTTCCTAAATACACATCAAGACACCCTGCACGCACCGCTGGTGGTTTGTTTTTCCTTTGTTTGGAGAACTAGAGCCCGTTTCCAAATTCACAATGATTAAGGTTGATTGTATTACGTATATTCAAGTTCTGAATTTGAGGAGATTGTCGTTGTACTTCTAATGGAACTCTTTGAAACTTTTGTTGTTGTTGCAAATGATTTCTGATTGTTATTAACTAAAAGATCACTCAAATTAACTAAATATGAGGAATTGTAGATAATGGCATCCAGCTTGAATGGCCTATCAGTTGGAGACCCGCTTCCTGAAAACCTCATGGATTCTCCTGCAAGATCAGACAGCATGTTTTATTTAAGGTAATAAACTTATTCCTTTAAAAAAATACCTTACGTTGCAGCATATTGAAAACTATCTTGATACGACCCTCTTACACATAATACATAATTGTAACGTTGAATGCGTGTCCGGTGTCGCTATCTTTTTGACTTAAGTGTATTCAAAAGTTATCGAGACTTCAGCTGTCATGTCAGCATTTTCAGTGGTTCCCTAATTGAATCAGATCACCGTTATCTTTTTTCCAAAGTTGGTTACTATAAAGGCTTAAATTAAATATCTGGAAACGCCTAAAATAAGTTGCTTACCCAATATAGCAAGTGGATCAAATTTTGTTCCATTTTATGCAACTAACCCTTGTTAAAAGATTCCTAAACTTTAGGTTTTTGGTTTTGGTTTCAGGGATGAACTACCATTGCAGTATTCACCAATGTCAGAAGACTTGGATGAATGTAGATATTACGAGTCCAATGCATGCTCACCATCACCATCCCAACCCGATAGCCAACCGACAAGCCCAGTTTCACCATACCGGTTCCAAAGACTTGCTGCAGCTACATTCTCACCTGGACCCGTGTACCCTGGCGCACCAGCTGTTACACCTTCACAGGCGCGCCAACGTGGGTCTGAACCAGAGGGGCGGTTCCCGTCATCCCCTAGCGACATATGCCACTCGGCTGACTTGAGGAGGGCTGCGTTGATGCGGTCTGTGCAGATGAGGACTCAACCTATGGGCTCGTCTCAGCTCGATGCAGGGTTCAGCCCAATGCAAGAGGTGGTGCAACCATGCCCTTATAGTAAGTCTCTGGTTCAAGAGGTTGATAGTGAGTGTCCGATCCATGAAAAATCTTGTAGGGTATTAAGTATGAATATGAAAGGAGATGATGAGACTGCTGATTAGTTAGTTGGTTGGTTGGTTATTTAATTTGTTGGTTAATCCTCCTATTTCGTTCCCCTAATCTGTCTAGTAATCTAAATCTAAAGATATATCAATGTGCTTGGTAGCCGAAAGAGATGTCATTAATGACTAATATAAATTAAATCGCGACAATCAAATTCAATAGGAACATTAGTTAAATCTAATGTTTATTGTATTTTAAATTCGATAAGTGTTTTCGAAACACAAGATTTACAATTATTGTATTAGTTTCAGTTATATTAATGCAAAGCGTTCCTTTCACATGAATCAAACAAAATTTAAACTTTTCAGTCAACAAACACCCACCCTAATAAATGATTAGCATATGTGATTTATAAAGTGGAACCTAATTTCATGGCACTAAGTCAAAATTTAGACAAAAACTCACCACCGAATACATTCAGCTGGAATAACTGGCGACAGGGAAGAGTGCAGCCTTCGTATGGCAAGCGATAGATGAAAAAATTCCATCAGCCGTGACTTTAAGAAGTAAAGGTATGAATCTGCCGGATGTAACTTGCAAAATATGCGGTGCGGCAGATGAATCAGCAGTTCACATACTGCTTAGATGTAATTTTGCAAAAAGAATATGGGAAGCAGTAACAAACTGGATAATAATCCCGATGGTGAACACTGATGGAAGCATAACAGAACTGCTGCAGGAGATTCTTGAAATTCAGAGGAGCCGAAACATAAGGAAAGCAATACATGCAATAGCAATCCAAACGATGTGGATCCAGTGGAAAATCAGAACGAAAAGGTATTCACAGGTAGACAACGAGTGGTCCAGACGGTTACTGAAGACATAAAGGATACTTCTTTCCAAGGTGTGAAGCTGAGATCAAAACTTCGTATGGTAACTAAACAGGAATGGTGGGATTTTAATATAAACTTGTAAATGTGGTATGTCTTTTTCTTTCTTTTTTGTTTTTCGCTTCAGCTTTTGGCTAGGAACTTTTTGTATGTTTTGGCTTTTATGAATGAAGATTCCGTTGGCTATTAAAAAAAAGAGAACTAGTAATTATCTATCTATACTATATTATAAAGCATTTCGCCAAGGACTTCTTAAAACTTAAGAGGTACAAGTAGAAATGATTGTTATACAACACACAATGCATATATTAATTAGGTTTGGGGGGTAATTTTGTATTTTTTACATCATAAGTTAATGAGGTTTATAGGTTAATTAGTATGTGGACTCATGTCATTTAAAACCTACTATTAAGTATAAGTTAATGAGGTTTATAGGTTAATTAGTATGTGGACTCATGTCATTAAAAACCTACAATTAAATATACCATTCAAGAAAAACTTAAAAGAAAGTAAACATTATTCCTTTCTGGATCAAGTCATCATTTTGTAGACGTTTTGTTTTTGGTGATTGAAGTCTCAAATTATTGTATCATAATTGATGAAATTAATGTAGAAACTGAAACCAATATAATTAAAAATCAACGCCTTTTAATCTACTATTCAAGAATTTGGAAACCGAAAAGATATTAGGATTAGTATAATATTTGCCACAACCTTCTGATAGGTAATGTGTCAGTTGATCTCTTCCTGCTCTATATATTCCCCCATTCCTCATTTGCGACTGGAGACATCTCAGGCACTCGGAACTCGGTTATGTTCGCCACCCATAACAATGGCCGGTAAGTTAAAGAAGCCCACATCACAAGAACCGGATCTGAAACCATTCAAACGTCATCGCTTCGCCGGCGTCACAAGCAACCACCACCGCCCCCGTTTCACTCCGAGTTACATCTGCCGATAGTAGTTGCAGAAGCCACCATCACCGTTGTCGCCCTTGTTCTCCCCAGTTCAGAAGTTCCATGTTAGTGCTCCGAACCAATTCGTAGATGGCTTCTAAGGTAAGAAATCTGAGTGTTGATTCGATTGCTAGAAACAATACACTAGATGTACGTAAATCAAATTGCGTTTTCTTTTTGTGTTTGAAGGTGAACACCGATTGCTGCGACGTTTCAGTTCTTTGGGAAGAAAAGTTACTCGAGTTGCGAAGGTACAATTCTCGTTATCAAAAACGTTAAACAAAGAAGATGATCGGTTCGTTCTTTGATCTTATATATTAGAATCATGAATATGGCCAGAAACTTGCTTTTCATGCACATTATAATACATATGTATTAATATATATAACAGAACTTTGTTTTGTAAAATGTTCAAAAATAATTTATTGATTTGCTGGTACATTGTTTTATGTGTATAAAACATATGTATATGTGTTATGTTATGAGTTGCTTAATTTGTGATCATACAAATCAGGTTTTATGCAAAGGAGGTTGGAGAATGTAAACGTGATCACTTTTGAGCCGATCACTATTGGATACGTGGACTAGAAGCAATTGGATTAGAAGCAATAAGTTTAGGTTTTGCTGCAAATATTATATATATTTCTTGACTTAGAGAAATGCCGCTTTGTTGATGAAGATATTGTAACGAAGATCTCAAAAGTGTAATATCCTATAATTTAACATCTTATATTTGATTAGATAAAGTATTGTGTGTATTGTATTTTACTTAAGAAAATGCAGATTACCAATTTGCACCTGTTCGGAATAGCTCATGATTAAGTAAATAAGTAAAGCATAAATGGCGGTTCGTTTTTTGAAATATCTTAATCGCCAGTTTTGGTTTTGGTTATGGTTAAAACCAAACTCAACCGAACAAGTTGTGCACACCCTAAAAATCATCAACTGAAGTGTTGTGGTCCCCGCCGCAACGCGCGGGCACCCCACTAGTAGCATTATAACATGTTATCGGAAGGTTGAATCCAGGCAACCATAACAAACTTTAAATTGTTTTAAACCCATTACAAGAGAGGTAAATTAATCTCATTGAACTTGGTTAGATGGCGGCCCAACCAAGGTGTTCATCAATGCACAAATGTAACAACCCGGCTTTTCAAAGTCAAAGTCAAAGTATAAGTCAAAGTCAAGGTCAACGTCAGGTTTACATTCAGATCTGACATTTCTTGCTTAATTATTGCTTTGTACTCTCGAACCTCGATAATCGATATGTGTTAGTTAACGCCATTTTAAATTACGACTTATTAATATGTGAAGTAACAATGCGATAAACGTAATTAAACGCTAATCTACTAAACGCTATCACATCGCTACCGCATCGCAACTCGAATCGCAGTTATGGATATTGTTTTACGTGTGTATGTTATTATGTGCTTTACTTGTGTGTGTTTATATATATGGGGATGTTATTCGTAAACGCAATCGCAACTCTATCGCATCGCAACCCGAAACGCAAGATTACTTTATGATTGTTAGGTTGGTTATGTTATTTGTGTAACTAATGTGTAATACTATCGCATCGCATACTCGCAACTCGGTTAAACACAACGCAACGCAACGCAACGCACCACGCACGAAACGAAAGTTGGAAAACTAACCCGTACAAGCCATCCGACTGAACGACCAACCGGCCGAATGGACATCCGACCGGATAACCATCCGATCGGATGGCCGTCCGATCGAACGGTTGTCCGACCCATTAAACCTGCACCGCCTTTCACCTCTCACACTATAAATACCCCTCTTGTCACATCAACTGTTCATTGATGTGACAGCTCCCTCCGACCAGTGCACTCCCAAGCTCTTTTCTCTCGATTTCTCGCGATTCTTGTAAGTTTTCACTCCAAATCTTGTACTTCCATCTTCACTACACACTTTCTCATCATTTTCACCATCAAATCTAACATTTTAACCATGAAATCGCCTGATTTGGGGCTGTTTTAGGGTGACGTCATCACGAGTTCATGTGAACTTTGGAGAATGACTTCATCTCGGCAAGAACGGTTCGAATCTAACAGATTTCTACATGATTTCACACTGATTTCATCTAAATCTAAACAGTTTCGAAGTGTTTCAAACTTTTCTTCAAACATTCTTCACTTTTACTCGAAAATCGATGGGATCCGGACTCGTTCGGGTGTTCTACTCATCCTCTAGTGGAGAACCGGGCTGAGAATGGATTGCTATCAAAGAGACGACCGATTCACGGGTTGTACATGAAACTCCGTCAAGAACAGCTAAGTCTGGTCGAACGGGGTGATTCCCGTCCGATCGGATGAGTTGGACTTGATGTGATTTCCGTTGTTTGAGACGTCGTCATACCGTCTCGGTTAAACCGCAAAACTTTTGACTTAACTGATTTTACCAAGTTTTCAAACAAAACAGTCGCCCAAACGAATAGCCGTCCGATCGGAAGACCATCCGATCGAATGACTATTCGACCTGGTAATTGTAACTTTCAACACTTAAACATTTTCAAAACATCTCAGTTTCCACTCGAGTCATCATCCGATCGAACGGCTATCCGTCCGGATGACCATCCGACCGGATGACCTGATGAATAGAAACGTTTCACACATTTCAAAATGCTACAACGAAAACTTCAAAGTTCAAACATTCCACAAACACACTCAACCCCTCGAATGACCCTCCGATCGAATGGTCATCCTTCCGGATGGTCATCCGATCGGATCAATGTCTGCTCACTCAACTCAACGCACTGTTCAACGCTCATACTATCGTTCTCTAACCAGGCAAATTCTAAGCGCTCCCTTCAATCCAATACAGTTCGTGTTTAGCACTATCAACGCACTGAGAGTATACTCGATCCCTTTTTGCTTAACGCATTTTTGGGGTGTTACATACGTTACTTATATCAAATCATAATCGACACACAACGCAAACACTTTTTATACGCTAACCGCTCTCGCATGTTATACGTGTCATTCGATGAATGCTAGTATGTTATGTTTACACAGTGATTGTTGCCTGACAGCTTAGCAACGATAGTACTATAGTTTGGACTCAGCACCTGTTGTGGACATGGGTTGTTAAGGGCTTTTCTTCACGTATCACAGTGGTGATATGTGTTGCGCATTCTACAACTCGCAGTCACGTCTGTGCATATTTCATTGTCGATAGCTTACTTGCTTCACATTTCTACGTGTTACATGCTGGTTATGCGTAAATCGCTTTCGCTACTATTATACTATTAAACTTGTATGCTCACCTTTACACTATGTGTATTGACTTTTATTTTAACGTATGTGACAGGTGTCTAGGATGCTTTTGCTTGCTAGCTGTGATGAATCAAGTTTAGGTGGTCTAGAAACCCACGAATAATTTATGAGTTGTCGGAACAATTTTTGTCTTTGAGAACACTATGTCTGTAATAACTGTTTTACTTTATATATTACGGTATGGGACATGACGTTAAATATTTGGTAATTATAGTTGTTATGGATTCTCCTGGACAATGTGTTTCACTTAATGCCGCGCCCCGATGTTTCCACCATCAGTTGGGGTGTGACAGATTGGTATCAGAGCCATAACTATAGGGAATTAGGCAAGACTCGACCTAGTCCGGATCGATGTCTTAGGATTGACCTAGTCTATGACCTAGTCTATAGTCTAAGCACCAACAGACCGCCTTGTGCGAACTCGGTAGGGGTTTTGCATGAGCTTACTCCTTATATTCCCGTTTTTACTCGCTAAATTCACAACTTTGCGCGAATACTGCACACTACCGCTTCGCGCAACCACTCAGCCTTTCCTAAGGCTGACGACACACACGATTTTCAGAAATACTCGCATGATACAAACAAGTGATTTGGTCGAGATTAGGTGTGAAAACCAAAAACTCTCGAAAGAATCACTCACTCGACACGCATTTTATTAATAAAACACGAGAATTTGCGTTGAGTCAGGAGTGAAATCCATACCTCGACGGAATTCTCCCTATCTATCTCGTGATTTTATCACACAAACAGGAATAAGGTTGTTAAGTTAGGGGTGAAACCCGCATCTTAATTACTTATTCCGCTCTATATTTTGGTTTTACAAAACTCTCACCAAGGTCTCGATGGATTCCAGTGACTTGAGTCGCGTAATGGTTGAAAGGATGCGTGTCGTTCGCCCGAATTGAGGCGGGAGCACAGTCTATTAGGCCAGCGCGTGTACTCGAAGTCGATTGAGAATAGTCAAAACGCTTGGGTAGTCGATGTCTAACACCCAGGGCAATCTGTTTTTAGCGGTTGCGAGATGATCTTGCTGACTCTGTGAGTTATCGATTTTATGTGTTTTATGTGGTTTTAAATGTTTATGTGTACGGATTTTGGAGACTTATAAGCTTTTCGCTCTTCGCTTTTATTGAACGCGCAGAACACGATATGCTATTTATATCTCAAAACGTTAACAAATCGTAGACACACTACAAGCTATTTGCATCGCTAATCGCTTCGAAGGAACTGAAACTCATGTCGTGCATCCAAGCAAGCAAGTATCGCCGCAAGGAATACAAAGCTTTCTTGGCACATGTTGTAATAGCGGAGAAGGAAAAGAAAGAGAAGGCAATGGAAAAGGTGCTCGTGGTTCGTGATTTTCCTCATGTCTTTCCTGACGATTTACCTGGTCTACCGCCATCTCGTGATATTGATTTTCGTATTGACCTCATTCCTGGAGCTAACCCTGTTGCTAAATCGCCTTATCGCCTCGCTCCATCTGAAATGCACAAACTCTCCAGCCAACTCCAGGAATTGCTTGATAAAGGTTTCATATGCCCTAACACATCTCCATGGAGCGCACCCGTCCTTTTCGTCAAAAAGAAGGATGGATCATTCCGAATGTGTCGATTATAGGGAGCTCAATAAGCTGACTATCAAGAATCGCTATCCCTTACCTTGAATCGATGATTTGTTTGATCAATTACAAGGTGCTACATGTTTCTCCAAGATCGATTTACGCTCTGACTATCATCAATTACGAATCCAGGAGGAAGATATACCCAAAACCGCTTTCCGCACTCGTTACGGCCACTATAAATTTGTTGTTATGCCCTTTGGTCTCACTGATGCCCCTGCAGTATTTATGGATTTGATAAATCGCGTGTGTAAACCCTTCCTCGACCGCTTCGTCATCGTGTTTATCAATGATATCCTTATCTATTCAAAATCGAAAGCCGAACACGCGTAACATCTCCGTTTGGTTCTTGAACTCTTACAAGGAAATCGCCTCTATGCCAAGTTCTCCAAGTGTGAATTTTGGCTTGCGGAGGTTCAATTTCTTGGTCACATTGTTAATAGTCAAGGTATTCACGTCGATCCCGTGAAGATTGAAGCAATTAAGAGTTGGATCACACCGAAAAACCCGTCCGAAGTTCGTTCTTTCCTCGGATTGGAGGGTTATTACCGCCGATTCATCGCTGATCTCTCAAAAATCGTTGTTCCTCTCACCTCTCTTACGCATAAGGACAAACCTTTTTGTGGGGAACCGAACAAGAGGAAGCCTTTCAAACTCTCAAACTTATGCTCTGCAACGCTCCTGTGCTCGCATTACCCGACGAAAACGACGACTTTGTAGTCTATTGCGATGCCTCTAACCTCGGTCTTAGTTGTGTTCTCATGCAACGGGACAAGGTTATCGCCTACGCCTCTCGTCAGCTCAAGATCCACGAGAAGAACTATACAACCCATGATCTCGAGCTCGGTGCAGTTGTTTTTGCATTAAAGATCTGGCGACACTACCTATATGGTACCAAGTGTACGGTCTTCACCGACCATAAGAGCCTGCAACACATCTTGAACCAGAAAGAGCTGAATATGCGCCAACGCAGATGGGTTGAACTTCTCAACGATTACGACTGTGAGACTCGTTACCATCCGAGCAAAGCAAATGTCGTTGCCGATGCTCTTAGTCGACGAAGCTATTTACATAGCGTTCGCAATGTTCAAGCCCAACACGACCTCGAAGCTATAATCCTTGACGCTCAACACGCATGCTTTATTGAGAATACCTTGAGATGGGAAATGAAGAAGTGTGGTGCTGAAACCCAACTTGTCACCAAATCAAACGGTATCTACTACTACCTCGATCGCATCTGGATCCCTAGTCACAATAACCTTCGGGAGATATTGTTGACTGAGGCCCACAAGTCTCGATATTTCATTCATCCCGGTGCCGACAAGATGTACCAGGACCTGCGTGCCAGGTATTGGTGGCCTGGAATGAAGAAGGATATCGCTATCTATGTTTCGAAATGCCTAACCTGCTCAAAGGTCAAGGCTGAACAACAACGACCCTCTGGCTTACTCGTACAACCCGAGATCCCTATGTGGAAATGGGAGAGTATAGCTATGGGTTTCATTACGAAACTCCCCCGCACGCCATTAGGTCACGATAGCTTTTGGGTTATCGTTGATCGTCTTACTAAATCCGCCCATTTTCTACCGATACGGGAAGACTTTAAGGTTGAACGATTAGCACGAATCTATACTGATGGAGAGGGTGAAACCCGAGCTTTAGAGTGTTTAAATATCATGTTTTATGTGTATTTGGTGTGTTTAGTTGATTGGAATGAGATAACTATGAGATTTTGGTGATTTGCATGTAAAGCACGTAATTCGGTGCATTTACGATGGTTAAAGATGAAGTTGTGAGCATATGATGGGTTATTGCAACTTGAGGATGGATGTTAAAGCTTGTTCGGGTGATATAAAGGCTCACGAGTGGAAGAAGTGTGGAAAAGTGAAGTTTGGGGACTAATTCGGTAATTTATGAAAGTTGTGTGGATCTTATATATGCAAAAATCAAGGAATAATAAAATTCAGGGGTCATTTGGAAATTTATTGAAAGTTATTATATGCTCAAGTACGAAAGAAATTGGAAGAAACAAACTACAGGGGCCAATGTGTTATTTGCTGAAAGATGTGAGAAGAAGGAAAGGTGGAGATATGATTTCGATCATAGCTTACGAGTGTCAACTCGTAGCTTATGTGTTATGGTGGAGTTTGTTGTTTTGGGACAGAACTTTCAAATCGTAAGCTACAGGTTTTAAACTGTAGCTTACGAGTTAGTTATATATTCAGCAAGGAAGGGCCAAGTGAAGAGCGACCGCAACCTACGATTTATAAACCGTAAGCTATGATTGGGGGTTTATGAAGGAACAGAGTTTATAAGTCGTAGGCTACGGTTCCTAACTCGTAGCTTACAACCCGGGAAAGTCAACACACGCGAAAAAAGGCTTTCAAAGTATATATTAGGGTTTTAAAGTGTGGAATCATTATCTATCATCTACGGTCGATCAAGGGCACTCGGAGACTCAAAATTCAAGGCTTCTTTCATCCTAATCCATCAAGATTCTTCATTCAATCATCGAATCAATCATGATTACTTCATCAATTCAAGCTTTTGAAGATCTTTTGTGCGAGATGAGCGGCTAAACTTTTGTGGTTTCCTCCGGATGGAGGGTTTTTGTAAGTTAATTGATACTATGTGTTGACACAATCGTTTTAACTTGGTGATCTAAGCATTCGATGCTTTTCACCATTGATTTGATTTATTGGTTGTAAACAGTTACGTTTATTTAAACCTTAATTTTTAAGCATCCAGTTCCTGAGAGTTCTAGTAATTGGGATATATTTGACATGGGGTTAGGGTTTGTAAATTGTGATTGATAATCATTCGATAACCTCCCGTTATGTATTGACCGGAGTACTAGTTGGTTATCATAATTAATTAATCAAGTTTAATATCTATGTCTATGTAGATTACGATTAAACACATAGTTGAAGTTAATTGCAAAACCTGAAATCTGGAGGAACCATCTTTTCTCTTATTGATTTAAATCACAATTTTTATTCGCTAATTTAGTTCTTTCACATAATCAAACAAACCGATTTTTCAATTCAGCAATATCTAATCAATACTTAGCATAATAACACTTTCCACAATCCTCCCTTGGTTCGATATCCGACTTACTCTAGCTACTAGTTTATTTCGGTTTTTGCATGTCACTAACGACAGACATCAAAATGGCGCAGTTGCCGGGGAGGCGTGCGCAAAGTGCTTAGTGTTAAGTTCTAGTTTTCTTTAAATATACAAAAATCCAAAAATAGTGTCTTTTTAGTTTGTTCTGTTTTGTTCGGATTTACGCGAGGTTTCCTTGTTTTTGTTTGTGAAGGTGATCTAGGAAGTGTATGCATCATATTCGGAATTCCAGGAAGTCGTCACCATTAGTGTTCGACCCAGAGATCGAGAGAATAGTAAAGCATACAAAGCGAGTACTACATCGTGAGAACAAGATTCTACAATCACCTATACCAACATCTAAGACAATGGAGAACTCAGCAACCCCGGAGAAACAACCGCAAGACCCACTTCCACAACAACAATTCTCACCAACACCTACCCACCCTTCACCAAACACTACCATACCAGTTCCACCACCACAGTCAACACAACCTACTTCTACGTCTCCAGTACCATCATTCTCAACCTTTTTCCCAAACCTTGATAACATTTAACCAACTTCCACCCAAGCAACATCTCTTCAATACCCAACTACAACCCAGACTGTCAATTTACAGTAGTCGTCTCCTTACGTTAGAATCATTCTCGATGACAATCCATCACCGAGTCAAACTCAAGCACCTAATGCAACATCAATTCCGCCAGCCGCCCGACCAGTTATTTCACAGCAAAGCCAACCAATGCCACATCTTTACAGATCGACCATTTATGATCAAGGAAATAATTCGGGGGATTTTGACGATGGCTTTGAGGAATATGATAATTACGTGGGTCAAAACGAGAGACAAGTGGTTAATACGGGTAGTTACGAGAGGCAACCAGTCGGAGTGGGTGGATTCGAAGGAGTTAATCAAGGGAACTTGGGTTATCAAACGTTTGTGCAGCAACAGCAAGTACCAATTCAACAAGTTCAATATCAACAACAGCAGGTGCAACCAATACCAATGCAGCAGTAATATCATCAACCTGAACCAATCAATCAGTAGCGTGTTCCAAGAAAGACGGTGGTGGATATTCCATTACCACCACCGGTACCTCAGATGCCGGGTCAGGTAAGACCGCTGCCGTGAAACTTACACCGACCGGTGAATTTACCGGAAAGTATTCCACGACGAAACAATTAGGGTCCAGTTCGAGGTATCGAGAGCCACTTCAGGCCTCCTATAGCTAACAACCCATCACCGGTTGTGATCCCGCAATTACAAAGAGGGCGGTCATTCGAAGTACGAACACAATCAATATCCAGTCTACCTAAGTTTCATGGTCGCGCACATGAAGAACCATATCTACACATTGCTGCATATGATGCACATTGTAACACAATCAGCAGTCAAGGTTTCTCATCTGATGATGTGAAGTTGGTACTCTTTTGGTACTCTTCCAATTCACACTCGAAGACAAAGCGCAGCAATGGTTCCATTCGCTACCGTCATCTTCGATCTTCACATGGGGCGAAATGCAACAACAATTTTTAGATGAATTCTATACTCATTTGCGTACTAACAACGCAAGGAAGGATATTTGGGGGTTTTGACAACAGCCCGGTGAGTTATTTCATGAAGTGTTCAATCGCTTTAAAATGATGCTCAAGAACTGTCCACATCATGGTATATATTTATGGGAGCTCATGAATACATTCCACGAAGGCTTAACAGATGAAGATGCAAGGGATGTAAATTCAATATCCAATGGTACTTTTGGAACAAATTACGAAGAGGATGATTGGGAATATTTAGAAAGAACCGCGAGAGCATCAAAACGCAAAGCTCAATCTTCTAGAAGTGCACGACATTCGACAGTGAGAGCAGTAGAGAATCCACCGGAGGCAAGTGGTTAGTTTTCGATGTGTGGACATTGTGGAGATTTAGGGCATATAGCGGATCAATGTCCAGCCATTCATGGTGAAAGTGAGGACGTGAACTTTGTGCAAGGCGGGGTGGTGGAAGAAATTTCAACATGCAGTCCAACACATATCACCCGGGACTCAGAAATCACCGGAATTTTAGCTATGGGAATACGAATAATCAGCTAAATCCGGGATTTCAAGGCAACAATCAATCTGGTGGTCAAAGAAATTTCCATCAGAACCGATTTCAAGGTAACTTTCAGGGTGTCACACGCCAACCTTTGGCGGAATCATCGGGGCGTGGCACTGAGCGAAACATATTGTCCAGGAGTTTCCATAACAACTACGATTACCAATTATTTAAACATCATGTCCCATACCATGACATAACAAGTAGCATAGTTATTACAGACAAATCAAAGACAAATTGTTCTGTTTCGACAACTCATATTTCAAATAAATAAATTGTTCGTTGGTTTCTAGACTCTCCTAAGCTCAATTCCATCAAATAGCAAGCTCGCATCCTAACATCTGTCACATACGTTAAAATAAAGGTCAATACACATAGTGTAAAGGTGAGCATACAAGTTTAATAGTATTTGTAGAGTTCGAAATCGTTTACGCAAAACCAGCATGTACAACGTATAATGTGAAGCATGTAAGCTATCGACAAAGATCCTATCAATACCAATGACTACGATTTGACTGCGAGTACCGAGTACGCATCACATGTTCGCCACTGTGAACACGTGAAGTAAATGTCCTTAACAACCCCTGAGTGAACAGATGCTGAGTCCAAACAAATATTACTATCGTTGCTAAGGCAGGTAGACAGCAATCAATGTGTAAACATAACAAACAGGCATTCATCAAGTCACGTATAACATGCAAAATTGATTAGCATTTAAATAGTGTTTGCGTTGTGTGTTCGATGTGATTTAGAATAAGTAACGTATGTAACACCCAAAAGTGCATAAAGCAAAAAGGGATCGAGTATACTCACAGCGATGGTAATGGATTGAAGGGAGCGCTAGAGTGATTAGCCTGAACAGTTAACGATAACATAAGCGAAGAGCGGTGTGTAAAACGGTGAAAAAGTAACCAAGTGTCGGATGAAAATCCGATCGGATGGCAATCCGATCGGATGGCCAGTCGATCGGATGTTATTCCGTTCCGATGGTCATCCGATCGGATGGCCATTCAATTGGATTGACATTCGTTGGTAAGGATGTGTTTGTGTATGATGGCTTTGAAGTTTTCGTTGTAGCATTTTGAAAACAGAGAAGTATCTCTACCCTTCAGGTCGATTGATCGAACGGTCGTTTGATCGGATAGCGATCCGATTGGCAGGACACTTAGTGAGAACAAGTTCACAGCAGGATTGTCACTCGATCGGATGGCAATCCGATCGGATAGCAATCCGTTGGAAACTACTGTTCTTTGAAAAAGATCAAGTACCAAAGTTCCAAACGTCACACGATCGAATGGTCGTTCGATCGGATGGCAATCCGATTAGACGGCAGTCCGTTCGACGTCCAGTCCTTTGAAACTTGGAAATGTTTAAGTGTTTGGATGCTCAAGTGCAATCCGATCGGATGGCCAGTCGATCGGATGGCAATCCGATAGGATGGCAATTCGATCGGACGGCAATCCGTCCCGACACATTTGGTCGTCTTGATGACTTATTAAACAACAGAAACCCCAACTTGACCCAAGTGATCCGATCGAACAGGGATCACCCTAGTCCGACCAGTTAATTGTTCGATACGGTGTTTCATGCTTAACCCGAAATTAGTTTTCCCTTGGATAGAATTCAGATCTCGAACCAACACATCACTAAGAAGGAGTAGAAGGTCGGATTGAGCTCCGATCCTATCGGTTTTGAGTGCATTGAGTGTAAAAAAGTTGAAAGAAAGTTGGAAAACCATCTTTCAATCCTTTTAACCATGAATATGTGTAGATTTATGTGAAAACATTGATTAATCTTGTGGAAATATTTCGGATCTAATTTGTTCTTGGTGGAATGAAGCCAGTCCTTGAAGTTCATAAGAACTTCATGATGACATCACCATAGAACACCTCAAATTCGGTGATTTAACGGTTAAAAGTTAAGATTCAAAGGTGAAAATGATGAAGAAGTGTGTGTAGATCATAGAAGTACAAGATTTAGGTTGAAAACTTACAAGAATCGCGAGAAATCGAGATAAATGAGTGCTTGAGTGTGGCTGGTCGAACATGGAGCTGTCACATCACAAATGATGTGACAGGGGGTATTTATAGGGTTTCCCAAAATGGAAAGTGCATAAGTGTCGAGGAGGTCACCGATCGGATGGCAATCCGATCGGATGGCCACTCGATCGGTTGGCCACTCGATCCGGGTGTCCGGCGCATTTAGTTTTGTCGTTTCGTTTCATTTCGCGTGTTGAGCGTTGCGATGTGATTCGAGCGAGCGATGCCATAATACTAGCCATTAGTTACACAAATAACCTAACTACTATATCTAATATACAACCACTATAATAACTTTGCGTTCAGCGTTTGCGATTAGATTGCAATTGCGATAGAATTGCGATTGCGATTGAACACCTCAACATAAACATAACATGCACAAGTAACACATAATGGCACACACACGTAAAACAATATCCATAACACATAATTCGAGTTGCGATAGCGATTAGCGTTAAGTCAATTAACGATTAATATGCGATTAAACCTCAATTATTAATAGATACTCCACATAATACAACTAAAGCGATTAAATAATATAATTTAAGTAGAAGTTAAAAGTACGATTTGCTAGTCTAGCAAGGAGTGACAGATCGCAATTAGCAATCTTTTCTTCCTTTGACTTTGACTTGTACTTTGACTTTCCAAAAGCGGGTTGTTACAGCCTCCCCTACTTTAGGAAATTTCGTCCCGAAATTTATGAAGTAGTCATAACAAACAGTTGCGGGTACTTCTCCTTCATGTCGCTTTCGAGTTCCCAGGTGAACTCGGTGCCTCGTTTGCCTTCCCAACGAACCTCCACAATGGGAATGCGTGAGTGTCTGAGCACCTTGGTTTCTTGTCCCACGATCTCGAGAGGCTTTTCCACGAAGTGTAATGTTTCATCCACTTGTAAATCCTGAAGAGGGACATGTAATTCCTGGTCGGCCAAGCACTTTCTGCGGTTCGAAACGTGGAAAGTCGGGTGGACGTTACTCAGTTCCTCTGTTAGTTCGAGTCTGTACTTTTCCAATCCTTTCTAGAATTTTAAAGGGTCCAACATATTGAGGCGCGAGCTTTCCTTTCTTGCCGAATCTGATCACCCCCTTCCAAGGTGCAACCTTTAGGAGTACGTGATCGCCAACGTCAAATTCAAGGGGCTTGCGGCGTCTATCAGTGTAACTTTTCTGTCGGCTCCGAGCTTTCAATAGATTGTCTCGAATTTGGAAGATTTTGTTAGTCGTTTCTTGCATGTAACACCTAGAAAATTTACGACCAATAATGTACTGACACGTGTCATAGGCTTTGAATATGTGAAAAAGCACTTTAGAGGGACTAAAGTTGACAAACAGTGAAACTATGTAATTATAAGGGTCCAAAGTGTCAACAATTGATAAATAGGCTCTACAATAACCCTACATGGTGTTTATAATCTTAAACGATTAAATCATGGATCATACAAAGCGAAAAATGAAAGAAAGTGAGGAATTACAAACTACAGGGGCTAAACATGTCAACATGTTGAAAGTATACCTCTGAGTGACCTTTTGGCAAACCCGAAGCTTTGTAATGGTAAAATATACTCACTAGAATATGTGGTAAAAATTTCATAAAGTTTCGTGATCGTATGAGAAAGTTATGATCAAAACTGTGTACGAAGGGTTAAATGCGTTAACGTTGAATTTCGTGACTTTTCGGGTAAGCACAAAGTTAACCAAGGAGTTTACCATGTTTGTAAATGTCCCAAGGTCCTTAAAAATCAGGTTTTAGGGTCTAATGTGCAAGAAAAGTAGCCAAAACCACGTTTCAAAGGACAAGGACTGAATTGTAAATATTAGAAACTTGTTTAGCTGGTTATGCACTTGTACGCGGCCCGCGTAAGGCCTCTCGCGGCCCGCCTACAAGTTGCCAGCGACAATCAGCGCGCAGATGTCAGTTTTTAAGTCTGAAACGATGCTTAACAGCTGTGAATCGATACAAGGGGCTCTCCAATGGTTTTACATGCATATAGGGGCACTTGGACTCATCTTACAACACCAGTAGACCCTTGTGGCAGCTCCTAATGAGATCAAAGTTGTTATAAAAGATCATTGAAGTTGCAACATTGAACACTTGCATTTACAAAAATTCACAAGATCATCTCTGGAGCTCTCTGGACATCAAGCCAACTTTCTAGTGATCTCTAAGCTTAATTAGGACTCTTGTAAGTATTCCTAACCCCTTCTAATTCGTTCTAGCTTAGCTAATTAACCAAAAGTCAAACCATCGTAATTTAAGTTTGACTTTGAGATTAAATGAAATTTGCTCAGTCATTTCTCGAATTGAAAGTACCTACAAGTAGGTATTTATGTGGGTAACAAACCCTTAAAAGGGTATTTTCAGATTCCCACTCTAACTATGCTAATTGTCGAGTCAAAGCATACTTTAAAAAGTCAACAGAATGATTATTTGCAAGTTTAAGCATAATTAGCAATGTAGGATACATGCAACCTGTTTGATCATTAAAATAACATGGTAATTAATGTAAGAACATGTCTCAACATGTTCAACTCGACAATTTTCAGTTTAAACCCGAATCGGAACCGAAAGTCACATAAATTGACTTTTTCTTTGACTTTCAGTTCTGACCCGTTCTTGCATGTTTGAGATCTGCCTTAGAGCTTATTTTGGATCAGGTTTCATATATGTATAACTCTCTGAGATTGTACAACTTGGTTCAATACCTATCCGATTCATATGCATGTTTCCGATTTATGCTTAAATGTGACTATTATGCCCTTTTGACTATAAAACGTGATTTTTGAAAAAGTGAAAGAGTAGAAACATTATTTACTGATTTATAAACTTGCACCTAAAATTTGACATCAGTTTGAGGTCTAGATTAAGAGTTATGCTCATTAGCGTAATTTGAAAGCTTTATGTTAATTAATTGGCGTAATTAGCATATAACCTATTTAAACCCACTTTTTGATATCAAACTTTTTACCCACTGATGTAATATAATATTTTGGGATTTTTAAAGATTTTTATTTAATTTTTGGCTGAACATAACATAGGTCTCTAAGTTTAATTCGGTTAATACCGATTTTGCCCTTTTTAGCCATAAAATGAGTTTTATAAATCCTTTTGACCCCAAACCTTTTTCTACTGATTTTATTTGATAAATAAAATATTTTGAGCATTCTGGAATTATAAAAATATCAGCCTTCTTTTAAAAACCCGGAAATGGCTCCAAATCGCATTTTTAAGCGTTTTTAACGCATAGTATGTACCATAACCATATTAAACATATAAGGTTGATACCTACTGATGTTTTAGTATATCTTACTGATATTATAACATATTTAAGCCATATTATCTTAGGGAACTTGCATATGACTCTTATGGTTACCCGTAACGCCCTTTTCGCGCTCGGTTCGGTTTATGTAACTAGTTTGCATAAATTGACCGAAACGGGTCAAACCTTATCATCTTTATCTCAAAATCCAGAATGTATTTAGTATACCCATATTATACAAGTATTCAAACTTGTCGAGTCTAAATCACATTCTATCCGGTCTTCGCTTAATCGTGCGTTTGAACCGTATCGTCCCTAAAAGCTAACCGGTCTAAGCTTAGGCTTAAATAAAGACCCGTTAGAAATATAATAGGTTATTATAAACCTTTGTTCCAGAATAAGAAGAACCAGTAAAAGCTACCTTCACTTGCTAGTTGTGATTTATACTTACCAAGGTAAATACTTTTAACTTATTTTCCCTATACGGGCTTGGGTTACGGTATATAGAATACCGCTTGATCGAGCATCAAATCTTACATCGTTGGGTGGTTAATTGAATAATTTGATCGGCTCGTTTAAACAGTCTTGTTCACTTAAAGCCTTTGGGGGGGGGTTAATGACCATGTCCCGGATATCCCTGGCATCATTTTACGAAATGGCCACGACCTGAGCACGGGGTGTAGGCGTACACCTGTCAGTGTATAACTCATTATTGTGGTGTGTCTATTGATCTTTAACCCGGACAAGATCCGGGCTACTAAACGCACAAGTAACATGTAATTCGTTCACAAGATTATATTACATAATTATCCCAAGTTATAAAAAGGTTTTGTGCCACGTGCATTCAAATCAATTTTCAACCTTTTCAAAATGAGTCAGTTAAATTGTATTTACCAGTGTAAACTGACGTATTTTTCCAAAAGGTTAAGTGCAGGTACTACTCGTACTAGGCTGGCTGTCTTCTAGAGCGTCCACAATAAGTCTCGCAAGCTTGGATGACAATAAAGCTGTTGAACAATATCTTATTTTATTTTGATCCGCCTGTGGATCCGTTTCAACTATTTGTGATATTTAATATTACATTTTATTAAAGTTGAAATGAATCTATCTTTGCTTCCGTTGTGCATTTATATATTGTGTTGTTTGTCTATGATGATACCAACTACGTCACGATACTCCCCACCGGGCCCACCGGTGACACATGGAAAATAGGGGTGTGACAGGTTGGTATCAGAGCCAACTCTGTGTGAATTAAACACTAGCCTTTTTGTGTTTAATCTCAGTTACACAATTGCACATTCCTCGATTCTCGAGTCTAGACAAAGAACTTAGGAACTATCCAAATTTTTGGTCTTATTTCTAACTTTGTCTTATATATTTCTTGTTGTATCACTTGTTTGTTTTGGACAGGTTGTCAACATGCCGCCACGTATGAGAGGAAGAGGAAGGGGAAATGGAGCACATGTAGCCCCAAACGACCATGAAGCCGGACCGTCACACCGGCGAACACCTTCGGATCCCCATAACTCAGATGCTCAAGATCTTTGGAGGTCTTTTATTGAGCCTGCTAGGCGCTCAGTATCACTGAGTACCTCCCCATCAATCCCACACTCTTTTGGGCCTTATTCCCAAAATGAACCCCAAAACTCTCACCAGTCCTTTATACCTCTCCAAGGATACAATTCACCCTTTGACCACCTATCACCCGTCTTTCAGGGCCAGTTCAACCCTGACGACTACCTAGGAGCAACAGTGGGTTTTAACCCACTTGGACCCGAAGACCACTTTTCTGGTGGCAACCCGATGGACATCGATGAAGATACCGATCCTTCAATGCCACCATCCGGAACTCCGAACCACCCCATCAAAATTTTTGATGGGTCACCATTTGTGGGATCACCTTACAATGGTCCCGATAGCTTTGAGGAGAAATTCAAGCAGTATGACTGGGTATTTACTCCCAGTTAACATAGCTCTCCCCTGCACCAGCCACAGCAGCAGCAGAATCCTTCCGAGGATTCCCGACTTGTCGCGGTCACTCCGCCGGTAGCACCACCTCAGCTTCAGCCTCCCTCGCCCCCGAGGCGAAGGAGAACTACCTTGCGAATATCTGCACGAGGGGGAATACGCATCAGCACCCCTCCACATTCAAGTGGCAGCCGGAACTCGCCTGTCCACGAAGAGCCAGAGATGGGAGAATCTTCACACCCCGTCTCAGAGGTAGTCTCTGCGCCAGTCGCGCCACAACCACCACTGGGTTTTGGAGACCCAATTCCCACCTACACTGGTGCGGCAGCATACAATCCCTTCGAGCAGCGATTCACACAAATTACAACTTTGCAGAGGACCCCTACTGGTTATCTTCGAGCTTCAACGCTCCCCGTCCGGAAGGTCCCTACGGAGGTCCCTGGGCTACGGGACAATCGACCTATGGATACCCACCATATGGGTATCAACAACCGCCTCCTCGACCTCCGCAATATCAGCAGCCCCCTCAAGCGCCGGCAATGTCACCGCCGCAATTTCAAGAAATCCTTCATGAGATACATGAGGTACGACAAGAGGTGCAACATGGATTGCGGGAAGAACGTAGGCATAACCGGGGGATGTTTAAGAAGATGGTGAATTTAATCAAGGGAAAGAGCAAGAAGGATCACTAAAATCCTTTGTTTGTTTATTTATTTTAGTTGTAATCATGTCCCTGCGAGGACATTTATTTCTGTACTCTACCCCTGCGTGGGTATTTCCTTTCTGTTCTGCCCCTGCGTGGGCATGTTTTTCTATTTTGACCCCTGCGTAGGTTTGTTTTGTTAGTTGGCCCCTGCGTGGGCATGTTGTTTATGTAAAAGTCCCGTTTAGGGCAAACTCGTACTAGTTTAAATTTTTGTTTGGAATGGTTAATTTAAGTTTTTCATTTTTAATTATATGCATGAATATAATATATGAATAAATGAAAAATAACATTTATTATTTAATTTACCATTTTAATAATAAGAATCTTAAAAAGGTAAAACCTAGCTTGAATGTCAT
This sequence comes from Helianthus tuberosus, assembly GCA_030545235.1. Taxonomy (NCBI): domain Eukaryota; kingdom Viridiplantae; phylum Streptophyta; class Magnoliopsida; order Asterales; family Asteraceae; genus Helianthus; species Helianthus tuberosus. The sequence continues at coordinate 55,402,432 of CM060424.1, read as the reverse complement.
ATTAAAGACCTGGCCAATATGGTAGAACCTGTTTAAAAAGATTCAATCTCTGTTAACATCTGCAAATATGTTAACATTCTTGGCTAGTGTGATCCGCGAAATCACACATGTCACCTTTTTTATTAATTACCCAAATTTATATTTTTATATATATTTGATTGTGACAAAATACCTACGGGTTATAATTAATGTCATATAAAACAAAGGCAGCCGTAGTTTATAGACTCCCTGCCAAGAAAAGGATTGATTTGTCTTATTTATTCAAACTTTAATCCTATAAGATCTAAATTTATAATTTAGAAATTTGTCTACGTGACTAGGCCTATGTGCTATTATTACTAATTTATGGTTTTGGATTATGATAAAGATCCTAAATAATCATATATTTAATAAATTAACTAATATGGCTCTTATTTACCATGGTTAATAAATCGCCAAGAACGATAATACTGTTTAGGCTTCTAAATAGACCTTGTCCTTATTTTATGTAGCAATTAAGACTACATGGCTAAGTCTGAAGAATTAAACAGTCGTCCAGCAGAAAACCCTGAAAATACTAAGATACTTGTAACTGGTGCGGAGTTACAAGCAATAGTGGAAAATGCTGTTAACAAAGCCATCGAGAGGCAGTATAGTGAATCGAGTGGTACTCGAAGCAGGACCAGATCAGCTCCTCACTCTAAGCCAAAAGTTCACTCTGAGGCTCATAGCAAACCGCCCTCTAAGAAATATGAACTTAAGAAAGATGAGCTCAAGAAGGATGATGATCGACACTCATCAAATCAGAACAGTGTTCCCTCAAAAAGGATGGTGTATGATGCCAAACCACAATCCAAGTCCTGTACTTACAAGTACTTTGTTTCTTGCAAACCCCGGGACTTCACCGGGGAGAAAGGAGCAGTAGATTGTATGACTTGGTTGGACGAAATGGATACGGTTGTAGACATCAGCGGTTGTGCTGAAAGGGACGTAGTAAAATACGTATCCCAATCGTTCAAAGGAGAAGCACTGGCGTGGTGGAAGTCTCTCACACAAGCTGCTGGAAAGATCCCGCTCTACAATCTATCATGGGATCAGTTCGTTGCCCTTATTAAGGATAATTATTGCCCGCAGCACGAAGTCGAGAGAATCGAATCATACTTCTTATCTTTGGTGATGAAGAATTTAGACTGCCAGGCATACCTCACCACTTTCAATACCCTATCTAGGTTGGTTCCGTACTTAGTAACCCCAGAACCTAAGAGGATTGCTCGCTTCATCGGGGGTTTAGCCCCAGAGATTAAAGCAAGTGTTAAGGCATCAAGGCCTGCAACCTTCAGATCAGCAGCTGATCTATCTCTATCTCTTACCTTGGACGTAGTCAGGTTGAGAGCGCTCAGGAACTCAGAAGAAGGTAAAAGGAAGCGTGAGGACGATACCTCACGAAGATCAGGTAAGAAACACCGAGGAAATGACGACCACAAGAAAGGGTCGGGATTTAAGAAGGATGGGCAACAATCGGGGGATAAGCCCAAATGTAAAACTTGTAAGAAGAACCATTTTGGGAAGTGTCGATTTGAGTCGAAATCCCAGTCTCACACGAGATCCTGTGGGATTTGCAAATCTACGGATCATAAGACTTTGGAGTGTAAGAAGCTGAAGGATGCAACATGTTATTGTTGCAATGAAAAAGGGCATATTAAGTCCAATTGCCCAAAGAGCACCAAGAAAACCGAAGATGGGAAGAAGACCAATGCGAGGGTCTTCAAAATGGACGCTAAGGAAGCTGTTCAGGATGACAACGTGATCACAGGTACTTTTCTCGTAGATGATGTTTTTGCTAGAGTATTGTTTGATTCTGGAGCAGATAAGTCCTTTGTAGATAATAAGTTTTGTGAGTTGTTGAAATTGCCTGTAAAACCCTTAAGTTTGAAATATGAGGTGGAATTAGCTGATGGAACCATAGAAACCGCCTCAACTGTTTTAGATGGATGTGTTATATCCATTAGGAATCACTCTTTTCCTTTGTCCTTACTTCCCTTTAAGCTAGCCGGCTTTGATATAGTCATAGGTATGGATTGGTTATCGCATAACCAAGCCCAGATTGTGTGCAATAGAAAGCAAGTGGTAGTCAAAACTCCGTCTGGTGAGTCACTTACCATTCAGGGGGATACCCAGCATGGATTGCCTGAGCAAGTGTCCATGCTCAAGGCATCCAGATGTCTGCAGAAGGGTTGTGTCATTTATATGGCACAAGTTACTATTGATGAGCCAAAGCCCAAGATTGAAGACATCCCTGTCATTTCAGAATATCCTGAAGTTTTTCCCGAAGAACTACCTGGTTTACCACCAGATAGGCAAGTGGAATTCCGAATTAACATCATCCCGGGTGCAGCACCTGTAGCGAGAGCGCCTTATAGGTTAGCACCAACGGAAATGAAGGAGTTAAGGACGCAATTAGATGATCTGCTAGCCAAAGGTTTTATTAGACCTAGTTCGTCTCCTTGGGGAGCGCCGATATTGTTTGTCAAGAAGAAGGATGGATCGATGCGCCTGTGCATCGACTACCGTGAGCTTAATAAAGTCACTATCAAGAATAGGTATCCTTTGCCCAGGATCGACGACCTGTTCGATCAATTGCAAGGGGCAAGCTACTTCTCTAAGATCGACTTGAGGTCAGGCTATCATCAGTTGAAGGTCAAGGATGAAGATGTGCCTAAGACTGCATTTAGAACTCGTTATGGTCATTACGAGTTCCTAGTGATGCCTTTTGGGCTCACTAATGCACCGGCCGCATTCATGGATCTCATGAATCGCGTCTGCAAGCCTTACTTAGAAAAATTCGTCATCGTCTTTATTGACGACATCCTTATTTACTCGAAGAACCAAGCTGACCACGAGAAACACCTTCGTTGTATTCTCAAACTTCTACATCATGAGAAACTCTACGCCAAATTTTCGAAGTGCGAATTTTGGCTTCGGGAAGTCCAATTCCTTGGACATGTAGTAAGTGAGCGTGGTATCCAAGTGGATCCCGCTAAGGTAGAAGCAGTTATGAATTGGCAAGAGCCGAAGACACCTACTGAGATTCGTAGCTTCCTGGGTTTAGCAGGATATTATAGGCGTTTTATCGAAAACTTTTCAAGGATTGCTGCGCCCCTAACTTCGTTGACACGTAAGAAGGTTAAGTTTGATTGGGGCCCTAAGCAGCAGGAATCCTTTGACATTTTGAAGAAAAAGTTGAGCAATGCACCATTGTTAACATTGCCCGATGGTATAGAGGAATTCGTGGTGTATTATGATGCATCCCACACTGGTATGGGCTGTGTACTCATGAAGAAAGGCAAGGTTATTGCCTACGCTTCACGACAGTTAAAGGTACACGAGAAGAACTACACCACCCATGACTTGGAGCTGGGTGCCGTTTTATTTGCATTGAAATTATGGAGGCATTACTTGTATGGAACCAAGTGTGTGATCTATTCAGATCACAAGAGCCTTCAACATTTGTTCAATCAGAAGGACTTGAACATGCGACAAAGACGATGGATGGAAACTCTAAATGATTATGATTGTGAGATAAAATACCATCCAGGCAAGGCAAATGTAGTTGTTGACGCCCTAAGCAGAAAAGAAAGAGTGAAGCCGATAAGAATCAATGCCAAGCGCATTGAAATAAGGAATAATTTGAACGAAAGGGTGTTAGCTGCACAGAAGGAAGCTGTGCTGGAAGCTAACTATCCTGAAGAAAAACTAGGAGTAACTGAGGAGCAGTTATCCTATGACAAGGACGGAATGCTAAGATTGAATGGACGAATATGGGTTCCAGTTTTTGGAGGACTTCGGGATGTTATCCTCCAAGAAGCCCACAGTTCCAAATATTCTGTTCATCCTGGAGCTGATAAAATGTACCAGGATCTAAAGGCCAACTACTGGTGGATTGGTTTGAAAAAGTCTGTAGCTGCGTATGTAGCTAAATGTTTGACTTGTGCGCAAGTCAAAGCGGAACACCAGAAGCCGTCAGGTTTGTTACAACAACCTGAAATTCCCACATGGAAGTGGGAGATGGTGACGATGGATTTCATCACCAAGTTGCCAAAGACGAGGAAGGGAAACGATACTATATGGGTCATAGTAGATAGACTGACCAAGTCAGCACATTTCCTACCCATTAAGGAAACTTACAGCTCAGACATGTTAGCTCAATTGTACGTAGATAAAATTGTAGCATTGCATGGCGTGCCATTGTCAATTATCTCGGATAGAGATACGAGATACACCTCTCATTTTTGGAAAAGTTTCCAACAGTCGTTGGGCACGCGCTTAAATTTTAGTACGGCTTACCACCCACAAACAGACGGACAGAGTGAGCGTACCATCCAAACATTGGAAGACATGCTTCGTGCATGTGTGATTGATTTAGGTGGTAGTTGGGATAAACATCTGCCATTGGTCGAGTTCTCCTATAATAATAGCTACCATACTAGTATTAAGGCTGCGCCTTTTGAGGCATTATATGGTAGAAAATGCAGAACACCCATCTGTTGGGCAGAAGTAGGAGAAGTGCAGTTATCAGGACCAGATTTGGTCTTTGAAACGACGGACAAGATTGTCCAGATTCGCGATCGTTTGAAAGCTGCCAGGGATAGGCAGAAAAGCTATGCGGATCCAAAGCGTAAGTCTTTTCACTTCAAAGTAGGTGACAAGGTATTGCTTAAAGTATCACCCTGGAAAGGGGTGATGCGATTTGGTAAAAAGGGCAAGCTAAGCCCGAGATACATAGGACCTTTCGAGGTTATCGAACGTGTCAGGTCAGTTGCTTATAAGTTAAACTTGCCTGAAGAGCTCAGTGCTATCCACAATGTTTTTCACATCTGTAATCTGAAGAAGTGTTTCGCTGATGAATCACTGGTCATACCGCATACGGATGTACATATAGATGAGAGCTTGAAATTTGTAGAGAAACCATTGTCGATTGAGGATCGACAGGTGAAGAAGCTTCGAAGGAAGCATGTGCCTATTGTGAAGGTCAAATGGGATGCCCGTAGAGGTCCCGAATACACATGGGAGGTAGAATCCACGATGAAAGAAAAATACCCTCATCTGTTTCAGTAAATCTTGAGGTCGAGATTTCTTTTAAGGGGGTGAGGATGTAACACCTCGAAAATTTACGACCAATAATGTACTGACACGTGTCATAGGCTTTGAATATGTGAAAAAGCACTTTAGAGGGACTAAAGTTGACAAACAGTGAAACTATGTGATTATAAGGGTCCAAAGTGTCAACAATGGATAAATAGGCTCTACAATAACCCTACATGGTGTTTATAATCTTAAACGATTAAATCATGGATCATACAAAGCGAAAAATGAAAGAAAGTGAGGAATTACAAACTACAGGGGCTAACCGTGTCAACATGTTGAAAGTATACCTCTGAGTGACCTTTTGGCAAACCCAAAGCTTTGTAATGGTAAAATATACTCACTAGAATATGTGGTAAAAATTTCATAAAGTTTCGTGATCGTATGAGAAAGTTATGATCAAAACTGTGTACGAAGGGTTAAATGCGTTAACGTTGAATTTCGTGACTTTTCGGGTAAGCACAAAGTTAACCAAGGACTTTACCATGTTTGTAAATGTCCCAAGGTCCTTAAAAATCAGGTTTTAGGGTCTAATGTGCAAGAAAAGTAGCCAAAACCACGTTTCCAAACACAAGGACTGAATTGTAAATATTAGAAACTTGTTTAGCTGGTTATGCACTTGTACGCGGCCCGCGTAAGGCCTCTCGCGGCCCGCCTACAAGTTGCCAGCGACAATCAGCGCGCATATGTCAGTTTTTAAGTCTGAAACGATGCTTAACAGCTGTGAATCGATACAAGGGGCTCTCCAATGGTTTTACATGCATATAGGGGCACTTGGACTCATCTTACAACACCAGTAGACCCTTGTGGCAGCTCCTAATGAGATCAAAGTTGTTATAAAAGATCATTGAAGGTGCAACATTGAACACTTGCATTTACAAAAATTCACAAGATCATCTCTGGAGCTCTCTGGACATCAAGCCAACTTTCTAGTGATCTCTAAGCTTAATTAGGACTCTTGTAAGTATTCCTAACCCCTTCTAATTCGTTCTAGCTTAGCTAATTAACCAAAAGTCAAACCATCGTAATTTAAGTTTGACTTTGAGATTAAACGAAATTTGCTCAGTCATTTCTCGAATTGAAAGTACCTACAAGTAGGTATTTATGTGGGTAACAAACCCTTAAAAGGGTATTTTCAGATTCCCACTCTAACTATGCTAATTATCGAGTCAAAGCATACTTTAAAAAGTCAACAGAATGATTATTTGCAAGTTTAAGCATAATTAGCAATGTAGGGTACATGCAACCTGTTTGATCATTAAAATAACATGGTAATTAATGTAAGAACATGTCTCAACATGTTCAACTCGACAATTTTCAGTTTAAACCCGGATCGGAACCGAAAGTCGCATAAATTGACTTTTTCTTTGACTTTCAGTTCTGACCCATTCTTGCATGTTTGAGATCTGCCTTAGAGCTTATTTTGGATCAGGTTTCATATATGTATAACTCTCTGAGATTGTACAACTTGGTTCAATACCTATCCGATTCATATGCATGTTTCCGATTTATGCTTAAATGTGACTATTATGCCCTTTTGACTATAAAACGTGATTTTTGAAAAAGTGAAAGAGTAGAAACATTAGTTACTGATTTATAAACTTGCACCTAAAATTTGACATCAGTTTGAGGTCTAGATTAAGAGTTATGCTCATTAGCGTAATTTGAAAGCTTTATGTTAATTAATTTGCGTAATTAGCATATAACCTATTTAAACCCACTTTTTGATATCAAACTTTTTACCCACTGATGTAATATAATATTTTGGGATTTTTAAAGATTTTTATTTAATTTTTGGCTGAACATAACATAGGTCTCTAAGTTTAATTCGGTTAATACCGATTTTGCCATTTTTAGCCATAAAATGAGTTTTATAAATCCTTTTGACCCCAAACCTTTTTCTACTGATTTTATTTGATAAATAAAATATTTTGAGCATTCTGGAATTATAAAAATATCAGCCTTCTTTTAAAAACCCGGAAATGGCTCCAAATCGCCTTTTTAAGCGTTTTTAACGCATAGTATGTACCATAACCATATTAAACATATAAGGTTGATACCTACTGATGTTTTAGTATATTTTTATAAAATAACAGTAAGTAAAAGTTTTTGAACTCAGGTTTCCAGTTTTGACCTTTTTAGCCCTTGTGAAATTACCAAAATACCCCTAAGGAACATAGTTTGGTTTTAAATGATAAATTTCACATATAGGTCATACCCTACTGTTATAACATGTAAAATTAAGTGTATTTACTGTATGAATCAGACCTGTAACTCAGATTACAAATAAAACTCTTTTATAATCTTTTAAATGACCAAAATGCCCTTATAAGGCATAATTTGTGTTTAAATCTGTTTTGGGCATAATAGAAGATATCTTACTGATATTATAACATATTTAAGCCATATTATCTCAGGGAACTTGCATATGACTCTTATGGTTACCCGTAACGCCCTTTTCGCGCTCGGTTCGGTTTATATAACTAGTTTGCATAAATTGACCGAAACGGGTCAAACCTTATCATCTTTTTCTCAAAATCCAGAATGTATTTAGTATACCCATATTATACAAGTATTCAAATTTGTTGGGTCTAAATCACATTCTATCTGGTCTTCGCTTAATCGTGCGTTTGAACCGTATCGTCCCTAAAAGCTAACCGGTCTAAGCTTAGGCTTAAATAAAGACCCGTTAGAAATCTAGTAGGTTATTATAAACCTTTGTTCCAGAATAAGAAGAACCAGTAAAAGCTACCTTCACTTACTAGTTGTGATTTATACTTACCAAGGTAAATACTTTTAACTTATTTTCCCTATACGGGCTTAGGTTACGGTATATAGAATACCGCTTGATCGAGCATCAAATCTTACATCGTTGGGTGGTTAATTGAATAATTTGATCGGCTCGTTTAAACAGTCTTGTTCACTTAAAGCCTTTGGGGGGGGTTAATGACCATGTCCCGGATATCCCTGGCATCATTTTACGAAATGGCCACGACCTGAGCACGGGGTGTAGGCGTACACCTGTCTGTGTATAACTCATTATTGTGGTGTGTCTATTGATCTTTAACCCGGACAAGATCCGGGCTACCGAACGCACAAGTAACATGTAATTCGTTCACAAGATTATATTACATAATTATCCCAAGTTATAAAAAGGTTTTGTGCCACGTGCATTCAAATCAATTTTCAACCTTTTCAAAATGAGTCAGTTAAATTGTATTTACCAGTGTAAACTGGCGTATTTTTCCAAAAGGTTAAGTGCAGGTACTACTCGTACTAGGCTGGCTGTCTTCTAGAGCGTCCACAATAAGTCTCGCAAGCTTGGATGACAATAAAGCTGTTGAACATTATCTTATTTTATTTTGATCCGCCTGTGGATCCGTTTCAACTATTTGTGATATTTAATATTACACTTTATTAAAATTGAAATGAATCTATTTTTGCTTCCGCTGTGCATTTATATATTGTGTTGTTTGTCTATGATGATACCAACTACGTCAGGATACTCCCCACCGGGGCCACCGGTGACACATGGAAAATAGGGGTGTGACATTGCAACAGCTCGGGACCGGTAATTTGCGCGTCTCTGATCTCGTGTCATACATTAGGCAATCGACATTTTCTTCCGTACAAAGCCTCAAACGGTGCCATTTGGATGCTGGAATGATAACTGTTATTGTACGAGAATTCGACTAAAGGTAAGTGCGCGTCCCAATTACACCGAAATCTATGACACACGAGCGAAGCATGTCTTCAAGGGTGCGAATCGTTCTTTTAGTCTAACCATCGGTTTGGGGATGGAAAGCGGTACTTAGATTAAGAGTAGTACCGAGAGCAGATTGAAACATTTCCCAAAGATGCGAGGTAAACTGACCATCGCTGTCAGAGATGATGTCACGAGGCGTCTCGTGTCGACAAATGATCTCGTCGGTGTAGATTCGGGCTAATTTTTCTACCTTAAAGTCTTCTCGTATCGGCAGGAAGTAAGCTGACTTGGTCAAACGGTCAACTACAACCCATATGCTATCATGACCTAATTGAGTACGTGGAAGTTTCGTTATGAAGTCCATGGCTACACTCTCCTATTTCCACATCGGGATCTCGGGTTGAACAAGTAAGCCAGAGGGTCTTTGATGCTCAGCCTTGACGTTGGAACAGGTCAGGCACTTCGAAACATAGATAGCGATATCCTTCTTCATGCCTGGCCACCGGTACTTGTAGCGCATGTCCTGGTACATCTTGTCAGCACCGGGATGAATAGAATATCGAGATTTGTGGGCTTCGTCCATCAGGAGTTATCGTAAATTGGTACGCTTGGGGATCCGAATTCGGTCTAAATAATGAAAGATACCATTCAATTTATTCTCGAGTTGGGCGCCATCGTTTAGAATCCTTTCTTTCTTCATAGTTCGTTCGATAAAACAAGCATGCTGAGCGTCGCGGATAAGAGTTTCGAGATGATACAGGGTTTGAACATTATGAACGCTATACAGATAGCTTCGTCGACTGAGAGCGTCGACAACGACATTTGCTTTGCCTGGATGGTAACGAATCTCACAGTTGTAATCGTTGAGCAGGTCTACCCATCGGCGTTGGCGCATATTCAGTTCCTTCTGGTCAAAGATATGTTGTAGGCTCCTATGATCGGTGAAGATCGTACACTTGGTACCGTAAAGGTAGTGTCGCCAAATCTTTAACGCAAAAACAACTGCGCCAAGCTCGAGGTCGTGTGTGGTGTAGTTCTTATCGTGGATCTTGAGTTGTCGAGAAGCGTACGCGATAACCTTGTCTCGTTTCATAAGAACACAGCCAAGACCGAGGTTCGAGGCATCACAGTAGACTACGAAGTTGTCGTTTCCGTCGGGCAGTGAGAGCACGGGAGCATTGCAAAGCATAGCTTTGAGAGTTTGAAAGGCTTCCTCTTGTTTAGTTCCCCAAACAAAAGGTTTGTCCTTATGCGTAAGAGAAGTAAGCGGCACAGCGATCTTAGAAAAACCTTCGATAAATCGGCGATAATAGCCTGTCAGTCCGAGAAAAGAACGGACTTCAGACGGATTTCTGGGTGTAACCCAATTCTTAACTGCTTTGATCTTCGCGGGATCGACGTGGATACCTTGACTATTGACAATGTGACCCAAGAATTGGACCTCCTCCAACCAAAATTCACACTTGGAGAACTTGGCATAGAGACGGTTTCCCTGGAGTAACTCAAGAACCAAACGTAGATGCTGCGAGTGTTCGGCTTTTGACTTGGAATAGATCAGGATATCATCGATGAACACAATTACGAAGCGATCAAGAAAGGGCTTGCACACTCGATTCAATAAATCCATGAAGACTGGGGGGCGTTGGTCAAACCAAAAGGCATGACCACGAACTCATAATTACCATAGCGGGTTCGAAAAGAGGTTTTGGGTATATCCTCCTCTTGAATGCGTAATTGGTGATAGCTTGAGCGTAGATCAGTCTTTGAGAAACACGTAGCACCTTGTAGCTGATCAAACAAATCATCGATTCAAGGCAAGGGACAACGATTCTTGATTGTCAACTTATTCAACTCCCTATAGTCGATGCACACCCGGGACGAACCATCCTTCTTTTTGACGAAAAGGACAGGCGCGCCCCATGGAGAGGTGCTAGGGCGAATAAAGCCTTTATTAAGAAGTTCCTGGAGCTGACTCGAGAGTTCGCGCATTTCAGAAGGAGCGAGACGGTAAGGCGCTTTAGCAACATGATTTACTCCAGGAATGAGGTCGATTCGGAAATCGATATCACGAGCGGGCGGTAAACCGGGTATATCATCGGGGAAAACATTGGGAAATTCACAAACAACGGGAACGTCTTTCACTTCTAGGTTTCCTTTCTTTTCCATCTCCGCTACTACGATGTGTGCCAGGAAAGCTTGATATTCCTTTCGGAGATACTTGCTAGCCTGGACACACGACATGAGTTTAAGACCTTTTGAAGGAGTTTCGCCATACACACAAAGTTGATCACCATTAGCGAGCGAGAAGCGAATCATCTTATCGAAGCAAACAACTTCAGCACGATTTTCGCGAAGAAAATCCATGCCTACTATGATGTCAAAACTACCGAGTTGCATCGGAATAAGATCGATAGGGAAGACGTGATTGTTGAGTTCAAGCGTACAATCACGTAGAACAGAATTGACGGCGACGGTTCTTCCGGTGGCAACTTCAACATCGAACGTCGAGGGGAGATGAGCACGCTTATGATTGAGGAGCTTTTCGAATTCAAATGATACAAAACAGTTATCTACTCCAGTATCAAATAAACACGTAGCATATATACCATTCACAAGGAACGTACCATTGACCACATTATTTTCTGCTTGAGCCTGACGGGAGTTAATGTTGAATGCACGTCCGCGGGCTGCTGGTTGTTGTTGCTGTTGCGGAGGCTGCTGCTGTTGTGGCCCTTGCTTGACCACTCGGTTAGGGCACATATTCGCAAAGTGGTTGGGATCACCACACGCATAGCAAGCTCTAGCATTGACCGCGGGTGCAGGAGCCGCTTGATGGCCTTGAGGAGCAGTAAGTAGAGCTTGTTGAGCAGGAGCTTGACCTTGTCTTGGAGCTGGGGTTTGACGTGGACCTGTACGGCAGTTGGCAGTGAAGTGGCCGTACATGTTGCAATACACACAGTATCTGCAAGCTGTAACACTCTTCTCGTTTTCATAATATTCTATTATAAACAAAGCCTTAGTAAACCAAAACCTTGATTTTTATATCAAACATAAGGAAATTTTGACCAAGTTAACATTCTAGATAAGTACTACTAGTTTAACAACCCCAAAACAAGTAATTAAGTGTTAACTACATAGACATTGTTTTAAACATATTTAAGTAATCACGGAATCTTCAAAAGTTCGTGTTCGGTTCTTCAAACATGCTTGATCACCATCCGGAATGTCCCCAATATCACCTAAAATCAAAACCACATCAAATGTTAGTTTTGATAATGTTAGAATGTGTATAAACAAGTCCCATGGGTCAAAACAACAAAAATTAAACAATCTTCAGAATAAGGAGGCTAGACGCTACGTCTAGGGGCTAGACACTACACCTAGCCCCTTTTTTGACAGCAAGTTGCTTAAATTGTTGCTGCACATACCCAGCTCAATCTTTTATCAAGTCCCAACTTAAAATTGCCATAACTTATGATCCGTAAGTCCGTTTTTAGTGATTCTTTTTCCTACACGTCTGTAATTAAATTACCGACGTGCCTACCATAATTATTATACCGAAAATCTGGTTTACGGGCTGAATCACTAAAATCTCTATTTAAATATTTGACCTGCTATATTTACACAAATTTTTCTACCATTACAAAAGTAACCTTAAGGCGTTTTTACCCAACATCTGTGGCTTAATATCACCGACATTTCATTACGAATCCTATGGATTCATGCTCTTGTGATTTGTCAATGCCAAAAAGCTAATTTCAACATTAACACTACTTACTACACAATTATTCGACCCATTCGGCTCCTTTATGGAATTCTCCATTATAACGACTACCAAATGTTTCTTAGTCGAATCTTGACCTATTAAATCAAATAGTGAACAATATCACATCAACTAATATTAACCTTTATATCAAAACACTATTATGAACAATTAACACATCTGAATTACATGTTGTAACATAACAAGTTACATACTTTCCTAATTCATCAACATTGGTTTCTAACCATAATTACCCATTCCCGGGCTTGATAAACTTAGTGTATCACGTCTGTCCCATGGTTGACGCTTTTATACTCAATTTCAATGAGTGACGTTTTAGTCACTTCAACACCACAAATTCAACCATTGTTCGACCCGTTTGGTTGTTTAATGGAAACCACCATTTTACAACACGCCAAACTTATTTTAACCAGTATTTGACCCGTTTATTTCTCTAGTGATTTTCGTCACTTCAACTAAATACCAATTTCATATATTATGCTACTTTTAAAGTCTACTAACGAAAATACATAATCTAGCATAACGTAACGAAAATCGTAGTTACGTACCTTCAAAGCACACCTTTCAAACGCGCGTCGCCACCGGCTTGTCCACTAGACGCTCCGGTTTCCTTTCCTATAGAGTTCAACCACAACATGTTTAGAACTCTTTTCTTAACATATATCGCATAGTTTGCCAAAACTTTACAATTATGCGTTTTAGCTCAAATTTCAGTTTTTAAGCCTTCTTTGAGGCATTTTTACAAACACCTTAAGGGCATAATTTCTCAAAATTTATAATCAAGTTCATGGCTTGTTATTTAGCAAATATTAGCATCAACTAAGCATGTTCATATCAATTTTCACATCATCAACATCTGAATTTACTACCTAGAATTCAAATTATACTAGAACAACAATCAAATTCTAGTGTTTAACCTGCTCCTACAAAACCCACTTATCACCTTCAATGGTGTAACATCCGTCAAAATAGATTCCCAAAATCCGACTCGTTTTGAAAGGATCGAATCCTAACCTTTGAAACCACGGAAATTCTTCGCGAATTAAATAACCGTCGAAAGATTTTTATATGGTTAATGACCTGTTTAATTAATTATTTATTTTGTTTAAAAAAATCAATAAAGTAATTAACTAATTAATTTAATTAATTTAAAGGTTATGTAGATAACCTAGTTAGTTATAGGAAATCAAACTCAAACCAAGTTAAGTTAGCTATTTTAGTAACTCCTTAAAGTGGAGGGGCTATTTGTGTATTTACTTGAATAAATAAAATACCCAAACCCTAACCATAGAGAGCATCAGCCGCACCCTCTTTCTCTCCCGATTCCGGTGACCGGAGCTGAATTCCGGCGTCGATCGTTATCTCCGACAAACTCCAGTACCCCCTCATTTCTTCTCCGACGCAGCACCCACCTCAACCATTTGTCTTCTCCGACCGGTTTTCCGGCAAACACAACCAGCCACACAGCCTGTTCTTGTCCATTTGAACGACCAACAACCACCTTTGGTGGTGGCATACGACGGTGCGAACACAGACGAGAGGGAGGGAGAGACGCGAAGAGAGAAGAGAAACGCGGAGAGAGAGAGAGAGAGACGACTGGAGGGAGGCTGACACCATTCATAGCGGCGGCGAAGCATCGGCAGAAGTCGTTCCGGCGACGGCGACTGGGTAAGTGGTGGTTATTTTCAGCTCATGTTTGGCCTGATTCTCGATTCGGGTTTGTTTTGTTCAAGTTCGTATGTTGATTCTGATGCGGTTTAGTTTTGGGTTTCGACTCGGGTTCGGTCAAGGCAGTCGACAGGTTCAGATTCGGTTCAAAGTGTGACTTGGGTTCGGTTCAGTCTCGGCTCACGTTCAGTTCGGGTCAGTTTCGGTCCGGTCAAACATGGTCAACAGCAGTCTTGGCTCGGTTCAGATTCGCGTTCGACTCGATTCGGTATATATAATTTCTCATCTCATTGTTACTTGTGTAATCTCTGTCGATATATATTCAATTATAACGTTTCTCGTCATTCAACCAATTGAACCTTTAAGTTTCCTAACCACGGTTTACAATGATGTTTTATTTTAAGTAGTATCTCTATTCTTTTATAAACTTAGAGCACTAATCTTACTTAAACTATCCTATTGAGTATTGATCATACAGATTAAAATTACAATAGGAATCAAAACAATGAAATTTTGTTTCTGTTCATACCAAATCATGGTCACGGTTCAAACATTATGGGTGATATGTATATTTATGTGTGTGTGGGTGTTACTGTACATAACTATATGGTTTAATATTAAAAGATTTTATAATTCTTTTCTTTTGTACTTAAGTACTTAAAAGGCAAAAACGTAAACATGTCATCCAACAAAAAGAAACAAACACAAATGGTTTCATAATTTTTATGTTTCAACTGTTGATTCCGTCACGGGTTCGACCCGGTCAAACCCGGTTTTGGACGTTCTTTTTTTTTTTGGTTTTTATTTTTTTTATTATTTGTTTTCTTTTATAATAAAACCCTTAAACTTAATATTAACATTAACAATTAATAGTGTTACTTTTAATTCTTTTTCTTTTACAATTTAACCTTTAAACCCATTAATAACACAAATAAGTATCTATTATTATTCTTTTAGTTATTTTCCCTAAATTGGTTATAACATAAATATATTCTTACAATACTCTCATAACACTAAATGTTAATAATCAGATAAATTATAAATATCAAATTAATTAAATTGTAAAACCTTATATTAGGAATATTATTTAACGAGATCGTATGTGGTATTTTAATATCTAGGATAATCGCTTTGCTCGTTCTCTTGGATTTTTTTCAAATCTTTACTCGTGCGATAATTCAAAGGGATTCTTATACGCAACCAATGTGAGTATACTCGATCCCTTTTACCCCTTTACACTTTGGGATGCAACATGTATAACTATGCAAACAACTTTTAAACTCAATTAAACTTACTCTATCCATGATTAAACATGAAACTAATGTGACTTACTTGTTATTCTCGTATGCTATGTGAACGATTTGGAACGTTATATGCTCATTAACTTTGCTCGCCCACCTTAACAATTATAGCGCTATAGGATTAACGCCCCGCCCGTTATACTCTTGGGTATTGTTAAGTTAAACATTACCACCCCGCTAAACTTTTTGGATTAGGCTCTTTTATGCGTTGTATTCTCGGGTTTGATCATATTGTACGCCAAAATTGCATACTAGTAATCACATATTATGAAACATTTTGGATATGAGCACTTTTTATTCTATTTATGCTATGTAACAAAACTTGTATACTCGCCTTTGCTTTTGCATTGAACTCTATTTTAATACATGTTGCAGGTTAATTGATGAAGTGATATTGCAAGATGAAACAAGATTTAGGGTGGACTAGATACACACCTAGATTAAATCATCTATTTTTGTTGTTATGTTTTATTATGAAACAATGTTGTTATTTTATTTGAACCTTGTATGACAATTAGTCTTGAAATGAAATTTGAATTTAATTAATATTGTCACATAGTGTTATGAAGTCTCTTGCAATCTAGTTTTCGTCTCATCCCGATGTTTCCGCCATCGTTTGGGGTGTGACAGATTGGTATCAGAGCCATAACTATAGGAAATTAGGAGAAGTATGAATGCTTTAACCTAGTCTATAGTTTTAGAGCTTATTCTTATGTTTTGCTTGAAACTACTTGCATGCTACTTTATTTGCTTTTATTTATTCTCTTTTGATCTTTTAAGCATATATATCACTTACGTGTTAACACTTGACATCATATACTTGTTTTATTATGTGTTACTACTTGTTTCATTGTTCTATGCTTTGTGTGTTATTCTTGACATACTTTTATGTGTTAATAATTGTTTCACTATTCCATTTCTTATGTGCTGTTCTTGACATGTTTATACTTGTTCGTCTAATCTTTAACATACACTTTTCCTCATACATTTTACTCGATTATTCTAAACCTGACAACACTCATATTGTACAAATGAGACGAGTTTATCAAAATAGGCGTGAAACCCACAATTTGGTAAACGACTCTCATCCCGCTTGATACTATTTTTTTTGCAAGAAATTCATCATTAAGTTAGGAGTGAAATCCACATCTTAATGGAAATTTCAAATTTTAATTCTAGTGCACCATCGTCAACGTGTCGAAATTTAATGTGACCCGACGAGTGCCAACTACACTTAGGGTACGAATTCGTCAAGTTAGGGGTGAAACCCGCACCTTGTCGACTAGTCCCACTCCTTGATTTTATAAATCCCGCCAAGTCTCGAATTTTCGATTGAATCGGAGCATGTAGTAACCGGAAGGGTGAATACCGTTAACCGACTTGTCGGCGAGAGTATACCACCTATTAGGCCAAAACATGCTTCCCAATTTCAAAGGATCTTCGACCACTTTGGTTAGTCAATGTTCCGTTTGGAACCATCCAAGTTTTTATTCGAACTTGTGCTGTATTATTCTCGATCTTTTATGATGAAACTCCCACTTGTCAATTTTGAACCATTTTCGAGATTTCATTCTTGCACACCCATCATACTATTACTTTTCACACGATTACACATTATTAGCATGCATAATTTCACGTAATTTTATTTACACTTTTGTAACAACGAGTGGATACATATCATCAAGATAGGAGTGATTTTCTTACCTTGACGATTAACTCCACTTCTTTTCTCATCTTACAACGACCTCACCAACGGATTAGGGGTGATTCCCTTACCTAGGTGATCGTTACCGATACTTTCTTTTAATAGACTATATTATGTAAACACGATCATATTTATACCCAATCATTTATCATTAGTCAAATTCCTAGTTATTTCAAAATGCATTGTTATTATAAACGAATTTCTTATTCTACAATCTATTTACATATTGCTAACACACACAAAATTCTTAGCTTTTACCATAAACGCTTATTCCCCGATTTTCAAAATGTTACTTATCAACCTAGTCGGTCTAATAAATCCATTGCCCACAAAATTTCCTATTCAACGTAATTGTTAAAACACGATCATCTCACATCCTTGAACTAGAGATTTTATTTTCAATGGGGAATCAAACCAACTTTTCATACACCCCTATAAAGTATTACAAATATTATTCAATCATTTAGGAAAAACTTCTTTCAAAATCAATAAAGCATTTTATTAAAGACGCTTTTCAACAATCACTAAATTCATGTACCAAAATCCTCTTTTTAAGAATCAACGTTTTCACAAGAACCTCTAAACTCCGAATTTATTCGTTAATGAAAAGTTATATAAAACGATGCAATCTTATTTACTTCTAGAACCTTTCCAACCATTAATGGATGCGTCAAGTGAATTTAAAACACGTGGGCAAGAAAACTTCATAGGAATCAATAATTTTCAACTATATCAATTCTTCAAAAAAAAAAAAACATAGTAGCATTTCCATTCTTTTTACGAAGTACGTTTCACGTAACCAATAGCTGTTTTATACTCCTTTTACATTCACAAACTAGATTCTACATGCCACGACAACTCAATCTATTTTAAACTTCACGTTTTGCTCAAACAACTATATAGGTATATAATTTTACGTGTTTTAGTTTATATCTCACGACAATTTCACATATACCACACATTTTATCTTCATACTCAAAGCTTCTTGGCCTTTCACATGCTTAAATTCGTATGTTATGATTAATACCATATACAAAATCATTATTTCCTACACTCATATCCATATTCGTATTTATATATCTTATGTCTACACTTATATTTATACTTAAACATTTATGTTTATATTCATATTCATATCCATATCTATATTCATACATTTTACACTATACTCATGTTCACGAATTATACATTTACATTATACTTATATCCAAGTTTATATCCATATTAATACAATTATACTTACATTCACATTTATACGTTTACCTTTACACTAATATTCGTATTCATGTTTATACTCATACATCCCACTTATACTCGTATTTATATAATTATGCTTAAACTTATATTCACACTTATACAATCATGTTTACACTCATATACATGCTCATACATTCCATTCGTGCTTAAACATTCATGTTTTACACTTAATTTTCACATTTACATCCATACTCACGCATCTTATGTTTATACTCATACTCATACTCGTATTCATACTCGCATTTATATGATTTATGTTGTACTCATGCCCATATATATACTTTCATTTATACGATTTATGTTTATGCTCACTTCATTCGTTGATGCTCGAATTCGTACTCACATTTATACTCATTTTTCATACACGTTATGCTTATACTTTTACTCATACCCCTGACATGCGTTTTGTGTTTATGCTCACATGCGTGTTTATATTTAAACTTATACTATGCTCATGCTTTATTCATACTCAAAACTTACACATTCGCAACCGTACGCGAGCGAAACCCAAAGGATTCGCTTGCGTTAGTCTTATACTATTTGGAACGCAAACATTCTTATATGTTACATTTCTATACGCACGCAATCTTATCTTTCAAAATTTATGTATACCTTAATTCATACGCAACTAGTACAAGCTATGCGAATCATGCGACGATCAAAATAATCGCGGGTGCACACGGGATTATAGTGATAGGCGTTTGAGAACCATAGAGTGTACTACTGTGTATGGTAAGACGCAGAACGTAACATGACACCGAATACGAGACGGATTCAATATGGTCAAAACATGGTGGATACGCCGCTTGTACATCCTATATATAAGTGTTTTTCACCATGTTGTCAAACTTTCATAAAATGTGCCATGAGAAATTCAGTGTTTTGCAGACTTTTTAGACCTACTACAACTTTAAACGACTCACAAAACGCATTAAATCCGATTATCCACGACGTGACTTCATTCTTAGCACGCTACTTTCGTCTATCTGATACTTATGCCATTCTTAAACTCACATTCATTATCAAAATCAACCGTTTACTTTTATACACCCATTATTCCCAATTATTCTTTGTCTCTTATACGAACCCCGTTCGCAATCAAGTTTGTTTAAACGTTCAAATCCTAATCTACCTCCTTACTTTTAAAACTACCTTTCTATCCTTTATTCATGTGAAAACAATTTCCTTAAACAAACATTATGATCAAGTCTCATCTATTCTCTCTTATGAATCTTTGGATGTCACCTTCTCAAAAGTCTTCCTTTTAGATTTCCAGGACGAAATCTCCTAAAGTAGGGGAGACTGTAACATCCGTCAAAATAGATTCCCAAAATCCGACTCGTTTTGAAAGGATCGAATCCTAACCTTTGAAACCACGGATATTCTTCGCGAATTAAATAACCGTCGAAAGATTTTTATATGGTTAATGACCTGTTTAATTAATTATTTATTTTGTTTAAAAAAATCAATAAAGTAATTAACTAATTAATTTAATTACTTTAAAGGTTATGTAGATAACCTAGTTAGTTATAGGAAATCAAACTCAAACCTAGTTAAGTTAGCTATTTAAGTAACTCCTTAAAGTGGAGGGGCTATTTGTGTATTTACTTGAATAAATAAAATACCCAAACCCTAACCATAGAGAGCATCAGCCGCACCCTCTTTCTCTCCCGATTCCGGTGACCGGAGCTGAATTCCGGCGTCGATCGTTATCTCCGACAAACTCCAGTACCCCCTCATTTCTTCTCCGACGCAGCACCCACCTCAACCATTTGTCTTCTCCGACCGGTTTTCCGGCAAACACAACCAGCCACACAGCCTGTTCTTGTCCATTTGAACGGCCAACAACCACCTTCGGTGGTGGCATACGACGGTGCGAACATAGACGAGAGGGAGGGAGAGACGCGAAGAGAGAAGAGAGACGCGGAGAGAGAGAGAGACGGCTGGAAGGGAGGCTGACACCATTCATGGCGGCGGCGGCGAAGCATCGGCAGAAGTCGTTCCAGCGACGGCGACTGGGTAAGTGGTGGTTATTTTCAGCTCATGTTTGGCCTGATTCTCGATTCGGGTTTGTTTTGTTCAAGTTCGTATGTTGATTCTGATGCGGTTTAGTTTTGGGTTTCGACTCGGGTTCGGTCAAGGCAGTCGACGGGTTCAGATTCGGTTCAAAGTGTGACTTGGGTTCGGTTCAGTCTCGGCTCACGTTCAGTTCGGGTCAGTTTCGGTCCGGTCAAACATGGTCAACAGCAGTCTTGGCTCGGTTCAGATTCGCGTTCGACTCGATTCGGTATATATAATTTCTCATCTCATTGTTACTTGTGTAATCTCTGTCGATATATATTCAATTATAACGTTTCTCGTCATTCAACCAATTGAACCTTTAAGTTTCCTAACCACGGTTTACAATGATGTTTTATTTTAAGTAGTATCTCTGTTCTTTTATAAACTTAGAGCACTAATCTTACTTAAACTATCCTATTGAGTATTGATCATACAGATTAAAATTACAATAGGAATCAAAACAATGAAATTTTGTTTCTGTTCATACCAAATCATGGTCACGGTTCAAACATTATGGGTGATATGTATATTTATGTGTGTGTGGGTGTTACTGTACATAACTATATGGTTTAATATTAAAAGATTTTATAATTCTTTTCTTTTGTACTTAAGTACTTAAAAGGCAAAAACGTAAACATGTCATCCAACAAAAAGAAACAAACACAAATGGTTTCATAATTTTTATGTTTCAACTGTTGATTCCGTCACGGGTTCGACCCGGTCAAACCCGGTTTTGGACGTTCTTTTTTTTTTTTGGTTTTTATTTTTTTTATTATTTGTTTTCTTTTATAATAAAACCCTTAAACTTAATATTAACATTAACAATTAATAGTGTTACTTTTAATTCTTTTTCTTTTACAATTTAACCTTTAAACCCATTAATAACACAAATAAGTATCTATTATTATTCTTTTAGTTATTTTCCCTAAATTGGTTATAACATAAATATATTCTTACAATACTCTCATAACACTAAATGTTAATAATTAGATAAATTATAAATATCAAATTAATTAAATTGTAAAACCTTATATTAGGAATATTATTTAACGAGATCGTATGTGGTATTTTAATATCTAGGATAATCGCTTTGCTCGTTCTCTTGGATTTTTTTCAAATCTTTACTCGTGCGATAATTCAAAGGGATTCTTATACGCAACCAATGTGAGTATACTCGATCCCTTTTACCCCTTTACACTTTGGGATGCAACATGTATAACTATGCAAACAACTTTTAAACTCAATTAAACTTACTCTATCCATGATTAAACATGAAACTAATGTGACTTACTTGTTATTCTCGTATGCTATGTGAACGATTTGGAACGTTATATGCTCATTAACTTTGCTCGCCCACCTTAACAATTATAGCGCTATAGGATTAACGCCCCGCCCGTTATACTCTTGGGTATTGTTAAGTTAAACATTACCACCCCGCTAAACTTTTTGGATTAGGCTCTTTTATGCGTTGTATTCTCGGGTTTGATCATATTGTACGCCAAAATTGCATACTAGTAATCACATATTATGAAACATGTTGGATATGAGCAATTTTTATTCTATTTATGCTATGTAACAAAACTTGTATACTCGCCTTTGCTTTTGCATTGAACTCTATTTTAATACATGTTGCAGGTTAATTGATGAAGTGATATTGCAAGATGAAACAAGATTTAGGGTGGACTAGATACACACCTAGATTAAATCATCTATTTTTGTTGTTATGTTTTATTATGAAACAATGTTGTTATTTTATTTGAACTTGTATGGCAATTAGTCTTGAAATGAAATTTGAATTTAATTAATATTGTCACATAGTGTTATGAAGTCTCTTGCAATCTAATTTTCGTCTCATCCCGATGTTTCCGCCATCGGTTGGGGTGTGACAAATGGTGATTATGGAATTCACTAGATTTAAGCATGATTTTAACATATAATTGTCTAGGGTTCACTCCTAGACACTATATTGTTCCTATTCCTTCCATATAACATTCATGCAACAACAAATTTCGAATTCTCTAAATTCATCCAGAAATTTAAGTTGAGATTTCTTATAAAATTTGCATACCTTATTATCCCTTTGATGAGGAGATCACTAAAATAGGCTCTGATTTTGCTTTGGAACTGATTTAATCCTTCAATTTGAATGATTTGTAAGAACTAGGGTTTGGGGAATGAACTCTTGGTCGCCCCCTTCTGTTTGATCGACAAGACACACACATTTTTGTGTGTTTGGTGTGTAAACTTTGTTTTTATTATTATTATTAGTTTTAGCTTTAACACCTTTAGTCCCTCCATTATCATTAAGTTCCTTATTTAAGGTGTTTTAACCTTCTAGCAAGTAATTTACAAGACTCATGACTAACTGGGTTATTTATTCCCAGTTAGCTTGTTCTTGTTTATTTTATATTTTATAATTCTAATACAAAATTTTATATTTTCGGGGTGTTACAAGTCCACCCCCCTTAAAAAGGGTTTCGTCCCCGAAACCTTCTTTAAGTAGTTGTTTGATTTAGGCCTAACCATCTTAATTTCGTTTTTTTTTTGGACCTTATTTCTTTTAGTCGAAAGTTATTATTTGCCTCGACGCTTGCGTCTTCCATACGTAAGTCCTTATGGACTTTAACTCATGTTCTGTATTTCTTATCTTGCCGCCTACTCGGCCCAATTGTCAACATGTTTATTTTATATTACCCTATTTTGCCAAGTGTTTTATGTAAATCATAACACTATTTTGACCTCGGGTGATTTTGTTGGCTAGACTGATTAGTCATCGTCACCTCCTGCCCCGTTAATTTGGGTTTATCCCTTCGCCATATTCGGAGTTATGTGAGTTTACGATTTTCTATCCCGTATCTCGCGCCACAACCTAATTATATTCTATATCACAAAAACTGAAATCTCTTGTTTAACGTTTATTCTTCCCGACACCTTTAATTTTGTTTATTTTACTGATCCTTTATACAATCACACCCATCAATGTGATCGTCGTTCTTCCCCATAAGGATTTTATTAATTTCATGTTACTTGGATATTTACCCGTATCCAAGTTCCTAATCCATATTTATTGATACTTTATTAAGTTTTCGGGTTCGAGTGTACGCGCACCCCTTCCCATGGTAGTATTTATCATGACTATTTTTGCCTAGGTCCCGCATACTGACTATTGTTTATTTTCTTATACATATTTATATATATTGCTTTTATATAATTTTCTCATTTCACTACTCATATATGACCATATGCAACTATCATTCGCACTCATATCAATTAAAGTCCGTGTTAAAATTGAATTTACAAGAGACATACCCGAAACGACATCAGATTCTATCTTTACTTCGGATGCGGTTAATTGGAAAGATCTGGCCCTTGCCTTTTGTGCTTCCATCTGCACATCCTTCTCATTCTTTTTCTTATCCAACTCCGGGCACTCAAATTTCTTGTGACCCGGTTGGTAGCAATTGTAACAAACCGAAACCTTCCCTGGGCATAGCGAAGCCGTATGCCCTGTCTTTCCGCATATGGGACACGGTTTATCCTTAAAGCGACACTTGCCCTTATGCCCCTTTCCACATACCTTACAGCTCGGCGATCCGCCCTTCACATCCGGCTCCTTTTCCGATTAAGTTGTTCGTGCCTGCTTCGTATGGCTTGGGTTCACATCCTGCGCCCTTCGTTTGCCCCGCTCTACTTGTTTCTTCAATTCAATTTCCCGCTCTCGGGCGGTGTTAATGATTTCAGTGAGTGTCTCGCACTTCGAAGGATTCATAAACTCCTGATATTCGGCACTTAACATATTATAATAATAATATATTTTCTGCTCCTCATTCGTCACTAACTCATCACAGAATCGGATTTTGTCAAGGAAGATACCCATGATCTTATCAATTGATTCACCCTTTTGCCTTAACTGGATGAATTCTTCCTTGATTCTGTTGATGACCGCCTTGGGACTGTGGTGTTTAAGGAATGGTACCTTAAACTCGTCCCACGTCATAGCCTTTGCAGTTTCAGCTCCAATCTCCTTCTTCTTATTATCCCACCAGTCCTTGGCTTGACCTCTTAACTGACCCGTACCGTAAGCTACAAAATCGCTTACGTCACAGTGGGTCCTTTCAAACACTCCTTCAATATCACTTAACCATCTCTGGCATATTATCGGGTCAACCTCTCCGTTGTAGATTGGCGGTTTACACGCCATGAATTCTTTGTACGAACATCCTTTGCGTTCTCCCGATTTCTCTTTCATAAGGTTGACACTGTCTTCCAACCTTTTGACTCGTTCTTCGACTAGTGATAACACCGTGTTTTGAGTTTTGTCTATAAACCCGGATAAACTACCTTCAATTGCCTTCCCTACTTCTTTGGCAATTATCTCTTTCATTTGTTCGGTGCTTGTCGGCACCGGATCATCATCGTTTCTTTCCGTCATCTTTGAAACTGAAATGTTTACATCAATCATTAAACATTTCATTTATAACATAGCTTTATTTGCTTTGGTTTAGCCAAGTTCGTAACTTGCTTTAACCGTTCACATTTGGTGCACTTTCCGGGTTTGAGTGTGTTAACACGCTCTTCCCATGCACATTAATTCGCATCTCATTTCTTACATAAGATAGGATCTACTAAAATAATTAATTAATTCTTACCGGACGATCGATCAAGCTTGAACCGAACACTTTGTTGACAACCTTGAGCTCTGATTACCAACTTGTAACACTCTTCTCGTTTTCATAATATTTTATTATAAACAAAGCCTTAGTAAACCAAAACCTTGATTTTTATATCAAACATAAGGAAATTTTGACTAAGTTAACATTCTAGATAAGTACTACTAGTTTAACAACCCCAAAACAAGTAATTAAGTGTTAACTACATAGACATTGTTTTAAACATATTTAAGTAATCGCGGAAGCTTCAAAAGTTCGTGTTCGGTTCTTCAAACATGCTTGATCACCATCCGGAATGTCCCCAATATCACCTAAAATCAAAACCACATCAAATGTTAGTTTTGATAATGTTAGAATGGGTATAAACAAGTCCCATGGGTCAAAACAACAAAAATTAAACAATTTTTGGAATCAGGGGGCTAGACGCTACGTCTAGGGGCTAGACGCTACACCTAGCCCCTTTTTTGACAGCAAGTTGCTTAAACTGTTGCTGCACATACCCAGCTCAATCTTTTATCAAGTCCCAACTTAAAATTGCCATAACTTATGATCCGTAAGTCCGTTTTTAGTGATTCTTTTTCCTACACGTTCGTAATTAAATTACCGACGTGCCTACCACAATTATTATACCGAAAATCTGGTTTACGAGCTGAATCACTAAAATCTCTATTTAAATATTTGACCCGCTATATTTACACAAATTTTTCTTTCATTACAATAGTAACCTTAAGGCGTTTTTACCCAATATTCGTGGCTTAATATCACCGGCATTTCATTACCAATCCTATGGCTTCATGCTCTTGTGATTTGTCAATGCCAAAAAGATAATTTCAACATTAACACTACTTACTACACAATTATTCGACCCGTTCGGCTCCTTTATGGAATTCTCCATTATAACGACTACCAAACGTTTCTTAGTCGAATCTTGACCTATTAAATCAAATAGTGAACAATATCACGTCAACTAATATTAACCTTTATATCAAAACACTATTATGAACAATTAACACATCTGAATTACATGTTGTAACATAACAAGTTACATACTTTCCTAATTCATCAACATTGGTTTCTAACCATAATTACCCATTCCCGGGCTTGATAAACTTAGCGTATCACGTCTGTTCCATGGTTTACGCTTTTATACTCAATTTCAATGAGTGACGTTTTAGTTACTTCAACACCACAAATTCAACCATTGTTCGACCCGTTTGGTTGTTTAATGGAAACCACCATTTTACAACACGCCAAACTTATTTTAACAAGTATTTGACCCGTTTATTTCTCTAGTGATCTTCGTCACTTCAACTAAATACCAATTTCATATATTATGCTACTTTTAAAGTCTACTAACGAAAATACATAATCTAGCATAACGTAACGAAAATCGTAGTTATGTACCTTCAAAGCACACCTTTCAAACGCGCGTCGCCACCGGCTTGTCCACTAGACGCTCCGGTTTCCTTTCCTATAGAGTTCAACCACAACATGTTTAGAACTCTTTTCTTAACATATATCGCATAGTTTGACAAAACTTTACAAATATGCGTTTTAACTCAAATTTCAGTTTTTAAGCCTTCTTTGAGGCATTTTTACAAACACCTTAAGGGCATAATTTCTCAAAATTTATAATCAAGTTCATGGCTTGTTATTTGGCCAATATTAGCATCAACTAAGCATGTTCATATCAATTTTCACATCATCAACATCTGAATTTACTACCTAGAATTCAAATTATACTAGAACAACAATCAAATTCTAGTGTTTAACCTGCTCCTACAAAACCCACTTATCACCTTCAATGGTGATTATGGAATTCACTAGAATTAAGCATGATTTTAACATATAATTGTCTATGGTTCACTCCTAGACACTATATTGTTCCTATTCCTTCCATATAACATTCATGCAACAACAAATTTCGAATTCTCTAAATTCATCCAGAAATTTAAGTTGAGATTTCTTATAAAATTTGCATACCTTATGATCCCTTTGATGAGGAGATCACTAAACTAGGCTCTGATTTCGCTTTGGAACTGATGTAATCCTTCAATTTGAATGATTTGTAAGAACTAGGGTTTGGGGAATGAACTCTTGGTCTCCCCCTTCTGTTTGATCGACCAGACACACACACACACATTTGTGTGTGTTTGGTGTGTAAACTTTGTTTTTATTATTATTAGTTTTAGCTTTAACACCTTTAGTCCCTCCATTATCATTAAGTTCCTTATTTAAGGTGTTTTAACCTTCTAGCAAGTAATTTACAAGACTCATGACTAACTGGGTTATTTATTCCCAGTTAGCTTGTTCTTGTTTATTTTATATTTTATAATTCTAATACAAAGTTTTATATTTTCGGGGTGTTACACAAGCGATTCCCACAGGGTGGTGATAGGTACAAGTAGGGCAAGCTGGGTGAGGACCAGTATATGCACGCTTTGCTGGCGGTGCGTTGGTGACCGGTGCCGCTACTTGGCGGTGTTGAGGTTGCTGTGGTGCTGGTACTGTTTGGAGCGGAGCTGCAGTGATCACACAGTTCTTGTTGCTGGAACTGTTGTTCTTTCTCTTGCGTCTCGAGAGCTTGGATGACTGAGGTGCGGTAGTGGTTTCAGCGGTTGGAACAGCGGTGGCCTGATGCAGATTCTTGGAGGCTTTTTCCCAGTAACCAGACTTGACTCGCTTGTCGTTGATCTCAGCAGTGAGTAAGTAGGTTTCCTCAATTGTTGTTGTCTTTGCAGCTTGAACGAAATCAGCCACGCAATCCAGAAGTGCACGGATATACTTCTTGATGGTGATTTCGGGCGTAGTCACTTGGCCTGGACAGATAATACTCAACTGCTTGAAGCGAGCAGTCAAAACAGCGTTGTCACCATCTTTCTACTTGATATGCTAGAATTCGTCCTCCATCTTTTGGCGCTCGTGGGGAGGGCAGAACTCTTGCATCATAACGTCCTTCAACTCATCCCACGTCAGCCCGTAAGTTGCATTATTTCCGCATTTGTTTCTCTCGGTCATCCACCAATCTAGTGCTCGGGATTGGAAGACGCCAGTTGCATTCAGAGTACGAAGATTGTCAGGACAGCCACTCTGGCGCAGGGTGACTTCGATAGATTCAAACCATTGGAACATGGCCGTAGGACCATCTTCGCCGGTAAACTCTTTCGGGCCGCAGGCTTTGAACTGCTTGAAACTAAAAGCAGCTTTAGGAGCATCACTCCTGGACTCTTCAGAAGATTTGCTAGTATTTTCATTCAGCTCACTAACAATCTGGGGAATAACTTTCGCCATTTGCTTAGCGACGAGAGCGGAGATGCATTTGTCATCATGATTGCGTCGAGCTGATCGGGAGTGAAATGATCCAAATGACGACATTGTCTGCAATAGACAGCGCCATAGTATTCAAAACACAATTTCGACTAGTCCTAGTATAGTCTAGCGATTCACCATAAAGCTTAGGAACACGTAGCCACATAAACACAGAATCACATCAGCACCAAAATCACAAAATCACATAGGCACGTAGACACATAAGCCCATAAGCACGTAAGCACACATAAGCTAACCTAACACATATGTTGCGTGTATTCACCTATCCTTCTCAACAGCATATAGCGATTAGGTATAGCGATTACGATTTTGCGAGTACACAGCGAGTAGTATAGTGAGCATAGACCAGCGATTTGTTGTTGTGGTATGAATTGTGTGTGTTTTGGCGGAGCGAGAAACGTGGAATCAAAACCATCAGTACCACTGTACTGTTTATCTCATAACGCTAACAAATCACCGTATAAATCACATAAATTTCACATAAAATCGATAAACCACAGAGTAGGCGGCAGCAAATCCAGAATCGAAACACATAAAATTCGAGGATAGATTGTCTTAGGTGCGAGACGTCGACTACCCAAAGTGGTTCGACTATTCACAAGGACCTTAAGTCCACACTTTGACTTTCTGGACTGTGCTCTCGCTTCAATTTGAGTGTTCGGCACCCATCCTTCCAGTCACAGTGTGACTTCAATTCGTTGTTGTCCGTCGAGACTTTGGTGAGAGTTTTGTAAAAACCACATTAGAGAGTAGAACAAGTCATCAAGGTTCGGGTTTCACCCCTAACTTAGTGACTACATTCCTGTTTGTGTGATGGAATCACGAGATAGATGAGGAGAATTTGCATCGAAGTATGGATTTCACTCCTAATTCAACGCAATTCCTCTTGTTTATAGTAAAAATAGCAATTCGAACGAGTGATCCGGTCGAGAGTTTGCGGTTTTCACACCTAATCTTAACCAGACCATACATTTGTGTGTATAACGAGTATGCGATGTTCACGCAAGTGTGTAGTGTACAACGAGTTCGAGCGATAAATAGCGAGTAAGCTCATACAAAGCCACTACTGGGCGTGCACAAGTTGGCCTGTTGGTACTTAGACTATAGACTAGGTCGTTTCTAAGACATCGACCCGGACTAGGTCAAGTCTTGCCTAATTCCCTATAGTTATGGATCTGATACCAATCTGTCACACCCCAACCGATGGCGGAATCATCAGGGCGTGGCACTGAGCGAAACAGATTGTCCAGGAGTTTCCATAACAACTACGATTACCAATTATTTAAACATCACGTCCCATACCATGACATAACAAGTAGCATAGTTATTACAAACAAATCAAAGACAAATTGTTCTGTTTCGACAACTCAGATTTCAAATAAATAAATTGTTCGTTGGTTTCTAGACTCTCCTAAGCTCAATTCCATTAAATAGCAAGCTCGTATCCTAAGCACCTGTCACATACGTTAAAATAAAGGTCAATACACATAGTGTAAAGGTGAGCATACAAGTTTAATAGTATTAGTAGAGTTTGAAATCGTTTACGCATAACCAGCATGTACAACATATAATGTGAAGCATGTAAGCTATCGACAAAGATCCTATCAATACCAATGACTGCGATTTGACTGCGAGTAGTGAGTGCGCATCACATGTTCGCCACTGCGAACACGTGAAGTAAATGTCCTTAATAACCCCTGAGTGAAAAGGTGCTGAGTCCAAACAAATAGTACTATCGTTGCTAAGGCAGGTAGACAGCAGTCAATGTGTAAACATAACAAACAGGCATTCATCGAGTCACGTATAACATGCAATATAGGTTAGCGTTTAAATAGTGTTTGCGTTGTGTGTTCGATGTGATTTAGAATAAGTAACGTATGTAACACCCAAAAGTGCATAAAGCAAAAAGGGATCGAGTATACTCACAGCGATGGTAATGGATTGAAAGGAGCGCTAGAGTGATTAGCCTGAACAGTTAACAATAGCATAAGCGAAAAGTGGTGCGTAAAACGATGAAAAAGTAACCAAGTGTCAGATGGAAATCCTATCGGATGGCCATCCGATCGGATCGCCATTCGATTGGATTGACATTCGTTGGTAAGGATGTGTTTGTGTATGATGGCTTTGAAGTTTTCGTTGTAGCATGTTGAAAACAGAGAAGTATCTTTACCCTTCAGGTCGATCGATCGAACGGTCGTTCGATCGGATAGCGATCCGATTGGCAGGACACTTAGTGAGAACAAGTTCACAGTAGGATTGTCACTCGATCGGATGGCAATCCGATCGGATAGCAATCCGTTGGAAACTACTGTTCTTTGAAAAAGATCAAGTACCAAAGTTCCAAACGTCACACGATCGGATGGTCGTTCAATCGGACGGCAATCCGATCAGACGGCAGTCCGTTCGACGTCCAGTCCTTTGAAACCTGGAAATGTGTTAAGTGTTTGGAAGCTCAAGTGCAGTCCGATCGGATGGCCAGTCGATCGGATGGCTATCCGATCGGACGACAATCCGTCCCGACACATCTTGTCGTCTTGAACTTGGTCATTTTTGAAAGTTTGTGGTTTGTTCGAGATGGTTTGACGACGTATTAAACAACAGAAACCCCATCTTGACCCAAGTGATCCGATCGAACAGGGATCACCCTAGTCCGACCAGTTAATTGTTCGAGACGGTGGTTCATGCTTAACCCGAAATCAGTTGTCCCGTGGATAGAATTCAGATCTCGAACCAACACATCACTAAGAAGGAGTAGAAGGTCAAATCGAGCTCCGATCCTATCGGTTTTGAGTGCATTGAGTGTAAAAGAGTTGAAAAAAAGTTGGATAACCATCTTTCAATCCTTTTAACCATGAATATGTGTAGATTTATGCGAAAACATTGATTAATCTTGTGGAAATCTTTCGGATCTAAGTTGTTCTTGGTGGAATGAAGCCAATCCTTGAAGTTCATAGGAACTTCATGATGACAACACCCTAGAACACCTCAAATCCGGTGATTTCACGGTTAAAAGTTAAGATTCAAAGATGAAAATGATGAAGAAGTGTGTGTAGATCATAGAAGTACAAGATTTAGGTTGAAAACTTACAAGAATCGCGAGAAATCGAGAGAAATGAGTGCTTGAGTGCGGCTGGTCGAAGGCTTGAAAGCAATTTAGCTTGATTTACAAAATCAAAGGCTTGAGTTACAAACTCGTGCTCTAAAGGATGAGGTGCGAGTAAGGTCGTTCAATCATTAACTACACAAATGGCCCAGCTTGCAACCGAGATAAAGGAACTGAAGCAGAACAGTGGGAAATTACCAAGTGATACAACAACAAATCCCGCTCATCAAAAGAAAGGCAGCCCAGTCGGCCAGGTAAGTACTTTACGTAGTGGTAGGAATTATCAAAAGGTCAACACCTCACCACAGCCCGTTGATGGTGTGGTGGAGGATTTAGGTGAAAATGGTGAGAGTGATGATGAGTCGGAACCAAACATCGTTAAAAATAATGGTAAAAACACCCGTGCTACAACTTCTGAGCCAACCAAGGCTAAGGAAGGGGAACCGATTCTACCTCCCTTTCCCGAAGCCTTGAAGGATCCGGGTAATACAAAGATAATCAATAAAAGGGGACCTCAACCGGAGGAAATTTTAGAGGTATTTAAACAAGTGAAAATCAACTTACCCTTAATTGACGCCATTAAACAGGTTCTGGCTTATGCTAAGTATCTTAAGGATTTGTGCACTCAAAAACGACAGCACAAAGTCCCTAAAAAAGTTGATCTCACTGCTATAGTTAGTGCCGTAATGAATGGGGTCCTTCCACCTAAGCTACGAGATCTCGGGATGCCTTTAATTTCATTACAAGTTGGTGATTTTAAAATGAGTAGGGCGTTGTTGGATCTCGGAGCTAGCGTGAGTATCCTTCCGGGAAGCTTGTACGACCAATATGATGTTGGTCCACTGCGTCGTGCCGACACAGCTGTTGTGTTGGCATATTTGACCCCTAAGCTTCTTCGAGGGATAGTTCACGATGTGATAGTTAAGGTGGAAGAATTCTACTTTCCTGTTGACTTTTTGGTGCTTGACTATGTCTCTGCTGATCAAGTCAATCAACCAAATGTTATCTTGGGCCGACCTTTCTTAGCCACTACACATGCTCAGATCGATTGTCGCACCGGCACTGTCATCATGACATTTGGCAATAGAAAGGTCCGATTGAATGTGTTTTCTAACGTTTCTGCATGTTTCAAAGTGATGAATGTTTCATGGCAGATATCATAGATGGATGCTATCCTCATATCGAGGATGAGATGCCCAAGTTTTGTTTGTTTTGTGACAGGGTAGAAGAAAATCACATGTGTGATTTGGAAGAGGAAGTTTGAAAGATGGAGGCGCAAGCGATGCAAAAGAGAAGGCCGCCATGGTCCCATCAAGTGGAGAGCCTTCCGGCTAAGATTTCATCAGGGTTGAAACCGTCACTGATCAGCCCACCAAAGGTAGAGTTGAAAGAGTTGCCCGCACGTTTAAAGTATGCGTTTTTAGGATAGGAGCAGACTCTCCCGGTAATTATCGCAGCTAATTTGGAGAAAGAACAAGAAGAAGCACTACTGAAGGTGCTGAAGACCCATCGAGCTGCGATTGGGGGGACTCTCGCTGATTTAAAAGGTATAAGTCCTTCCATTTGTATGCATAAAATTATTACAGATGCAGATGCGAAGACTGCACGGGATACACAAAGGAGGCTTAATCCTAACATGCGAGAAGTAGTAAAGAAGGAGGTAATCAAGTGGTTGGACCATGGGATCATATATCCCATTTCAGATAGTGCATGGGTGAGT
Source organism: Helianthus tuberosus (assembly GCA_030545235.1). Lineage (NCBI taxonomy): Eukaryota > Viridiplantae > Streptophyta > Magnoliopsida > Asterales > Asteraceae > Helianthus > Helianthus tuberosus. The sequence goes on along the minus strand of CM060424.1, from coordinate 55,369,006 downwards.
CCAACCCAAACGGTACCGAAGAAAGCAAGCATCCAAATTGTCAAGGGTGATAATGGCGAGCAGATAGCCACGCGGCCGGTAACCGGATGGCGGGTATGTATTGACTACCGGAAGCTAAACGCTGCCACATCAAAGGATCACTTTCCTTTACCCTTTATTGACCAGATTGTCAAGAAATTATCAGCTCGGAAATTTTACTGCTTTCTTGATGGTTATTCAGGGTACAATCAGATTGCTATCCACCCTGATGACCAAGAAAAGACCACCTTCACATGCCCCTATGGCACATTCGCATTTAGGCGAATGCCATTTGGGCTGTGCAATGCCCCGGCCACCTTTCAAAGGTGTATGATGAGCATATTCTCGGATATGGTCGGGGATGCCCTAGAGATATTTATAGATGACTTTTCAGCCTTTAGGTCATCATTCGACACATGTTTAGATGAATTATCTAGCGTATTAGAGAGATGTGTCCAAACGAATCTAGTGCTCAGTTGGGAGAAGAGCCATTTTATGGTTCAAGAGGGTATAGTGTTAGGACATGTCGTGTCAAGTAAGGGGATAGAAGTTGATAGAGCAAAAGTGAGAGTCATTTCTAATTTACCTCCCCCGACTAATGTGAAGGGCCTTCGTTCCTTTTTAGGACACGCCGAATTTTACCGTAGAATTATTAAGGGCTTTAGTGTTATAACGAAACCTTTATGTAATCTATTGTTAAAAGATGTTCTGTTAGGATCGAAGGCCATCATGATTGTGTTTGTTTGTATGATTTGAACAATGAATGAATATGAAACAATGTAAAGTGTAGCGGAAATGAATAACAAACTTTGTAGACACAATCAAGGGAGAAAATAGTTTGATAAACATTTGCTTTTCATAGAGTCGAAAGATTACAATTCAAAGCAAAAGATTACATTGCAAGCTTACAAACTAAGCTCCCCCTCAGCCTGATACTACAGTGGTTGGTTGCACAAGATGAAAGGATTGAATTGAGGAGAAGAACTCACTCAAAACGATCAAATGTAACAGTACAGAGTACTGTTCCATTTATAGACAATCCAAACCGCTGAGGCATCTCAGCTGACGTCACCATGAAAGCGACGTCTAACAGCTTAACAACCTGTATCTACTGTTCTTATACAAACACTGCTAAACCTTAACTACTGACTATACATGAAACAGATGATATCCTAAACTACTGCTCTCTTTTTATGTCAGTGCTTTCCTCAAGGTTGATCAGTCCTTGATTGGGCAGTGCTTTGTCATCAGTAGATTGTACCAGCAGTGTTTTCTTCTCAGCAGTTTTCTGGCTTTATCAGTAGTTAGAGGAACATCAGCAGTTGTATCCGGGCAGTGGATGTAAGCATGGCCGCCCCTGAGAATTCGTGTACCCTGTTCGAGCTCGAAAAAATGTGCCCTTAGGCCTTAACGAAATTGGGTATTTTGCTCACTAAAGGTCTAAACCTAATGCCAAAGGGGTTAATAATTAATTTAAACCATAAGAATAGTTTTGTAAGAGGACCTATGTTGGTGTTTGTATGTGTGTATCCTATTAAAAAAACATTTTACGTATACATGTCGGGTTTTTTTTAATAAAAATGTGCCCCTCGAAATATCGGGCCCTGGCCGGTGGTCCTCCCCGCCCACCCGCAGGGCCGGCCATGGATGTAAGACCATCAGATGTTATAATCACCTTCAAGGGAGAAGACTTAGTGTAAACTGCTGCTTATTGTGAATCCACTGTCATGATCCGGTTTTGGCTTTCATTATCTGTTCCTCTGGCAGGGTTCAATCCCAACAATCTCCCCCTGGAACAGATAATGCCAAAACCCTTCATTATTCTGGATCTTTATTCCTCATCAGAAATTCCTTAGCTTGTCTTTTAAACTCTGCTTCAAAGTCTTTGAAACTTGAGTCATCCTCATCCCTGCACAGTGAAAGTTCAAGGAGATCCTGCAAATCTTCAACACCAAGGCCTAGTGCTTCTTTCCTTGATATGTACTTCACTTCGCCATTGGATCTGACCAGAGTCAATACGTGGGTCTTTTGATCAGACATCCACTTTAGTACTTTTGAACCCAATGGGTTTCTTGGGAGAGATTTATTTTCTGATGAGCTTTGAGATTTTGGCCTTGAGAAAAATTGTAAAGCAGTATCCTTAACTTCAGACATTCTTTTGAAAGCTTATTCTATGACTTTATTTGCTGCAGCTATATCTTCTGCAACTTCTTTGTCAATTTGCTCTTGTGTCTCTTGTTGATCAAGCTCACTGTCTGAGATATCTGCTGAAATGTTTGGTGATGCAGGTTTGGTTAGTACCTTTTTGAAAAGGTTTTGAAGGCTCACTGAACTATCTTCTTTTAGACCCATTTTCTTGATGGCTTCTGTGAAGTACTCAGCTTCCTTTTATTTTTCTTCTTCACTGGTCAGCAGCTTCCCTTTCTCTTGGTTTATCACAAGGCTCGGGCTAACTATTGATGTGATCAGTGTTTTGAGAGCATCCAGCTATTGTTCTATCTTGTTGTAGTCTGGCCTTTTAGAAGTGCCTGAGATTGTTATCTTTCTTTTCTTCAGCCGTTCATAAGCCTCATCGGTATACTGCTTTGTCCATTTTGCTATGGCTTCAGCAGTATCCACCTTAGCATCTATCAGTTCCTGCTTTTTCTTTTTGTATTCAGAAGTAAGATCAGCAATTAGCTTTTTGTACTTATTCCAATTTGGAGCTGTCTTCTTCTTACTTGGATCATTTTTAATCCATTCAATCATGTTAGCTTCATGCTTTAAAGCGATTATTGGCCATTCTTCAAACTGCTTTTCATCAGCTGAATAGAATTTTTCTTTCATTATATATGCAAGATACTCTTTTCTTATTGCTTTTCGTTGATCTGCCTTTTCTTTGCTTAGATCGTGTGCAAAGTCTTCCATTAGCTTGACCTTTGTGAGCAAGAGTACCATTCTTTCGGCAATGGCTTCATCACCTTCATCTTTGCATTCAAGTTTAGCTCGAATCCTTGCCTGCCTTGCTTTTAATTCGAGATATTCATCCATGTTTTCTGGGACTATGAAGCCAATGAGGGAAGGGAATCTTCTATTTGAAGGATCTTCCTCGGTGTAAAATTGTCTCATCTCATTTTTCACAGCATCTAGTTCCAGTGGATATTTCGCGGCAACAGGATCATATTTCTCATCAGTGACTTGAGTTGTTTCTCTTTTTCTTTTGTGGAGCTTTACTGATGAAGAGGATTTTAGTTGTGATGCAGGAATGATAAGAGCAGTTGTGGATGGTTGACAAACAGCTGTTGAAACAACTGGTGTTTCAACCTCTGTTGTCATTACAACTACTGATGTGTTAGTAGATGTCTTCTGCTTTTGAGCAGGGGTTGAAGGTGATGAGGTAGTTTTTGATGGTGGTGATGGTGGTGGTGAATCATCAGGTATGAAAAATCCTTCTCCTTTTTATTGTAGGAGAGGCTGATGATGTCTTGGATGGCTCAGTGGTTTGAGATTGAATGGCAGTGGTTTGTGATTGACTAACAGTTGTTGAAACAACTGGTGCTTCAACCGCTGTTGTCATTACAACAGATGTTGTAACATCTGTTGTCTTCTGTTTTATCACAGGAGGTAATGGTGGTATGGCAGTGGTTTTGGTGGTGTGTGGTGAAGTTGTGTGTGTTGATGAGATGACAGCTGTTTGGCTACTGTTAGCGGTTTTTGTAACTACTGCTGTATCAGCTGTTTGGATGGAAGTTTGAGATTTTAAATCTTTTGAGGGTTTAGATGGCTGTTTTCCTTGTTCTGGTTCAACATACAGACCATCTTCAATTCCCTTTTTCTTCAACTGTTTGATATTCTCCCCCTTTTTGGCATTATCTGCAAGAGGGTTATCCATAAAAAGGATGGTAGAGGGAACTTTTCCAGATGTGCTTTGGAGATGAGCCTTGATAGCTTTGATGTCTGCTTGAGTATCTTTAAATCTCGATTCCACCATGTTTGTCAGCATTTTCACATGTATTTCATGCTGCTGATCAGCCATCTGTTTTTGTTTTTCAAGTAAGGGCTGGAAAATATTCCACAGCTCATTTGGAGTAGGTGCAGGTTGTGCAGATGCTTGAGCTGGAGCAGCAGTGGATTGTGCTTTTTGAGCTTTTAGCAGGTGCTGCACCATATCCTTTATCTCAGTAACTGATGTTTCAAGTTTTTCAACTCTGCCCGTCAATTCCTGATATTTTGAATCATCACCCACTTTAATAGGATCATCTGAATCCCCACCAGCAGTGGTTGTACCAATGTGCGACTTAGGAACAGAGTCCCAAAAATCACCCATTGATGCTCCTTGTTCTTGGTACTGGGGACTTCTTTCTTCAGCACTTGATAAACCTTTGATGGTACCAGTGGTTAGAACCAACTCACTGGTGGTTACCGATGGTGCTATGGAAGAAATTGCCTTCAAGGGAGTCTTACTAATGAAACAACTGTCCAACTGAAGATCTGTTGATCCATCAGTTGTAGTTGTTGCTCCACTTGAACTACCACCGAGAGTTACTTGTAACTCAGGGGGTGTAACCTCCTCAGTTGTTGCTGGGATAGCAGAGGTATAAGCATCAGACCCAGTCACTTGTTGGAGTGTACTCTCTTTGATGAGTGATTGAGAGGAACTGGTTTGTGTCTGAGCTATAACAACTGCATGCAACAAAGGTAGCATGGATTGTGGTAATATTATTGGTGAGGGTATGGGAGTTGAAAGAGACATGTCCTTGGGATCAGGACTGAGGAAGATGGATCCGATTGAATCCAGAGCTTCATATTGTGGGGTCCCTGTGCTTACAACCTGATCCTTTTGTGAGGATGCAGGAGGAGTATGAGGCAAAGGTGGAGATTTTTCTACCAACTGCTGTGAGGAAGTAGCAGCAGTGGTTTGTGGTGACATTTGTGTTGTCACTGGCATTTGCTCTGGGATCTCATCTTCCAGAGTTGCCTTTGTTTTGGGTTTGGGGGGTTTTCTGGATGTTTTCTTTTTGGTCTTTTTGGTAGTGGCAGGTGTGGGTTTCAAGGCAGTGGTAGTGCTGCTATGATCACCTGGAGCAGTGGGCTCGGCAGCAGATGTCTGAGGAGCAGTGGTAACTGCTAAATTCTGCTCAGACACCTCTTCTTTTGTTTTTATTGGTGCCAACATTCTAGTGAATGTTTCAGGTGTTAAACTTTTTATTTGAAAATAAACACCTTGTTTTAGCAAATTTTCATTTTCTTTTTCAAATTTTTGTTTAAAATAGTAGCTTAGAAACCTTGGAAAGAGTAAAAATGCTTTGCTATCAACATTCTTTACCAAGTCATTGAAGATTTCCTGAGAATAGTTGTAATCTTTATTATTTAAAATAGCATAGCCCAGGCATTGAATCTTCAATGGTATTTTGTTAAACGCTGTTGTTTTATTTGAAACACACATCAAAAGTGTGTGAAATAAAAATCTGGGTGCAGACGGGAAGTAACCTTTTTGTAAGGTATCTACCTTTTATTGTTCTGCATACCCTCTTTTCAGAAAATCAGTTTTCAACTCGGCTTTATCAAAAGAAGTTTTACCTTTCTGATCATCGAGTTTAAAGACTTCTGAGATTGTTTGTGGAGTGATTTGGATCGCTTTACCCTGTATCGAGGAGTTGATGGCTACTACTTTATCGTCTTGTTTCTCAAGCGTAGCATTTTTCCAGAACTCTCTCTGGGTTTGCAAGTAAATGGGAGCGTCTGTTGTTATCAAAGTTTTGTACTTTGATTCAGATAAGGTGTCAATGATGGAATCGAAGGTGTGGTTGTTTGTGGGTTTTGTGAGTAAACCCACATAGTTATGAGGAGATTTGTATGGTATTTCAACGGATTCAGCGGCCGTTTGAGCGACCTCTTTTGAAGATGATGGTGATTTTGATTTTGATTTTGATTTCGATTTTGATTTCGTCATTTTTGATGAAGAAGATCGAAGAATGCTTTCAGAAGGAAGGTTGGAAACCGCTTTGAGAAAAGAATTTTAGAATTCAATTCGACAATGTAAAACCCTGTTTGGGGTTTTGATCAGGGTTTTATTTAGGGAAAAGAAAAATGGATGCTGATGTGGCAGCGGTTACAAAGATCTGAAGGCTAAAAACAGACCACGTGTCAACCTCTGATGAAGTGGATGAATAATGGAGAACAGTTGTTTTGAAAGCCACTGATGAAGCAAAGGTAGAGTTGAAAGAGTTGCCCGCACGTTTAAAGTATGCATTTTTAGGAGAGGAGCAGACTCTCCCGGTAATTATCGCAGCTAATTTGGAGAAAGAACAAGAAGAAGCACTACTGAAGGTGCTGAAGACCCATCGAGCTGCGATTGGGGGGACTCTCGCTGATTTAAAAGGTATAAGTCCTTCTATTTGTATGCATAAAATTATTACAGATGCAGATGCGAAGCCTGCACGGGATACACAAAGGAGGCTTAATCCTAACATGCGAGAAGTAGTAAAGAAGGAGGTAATCAAGTGGTTGGACCATGGGATCATATATCCCATTTCAGATAGTGCATGGGTGAGTCCAACCCAAACGGTACCGAAGAAAGCAGGCATCCAAATTGTCAAGGGTGATAATGGCGAGCAGATAGCCACGCGGCCGGTAACCGGATGGCGGGTATGTATTGACTACCGGAAGCTAAACGCTGCCACATCAAAGGATCACTTTCCATTTATAGACAATCCAAACCGCTGAGGCATCTCAGCTGACGTCACCATGAAAGCGACGTCTAACAACTTAACAACCTGTATCTACTGTTCTTATACAAACACTGCTAAACCTTAACTACTGACTATACATGAAACAGATGATATCCTAAACTACTGCTCTCTCTTTATGTCAGTGCTTTCCTCAAGGTTGATCAGTCCTTGATTGGGCAGTGCTTTGTCATCAGTAGATTGTACCAGCAGTGTTTTCTTCTCAGCAGTTTTCTGGCTTTATCAGTAGTTAGAGGAACAGCATCAGTTGTATCCAGGCAGTGGATGTAAGACCATCAGATGTTATAATCACCTTCAAGGGAGAAGACTTAGTGTAAACTGCTGCTTATTGTGAATCCACTGTCATGATCCGGTTTTGGCTTTCATTATCTGTTCCTCTGGCAGGGTTCAATCCCAACATGTTCCATTTGAATTCGATGATAAATGTCTAAATGCTTTTAATGTATTAAAGGAACAATTGGTACAAGCCCCAATCTTGCAATCACCCGATTGGACAAAACCGTTTGAAATAATGTGTGATTCAAGCGATTTCGCTATTGGGGCTGTACTTGGCCAACGAGTAGATAGAAACTCGATCGTTATCTACTACGCAAGCAAAACCCTCTCCGATGCTCAGTTGAATTATACCATAAGGGAGAAGGAGTTGCTTGTCGTTGTTTATGCTTTGGATAAATTCCGGTCTTATATTTGTGGAAGTAAAGTAATCGTTTACTCTGATCATAGTGCAGTCAGGTATCTAATGGAGAAAAAGGACGTCAAACCGAGACTGATTCGGTGGGTCCTACTATTGCAAGAGTTTGATCTCGAAATCAGAGACAAGAAAGGGTGTGAAAATGTAGTTGCTGACCATCTTTCACGACTACCAGTTGAAGTGGAGGAATTCACACCCGAGATCAATGAGCACTTTTCTGATGAGTTTATAATGGCTGCTAGCTCCGGACCCTGGTATGCTAACTTTGCAAATGATCTTGTTTCAGGTACGATACCAGATGCGTGGAACAAGCGAAGGAAGCAACAATTCCTATCGCAGGTGAATAATTATATTTGGGATGAACCAGATTTGTTCCGGATTGGTGCTGATCAGATTATTAGAAGATGTGTGCCCGAGACAGAATTCTTGGAAGTATTACAGCATGCTCACTCATCTGCATGTGGCGGTCACTTTAGCGGGCAAAAGACAGGCCATAAAGTTCTTAAAGTGGTCTTAATTGGCCAACCATGTTTAAAGACACTTTTGAGTTTGTTAAACATTGTCCTAATTGTCAAAAGATGGGTGGGATTTCAAAAAGGGATGAAATGCCGATGCAACCAATTTTGGTTGTTGATATTTTTTATGTTTGGGGGATTGACTTTATGGGACCGTTTCCCAATTCGAATGGTAATCTATACATTTTAGTGGCAGTAGATTATGTTTCAAAGTGGATTGAAGCAATTGCCACTAAGACAAACGACCATACCGTTGTTTGCAAGTTTGTTCATTCAAACATTTTTTCTAGGTTCGGGATTCCTCGGGTGATCATTAGTGATGGAGGATCCCATTTTAAAAACTTTAATTTTGGCAAACTCTTAAAACGGTATGGCGTTAACCATCGAATTGCTACACCATATCATCCACAAACGAGTGGACAGGTTGAAGTGTCAAATAGACAAATTAAAGAAATTTTCTAAAAGACGGTGCGAACTGATCGTAAGGATTGGTCATCTAAATTGGATGACGCCTTATGGGCATATCGCAACGCTTATAAAACTCCTATCGGCACTACACCATATCGTTTGGTGTATGGAAAGGGCTGTCATTTACCCCTAGAGATTGCACATCGTGCATTGTGGGCTGTTAAACAAGTGAATACTGATTATTCTGATGCAGGTGCCCACAGGTTGTTGAAACTAAGCGAACTAGAGGAATTATGCAATGAGGCGTACGATACCGCAGCCGCATACAAGGATAAGATGAAAGCGGTGCACGACGCAAAGCTGAGGCGTTTGGTGTTTGCGGTAGGTCAAAGAGTTTGGTTATTTAACTCTCGTCTTAAGCTTTTTCCAGGTAAGCTAAGAAACAAATGGACCGGACCTTTCGTTATTACACGAGTCGGACAATACGGAGATGTGGAAATCGGGAATCCGAAAGACCAACGAAGACAAGTAGTTAATGGTCATCGGCTGAAACTGTATCTAGACGGTGATGATTTGAATCCATTACCAGAGGAGGTGAGCTTTCTTGAAGGTTCACCGGAATATACGACCGACTGAGGGTCATGAGTAGTCCGGCTGAAGACTAAAACTTAGCGCTACCGGGAGGCAACCCGGATGTTCGATACATATTTCCTTTGTTTTTGTTTATTTGTTTTTTGTTGTTTTTAAATGGTAAAACAGTTTGTTTGTGAGTATACCCACAGCTTCAAGCACGTGTGGGGACGTTGAGACTGCCCAGGTACATTTCTGAATTAGGTTGTGTGTCGAGGACGACACGAAATTTTTAAGGGGTGTGGAGCGGGTTAGTATTTGATATATATATTCGATAGGAGAAATAATTAAATAAACAAGTTTCATAAGCTCATACTACAAAACACAACTTTTCAACCATTTAAAAAAAAATAGGTGGACCGTAAGCTACGGGTAGGAAACCGTAGCCTACGGTTGTAAAGTTCTGTGTGCACACCTACATGTAACTGTAAGCTATAGATGGATAACTGTAGCCTACGGTCAAGGATAACAAAACAGATAAACAAACAGAAAGTTCAAACCGTAAGCTACGGTTTAAAGACCGTAGCCTACGGTCGCTATTGAGCAGCGATAGGTGGATCCGGGTTGGGGTCTATTTGACCCGAAATTCTTTTAAAAACTCTGAATTTTCAAATAAATAAAATATCTCCACTCTGTTATGTTAGATCTATTTTTTTATTCACCACAAAAGTCCCCAAATCTCACCATCATCTTCTTCATAAAAAAAACCCACAACCTCCATAACCATTTTCTACCCCCAACCTTCATAAAATCTTCATTCCTTCACTAAATCGAGTGATTCAAGAGCCTAACTTGGCTATTTTTTCGAGAGGAAAACCTCCCTACCCTTGGTTTATCCCAAAAACGCCCAAATTTGCACGAATCAGATCGAGCTCGAAGAACCCTAAAATTCAAATTTGGGGCTTTTTGCTCAAACTTCATAAGCAAGCTATTTAAGTGTTCTCTAGCCCTTCTAAACTAAAAAGGTATGATTTTTCCTACAATTTTCCTCTGATTTGATGAAGTCAAGGTAGTTTTGTTATGCTCATGCTTTGTTCATGTTTAGATAGTCATTTAATGGTGGAATGGACATGTAATGATTCATGAAATTGTGATTTTATCTTGGTTAATGAATTAAAATGGGAAAATTTGTTACATGAGGGGTCGTGATTTTATCTTGGTTAATGAAAAGGCCTTCTCATAAATCGGCACCACCCCCTGTTTACGAAGAAAGGCACTAATCAAATGGGCATGCGGAATTAATTTCTTTTGTCTTTTGTTTCGGCTTTGCCATATATGAAGCATCACCAACTACCGAAACGACAAATGAATTTGCCCCGTCATGAGAGCATAAAGCACCACCAATTCCCATTACCGTATACCCATCATATCCCCCAACCGGGGAGCCACATTCGACACCACCTAACTTCATAAAACCCTCACCATCGGCTTGAAGTTGTCTCGCTTCAGTGCGACCCCTTTCTCCAACAAAAACAATTCTGAGTACATCACATTTTCACCCACAATCTTCTTCGGATCACTGAAGTAATCATCTTCTTTGATATAAGTGTAGAAACTATCCGCCTTAGAATCAAATTTTGCAATCTGACTCAATGAAGCCAAAGACATGGTCGCCGGCTTCCCGTTAACCTTTCCCGTCAGTGTGACGGTTCTCGGCGGATCATTCCCGTCATTCTTCGTCAGTGTACTCAACCATTCCTTAACACTTTGAAGGTAAACCTCTCCACTCTCATTACCCCGAAACTCCAACACTTCTTCCCAACCAAGTTCAGTAATTTTTTCATACAATCCCAACGCCCTAAGATCGGGTCTATTGATGCGCTTCTCGAAGCAAGTATTTTCTCTAATAGAATGCGTATCACCCATCTTTTCATAGAAGAGTTCAGCCTGGTATGTTGCTTCTTGCTTATACAAAGGACCATCTCTCCACGTAGGACGGTAGGGAACATCACCGTGTCCCCGTGGAGCTTGAACCAAATCATCCAATGGCGTTTCCCGGATCTCAACTCCGGTACCTTTTCTTGCCCTTTTCGACCCAACCGCTACATCCTCCTGCGGTGCGGTTTCTTTTTCTTTTCCTCTGCGTGATTTAACCATCTACAATCACACCAAAACAAACAAAACACCTCATGTTAGTCCTAATCAGCTAAGAATGCGCTAGAACAAGTGTATAATCCGTGAGACCTCCCCACACTTGTTCTAAACTATGGCTCAACTTGTGAACTAGTTAAATCATTACCCAAGATATTCCCCAAAATTCACAACTTCAAATAAAATTCAGAATATGGTTCATTAACTAGCTTTATAACAGATTCAAAGACATTCCCCTAAGCCATAACATCAATCCAACCCCTCATGTAACAATCAAAGACATTCCCCTAAGCCATAACATCAATCCAACCCCTCATGTAACAATTTTTCCCGTTTTAATTCATTAACCAAGATAAAATCATAATTGCATGAATCATTACATGTCTATTCCACCATTAAATGACTATCTAAACATGAACAAAGCATGAGCATAACAAAACTACCTTGACTTCATCAAATCAGAGGAAAATTGTAGGAAAAATCATATCTTTTTAGTTTAGAAGGGCTAGAGAACACTTAAATAGCTTGCTTATGAAGTTTGAGCAAAAAGCCCCAAATTTGAATTTTAGGGCTCGGTCTGATTCGTGCAAATCTGGGCGTTTTCGGGATAAACCGAGGGTAGGGTTGTGTTCCTCTCGAAAAAATAGCCAAGTTAGGCTCTTGAATCACTCGATTTGGTTAAGGAACAAAGATTTTATGAAGGTTGGAGGTAGAAGATGGTTATGGAGGTTGTGGGTTTTTTTTATGAAGAAGATAATGGTGAGAGATGAGATTTGGGGACTTTTGTGGTGAATAAAAAAATAGATCTGACATAATAGAGTGGAGATATTTTATTTATTTGAAAATTCGGACTTTTTAAAAGAATTTCGGGTTAAATAGACGCTAACCCGGATCCACCTATCGCTGCTCAATAGCGACCGTAGGCTACGGTCTTTAAACCGTAACTTACGGTTTGAACTTTCTGTTTTTTTATCTGTTTTGTTATCCTTGACCGTAGGCTACAGTTATCGTTACATGTAGATGTACACACAGAACTTTACAACCGTAGGCTACGGTTTCCTACCCATAGCTTACGGTCCACCTGATGTTGACTTCTTTTGTGTCTTGTCCCACCTTCACGTGAACATGGCCCAAAAATAATTCAGCCGCTACTTCCAAGAAGTCGGCCCATCAGTGATTGCACGTAATGGATCTCCTCAGTTCTCTAAGCCCATGTGCGTCCAATATCTCGGCCCAAAAGTGATGATATTTGTGTTGCTGAAAATCCTTTTTGAAACCAAAGCTCCTCACGTGAGTTGTTTTGTGTGCATGAGAATTCCCAAAGTCAATGTGTGATGATGAATGATATTAATGTTGTTGACTTTTGTGTCTCCCCTCTTGTCCCAAGAAGTACTGCCGCTAAGGCTATGCGGTATGGGGTACGTCCCCACACCGTCGAGGACCGTCGCCGGCCAGAACACCATCCCGCTCCCCTCCGTCCCCGTCCTCACCGGCGAGTACTTGACGTTGGAGACGGGTGCTAAATGCCAAAAATTTGTAAGGAACGATGATTAAACAGATTAAAAAAATAGAAGATTAAAAATTCAAAAAAATTATACTCACATTTGAAAAAAAACTGCCATTGTTGAGGATGAGGAGAGACGCCGGTTGTGCAGGAAAGATAAACCCTAGGGGATGATTACATTTTATTTTTATACTACTAGGCATTTTGCCCTAGGAAACAAACAAAAACTGCCATTGTTGGGCCTTTTATACTACTGGGCCTTTTGACAATATTTGGTTTACATTTTATTTTTACATCTTATTAATTTATTTGTTAAATGTTAAAAAAATATTGGGTTTACATTTTATTTTTACATCTTATTAATTTATTTGTATTAATTTATTTGTTAAATGTTAAAAAAAGTAGAAGATTAAAAAATAAAAAAACATAAAAGTGGTGGTGTAGGATCATGTAGGACCATCCTCCCATACCCTCTAGTTTTGTAGGATGGACCATCATTGGAAGAACTATGATGTGGCGCCTACGTGGTGGATCATCATCCAAAGGAGACCATCACCATACTCTCTAGTCTAATGTGTTCCTCCCTCAATTTTCGTGACTAATAATAAATCCCAAAACAAAACCCTCTCATGTCACGTGATTCTTTTTTTTGATGTGATGATGCCCTTTTCAGTTAATGCTCCCCTGATGTCATCATTCATATATAATATATAATGTTCTTTTATTTCCCAAACAAAACATGCACCGCCTTGTCTTTTTGTACCGTAGCCTACGCATAGAGCCGTAGGTTACGGTTTGAACTTTCTGTTTCTTTTGTGTTTTCCAAATCGTAGACTACACGATACCAACGTAACTTACGTCCCAGCTTTGCTGAAAACTTGTGAAGTATAAATGTTAACTTTCACTTAATTACTCATAGGCCCCAAAACTTCAAACTTTTATATTTCTCGTAACTCCAAGCTAGCATTCGGCCCGAAACCAATCCCGAACAACACCATTTACTATGTTTATTAACTTTGAGTACACTGACGAAGAATGACGGGAATGGTCCGCTGAGAACCATCACACTGACGGGAAAGGTTAACGGGAAGCCGACGACCATGTCTTTGGCTTCATTGAGTCAGATTGCAAAATTTGATTCTAAGGCGGATAGTTTCTACACTTATATCAAAGAAGATGATTACTTCAGTGATCCGAAGAAGATTGTGGGTGAAAATGTGATGTACTCGGAATTGTTTTTGTTGGAGAAAGGGGTCGCACTGAAGCGAGACAACCTCAAGCCGATGGTGAGGGTTTTATTAAGTTTGGTGGTGTCGAATGTGGCTCTCCGGTTGGGGGATTTGATGGGTATACGGAAATGGTAATTGGTGGTGCTTTATGCTCTCATGACGGGGCAAATTCATTTGTCATTTCGGCAGTTGGTGATGCTTCATATATGGCAAAGCCGAAACAAAAGACAAAAGAAATTAATTCCGCATGCCCGTTTGATTAGTGCCTTTCTTCGTAAACAGGGGGTGGTGCCGATTTCTGAAAAGGCCTTTGAAAAGCCACATGCTACTTGGTCAATTGCTGAAATGTGCAATGGTGATAGAATAACACGTGTGAAGACCAAATTATGGCACAAAATCAAGTTTGGAGATGGTGCTAAGTTGAAAGTGTTGCAGTGGGGGAAGCAACAACCAAGTCATGGCGAAATGGATGACTTGGATTCTAGTGATGAGGAGATGTTGAGGTTGAGGCGAGAAGCGGGTTTTCAAGTAAGAGAAGGTGGAAGTGGGCAGCATGAGGGGCCGAGGCAGTCGGATTACTCCTGGGGAGTGTTCGACGATGATATGCAGCCGAGGGTGCATAGTAGCCAGCTGCCTGAATATGCTGGCTGGGAGACATGGCAACAATCTCTGTATGATCAGAATTCAAGATTAAAGATCAGCAGAGAGAGACAACATGAGGAAATGATGGGATTTATACGACGTGCTGACCGTGCACGTCACATCAGTGGTGAAATGGAACTCAATATGAGGGCGTATGATGAAAACCAGACGCGTCACTGTTTCAATTATTATAATGGAATTCCATATTGCGAGAATCTACCTCATGTGGATTTCAGTCAGTTGCCGCCATATGAGCCAGGTATGCCCCGTCTCCCGATGCCCCAAGTTCATGGATCGATGTGGTTGCCAAGAGAATATTCGGAGCCGCATTTTCAAAGTTCCTACCCATATCGGCCACCACCATATGATTACTCGACTCGCCAAAGTCAACAACATGCAGCTCAATCATCTCCATCCCAGTCGCAGCAAGGTTCGCAAGGAGGTTTAGAGGACATTTTCGATATGAGCTCCTTTTACGAGCATTTGGGTGGATACTATGGTGGACCACCGGGTCCATCATATCAGTGAGCACTCTCTGACCCGTTCAGGTCCATGTGCTCTTTCCTTTATAAACAATTAACTGTGTTTTTTTTTTCATGTTTTGTGCTTGGTGGTGTTTAAACTCTATTTGTAGTATTATGGGATGTGTTTGTTTGGTTTGTTTTGTGATGAGTTAGCCGCTCATTTAGGATAGCTGGTTTGTTTTCCCGGGCTTATATTTTAAAAACACCATACATTGGGGACAATGTATCCCAAGTGTGGGGATGGGGGAACCCAGGAAGGGATTTGTGGATAAAGCTTGAAGAGATTGAAATGTGATTGAAATAGATGAAATTTGGTAAAAATTGAAAATTTTAAAATTTTTCATCGCCCTAAACAAGCTAATTGGATACGAAAACCTAAAGTTTCAATCACTAATAGGCTTCTTACCGGTAGTAGACTAGATTAGTCCCTTGTCATGGTTATGCCTTTAAGTTTCATGAGAGTAGGTTTGACAAGTGTTTTATAGGAAATGAGTTGAAAAGAGATGTCTATCTAGGGGTAACATGTTTTATTTGCATATGCTACATGTCGTCAACCTTTTTACCTTTTCTTGGTGAGATCTTGAGCCTGTAGACGAATAGGATACATTTTATGATGAATTCATTTGTTGAGTGCAGGCTACGTGTTACTCTGTGTTAGAACTTGTGTGATTCGATGCATGCTGAGACTGTGGGTTTGACATGTGCACATAGATGATAAAGGCGTTAGGATTTTCCTGTTACACCCTTTTGTGTTTGTGTTTCTTTTGTGTTATTCACCAATTTCCCTTAGTAGCCCTGTTGAGCCTAACTACCTTTCGTTTGTTCGCCCATTGTCTATTGTGAAAAACCGACCGTGATGATATTGCTATGAAAAAGAAAAAAAAAAGAGAGAGAAAAATGAAAAAGAAAAGAATAAAAATAGAAGTATTGTGAATATCGTCTATGTTCTTGGGTAGAAACCAACCCAAAAGTATAAGTTGTGTTAAATAAAGTCATCACGGTTTGGTTATTGTTTGTGAGCCATTTAGAAAAGAAAAAAGAACCTAAAAAATATATCCCTACCTTTACCCTAAGCCCAAAACCCGAAAGTCTTTTTGATATGTGCCATATTAGATGATACAGTGGAGGTGTGATTGTCATACAAGCCTATGATTACAGGATTTCATGTTGCTTTTTGAGTGTTTATATACTAGCACATTACACGCTAGTCCAGATATTAACCCGAAAAGAGAGTACATTGTGAGGGGTGTGTAGCATGTGATTAATTGTAAACATGTTAGTTTTAGATAGACAAGTCTTAAGTTTTTGAAATTGCATCATTTACTTGTCAGGCTGTCAATCTCGATTGTGTCAGTCTATGGGATGGGTATGACTTGGGACTGAACAGGTTGAATCGGTTAAGAGGTTTAGAGGTGTTGTTGCTATGGTGATTAGTTCTAGTTGGTTTGCTTGGGGACAGGCAAAGGCAAGTGTGGGAATGTGACGGAGAGGGTGAAACCCGAGCTTTAGAGTGTTTAAATATCATGTTTTATGTGTATTTGATGTGTTTAGTTGATTGGAATGAGATAACTATGAGATTTTGGTGATTTGCAGGTAAAGTACGTAATTTGGTGCATTTACGATGGTTAAAGATGAAGTTGTGAGCATAGGATGGGTTATTGCAACTTGAGGATGGATGTTAAAGCTTGTTCGGGTGATATAAAGGCTCACGAGTGGAAGAAGTGTGAAAAAGTGAAGTTTGGGGACTAATTCGGTAATTTATGAAAGTTGTGTGGATCTTATATATGCAAAGATCAAGGAATAATAAAGTTCAGGGGTCATTTGGCAATTTATTGAAAGTTATTATATGCTCAAGTATGAAAGAAATTGGAAGAAACAAACTACAGGAGCCAATGTGTTATTTGCTGAAAGATGTGAGAAGAAGGAAAGGTGGAGATATGATTTTGATCGTAGCTTACGAGTGTCAACTCGTAGCTTACGAGTTATGGTGGTGTTTGTTTTTTTGGGACAGAACTTTCAAATCGTAAGCTACAGGTTTTAAACTATAGCTTACGAGTTATATGTTCAGCAAGGAAGGGCCAAGTGAAGAGCGACCGTAGCCTATGGTTTATAAACCGTAAGCTACGGTTGGGGGTTTATGAAGGAAAAAAGTTTATAAGTCGTAAGCTACGGTTCCTAACTCATAGCTTACGACCCGGGAAAGTCAACACACGCGAAAAAAGGCTTTCAAAGTATATATTAGGGTTTTAAAGTGTGGAATCATTATCTATCATCTACGGTCGATCAAGGGCACTCGGAGACTCAAAATTCAAGGCTTCTTTCATCCTAATCCATCAAGATTCTTCATCCAATCATCGAATCAATAATGATTTCTTCATCAATTCAAGCTTTTGAAGATCTTTTGTGCGAGATGAGCGGCTAAACTTTTGTGGTTTCCTCCGGATGGAGGGTTTTTGTAAGTTAATTGATACTATGTGTTGACACAATCGTTTTAACTTGGTGATCTAAGCATTCGATGCTTTTCACCATTGATTTGATTTATTGGTTGTAAACAGTTGCGTTTATTTAAACCTTAATTTCAAAGCATTCAGTTCCCGAGAGTTCTAGTAATTGGGATATATTTGACATGGGGTTAGGGTTTGTAAATTGTGATTGATAATCATTCGATAACCTCCCGTTATGTATTGACCGGAGTACTTAGTCGTTGGTTATCACAATTAATTAATCAAGTTTAATATATATGTCTATATAGATTACGATTAAACACATAGTTGAAGTTAATTGCAAAACCTGAAATCTGGAGGAACCATCTTTTCTCTTATTGATTTAAATCACAATTTTTATTCGCTAATTTAGTTCTTTCACATAATCAAACAAACCAATTTTTCAATTCGGCAATAGCTAATCAATACTTAGCATAATAACACTTTCCACAATCCTCCCTTGGTTCGATATCCGACTTACTCTAGCTACTAGTTTATTTCGGTTTTTGCATGTCACTAACGACAGACATCATATACCGACGAAGTCATTTGTTGACACGGGACACCTCGTGACATCATTTCTGACCGCGATGGTCGATTCACTTCGCGCCTCTGGGAAACTTTTCAATCCGCTCTCGGTACTACTCTCAATTTAAGTACTGCTTTCCATCCCCAAACCGACGGTCAGACTGAACGCACGATACGCACTGTCGAAGACATCCTTCGCTCGTGCGTTATAGATTTCAGTGGTAATTGGGATTCGCATCTACCTTTAGTCGAATTCTCGTACAGCAACAGTTATTACTCTAGCATTCAAATGGCACCATTTGAGGCATTATATGGATGAAAATGTCGATCGCCTATTGTATGGCACGAGATCGGAGATGCGCAAATTACTGGTCCAGAGTTATTGCAAGAAACGACTGACAAGATCCTCCAGATACGAGACAATCTTCTGAAAGCCCGGAGTCGTCAAAAGAGTTACGCCGATAAATGCCGCAAGCCCCTTGAATTTGACGTTGGTGATCACGTACTCCTAAAGGTTGCACCTTGGAAGGGAGTGGTCTGATTCGGTAAGAAAGGAAAGCTAGCGCCTCAATACGTTGGACCCTTTAAGATTCTGGAAAGAATTGGCAAAGTGGCCTACCGACTCGAATTACCGGAGGAACTCAGCAACGTACATCCGACTTTCCACGTTTCGAACCTCAAAAAGTGTGTAGCCGACCAAAATTTACATGTCCCTCTTGAGGATCTACAAGTGGACGAAACATTAAACTTCATGGAAAAGCCAGTCGAGATCATGGACCGACAGACCAAGAAATTCTGACACCCACGCATTCCTATAGTGAAGGTTCGCTGGGAAGGCAAAAGCGGCGCCGAGTTCACCTGGGAACTTGAGAGTGATATGAAGGCTAAATACCCACAGTTATTCGTTACGCCTGTGCCTTAATTTCGGGACGAAATTCCCTAAAGTAGGGGAGGCTGTAACAACCCGACTTTTCAAAGTCAAAGTCAAGGTCAACGTCAGGTTTACGTTCAGATCTGACATTTCTTGCATAATTATTGCCTTGTACTCTCGAACCTCGATAATCGATATGTGTTAGTTAACGCCATTTTAAATTACGATTTATTAATATATGAAGTAACAATGCGATAAACGTAATTAAATGCTAATCTACTAAACGCTATCACATCGCTACCGCATCGCAACTCGAATCGCAGTTATGGATATTGTTTTACGTGTGTATGTTATTATGTGCTTTACTTGTGTGTGCTTATATATATGGGGATGTTATTAGTAAACGCAATCGCAACTCTATCGCATCGCATCGCAACCAAAAACGCAAGATTACTTTATGATTGTTAGGTTGGTTATGTTATTTGTGTAACTAATGTGTAATACTATCGCATCGCTTACTCGCAACTTGCTTAAACACAACGCAACGCAACGCACCGAGCACGAAATGAAAGTCGGAAAACTAACCCGAACAAGCCATCCGACCGAACGACCAACCGGTCGAATGGACATCCGACCGGATGACCATCCGATCGGATGGCCGTCCGATCGAACGGCTGTCCGTCCCATTAAACCTGCACCGCCTTTCACCTCTCACACTATAAATACCCCTCCTGTCACATCAACTGTTCATTGATGTGATAGCTCCCTCCGACTAGTGCACTCCCAAGCTCTTTTCTCTCGATTTCTCGCGATTCTTGTAAGTTTTCACTCTAAATCTTGTACTTCCATCTTCACTACACACTTTCTCATCATTTTCACCATCAGATCTTACATTTTAACCATGAAATCGCCTGATTTGGGGCTTTTCTAGGGTGACGTCATCACGAGTTCATGTGAACTTTGGAGAATGACTTCATCTCGGCAAGAACGGTTCAAATCTAACAAATTTCTACATGATTCACACTGATTCCATCTAAATCTAAACAGTTTGTTTCAAACTTTTCTTCAAACGTTCTTCACTTTTACTCAAAAAACGATGGGATCCAGACTTGTTCGGGTGTTCTACTCATCCTCTAGTGGAGAACCGGGCCGAGAATGGATTTCTATCAAAGAGACGACCTATTCACGGGTTGAATATGAAACTCCGTCAAGAACAGCTAAGTCTGGTCGAACGGGGTGATTCTCGTCCGATCGGATGAGTTGGACTTGATGTGATTTCCGTTGTTTGACACGTCGTCATACCGTCTCGGTTAAACTGCAAAACTTTTGACTTAACTGATTTTACCAAGTTGTCAAACAAAATAATCGCCCAAATGAATATCCGTCCGATCGGACGACCATCCGATCGAACGACTATCCGACCTGGTAATTGTAACTTTCAACACTTAAACATTTTCAAAACATATCAGTTTCCACTCGAGTCATCATCCGATCGAACGGCCATTCGTCCGGATGACCATCCGACCGGATGACCTGATGAATAGAAACACTTCACACATTTCAAAATTCTACAACGAAAACTTCAAAGTTCAAACATTCCACAAACACACTCAACCCCTTGAATGACTCTCCGATCAAATGGTCATCCGTCCGGACGGTTATCCGATCGGATCACTGTCCGCTCACTCAACTCCTCGACGCATTGTTCAACGCTCACACTATAGTTCTCTGACCAGGCTAATTCTAAGTGCTCCCTTCAATCCAATACAGTTTGTGTTTAGCACTATCAACGCACTGTGAGTATACTCGATCCCTTTTTGCTTAACGCATTTTTGGGGTGTTACATACGTTACTTATATCAAATCACAATCGACACACAACGCAAACACTTTTTATACGCTAACCGCTCTCGCATGTTATACGTGTTATTCGATGAATGCTAGTATGTTACGTTTACACAGTGATTGTTGTCTGACACCTTAGCAACGATAGTACTATAGTTTGGACTCAGCACCTGTCGTGGACAGGGGTTGTTTTTTCTTCACATATCACAGTGGTGATATGTGTTGCGCATTCTACAACTCGCAGTTACGTTTGTGCATATTCCATTGTCGATAGCTTACTTGCTTCACATTTCTACGTGTTACATGCTGGTTATGCGTAAATCGCTTTCGCTACTATTA
The DNA here is from genome assembly GCA_030545235.1 of Helianthus tuberosus. Classification (NCBI taxonomy): domain Eukaryota; kingdom Viridiplantae; phylum Streptophyta; class Magnoliopsida; order Asterales; family Asteraceae; genus Helianthus; species Helianthus tuberosus. Next base: position 55,347,961 of record CM060424.1, on the reverse strand, counting down.
TACTATTAAACTTGTATGCTCACATTTACACTATGTGTATTGACTTTTATTTTAACGTATGTGACAGGTGTCTAGGATGCTTTTGCTTGCTAGCAGTGATGAATCAAGTTTAGGTGGTCTAGAAACCCACGAATAATTTATGAGTTGTCGGAACAATTTTTGTCTTTGAGAACACTATGTCTGTAATAACTGTTTTACTTTATATGTTATGGTATGGGACATGACGCTAAATATTTGGTAATTATAGTTGTTATGGATTCTCCTGGACAATCTGTTTCGCTCAATGCCACGCCCCGATGTTTCAGCCATCGGTTGGTGTGTGACAACAAAGGTGCTCAACATAACCGGTTATTTAATCGTAACTAGTTTGTAACATACAGACTATTATAGGTTTGGGTTTTTAGTGCTGATAGATCGGTTAACAACCAAACCGGTTTGAATTTAGAATAGAAAATAAATAAAAAAAAAACAGCCGGGTCAGTTACCGAACCAGTTACTAAAAACACTGAAATGTGCACGTCTACAATGCATAAACAATTTTTTTGATAAATCATGTTTCTCTTAATAGGGATAGTGAATTAGGGATTGAACTTGAGCCATTTCTAAATTTTTTTTAAATATTTAAGTAAAAGAAATGAAAACTCAATTCACATCCCTTCCCCTATCTTCATTCCAATACTTACATTAAGGGGTTGTTGGGCAACTTCTGAATGGTTAAGTGTTGAACCAGTAAGAGGTCTGAACCATTAAGAGCTAGTATAATGCTTAACCCTTCAGAGGCAAATGCCTGACCAATTCAGATTAGAGGTCTTAACCATTCAGACTCTGTATAATACTTAACCATTCAGAGGCAAATGTCTGAACCATTCAGACATATGCTCACGAAACAAACAGTTTGAACCATTAAGTGTTGAACAGTAAGAGGTCTGAACCATTAAGAGCCTCATTAAGAGATAAACAAACAGGCCCTAAAAATCACTTCATTTTCTCTCTTTCTTTCAATTAAATAATATTTTTTCTATCTTTATCATTAATTTTTCTCTAATCTCCACTCACAACCACTTTAAAAAAAATATTAAAAAATTAATATGGGTGAACAGTGTTCTCCCAATTTTAGAGATAAACTGTAACATTTTCTCTCGCAACCACTTTTCATAATATGTAAAATTCTTTCACATAAAAATAAGGGAAGGGATGTGAATGCCCCGACTTCCTTTATATATTGATTTAACTCATCAAACGTTGAAGAGTTAAATACCTTTTTTCGCCTCGATGGTTTGACTCAAACAAGCTTTTTAGTCCAAAATTATAAATCTGGCATTCTTTTAGTCCATCAGTTTCATTTTTTTCTCAACTAATGTTAGGTAATTACGCCATCCATTTTTATGTTAAGTTTGTTTAGAAAGACCATAGTTTCGTTGATTATGAGATGAAAAATGAAGCTAATGGACTAAAAATTGATCATGTTTCTGACTTAGCGCTAATTAACAATTAGCAAACTATAAATAAACAACATTTGTATGCATATATGATGCTAATGGACTAAAAATTGATCATGTTTCTGACTTGGCGCTAATTAACAACCAGCAAACTATAAAGAAACAACATTTATATGCATATAGGTGTGTACCTTATGCTTAGGGTGGTTTTAAAAAAAAAATTGATGTTTCATTTTTAATCAAAAACTATTTGTTTTTCTACTTATAACACAAAAAGTTTTCATCTCTTGCAATTCAACCTTACAACTTTTGTAGTTTCAACTTTGGTCCCACACTTTTCATTTTTCGCTGATTTTTCGTTTTAAATTTTGCGAGTTAACACGGCATAACGTGTGTGTGGTTCAACGTTTTAACATTTCGTTTTACGCTTCGTACTAGATTTTGCGAGTTAACACGGCTCAACATGCGTGTGTGGTTCAACGTTTTTACGTCGTCTATCTTTTCCCTATTTGACAGGTTCGTTAAAACGTGCGAGGTCCTAAATCGACTTAAGTATTATTTTCTATGTTTTACGTTGCAGTCTAATTTCTTTACATCAATACACCGTAATTTCAGTATTTGTTGTCGCTAGCGGTGGTGCGGTATTGGTGCTATTCGGCATGGTTTTACGCCCCCGCCGTATTGCGGCGAGTGGTAAAATGGTAAATCTAGTTGAGATGAAAATGAAACGAATTGACTAAGAAAGTCAAATTTTAACTTTTGGACCGGTTATTTGAATCAAATCACATAGTCTAAAATTAACTTTAAAAGTTGTGAACCTTTTAATTTAACTACTTTTGTTAAATATTCACTCATATGATAAATTAGAAAATATCTAGCTTACTCAAATAGACGGTGGCAAAACGTGCAAAAGATGGTTATGAATTGTTGCCAAAATGAGTAAACTACTTTTGTTGAGTATTTAGATTGAAAGATGTGGTTGAGTATTATACCTAAATTTTGTTGTTTGAAGACACGTGTACCGACATGTGTTTTATTTTCTTTCTGGTTTTTTCAAATAAAATTCCAGTAACTTGTAATCTAGAAAACATATTATTGACCTCGTTCATGTATACTGAAACAAAAATCCTCACAAACGATTAGGACTAATAATTTTATTTAATTACGGATGTTGATTATACTAATCGGACTAAAAGAAACTGAAATTTGAACCAAAAACGAATTTGAAACCAAGTTCTTGTGCATATCAAATTTCCGAATTCGAATTTATGATTTTCGGACCACGTCCACCCAAATATGGAGTGGAATTATTAGTTTTTTGCAATGTTTTAAAATCCGGTTTTTATATCGTATCGAATTTGGCTAAAAAACGGTTTAATCGGGTGTATCGGACTGTTCTACCGGACGGTTCAACCGGTACAACCGGCCGGTTTAAACTGGTTTTTAAAACATTGGTTTTTTGGTTTCTCTATAAAAAAAAGTACACAGTTTGCATTTATTTTATATGTACACACACTGTTTTTTTCTTTTCTAATCAATCGGATTATTCGGATCAACTCGAACTTAAATTAAATTTGAATTAGTTTTTCGAATTCTCTTTCAAACAAATTCAAATACAACCTGAGTAACTTAAAACCCGACCGGTAAACACCCCTAGTTAGCTAGAGGTATTTGAAGTATAAGAAATCCTATAATGTTAAGTCACTTGAATTTTATTATCTCTTATATCGTGTCATTTTCACCAGATTTCTTATAAATGTTGGTAGGAATCTTCATCTTTGCTTAAAAGGTTTCATGGTTTCTCTATTGTAAACGAATGGCGTGTATCTTGCATGTGGATTTTGTGTGCCTTGATAAGAAAATCTATATAAGTCGCACCACTCGCTCGACTACCGCATTGGTTAGCGAGGTTGTTGAATATGGCGTTAGAGGTGGTTACCTTTTTCAGCATTTCCCTCCATTTACCAGAAATGGAATGCGGGTTGCGCTAAGAATCACGTCCCATGATCTCGTGAAAGGTATGACGAACACGCTTCCAAAAATCGTTTCCTTTTTAATGATCCGATATGAAACATTTAAAAAAAACCGTAATATATTAAAAACATAATGTAAAAAAACAATATTATCTTAAAAAGGTACGTAACATATAAAAAATGTAATATATTAAAAACATTATACATAAAAATGTAATTTATTAAAAACATAATATATATGAATTAATAAATAATACAGGTAGTCGGGTCCTCTGAGATGTCCACCCAAGCACAAGCCAAAGCAATCTCTTCCGTAACCGTCAACCTCTTAGATGTTTGTGTTGGTTATACAAAGTCAGGTTGAGTTTCGGGTATGGTGGATTGCGAATTTTGCGTGTTTAGTTGGTATTGATAATAAAAACTCGCCACTTGAGCTTGTTGTGAGTCGAATGGGCGATAATAACTGGTGAAGACGTTGGAAGGGAAGAAGTAAGTGTTGGGTTGGGAGTTTGGTGTGTTGGGCGTATTCAATGAGCTTCGGTAAGGGTTGTTCGGGTCGACGTTGCGCCATGGAAACATTTTATATTTTTGTTGAAGTTTTTATAAAAAAAAAAACTGAAAAAAAGAGTGTTGAAAGTGAGGTTTGTGTTTTAAAAATGGTAATGTGTTATATATATATATATATATATATATATATATATATATATATATATATATATATATATATATATATATATAGAGAGAGAGAGAGAGAGAGAGAGAGAGAAAGTATAATGTACAAAAGGCCTTATCGTACATTATCGTACGCGACCAGATACATAACGTGCGTGATTATTTTTTTTGACCATCTCAACGTGCGTGATTATACTTTCCATGCGTGATTATCACTTCTCATGCGTGATTATCACCAAAAATCTGATCCCATGCGTTATTTTGTGTCCCATGCGTGATTATTGCCTGATCCGACGGTTTACAGCGTCGCGTACGTGAAGTACGATAACGCGTAATGTATGTTAACCGCACTCTATATATATATATATAGGATGAGTTAAAATGAGTACCATCTGAGTTGTGAGAACCGTGAAAACTAGATCATCCAAAAGGTTTTTCAGGAAAAAAAATTCTCAAAAGTTATAAAAAATATCACTTGTTTCGACAAAAAAATGCCGCATACCCACATTTACATGAGGCGTAAAAAATATTTATCTTCATACAAAACTTACACCAGCGCGTAAAAAAACTTGCATCAGTCAAAACTAACGACTCGACAATTTTTCTTTTACTTTTTTTACAGATTTGTTTATAATGTTATCATCTACGTTTGTGCAAAGAATTTTAGGCCCAACTCGCGCGGAATCAAAAAGTTCTCACGGCTCTCACAACTCCTGGTGGTTTTCATTTGAACTGGTCCCTATACGTGTGTGTGTGTTTTGAAAAACTTTTATTATTATTACTGTTATTTTAATTTTAATGGTAATGTAAGACCGTTGGGGTGTGGTCTTCATAATTTCTCCCCCTTAACATTGTGCCCCGCCCCACGCCCCGCCTCCGCTAACCACCGTTCACACCCCCTCCGTTGGTGTTTCGCGTCGTGCCATGCCTCATAAATGCCATGTGGGCTGGGTGTTTGCCCATAGTTGATAGCTGATGAAACAGTGGTTAACCAAGGGAGGTTAACTCACTAGCCTCGTCAAGTAGGGTTAATCTCTTCTTTCCGAGGATCGGTGGCTGGATCCTCCGTTGGTTGATCTCCTGCACAAGGAAACAAACCGTGACTCGTAACAAGGAGGAAGGGGTGGGGGGTGCTCCTTGTTACCACTCTTCGGCGTGAGAATCAGTAATTTGCTTGTGAAGCAAAGTGTGTGATAGTAGTAGTAGTGAGAGAGTTGAGAGGAGGTACCTCAAACCTGGTTTGGGATGGGTATTTATAGCCGAGGAGTGAAGGAGGGTAGTTGAGTGGCTAGACTGACAACGCACAGCCTCCTGTAGGTGTGTCAGGCATGTCGGTTACGGTGGTAATGCCACGTCCTGCTGTGGTGTCAGTCTATTGCTTACATGTGGGCTGACAGGCGACTGTCCTCAGCGCCACTTGCTCTGTGTTGTCAGTCCCGCTTGTCTTGTGGGCAGGATGTGGTGCCGGGCCGCATCGCTGCTTGCGGTAACTGCTGTTTTCCGCGTTCTTGCTTTGGCCAAGACATGTTCGGGATGCGATGCTAGGCCGCATCGCCACTTGTAGTGACTGTTGCTCTTGTCCAGATCCCTTGTCGTGACGAAAATGTTCATAGGATGCGGTGCCAGGCCGCATCGCTATGGGTACACCCATTTTCATACACAAGGTAAGTCTTCTCTTCTCTTGACCGATTGGATTCGACCACTGTGTTCGCGCGTGCCCGCACGGACACAGATAAGTTCTTGCTGGTGGGGGTTTTTGATAAGGGTAATGGTTACTCGCGGCCATGCTGGTGCGAGATCCGGGACCATACCCCTTCAAGTCCCCCCAGTCTAGTGTTGTTTCCTCATGTAAGTTGTATGTGGGAGGAATACTGGACTATGTGGTTGAGCAGGTACTTTGGAAGCTGGAGAAGATTCTAGGCCAGGCTGGTAGCTCCTGCTTCAAGTAAATCAATCTGGGGATCTGGTAGAGTCGTGTGACGTCTCTTCCGTACCGGTGAGCAAGTTTCGTCTGATGCGAAATTCTCAGCCGAGGACTTTTGATCCGGTAGTGTGGTCTACCTTTGTCTGATGTCATCAGGGCAAGTTGCCACATGTTGGTGTGCCGAACCAACCTTTGAGACGGTGACTGAAGATGCATTGTCCGCAACTCTTGTTGTAACCTCTGCGGTAGCGGATGCAATGCTGTAAGTGCCTTGCTCTCGCTTTGTGTTTATCAACTGGACATGAAACGATGATCCCTACTTTGTGGGGTGTTCGTGTTCTCCAGTTTAGCTCTCAAGTAACCGCACGTCCTTTGCGATTACCTCGTTGCCGCATATCGTTGGCCATGTTTGGTCGAACAATGTGGGGTACTTGCGTCATTGTTGGCCGTGTTTGGTCGAACAATGTAAATCTCTACTGTGGGCAAATAAACATGGTCATAGGCAGGGTTGTGCCCACCATTGTTTATTCTAGCGGCTCATAGGTGGGCAAACAAAGTCATAAGCAGACTTGTTACAACTGTTCATTGGCTTGTTGCTCAAGGAGATCCCTTTAGATGGTTAGGAATCTGGGTGAAACTCGTCCGCATTCATTCTGTAGCCACTTTCCTTCACGCTTAGTTGGAAAGCAGTTTTTCTGGAAGTAGTTGCGGTCATCTGTGTGGTGACTTAGTCGTGGCTCTTCCGTAGCTACCGGTCGCGGAGTTATATGTAACCGCAGTGACTCATGAGTGTCTGCGGTTTGCCACAAAAGACTCGCTTTAAAAGAGCTTTATGTTTGGATGTGGCTCTTGAAGGATCAGGAGTCAGGGTTGCTGATGTGCGGTTGCTCAGCATACTTATCCTTTTTCCTAAGGAGAAGTTGTTTGCGTCCCCTATGTGGTTGTGAACCGGACACGAGGGATTTGAAGCTTGAAGAACCTCTTAGGTGATGCGGTTTGCCTGTTCCTGAGATGCGGTTTTCGCTGTCCAAAGAACAACGCTGGTTCTGAGTATCTGACACACCTGTGCGGGCTCGTGTGTGTCATCTCCGCATATTCCACGTGTGCTCGTGGATATATAAGGATATTGGTCATACCCCTTTACATAGTGTAGATATATTTTTTTTTCTTTTTTGAGGGGTATGTAAAAAACGACATGCGGTATGGGTTATGGTGCAGTATACCAGAGAAACCGCATGCCGCTTAATTTTGAATATTGTCGTCGCTTTTTTGTTGCATACGTGGCAGAACGCACGTGTGAGTTGGTAGAAGTTGGTAGGATTTCCTGGCATGTGCTGATACGAAAGGACGGTTACACTGCCCGAGGTAATAAATGCACGGTAGCAGGAGTGTACAAAAAGTCCATTTTGTCAGGCGCGTGGGCGCCGCATAATTCGTTCTTTTTGTACATGACGTTTCGGTTACTGTTTCGCATTAATTGCGATGAGTATAAAAGGGGAAACCGTTCGTGGTTTCCCCTCACTTGTTCAAAAATTCAAAAAAATTTCCAGTGAAGAGAGATAAAAAACCGTCGTCTTCTTCGATAAATCATCTATTTTTCCGGTGAGGTTCCGTCGATATTTCTGACCTTGTCACACTTTATTCTTCTTCTTAGTTATGGCTGAACCATCTAATCCTCATTCCACTACGGGTGAAAACCCTGAACCTTCGTCGCCGGTGGCGGCGGAGGAGGAGGAGGGTGATGCTCCCGGCGGCGGCTTGCCGGTTCTGAAATGGTTGAAGGCTTCGTTCGACAATTTGATGATGGCTGTTCAGATGCCACAAGAATATGGGGTTGTTTACCCACAAGAGGGTGACACCACCGCTGATGCTCCAGCGGGGTATGTCACCATGTGGGCTGATTTCTTCGATGACTGTAACCTCCGACTGCCATTGACTGTGTTTGTCGCCGATATTTTGGAGTGGTATAAGCTCCACATTTCTCAACTGATCCCTTTCGTGATGATTCGGGTTCGAAACTTTGAGTACACCTTTCGTGCTCTTGGTATGGAACCCACCGTCGAAGATTTCCGGCGGTTTTATCAGATGACAGTTTCCATGGGTTTTTTCTCTTTCCGTCAACGAGACGGTAGCCCTAAGCTGATGGTCCCTCCCAAGGGTATTACGAAGTGGAAGACAAAATTCTTCTACATTAAGGCTATTGCGGTCACTGCCAAGTTGACCTTTAGGAACGTGACGGACACCATTATAACGGAGACCATTAGTGTCCCCCAAGGTTGATACGGTGGACTGGTTCCCGAGGTTGCGGATCATCGGGTGGAAGAGACTGAGCAACTCGCAGTTGTGGGTGCTGCGGATGATGCTGGGAAGGATGAGTAGGAAACCAAGGCCGGTCGTGCGGGAGAAGAGTGGTGGTAAGTATCTTTCTTCCTGTGCGGTTTCTTGCTTTTTAGTTTTTATTACTGACTTTTGAATGTATGTGCTATCAAAGGATGCTCCCCTTTGGAGAATTTTTGACCCGGGCTTCAAGGGAAATGTTGAGGTGGTTGCTTGTGCGGATGATGAGGATGGGTTTAATGTTACCATCCGCGACAATTTTCGGGTGCCTGCGTAGGCCGCATTGGAGGCAGAATTGCCAGAAGGCGAAGGTATAGTAGATGTACCTTCCTTACTTGTTTTGTAAATAAGTTGGCCTTGCTAATTGCTTGTTGATGAATGAAACACAGGTAATCTTGGCGCCTTGGGAGACCCTGATGCGACAGGTGTTCCCAAAAAGCGTGTGGAAAAAGGCGTGAGGTTTCGCAAGCCGAAGAAAAAGCATGAGCCGGCTTTTTTCCTCCCTTGGTGCCGCAGGTGGCAGGTATCTCTCGTACTCGTTTACGCACCTACAACGATTACGTGGTAGTGTCTGACACCCTTGAGGGTTTGCGTGTTCTAGGTGGTGGTGCAACTGCGAGTGGGTCCTCTGCAGGTTCTAAACCTGCTGATGAGAAGAAACGGAAGGTAGATGTCGCTGGTGCTGGTGAGCAGAAACGTCCGAAGTTGAGAAGGACCCGGACAGCTGCTATCTCGCAGCCAAAGCCTGCGGTTGTGACTGGTAAGTTGACCATATGTTTACAAGTGTTTGTCATTTTAGCTTGTAACTTATGGTTGTTTTTTTCTTTGTTGTAGAACCGCTTGAGGAAACCTTTTCCTTTTTTGATGTTCCTCTTCCCCCCCCCCCCCCGCGAGTAACTGCTGCGGACATGGGGGTCAATAAAGAGTTCAGAAGAAGCCCTTCGATTGAAGTGGTTCTTCCGTCCTCTGCGCATGCGGAGGATACTGGAAAGAAAACCGCGGGTCAGACCATCTTTGATATGGTAGATTCATCTGACAATTTGATCGAGCCGCGTGATATTGATGTTGAGGGGGGGATAAACTAAGGTCTCCTGAAGCTGAGAAGCCAAAATCCCCCGTTGCTGAAAAAACATCTGGTTCAACTGTCGCGGGTACGGGCTTTGAAGAACCGTCCATTCAGCCTGGGGAGACTGAATTGGAGTTCTATTACCGTTCTTACACGGAAAACCGGGGTGTGAACTACCATCGTCCTCCTTTGACTGTTATGCAAGGGGATGCTATTTCGAACGATCCCTCTGCTTGTAGGGATATCTTGAGTGGTTTGGGCACCCCGTTTGAGGCTCTTCGTGCCCGCGGTCTATCTCGTGATAACCGAATAAACCAGATCTCTTCCATGCTTGTTGGAAGCTCTATAATGGCGAATGCGATTATAGAGGATTACAGGGTCCTTGGCCGCAAGGAAGAGGAGATCGGTCGCCTGCGGGCTGAGGCTGAGGCAAGGGTGAAGGCTGCTCGTGAAGTTGCAGAGCAGCTAGAGAAAGAGAAGGCTGCTTTTGAGAAGCTGAAGCAGACCGAGACTTGGGCTGCTTTTGAGAAGCTGAAGCAGACCGAGACTTGGGCTGCGACCGCTGGCCTTAAACAGGTTCGTACTCTTGCCAAATTGCTTTTTGATGAGCGCACGGGTTGGAGGGAAGCTTGCGCTCGAGAAAATGAAAAACTTTTCCGTGTTCGTCAGGAGCTGACCAATCTCAAGGCGGCAAATGCTGCTTTGATGAAGGAGAAGGCCGCAGCTGAAACGGTTGCCAAAGAGGCCAAAGAAGCGGAGGCACGTGGTGCCAAGGCTCTTGAAGAGGCAGATGCTGACCGAAACACTTTAAACAAGGTTGTTGAGGACCTCAAGGTATGACCTGCGTTAATACTTGAGTTTGCTTCTTTGTTTTACAAGTATAATTGATTATCCTTCTATACTTATGTATGATTTATTTGTTGATAGGTTGACGTGCAGAACCGGGTGACCATTCTTGAGGAGGTCACTGCCCGTGTGACTGAAGCTGAGGCGCAGGCACGGGAGGCTGCTGAGGCCAGAGATAGTTTGGTTACCTCTTTGGATCAGCTTAAGGCAGACCGTGACTGGATGCGTGATCACGGCATCGGGCATGTAAGCAGCCGGTGCCTTTGTTTCCTTTAGGTTTTGCTTCTGTTTAACCTCGTTACTTGTGTTTTGCAGATTGTTGGAACCATTCTTGACGCGCCTGAAAATGCAAGTGTTGTTAATGAGCTTAAGGAGCGTGCGCGGGAGGCGGGGTTCAAGGCTGGTTACAACAAATGCCTTAATCATGTGAACCCTTTCTACAAGAGCAAGTTTACTGATGAGATATCTGGGTTTCATGGTGTAGATACCGAGGCTCGTTATGCTGCAGCTATTAATGCGTACAACAGCTTGTCCATTTCCACCGTTGACGATATTGAAAAATGCTTGGAGGCGGAAGATTATGTGGACCGGTTGCGGTTGTTGTATGATGATCCTGGAGAGGAGGAAGAAGAGGCCGCTGGTGGTGCCAAGGGGGATGCGGGCACCAGTGGTACAAAAGAAGATTAGGTTGGCCTGCGTGCCCTCTTTTTTGTTTGACTTCCTCTTTGATGTAAATGTTTGAAAACTTGTGTAAATTTCTTATGCACCGCATAGGTGTAGAAATTTTTTGGAATATAAAGTTCATCTTTTTGTTCAATTTGCAAAAGTGTTTTTATTCCTTGCGTTTGAACATATGTGAGTTAATGTTAGATAAGGCCAATGCTTAAGGCGTTATGTAACATTAAGTCTAAATTTTCCCTTTGCCTGTCTAGGTGACATGCAAGTATACGAACGACTCCGTTGGCTGTAAATCGCGGTTGAGTCGTCGTCAATTTCCATCATGATCCCGTTAGGGTTTAGGAATTGTATAGGTTTTATAAAAACCGTATGTGCGTATCCGGTCGGATAAGCATTTATATTTTGCTTTTGCTGGTCTATTACAATAGTTGTGTGTAGTCACCACTTCGTGTAGGTATCGCGAATGAAGATTTTGCCAATCTGTTTTTGCAGATACCGCAAAGTGGAACACGCATTTGTAATAGTGATGTACTGCAAAGTATATATGTTTATAGTGTATATTTTGGTCAGTTTTCGGTTATTTTGAGTCTAGTTTAGGTTAGAATTTCGATACTGCTGACGTTAAGCTTTGATTTCAGGTCCCGTAGCTTAAAGTGATGAAAAACGAGTCAAAACGAGCAGTTTGGAGGAAAAACGGGATTCGAACGCGAGTTGGAAAGCTGGAAATCAAGGAAATAATAAAATATTCATGAGAGGGAGGCGCCGCGTGACGCCAAGACCCTAGACGTCACGCCTAGCCCCTGTTTCGCAGATCTGGTTACTTGCTGCTAGGGTTTTGAAGGGGATTTCCAAGAAAAGTTGAAAAAAAACACTAATTACGAAAATTAGACATTTTTGGGCAAACTTGGAGCATTCTTGGAGAATAATCAGAGATCTCAAGGCCTTGGAATCATTGGTACGAGTCAAGGGCGAAGAATCAAAGGATCTATCGGGTTTTCTAATCCCTTGTTTTGTCGATTTATATTCTTGAAACTTGTTACAATGAATTCATGTTTAGACATCTTTGTTTTGTTTTCACTTATTGAGATACTTGGCTAAATCTATAAACCACCTAGACTTGATGAATGGATTAATATAAAGTTTTTACCGTTTTTGTTAATTGCATGATTATTATGGATTGATTGTGTTTAGTAAGCGGTTTGATTTAATGATTTGATGTATATGCATACTTTGAGTTGGTTTATTGTTATTACTTGTTTCATATGATTCTTAGTGACGGTCTATATCACAACATAGAGTCATATTAGGGTTTAGGATTTCAGTGAGTGTCTATATCACATAAGAAAACCTTAACTCTTTAGGGAGAATCGGCCGATAACCCCTAGAAGTAATTGGTAATAATTTGCTAAGTCTTAGTGTTCTACTAGTCCTAATACCTGGGAAGTGAGGGGCTATTGGTAGGTCTTACCCGGGGAATTGCTTTAGATAGTCCTTGGAAAAGGTCATGTCTTGGTTTACCTGTCGGTTTTATTAGTTTATCAAGTCAAATTGATTACTTCAAACTACCCTAGATCTATAATTGGAAAAGAGTAGGTCAATATTAGGGTACTTACACAATAATTAGACAACTAGGAAGGCGTCTAATAACCGGTAGGATTAACGGCCTAGGTAGTTCCACAGGTTTCTCCTTGAGAAGGGTCGAGGGGCTTAGTTGGTTCTTAATAGGTTTAGTACTTTAAGATCCCGGTTCCATAATTCATGCATTTAACTTAATCGGTAATCTCTTAAAAACAATCCAGGATTCTTGTCTAGGTGGTCTCGTTCTCATATAAGGAAAGTCCTCAGTCTTCGTTCATCTTTAGTCTATTTTTAGTCAACTTAGTAGTTTAATATAGATTTCCTTAGTTTTCCATAACCCCCCCCCCCAAACAAATAAACAAGTTTCAGTCTTGTTTGTCAGTGTCTATTAGAGTCTAGTTTACGTGATACATAGAGTCTCGTGGTTCGATATCCGGACTTCCTAGGTTTATACTACATTGATCGGTACACTTGCCGATTGTGTGGTTTTAGGTCGAGTCTAGAATTAAAGCTTTGTAGTGTCTAGTTTAGAGAGTCTAATTTGGTTAATTTTTATAGTCTGTTTAGCACACATCAAGTTTTTGGCGCCGTTGCCGGGGACTCTTGGCAAGTGCGGTCATTAGCTTTGATAGATTTATTTGACAAATACGTGCTACGTGTTTATTTTGTTTTGTGTCTTTTATTTTCATCTTGTGTCTTAGTAACTAGTGTTTGTTTGCTTTTCTTGTGTTCAGGTTTTTGCTTGTAGTGGATGCCACATCTGCGCTCGCACGGACCGCCACCACCAGTCAAGCAGTCATCATCTCAATTGGGCCAAGGCCCACAGGTCAGTTCTTCATCCTCGTCTCGTTTCCCTAATTTTGATTCCACCCCGTTACCCACCCCACCTCCTACACCACCACCTTCGCCAAACAATTCACCTAAAACCTCACCTAAGGTTTCTCCACCCGATAGTCCTACTTCTAGTGCCTTTAGTAATCCAGAAAACTTAGAACCAATGGCCAACGCTAGGCAACCGTCCATCAGCAAGCCACTCAGGATTTCACCGGTCTTGCTTCACCCATTACCGTTCCACCCATAGTTAGCGAGAATTCATGGCAGATTCCATCTTATGCCATGCAGGCTATAACCAATAGTATCCAATTCCATGGCCGAGACGATGAGGACGCCCCGGCCCACATTAACCGTTTCTCCCGCATCCTAGCTACTTTTAGCCTTCACGGTGCCCCTAATGATGCCACTTACTTGCAGCTTTTCCCATTTTCACTAGTCGGCCGTGCGGCTACTTGGTTGGACTCACAACCAACCGGCACCTTCACTACTTGGGCGGGGCTTCGTCAAGCCTTTTTGAATAAGTATTTCCCGCCCGCTAAGGCCTCACGTCTTAGAGACCAAATCCACTCCTTTCGCATGGAGCCCGACGAGCCTTATTACCTTGCTTGGGAGCGTTTCCAAAACCTTTGTGCTCGTTGCTCCCAGCATGGTCTTTCCGATTGGGCTTTATGTGAGAAATTTTATAACGGTCTCACTCAAGAGACTCGTGATAGGTTCGATACTAATGCGGGGGGGCATATGATGGGTATTCTTACTGTTGCTGAGTGTTTAGAACGTTTTGAGGCATTTGCTCAGTCTCAATCCCAATCACGATCCGATCAGCGGTATCAAAGTGGTAATTCTAATACCACTACTAGTGCACCCACCCGAGGGGTGAACCATGTCACCATGGATCCTAGTTTAGCCGCTGTTTTGGAAAACGTGACTAGGGAGCTTAAGGAGATTAAGGCTAAGGTAGATAAGTGTGAGTATTGTCGAGGGGGTCATGACACGAGTGCGTGTCCATTGCTTGTTGGTGAGGAGCAGGTTGATTTTGTTGGAGGAGGGTTTGGTAGAGGTCAATCTAGCGGTTTTGGTAATAATAACAATTATGGGCCGGGTTGGCGAAGTAATAATAATAATAACTTTAATACTAATAACAATTTCCGCTCAAATGGACCCCCTGGCTTTCAAATGGCTCAAAACCCAAATAGGGGCCAAAGTTCACTTTTTGGTGGGGGTTCAGGTGGGCAGTTCAACAAAGGGTTCAATGGGCAGGTCAAAGATGGGGGGTCAAATAACCAGGGTCAAACAGGTCAAGGTTCAAGCTATGATCTAGGGGGTAGTTTAGAAAGGATGGAGTCCATGATGAGTCAACTAATTGTTAGAGATCAAACCACTCAAAAGACCCTTAGTGAACACGACCTCATGCTTAAGAACCACCAAGCCTCCTTCCAAGACCTCCAAAGGGTCGTAGGTGACATGTCTAGGAAGCTAGAAGAGAGATTACCCGGTCAGTTTACGGGTAACACCCAACCGAACCCTAATGCCCATGCTAAAGCCATTACCACTCGTAGTGGCAAGACCATAGGAAACCCTAGAGAGGAGGAGAGAGTAGTTGATGAAGAGGGAGATGTGATAGATGAAGAGATTGAAATGGAGGCTCCCGGCAAAGTGCAAAAGAGGCTAAGCACAGCAAGTACCGCACAGCCCGGTGAGTCTCAAGTTGAGAAGAAAGTCGAGAAAACCCCCATAGACGTTAGACCTTCACCTTTAGTAGACCATGCGTATATCCCGTTTCCCTCACGTCTTAAGAACGAAAAATACTCAAGGGAATACGGGCAATTTCTAGACATCTTCAAGCAATTGAAGATTAATCTACCGTTTATAGAGGCACTCCAATCGATGCCTAAATACGCTAAATTCTTGAAAGATCTTCTTAGGAACAAAGAGAAGTTAGGAGAGTTGTCTAACGTTCCGTTAAATGGGGGATGTTCCGCCGTTGTGTTAAATAAGCTTCCCGAAAAGCTTACCGATCCCGGTATTTTTACCATTCCTTGTCTATTCGGTAGTAATACCAACACTAGAGCTTTAGCCGACCTAGGAGCTAGCATCAATTTGATGCCCTTTTCTCTTTATGAGAAGCTAGACCTAGGAGAGCTTGCACCTACCCGAATGACATTATCCTTAACCGATCGGTCCGTTAAATACCCTAGGGGTATAGTTGAGAACTTGCTAGTTAAGGTAGATAAATTCGTGTTTCCCGCCGATTTCGTAATTCTAGATATGGAAGCGGATGAGAGAGTCCCCATTATCCTTGGTCGTCCATTTTTACGTACCGCCAAAGCACTTATAGACGTCCATGATGGTAAGATCACTCTTAGGGTCGGTGAGGAGAGAGTTACATTCGAGATAGAGCGTTCCATGAACCATCCGAATGGTTCGGATGACTATAGCGGTCCTTGTCATTCCGTCTACTTCTTGAACTCGTTTATCTCATGTGTCGACCATTGCTTAGAGTATATTAGTGGTGCAGACCTAGTGGTAGGAGAGAAGGTAGAAGAGGAGGTGAGGAGTGTAGATGAAGTTGATGAGGAGGGGATTCCTTTAATCCCCGATGTGTTAGCGGTTAGTGATGACACCACCCAAACCCCACCCTTAGAGCTTAAGGTACTTCCATCTCATCTAGAGTATGCTTTCTTAGGGGAGGGTTCCAAGCTACCCGTCATTATTTCATCTGAGTTAGAGGAAAGTAAGAAATTGAGGTTGTTGGATGTGTTGAGGGCCAACAAAGAGGCCATTGCATGGAGGTTGTCCGACATAAAGGGCATTAGCCCCTCCTATTGCACCCACCGGATACTCATGGAGGATGATTATAAGCCGGTGGTGCAACCCCAAAGGAGGCTTAACCCTAACATGCAAGACGTTGTGAAGAAGGAGGTTCTTAAACTCCTTGATGCAGGGATGATATATCCCATTTCTGATTCACCTTGGGTTAGTCCCACTCAGGTTATCCCCAAGAAGGGGGGTGACTGTTGTCATGAATGAAAAGAACGAGCTTATCCCTTCTCGTACGGTCACGGGGTGGCAAGTGTGCATCGACTACCGAAACTTGAATGATGCCACCCATAAAGACCACTTCCCATTGCCTTTCATAGATCAAATGTTGGAGCGTCTTGCCGGTCAACAATTCTATTGTTTTCTAGACGGCTTTTCCGGTTACTTCCAGATCCCCATAGCACCGGAGGATCATGACAAGACCACCTTCACATGCCCCTATGGCACTTACGCGTACCGACGCATGCCATTTGGGTTGTGCAACGCTCCAGCTACTTTTCAGCGTTGCATGGTCGCCATATTTCATGATATGATAGAGACTTCCATGGAGGTTTTCATGGATGATTTTTCAGTTTATGGTGATTCCTTAGCTGTGTGTTTGAAGAATTTGGAGAGGATGTTGAAGCGGTGTGTGGAGACGAAGCTTATGCTAAACTGGGAGAAGTGTCACTTCATGGTGACGGAAGGTATAGTGTTAGGGCATAAGATATCGAGAGAGGGTATTGAGGTAGATCGTGCGAAAAGAGATACCATTAGTAGGTTACCTCCACCCACGAGTGTGAAGTCGATTAGGAGTTTTCTAGGGCATGCGGGCTTCTATATACGCTTTATTAGGGATTTCTCCAAAATTACTCGCCCCATGACCCGGTTGCTAGAGAAAGATGTTCCATTCGTCTTTGACGAGGAGTGTCTTAAGGCCTTCAACTTTTTAAAGGAACAGCCTGTGAGTGCACCTATTCTTATCTCGCCCGACTGGAGCTTACCGTTTGAGCTAATGTGCGATGCGAGTGACTATGCCGTTGGAGCGGTATTAGGACAAAGAAAGGATAAGCACTTCCACCCCATCTACTACGCGAGCAAGACGCTCAATGATGCTCAAGAAAACTACACTACCACGGAGAAAGAGCTTTTAGCCGTAGTTTTCGCTTTCGATAAATTCCGCTCGTATCTCGTGTTATCCAAGACAATTGTTTTCACCGACCACTCCGCGTTACGTTTTCTTTTTCAAAAGAAAGACGCTAAACCCCGACTCATTCGGTGGATTCTGTTGCTTAGTGAGTTCGATATTGAGATTAGGGACAAGAGAGGAGCCGAGAATGTGGCGGCCGATCATCTATCGTGTTTAGAGGATCCCAAGAGAGAAGAGATTCGTGGGGAGGAGATTGAAGACACGTTCCCTCTCGAGTCTATAGAGTTTGTTGAGGCCGAGAAAGAAGGATTGCCATGGTTTTGCGACTTAGCGAATTATCTCTCTAGTGGCAATGTTGTGACAGGGATGTCCACACTACAAAAGAAGTGTTTAATTAGCGAGGCGAGAAAGTATGTGGGGGATGACCCTTTTCTTTTCCGAATAGGGGGAGATAGGGTCCTTAGACGTTGTGTGTCAAGAGAAGAGGGGTGGAACATTATTAAACATGTGCATGAGGGCCTCACGGGAGGACAACATGGTGCACACGCCACCGCCCAAAAGGTATTCGATTGTGGTTTCTATTGGCCTACCGTTCTTAGATATGCCGATGAGTTCGTGAAGATGTGTGATGCATGTCAATGAACAGGCAATATTTCCGCCAAAGATGAGATGCCTCAAAACCCCATACAAGTAGTGGAGGTTTTTGACGTTTGGGGCATCGATTTCATGGGACCCTTCCCAAACTCCAAAGGAAACCGTTATATACTCGTGGCGATCGACTACGTATCTAAATGGGTTGAGGCCCAAGCTCTTCCCACAAACGAAGCCCGAGTAGTCTTGAAATTTCTCAAAAAGCTCTTTTCCTGATTCGAGACTCCTAAAGCCTTAATTAGTGACCGTGGCACTCACTTTTGCAATGCATTGATGGAGAAATTGCTTGCACACTACGGTGTCACTCATCGTTTGTCTACCGCATATCATCCACAAACAAGTGGACAAGTGGAGAATGCAAATCGTGGTATTAAACGAATCTTAGAGAAAACAGTGGGTAAAAATAGGAAAGATTGGTCCGACAAGCTAGACGATGCATTGTGGGCGTTTAGAACCGCCTACAAGACGCCTTTAGGAAGCACACCGTTTATGATCGTCTATGGGAAAGCTTGTCATCTCCTCGTAGAATTAGAGCATAGAGCGCTTTGGGCTTTGAAAACCGTTAATTTAGATATGACCGAAGCCGCTAGGAAGCGTTTCTTTCAAATTCATGAGCTTGAAGAGCTTAGGGATACGGCGTATGCTCGATCGTTGGGAATCAAATAGAAAACGAAGTTATTACATGATAGAAGGTTGAGAAAAGTGAAGGAGTTTAGCAAAGGAGACAAAGTGCTTCTTTATAATTCGAGATTAAAGCTTTTTGCGGGTAAGTTGAAATCGAAGTGGTCGGGACCTTATATGGTTCACTATGTGTTTCCGTATGGAGCGGTGGAAATCATGGATGAGAAGGATGGCCGTACTTGGAAGGTGAATGGTCATCGTTTGAAACATTACGTTGGAGGAGCAATAAATAAGGATGAGAGGGAGGTAACTCCTCTCGAAATCCCACCTAAAGCCGCCAATTAGTGTTTTGGGTGAAAGCCCAAGTGTACATTTTGTATTGTTTGTATAAGAGTCGTCATTTATGTAATTTCTGCGTTCTAACAAGTATTTTCGTAGATTCTCGGTCGTTGTTTTGTGTCGTTGAGAATTTCACAGGTTTCGTCACCGATATGGAACGGAAGAAACATGAGAAAAGAGGTCCCAGGTATGTTTATTTGATACTTAGAAAAATTTTGGGGAGTAGTGGATGGTTGGGAAAGATTTTGAAAAAAATTCTAAGGCATGAAAGGCAAAAAGTTTCGAAACATTCTGTAAAAAACGACCCTAGGCGTGACGCCTAGGGCCTTCGCGTCACGCGTAGCAGACAGGTTCAAAAACAATTAAAATGGGAAGCGCCGCGTAACGCGAGGCTCCCCCTTGATTCCAAGCGTAACGCGAGGCCCCCAGGCCGGTTCAAATTTGTTTCTTTTTTATCCTGTTTAACTCAAAACCCTTTCATCTCCTTTCCCCCCACCACCGATACCCTTCCACCACCTTCTTTCCACCATTACACCCCTAAAACCTCACCATTTTCTACCCTCCTCCTACCTCCGTGATCGGTTTTCACCCACCAACATAACCCCTAATAACAAATCAACATCCGACTGTCATATCTCACCGATTTGGGACTCGTTTCGCACAAAAAGTTCCGATTTTTCACGCATATTTCATCGATTCATGTACGATTCTTGTTTAATTTCTTGCATAATCGCTGATTCAAATTAGATGGTTAGTTCATTGTGTTGGCTTGTGTTCTGTTCGGTTGTGTCGAGTCAGTTAAGTCCGGTCGAGTGGTTAGAAGTTGTCGGTTTAGTTGCCTTTGAGTCGAGTGTTTGTGAGTCGGTTTGGCTGTATGTGAGTCTATCGAGTCCAGTCAGTTCAAGTTTGTGTCTTAAGCGTCGGGTTAGTTATATGAGAGTGTAGTTCAGGTTCAAGTCGTTGTTTTGAATCTGAGTCAGGTCTTTATTAGTTGAGTCAGTTGTTAGCAGGTCTGCATTTAGAATCGTCAAGTGTCAAGTCGTGGTTTTGTGTAAGTTGTTTGTGGATTGCGACAGAAGGTTTAACTGGGTTATCTTTTTTGGTTACAATGGTCGCGTTTAGTTGAGTTTGAATGATTATTGCTTTATTGACGAGTCACCAAGTTTCAGAAGGTAGTATGTTTGATCGTCGGTGTCGATATCGGAGTCTGTTACATGTATTAATCTGTTTTGTTTGATATGGGGTTGCACTTTTTGTATATGAATAGGATAGGTTGTTTTACTAGGATGTTCGGGTGGCACAAGGGTTGGTTTGGTTATTTCTGTCATTGAAATTGTTTCGGACAAGGGTTAGTGGGTTGGTTGCTTGTGTGATGCATTAACACAGGCATAGTAACGCTCAAGTGTGGGGAAGCGGGTCGTGCACTTTTTGACGTAAAAAAATATTTTTTCACTAAAGTTGCGACCCGTTGTCCGTTGCATCCACACTTTCGTCATTGTCGGCACTTGGGATTGCTCGAGGGCTAGCAAAGTGCCGAGAGAGGGTATGATCCTAAGTTTGGTTGTATTTTGCGTTTTAGTGTCGAGTTTTGCGTCGTTAGTGTCGTTTGTGTCGTACGAGTCATTTTGGTGTGTTTAGAGTCTTATTATAGTCGTATTGTTGCATCACTTGATTGCTAAACCGTTTCGCTCGTACTCAATCTCCATTCGGGCGGAGTTCGGTTTGTTTTTAAGTTGTTTTGCGATAGAGTCTTTCGGTCTCAAAAAACGGCCGCGAACGAAATGCTATATGGCCGTCGTTTGAATGTACATTATATATATATATATATATTTATATAAAATAAAAATAAATAAATAAATATTAAAAACACCAAAAATAGTTTGTGATTACTAACACTCTGCATTGTTTTTCTTGTCAAATTTTTCGTGTTTTGCAGAAACATGTCAGGTGAGGGCTCATCCTTTAACCCAAGGAAAAGGAAGATCCAATATCGTGGAAACGATAGGAGAGTTTATTCTCGAGTTGAGAGGCTAGTTGATCACCCAGTCTTGGATTTTGAAGAAGACAGTGAAGAAAGGGAAAAACTAGTGAAATATGTGCCAACCAATATGTTGGAGCATCGCTCGATTGATTGGGAATGGTTGCAAGGAATGGGAGCTAGTGACCGTGTAGCGAAATTGTTGGGGCCAAGACTGAGAGCGGCAATGGATTGCCATTCCCCACAGTATATGGAGCTGACACTTGAGTTTCATTGTACTTTTCATCATAAAGAGTGTACTTTTGCTGAGAAAAACGCGGTTTCATTCTGAAGGTATTGGCGACTACGGTTGTAGCAAGAAAGTCGAGTAATAAGGCTAATTGGTTGGATATTTTTTTTTTATGTGTATGATGGATATAGACTGAAGCAGCATATATCCTTTTATGATTATTTTACTTTATGCTGTTTTAGTAGTTCGATTGGGTTGTATTAGTAAGACATATGTTTTTTTATTTTTCGTTTGAACTTCGGATGTTGGTACGTTGAATGTTTGGTAGTTGTTTGGTATGGTATGTTTGCTTTAGGTTGATGATTGGAGCCGCTTTCCGTTCGTGTGAAAGAGTTTTGGTATTGTTTGCTGAGCACGTTCGGTATTGGAGGGCTTATGTGGAAACGACTGGCACTTTGACAGTCTCACATACTCAGCTAAGTCGTTTCCCTTTTTGTTGTTGTTGTATTTTTTTTATTTATTTCGTATGCAGTTTTTATTTTTAGGTAGTTGTTGAGTCGCATTTTCGTTCTTGCATTAGGGACAATGCAATCTCTAAGTGTGGGGATGGGATACATGTAAATAATCGAGTCTTAAAATTTGTTAAAAAAATAAAATATATATATATATATATATATAATGAAAAAAAATTGAAAAATCAGAAAATGTCTTTCGAATAAAGAAGGTTGCATATTAACACGGAAAATGATAGAAAAGATGAATTTTTGCTCGGGGTCGAATAATAATAATAAGAGTTTAAATAAATTGAGCTTGCGTCTAGTTAGGGATATGTGGATTGGCCCGGGTTTGGTTTTAGGTCCCTTTGAGCTAATATACCTTAAATTGTCGGTCTGCTAGTGGGTTTTCGCCTGAGAGATATGGGAAATTAAAACTGCCAATAATAGTATAAGGGACACCGTTATAAGTTAAAACCGTTAGAGTTTGTGATCATGAAAAAAAATAGAATAAAATAATGAGCTAGAAACTAAATGAAAGTAATGCATTCCTATGTAGTTTGGATTGGGGATAGCGACTCTACAACCGAATTACCGCTAGGGTGTGTGAAATCGACTGTGCTAAGAAAAGAAAAAAATACCGAAACCTAAGTAATCTGTGGTTAGGGATAGCGACTCTACAGCCGGATTGCCTCTTGGTTAGGGAAAGCATCGTCTATGCTTATTAGAGAAAAAAAAGCGGAAAAAAAAATTAAAGAAAAAAAAAGTTGATTGTTTACTCTCTTGGTTTTGATATAAGATGGTTAGGAATTGATCCAGTGATCGTTCTTTTAGTCCTATAAGCTTGAGGTGGGAGTAGATGGACCGTAAATTCTAGTGTGAGGCTCTAGGTGGATTGACCGTACTTAAATTAAAATCACATGATAAGGGCTTAGGACCGGACTTGGGTTTAAGGGGATAAGTATATTGGCAATCGCGGCTAACGCAAGCCTTGGTTTTAATTAAATATACCTATGCTTTTGACCCGAGTGATTAGTCATCTATGATTCCGTTGCGTAATTCTTTTTCGAGGACGAAAAAAGAGTAAGTGTGGGGATGTTTGATGTACCGCAAAGTACATATGTTTATAGTGTATATTTTGGTCAGTTTTCGGTTATTTTGAGTCTAGTTTAGGTTAGAATTTCGATACTGCTGACGTTAAGCTTTGATTTCAGGTCCCGTAGCTTAAAGTGATGAAAAACGAGTCAAAACGAGCAGTTTGGAGGAAAAACGGGATTCGAACGCGAGTTGGAAAGCTGGAAATCAAGGAAATAATAGAATATTCATGAGAGGGAGGCGCCGCGTGACGCCAAGACCCTAGACGTCACGCCTAGCCCCTGTTTCGCAGATCTGGTTACTTGCTGCTAGGGTTTTGAAGGGGATTTCCAATAAAAGTTGAAAAAAAACCCTAATTACGAAAATTAGACATTTTTGGGCAAACTTGGAGCATTCTTGGAGAATAATCGGAGATCTCAAGGCTTTGGAATCATTGGTACGAGTCAAGGGCGAAGAATCGAAGGATCTATCGGGTTTTCTAATCCCTTGTTTTGTCGATTTCTTTTCTTGAAACTTGTTACAATGAATTCATGTTTAGACATCTTTGTTTTGTTTTCACTTATTGAGATGCTTGGCTAAATCTATAAACCACCTAGACTTGATGAATGGATTAATATAAAGTTTTTACCGTTTTTGTTAATTGTATGATTATTATGGATTGATTGTGTTTAGTAAGCGGTTTGATTTAATGATTTGATGTATATGCATACTTTGAGTTGGTTTATTGTTATTACTTGTTTCATATGATTCTTAGTGACGGTCTATATCACAACATAGAGTCATATTAGGGTTTAGGATTTCAGTGAGTGTCTATATAACATAAGAAAACCTTAACTCTTTAGGGAGAATCGGCCGATAACCCCTAGAAGTAATTGGTAATAATTTGCTAAGTCTTAGTGTTCTACTAGTCCTAATACCTGGGAAGTGAGGGGCTATTGGTAGGTCTTACCCGGCGAATTGCTTTAGATAGTCCTTGGAAAAGGTCATGTCTTGGTTTACCTGTCGGTTTTATTAGTCTATCAAGTCAAATTGATTACTTCAAACTACCCTAGATCTATAATTGGAAAAGAGTAGGTCAATATTAGGGTACTTACACAATAATTAGACAACTGGGAAGGCGTCTAATAACCGGTAGGATTAACGGCCTAGGTAGTTCCACAGGTTTCTCCTTGAGAAGGGTCGAGGGGCTTAGTTGGTTCTTAATAGGTTTAGTACTTTAAGATCCCGGTTCCATAATTCATGCATTTAACTTAATCGGTAATCACTTAAAAACAATCCAGGATTCTTGTCTAGGTGGTCTCGTTCTCATATAAGGAAAGTCCTCAGTCTTCATTCATCTTTAGTCTAGTTTTAGTCAACTTAGTAGTTTAATATAGATTTCCTTAGTTTTTCGTAACCCCCCCCCCCCCCCCAAACAAATAAACAAGTTTCAGTCGTGTCTGTCAGTGTCTATTAGAGTCTAGTTTACGTGATACATAGAGTCTCATGGTTCGATATCCGGACTTCCTAGGTTTATACTACATTGATCGGTACACTTGCCGATTGTGTGGTTTTAGGTCGAGTCTAGAATTAAAGCTTTGTAGTGTCTAGTTTAGAGAGTCTAATTTGGTTAATTTTTATAGTCTGTTTAGCACACATCAAATAGAAAGGATAAACAATATTGCATTGAATTGTTCATTTATTTAATGTCAAATGGCCTGCGGCCCATTGGGTTACATAGAAAATGTAAAACATAGCTTACATGTAACAGCGGCGGAGTTGCTATGCATTCCATGTGCGTGCGATAGGTTCTCCTTCTAACGTTTGTAGTTTATAGGCGCCTTTGCCTAGGACCTCTTGGATGAGGTAGGGTCCTTCCCATTTGGGGGCAAGTTTTCTTGGGCGTTCTGCGATAGATGCCTCGTTGTCGCGGAGGACATAGTCTCCTGGGTTGAAGGTACAAATGCGAACGCGTGCATTGTAGTACTTTTCAAGTTTGGTTTTGTACTTGGCCTCATTGATTGCTGCATTTTCACGCCTTTCTTCTAAGAGGTCCAACTCAAGCCTGCGTTCTTCACTGTTGTCAATTTTGTTGATTCCCAACATTCGAGGTGATGGGAGACCTATTTATGCGGGGATCACCGCTTCGGAGCCATAGACAAGGTTGAAGGGTGTCTCACCGTGACTTGTCTTTAGGCTAGTCCTATGAGCCCATAGGATACTCGGGAGCTCATCGACCCAGCCACACCTGGCTATTCACAACCGCGCCTTTATGCATTCGACTAAACTTTTATTGATACTCTCTACTTGGCCATTCCCTTGCGGATGCGCCACTGAGGAGAATATGTGTTGAATGTTCATTTCTTTTAGCCATATTTAAAAGTCTTCGGCCGCGAAGTTGGTGCCATTATCGGTAATGATGCACATTGGTAGACCGAAACGGCAGATGATGTGTTCCCAGACAAATTTCCTTGTTATCATAGCGGTGGTAGAGGCCAGCGGTTTTGCTTCTACCCATTTGGTGAAATAATCGACGGCCACTATGATAAACTTTACCGCACCTGGCGCGTCTAGAAATGGTCCCACCACGTCGATTGCCCATTTTTGGAAAGGCCATGCGGTGGTGATAGGGATGAGGTTGTTCTTAGGGCGCAATGTTTTTAGTGTGTGTCGTTGACAATTGAAACACTTGCGCAAGACTTTAACTGCATCCAGGTGCATGCCGAGCCAGTAGTACCAAACATTCATGATTTTGGCCACTACCATGCGCGGGCCCGCGTGTATGCCACATATTCCTTCGTGTATCTCTCTGATTAGACACGTGGCGTCTTGGGGGTCAACGCATCGTAGGAGTGGCCCCATGTATGATTTGCGGTATAGAATACCGTCTGTCATCTAATAATGACACGCTTTGTGTTGTAGCTTGCGTGCCTCTGCTTTACTCTCGGGAGTAACACCTTATTGCAAATATGCAATAATTGGTGTCATCCAGGATGTTGTACCGTATTGGATGACGTTAACCTGGCGTAGGGGTACTGAGGGGTTTTTCAAAATCTCGATACGTATCTCCTTTGCCAGATGTTGGAAGTTGGTGGATGCGAGTTTTGAGAGTGTATCCGCGGGTTTGTTTTCACTCCTATTGATATGTCGAATATTGAAGGACGTGAACTTTGATTTCAGTTGCATGGCCTGTTCAAGATAGAGGATCATGATATCCCCTTTTGCGGCATAGTCGCCGCGTACTTGCCCTACAACTAGTAATGATTCGACGTGTGCTTCCAAATGTTGGACGCTGAGCTTGACTGCCAAACGCAGCCCTGCCAGTAGAGCCTCATTTCTGCCTCGTTGTTTGTGCTTTTGAAGTCGAGGCGGTGTCACACCCCGACTTTCCACGTGTCACCGGTGGGCCCGGTGGGGAGTATCGTGACGTAGTTGATATCATCATAGTCAAACAACACAATATATAAATGCACAGCGGAAGCAAAAGATAAATATATTACAATCCGAATATAAAGTAATATCCAGTATTACAACGGAAAGTAAAGGATCCACGGGCGGATCTTAAAACATAAATATTGTTCAACAGACTTTAGACGCCTAGAACTTGCAAGGTTCCTTATTAACGTCCTGAGCAGCTTCCGGCCTATTACGTACTTGTACCTGTCACTTAGACTTTTGAAAATACGTCAGTTTTCACTGGTAAATACACTCAACTGACTCATTTGAAAAGAGTTTGAGAAAATTGATTTAGATGCACCAGGCACAAAATATTTTGACACTTTGATTAAAATGCACAGAGGCAAAATTAATCTTTTATACTTGGGAAAATTATTTGTATATAATCTTGTATACAGTTTTACTTATTTGTCGTCCATTAGGGCCGGTTAGAAGAGCCGGACAGATTAACTGACACGCCATAGGTATAATGCCCACAGGCTATCATCCTCTAAGTGGATTACCAGTTCCGGTATAGTGCCCACAAGGATGATACCTCGGAGTGGATTACCAGTTTTTACATAATGCATCTGTCAGGTGTATGCCTACACCCCGTGCTTAGGTCGTGGCCATTTCGTAAAATGATGCCAAGGATATCTGGGACATGGTCATTAACCCCCAAAAGCCATACACCAAATAATACATATTAAACAGGTTATGTAAATACATCAATCACAATTCGATTTAAATGACTACATACACCTGACCAAGCGGTACTTTTATAGTGTCGTATCCCAAGCACGTATAGGGAAAATAAGTTAAGAGTATTTACCTGAGCTAGCTCCTGTCTTAAATAGCAAGAATTACAATAACTCAGCCGTATTCACTTAAGTAAGCGTAGGTACAATTTACCGGAAGGCTCTAGTCTGGAATGATGGTATAAATAACCAATTAGAATGCTAACGGGTCTTTAATTAAGCCTAAGCTTAGACCGGTTAGTCTTACCGAAAGATACGGTTCAAACACATGATTAAGCGAAGACCGGATAGAATTTGATTTAGACCCGACAAGTTCGGAGACTTGCTTAATATGGGTATTTCATACACATTCTGGATTTTGAGATAAAACCGATAAGGTTTGACCCGTTTAGGCTAATTTATGTAAACTAGTTACATAAACCGAACCGAACGCGTAATAAGCGTAACGGGTATACATATGAGCCATTTACAGGTTTCCTAAGTTAATATGCTTCATATATGTTGTGACATCAGTAAGATGTTTTTTATTATGCCCGAAACGAATTTAAACACAAACTAAGCCCCGTAGGGGTAGTTTGGTCATTTAAAAGGTTATAAAAGAGTTTAAGTATTTACCTGAGTTACAGGTCTGACGTAATCAGCAAAAATACTTATTTTACTAAGTTATAACAGTAGGGTAAACTATATATGTGAAATTTATCAATCATAACCAAACTATGCACCGTAGGGGCATTTTGGTAACTTCACATAAGCCGTAAAGCTCAAAACCGAAGTCTGAGTTAAAAAATTTTGCTTACTATTAAAATATTATAATTTTCCTCAAATATCAGTAGGTATAAACCCTTGTATCTTTAAAATAGTCTTAGTACATACTATGCGTTAAAAACGTTTAAAAAGGCGTTTAGAAGCCATTTCCGGGTTCGATACAAGAAGCTGATATTTTTACTATTCCAGAAGGCTTAACATAATTTATTTATCATTTAAGATCAGTAGAAAAAGGTTTGGAGTCGATTAGATATGTAAAACTCATTTTATGGCTCGTAAGGGCAAAACCGACAATTACCGGATTAAGCCTACGACTATAAGTTATGCTCAGCCTAAAATTAATTAAAAATCTTCAAAAATCCAAAAATAATATATTACATCAATGGGTAATAAGTTTGATATCAAAAAGTAGGTTTAATTAGGCTATACGCTAATTACGCCGTTTAATTAACATAAAGCTTTCAATTTACGTTAATGAGCATAACTCTCAAACTACACCTCAAACTGATGTCAAACTTTGGGTGCAAGTTTATATATCAGTAATTAAAGTTTTTACTCTTTTACATTTTCAAAAATCACGTTTTAAGGTGAAAAGGGCATAACGGTCAATATATGAGCAATTAACGGAATCATGCATATTAATTGGATAACTAATGATCCGAGGTGTATAATCACAGAGGGTTATACTAGCATGTAACCTGGTCCAAATGAAGCTCTTAGGTATTTCTAAATCATACCAAAATGGGTCAGAACTGAAGTCAAAGCAAAAGTCAAAGCTTTGCGACTTTCGGTTCCGAACCGGGTCTAAACAGGAAATTGTCGGGTGGAACATGTTTAGACATGTTCTTACACTAATTACCAAGTTATATTAATGATCAAACAGGTTGTATATGTTCTACATTGCTAATTATGCATAAATTAGAATTTAAGTATCCTGTTGACTTTTTAATAACAAGTTTGACCCGACATTTGACCTAGTTAGAGTGGGAATCAGGGGGAACCCTTTTAAGGGTTTATTACCCACATAATTACCAACTTATAACTACTTTCAATTCGACTAATCACTGGACCATTGGTGATTAATCGCTAAGTCAACCGTTAATTATGACGGTTTGACTTTTAAGCTAATTACTAAGCAAAACTTAATCAAGGAAGGTCAAGGGTGCTTACCAAAGTCCTAATCACGATTAGGGATGCTTGGTGTCTGCTCTTGAGCTCCAGAAAGTCCCACAATTGCAGATG
This sequence comes from Helianthus tuberosus, assembly GCA_030545235.1. Lineage (NCBI taxonomy): Eukaryota > Viridiplantae > Streptophyta > Magnoliopsida > Asterales > Asteraceae > Helianthus > Helianthus tuberosus. The sequence continues at coordinate 55,319,082 of CM060424.1, read as the reverse complement.
GAATGAATGCAAGAATGTTGCAACATTGAAGGCCTTTTATAGTGATTTCAAACACCTTAGATTGTTGACAACTCAAGCTATTATGGACCATGAATCATCAACACATGTCCCTAAGGGCTAAAAATCAGTTTAGGCAACTCATGGAAGTGTTAAAGGGCAAGACTTGACGTTTGAATGGGCTGAACAGGCAAGAAAATGAGTTACTGCATCTGGGAGACTGCTTGCGCACCGTAACAACCACAGTGTTGAGGTGCGCAAGCCTATGGCCAGCAAAAATGATTTTTCAAATGTTGACAGTTTTAGCCCCTGTACCTCTAATTGCCATTTCCGACACATCCAAGGCCCGTTAAATCATTTTTAAGGCTCTATAATGATGCCTAAGTAAGGGGAACATGAAACATGCTCAAAAATATGCCGGATGTCGGTTCGTTTGGTCGTACGGTCACGTTGTTCGGTTAATTACGACGAAACACGGACGGACGCGAAAAACGGACCAATTGACGCGATGAATGGAATTTTATCAAGCCAAACACTAAAATAACATATTTTAGTGTTTACATAAATTTTTGGGTGTCCGGGGATATTCAGAATGTGAGATATGCGCGTAAACGCAAACTTGTGCGTTTTTTGACACTTTTAGTCCCTGCATGACTTAAAAGCTTATGTGTGCGCACCAAACACCTCTAAGCCTATATCTAAGCTATAAGAAGGATAAATAGGGTATGTTTATCTCTTGGTCACATTCCAGAAGGTTCGATAACATACGAATCGGTATACTTTAGTAGTTTGACGCTTTAGGTCCTTCTAATGCGCAAACTTGCGTAACTTATCATTTAATAGCATTGAAGCCTCATCTAATTCATATTAGGCATTATTGAAAGTATTATTAAACATCATAATGCTTCGGGCTCGATAAAAGGTCATTCAGAGGTATAATTAAACATATTGACACTTCTAGTCCCTTATACTTGCAAAGTTGCGCGTAACTTCTCTTTTAGGCTTAAAAGCCTTGGATGGCCAATGATTGGCATTCCCGAGAGTATAATCAAATATCATGAGGCTCTCGGTTTGTTAAAAGGTCACTCAGAGGTAAGAATTAACATGTTGACGCTTTTAACCCTTTATTGCGCAAACTTTCAATTAATTACATAAACGGCTACACTTGATTAAAAAGTGGCTCATTTGTGAATATAAAACCGTAAAAGGTTATTTAGAAACTTATTTCAGGTATGTTAATACTTCCAGTTCTTTCATAATTAATGTTTTTCGATTTTTCGAAAAAATTAGTCCCTTATATTCAAGGTTTGACTTTACTAGGGTTTATTACACGTGTCAATACTTCATTGAACGTGATTTTACGAGGTGTTATAGGCGGATTGCATAGGTGAGTTCTTGGCCATCAGGGCTGACGAGTCGCAGACCTACACCTGCGCCATCCTCATTGGATGCACCATCAGTGTATAGTGCCCAGATATCTGATGAGGTTGGTGGAGGTGTAGGGTTTTGTTCGTCTTCGCATTCTTGGATGCGATTTGTCGGTACCTCGGCCATAAAATAAGCTAGGAGCTGTCCCTTGATTCCTGGGCGCGGTTTATAGATCAACGTGTGCGCGCCCAGTTCAATAGCCCATTTTGCAAGTCTCCCAGAGATTTCGGGTTTAGAGAGGATTTTCCCAATTCTGTAGTTGGTTAACACGGTGATGACGTGGTTTGCAAAGTAACGGCGTAACCGTCTAGACGCATGCACTAGTGCGAGTACCAACTTCTACATGATGGAGTATCGTGTCTCTGGGTCATTGAGCATTTTGCTGACATAATAGATCGGTGTTTGAACTCCCTCTCGCTCCACTATGAGTACCGCGCCTACCGCGTTGTCTGCGGCGGATAAGTACAAGATGAGTAGTTTCTTCTTGCGTGGTGCGGTTAGAGTCGGGGGTTGGATCAAACACTCTCTCATATCCCGGAAAGCATTCTCAGCCTCTTTGGTCCACTGGAATTGCTCTTTCTTTAAGCAGTTTCGCAGAGTACTGATGAAAGGATAAGATTTAGCTGCATGATTGGCTAAAAACCTATTTAGCACGGCTAGCCGGCAGGCCAGTCGTTGCATTTACTTCATTGTGGAAGGCGATGGCATGCGCTCGATCGCCTGAACCTTTTCCGGGTTTACATTGAACCCATCTTTAGTGACGATGAATCCAAGGAACTTGCCTTCTTCCATTCCAAACGAGCATTTCCCTGGGTTGAGCTTCATATTGACGCTGCGTAGAGTTTGGAATGTTCTTTCAATATTGTTGAGCATGGTATCTTCCTCCATGCTCATGACGACTAGGTCGTCCATGTAGATTTCGACACTCTTGCTGATTTGATCACCGAATGTGTCGCTCATCAACTTTTGATAAGTTGCGCCCGCGTTGCGCAACCCAAATGGCATTTTTGTGTAACAGTAATTCCCTGTAGGTGTGCGGAATGCCGTTTTATCTTCGTCCTCGATCGCCATCTGTACTTAGTGATAGCCTTTATAACAATCGAGGAAACACTTCCATTGGAACGGGGCGAGGTTATCGACTTTTTCGTCGATCTCGGGAAGTGCGTAACAATCTTTGGGGCAGGTTTTGTTGAGATCTTTATAGTCGACGCACATGCGCCAGCCCCCGGTTGGTTTCTCTACCATGACTGGGTTGGATAACCAAGTCTGGTATTTGACCTCCCGTAGGATACCTGCGGAGAGCAGTTCTTTGACCTGCTCGTGCATCGCCTGGTTCTTTGCGGATCCAAGGTGGCGTTGGCCTTGGATCACCGGCTTGATACCTGGCAGGGTATTCAAGAAATGTTGCGCGACTTCGCATGGCACCCCTGTCATGTCGGCGAGGGTCCATGCAAAAATATCTTGATTCCTGAAGAGGGGTTGCTTCAGGCGCGCTCTGGTGTTCTTGGACAAGGCATGGCCCAATGTGACCGTCTGTTCTGGGTATCTTGCGTTAAGTACCCATTTCTCTAGTTGGGTGTTGGGGGTGAGCCTTGCCGTCTTGGTCGGACGCGGCTCGTCCGTTGTCATAACTTCTATGCGGGCATAAATGATCGCAACCCCCGTCTCGGTTGGGAACCCGATGGCAGAGTGGGGGACAGATGTGATCATGTTGAAATCGCCCTAGGACTCGCACCCGAGAAGTACGTCGTATCGGGAGGTGTGTGGTAAGACCATGAAGTTTACCTCCTCCGTTCGCGTGTGCCTACCGTTGGTAAGGCGCACGGGGAAAGTGATTTGGCCCAGGGGAAAACGGTTTCCCCCGCGAATCCGGCCAAAGGGTAATCTACCGGCTGCAACCGATCTTTATCCTCCTGATCGAACTGGTTGAAGCACGGCTCATATATAATGTCAGAAGTACTGCCCGGGTCGATGAATAATCGCTCCGTGCAGCAGTGAGCCAGGTAGCCTGTGATGACGACGGCGCGCCTATCACGCGGTCCGCCTCGGACTTTTGGAAAGACGACTTGTTCAACTTTCCAGTCATTGTCCGGTCTTCTTGCCGCCTTGCGCGGCTTCCCACGTCCTCCATTGATCATATGGGTTGAAGCCACATACATGGCCTTTTTGCCCGTGGAGGTGCCCTCGTCGTTAGGGGTGATGCGCTTGGTTTGCTTTTGCGCAGCTGTCAACAAATGTTGTAGCTTCCGTTCCTTTAGGGCTCGCTCAATCTCCAACTGGAGACTGATGCAATTGTTGGTTGAGTAGCCCGTGTCCTTGTGATACTCACAATCGAGAGTGAGATCTTGGTTTTTCTTGGACTTCATTGGTTGGGCCGGTCGTAAGAATTGTGCGTCCGTGAGGAGGACGTCTCTTGGCGACTTGTTTATCTCGGTCCAGCTACGGTCCCGAGATTCCTTCTTTGATGCTTGGTTGTCGTGTTGGGCATTTATCATTGCCCTTGCGTCGGGCTGGTGACTGCGTGGGACGTACTGTTCGGAATCGTGGCCGCGATTCCACGAGTCCCGGTTGCGCTTGCCGTTGCGCTTTGTTTCTTGGCGGGAGGATTGGCCTTCCGCCTGGGGTTGTGCCTTGGTTGTATGCGGTTTGAGAGACCGCTGAGTTTGGGAGTAAGTTTTGACCGCGGCCATGACGTCGTCCCATTTTTCTGGCAAGCCTTCTTTGCCCGAGATGGTCATGACCATTTCATCGTCCTTGACGGCTCGGATGAAATGGTTACGTGCCATTTAATCTGCTATCCCGCCGATCTCGAGGCACTCTTTATTGTAGCGGATGACAAACGACTCTAGGCTTTCGTTGTCTCCGCGCCAGATGTTCATGACGTCCATGGAATCGCACTTGTGACGTCGCTGCTGGCTGAAGTGTGCAAGAAATTTTGCTTGCAGCTGTTCAAATGAAGCCAGTGATCCCACTGGCAAAGAATCGAACCAGGCCCTCGCCAAACCGGTGAGGGTCTGGGGGAAAAAATGACACCATGTGGCCTCATCCCACTTGCCATTGCACTCAGTGCCGGCAAAAATGTTCATGTAGTCGTCCGGATCGGATGAACTGTTGTATTTCCCAATCGTAAGTGGGAGAGTAGTTTTTGTGACCTCGGCGTGGGCGATCTCCGGTATGAATTTGGAGTTTTCGGCTGCGGACCTTGGCCTGTAAGGTTGGGTTTGGTTGCGCTTTGCAGCGCGGAGGTATGTGGTGCGGGGTTCAGTGGGAGGAACGTAATTGCATCCTCCTGGTCTGCTGTTAGCCGAGTGGGATTCCCCGCAATACGTGCGGTCGTCTGGGTCAGTGCGGTCATTCCCCTCGTTGTGGGGTTGTGGTCCCAGACGGCTATGGATGCCGGAGCCGCGGTGGGCTATTGACTGCCGCCTATTTTCGCCGTGAGGGCCTAGGTGGCTGTGTACTGGCCCCCTACTTTGGGACCCATATGTGGAATCATCCTCTTCGAGCGTGCGGACGCTACAGTAAGAGGATCCACGGTCTTCGCGCCTACTTCGGGAGGCTGGTTGTGTGGGGACCCTGCCCTCGTATTGCATGATACGAGCCGCATGTGTATGTGGTGCGGGGGTAGGACCGCCAGGAATTTGCACTTCAGCGCAAGCTCTGTTGTAGGCTGCTGCCAGCATAGTTTGTTGTTGGAAATACCAGGCATGGAGGTCCATGCCTGGAGGTATCACAGAAGCATACTGTGAAAAATCTGGTGTAACCATGGGGGGAGTGCCCCCTTGTGCAGATGTGCCAATGTGGCCAACATGTTGGGCTAGGGGGATAATCCCCGCAGGCCCTGGGTTTGCGGGGCCTTGGTTTTCCCCGGTAGTATTGTTTTGACGATCAGACATGATCTCAAGAAAGAAAGAGATGTGAAAAAGTGCTAAGAGTAGCGGTGGGCGCCAATGATGAAACAGTGGTTAACCAAGGGAGGTTAACTCACTGGTCTCGTCAAGTAGGGTTAATCCCTTCTTTCCGAGGATCGGTGGCTGGATCGTCTGCTGGTAGATCTCCTGCACAAGGAAACAAACCGTGACTCGTAACAAGGAGGAAGGGGTGGGGGGTGCTTCTTGTTACCACTCTCTGGCGTGAGAATCAGTAATTTGCTTGTGAAGCAAAGTGTGTGATAGTAGTAGTAGTGAGAGAGTTGAGAGGAGATACCTCAAACCTAGTTTGGGATGGGTATTTATAGCCGAGGAGTGAAGAAGGGTAGTTGAGTGGCAAGACTGACAACGCACAGCCTCCTGTAGGTGTGTCAGGCCTGTCGGTTACGGTGGTAATGCCACGTCCTGTTGTGGTGTCAGTCTGTTGCTTACATGTGGGCTGATAGGCGACTGTCCTCAGGGCCACTTGCTCTGTGTTGTCAGTCCCACTTGTCTTGTGGGCAGGATGCGGTGACAGGCCGAATCGCTGCTTGCGGTAATTGTTGTTGTCCGCGTTCTTGCTTTGGCCAAGATATGTGCTGGATGCGGTGCTAGGCCGCATCGCCACTTGTAGTGACTGTTGCTGTTGTCCAGATCCCTTGTCGTGATGAAAATATTCATAGGATGCGGTGCCAGGCCGCATTGCTATGGGTACACCCATTTTCATACACAAGGTAAGTCTTTTCATCTCTTGACCGATTGGATTCGACCACTGTGTCCGCGCGTGCCCGCATGGACACAGATAAGTTCTTGCTGGTGAGAGTTTTTTATAAGGGTAATGGTTACTCGCGGCCATGCTGGTGCAAGATCCGGGACCATACCCCTTCAATAGCCTAGCCATGGAATTAAAAAAAAAAACTGAGCCTGATGAGTATACTTAACACATTCGGAACAAGTATATCTAATACCCGACAAGTATGGGTTTGGAATTTTTTTCATATTCTTTTGGCGGGTATGGGATTATGTGACACCCAACTTGATCACACGAAACTATATACCCGTTTACCCGAAACACATACCCAATAAATATAACTTTTGTTTTTATATTCCTTTAACTATTGTTGGTAGTATTTCATTCTAGTAGCTTTATTACTTTAAAGATAAATTTTCTTTGAATATATATTTTGATTATATTATTTATATGCTACCAAATACAGTTTCTTTTAGATTAATATTATATTATATTTATATATAATTAAAATACTTTTTATAATGATATTTTTATCATAAGTTAATGGGTTAATGGATTTAAACACCCTCAACTATTGCCATTTGGCCGCTGGCACTCTCAACTTTGACTTTGGCTCACACCACTCTCAACTTGACACATTGTTTGTCATGACACCCCCTCGTTAAATAATCACTAACCTGGTTAGTAAAATTAGCCTACGTGTCAATTTAAGCTGATGTGGCATGTATGACGTGTCATACATGATCTGATGTTGAACATTACCCATGATCATCATTAAAAAAAATAAAACAAAAGAAAATTAAAAATATATAAACCAATATGCACTCAATTTCCAATTCATCTAATAAACTTGCTGAAAACCAATGATCTGTTTGGATCCCCAATTCCTCATCTTATCTTCTTCCTCCCAGAAAGCTTGTCGGAAACCATGAACACCACCGTCGCCGGTGCTTCTGGCCGTCGCCGGACTCCACAGCCGTCGCCGGCTGCTATCAACCACCCTCACTGTCATCTACAATCTCTGTCGTCGTCTTCATCTTAATTACCGCCGCCGCAGCGGCGTCGCTGCTGCGCAAAAACTTCGTCGGTGTGCCGCCAGTTCTTCACGGGAGGGAGATCGAGAGGGGTGGAGGTATTTGAGGGTGTTTGTGCGTCCGACAGAGTGGGAGGGGCGCCGGAGTCACTTCAGTCGTCGGTCAGAATCGAGAGAGCAGAGGGGGTTTGGGGTTGTTGGAATCGGGATTTGAATGTGTAGATTGATTTGGTCTTGGTTGGGGATGATGATGATAAATGGGTTGCTGAATCTGTGTGTGGGTATTTATAATAAATCTTATAACGTTTCACGATATATGTATATCACATAATACAATACATCATCAAATCATAGTTAGCTCAATTGGCCAGTGCCGATTTAATGGGTTCTTGGTTATACAGACTCGGGTTCGAGTCTTGTTAGTCCCATTTTATAGATTTTTGGATCCATCAGCATGCCACGTCAGCAAATTTGGATCCATCATCATGCCACGTCAGCAAATATTGGCCATGTCAGCAAAAAGAACTAACACAGTTAGTGCTTATTTAACGACGGTGTGACACAGCAACCCAAGTGTTAAGTTGGGAGTGATGTGAGCCAAAGTCAAAGTTGAGAGTGTTTAAATCCAGTAACCCTAAGTTAATATATTGTGTAGATTTAAAAACATAAAATTACAAAAGAAAATAATATATATATATATATATATACATGAAATTGCAAGGGGTATTTTTAAAAACTATAATAGATATACCCGGTACCTGACGGACAATGAGCAATGTATGAGACATGATTTTACAATCGGATGTGGGTATAAGATTAGCTATATCTAACCCATATCTATCGATAAACATAACGCAAAAACATTTACTTTAAGAAACAATAATTTCCTATACGATGTATCTTTTTATAACCCTGCTTTTATTTTATATGTTACCTGCATAGTGTAAACGGGATGAGCCGCTTGTGAGCTACCGCATTGACTCGTTAAAAACACGTTTCAAGCCAATGTATTTATCTAAAAGTTATTATCATATATGAAATTATGATTAAGAATATAATATACATATATATATATATATATATATAGGGAGAAGATCATGCGAGAACCACCTCTTATTGCGAGAACCGCGAGAACCAATGTGAACACAACCAAAAATAGCTAAAAATCACACAAAAATTTTTTTTTTGATATTTTTAATATTTTTTAGGTTAAAATCGCTACTTTTCGAAGCCAAAAAAAAATTTTAATTTTTTTTTTTTTTTTTTTTTGCTTCGAAAAGTAGCGATTTTAACCTAAAAAATATTTAAAAAAATCAAAAAAAAAATTTAGATTTTTTTTTTATTTTTTTAGATTTTTTTAGGTTTTGTGAGGGTTTAGTTTTTAGCATTTTAGCTTGGAGGGGGGGTTAGTTTTTTTTTAGGTTTTTTGGGGGTTTTAGTTTTTAGCATTTAGCTTGGGGGGGGTTAGCTTGGGGGGGGTGGGGTTACGTTTTTTTAGGTTTTTTTAGCTATTTTAGGTTGTGTTCACATTGGTTCTCATGGTTCTCACAATAAATGGAGTTCTCGCATGAGTCCCTCCCTATATATATATATATATATATAGGGGAAGGTTCATTTGAGAAGAAATTTAATATGAGAAGAAAAAGAAGAAAGGACATAATGGTAAAATATCAAATAGTTTATAACTCCACTCATTAATAAAACAAAAACTTTTTATCCTACACATTTCAAATTTAACCTATATATATATCTTACACTTACTGGAATTTACCCTACACACATCGAAATTTATCCTACACATTTCAAATTTTATCCTACACATACTAAAATTTATCCTACACATGCCGAAAATTGTCCTTCGCCATAAATTATTTTATTTTGAAATAGTATATTTAAAAGTGAGTTACAAGTTTAATTAGTTAGCTAATTAATTACAATTATAAATTTACCTATATGCCCTTTTCAATAACATTAAATACACATATTAAATGAAGTAAATGGAGCATTTCTATTGGTTTAAGACTTATTCTTTTTATTCGTACATAATTTTTCTTCTCATTTGAACCCTCCACTATATATATATATATATATATATATATATAGGAACAAGAACAGGAGAGAACGCCTCAAAGTGTGAGAACGATTCTCAGCCACAAGATCTTAGTGGTTTGTGGATGAGATTGATGCGGTGTCATTTTTTTTTTAAATATGGGCCTTGGAACTACCAGGAGGGGTAAAATAGGAAGATCCAAACAAAGGTGCTCATGCTAATCACATGTCATTTTCCCCCATCATATTTAAACGACAATAACTTTTTTATACGTGATTATTTTTTGAAAAAAGTTACACCATAAAACTCAGCGTTTTTTTATCTTTCCAACGAGTATACTATTGATATACTTTTCAAAAAAAATGAACTGGGTTTTATGACGTTTTTCTGAACTGAGTGTTTTATGGCGTTTTAGAATAGGCATTTTCATGGCGTTTTTCTGAACTAGTGTTTTTATGGCGTTTTTTTCTGAACTAAGTGTTTTATGGCGTTTTCAACTGAGTTTTTTCATGCCGTTTTTCTGAGCTGAGTGTTTTATGGCGTTTTTAACTGGGTATTTTCATGGCGTTTTTCTGAATTGGGTGTTTTTATGGCGTTTTATTTGAACACCCAGTTCATGTGAGTGAGTTTTTTAACAGTATTACCCCGTAGTGTAATTTAGCATCAATGCCACATGTCACCACCAAAATCGTTCTCACACACTTTTCACCGTTCTCTCTAAATCCTGACCCTATATATATATATACATTACAATGCATACAATGAGTAAAAAAATATTTTTGCATAATTTTATGAGTCTAAGTAATACAGTTTTTAAAACATCTTGTAAACTTTTAAACAAACTATGGGGTGTGGGTTGGGTACAAACGCCCAAGTCACCACCCCGGGTGGGTTTGGGTTTCGGCGTGGCCCCTTGGGTGGGAGTTTCAGCCCGGGCGTTGGGCGGGTCTAGCGGTCTTCCGTGGCCGGCTCTCATTGGCTGGGTTGGCTAGGCTATAGGTGGCTAGGCTATTTTGTGTGTATTTTTATAATAATTAAACAAAAAAATTATAACACGTGGCCAACCCACGCGGGCTAGCCACGCCCCGCCATACTAACCCAACATGCAACTGACCAGCGGTACCCCTCGAAGTTCACGTATCAACCCATGCCCCAAACCCCCGCCCCACCATAATGCGATTATTATTGTGACTTTGTACTTTATCCATGAGAATCCCATCATTGCGAGTGCAACCTTAAGTAAGGGTGTTAGGAGTGGGAGTCGGCAAAAGAGTTTGCCACTCGGTAAACACCATCGCCAACAATAGTTTACCACTCAAACTTTACCAAATCGGTGGTGGGTGGACGATTCGGTGAGGAGGGTGTGTGTGTGGTGGGGTGGGGTCCATACAATCTCTCAACCAATCACACCATTTTCCTTTTTTTTAAGTTTACCACTTCAGCAAGTGTCTAAACCATTGCCAACACTTTTCAGCAAAGTTTAAACACTTTTCACTGATTGACGTGGCGTACTCTCATTGGTTGATTTTTTAGTTTGCCACTCTCAAGTGTTTAACCACTCCTAACACCCTAACATAACATCTTCAATCATAAGCTGATATACGTATTATTGGTGTATATACATAGTCACATGTTTGTGAAAATACACTTATCGAGTAAAATTAAAAATACGATACAAATGTTATATATTATTATGAGGAATTGGCCTGTAATAATCTCATCTAGACCTTATTGGCCATTAATAATCCCACCTTAGAATATTCCACCCACCAGTCTCACATTTTACATATTTTTCCTACAATGGTCCCCCGTTAAAAAAAAATTAACGGAGTTAAGTTTTTTTCCAAATTACAAACAGATTTTTAGGGCTTTTGATCAGAACGATGATACGAGTCCATTGATGTAAAACTTACTTCGAAATGGTGCTCCAAGTGACTTGTAAGACCCTTATTCCATTTTATACGTTTATCATATAAAATTTCGACTATAATAGTGTAGTTCCTGTTAAACATACACTTAAAATACGAGTTTGTTAAAACATTTTATTAAATAAAACATTCTAACGTTTTGTATGTAAATTCGCCTTTTAAAACATGACGGTGAACCTTTTCGTGGAAGCTTGATTCTTGATCGTGTTCGGTCCTCCGTTGAGCTTGATCGTCCTCCGGTATCGTACAATATACCTACATATCATATAAACATGAAATGAGTTAGTTATACTAGTTTAAAACGTGTTTAAACAAGTTTCCAACAACAAACAATTGAACAGACACATTTTTACCAGTTATATTGGCCCTCGCGGGCCTCGACGTATTTAAGAGATTCCTTCGCGGGGCGCGAAGGCAGTCGCGCTGCGCGACACCAATTCCGGTTCACCGTTGCGCGACGCAAGAGAGTGATTTCGACAGAATGTTTATGATCAGTTGCTGCATATTTCCAGCCAACCAATTTTTCACGGAAACGAACATAACTTGCTCGTTTTTTATCTGTTTTAAGTCACGCTTCTTCCTACGTGATCATAATTTGATTCTCCATCACTTGGAGTTAACATCCGACATCCGGATTAACAAAAGTTTAGACTTTTAAGCCTTCGGCTTAAAAAGTAGTTACGAACATTTGACCCGTTCATGTATTAATCAAACAAGCATGTTTGTTTGACCCCAATTCCTCACAAACTTTATAAAGTCAATGTTATCTATCGTACTAGATTCAAATCCCGGGTTTATATACATTCTTAAACCCGTTTTTACTTAAATGCTTATTTTGACCCGTTAAGGGTATTTAAACATTTTTCCGCATAATTCATGCTCATTTGCTTCTAGCATCTTATTTCAACATTATTTAGCAATCAATCTTCCACCACAACTATATTTGTGGCGGATTTAATGTGGTGATTTATATATTCCGAGTTTTACCCCTCGAATTATCATTTTACGGCAAAGACTCATATAGAGTCATTTGACCATAAATTTACATCTTTCGCTTTTGATACTTATTCGAAGTATTTGTTTTATCATAAAACTCATTTCCAAACAACTTTTAAGGGTCATTCGCTCGATTTAGCTTACAAGGGCGTTTTGGTCCATTTAGCCTTTTATTTATGATGAAGGACTTTTGAAAGCATGTTTGACACAAAATCCCTCTTTTTAGCTATGATTTTGTTTGAAAAGTCATTATGTTTTCTAAACAAAATAATCATTACTTGAATCATTCGGTTTACTTATTAAAGTAACCAAATGTCTATTTTGACTTCTTTTAACTCTCAATGAACCTTTCGTTCTAATTGAGTAGTTAACCTATTATACATACCTGGCTCGGATCAATATTTTAACCTGTTTCGATACCTTGCCTTAATAGCCACTAAGTAATAACGATGTAAATATCCATTTGATATTTATTCCTATAATCATACAACTTGACAAACCATTAGTCGATATTGTCAAAGGGTGATAATTTCACTTTTTGACTCGTTTAGTCCAAATAACTGTGTATCTTTGCGAGATGGATTTATTATCATCTCGTCTACATGACTCGCTCCGGTTCACACCGTGCGGTCATTTTACTTATAAATCATTTCTTGATTCTTTTGACTCCTTTATGTCTTTCGCCATAAAGTGTCTTTCAAAACTAACGGTTATCGTCAACGAGTGACCGAATTACCGTTTTACCCTTATTATTTGTATTGGTTTACCTTATTAGGTAATCATTTAAAACTCACTATCTATTAGTCATTGCATGACCAAATTATTGTATTAGTCCGTTTTAACCATTAAACATGGTTTATTCTCATTGTCTTTTGTTCCAATCGCACATGTCGTGTCGGAACATTCTAGTTCAAAAATGGCTTTCTATTATTCATAACCTACAAACCAATAGGTATTCAATAAATAAAGTGTAAGCTTTACTTACCTAGCATCCAGATTAGGCTTTTTCCTTCATTCTTGATTCGTTTGACCCGCTTCCTTCCCAAGCTTTCACCTAGCTTGTCAAGCGTCAAACTATCATTGTAAGTTGTAAGATGGTTAGACTAGTCATAATCATTCACGACTATTCCATCCTACGATCTTTATGTCGAATTTATCATTCGATCATATAAAAGGTCATTTTGACTTTAAAAAGTCAAACTGCCTATTGACAAAAATAATTACACGATGTAGCTTAACTACTCGTTTTATTACTTTTCCACTATACGGTAAACATTCTTATTATGCTACCGTTTTAACTACTTATGAATTTAAGTTATTGAAATCGAATTTCATTCGATTATCACATGATGATATCAAACATTATTTTGATCATAGCTTATCATCATTTTCATTTTTATCATACTAATCCAATTCCTAGCAAGTATGATCATGTACTCAAACACAAAATTTGTTTAAGTATTTCCTGATTACTATCAGATATGATGATTATAATCATATTTAGATCATCAAATTCATCATAAGATTAAAACCCACTTATCGTAGTGTGGTAAATCATATAATCATTCAATTTATAGCATCATATGTATAATTTTCACTTAGGGTTTAGTTCTTAAGCAAGTATACATCACTAATTCAATCATAGCTTCAATAATTCATTCATAATTCGCGATTACGATAATTATTCAAATTTCAGAACTTCACAAATCATCAAAATTTGACATACCTTATGATCCCCTAGCTTGAGTGATCATTAATTCACGTTCAATTGTGAATTTAGACTTCATTTGGCCCTTCAATTTGATGTTTTAGCAAGAACTAGGGTTTTAAAGCTCCTTGGAGCTTCCCCTGCTCGATCCAGAACACACACGATGTGTGTGTGTTTTATTTGATTCTTTTTATTAAATAAACTTTCAAGTTTATCTACTTTGGCCCCTCTCGTTTGGTTAGTTTATTAAGTAGGACACAACCCACTTAATTTCTAACAATTTTTTCACTCATTAACTAGGTTAAACATTCCTAGTTAAATTAGTGGGTTCGGGAAATTCACGACTAAGTTTATTTTAAGTCCCGTTAACTCGGGCTTCTATAAACTTTATTTTCTCAAAAGCTTTCTTTTCTCTTTTTATTAAATATTAGGTTTAATTATATAAATCATAATATTTTCCGGGTTAATTTTACCACTAACGATATTTTACCCGTTTTTCAGTATTAACGTGGTTTGATTACCAAACTCGTTTTCGGGGTGTTACACGACTTGATTTTGGTTAATTGGAAATTTAAACACCCAAATTGAAGCGTCGTTTTCATCGTTTGGAGCACCGTTTCGAGGCAAGTTTTACATAAATGGACTCGTATCGTCGTTGTTCTAATCAAAAGCTCTAAAAAATCTGTTTGTAATTTGGAAAAAAAGTTTAACTTCGTTTAGTTTTTTTAACAGAAGACCATTGTAGGAAAAATAAGTGAAAGGTAGGACTGGTGGGGGGAATATTCTGAGGTAGGATTATTAATGACCAATAAGGTTTAGATGGAATTATTACATGTCAAGTTCCCTATTAGTATACATATGTTTGATATTCTATATCCTCTAATATCAACAAGCATGTCCAAAAGATCAATATATTGGAGAAAATTAATCATAATTTTTTGGACATAAGCGTCACAATCGATGTCGTGGGTAATTAAATATGATACTCAAATCTTAGACTATCCCCATTGGTGACCTTTGTTTAGGTTGGTTGCCACTTGGCAAAATAATATTGGTTGTACTAAAATTAAAAAAAGAAAAAAAGAAATTGAAACCCACAACAAGGTTGTTGGAGCAACCTAGATCATGACCCAAAACCATGCTCAACTTCATCCATTTGTCCAAAATTGATTGGTGCATTATTTTTTATTAATTAATATTTCCCTCATCAATTGAATTACTCAAATAACTTTCTACGATTAAACTTAAAAGAAAAACTAAATGCACAGTATTTCTTAAAATAATTTTCTGAACATCCCTATATAAGTTTTATTAAAAATAGATTTTGTTTAAAAAACACATTTTTAATATAAAATAAATATATATTTAATAAAAGTAGATTTGGGTTGGGTTGTTAATGGGAATCAAAGGTTGAGTTGTGTAAATTCAAGAAAGAGAAATTAGTTTTTTTATTAAAGGTTGGGTTGAGTTGGATTGTGAACGAGGATAGTCTTAAAACCTAAGTTTGAGCTGATGACCAATATATTGATTTTTGTACAAGTTATACCATAGGGTTAACTTTGTACAATAGTAACCAAGTTTCAAGAGTGTTCTAATTAGGTCACTCATAATTTTTTTTTGTTCCAATTAGGTCATTCAAGATTCATTTGATGTTTCAATCCTTGATGTTTCAATCCTAGATATTTTACCTAAATAGAAGGTCATCCATCCTACATGACATTTATTTAGGTTTTTTATTTAAAAAATTTGTTGACATGACACATAAATGCCAAATGGGTTAGAAGAAAATGCGAAATAGATTTAAAAAAAATTTAAAAAATTGTAGAAAAGTTAAAAAAAAAAAGCGAAAAAATTAAAAAATGTGATTTTTTTTTTTCAAAATCTCTAAAAAGATATCAAAATTTTTATAAAATTGTAAAAAATAGTTAGATTTCAGTAATTTTTTAATGAAGGAAAGTACTAATTACTCATACACCAAAAGCATTTAAATTATACAGTAGAAACTCGATAAATTAATACTCGATTATTTAATAAACTCTCTAAGATAATATTTTTTGCCGGTCCCGACTCGGGGATATGGTGCTAAATTAATAATTCGCTAAAATTATAAGATAATACATTTTTGATAATTTCTTTAGACCCCATATGAAATATAAATTAATAATTCCTTATATATAGCATATTACATGAATGATTTATGAAGGTTTCTTGAAAAATGACTCAATTGTCTTTTGTTGAAATCAATTTCCCCTTGAATCTCGTCTCTAATTTTCCTTAGCATGGTAAGAACTTCTGGTGTTGTTTTCTCATAGCTCAACAAGAAATTGTTCAATGTGATTGCCGCTTTAATAGCTTCGTTTCGCGAAGGGGGCTCCATTGTAGAACTTTCATCATCTTCTTCATCGATATCATCTTTATTAATTCCAATAACGCTTTCAATAATTTCTTCATCAGTCAACAACTGTGCAACTACATTTTCTTCTGGGTGAGTCAGAACATCTTCGACATCCATTGCATTGCGATAACCCAACTCTTTGATCAAATTCTGGAATTCTTGAGTGCTTTCACCACCTTCATCTGAGTTCTCAAAAGTCATGTTATCTGTTGATCGAAGTTTACAATGATGAAAGCAGTTCGCAATTGTATTTGCACGAACATCCATAGTCCATGCTGAAATTGCAAGATTCATTGCATCTAATACATTTATTTTTGCTGGATTTGGAACCCCTAATTCATAACCCTCCAAAAGACTTCTATAAATTAATAAAATATTAATTAATAAATTTTGGTGGTCCCAAGTGTATTATTTTATAGAGTTTCTACTGTAGTCATAAAAGAAGATAAACAACTAACCATAAATAAATGTCATGTAGGACTATGACCTGTTATTCAGGTAAAATATCTAGCATTAGAACACCAAAATAAAGTAGAATGATCTAATTGAAACAATAAATTTTATTAGGGGACCTAATTGGAATACTCGTGTTCATAGTTATTTTTGTAAGTTTTATCATCCAAACAAAAATCAAACCGAATTAAGAATTTTTTTTTTTTTGAAAAAAAACAAAAACCAAATAATCAATTAATGTTTCCATTAAAGCCTAATGAGAGCGCCACTTATACTAATAATAATAAATTAATGATGCATTTGTTTCCTAGAACAATACACATTTGTTGTTAACCAACCCATTGGGCGAAAGTGAATTATGTTAAAGAAAGTCGGTTTGATTAATGCTACGCATATGCTTTTTCTTGCCCACTTTCTAGATCCTAACGACTTATTGTCAATATATTAACGCTCCGCATCTTTACGAAAAGAAAACATAATACAAAAGAAGTGTTGTTAGATACACTTTAATAATAAAAAAAAGAGTAAAATGCCCGGATAGTCCCTGTGGTTTTGTAAAATAACATCTATAGTCCCCAATTTTTGGAAATTACACCGGTGCTCCCTGTGGTTTGACGAGTTGTTACTCGGATAGTCCCTGCAGTGGATGTTCGTTAGTTTGCACCGTTAACTCCATGTAAAATGACCAAAATACCCTTAGTATTAAATGAAAAATACCCTTTATTTTATAAATGAAAAAGAAAGTCTTGTATACCCATTACCCCATCCCACCCTCCTTCAATCCAAAAAACCCCATATCTCCTGACTCCAGTAACCATATATCCACCATAACCACCAATTACAAGTCTGCAACCATACCTCCACCATAACCACCACCTGAAAACCATACTGCACCCTCCACCATAACCACCACAAGCATCTTCCCCTCCACCATAAACACCACCATCACTAGCGATCTGAATCCCTAAAATAGATCGATCGATTGGTTTGGATATTGATTTGAAAAATGGTGGTGTCATCTGTAAGAGACTACATAAATCGTATGCTACAAGATATTTCTGCCATGAAAGTCATCATACTTGATTCCCAAACAGTACTCATCTTCTTCTTCATGTAATTATTTCTCATAGGGATCATCAATTCATGCTAGGGGTTACTTATTGGCAAGGGCGAAGTATAGAAGGGGCGGGAGGGGGCGCCCGACCCCCTGAACTTTCCGCTCAATATATGTACTTTTCTTATAGAAATTTTTGGGTATATACGTTTTCGACCCCCCGGTTCTATAGAATTTTTTGGATATATACGTTTTCGACCCCCCGTCATTCGGGTCAAGCTTCGCCACTGCTTATTGGGACAAATTTATTGATCTACAACATTTACTTTCATAAGATTAAGACAACCTTTTACACTTCAATTATCAGAATCTTAAACTCAGTTTATTGCTGCCTTTAAGTTTGATTACCTGTTGCTGCTGTGATGTTAGAGAGACGATTTTCGAAGCGTGAAAAGATGTTGATCATGTCTTCGGTTGCTTGTGTGTTGATGTTTAGGCTTTTTACGATTTGATGAGCTGTGGCGAGGACTCTGTCTTTAGATTTGGGTTGGACTGTGGTGGTGGCCATCGGTGGAGGTTGTACGGCGGAGGACGGTGGTGTGTGTGAAGGAAGGAAGGAAGGAAGATGAATGGGGTTAAAAAGCGTTTGTATACATCATATTTATTTAAAAGTAAGGGGGTAATTTTGTAATTTTGCATAGATTTAACAGAGAAAACTAACAGACATCCAATCCAGGGACTATCCGAGTAACAACTCGTCAAACCATAGGGAGCACCAGTGTAATTTCCAAAAGCTGAGGACTATAGGTGTTACTTTACAAAACCACAGGGACTATCCGTGCATTTTACTCATAAAAAAATATAAAATACGTTGGATTTTTAAGTATCCATTTTCTTCATTTTCAGTATTGGTATCGGTACCAGTCCAGTATCATGCTCATCCTTAAGTAGAAGTAACTGTACCGGTTAAATACTTAGAAAAGTTAATGGTTTGATACTTATTCTTAAAACCTAGTTTTATGGCATTGGTTTGTATGAGCGTAGGGTTGTTAATAAATCGAATGTACATGAAAAATGACTTGTTTATGTTCGTCATAAGATAATAATGTGTTCATAAACACTTACCGAATGTGATTTTATGTTTGTCTTTGTTCATTAAGAAAATGCAAGGCCGGCCTGGAGGGGGTGCGGGGTGGGCGACGACACAAGGCCCAAACCCTCCTGGGGCCCAAATCCTTTTAGTTTTGTATAGAATTTACGTTGTATAAGTTAGAACATATACGCATTGAATCAATAGATGACACAAACAAGCACTTGTCAGGGTGGTTATTGCCTTGCTTAAACAACAAGAAGATGTGGGTTCTATTCTTGGTGTCTCCAAATTCTTGAATTTAGTTTATTTATTGGTTTTTTTTTTGTTATCTGCATTTAATGTTTAATTTTGCCAACTAATATTTCCCTTTAATTAATAAATTACTACCTAAACTTAGATGAAAATAATTGTTTAATTTACTTTTACATAAATTTAGTGATTAAATAATTGATGAGTTTATAATACATGAAAATTTGCGAATAGGGCCCAAAATTTTTATCTAGCACAGGGCCATTTTTTGTGATTTTCGGAGACGGCCCTGAGAAAATGAACCTGTTCACGAACATATATAAAATCGGCAAAGGTAGCAGCGGTAGAACTTGAAGTCCTAATAGTGAAACGGAGGTCAATATATTCATTGATGTAAATAACGAGGAAGGAAAGAAGAATCGTGCAAAAAGAATGTTTGAATAACGTTTCCTATTTAATTCTTACTAGTTGATGCCCCGCCCGCGTTGCGGGGCGATGACCGAATAATGAACGAGTGTTAGGCAGCTTATTGACACGAAAAACAATTAAATCGAGTCAACCAATTAAAACAAAACACTTTTATAGTTTTGATAAAAAAAACTAAAACAATGGCAATATTGTAATTTTTAACTAAGGGAAAGTTGTATTTTTTAACTGGGGTAAAATCGTAATTTGCTAAAAGCTAAGGTGATGACAGTACTGTAAATTTTCACATGGGCAAAATTGTAAATTTTCACAGGGGCAAATTCGTAATTTTGAACTTGGGGGTAACACCGTAATATAAATTTGAACTAAGGGCACAATCGTAAATATAAGCTTGAGGCAAAACCATAATTTTATTTTGAACCAATGGCATAATCGTAATTTTGCGTTGAGGGCAAAAGCATAAATTTATTTTGAACCGGGGAAAAAACGTAATTTTGAACTGAGGGCGAAATCATAATTTTTTAAACGGGGAAAATCACATTTTTGAATAGAGGGCAAAATCGTAATTTTTTGCTGGGGCAAAAACAGATTTTTATTTTGAACTGGGGGCGAAAATGTAATTCTGAGCTGAGGGCAAAACCACAAATTTATTTTGAATCGAGGGGAAAATCGTAATTTTGAGCTGGGGAAAAAAACGTAATTTTATTTTTAGCTGGGGGCAAAACCATAATTTTAAAGAGGGGCAAAAACGTAATTTTAAAATGAATATAAAATAAACTGGTTGGTCCAATGCGGGAGTGCCAGGCAAAATCGTAATTTTGAATCGATGGTGAAATCATAATTTTGAGATGGGGAAAAAACGTAATTTTATTTTGAGTTGGGGGGCAAAACGGTAATAAAACGTAATTTTAAAATGGATATAAATCAATAAACTGGTTGGTCCAATAGGGGAGTGTCAGGCAGCTGCCTGGCACTATTCCCCCAACTTGTAATTGTATATGTGTTAATGGTAATAAATTAAAGAACATAAATTGTTTAGATATAATAAATAAATGTACAAAAATCATTCATGAACAACATAAAAAAATACATGAATGAACGTTCACGAATAATTTTGAACGACCCCGAGACTTTTTTTCGTGTTCGTTTACTTAACTAATCAAACAAAATTTCTTGTTCACATTCATTCATTTACTAAACGAACGAACCTAAACACATTTCCCATCAAACATTATCTTCCTTAACATTTAGCTTGTTCGCAATACTAATTTTATGAAAACTAGTCTAGTAGCATCTTAGGTTGGGATAAAATTTAGAGACAATTAGGTCCTGGATATGATAATAGGGTTTTTTCCAGATTTATTAGGTTTTCTTCTTAATTGTTGTATAACATTTTTGCCTAGTGAAAATGGATATGATCGAGTGATTCCGTTCTTCATAGGATGATAATCGAACTTATCACACTGATCCAAATTTCACTTAAAAAAAGACAATGAGAACAATCCAATAAAATTTCCTACATATACAAAAAGAAGCTAGGGGAATAGTATTAGATCACCCATTTTATTGCTTTATATTAGTTCTAAAATTACGGTTTCGCCCTTAATTTAAAATAAAATAAAATTATGTTTTCGTCCCCACTTCAAAATAAAATTATGTTTTTTTCCCCGCTTAAAATTACGATTTTACACTCGGTTCAAAATTATGATTTTATCCCCAGATTACAATTACAATTTTGGCCCCAGTTCAAAATAATTTTTTGCTTTTGCCCCAAACTAAAAATGACGATTCTGCATTTTCGCCCCGTTTCAAAAATTATGATTTCGCCTTCAGTTTAAAATTATGTTTTTGCCCGGTTTAAAATAAAAGTATGCTTTTGCCCCCCAATTCAAAATTACGATTTTGCCCTCAGTTCAAAATTTTGATTTTGCCTCAGTTCTTTTGCCCACAGTTCAAAATAAAATTATGTTTTTCACTCTAGCTCAAAATTATGATTTTGCTCTCAGTTTAAAATTATGATTTCGCCTCCAGTTCAAAATATAATTACGATTTTGCTCTTTGTACAGACATACATTTTATGAGAGAGAAATATTCGGATTATTGTCTCGCAACACGGGCGGGGAAAAAGTAGTTGGAAAACAATACTCGGAATTAACCACGGTGCCGACGCAACAAAACACGAAAAAAAAGATATTTTAAAAAGTTAAAGCGAACAAAATAGATCTGATGTGAAAGTGAAACTGTTTGAAATGAAGTATTTATGGCGTCCTTCGTCAAAACAAACGTGCAACGGTTCCATCTCTCTCTCTCCCTCTCTTTCTCAAAAATATCGAAATTAGACTCAATTCATCAACAAATCGTGCCTGTTACGTTCCCATCAATCAAAACCAGACTCAAACATCATCTTTAACCTACGATCCAACAACATCTCATCTCTAATTTGCATAACAAACTCATAACATTAATTCATTTCCAGCAAAACCTGAAAATTTTCCCAAAACTAGAAGAAACCAATGGACGGAATATGTTTAAAAACAGGGTTTGTCGGGATCAAAACTCCGATCACCGCCGTTAACGAGATTCGTAAAAACCCATCTCAAATTACAACCACCGCCGCCGTTAACCGGATGACAATATCATCGGATCAGCCGTCAATGTCGGCTTCTTCTGCTCCTCGTCCCTGGGGGTTTTCTTTTAAATTTCCTCAAATTTCTTTTTTTGTTGGTAATAATAGAAACCGTCATGATGCGTTGGCTGTAGACGACGCCGTTTTGGCTGATAGAAATGAAGAGATTAAAGAAGAAAGTGAGGGTAAGAAGAATGATGAGAATTGGGTGTTGAAGATTCTTCATGTGAGGTCTATGTGGAGCGAGAGGAATGATCGTAAGGTTGAAGATCAAGATCAAGATGTTGTGAATTGTAAAGATGAGGGTTTGTTCGATGAACAAGAGTGTGATGCATGTAGGGTTGATTATGATGACGGTGATGGTGACGATGATGATGCTCAAATTGAATTCGATAGAAGTTCGTTTTCGAAATTGCTTCGAAGGGTTTCTTTAGGTGAAGCAAGGTTGTATTCTCAAATGTGTTATTTGGGGAGCTTAGCTTACTCCATACCTCGGATTAAGGTACTGTTTTTTTTTTTTTTTTAAACTGATGCACAAGTGGTGTTTGTTGAAATGACTCAATGAGATTTAGGCTTTTTTTCATGTTGTTTTGTATGGATTAATTTGTTGATTGTTACTTGCAATGTAGTTTGGTATTTGGGTACTTAAGTGTACTTATAGGTGATTATTAGTTTTATGGTAATTGGGATCAAAATCATCATCATCATACTCAGTAAATCCCACCAATAGCAAAGTAAAGGTAGGGTCTAAGGAGGGTAAGATGTAGACAGTCTTACTTCTACCCCGTAGGAATAGAGAAGCTACTTCCAGTGAGACCCCCGGCTCGATAGTAGTTTTGCATCAAGCCTTGGACATAAGGCACATAACACTCAGCAATCGGGACAAAGACCGATTAGTGCATGTACCCTTTTGTCTTTCAGCTATCAACGCCACCACATGATGCATGATTAACCGTCCTCAACTTTTAATGTTATTTTCACAAAAAATAGTAAAATAACGTTAAAATTAGTGCACTTTCACTTTTTCCCCCGATAGCCCACACATTTATACATTATATACGCATACCGCAAGCGGGGATCAAAATGAAATCTTGAAATTCGTTTTATCTTCTTTGTGCAGCCTGGAAAACTACTGAAACATTACAGACTCCGTTTTGTTATTTCTTCGCTAGAAAAGAAAGCCCAGCTGGCTGCAATAGCTGAAAAGGAGAAAGAACAAGTCCGGGTTCAAGAGTTAGAAGACGACACTAAAAAGAAAGAAGACCAGACGACGAAATCCGAGAAAGAAACGGCTTCCGAAATAGAACAAACGAAAGACACGGTTGAAAGCGGTGGGGAGAAGGGAGGTAGGAATCTGATAAGTGCTTCCACAGCGTATAATATTGCAGCCTCGGCTGCTTCTTATCTGCATTCTCAAACAAAGAACATTATTCCTTTCAAATCTTCTGAAAACAACAATGGTGAAGTTAGTATGACAAAAGCTGAGGTTGCTTCGTTTATGGCGACTACCGACTCGGTGACTGCTGTGGTTGCTGCTAAAGAAGAAGTCAAACAGGCAGTTGCAGATGAGCTGAACTCATTGCATTCATCACCTTGTGAATGGTTCGTATGTGATGACGATGAAAGTACCAGATACTTTGTTATTCAAGGCTCTGAATCACTTGCATCGTGGCAAGCTAATCTTCTTTTTGAACCTATTCAGTTCGAGGTAGAACTTTCTTGAATATCCGTTATGTAAGTTATATGTTGTTTAATTTTATATATGTTTATTAAATTGCTGTATTGTTCAGGGACTGGATGTGATTGTGCATAGGGGTATATACGAGGCTGCAAAGGGTATTTACGACCAAATGTTGCCTGAAATCCATGAACATTTACAACATTATGGTGATAAAGCAAAGTTTCGGTTCACTGGGCATTCACTCGGTGGAAGCTTAGCGTTGCTTGTAAACCTAATGTTGCTAATAAGAGGGCAAGTCCCGCGCACTTCATTACTTCCGGTAATAACGTTTGGTTCACCCTCGGTTATGTGTGGTGGGGACCGTTTGCTTCATAAACTCGGGTTACCAAAAAGTCATCTTCAAGCAATCACATTGCATCGTGACATTGTACCCCGAGCCTTTTCTTGCAAATATCCAAGTCGTGTAGCTGAGCTTCTTAAAGCAGTAAATGGGAATTTCCGAAATCACCCCTGCCTCGATAACCAGGTAGCAATATTAATATCACATTGTAGATTCTTGAGGTTTGCCTTGTATTATTATTCAAACAATGTGTAAATATATGTGTTTTTGTGCAGCGTTTGTTGTATGCTCCGATGGGGGAATTCTTGATTCTGCAGCCAGATGCGAAACTTTCACCCAATCACGATCTGCTTCCTTCGGGTAGCGGTCTGTATGTTTTAACCTCATCAGTATCAGATATGATAGAGGCGGAGAAACAAGTGAAAGCTGCACAGTCTGTATTCTTGAACACACCACACCCGTTAGAGATCCTGAGTGACCGGTCCGCATATGGTTCAGGAGGCGCAATCCAGAGGGACCATGACACGGAATCATACTTGGTGTCAGTTCAGAGCGTGATCCGTCAAGAGCTGAACCGTGCAAGAAAAGGTAGGCGCGAACAGCGTCGACGGGCTTGGTGGCCTCTGGTTGCACCTCGAGGCAATAACAGGGGTCGTATGGGTCCAGGTCAAAGTCAAGGTCAGATGAAGTTCACGAGAGTTTTCTATTCAGGAAGTGAATCTTTGAAAAGGTTCACGAGTCTTGTTGCTTCGGATCATATGGGTTTGCTCGTAATACTGCTGCTCCCTGCTAAATTGTTGTTTGTGGAGGCATGTAATGTGATTCGACACGTTTAAGTATTGGTAAAACCGTAAAAGTTAAAAAAAAAAAAAACATTCTTTATTGTTTCATATGAAATTATGTGAATATAGAAATTAATCATCAGTATGTTTTTTGTTTGTTTGTTTGGTTTGTTGGAGGTTTTTTTGGTTAAGTAATGCTTATACGAAAGTATACATGTTGCGTAGGTGCAACAAACTTAGGAGATGTTGATAAGGACCATAGGTGGATGAAGGGGACAAAATAATGGTCATGGTCCGGACCCGTGGTTCCAACAAGCCGGGGAAATAGAAAGAAAGTTCTAGCCGGAAAATGCCAATTATATGGACCCACTAAACCCAAGTTAGATATATATAACTGTTTACATGTAGTTGCCAGCCAAGTGGAATATATCCACAATGTCTCCTCCGTGTTTCTGTGTAGTGTAGGACCAATCAAGGGAAGGTTCATAGAATGATGCCAAGGTCAAATGACACAAACATTAATATGACCCACAACTTATATGTTTTAAAACTAAAATCATGTGAGCGGTTTTTGTATATGCTTCAATTGTGTGGTATATGCATGCAATTGTGTATATGCTTTAATACACAATTAAGAAGGTATACAAGAGGATACATGCAATTCTCATTTTATCTATTTAAATGGTTTTAATCAATTTTTAGTGTCGATCAACAACCTTTTCTTTTGTCTCAATCAATGTAATGTCGTTTAAATCCTTCTTGTACCTCTTAGACCACCCGTAGTGGGGCGGTTTTTTTTTTTAAATTCAAAAAAAACGCCGGAAAACGCCCCCACCCCATTACACCCGGCGTTTCCGGGCGTTATTTTGGAAAAAAAAATCAAATTGGCGTTTTAATTAAAACGCTTTGCACATTTGACCGGGCCAATCACTTCTGACAATCACTTTTGTCCACCCAATGACATTTGAGCCACCCCACATGTCTCTGACAACTTTTTGACCTACCCACATTTCGTGTGGTTTTTTTTTCATTAAAAATAATATGGGCGTTATTGGAATAATGCCCCACTACACCTCTTTTGCTATAATGCCCAACGATGACTAGGATGCCACGTGTCGGATAATGCCCCATGGTGGGGACATTATTTTTATTCACCACTACGGGTGGTCTTAAGGAAAATATCTAATTGGATCATGCATGGAAAAAAAGTCACATATGTATGGGAATGGAGAAAGTTAGAGTCAATGGGTATCTTGATCTTTCCTCTCTTTTCCGAACCTTTATGAACCTAGATGATGTTGAGTTGTTGTTTAGGGTGAGGATCAAATAGGAAGTTTATTTTGGCTAGGAAGCAATAGGATTATTACATGTGGCAAAATTTAAAATAAAGAGGAAGGGTATTTTAGTCAATCGTATCCTTTCTTCTTCCTTCTTCTCCCCAGTAACTTCAAAACTCACAATTTTCAAAACCCACCATCTTCAACCATTTCTTCACTTTCTATCTCAATAACCACTACATTATAGTGCGATTTTTGTCACCAATCAATGATTCAAACACCTGATCAACGTGATCTTCAGCTTTTTGAAGAAAACTCAGTTTAATTTCATACAATATCTCATTTTTTCCTGTGATTTTGAAGATAATCACTCGATCCGTTCAATTCGATCGCTGATAAGTGTTTCTATCATTCAAATTTCGTCAATCGTTGAAGAAATCGGCTTCGATCCATGTAATAAATTCTTTAATTTCATTTTTACGATCTGGGTTTTTGTTTTTCGGCCATTGCGTTTTACGATATTGACGGGGGTCCGGGGGCAGCGCCCCTGGGAGCAGGGTCCAAGGGGCGGCAGCCCCTGGCGGGGTCCAAGGGGCAGAGCCGCTGGCTGGGGTTTGATTAAACTGCTTTAATAAAAACGCATTAGAAAAATTAATTTTCCAGAAATTGCCTCATTTTCGTATACAGTTTCTGGTTCTGTGAACAACAGTTTCTTTGGTGCATTTCTGGTCATTGCGTTTTAAAAATAAAACATTTTTGAAGTGTTTTTAGTCATTGCGTTTTAGGTAAACACATTTTTATGTATTTCAGTTCATTGCGTTTTAGAGAGAACAACTTCTTTTGTGTTTTTAGGCCATTGCGTTTTAGAAATAAGACATTTTAAGTGTTTTCTGGCCATTGCGTTTTAGAAATAAGACATTTCTTTGTGTTTTTTGTGGATTGCATTTTAGGTAAAACACATTTTTATGTGTTTTCAGTCCATTGCGTTTTAGAAAGTACACTTTCTTTGGTGTTTTTAGGCTATTACGTTTTAGAAATAAGACATTTCTTTGTGTTTTCTGGTCATTGCGTTTTAGAAATAAAACATTTTAAGTGTTTTCTGGCCATTGCCTTTTAGAAATAAGACATTTCTTTGTGTTTTTTGTAAATTGCGTTTTAGATAAAACACATTTTTATATGTTTTCAGTCCATTGCATTTTAGAAAGTATACTTTCTTTTGTATTTTTAGGCTATTGCGTTTTAGAAATAAAACATTTCTTTTGTGTTTTCTGGTCATTGCATTTTAGAAATAAGACATTTCTTTGTGTTTTTTGTGCATTGTGTTTTAGAAAAAGACATTTTTTACGTTTTTTTATTGCGTTTTACGCAACTGGGTTTTTTCCATTGCGTTTTACGCAAACTGGGTTTTCAATTTTTTTTCGAAAACACAGCAATAGTATACTCGTTTTAAAGATAAAAAAAAACGCTCCTTTTTTTGTGAAATTTTTATAAAAAAATAATGTCGTATGAAAAGGTTATTAACGTTTAAAAAATTGGGGAAATTGGAGGAGAGAGAAACTATTGTTCTGGATTGACTACAATGCCCTTACACAAACACAGGCGCCTCTTTTCTTCCCTTCATTTTCACTCATTTAATCTTAGCCCTTGATTAAATCAATTGATGGTCAAGATTACTTCCTAGCCAAATAAACTTCCTTTTATATCCTAACATCTGATAATTGACTGGGAATATTTTGTGTTAGTGCAAAATGTTTCTGAGTTAGTTATCGAAACATTGAATGTTTGGTTTATACTCTTTCCACTTTTCTTGTTTTTACCTGTACTGGATACGGAAATAATATGCGCTACATATTTTTCTTATGTTGGTATATTGTGAATATATAATATAAATGGTTGTGAGTCTAGGAGGGAAACATACTACTCTTTATTTGTATATTTGAGGTGACACTATTTACCCTCCATAGTTTTTTAATATATTTTGAAAGTAGTTGTGAATGGAGGAGAGAGAAAATGTTACTGTTCGTCTTTATATTTGAGGGGATTCAACTTCTATAATTTTTTTAATATATTTTGAAAGTGATGAAGGAGAGATAAATAATAATGATAAATGTATAAAAAAAATTATTGAAATGAAAGGTGATAGAAAATATAGTGTTTGATGAAAAAATGTGAATGATCTTATGGTGTATGGGGTGGGTGTAGGGAGTGGGGTGATTGAGTGGGTTCCTCACGTGGGCACATCACCGCCAACCCTTGTTTAAGTGGGGTGATTGAGTGGGTTGCGGGGTAGTCACCGTGTAACGTGTAAGGGAAGGAGAAAAGAGGGTTAATGGTGGGCCCACTAGCTTTCAACCAATCACACATTTATCTTTTTTTAAGAAAAAAAAGTTTGGGTGAAGCAACCCTTATGTTTGGTGCAAAATGGGGAATGGAAATGAGAGTTGCCATGACATAAGGTGATTGGTTAGGTGGAGAGTTTACCACTCCCCATGTTAGACCGCGAGGTGTGGGGCATGGGTTGGGGCGACAGAATGCCCAAAACACTGGCTAGACCACACAGGGGTAGCGTTGGCCATGACATTGCCCCGCTGGTGTGGAGATTGAGCCTGACGTGGGGCCGGGGGGGATGTGACATGGCTGGATTTGATTGGCTGGTTCGATGTAGCCGTTGGGGGTGGCGGTTACATATGGTAACTCAAATTAAAAAAAATTACATTTTTTTACCTAAAAATACTCACCCAAACCAAAAACTACATTTTTTCCCATTTTTCTTCCACCAAACCCAAACCAAAAAGTCGAAAATGGTGCATTGGACCGAAGAGGAGGAAATAACACTAGCGACTTCGATTGTGGACGCACAACGTACCCTACAACGCGGTCAAACCGCGTATTGGGGGCTAGTGTTCAAACAATACCAACAACACGTTGGGAACACGCGTCTGTAACACCCCGAAAATTCACGTCCTATAATGTATTGACACGTGTCATAAAGCTTGAACGTGTGAAAGTATACTCTAGAGGGACTAAAGTTGACAAACATGGAAAGTATGTGAATATAAGGGTTCCAAAATGTCAACAAGGGATAAATATACTTTACAGTAACCCTACGTGATGCTCATACCCTTACACGAATAAATCATGGATCATGCGAAGCTAATTGTGAAAGAAAGTGAGAGATTACAAGCTACAGGGGTTAAATGTGTCAACATGTTTAAGTTATACCTCTGAGTGACCTTTTAGCAAACCCGAATCTTTGTAACGATTAATTATGCTCACTGGAATGCATGATAAAAATTTCATAAAGTTTCGTTATCGTATGAGAAAGTTATGATAAAATTCGTATTCGAGGGGTTAGATGCGTCAACGTTGGAAATTATGACTTTTCGGGTAAGCACAAAGTTAACCAAGGACTTGCCAATGTTTAAACAAGTCTTGAAGCCCTTATAAGTAAAATTGAGGGGCTCAAAATGCAAGAGAATAAGTTTGGTTGACCTTTGGAAAGACCAAGAGCCAAGATACAAAAGTTGCAAGAATTGTTGGCTGCTGCAGAAGGCTTGCGCACCATAAGCCATACCCTTACGGTGCGCAAGGGTTGCCCAGCGACAGAAAGTTGGCTGTTGGCTATTTAAAACGTTGCAACCGACTTAAAAACGATTTTCCTCATACATGGGCGACCCCTAATAGTTCCTAGGACTTAGGGGCACTTGTCAATGATCTGGATCACCCCTTAGACTTAGTTGTCATCATCAAATTGATTCAAGAACACTATAAAAGGGCCTCATAGTTGCAATATTGTGATCACACCATTCCATCTGCATTTGGGGAGCTTCTTGGAGCATAAGAGCAGACCCTAAGCCTTCCTAATCGTGCATAGGACTTCAGTAAGCATGCTTAACCTTTCTTAGTTGAGTTTTTACTTAGTTTTAGCTTAAAAGTCAAACCGTCGTAATTAACGGTTGACTTAGCGATTAATCATTAATGGTCCAGTGATTAGTCGAATTGAAGGTAGTTATAAGTTGGTAATTATGTGGGCAATAAACCCTTAAAAGGGCACCCTCTGATTCCCACTCTAACTAGGACTTTTGTCGGGTCAAAGTTGTTAATAAAAAGTCAACAAGATGCTTAATTTCAAATTAATACATAATTAACAATGTAGAAGCTTTGCAACCTGTGTTATTACTTTTATAACTTAGTAATTAATGTAAGAACATGTCTAAGCATGTTCGACCCGACAATTTTCTGTTTAGACCCGGTTCGGAACCGAAAGTCGCAAAGCTTTGACTTTTGCTTTGACTTCAGTTCTGACCCGCTTTGGTATGTTTTAGAAATTCCTTAGAGCTTCCTTAGGACCATGATACATGTCAGCATAACCCTCTGTGGTTGGTTCATTGATTACCCGTTTCGTTTACACGTTTCCGTTAAATGCTTAATGTTGACCATAATGCCCTTTTGACCATAAAACGAGAATTTTAGAAATATGAAAGGACAATAATCTTTACTACTGATTTATAAACATGTCCCTAAAGTTTCATATCAGTTAGAGATCCAGAATAGGAGTTATGCTAAATAGCGCATTTAAGAAGCTTTTTGTTAATTAAACGGCGCGATTAGCATAAAGCCTATCTAAACCCAATTTTTGACACCAAACCTTTTACCCACTGATGTAATATAATATTTTGAGATTTTTAAAGTTTTTTAATTATTTTTAACCTGCTCATAACCTAAGGTTGTGGCGTTGATTCGGTAAATACCGATTATACCCTTTTTGGTCATAAAATGAGTTTTACATAATATTTTGACACCAATCCAATTGCTACTGATTTTATATAATAAATAAAGTATTTTTAACTTTATAACCTAATCAGAAAACTCAGATTTCCGGCCTTCCGGGTATTAAACGCATAGTTTGGGTTTGAAACCATTTTGGCATATAAGACCTATTACCAACTGATATGACCTAATAAAATAAGTTATTCTACTGATGTATTCGGACACGAATCTCAGAATTTTAATTAACCTCTTTTATAATCTTTTAAATGACCAAAATACCTCTACGGGGCTTATTTTGAGATTAAACTCGTTTTGGGCATAATGGAAGATATCCTACTGATATCACAACATGTATAAGGCATATTAACTTAAGAAACCTGTATAGAACCCATATGGTTACCCGTTACGCCTCTTGCGCGTTCGGTTCGGTTCGGTTTATGTAACTAGTTTGCATAAATTAGCCGAAACGGGTCAAACCTTATCATTTTCATTTCAAAATCCAGAATGTATTTAGTTTACCCATTTTATACAAGTCTTCATACTTGTTGGGTCTAAAACACATTCTATTCCGGTCTTCGCTTAATCATGCGTTTGAATCGTGTATTTCTTTAAAACTAACCGGTCTAAGCTTAGGCTTAATTAAAGACCCGTTAGCATTCTAATTGGTAATTTATACCATCATTCCAGACTAGAGCCTTCCGGTAAATTGTACCTACGCTTACTTAAGTGAATACGACTGAGTTATTAAATTCTTACTATTTAAGACAGGAGCTAGCTCAGGTAAATACTCTTAACTTATTTTCCCTATTACGGGCTTGGGATACGGTAATATAAATACCGCATGGTCAGGTATGGGATTCGAAGACCAATGAGTCGGGAAATCCAAATAACCTGTGTTAATTCGTATTGCTTGACTGAAACATTGGGGGTTAATGCGACCGTGTCCTGGATATCCTTGACTCATTAATTGCAATGGCCACGACCTAAGCACGGGGTGTAGGCATACACCTGACAGATGCTATATGCTTATTAAGTAATTTTACACAATATGGGATTCCCAATAAGGCTATAGTGGTGTGTCGGTTAATCTTGAACCGGCATAGAACCGGGCCCCGTATGTAGAGCAAGTTATGTAAAATTGATAACATGAGATATAGTTTGTCCCAAGTATAAAAGATTAATTTTGCTTTAAGCATTTTAATCAAAGTGTCACCATATTTTCGTGCCTTGTGCACCTAAACCAATTTTCTTAAACTCTTTTCAAATGAGTCAGTTGAGTGTATTTACCAGTGAAAACTGACGTATTTTCCAAAGTCTAAGTGACAGGTACAAGTACGTAATTAGGCTGGAAGCTGCTCAGGACTTGTTAGATGAGGACTTTGCAACTCCTTCACATAAGCCATTAGTCTGATAACTTCTTTTGTTGTTTTGATCCGCCTGTGGATTATTACAAGCTAGTCTGTACAGAATACTTTTATATTATCATACATTTGTGTTTGTAATAATATTTTATATTTCAAGACTTTCGCTGTGCATTTAAATTGTGTTGTTTGACTATGATGATATCAACTACGTCACGATACTCACCACCGGGCCCATCGGTAACACGTGGAAAGTCGGGGTGTGACAGCGTCAGAACTTAAACGTGTGTCAACACAAATGGCGTGAGCTCAAACCGAAGTTGGAACGGTTTAAAGTTTGCTCGACCGTGTCCCTACGGGCGACTTGACCTACGATGATCAAGTACAGGCACGACGGGAATATGGAGTTTAAGTGGGTTCCCCACTTTAATATTTACCGTACTTTGCAAAAAAAAATTGTAGGACTTAATAAGTTGATTTTTTTTTTATGATTTAATAAGTAATTTTTTAGGATTTATTAAGTAGGTTTTTTTTATATTTTAGGATCGTCTTTTATTTAACTTTTTTTTTAAATTAATAGAAGTATTTTTTATATACTTGTCAACTTAAAAAAATAAATAAATAAATAAACCACATGGCACCCCACGATGGCCTGGCCACGCTGCTCCCACACCTCACTTTTTTTGGTGTGGACTGGTGGAGCCCACATCTGCCAAGTGTCGAGCAATGCTCTTAACCCAAGCTCCTCCACACCCCATAGTCTTAAGGGCACCCCTTACACCATTAGGCCTTTAGGTATACTTTAACCCATCTTTACTTCATCTAAGTGCCACATCAACATATTTTCCCCATTTCACTCTGCCTCAGTTCAAGGAAATAGTTTAATCTCGTACACTTCACCTAACCTTAATTTTAGTGGTTTTTTGGTTTAAAGAGAAGAAATAATATTTAATTTAATCCAAAACCTCTATTAATATATTAACATATATCTTCTTTAATGTCCCTAACACAACAAGAAAATAGTATGTAATGTCAGGTAACATACCATATCACTATTATACTTTAAGTGTGTTTGTTTAGCTCTTAATAAGACTAATAATGATTCAGACCTCTTACTGGTTCAACATTTAATGGTCCAGACTTTTTATTTCGCGAACATATGTCTAAATGATTCAAACATCCGTCTCTGAATAATTAAGCATTATACGAAATCTGAATAGTTAAGACCTCTTATCTGAATTAACCAGACATTTACCTCTGAATTACAATTATACTGGCTTTTACTAATAGTTAAAAACTCTTTCTAGTTCAACACTTCACCGTTCACAAGTTACCAAACAGATAAATGTTAAAAGTACACCACAAATAACATTATACATATTATTATATTATACATATTCATATATATGTATTAATTTGAAACATTGGGATGAATAGTGCTACGGTAATTTTTTTTGTCTTTGACTTTGTATTTTTGTCTTTTTGTTTTTTTTTTTACTTTTAACCTTTAACTTTCAGTATTAACTCTTACGACCCCTTAACTTTCTAAATACTTTTTAACCGAGTTTTACGTCTTTATTTTTATTTACGTGTCGATATAAACTTAAGTTGATTTACGTTTCGACATAATTTTTTTTTGTGTTTTCTCAACTTTCAGTATTCACACTGACAACCCTTTAATTTTCTAAATACTTTTGTAGTCGGTGATGTTTTTTTCTTTTTTTGTCTTTTTGCTTTTTTTTTTTTTTTTAACCTTTAATTTCCAGCATTGACTCTTACGACCTCTTAACTTTCTAAATACTTTTTAATCGACTTTTACGTCTTTATTTTTATTTACGTGTCGATATAAACTTAAGCTGACTTATATTTCGACATATTTTTTTTTTTGTATTTTCTCAACTTTTAGCATTGCCACTGACAACTCTTTAACTTTCTAAGTACTTTTTTAATCGAGTTTTCCGGTCGATGTAAAACACGTGTCGACATACTTTTGTACTTATCATGACTTTATTTTGTAAGTTTTCTCTTTCGACTGCTATATCAAATCAAAAATCGGGTCGCCCCGCCGCGAAGTGCGGCTGTAACCCACTAGTTATTATACATATTAATTTCAACTTGCCATGAATAGTAAAACAAACTTTTTATGTTATTTTATTCATTTTTATTTAATTTTCAATTTCACCTCATACATTAAATTATATACGCTTTTAATCAATTTAATTATTATTTAATTCGATATTTTTCCTATAACTCATGTTCACTATTTTTTTCTAGCTAAATACGTGATTAATATATTTTTTATTGACATGTCTGTATAAATTTTGTTGAAAAAAGAGTTTTATTTAACATAATTTAGGGGTGAACTGAACCGACACTCGCATCAGTTCTTCTATTGTTTGTTATTATCGGATCCAATACTGATATTATTTTTTTCATGATTCTCTATTGACATGGGTACCGGTATTGTTATTATCGGAATGGGTAACGGTATTTTTTTATGGTTTTCAATGTAAAACATATTTATTTGTGCATATCATCATTGACTTTAAACCGACAGCCGGTACATTAGTGATACAAGCCAAACCAGTAACGAGCAAATTCTCACCACATCGCGCACAAAATATATAAATCTAGAACCGTGTTGAATAGTAACATTTGTTTTTAAGATATTATATAAAAGTTTTTATGTTCCAATTTCACCCATTATACCTTAAATAATATACGATTCTAACCAATTTTGTTTTTTATTATATTTGATTTTTCCTCCGATAACTTGCGTTCATTGTTTTTTATTTTTAAAGATGAATACGCGACTTTGTTTAATATATTTTTCTCGACGTTCATGTCTGAACTTTGTTGAAAAAAATATGACTTTAAACATGACTTTAAACCAAGTATTAGTATCATAGCCATAACGATATTGTCATGAAACCACCTGATACCGGTCGAATTCCCGCCGCATCGCGCGAGGAAATCTTGCTAGTTATACATATTATTATGAAGTGGTGATGAACAGTAATGTTCAATATTCAATGAGATTTTTTAAATATTTTTTTAATATTATTATTTTTTAGATATTTTCATACTATAAATTAATAACATGTTGGTGTTTCATAATGTAGTAATCTAAGCACAGGGAGGGTTTAAAAAAAATGGCTTTTTCATTTTTAATTTAAAGGTTTTCATTTTTTTTTGTATTTTAACCTTTTTGATTTTTTTTTACTTTTACCCAAACATTTTCAACTTTTGCAAGTTAACCTCTAATATTTTTTGGTTTTCAAATTTGATCACCCATACTTTTCATCCTTTTTTTATTTTTTGTTTTACGTTTTGTTCTAAATTTTGCGAGTGAGTACGCCGCAATGTGCGTGTGGGTTCAATGTTTTTTCGTATATTTTTTTCCATTTGACAGCCTCGTCACAATGCGTCTTTATTTCCCTGTTTGACAAATTCATCGCAATGAGCGGGGTCCTAGATCGACTTAGTTATTCTTTTCTATATTTTACGTTTTAGTCTAATTTTTCGCATTAACATGACACAACATGCATGCATGGTTCAATGATTTTACGTATGTTTTTCGTTCGGTGTTATTTTTCCTTTTTTTATTTTGTTTTTACCTATTTTTTCGGTGTTGCTGGTCGGATATAACATTGGTGCTATTGGCACAATTTACGCCCCCGCCGCAACGCGGAGACCTTAATACTAGTTAG
Source organism: Helianthus tuberosus (assembly GCA_030545235.1). Taxonomy (NCBI): domain Eukaryota; kingdom Viridiplantae; phylum Streptophyta; class Magnoliopsida; order Asterales; family Asteraceae; genus Helianthus; species Helianthus tuberosus. The sequence goes on along the minus strand of CM060424.1, from coordinate 55,283,066 downwards.
TATAAAATTGGGGTGGCGGTTTAAACGTGACCCGGTACTAGAGGTGTATAAAAAAACTGGTTTTAGAACCGAAACCGGGAAAAAAACCGAAACCGGTTTTTTTTAACCGCCGGTTTTTAGATCGGTTACTATTTTTACTTCAAAAACCGGTTATTAACCTAAACCGGTTTTAAAAAACCGGTAAAAAATCGTTTTTTTTTTTGGAAAAAACCGGTCTCAACCGGTTATACCGGTTATTGTTTTGGACCTCAAAAACCGGTTAGTAACCGGAACCGGTTATAAAAAAAACCGGTTTTTATTTTGGGTGAAAAAACCGAAACCGGTTTTTGAAAAAAACCGATTTGTACACCTCTACCCGGTACCAAAAAAGAACAAAACGACGTGGAGGATTGTGCACAACATACGTTTGAAAACTTTCAATTCAACTCAGCGGCGGGATTTTCCAAACTTTTTGTTTTCCCTCGCTCCCAAAAATGAAAATTATCTTGAAATTCCCTTTCTACCCCTCACCGTCATTCATCCTTCCCCAACAAAAGCTTTGCATTTCACTCACATCCATAAACCCACCGCCACCACGTTTCCCACTTCCGGCGAAAGAAAATGTTGTTAGAAAATCATCAAATCTCACCACCTCAACTCTTCCGTGGTATCCGCTTTCTTCTTCTTGGATTCGATCCGATCAAAAAATCCCAGGTTCCAATTTTTTATTAATTTCCGCACATTTATTGGATTGATGACTCGATTCATGTGTTAGGGCATATAGTTAGGTGATGCGTTTACTGTTCGATTTTTCTCATTTTTGCATATTGTTCTTCGTTAGTTAGTATTTTATTTATTGTAATGTAACTAGGGATGAGGATTTGAATACTGTACCGGTATTCAGTAACTAGGTATTTTCGTTATCGGTCCCAGTTCAGTACCAATACCTCGTAGAGAGAGCTTTCAGTACCGGTTAGGTTACAATTAGGTTTGTAAATGAACCGAACGAACACGAACACGAACAGAGGCATGTTTATGTTCGTTCATTTAACTTAAACCGAACATGAACATATAATTGAGCACATTTTTTTGTTCATGTTCGTTTATTAAGAAAATGGGCATGTTCATGTTCGTTCATTTAAGACCTAAACGAACAGATCACGAACGTAAACGAACATAAACAAACAAACAAACTTAAAGGAACATAATTTAACAAACAATAAACAAATCGAACAAACATATGTGAACACAAATGAACATAATTGACTACGATAAATTCCATTGGGAAACCCATTTTTATTACTAACTAGAAAGCCCAATTACGCTATTAATTATATTAATTTAAGTGGTTAGAAAGTTCTTTTTATGTTTAAAATTTATATAAATATAACTTATGCATTTAAATTGAAACGAAAATAAATGAACGAATGTAAACAAATGTAAATAAACGAACAAAGCGTGTCTTCATGTTCGTTCGTTTAATTCAATGAACAAGAATTTGTGTTTGTGTTATTAATAAACAAACATAAACGAACTTTCCGCCGAACAAGTTCACGAACAGTTCATGAACGTTTGGTTCGTTTACAGGCCTAGTTACAATCTAAACTTGACGCCTGTGTTTTTTTTCTTTTTTTTTTGCAGGTTTCCCAGAAGCTTGTTGATGGCGGAGGGGTTGATGCTGGTCAATATGGTCCAAATTGTACTCATGTTATTGTGGATAAACTTGTTTATGTAATTCCCCTAATTTGTGTTTCCTTGTTTTGGCCTTTTTTTGTTTGTGTTGGTATAATGTATGCAACATTTTAAATAACTGATACTTTAGTTATAATATATATCTGTGTTTTGTTTTTGTAGGATGATCCCCTATGTGTTGCTGCTAGACAAGATGGGAAGATATTAGTCTCTAGTCTGTGGGTTGATCACAGTTTTGATGTCGGAGCGCCTGTGGATACAACCTCGGTCAGTATGCAAATCCGATTGGTTTTAGGTTATATTATGAATCTATTCAGGACTGAGTTACTGGTTTGTAACCAAGTATGTGCATTTGTATTTTTATCAGGTAATGTACGTATCGGTGAGAGATTTGAATGGGATTCCAGGTGCAAAGTCACTAGTTATATGTTTGACAGGATATCAACGTGAAGATCGAGAGGACATTATGGTTAGTCTATTTTCAATCTGCTATTTTTCTTGCAAACTTTCTTATTATACAAGATAATGGATTTACATCATATGAAACTTTTGTTATGTGCTATATTTCAGAACATGGTTGAATTGATGGGGGCACAAGTTTCGAAACCGCTGATTGCAACCAAGGTTACTCATCTTATATGCTACAAATTTGAAGGTGTGTTGTATTCTCTTGTTGACATAAGATAAACCAGTAAATTTTTTTATGGTAATTTTTTTTTCTGAACAAACGATGAAAGATTTTTTAACTGATAAACTGTAAATGGGATTTCTAGTAATTTCTATTTGTATACTGGCACATATATTGCGTATGACCATTGAAGTATTACAGTATTATGAGTTTAAAATAGAAGTTACTAGGTCCTCCTTGTTACCTGTTTATGTAATTTATAGATCATGTATTTGTGTTTAGAAGTTGTTTTTTTTTAATTTAATAGGGGAAAAGTATCTGCTTGCAAAGAGAGTGAAGAGAATAAAGCTTATAAATCACCGATGGTTAGAAGACAGGTACTGATCTTGTTCACCTACTCTTTATGTTTTTAACTTTTTAATATACGAGTCATATATCGTTAACTCCTATTTTAAGTTGGTTTCAAGTGTAAACCTCCTTTAACATTAATTCTCTATTCAATTTTTTTTTCAGTTTAAAGGCTTGGGAGATTTTACCTGAAGCGGATTACAGCAAGAGGTAAGAGCATACAGACTTTCTCTTTTACATGAATGACACTTGACAGTTGACATTATCAATACAATTTGTATTCAGATGTGATATAAAATTTTGTCTTTATAGTTATTTACCCAAATGCCATTCATCTTAACTACAGTGGTTATGAGTTGGAGATGGAGGCTGAAGCCAAAGATTCTGAAGATGAACAAGAAGGCATTAACACAAGGCACAACGAGGCAAAAATAAGCCCCCGTCATTCTCTGCTATCAAAGCAAGAAATCCCAAACACCGTATCAAATACTAGTGTTTCTAACATGTTTAGTAATGCTCAAGAAACAGTGTCCTTAACTACGAAAACCACATCTGACCATTTCCCTAATCCACATGAGATTAAAATTAAGCCTCAACACACCCAAAATGTTACCAGTGTTGCTTCTGAGCCATCTAATCATTATGAAAAAGCCGTAAGTAGTTCATCAGCACAAAAAAACAACATTTTTGCATCCACATCAGCGAACAAGTCTCCTCAAAATGAAGCAAAAATGGTCGTATCTGCCGGTTACTCTATGAAAGATCCGATCAGAACCCCTCCAACTAGAACCACACCTTCAGCCATAGACATGAAAAGCAATACCAGCAGCGCTAAAAGACCGAATACACTTAATCTCAGTGATGCTTTTAACATGTCTTCTTCGCTCGTACAAAAAGCGACTCCTTACGATGGTTCTGCTTTCGGCTCAGTAGATGAACGAACTTACACATCTTCTAATAAAAGAACGTCGGATATTTCTTGTGATAGTTTAAAACCACAACAGATGAGTCACAATAATGTTGTGGAAACAGTGTTTCAAGAGCTGAAAAAAGATCCCCCAGTTGAAATAAGTCCTGCAAGAAAACCGCCTTCCAATATTTCCGGAAGGAAGTCATTAAGTTCCAAGGGTGAAAATGTAAATTGTGACGTTGGCGTTTCCAGAACTTCCACTTCGGAGATTGAAGACACGGGCGCAGTGCAAAGAGCACAGAAAGAATACAAGGAAACCAACTTGTATATAAAATCCGATAACAGAGATGTGGGTATGGCAGAAAATGTGTTTCAATCACCTTTTGCAGCTAATTTTGATCTTCAGAAATCCAGTATTCCGAATTTGGATATCAATGAACAAAGCGCTGGATCAAATTCAAAACTTGTCAGAAAGAAGCCAGTTAGCAAGAAATTATCGGCCCCGATTGAAACAAGTCCTGCACGAAACTCCTCCGCTGATATTCCTGGAAGAATACCTTTAGGTTTCAAGGGTAAAAATGTAATTTCCACTGCAGAGATTGGTGATCTGAATGCAGTGCAACGACCACAAAAAGAATATAAGGAAAGCAGCCTGTCTACAAAATCTAGTAACAGAGATGTGCGCATATCCGAAAGTGATATGCAATCACCTTCTGCAGTTAGTTCTGATCTTCAGAAATCTGGTACTATGAATTCCGAAACCAATGAACAAAGTGGTGGATCGAATTCAAAACCTGGCAGAAAGAAGTCGATTAGCAAGAAGTTTACGGCTCCTAAACTTAGTAAAAAGAACACAGTGAATGAAAAAGGTTCAATCTTTTCGAAAAATGCCGAACTGGGGATTGATGAAGAGAATCTATTGTATCAACAGTTTGAAAAAGTTCCTTCAGTTGCCAAATCAGGCACGGAAATAGAAAAGGAGGCGATTAGTGGCGTGCAAATGGAGAATTTGTCTGAGAAGACATCTTTATTCATGGATGATGATACGGAGCCCCCAGACGATAACGATGAGGGAAGCAAAGAGAAAAATGAAGATGTTGTAGATCCATGTACTGATAAAAATAATGATGAAAATGACGTATTGGTCAATAAGCATAAAGTTCCGGTGCACGAATCTGATGGAAATATCGGGAATCTTGCGAGTGAAATTCCTCCGACTACAAAGGGTAAGAAAAACACTGCTCTTTCTATGAAAGAGGTAATTAATAAGAAGTCTGTTGAAAAGAATGAACTCACGATTGACAAGAATTCCGAGAAACAAGAAATAAGGAAAGAAGCAACTCCAAATCGAGCTAAGAGAGCAAGGGTAGATGTGAATGATTTGGAGAAATCTATGGAAGTGAAGAGCACAGGTGTTTGTAATGATCTTGAGCATAATAACGATGAAAAGGGTGATGATGTGGATGCTAACATGGATATGAAGAATGTTGTGAACAAGAAGGAAACTACGAGAAATAAACGTCCATCTAGTAAAACTAAGAAAGTTGCGAGCAAGAGAACTGGAACTGATTTGGAAAAATCTGTGGAAGTGAAGAGAGCAGGTGTTTGTAATGATCCGGAGCGTAATAACGATGAAAAGGGTGATGATGTGGATGCTGACATGGATATAGAGAATGTTGCGAACAAGAATGAAACTAAGAGAAATAAATGTTCACTGAGTAAAACCAAGAAAGATGTGAGCAAGAGACTTATATCTGATTTGGAAAAAGCTGCAGATGTAGAGAGAGTAGAAGGTGTTTGTCACGACCCTGCGCAAACTAATAACGAAAAGGATGATGACGTGGATATAGAGAATGTGAACAAGAAGGAACCTAAGAGAAACAAACGTCCTTCGAGTAAAACTAAGAAAGATGCGAGCAAGAGAAACACAACTGAGCAAAAGAAGGAAGAAAAGGATAATAATGTCGCTGACAAGGATGCTGACATGGACACAGAGAATTCTCTTAACAAGAAGGAAACGAAGAAAAATAAACGTCCACTGAGTAGAACCAAGAAAGATGATGCCAATGCTGTTAACAAAAAGGGAAAGCCAACATCTAATCAAGCAGTCGAAACAAGTGATTTGAACGAAGCACAGAAGGAGAACGTTCAAATTCATGTTAATGATCAAAGTACCGGTAACAAACATGTATTTAAACCGGCTAAAGAAGTCACCGAAAAGAATACAGATAAGGCAAATTCAAATGTTTTGAAAAATGAACCTATGTGGTTTATATTAACCGGACATAAGTTGCAAAGAAGGGAGTTTCAACAGATAATCAGGCGATTGAAAGGAAAAGTATGCAGAGTTACTCATAATTGGTCTTATCAGGCAACTCATTTCATTGTCCCTGATCCTATAAGAAGAACCGAAAAGTTCTTTGCTGCTGCTGCGTCTGGAAGGTATATGTCTTTTTGACTTTTGACATTCTTGGTCAAAGTACTCTAATGTAATACTTCTTTAACTAAAATAGAAATAGTGCTAAACTGTACACATATTTTTTATTTTTAGTAACCAACGATAATTTAGACAGTATATGCAAAATTGCAAATCAATTTATGTTTGATCACGGATTGTAGCATATAAAATTGCTTAACCGTTGACGGGTCATCTTTTTGCTCAATTTGGGAAATTATTGACCCACATTTTTTTGTTCATTTAAGTGTGACATTTGATACTTGCGTTTGAAAAATATAATTTTTAAACTTGTAGAAATCAATTTTATTATTATTATTATTATTATTTTTCACATAAACATTGTGTTTGCATATGTGGCGGCTGACATGGGATGACAACTAGTGCCCCCCATCATCAATGTACAAGTAAAATCTGTTAAAAGGGAGGCTGGTTGCTAAAAAAGCATAATTTGTAAAGTGCATAAAGTTTTTTTCTTTTTCATGCCGTATTTGCTCAATAACAATATTGTGTTCAACCGCACATGTTTTACTTTTTATTGCGCCACACAATTAACTTGAAGCTCAGAAACTGAAAATCAAATGTTTCAAAATGCAGGTGGATTTTGAAGACTGATTACTTATCCGCAAGTAACCAGGCAGGGAAATTTCTACCTGAAGAGACTTATGAATGGCACAAAAATGGCCTAAGCGAAGACGGTCAAATTAACTTAGAAGCACCAAGAAAATGGCGGCTTTTGAAAGAAAAAACCGGTCACGGTGCATTTCACGGAATGAAAATAGTCATATACGGGGAATGCATTGCCCCATCTTTGGTATATTAATATCATTTTATGAGCTATGATTTTCCTTGTGTTAACATATCAACATTATTTTAGTTTTCAAATGTTTTACTCATGATTTTAATTTTTCAGGACACTCTTAAACGGGCGATGAAGGCTGGAGACGGGACCATATTGGCGACATCTCCGCCATACACTCGCTTCTTAAATACAGGTATTGACTTTGCGGTCGTTAGCCCTGGGATGCCACCTGTCGACGTGTGGGTGCAGGAATTTTTGAAACACGAGATACCATGTGACGGCTGATTACCTTGTGGAATATGTGTGTAAGCCTGGATACCCCCTTGAAAGACATGTTCAGTATGCTACAAATGTTTGGGCGGAGAGATCATATAACAGTTTGAAGAACCGGTTAGAAGAAGAGATTTCCGAGCCTAGAACTCCCGAAAGTACTGATGTGGCATGTGAGGTGTGCGGGGCACGTGATAGAGGTGACGAAATGTTGATATGTGGGGATGAAGGTGGTTCGATTGGATGTGGTGTCGGCACGCATATTGATTGTTGTGATCCGCCACTTGCGGATGTTCCGGAAGAGGATTGGTTTTGTTCAAAGTGTAGGAAGAAGCCCAAGAACAGCAAGGGTAAAAAAGGTAGTAAAAAATAAGGTTCTGCATCTAGAGGCAAGTAACACTAGTCATTTTATCATGGTGTGAATTGGTACATATTTAGTAAGCTAATTATGCTTGTTGGCTGCCAAATTAATTGTGAATTTTTGCATGTCTTTATAAGCCCAAAAGAGATTTTCTATTGGATCACTTTTGTGCTGGTTCATGGACTTTGAAAAGTTAAAAGAGAACTGTTATTGAATCTTGATTGTTGAATCAAAGCAGGCCCATGTGCTGGTTCATGGGCTTTGAAAAGTTAAAGAGAACTGTTATTGAATCTTGATTGTTGAGTCAGAGCAGGCCCATGACATAGGGGTGTGCGTGGGTTGGTTTTGGCCCAAAACCATAACTATAACCGATTGTTTATGGTGGTTTTGGTTAATTGGTTTTGAAGGTTATAGCGGGTCGGTTATGAGTGGTTAACTGTTGAATTTTGGCCTGGCTAAAAGTAGCTTAATTTTTTTTAACATAAAATAAATTATTATTACATATTTCTATATATTAGCATATTACATGGTATTAAAAATACATATGATCTATAATATTAATATCAGTTATTGTCAAGTATTCAAACAAAGTGGTATGATATATTACATAAATTCATATAACATTCAACCAAAATGAGATGAAATAACCTATAACTACTAAAAATGTTTAACCAAAAACATCAAATATTAAAAAATGGTGAAAAGTCATAAATTAGACAAAGATTTTACTATTTGTCGGTTCAGTAAGGTTATGGTGGGTATGGAAACATTGATAATCGTTACTTTCGGTTTTCAGAAAAAAAAAAACCAACCCACCAGTTTTTGTTTTTGTTTGGTTTTGTTAGTTTATTTGGTTATGACTTACGAGTCAGTTAATTTAGTTTTTTGCACAGCGATAATTTAGTTTTTTTGCACAGCGATGACGTTCACAAACCGGTTATTTTTAATTGGTTCGGTTAATTATTGTAACATGTTTGGTTAATTAACCGGTTATTTTCGGTTAATAACCGGTTTTTGTTTTTGTTTTTTTTTATTTTTGGTTAACTGGTTAAAAAGCGCTTTCTATACTAACTATTTATAACCAGTCATAACCGACGGTTAAACTTAACCACTAACCGGTTTTGGTTAATAACTGGTTTCGATTAATTAACTTGTTTTTTGTCCACCTCTAATTATAATAGTGAGAGTAAATGTAGTGGTGTAGTTAGTAATCTAATAATATCCGAGACCAATCTAAACTGTCATTTTATTTAAATCTAAGAAAATGTTGGTTCAAATCTTATTATTTCATTGGTTATTCTCCAACATAAGTGACTTCGCTCATCTTCCAACAAATTCACATTACAGTCATGTTAACAAGTGTTTTTATTTTTATTGGTTATTCTCCAACTTGTGCTAGGTTTTTAGTAAAACTATTAGATACTAAAGTCAACTAAAAAGATTAATTAATGGAGTTAAATGTCATTTTAGTACATGTGGTTTGGACTATTTTGCCAGTTTAGTCAAAATGTTTCATTTTTCACCTATGGGTCCAAAAAGGTTTCACTGTTGCCATTTTAGTTCACTGGGTTAACTTCATTCGTTTTTTCTATTAACGAGAAGGGCAATTCGGTCCTTTTATATGGCCGAATTGCCCTTCTAGTTAACAGAATTACATATAAAATGACCGAATTGCTCTTCTCATTAACAAAAAAATGGATGAAATTAACTCCAGTGGACTAAAATGACAACGATAAACCTTTTTGGACCCACAGTAAAATCTTTGGACTAAATTGGCAAAATAGTCCAAACCAAGGGACTAAAATGACATTTAACTCTAACTAATAATATCAAACCTCAATCAAGCCTTCCATTGATTTGTAGAATGTTTGTAATTACACAAATTGAATTTTAATAATTCATATATGATGTCATGTGGCTAGCCTATTTGTTAGATGCAATTGCCTCTTAAAGAGGAGGTTCTAGGTTAAAATCTAGACAAGATGAGTATTTTGTATTATTTAGTGTAAAATCGAGTAGGGACATTTGCCATTCAAAAATAACAATAATAATAATAATAATAATAATAATAATAATAATAAATTAGATGTGACATATTTAATGATAATAGTTTGTGCTGATAGATTAAGGATCCTGTAAAAAGTGGCAAGTGTCTGAGAAATGTAAGAAATATTATAGTGATGACATGTGTTCGAAAACCAATTTAACAATTAAATATTTCTTAACCGCTTTTGAGTCTTTTTAGGAAACAAAATATCCTAATTTACGTTTCATATATCTCATACTTATTACAAAGATTGCAATTATAACCAGATCATCACAAATCAAAGTCTGCATAACATGGTGTTTTAATAAATTCGTAGTTTAATTCACAGTGTTTTACACTTGCATTCCAGTAGATGTTCTTCGTATGGTGTTTTAAACTTGCGTCTACAGAATACGTTCTTAGTATGGTGTTTTAAACCTGCATTTCCACATGATGTTATAAACCTTCATTTCTAGAATAAGTTCTTCATATAGTGTTTTACAACTTGCATTATCAGAATGTGCTCTTAGCATGGTGTTTTCTGGTATTCTTTAGTTTGTGGTGTTTTATGTTATGATGATGATGATACACAGTTCATGTCATGGTGTTTTAACATTGGGTATCATGCGATTACCGATAAAACACAATGACGAATACGGTTCGTTGATTACATTTATCAAACAATTTGAACTTTGAATTTTGATTTTGATCCATGTCTCCGATTAAGTAGGAAAGGGCGTTAATTGTGGAGAGGTTAATGACATTTTCTTTATTTAAACAATATAAATAGACACTTTTACCTCCTAATCTAGCCAAATTAGTCAAAATATATATATATATATATAATTTACATTTTAAGCCCTTTTTGATTTAACCATTAACTCCAAAATCTAAGGGTTTAAAACACTTCTCATAAAACTACCCCCTTTTACACTAACCTCACCCTATACTGATAATCTAAGTATGTCATAGTTGAAAATATTTATAATTATTTACAAGTGAGAAGATACGAGGATGTAATGACGCCATCTTAGAAACCAAAATGGATGTGTAGTTGATATTCAAGAGATACAAGGAAAGAAATGTTTTGAATAAAGATTTGAACTGTTCTAATAGTTTATTTTAAGTATAAAGATTATTTTCCAATTTGTAAACATTGAAGCTGGAGATGTGAAGGAAGTAAAGCTAGCAAATTGAAGATTGAATAACATGAGCTTTAAACGTTTAGTTTAAGCAGTCTTTTCACGACCGGACCGGACCGGTAAATATATTTTACATTACCAAATGAATTATGAGTTTTCGGTTCTTAAATCTGGTTCAACCGGTCGGACTGGTCCAACCAGTGGATTGGTAAGACGTCCGATTCAATGTATGGTCCGATTTTAAAAACATTGAGTTTAAGTTTACTTTCCCTTATCATATATGCTTTTCTAAAAGTACAATAGTTCCTATTTTCTTTTATAAATTGCAAAATATTAATTATATTTGGGTGTTTTGAAGGTGTGAACACAGAATTTGGGTGTGTTTGAGAGTGAAAGAATCATTCTAATTAACTGTTTTGTTTAATAAAAATGAAATAAATAGATTTAAACTTTCGGTGTTTTGAGAGTGTGAACACAAAATTTGAAGATTAAAATACGAATTTAACTATTCACTTGTTATCAGGCTACGGTACAAAAATGCTATATACAATTATATATATTTTTTTGCTTTTCATGGAATTCCAAATTGATGGGTTGTAAAGAAATATTACAAACAAAAAAAATAATAAAAAATAATAAGTAAAGAAAGAAAAAATGATGATTGGGCCACATGGGTCGGCCTTACATCATCATATCTGGCCACGACTTCTCCTCTTTCCAATGTTCCCAACATTCAAACATCACGTGCTCTTTCTTATTACAATTTCAGTCCCTCAACTTTCAAATCGTTATAATTAACCCCAACTATTTTCTAATATGTTCCTAACATCAATCATGTATAAACATCTTATATTTTTTTTGAACGGCCAACTAAATTATAGGATAAGTATCCCGTGATGTTCTCAATCGAGGAAATACATCACCTCCTTCATAACGGCCAGAGCTGAATCTGAATGCACACCCGAGCCACCAATTCAACAATTCCGGGGAAAAAGAAAAGAAATCAAGTGACTAACCACTAGACCAGCTTGTCAGGACTATAAACATCGTATGTAATTGAGTTTTGCTATTGTTTATAATGTTTTGTTTTACATAAAACATATTAGTTCTTATTGTGGCATTCAATTTGAATTAGTTTTGAAACATAAACTTATGACTTATGAGCCTGTGTTGTGTTTAATCTTATTTATAAATATTTACATAAAATAATAATTGGCATATGCAATCTAGTAGTTTAATATAGAATAAAAAGTAAAAAGAAAGTGGATACCCACGTGAGCAACCTCACAAAATTCCCTTTTCTTCTGTCACAAGCAATATTAAAATGCTCTCCAATAAGAAGTATCATATTCTCATCCTCTTTTATTCTTCTTTATTTTGAATAATTATTATTCTTTCATCTTTCAAAATCCATAATCCAAAAAGGACGTTTTTATTAATGCAACGGCTTTAAATTTACAAAATCACAAATATGTTATCATTAACATACTAGCAACAACACATGTGATAAACTAACGGCTTGTTTGGCAACTTCTGAATGGTTAAGTGCTGAACTAATAATAGGTCTAAAGTACCATTAAGTGTTAACTAGTAAGAGTTCTGAACCATTAAGAGCCAATATAATGCTTAATCGTTCAGAGACAAATATCAGACCAATTCAGATTAGAGGTCTTAACCATTTAGACATTTACTCGTGAAACAAACACTCTGAACCATTAAATGCTGAACTAGTAAGAGGTCTGAACCATTAAGAGCTAAACAAACAACCTGTAACTTGAAGTCTTGAACACTAAGAATGAGTAGTTAGTTCTATACCTACCGTAGGAGTATGCAATTCTTTTAATCTTGTAAGGTATAACTTTCGATTGAAGAAAGTATATGTAAGATATTTTCTAAATCAAACTCAAAATACTAGAGTTATTTTCTTATTAAAAAAAAAAAACAAAACTAAGGAAAACCACGAATAAAGTTGAAAATTTTCAAACCGACTTATTTGGGTAGTTGTTTGTAAGTTTATACTTTGTTGACTTTTTTTCGACTTATTTGGGTAGCTGTTCATAGATTTATATTTTGTTGACTTATTTTGTTTGTATCTTTTACCTATAACAATGGGTTCATATTTATTGTATACATATATTGAGATGACATGGTACTACACACTATATCGTATAACAACAATGTTAAATTAAAGTCGGACAAATACGTGACAATAGGTGATCCGCGTCATCACTATCGCTTGCAACCCTACACTTGAAACAACTCAAACGACCACTCCCTTAGTCGGCTCGATTGTTACACGACTAATGCAACACACGCATTTCACTTTTAGCTTCTTCTTTTTACCCTTTCAAACTTGTTTCTTATATCAAAGTTTTAAGTGAACGATTAATTTTGCCTGTTCTTTCTTTGTGTTAAATCTTTAAGTCCTAATCCTAATTTCTAAATTTGTAAACCCTAAAACCAGTTGTAAATTATTTATTTAGGTCAAATGTTTTTGAAGTTATCTATTTAACTAAGCTATAATTGTTATTTAATTTTTTGGTATTAGTATTTCTTTAAATTAGAAATCATTGAAGTAACATTTATGTTAATTATCTATTTTAATTGTATTCCGAGTGATTTATATGTTACAACTACGTTAAAAAGGTTTTGATAGTCATCTATGTGAATTAGATAGGTTGTGGAATATTATAAATACTCATAATTTAAGTAAATATAAAATTTTATAAGGTAAGCTTGAGAAGCAAGTACATTTTAGAACTTGGAGTCAAAGCAATTGAAAGATGAGATGTCAAAGCTTGTTTCCCACTACTCCCCAACCGCTACCCTTACACCTGTTTTTTTAATAAAGTCCACACTTGCAATTCAAACATTCATTCAAAGTTGTCTTGAAAGATTTTAGTTTCAATTATTTGGATGAATTATGTAAGACATTCTATTGATTAAATACCATTTTTTTTTTGACCCATAAATGTAATTCTTAATAATATAACCGACATTTGATGAAAAATGCTAACACCTGGATTGCAAACTAAGCCACTCTATTGAAGTTTGTATGCATGGTTCAAGTAAAGCAAGTATAAATATAATTGATTTTATTTCATAATATTTTTAACTGACAAATAATGCTATTTTATATATAAGGTGGTTTTTATATTTGGCAAGTTTGGTTTGGGTTAACGTGGGCACGTGATGGGTGTAAGTGATGAGTTATGCTCTATGATACATCGCCACAGGAGGTGTATCACTTGGTGATGGGGATGGAAATCGTGATGAGTATCGTGGTGTGATGGTTTGTGTTGTGTATGTGGATTTGACTTTGATGTTGAGGTGTTAAGTTGTGGTTGAGTGTGGTATTTATAAAAAATAAAAATAAAAAGTGAGTGATGGAATGTGATGATCATTGCAAGTATGATAGAGTGAAATACGATAGAATGTGATGGAATGACGAGTCAAATGGTGATTGAGTATAATGAGCAATAACCACCCATGTATCTTTATAAATTGAGTTTAAACTTTAAAGATGAAAAAACTTAATGTGGTTTAGTTGATACCCGACAATTAAAAAAAAACTTACCTTGGTGTTATGGGTTTTTAACTTCTTACTCAGCCCTTCAAAAATAGTCTTATGTGTATAAGACAAGTTTTAGTACCAATAGTTGCTAAAGAACCATCAAAGGTGTTCGCCTGGATGCGCGAGACATTTTGTGGACTATTCGAGCACCCAGATCTTTCTTCGAATTGTAAATTATGATTTATGAGTTAAGATCCGGTACAAACCAAACTAATTATAAAAACTGTAAGGATAGATCTGGACCATCTAAGGTGTTGTTTGTTTTTTAAAAGGTAAAATGTCTGTATTTACGGACCACATCTGTAGAAGAAAAGATGGACCAAACCTCTGCAGTCTGCAAGAAGAAGACTAATTGTTTTTTAATGTGTGTAGACTTCTAAAATAGACTAGTGGTGGTGTACAAACGGTGGTGGACGTGGACGGTGGGTGGTGGTAGACGGTGGTGCTGCTCTTCATTGATCTGCTTAACTTTCTTAATGACTGCTATATTACGCTTGATGCTGGAGCCCAATATTCATAGTGCACCGGAGTCTGGTGCAATACAATCAAAAGAATTTTGATAATTAATTATAGAAGCTCTATTACATGGTAGATTATTTTACAAACGGTGTTCCGTTTTATGAGTACTAACCAGGTCTTTCAGGATTCAGATTAGTTTGACGAAGGGCTAATTTTGCTACTAATGACTTCTTTAATTCTTCACGACGAGATGCCAGCAGCAAGAAATAAGCATAGATGATCCTCATGCTATTATAAAAATATTCATATTTTTTATACTGAAAAACGATGTACCTCATCATCTTGCTTGCTCTGGCTATCACCAACACCATGTGAATCCTCATTAGGGTGTTCCATATTCTTACTTGTAACAATAAACTGCAACCTGCTAATTATAATTTGATGGAAATGCTTAGTAAGCAAACCGTATAACAACCCTCCTAGAACCCTTAACGTGACCCCGTATGTGAGAAACGAGCCTGAAATACCCTTATACTTATAAAAATCAAGAAAAACAAAAACTATAGGGTTGTCGCAGGCCGCGACCAAGACACCCTTGGTCTTTCACGGGGCGCGAGCTCCGGTTGCTTGTCGGACACCCATGCCGCCACGTGTCGACACGTGGCAGGTCTAGATACGCTGACTGGCCAAGCCTACGGCCTAACCTACATTTGTCGCGGGCCGCGAAGGCCGAAGCCTTCTCTCTCGCGGGCTGCGAGCCGCCATACGGAAATCCTATAAATAGGATCGATCGAGTTCATTTGAATTCGTTCAAAATTTCTAAATCTCTCTCAATCTCTGTAGGAAATTATTATACATGGGCATAATACCCACTATAAAGCGAAGCTCTGCCTCGTTGTAAGTATTATAACCCTGCTGTTACCCTACACGGTCGATTTACGGCTCCATAACGCATGTCAAGGCTCTGCCTGACTCAGTCGTTGGAGTTCTATCTCATGTTACACCCGATTGATTTAAGACTCCGTAATGCATGTCAAGGCTCTGCCTGACTCAATCATTTGAGTTCTGTCTTGAGTTGTATGGTTAATGTGATTTGGGTTATTTTACTAACACGTGTGCATTTTTTAATTTTAATAGATAATAACCAGGAGAATCATCAGGAAGCTATAGTATTATCACCTAAGTCAACAATGTAAGTACATTCACTTTTTCTCACTATTTGAGAGTACATTTGTAGGATCGTTGTACGACCTGAATGAGTCGATCAGAAGAGTTGTTTATCCGAATCAAAGGCGGAATCAATGACACGGACGCTCGATTCAATTTAAATGTCTCTTGTTATTGAATTGATAGTATTACAGCACCTGGAGACAATTCGGCAGCACTTTGTTACCGAACACAAGATCTAATTCCGTATGAAATGACAACCTAGTGCTCCTATTTATAATATGTGTAATTTCGCTTGTAACGACCAAGTCATGTTCAAGCGGAATTAACTTTGTTAATTTCGCTTGAACATGCCTTTGACACTTTCAAGCGGAATTAGAATTAAACACGCTAAACTCAGTTTCTAGCACCTCGAGCACTGATTATCCTATCCTATCTCATTACATGACTCGATATAAGATGAAGTCAATAGACATAATGCACTAACAGACTCCCCCTTGGATGTTGACGAAGTCTTCAGTGTCGAGTCTTTATCATGACACATCTTCAGTCTTGATCAGTCTTCATACCCTGTCTCTGGCTCTAACACTAACAGCTTCTTCAGGCTCCCCCTTTCGTCAAGCTTCCGTGCTTTTAGGGATCGACACCTTGCTTTCTGGTTACAAGCTCCCCCTTGTTTCGAGCTCGTCTTCAGACTCCCCCTTAGACTCAGCTGTCAGGATCGTAGTCTGGTACAGTATCTGCAATCACTCATACGTTTATAAGTAACAACATTTTGAACTTCCAATTATCCAGGAATTGTAACCTGGCTCTTCCAAACATTCTAAACAAATATTTTTTAACCAATTTCGGAATTTTGCAGTTTCAGGATCGAAAACTGACTCTTTAACAGTATAAGCATCCAAATCCCTCACAGTTAATCATCCAAGTCCAATTTAATGACCTTGGCGATATCACAAACTGTTTTTGATTTTTTGTTAAAAATTCAAGTTTCAAATTAATGAACTTGTTTTATTTTCAGAAACACAATCAGCTTACTTGGATTTTGAAACTCAGCATCTCAAACATTGGTTGTCGAAAATAAAGCAGAATCAAAAATCTTTTTGTATTTTCTGAAATATAAAGCAATAAAGAAATATTTACAAACATATTTACAAGCAATATTTTTGTTTGAGTTTGCGTTAGAGGATCATATCAGTTTTTGACAAGTCACAAGTACCGTTGAGCTTAGTTACACATTAAGAATTAAACATTTCACTTAGATTGTTGATATACTGATCCACTTAAATTTTCACACAAATTTCAACTGATTCAGGATACGAATTAGATGTTTTAAGAACTTAAACTCATTCATGTGTCCCACCTCTTGAATATACTCCCGTATCCAGATCCCAATATTCAGTCTTACATGTGAGTATACCTAGATGATATCTGTAAGGGGTTAAATTGCGAAAAACCGTGAGAGCTCAGGTCAGAACTTCCGTTCAGCAGAGAGATGACGGCTTTGACTTTTGGTGTGTCCCCTTTAGAGGATCTTTTCTTCAACAACACATGATTTACATATTTTTTCAATGTTTAATCATTTTTATGCTGAGGGTAGGCTATATTTCAAGCAAGCGTAAAGTATTCTCCGGGGACTAGGCCATTGCTTCCGCAAAATCAGAAGTCCTGGGATAATACCCCAGATATCACTAAGCATAAAGACCTAGTATCTCAGAAAGAGGGGTCCTTCAAACGAGATTTCAGGGGTTACCTATATATCCAAGTAGTATTCCCCACGAAATAAGCAAGTTTGAATTTAGGTTTATATCCCGAAAAGTTTACTAAATGTATAAAAACCTATCGGCACATCATCAGTGAGACTGTTTAACGCTATAAAATCATTACATTTCTTTAGCATACTGTAACTGTCTACTGATGTACTATCATTTCCTCTTTTTACGCAAAACTCAATTTTTGAATTTTATCATGTTTTTAGCTTTTTCAAATTTTCAATTTTTTTTTTATTTTCTAACAATAATACTCCCCCTAAAATGCAAAATCATTTAAAGAAAATTTGACAACCAATATTGATAGCTTTGTCTCGCCATCCATTTTCTGCTTCAAGTGCACTGATATGCAGAAAATCTAACATACCCCCATGATTTACAACACATTGATATTTATAGTTTGAAAACCGTTTTTCAATCTTGTGAAATTAATCATGTTTGTTCAGCCGTGAGGGTTTCGGCGTATTCAATCAACATATTTTTGGTTTTTCAAATTTTTCAATTTTTAGGATTTTTGAAATATTGTTTATTTATGTACAGAAAACAAACAAACTCCCTGTTCAACCAAACCAGGGTTCAGCATCCTTCTCCTCCTGTTGTGCCAGGCTGCTCCAACTTCCATTCTCACAATCTTTGGTTTTGTTGAGCACCTACACATTCAGACTACTTAATCACTTGAACAATTTAGCCCAGGTCTGTTTGACCTTAGGCATTTCAACACAATATACTTCATTTAATTTCGGAAAATCTTTGTCATTCTGAACAAAGACTTTTTCATCTTTGACCTCAACTTTCTCATCTTTTACCGAAGTCACTTGTTTCTTAATACTCCATGTTTGACCTTTAGGAGTACCTCTTTTGTAAAAATTTGTTTCCTTTTGAACATTTTGATTTTGAACAACAACTTTTGGTTTCCAAAACTCATGGGGTTTTGTCATATCAATAGTTGTTTTCCAACTTTGAGTTGTTCTGACTCTGGGTGTGTGAGAATTCCAGGTCTGTTTTGAATCGAACCTATTCGGGTTTAATTTCCAAGTTTGGTTCGAAACAAACTTGTTTGTGTTGTATCTCCAAGTTTGTTTTGAATCAAATTTGGTTGACCTTTGTTTCACATCCTCAGATTTCTGTTTCTCAACATTTTCAGACTTCTTTTTGTCAACATCCACAGATTTCAGATTTGGACACTTTCGTGCAAGATGTCCTATTTGATCACATTTGAAACATGTTCTCTTGGACATGTCTTTGACCTGTGGTTGTTGTTTCTTCTTTTGAGCGTAGAACTCTTCATTAGACTGACGCCTAAATTGGTGTTCTTTCTCTTCTTCTGAACTTGTTCCATGAACAAAATTCATTTTTGTCTGAAAATTTGATGGTTCATTTTTATTTCGATTTTGTTTCCTTTTATAACCCAACCCAGCCTTCATATTTTTCTTCTTGTAACCAGGTTTGTTATAAAAAGTTTTGTGACCTTTTCCCGCAAACTTTGGAATTTCAGATTTTTCAATCTCAACCATTTTGAAAACTTTATCAACCTTTTTCTGAAATCATATTCTGAATCGGGAATACAACATCTAAGAATAATTTGTCTGATCCAATCATGGTATAAACCAATCCTTTTGAATCTTCATTCAAATTTTTCTCGGATTTTGAGTTTTTCAGATATCCATCATGAAAATTACATTCATTTTCATCCTGTGATTCAGATTTACCTATATCAACCGACTCTTCTTTCAACACACTTTCAACGACCTTACCTACCACCTCTGAATCACTAGAGTCATCAGATTTGGAATAGGTTACGTCAATGTTATCTGGCAATTGATCTACCATGTTGAAAGCTTTTTTGACCTTTTCATCATCATAAAATGCAAACTTTTCCGGTGGTGGAACTTGATGAAACTCTGAGCCAATACCTTTCTTGTTTTGCTCAGACTCACCATCTCTCGGTTTTATATTGAAAATACGTTCAAGCACATATGACGACACGTGATAACTCTTTAACTTGTTGTTATCCTGTTCAAAATCATCAATCTGTCGCTTTAGCTTAGCAACATCCTCAATATAGGAATTAACAACACCTTGTTTTATTTCATACATTCGTTTAAGCTCTTTAGTTGTTTCAGATAAGTAATTCATTCTTGATTGAGCAAATTTCATTTCATCCTTCACTTTTTCATATGATTCTTTTGTAATGTGATATGCCAATTTTATTGAATCATATTCCTTTTTCATTTCTTGGCAAACAATTTCTTTTTTATCACATTCTTCTGTCTTTTTCAAAACATTTTCTTTCAACACTTCATTTTCTTTTTCTAACTTTTTACATTTTTCCAAAAGTTTTTCATCATTTTCTTTCAAAACTTTTTCGTTTTCTAACATTTCTTTGCATTTATTTCTGAAAACTTCTTCAATTTTATTGAATTCAAGATTTCTTATTTTGAATTGTTTATCTTTTTCAATACAAGCACTGCACGTTTCCATGCATTTCTTGCACTGTTCAACAATTTTGATTTGAGTTTCCGAATCAGAATTTACCTCAGTGATTGGCACTTCGGTGTTCTTTGCTGCATCTGTCTGATCAGCATCTTCTTTCTTACCAGCATCATCACCAACATTATTAGCTGAACCTTCAACTTTCTTTTCAACTTCTTCAACAACTTGATATTCTTCAGTAACAGCTTTCTCAACTTCTACATTCACCACAACCTTTTCAGCAACTTTTTCTTCTACCTTCAAATTCTCTACTTTCACTTCTTCAACGACCTTCTTCAACTCATCAACCATCTTCTCAACATTCTTCTTCATTCTTTCTTCATCCCTCTTCCTCAAACATGATGTCATGGCATATCTTATTTACTTTACATGCCTTTTTGCATAAGTGTCATCTTTTAATACATTTCTATAGTATTCGGCAGATGAAGGAATTATGAGAAGAACATCTTCAAAAATTATGTCTTTCTTCGGAACGACAGGTTCACCTTCTCTGTTGAAATAGCACACTCTCTTCTTATCCCATCTCCTACTGTTGACGGCGTTCTCATACTCTTCTTGCATTTCATTCATTCTGTTCAAAGCAATGTTTCTTTCTCGGTATGTTTTCTCACTCAAAATCTCTTCTCTGGTTTTCTCTTTGACCTCAACAACAACATTTTCTTCTTTATTTTCATCTTTGATTTCAGCAACAAAAACATAATGTTGACTTTTTGATGTGTTTCTGCCATGAGCTGTAACTATATTTTCCAAACGATCTTCTTCTGGACAAACCTGACTCCAATCATATCCTTCATCATCATGAAATACAGCAAGTGCTCTTGATTTTTCTCTGGGTTTATCTTCGATCATCTTTGGCTCTTCTCTGCTACGGTGATAAATTGCCTTCCGGTAATAATCATCACTGAATGGATGTTCATTTCCACCAATCGCAGAATTATTGCACTCTCTTTTGAAATGACCTTTCTGCTTACATTTGAATCAGGTCACTTTGGACTTATCAAATCCAAGTTTTGTTGATGCACCACAAAGAGACTGTTTCCCAGTAATTTCCATATATCTATGAGCTCTGCGGATGCAGCTTGCTAAACACCAGCGGATGTCAATGAGTTCCATCTCTTCTGGATCAATCGGGTCATAGTCTTCTTTGGTTAATTCAGAGTTTCCAATTTTACCTGCAACTAGACCTTCATACGATTCCAGAACTGATGCAAGAAAGCTCATTTGCTATTTAGCTGCATTGATGCTCATAGCTGGAGAGTTTTTCAACTTAAGAGTAATGTTACACAGTATCTCCTCTGCTTCTTCAGAACTAGCTTTTGAAGCTGATGAATGATAACCCGGATTGTAGCTTGATGAGCTTGTCTGAGGTTCTTTTGTCCTCTCACCACTGAATGTTGTCTTTGGTGATTCACCAGCTTTCACCGAAGGTAAATTACCTTTGTAATACAGACCAACATTCTGTTGATACGAAGAACTGCTCATCTTGTTCTGTTTCTGCAATTCAAGCTCATGAGTTTCAATATTTTCAAATAATGTATCAAGAGAAATTGTTTCATACAAAGCATCATTTTTCAAAATAAAAACAAATGTTTGCCACTGATCAGCTCGTGGTAACGCTTCTATGACTTTATCAATAATTTCCTCTCTTGTTTTCACAATCTCAAACCTTTTGAGTTCAATTTTTAGGTGACAAAATCTCTCTATCATTTGCCTCACAGACTCTCCTTTAATGCTATCAAACAAATCGAATTCTTTCTTTAGCAAAGCAATTTTGTTCTTTTTAATCTGTTTACCCCTCTCAGCTTTAACTCTTAAAGCTTCCCAAACAGATTTCGATGACCCATCATGATTAAGCAATGCAAAAATGTCATTTCTAATTGCCGACTGGATCAAAGCAATCATTCTCTGTTCAGACGAAAATTCTTTTTTGTTCTCAATGCCTAACTTCCTCATAGGAATTTCCTCTCCTTTGTCATCTTTTGGTCTCTCATATCCAAACTCTAGACAGAACCAGCTCTCGTGTGCATACGCTTTTGCCCAGTTGAGAAACCGTTCTTTCCACCAAGTATAATCTTCAATATTATCCAGCTTGGGTGGTTTGGAATAAGTTCCATAAAAATTGTCGTGATTGATGTTTTCATTGACCACTTTTGTAATTGACTTTGGTGTGACTGTTGATGTTTCGGAAGATTCGGATGTGAACGCATTGAAAAACGTATTGTAGAATTCTTCAGCCATGATTTGAAATTCTTGAATATCCTGGAGACAAAAATAATCAAACAAACACAATCAGTATAAACAATAACAAACAATTTGAAATAAACTGACACTCGGTTGACAGGAAATGATCTTGACGCGGAAAATTCACTTTCAAACGAAATAGTGATTTCAAGCGGAATCACTATTGAAGCGAAATCACTTGTTCAAACGGAATAGCAGCTTTCAAGCGAAATCCCTAGATGACACTTCAAACGAAATCACATTTCAAACGGAATTCCACTTTCAAGCGGAATCACTTGATTCAAACGAAATCTTCAAGCGGAATTAGACTTTGAAGCAGAATCAACTGAACTGTTCAAGCGGAATAACTGATTCAAGCGAAATCACCCATAAATTTCAAATGGAATTACGTTTTGAAGCGAAATCAGATGGATTTTTCAAGCGGAATTACGAAGCTCGTTCAAGCGAAATTACAATTTTGACCCATTTTTGTCACTTTTAGTCCGTATTTAGGTCTGATTCTTTCAAGGCTTTGTTAAAACACAATTTCGCGTGTAATGTGTGAAATTCAATCCATTTTGATCGTTAAATCTTGTCCAATTTGAAAAAGAAGGTGTAGAAGTCAGAAAACTGATGCAATCAAGCTAAACTCTTCCTCTTGAGCTCTGATACCACTTGTAGGATCGTTGTACTACCTGAATGAGACGATCAGAAGAGTTGTTTATCCGAATCAAAGGCGGAATCAATGACACGGACACTCGATTCAATTTAAATGTCTCTTGTTATTGAATTGATAGTATTACAGCACCTGGAGACAATTCGGCAGCACTTTGTTACCAAACACAAGTTCTAATTCCGTATGAAATGACAACCTAGTGCTCCTATTTATAATATGTGTAATTTTGCTTGAAACGACCAAGTCATGTTCAAGCGGAATTAACTTTGTTAATTTCGCTTGAACATGCCTTTGACACTTTCAAGCGGAATTAGCATTAAACACGCTAAACTCAGTTTCTAGCACCTCGAACATTGATTATCCTATCTTATCTCATTACATGACTCGATACAAGACGAAGTCAATAGACATAATGCACTAACAACATTTTTGTGAGTCAAAATGTTTTACCAAAACCTCAAATGTTTCAAATACAATTACAGTGATTAAGTCTTTGTAATTCTTCAATTGCTTCCAGTATTATGGGGTTTGTATACAGTACTTGATAACCTTCACAATTGGGCACGGGTATCCAATGTGTGATATGACCATAGTCACAGATCCGTTGAGTGACACGTACCGACCGAGTAATTGTGTAGATATAAACATTGTAATCGCTCTTAATACTGTAATGTGTAACAACTGATTTTTACAAAATGGAATGTACTTGCCAGTATTTCTTGCTGATAAAATGTTTTTAAAACGCGTTTCAGGTAACACAATGTGAAAGCCAATAGAAGCCAACTGGAGAGCACTGAAGGCTTGGAAAAGTGGCTATAAAAGTTACCTAAATAAGAAGGAGTTTTTGTTTTCAATAATTAGGGTTTACCCCTACAAATGTATTATCAAATGAACTTGGGTTTTATCCCAATGATTTATTATCATAAAAGTTGGTGTTTAAACTCTGATAAAAATATTTCCTAACTACGGTCCTAATGTATTCCGCTGCTATATTAATAAACACCGATACCACTGATCTAAATCTCGCGGCGCCTGCTCCCGGGGTTGGGGTCGGGGTTGCGACAAACCGCCATGTAAGATGATGTAATACCATACTTGCAGGTGTTCACACGTTACAAGGATATGGTCTCTAACTCATGGTGAGTAGCTAAATACCATTCGGAATACCTTTGAAGTAGTGACTCTAATATTCATGTACATCTGATCACCCATAACAATACACGTGCCCTATAAAGCACGCTGACTATGGCAAATGACACAATCGAGTTTCAGATGTGGTGTGTTACAAAAACAAAATCCAAAGACATGAAATTCTAAAGATCACTAACCCCTCCCCCCAGCCCAAAGTTGAGATCCTATTAATGCAATCAATGTGATGATGTCGTGCAGCCAGCACACACGTATTTCCCTACACTTTACGTACCCTAAACGCCCTTCATAAAACTGCAGGCATACTTAGAAGCAGATATAGTATAGAAACAGAAACAAAGATAATGCAGAACACTATTTGACAGCAAAGGGGTTCATGATCATTCACTATGTCCTAACCTAACTCCTATATTCATATTCTTCCACTGTACCCACAACTACAGTTATAAGACACGAAGAAACAATTGTTTGTTCCAAAAGACTTGCCTCCAATCATCAACATCAAATGCGATGACAATAAAGATTAAAACTACTAAAAACCCTCCAAACATGAGAAGAAAAGAAAACTCAAAACTTTATTCTCCGTACACGTGTTTAGTTCCATATATCATCAATTATTTTACACTAACTGGCAGCAACATTCAATAATCTGAATCCAAAAAAAGCAATGTTCATATAAAAGGAATATCAAAATTATACACGACCAATCTCAACAATAATAAACGATTCAAAATAAAGTTATCAACATGGTTTAATATGATTAATAACTTGAATACTCACAATAGACTTCTTTTGGTTGTCCCAGACATATCGTGCAAATCCATAATTGATCATCAAATCGTCGATTAAAAACCAAACTAACATTAAACCATTGACAAAATCAGACGATTCAAACAACAAAACAGAATAATCGAACCACTAAATAGATATTACCATCGATTTAGAGTCTTGAAACCTACAAAAAATTTGATCAAGAGCAACAATTATACAAAATTGGATCAAACAACCATACAAAATATGAACTCGAACCCGCGAGCCCGGCCAGTGGTGTGATCATTCATGATCATAGCCTCTAAAACCTGGCCATAGCTACTGAAATACTCTTTCAGACGCTCTTTATTTGTGTCCGATGATATCCCACAAATGAACAACTTACCCAGATCAGATTGCATTTTCTAAACCCCAAATTAAACCAGAATTACAAACAATATCCATGTTTCAATCAGTTCAAATGTGTCACACCCCGACCGTGTAATACAACAAACCGCGATGGAAACGTCAGGGAGTGTCGTAACAGAATCATTGTTTCACAACACATGGTGATTGAAGTTTTGTTTTATTCCATTAATGGACTCATTGTTTTAATACAAACCAGATAAATACAAATAATTGTCTTTCAAGATTTAAAGTCACTAAGGCACGAGTCCATCCTATGTGTAGCATGCGTCAACAATCATCACATAGTAGCACCTGAAACATATGTGAAAATAAAATGTCAGCTTAAAAATGTCTGTGAGTAACATAGGTTTTGTGTATTAGATTCATGGATTCGGATAACATAAGAAAAAGATTTTATGTTTACAAAAATAGCCAAGAATCCTTGTAAAAAGTTTGGTTTTTAAAGCGCATTGTTTTGATAAAAGGTTTGTAGTATATTATAAAAATATACTTTGGTTTTGAGATAATCGGATAAGTAGTATATCAAAATATACTTTAGTTTTGAAATAGTTAAATAGATAGTACATCAAAATATACTTTGGTTAATGAAATAACAGATTTGGTAGTATATCACAAGTATACTTTGGTTTAAGAGTGAAAGCATTGGTAGTATATCAAATTATACTTTGGTTTGAAAATAGCATATTAAACTATGCTTTGGTTTTAGAAATAGCATAATTGGTAGTATATCAAACTATACTTTGGATTTGAAAGTAGCATATCAAACTATGCTTTGGTTTGAAAATAGCATATCAACTATGCTTTGGTAGTATATCAAAATATACTTTAGTTTGTGAAATAACAAAGTCGGTAGTATATCACACTATACTTTGGTTTTGTAAATAGCATATCAAACTATGCTTTGGTAAACAATATCACATTGGGAGCATATCAACTATGCTTTGGAAGTATATCAAAATATACTTTAGTTTGTGAAATAACAAAGTCGGTAGTATATCAAACTATACTTTGGTTTTGTAAATAGCATATCAAACTATGCTTTGGTAAACAATATCACATTGGGAGCATATCAACTATGCTTTGGAAGTATATCAAAATATACTTAAATTGTGATTTGGTAGTATATCAAACTATACTTTAGTAAAACAGTATCACGTTGGTAGCATATCAAAATATGCTTTGGTAGTATATCGAAATATACCTTAATCATGATTTGGCAGTATATCAAACTATACTTTAGTAAACAATAGCATATCAAACTATGCTTTGGTTTTGGAAAAAAAACATAAGACAAGTTTTTATGGCTTAATTGAAAAACATTTGCAGTCTATACATTGGTTAATATAATATCACGTTGGTAGCATATCGAAATATGCCTTAGTAGTATACCGACGTATACCATAGATCGTGATTTGGCAATACATTCAAACCTTAGTGTATCAAACTAAACTTTGGTGACTATAGATTTACCACAAAGGCAAAATCTATTTGGTTTAAACTTTGGTTTCTGACATTCCATACAACAGGAACGGGGTGTCAACCTATAGCGCTATATCGTACTACCAATCGCCTTGATTATACTTAATGAATGTATAAGTAACAACACGAACCAACAAATAGTCTTACAAACTTTGAAAATCAGTGTTTAAGCCATAGATAATAGTTCAATTTGTCAAAGGATAAGTACTATGCATGTGAAAACATATAGCTTGAAATCATGAAAATAGTGAATAGGCACATATGAATCACCCCAAAACATTTGAAAACGTAAAAGAGGGGACTATGTACTCACATAATCACCTTAAAACATGCAAAAATAAGGGGGGTCTATGTACTCACTTGAGATTGCAAGTATCCTTGATTAAGTGATCTAACAAGGCTCGGGAAATCAAGGAATCAAGTGGCACCTAGTATGGATGGAATCACTATGTTAATAATCGGGCCCTAAATCAGGAGATCGGGTAGAATGAGGTCTTGTAAACCAAATGAGTGTTGGAACTCATGTAATATGGTTTAACAAAGCCTACATTCTAATTTGAAACCTATCCCAAGTGCTTTTGACCCGTTATGACCCGTTAAGGTAGTTTATGCTACGTTAACGCGTCATTTGCGCAAATACGCATTTGGATGGTCTAACTAGTTCTATGATAAGTCTTATATGCCTAAACATGTTTAATAATGTTACATAATCAGTTTAAGTGTCAAAATTTTGGTTACATATACTTAAATTGGAATTATGCGCAAAAATGGCATTTTGGTCATTTTTCTAAGGCATATAAACTACCTATCATACAACTAATTAAACGAAGTGACCATAAGGTATAACCTCGAAAGGTTATTCCCTATACAACTATGGTCACCTAATGTGTTTGGTTGGATCCTAATGATCGACCAAACGGGTCGGGTTTGAAAGTCTAACCGGTTGTCGAGATCGCTTGACTTACGACCCTAAATAAGCACTAAACTAAAAGTGACGAGTTAAACATGTTTAACTAAGTTAGAAAACTGATTTGATATCAAAACAAAGTGTTTTTGATACCCGAAAATAGTTTCGTCGCAAAATGCACATAATCGTGCATTTTGACCGTAACTTTGACTCGTCACTTCGACTAGTCAACGTGGTAATCAGTAGGTATAGTCGCAAGGGACTATAACCATCGTGATTACGCTCACGTTGCATAGTTCAAACGAACTTTGACTTGACCAATTCATAGTCAAAGCTGAAAGTCAAACACTGTTTGACTTTTTAGCTTGAAATAAATAAACAAGACATGAAAGAATACTTACAAGTGCTCTTGGCTAGAAAATAAGACTAAGAATGCTCAGGTATGAGGCCTCCAACAAGTGTGGTAGCCTCAACTTAGAGCTTTAGAGAGGAGAATGAAATGAGCAAGTTGGAATGAAAGAGTTCATGGGTATTTATAGTACAAGTTGGAATGAAAGAGTTCATGGGTATTTATAGTATTTGATGATGCTTAGGATCAAGACATGTGGATTAAGTGTTCCCCAAGGATTAATCCTAGCCATACATGTGTTTGAGACTGATTAGGAAGCTTTACTTGGTCCCCAAACAAGGAAACAATTGGCCAAAACCATCAATTTTAGCTGATTTAATCAAAAACTGGCTTCTGCCAGCTATTGTCCTCGCGCCCCGTGACCTATATGGTCTGGGCTTTCGCGCCCCACGTGCTAGATCAGGTCAAAAGTTTCAGTTTTTGTCACGATCAGTCCCTGCAGCTCTGAAACTTGATTTTTGACGCGTTTAACCCCCGTTAACCCAATTTCAAGGCTCTACAAGGATTTTAAAGCACAAGGGACTTGAAATATGCTTGGAAATATCATGGTTTTTGGTTCGTTTGGTCATACAATTGCGTTGTTCGGTTAATTACGACGAAACTCGAACGAACGCGAAAACAATCCAAATTATGCAACGAATGGTATTTTTGCATTCCCATCACTAAAATGCAATATTATAGTGATTACAAAATTTTTTGGATATCCGGATATGGTCAGAACGCAAGATATGCACGCATATGCAAACTTTCACAGTTTTGATGCTATTAGTCCCTATGATCAAATAAGCTATGTTAAGGGTATTTAGGGTATGTTTAGCTTATGATCTTGTTCCGGAGTGTATGTTGCTATACGAATTGGCAGACTTTTGCAGTTTGTCGAAAATAGTCCCTGTGATCAAATGAACTTGTTTTTGCCATACCAAACCCTTCAAAACTTATTTCTAAGTTATGTAAAGGTTATTTAAGGTATGTTAAGCTTATGTCACTATTCCGGAGTGTACGTTGCATTAAACTGATTATGTTTGCGTAATAGTTTACGTAAAACTTTTAGAAAAGCTTCTTGAGAGTTCGAAATCATACTAGATTTGATATGTGTAATGTCATATGCAATTGTACAAATCCCGAGAATGAAATACAAGATTTCATTGGATCGTATTTGTATGACAGTTGTAAAGGCACAAATGTCACAAAATTTGGATCAAGATAATCAATATTATTAAACCGATATACCTCAGATTAAAATTTTCGACAAAGATTTAGGGATTATCGATTCAATCAAACAAAAATCAGATCCTTTGTGTCGCAACCCCCATCCCCTATATGTCCCGGGAATGGGCAGCTGCGAGACCAGTTTTGGTGGTATCAGTGTTTATCATTTTGGCAACAGAAATTACATCAGGACCGTAGTTAGGAAATATTTTATCAGAGTAAATACCACACTTTATATAAATATATTGGGATAAATCCCAATTTCCATTACAAACTGTTTTATAGGGATAAACCCCATTTTATTGAAATAAAACATCTTCTTTTATTTAGGTAACTTTTATAGCCACTTTTTCCAAGCCTTCAGTGCTGTCCAGCTGGCTTCTAGTTGGCTTTCACATTTTGTTACCTGAAACGCGTTTAAAAACATTTTGTCAGTGGGAAATACTGGTGAGTGAATCCCAGTTTAATCAAGAAGAGTTTTAGCTTTTAACAGTATTGAGAGCTATTACAATGTTTATTTCTACACAATTACTCATTCAGTACTGTCAATCCTGACTGGTGGGTCATATTACACATTGGCTATCTCGTTGTCCAATGGTAACGTGTTCCACATTTTGTATACAAAACCCCAACATACCGCCAGTAATTGAAGAACTACAAAGACTCAATCACTGCTTAATCGCATTGTAAAATATTTAAGGTTTTGTAAAAACAGTTTGTAAAAAGGTTTACAAAAAGGAGATTACTCACGTTGCTGTCTTATGGTTTCCTTTAAGGGTTTCCTGGTGATTATCTATTAATTACACAAATGTACATGTGTTAGTATGATAACCCAATATTTACATTAGCAATACCCTCCCCGAGACGACATTCCAATGACTACGTCGGGCAGAACCACGACAGCCATTACGGAACCCTGGATCAATCGGGCAGCGTATCTAATACGTAACCGGGGTTATAATACTTACAACGGGGCAGAACTTCGTTAATTAGGGGGTATTATGCCTGGAAATAGCTTTAATTGTTCAGAAATTCGAGAGAGAATAAGTGAGGTGCGAGTTGGGACTGAAGGCCGAAGGTCTCTATTTATAGGTGACCTTTTGACTTCCCTCGCGGCCCGCGTAAGACGTAGCAAAGGGCTACGCGGCCCGCGTAGTAGGGGTGTAGGGCTTAGCTTCGTCGATTCAACAAACTAGCTTCTCATGGTGGCCTGCCATGTGGCTGGCTAGGGTTTCGTCTGGTGGAAGTAGGTCGCGGCCCGCGTAGGAAGTAGCCAAAGGCTACACGCCTCGCGACAGCCCTTTGAAATTTGTCTTTATTTTATTTTTGCAGAATTAAAGGTATTTTAGGCTCGGTTTTCACATACGGGGTACACATTGAGACATATAAGGGCATTTTAATTATATTAGAGGTGTCGGAATATTTTGGAGGGTTGTTATATCCTCCCCACCTTGTTTTAGAGCTCGTCCTCGAGGTCTACTGGAACAGGTGTGGATATTTCCTTTGCATTTCTGATTCAAGCTCCCATGTGTACTCTGGTCCTCTTTTGGAGTCCCATTTCACTTTGACCAGAACTAATATCTTGTGCTTGAGGTTCTTAACTTTCCTGTCTTCAATTTGTAGAGGCTTCTCTACAAACTTAAGTTGTTCATTTACCTCTATATCCTTAAGAGGCACTACGAGTGATTCATCAGCAAAGCATTTCTTGAGATTAGATATATGAAATACATCATGTATTCCTGCCATTTCTTCTGGCAGTTGTCGCTGATAGGCTACAGGTCCTATTTTTCTAATAATCTCAAAAGGTCCAACGTACCTGGGACTTAGCTTTCCCCTTTTGATGAATCTTACCACTCCTTTCCAAGGAGAAACTTTCAATAACACTTTATCTCCTACCTGAAATTCCAATGGCTTTCGTCTGTTATCTGCATAACTCTTTTGTCGATCACGTGCTGCTTTCAGTCGTTCCTTGACTTTAATGATCTTGTCTGTTGTTTCTTGTACTATCTCAGGTCCAGATAGTTGCTTTTCTCCAATTTCTGCCCAACAGACTGGCGTTCGGCACTTTCGTCCATAAAGTGCTTCGAATGGTGCAACATTGATACTTTTGTGATAACTGTTATTATAAGAAAATTCTATCAATGGTAAGTGATCGTCCCAATTATCTCCGAAATTAATTACACACGCTCTAAGCATGTCCTCCAGTGTCTGAATTGTCCTTTCACTTTGTCCGTCCGTTTGAGGATGATAAGCGATGCTTAGATTCAACTTGGTTACCATTGCTTTATGGAAACTTGTCAAAAAATGAGAGGTAAAGCGACTATCTCTGTCAGAAACAATTGATAAAGGAATTCCATGTAATGAAACTATTTCATTTACATATAATTTAGCTAATTGTTCCATACTAAAAGTTTCCTTCATTGGTAGAAAATGAGCTGACTTGGTTAGCCTGTCTACAATCACCAAGATTGTATCATTACATTTTCTTGTTTTGGGTAATTTAGTAACAAAATCCATTGTTATTAATTCCCATTTCCATACTGGCATTTCTAACTGTTGTAACAATCCTGAGGGTTTCTGATGTTCAGCTTTGACTTGTGAACAAGTTAAACATTTAGAAACATAAGCTGCTATATCCTTTTTCATTCCTATCCACTAGAAATTCTTTCTTAAGTCCTGATACATCTTATCACTTCCAGGATGCATCGTATCCTTATACTTATGGGCTTCTTCTAATATACGGTGGCGTAGATTTCCTAATTTAGGTATCCACATTCTTTTCTTATGGAATCTCCAAATTCCATCTGTTCCTTGTTCTAGTTCTTTAATTATTCCTTTCAATTTTTCAGTATCATCCTTGATTACTGATCCTTGTGCCATTTTAATCTGTTCATTTAAATCTACTTGCAGATTTAGGTTGAGTGAACGTACTCTTTTTGGCTTTTCGTGATACTTTCGACTTAAAGCATCAGCTACTACGTTTGCCTTTCCTACATGGTACTGGATATTACAATCATAATCACTAAGTATCTCCATCCAGCGTCTTTGTCTCATATTAAATTCCTTTTGCCCGAAAACATACCTTAAACTCTTATGGTCGGTGAAAATGGTAAACTTACTACCATAAAGGTAATGTCTCCAAATTTTAAGGGCAAAAATCATAGCTCCTAATTCTAAATCATGGGTTGAATAATTCTCTTCATGATTTTGAAGTTGTCTAGAGGCGTAAGCTATAACCTTTTGACGTTGCATTAACACACATCCATAACCTAACTTAGAAGCGTCACAATAGACTACAAAATCTTCAGTTCCTTCTGGTAACTCTAGTATGGGTGTGTTGGTTAATCTTTGCTTAAGAATTCTAAAGGCTTCTTCTTGTTTTGGTCAAAATTCAAACTTAACAGATTTACAGGTTAGCTTAGTTAAGGGAATGGCTATTCTAGAAAAATCTCGAATAAATCTTCTATAATAACCAGCCAATCCTAAGAAACTTCTAACCTCGGTTGGTGATTCAGGGGTTTTCCATTTGGTAATTTCCTCGATCTTGGTGGGATCCACATGAATTCCTTCATGATTAACTAGATGTCCAAGAAACTGTATCTGTTCTAACCAAAACTCGCACTTCGAAAACTTTGCATAAAGCTTTTCTTTTCTTAATAAACTTAGAAGTGCGTGCAGATGCGCTGCATGTTCCTCTTTGCTTTTAGAATAAATAAGAATATCATCTATAAAGATAATTATGAATTTATCCAAATATGGCTTACATATTCGGTTCATCATGTCCATAAATGCAGCTGGGGCATTGGTTAAACCAAATGGCATGACAGTAAATTCATAATGGCCATACCTTCTTCTAAAAGCGGTCTTAGGAATGTCCTCTTCCTGTACCTTTAATTGATGATATCCTGATCGTAAATCGATTTGTGAGAAAAATCGTGTTCCTTGCAACTGGTCGAATAGATCATCGATTCTTGGTAATGGATACCGATTCTTAATTGTGACTTTGTTCAATTCACGGTAGTCAATGCACATACGCATTGATCCGTCCTTCTTTTTAACGAATAAAATCGGTTCTCCCCATGGCGATGAGTTTGACTGTATGAATCCTTTTTCCAGTAATTCATCTAACTGTTTCTTCAGTTCCTGCATTTTTGCGGGTGCCAAACGGTAAGGTGCTTTGGCAATTGGTGCGGTTCCGGGTAGCAGATGGATTCTAAATTCAACTTCTCTGTCTGGAGGTTGCCCTGGTAGCTCTTCTGGAAATACATCTGAAAACTGGGATACTACTGGAATATTCTTTAATTCTTTTCCTTTAGTGTTAGTGATTATGGAAATCAAATACACTAATGATCCTTTTCTTATATAACTTGATGTTTTCATCACAGAGATGAATTTCGTGGATCTAGAGAGCTTATCTCCTTTAATTGTGATCTTTCACCCCTTGGTGAATTTACTTGGATTGACTTTTGATCACATAAAATACAGGCTTTATTGGCTATTAACCAATCCATTCCTAACACGACATCAAATCCTGCCAGGTTCATTGGGTAAAGGTTTGCAATAAATTTTTGATTTAGAAATTCTATTCTTGCTCCCTGCAAGATTTCAGAAATCTTAATGGTTTCCCAATTTGCGGTCTCTACTAAACATTCTTGTGGGAGTTTAGTTAATGGTTGATTGAGAAGTTTGCAAAATGAAGTATTAATAAAACTTTGGTTCGCACCAGAGTCAAATAATACTTTAGCAAAAATATCATTAACTAAAAATGTACCGGCGATCACATCCGGGATCATCTTTGCTTCTTCTGCAGTCAGAACAAATGCTCTAGCATTTTTAGTATTCTTGGTGTTCGTGGTTGGAGCTAGTTTTGGACAGTTTGGCTTGATATGACCTTTTTCTCCACAGTTGTAGCATATCCTGTTGTTAGGCTTCTTCCTGCAGTCTTCCTCCTTGTGACTAGATATTTTGCAGAAGTTACAGTATATGGAGCATCTTCCAGAATGCTTCCTTTTACAATACTTGTAATAGGGTGCAGAAGTAGAATCTATATTTTTCCCATGGTTAGAATTTCCAGAACAGAATTCTTGGGTAAGCTTCTGGGTTAGGTTCCTCATCTGATCCTCTTCTCTTGTACGGACTAACTCATCTGTCAAGGTGTTTGCTAGTTCTACAGCTTCTTCTATGGTTTGAGGTCTAGCTACCTTGCCTACATGCCTAATCTCCCCAATTAATCCCCAGATGTAACGGGAGATTAATACTGGTTCAGGTGATGCAAGGGTTGGTACTATTCAAGCATATTCAAAGAATAATGTAGTATAACCCTTACTATCTACCCCAGTCATCCTAAGGTTTAGGAATTTATTTGCTATCTGTTCCTTTTCATTGGGAGGGCAGAATTTTCTTTCTACCATGTTCTTAAATTCCTCCCATTCCATGGGTAAGCTGCTAAGTTCGGCATGGGTTCGTCCGTCAGGTGGTAGCGTTGCACATAATCCCTATGATCATCAAACCACGGATCGTAGTCTGGGTCTAAGGGATTGGGTGCTGGTACCCTAGGTATTTCCTCTGGGTTGAAATGATGCATTTGGATTTGGTTTTCTAGGTTGTTTTCAATCTCCATTGGCTGCATGGGAAACAAGGGTAATGGTTGAGGGGCTACTAGTTTTTCCAGGTTTGGGTCGGCAGCTGTGGATGCTAAAATATGGAAGTTTGCTAAACTCCTATTAAGCATGTCTTGGGTATGGGCATCGGTTTCTCTTTTAGCGGCTGCTAGAACGCGCTGCTGTTGTAACTTTTTCATTCTTTTCCTACGCTCGTGTGCTCCCCTACTAAACCATCCTCTCTTTTTATGAGGGAATGGCTCTTCAGACTGAGCCTTAAACACGAATATCCCATCTTCATTGTCAGCTGAATACCCTGAGAGGGCAGGCTATGAAGAGGTGCCTTCGCTTCTAGGTGAGCCGGACAACAGACGATAAGCGTCGGAGGGTCCTTGATCACTCATACTATAAACTAACAGATAGTCAAATAACACACAATAATAAAATACAGATATGCACTTAATTCCGTAATTAATTTCCTTACAATTTGAATAATATCTTGGTGTTAGCAGAACACTTCTGTGGCTGAATCAGTGGCTTAGCTCTGATACCACCTTCTGTCACAACCCCCGTCCCCTATATGTCCCGGGAACGGGTGGCCGCGAGACCAGTTTTGGTGGTATCGGTGTTTATCATTTTGGCAGCGGAAATCACATCAGGACCGTAGTTAGGAAATATTTATTAGAGTAAATACCACACTTTATATAAATATATTGGGATAAATCCCAATTTCCATTACAAACTGTTTTATAGGGATAAACCCCATTTTATTGAAATAAAACATCTTCTTTTATTTAGGTAACTTTTATAGCCACTTTTTCCAAGCCTTCAGTGCTGTCTAGCTGGCTTTCACATTTTGTTACCTGAAACGCGTTTAAAAACATTTTGTCAGTGGGAAATACTGGTGAGTGAATCCCAGTTTAATCAAGAAGAGTTTTATCTTTTAACAGTATTGAGAGCTATTACAATGTTTATTTCTACACAATTACTCATTCAGTACTGTCAATCCTGACTGGTGGGTCATATTACACATTGGCTATCTCGTTGTCCAATGGTAAGGTGTTCCACATTTTGTATACAAAACCCCAAAATACCGCCAGTAATTGAAGAACTACAAAGACTCAATCACTGCGTAATCGCATTGTAAAATATTTAAGGTTTTGTAAAAACAGTTTGTAAAAAGGTTTACAAAAAGGAGATTACTCACATTGCTGTCTTATGGTTTCCTTTAATGGTTTCCTGGTGATTATCTATTAATTACACAAATATACATGTGTTAGTGTAATAACCCAATATTTACATTAGCAATACCCTCCCCGAGACGGCATTCCAATGACCACGTCGGGCAGAACCACGACAGCCATTACGGAACCCTGGATCAGTCGGGTATCGTATCTAATACGTAACCGGGGTTATAATACTTACAACGGGGCAGGACTTCGTTAATTAGGGGGTATTATGCCTGGAAATAGCTTTAATTGTTCAGAAATTCGAGAGAGAAAAAGTGAGGTGCGAGTTGGGACTGAAGGCCGAAGGTCTCTATTTATAGGTGACCTTTCGACTTCCCTCGCTCTCACGTAAGACGTTGCCAAGGGCTACGCGGCCTGCGTAGTAGGGGTGTAGGGCTTAGCTTCGTCGATTCAACAAACTAGCTTCTCCGGGTGGCCTGCCATGTGGCGCGCTAGGGTTTCGTCTGGTGGCACTAGGTCGCGGCCCTTGTAGGAAGTAGCCAAAGGCTACGCGCCCCGCGATAACCCTTTGAAATTTGTTTTTATTTTATTTTTGCAGAATTAAAGGTATTTTAGGCTCGGTTTTCACATACGGGGTACATATTGAGACATATAAGGGCATTTTAATTATATTAGAGGTGTCAAAATATTTTGGAGGGTTGTTATACTTTGAACAACAATTCCTGAAATTAAACACAAGATAATCAATCAATCAAGCATCCGATCAATCAGAAACCATGATTTTTTTAACAGATTAACAACAAAAAAACAAATCCCACCCTGATCTCTCTTCTCTCGAGTTGTTTCTCTCTCTAAATTCTGAATCTCTCTCTCTTACATCCCTCCATCCGATACGTGGTCGAATAACGGTGATCGTTTATGTTTAAGTTTGGGTTTTTACTTGACTTTTAATCTTGAATAGCGTACTTTTAATTAAATTTGTGTTTTGCAGATTTAACGAAGTTTAAGGAGCTTTTCGGTAGCTTTACGGGTCACCGGGGCGAAAAACGGACCACCGGGACAAGAAACGGATCAACTGGGAACTCAAGACGCGAAAAATAGGAATTAAAGAACGCACACACCGTTGCCGACGCCCTCTTGGGCCGTTGACGATGCCACTTGGAAATCTCTGTCGCCCGTTTTGACCGTAGACAACAATTTAACCCATCGCCAGCGTTCAGTATATGCACAGGGCGTTGCCAACGGGGCTTCAGGCCGTCGGCGACGACCCTCCAATTCTCCGGCGCGAATCTTTATTGATTTTGGTTAATTAAACGATTTTAAAAAGGATTTTTGTCATCAATTCAGGAGTTACACATTTTTGGGGAATTTGAATTGAGTTCTAGGAGCCAAGTATCACTACCAATCCATCCCCAATCCATCTCTTATCACCATTCATCACCCGAATCATTGGATTCAACATTCGATCTTTCATCACTATCATTCCAAAACCCTAATCCATCCAACATTAAAATCAATCACCTCCATCCTTCATCCCAACACCTAACCTCATCATTCACCATTCTACAAGCTCCAAGATGATTCGAATCAAGTCTCTAATATCCGTTGATGAAGTCTCGTTCACCATGAGTGGCTAAATTATTGGAGGTTTCACCCCGGTGTAGACTTTTGTAAGATTTAGGATTATTATGTTTTGATGTTTGCTTTGTGACAACTTGGATTACATTTGAATATTTAGACAATTGTCCTACATTTGTATTGAATTTGCGAATTGTCGAGTGAATGATTAAATTTGACTTTGTGAAATGAATACACGTATTTATGCCTTGTCTTTTGATAGGATTTGCTAGTCCAAAGTAACAAAGTGCATCGTGGTCCGTTATCTATGACGTTGATAGCGATTGGCACCTAAGCTTTGTGATTATTGACCAGTTAATGAATTATATCGAGTAAATCAAATTAAAAAATATAGTAATCCTAAGTCTTGCATTTGTTGAAACCGGGTGTGAACCTTGTTATTCCATATTGTTTTCTTAATCAAGTTTTCTTGCAATCGTTAACATTTAGTAATTAATCAATTCAATCGATTTCGTTAGTTTAATTCAACATCTTTTCAACCAAACAAAAATCATACAAAAACAACTTAGCAAGCTTCATAAATTGTGACATTTGTTTAAATTCAATCAAGTCCATTCGCAAACCACATACTCTTCGTGGTTCGACCCCTAACTACCACTAGCTATTTGTTAAGGGTAATTTGGGTATATAAATATTATCTTTGACCGGAGCGCGACACTCCGATCAAATTTTGGCGCCGTTGCCGGGGAGTTAGTGCGCTTTGTGCTTGGATTATTGTTTAAACTTTCGTGATTAACTGTTTAATTTGTTTAGTTTCTTTTTGTACTTTGTCATTTTCCTTGTTACGCGGGGTGTGTTATTTGTGCAGGCCACAGGTAGTGCATGCATACAAGGAATTCCGGGAGGACTTCACCATTAGTCTACAAACCGGAAATCGAGCGAGTGGCAAGAAGAAATCTAGCAAGCCGGTTAGAAGCAACCATTGTGTCTAACCAAGTCACCCAAACACCACAATTTACATCCATTGAAACCGATTCAATGGCAAACCAAAACTCCAATCACCCAAACCTCAATCAAAATCAATTCCAATCTCGGGGAGCCTTCCAATCCGTCCAAAACGTCCAACCTATACCTCAAGATCAACCTGTTGGTGGTAACAACTCTAGACCACCCACACCACCTTTCCGAAACTAAATTCCCAATAACAACCAAAGAACACCCCAATAACAAAACCTTCACCGACATAACTCCTTACCTACTCAACTTGATAACCGGAATGTTAATTCCGATCGTAGAGGCAACCGAGATCGTGGCAATCCCGTGAACGAAGACCCGTTCTTTAACATAGACGATTTGAGAAACGCTATCCCCGATGATGAGCCGTTTAGTGTTCCAGGTTACCAATCGCCGGAACATGTGAGTATTCACTCGGGATACTCGGATGACGGGGGTAATTATGATGAACGGGTAGATGATGACAGTTGGGGGTATGTGAACCGGGGAAATTTCTACAACGCTAGAGGGTTTGACAACAATGAATTTGGCTACCAAAATGCCAATTTTGTGGGGAATGACAACTATGGGTATGGGAATGTGAGAAATGACGGTTACGGAAACACCCGCCAACCACGAAACAACAATCAAAGGAACCGGAATGATGGGTTTTACAACAACAACAACAATGCAAACCATAACCAGATTCCTCGTTTTGTGGGAGGTGGTAATCAAGGAGGTAAGCAAGGTGGGAATAGAGGAGGTAATAGAAGAGATAACCGAAGACCAAGGGAGCAAGAAGTTGATGGTCCACGACGTCATCAACAACCTCCAAGGGGAGTAAATGACCGTTTTAGGCTGGTGGTCACCGACAATGACTCACCAATTGTGTGCGAGAGAAGAATGTTCGATTGCAATCCTCATTACATCAACATCCTCCCCCACTTCAATGGGAGGTCCAATGATGCACCATAC
Organism: Helianthus tuberosus; assembly: GCA_030545235.1. Taxonomy (NCBI): domain Eukaryota; kingdom Viridiplantae; phylum Streptophyta; class Magnoliopsida; order Asterales; family Asteraceae; genus Helianthus; species Helianthus tuberosus. The sequence goes on along the minus strand of CM060424.1, from coordinate 55,243,427 downwards.
ACTCATTTGGCGGAGTTTTCGGCCATATGTAGTACTATTGGAGGGCATGATTTCGCATTGGAAGAGGTCAAGCTTCGGTTGTTTCAGTTTTCGCTAAAGGATAAGGCGAAACAATGGTTCCTTACACTTCCGGTGGGTAGCATTCGTACATGGGCCGAAATGCAACAAGTTTTTCTTGATGAGTATTACTAGATGGCGAAGACCGATGATGCTAAAGATGAGATTAGGTCTTTCCGTCAACTTTCGAGTGAGCCATTGCACGAAGCTTTCACAAGATACAAAGTCTAGTTTCATCCCGCCACAGTTTCAGCCGCCAACGCAAGGAGAGCCGGGTCCCCTTGACAACTACCAAGAGATGTTCGAGGCTCTCACTGGATACTCACATCACCCGAACCCACCAATCGACCCGAACGAGCGATACCAACGGTGATGGTGAGGTATGTGTTTTGTTGTTGTTGTTGTATATTATTTTTTAGTTTATTTTTATTTCTTTAGTGTTTCATTTTTACTAGTTAAATGAACGTTGCGGGTGTGTTCACTATATAACCCTAACAAGACCTACTCGTCCTCCCAAGCTATTGGGGAGTTTAAAAGGGCCTGTTGCATAAGCTAAATGCAACCGTGATTCCTACGAAAGTGAGTTAGAATTGTTGTTGTTGTAAATTAATTTTCCACATAAATCAAGCGCATGACTTGGTAATACTTTCATAAAAATGGTAGAACTAAGTAGCTAACAAATTTCAATGGTTATGAGAAGCATGCTTCTACACAAGGGTTAAGATTTGTAGGTACATTATGTTCGAGGGACGACCGTTTTCGTGAAGAGAAGAAGAAGACATGAGCATCTAACGAGAAAAACCAGGTGCATGCGTTTCGTTTTACCTTGATTCTTAGTTAGTAATAAGTGGATTGTAATTGTATTTTACTTTTCAGGGTGAAATTTTTGGGAAATTAACCGTGTCACATCCTTTGTGCGATTTAAAAACTCTAGTTCTTACACATTGAGGACAATGTTTACCTCAAGTATGGGGATGGGGGAGTAGTAAAAGTTTTTAAATTTTGACCCGTTCGTTTAAATACTATACATTGAGGACAATGTTTATCTCAAGTGTGGGGATGGGGGAAAATTTCAAAAAAATTTCAAAAATGTCTTGGTTCAAAAGCGATCTTAGAAGCACAAGTAACTAAGTCAACAAGGGATGTCACAACCCATTTGGTCTTTTGTCATGGTCAAGTTCGAATTAGTAACATGGCGGGTATTTAGCGGGTGATTATGTGGGAATAATTCGCCTAAGAAACTAGCACATTATGCATGTCACATACCATACCCTTTATATATGTGAGGTTTTGAGCCACTTTTATATCATAGGATTACATATTTATGTTTCTTTGTTTGAGTGGACCATTAGCCATGTATTGTAGAACTTGCGACTCATGATACATTTGAGACCATAGATCGAATACGAGCACAAGAATGATTAAGGAATTAGGTAAACATTTTCCTTTTACACCATTTATATATCCTTACCCAAAAATTTATCCCTTAGTAGCCAACTTTGAGCCTAATCCTTTCGTTTGACAACCCATTTAGCCCATAACCTTAAACCTTTTCTTTTAAACCCGTGTGATGGAAATTTGATTATAGGAGTTAAGTTTGTATAGTTGTGAATTGTTTGTTTGCATAAAAAAAAGAGAGAGAAAATTCAGACAATGTTACGAAAAAGAATAGAAAATCATTGAGAAAAGAACAAAAATACGTGTTTCTAGTTGTGGAATAAAAGGCGAAGATTGTTGCCATTTAGTTTGATGTTGGTAGTTAGTTGTGTTTAGAATAATTGTTTTGCAATAAAAATCAAATTTTCATCACCTTAGCCACTTTAAATATCATATTTCCTACCCGTAGCCTAGCCCAGTTACAACCCTTACAAAGACCTTATGACTTGTGTTTAATATTCATGTTCGGTGGTGGAGAATTATCGAGTTGCAAGCCTATGCGGGTACGTGTTCTAATCGGTTTTGAGTGACTACTTTTTGAAAGTGCTAATACATCATGAAAATTAGCCAATTTATAAACCAAGTGGCGAGAAAATTGTGTGGGACGTGCATAATTTATTGGTTTCAAGGGCGGGTTAATCTTGGATAACCATTTTATATGTGATTATTCACTTTACCGTTTGATATTTTGTAAATTGCAAAAAGTTTTAACTTGGGTATGACAATTGACCTTAACCTTCATCTCGGGAATGGGGAGTGTATTTCTTGTTCGACCCACGTGAAAGTGAAAAACAGATTTGCTTGAGGGCAAACAAAAGACAAGTGTGGGGATGTGATACGTGGTCGAATAACGGTGCTTGTTTATGTTTAAGTTTGGGTTTTTACATGACTTTTAATCTTGAATAGCCTACTTTTAATTAAATTTGTGTTTTGCAGGTTTAACGAAGTTTAAGGAGCTTTACGGGTCATCGGGGTAAAAATGGACCACCGGGACACGAAACGGGTCAACCGGGAACTCAAGACGCGTAAAACAGGAATTGAAGAACGCACACACCGTTGCCGATGCCCTCCTGCGCCGTCGGCGACGCCACTTGGAAATCTACGTCGACCGTTTTGACCGTAGACAACAATTTAACCCGTCGCCAGCGTTCAACATATGCACGGGGCGTCGCCGACTGGGCTTCAGGCCGTTGGCGATGGCCCTCCAATTTTGCTGCGCGAATCTTTGTTGATTTTGGTGAATTAAACGATTTTAAAAAGGAATTTTGTCATCAATTTGGGAGTTACACAATTTTGGGGAGTTTGAGTTGAGTTCTTGGAGCCAAATATCACTACCAATCCATCTCTTATCACCATTCATCACCCGAATCATTGGATTCAACATTCGATCTTTCATCACCATCATTCCAAAACCCTAATCCATCCATCACTAAAATCAACCACTGATGGGTGTCAAGTGTTATATATATATATTAGGTGTATATTTTAAGCCCCTTTAACACTTTTTAGTCAAGTTTTAAACTTATAAAACACGATATTTACTAACACTAGACACTCATATGGGCAAGTGCACCCATCGTGAGCGTAGTATAGTGTTGGTAAGATACCGAGGTCGTCCAAGGACACAAGAGCTTTTAGTACCGGTTTATCCTCAACGTCTAATCAAATCAAAAAGTTTAGAAAAATGATTTTTAAACTAAGAAAAATAAAAACTAACTAAAAATGCTGAAAATAAAAATAAAAGAAAAACATATAGACAAGATGAATCACTTGGTTCCGACTCGTATCTAGTGTAACCTTTGATTATTTCCGCACTTTTGCACTTTTTAAGAGATTATCTTAGTTATTGTAGTAGGCCCCTCTTTTGAAGGTGACGTTACCCTCACCCCAGTAGTTTGAGTCAGCAAGGATACAATCCTAAAAGGGTGGATTATTGAAAGATAATTAATTAAGTTGTTAATGCAAATTATGGTAGGCCCCTCTTTTGGAGGTGACGTTATCCTCGACTAAGTAGTCTGAGTCAGCAGGGATACAGTCCTCAATAGCCGGGTTATAGTATTAATAGTAGTTAACTTATGAGGGGATCAAAGAGTTTGGACCCCCGCTATCCAATACCGTTAAGTATTGAAGGAGGTCATACTAAATTTGACCCAGGTCCATTGCAGGACCTCTAAACGCTGAACAATGGCAAGACCTTTACCAAACCGTTCCCTTAACCCCCGACCAGGTAGCCAACATACCTCCATATAGACCGTGGAGATATGAATGGTGAAAATATTTTATTTTATATAGACAGTAAAATAATTTCAAGACACCACGGACAAACGATAAGGAAAGATCACCTTCAACATAAGAAACTAGTTATTAAAGTCATTAATACAAAACCAAGTAAAAAGTCCGAAAAGATTAAAAATAAAAAGTATTACACTAGACACTTTGTCTTCACCAAGTGATGTAAGAGACTTAGGCAAACATGGCCTTGATTGTCAAGAACTCTTACGATCAATCTTGGATCCCGAGACGACTCACACACTCTATGATGGACAATGGATGATGGTGGTGGATGATGGTGTTATGGTGGTGGTGGGTGGTGGGTGAAGTGTGAGAGAGGTGGTGTGCCAAGGGATGGTTTGAGCTTGAGCCAAGCACTCCTATTTATAGGCTGAACAGAAGCTCGGGCACGGCCCTGTGTCCAGTGGGCACGGCCCCGTGTCCACATCCTTCTCTTTCTTCATTTAATGAAACTTGTCTTATTAGTTGACCACGGCCCCGTGTCCGCTGAGCACGGTCCCGTGGTGGGCAATAGAAGCTTCTACAACTTTGTCTTTTCTGCTGACACTTGGGCACGCCCCCGTGCTGGCTGAGCACGGGGCATGTTCAGTCTTCTGTCTTCTTGTTTTCCTTGGGAAGATGTTGTCGTGGGGTCGGGCATGTCACGTCTTGTTCCTTTTCTTGTATTTATGTTAGATTTTGATGTCTTTTTGCTTCTTTTGTTAATTTGAGCTCATTTAATCCTGAAAATACAAAAGGAAGACAAAAGCACACTTTTTCCAACATTAGTACTAAAAAAGGGTTAGTTTTATGCCACAATTTATGAAATTTATATGTTGCATTTTGCACACATCAACCACCATCATCTTTCATCCCAACACCTAACCTCATCATTCACCATCCTACAAGCTCCAAGATGATTCGAATCAAGTCTCTAATATTGTCGCAACCCCCGATCCCTTATCTGTCCCGGGAACGGGCGGACGCGAACTCAGATTTTCGGTGGTATTAGTTGCATTAATTTGGCAACGGAATTTACATCAGGACCGTAGTTAGGAAATGTTTATCAGAGTAAAACCACCATATTTAATATTAATAATCACATGGGTAAAACCCAAGTTTCTTATTACAATACATTTATAGGGATATACCCTATTTTATTGAATTTAAAACATCGTTTATTAGGTAACTTTTATAGGCACATTTTTCCCAAGTCTTCAGTGCTCTCCAGCTGGCTTTTTACTAATTGACTGTCACATTGTGTTACCTGAAACGCGTTTTAAAAATATTTGTCAGTGGGAAATACTGGTGAGTGAATCCCAGTTTAATCAAGAAACATTTTATCAATTAAAACAGTATTGAGAACGATCACATTGTTTATTTCTACACAATTACTCCATTTAGTACTGTCAATCCACTTACTTGTGGGTCATATTACACATTGGCTAACTCATTGTCCAATGGTAACGTATTGTCATCCCCGACTTACTACTCACAGTGTAGTACATTTTGTATACAAAACCCCAACATACCGGCAGTAATTGAAGAACTACAAAGACTCAATCACCGCTTAATCACATTGTAAAACATTAAGGTTTTGTAAAACAGTTCCCAAAAAGGTTAACAAAAAAAGGATAAACTCACATTGCTATTTTAGACTTCGCGTAAGGGTTTCCTGGGAATAATCTATAATTTATACAAATGTACATAGGTTAGTATCATAACCCTTTGAAAATATTAATGATACCCTCCCCGAGACGGCATTCCAACAACTACGTCGGCCAGAACCACGACAGTTGTTACGGAACCCTAAATCAATCGGGCAGAGTATCTATTACGAAAGTGGGGTTATAATACTTACAACGGAGCAGAACCTTGCTAATTAGGGGTATAATACCCGAGTATAATAACTCTACTACAGAAATTGTGATTGAGAATTGAGAAATGAACGAACTGAATTGAAGCCCGAGGCCTCCTTTATATAGTTGCAAAACCTGACTCTCACGCGGCTCGCGTAAGATAAGGCAAAGCCTTACGTGTCCCGTGTCAACATATAGCTTATCTGGGTCAGCGTGTAGGTCCGCCACGATGTCGACACGTGTCAGCTCAGGGCTGCGCCACCATTTGGGACACTCGCGGCCCGCGTAAGGTTGAGGTGGGTTCTACGCGGTCCGCCTCAGCTCTAGATTTCTATTTTTTTTATTTTTAATACTATTTCATATATTTCGGACTCGGTTTTCACATACGGGGTATATTTAAAAACATATTGGGATATTTTAAAATATACTAGAGCGTATGAAATATTGACTTTTGATCACATAAAATACTGGCTTTATTGGCTATTAACCAATCCATTCCTAAAACAACATCGAATCCTGCCAGATTCATGGGATAAAGGTTTGCAATAAATTTCTGATTTAAAATTTCTATGCTTGCTCCCTGCAAGATTTCAGAAATCCTAACGGTTTCCCCATTAGCTGTCTCTACTAAGCATTCTTGTGGTAGTTTAGTTAATGACTGATTTAGAAATTTGCAAAACGAAGTATTAATAAAACTTTGGTTTGCACCAGAGTCAAATAATACTTTAGCAAAGACATCATTAACTAAAAACGTACCAGCTATAACACCTGGAATCATTTTAGCTTCATCTGCAGTCAGAACAAATGCTCTAACATTTTTAGTATTCTTGTTGTTTGTAGCTGGAGCTAATTTTGGACAGTTTGGCCTGATATGACCTTTTTCTCCACAGTTGTAGCATAATCCATTACTGGATTTCTTCCTGCAATTTTCTTCCTTGTGTCATGGCATCTTGCAATAATTGCAGAGAGTGGAGCATTTTCCCGAATGCTTTTTCTTGCAGACCTTGCAGTATGGTGCAGAGGTAGAACCCATATTCCTACGATTGTAATTTCCTGAACGGAATTCTTGAGTAAGCCTTTGGGTTAGGTTCCTCCTCTGGTCTTCTTCTCTAGTACGGATTAATTCATCTGTCAAGGTATTGGCTAGTTCTACAGTTTCTTCTATAGTTTGAAGTCTAACTGCCTTGACTACATGTCTAATCTTTCCAATTAATCCCCAGATATAACTGGAGATTAATACCGGTTCTGGTGATGCAAGGGTTGGTACTATTCTAGCATATTCAAATAATAACTTCGTGTACTCCTTACTATCCACTCCATTCATCCTAAGATTTAGGAATTTGTTTGCTATCTGTTCCTTTTCATTAGGAGGGCATAATTTCCTTTCTACCATATTCCTAAATTCTTCCCAATCCATACTATAAACCCTATCACTTCCTCTAGACTGAAGGATAGTGTTCCACCATTCCAACGCTGAATTCTTAAATAGATTGGAAGCAAACATTATCTTGTCATCTTTCGCACATTTACTTATTTTTAGAACAGCCTCAGTCTTTTCTATCCAGCGTAGAGCTGCAATGGGTTCTTCATTGCCCGAGAATTCTATTGGTTTACAAGATCAGAATTCTTTGTAAGAACAACCGTAAGACACGGTTCTTCTTCTTTTGGGAATAGGCAATTGAAGTACAGGGCCATTGTTCACGTTGTTTTCGGGTTCAATGGGTCGCTTACTGCTATGCTTACTTTTATTATTCGCTTCTTAAATAGTTTGAATAATAAATGGCATTGCATCTATAATTCCCTGTGCCACTATATGTTGAACAACACTATTATCCATTTGGTTTCCATGGTTTCCATTATCTTGTCCTCTTCCGCACATTTACTTATTTTTAGAACAGCCTCAGTCTTTTCTATCCAGCGTAGAGCTGCAATGGGTTCTTCATTGCCCGAGAATTCTATTGGTTTACAAGACCAGAATTCTTTGTAAGAACAACCGTAAGACACGGTTCTTCTTCTTTTGGGAATAGGCAATTGAAGTACATGGCCATTGTTCACGTTGTTTTCGGGTTCAATGGGTCGCTTACTGCTATGCTTACTTTTATTATTCGCTTCTTGAATAGTTTGAATAATAAATGGCATTGCATCTATAATTCCCTGTGCCACTATATGTTGAACAACACAATTATCCATTTGGTTTCCATGGTTATTGTCGCTTGGATTCTCATTAACCACGTTAATGTTACTCTGGTTATCGTTATTCAGATTTTCTTGATTTCCTTCGTCGGCCATCTGAATTTTAAACATTTACCAGTAATTAATATCACAGGATAATATTTACTATAGTTAGTCACATGGCACATAATCTAGCCAAAAGCGTCGATCATTGCGACTTGTACTCTATTTTCATATACTATGCGTCTATTACACACTAGTACTGAAATAAAATTACAATACCAACAGAAATAGAATCACACTAATAGTAATATGCATCCGTACACACATATTTTATTTTATTATTTTATTCTATTATATTATTATTATTACTACTACCGTTTTCTCCATTCTCATATTCATGGATATGGATTTATCCAAAAATCCATATTGCGTTCATCGTATTTCCATACGAGACGCTCTCCCACCTGACGCATTCTCTCACTGCTTTCTAAAATTTCCTCTCCAAAAGTCCTAAGTTCTTGGACGTTTTCTGCACTCGTTGGGGGTGCAGGTTCTAGGACTGGGTTTAGAATCTGGGGTGCGAGTTCTTGATATGGAGGTGTATGAGTTCTGAGATGGTAAGGATCTTCTAAAATTTCCCTAATGTATTCATCGTGGTAATAGGGATCTAAAGGGTCCATACCTGGGTAGTCTCCTAGAGTTGGCATAGGCATGTTTTCGTGCATTTGGTAACGTGGCACATAGTCCCTATTATTGTCCCACCAAGGGTCATAATTTGGGTCTAGAGGGTTTGGTGCAGGTATCCTGGGGATTTCTTCTGGGTTAAAGTCATGCATCTCCACTTGGTTTTCAGGGTTTTCTATCTCCATGGGTTGTTCTGGGATTTGGGGTTGTGGGGCTACTAATTGTTCCAGACTTGGGTCAGCAGCAGTTGTAGCTAGGATATGGAAATTGGCTAGGCTTCTATTAAGCATATCCTGTGTATGGGCATCTGTCTCTCGCTTAACGGCTGCTAAGGCTCTTTGCTTTTTCAACTTTCGCATTCTTTTCCTACGTGCAAACGCTTCCTTACTGAGCCATCCTCGTTTCATATGAGGGAATGGCTCTTCAGACTGAGCTTTAAAGGCAAATATCCCTTCTTCCTGATCAGCAGTATACCCAGAAAGGGCAGGCTGTGAAGAGGTACCTTCACTCTGAGGTGATTCAGACAACTGACGACTCATGTCTGAGGGTCCTTGATCACTCATACTGTAAACTAACAAATAGTCAAATAACACATAACAAATAATTACAGTTATGCACGTATTTTCGTAATTTATTTCCTAACACAAAATTTAGAATTTAAGTGTCAGCAGAACACTTCTTTGGCTCAGACCAGTGGCTAGGCTCTGATACCACCTTCTGTCGCAACCCCCGATCCCTTATCTGTCCCGGGAACGGCGGACGCGAACTCAGATTTTCGATGGTATCAGTTGCATTAATTTGGCAGCGGAATTTACATCAGGACCGTAGTTAGGAAATGTTTATCAGAGTAAAACCACCATATTTAATATTAATAATCACATGGGTAAAATCCAAGTTTCTTATTACAATACATTTATAGGGATATACCCTATTTTATTGAATTTAAACATCGTTTATTAGGTAACTTTTATAGCCACATTTTTCCCAAGCCTTCAGTGCTCTCCAGCTGGCTTTTTACTAATTGACTGTCACATTGTGTTACCTGAAACGCGTTTTAAAAACATTTGTCAGTGAGAAATACTGGTGAGTGAATCCCAGTTTAATCAAGAAACATTTTATCAATTAAAACAGTATTGAGAACGATCACATTGTTTATTTCTACACAATTACTCCATTTAGTACTGTCAATCCACTTACTTGTGGGTCATATTACACATTGGCTAACTCATTGTCCAATGGTAACGTATTGTCATCCCCGACTTACTACTCACAGTGTAGTACATTTTGTATACAAAACCCCAACATACCGGCAGTAATTGAAGAACTACAAAGACTCAATCACCGCTTAATCACATTGTAAAACATTAAGGTTTTGTAAAACAGTTCCCAAAAAGGTTAACAAAAAGAGGATAAACTCACATTGCTATTTTAGACTTCGCGTAAGGGTTTCCTGGGAATAATCTATAATTTATACAAATGTACATAGGTTAGTATCATAACCCTTTGAAAATATTAATGATACCCTCCCCGAGACGGCATTCCAACAACTACGCCGGGCAGAACCACGACAGTTGTTACGGAACCCTAAATCAATCGGGCAGCGTATCTATTACGAAAGTGGGGTTATAATACTTACAACGGAGCAGAACCTTGCTAATTAGGGGTATAATACCCGAGTATAATAACTCTACTATAGAAATTGTGATTGAGAATTGAGAAATGAACGAACTGAATTAAAGCCCGAGGCCTCCTTTATATAGTTGCAAAACCTGACTCTCACGCAGCCCGCGTAAGATAAGGCAAAGCCTTACGCGGCCCGTGTCAACATCCGGTCAACATATAGCTTAGCTGGGTCAGCGTGTAGGTCCGCCACGATGTCGACACGTGTCAGCTCAGGGCTGCGCCACCATTTGGGACACTCGCGGCCCGTGTAAGGTTGAGGTGGGTTCTACGCGGCCCGCCTCAGCTCTAGATTTCTATTTTTTTTATTTTTAATACTATTTCATATATTTCGGGCTCGGTTTTCACATACGGGGTATATTTAAAAACATATTGGGATATTTTAAAATATACTAGGGCGTATGAAATATTATAAGGGTGTCGGTTTTGCTGAGGGTTGTTACAAATATCCGTTGATCAAGTCCCGTTCACCATGAGCGGCTAAATTCTTGGAGGTTTCACCCCGGTGTAGACTTTTATAAGATTTAGGGTTATTGTGTTTTGATGTTTGCTTTGTGACAACTTGGATTACATTTGAATCTTTAGACAATTGTCCTACGTTTGTATTGAATTTGCGAATTGTCGAGTGAATGATTAAATTTGACTTTGTCAAACGAATACACGTATTTATGCATTGGCTTTTGATAGGATTTGCTAGTCCAAAGTAACAAAGTGCATCGTGGTCCGTTATCTATGACGTTGATAGCGATTGGCGCCTAAGCTTTGTGATTGTTGACCCGTTAATGAATTATTTCGAGTAAATCAAATTAAAAAACATAATAATCCTAAGTCTTGCATTTGTTGAAACCGGGTGTGAACCTTGTTATTCCATATTGTTTTCTTAATCATGTTTTCTTGCAATCGTTAACATTTAGTAATTAATCAATTCAATCGATTTCGTTAGTTTAATTCAACATCTTTCAACCAAACAAAAATCATACAAAAACAACTTAGCAAGCTTCATAAATTGTGACGTTTGTTTAAATTCAATCAAGTCCATTCGCAAACCACATACTCTTCGTGGTTCGACCCCTTACTACCACTAGCTATTTGTTAAGGGTAATTTGGGTATATAAATATTATCTTTGACCGGAGCGTGACACTACGATCACCATCTCTCTCTATTTACCAATCCCACTGGATGAGATTTTTGAATCAGAGTAAACAGATGATAGATGAAATCACAGAACACGTAAAAAGATCATTGATTAGTCAAAAGTATCTGATTAGACAAACCAAATATATTTAATCCAAATATCAAACAGAGAATACGATTTGTATTAAGGACTCCATATTTGATCAGATTCCTGGAAAAAACTACAAATTGATACACTTACAAACATCCACTTCGGCGTCCATATCGAAATCAGACAAAGCAGGTTGTGACTTTGAGAGTTTATCTTGTTGTTCATTAAACCATTTGATCCTTCCCGTCGTTGTTCTTAATTGCTCTAAAAACAAAGCTGGTTCTTCAATCCTAACAAAATTATTAAACACTAAATAATAGGGTTAATAGATGATTGAAGGATTCAAAAAACCTAATTCGTACATCAGATTATTTGTTTTTTCATAGGCAACAAAAAAAAAACGAAAATATGGATATAAAAATACATCACCTTTAAATAGCTATTGATCCGTTCTTCAAAACTGTAACAACGCAAACAAAACATCTAATTTCTTTGTAGTTTGCTTGAAAATCACAACTTTTATAACAATTAATAAAACTGAAATATGGAGTAATAAGAGAAAACTGGAATATAATTACCGCAATAACATCTAAAATTGATGGTTACTTTTTCTTCGCGTGGAGAAGATGCGACTGCCATTAAGGACGATTTCATCTTCGAGCATAACAGATCGATGGTAAGAAAGGGAAGAGAGTGTGAGAGATTGATGGATTTAGGGTTCAAACCAAAGATGTGCTTGAAGACAGAATGGGGGTCGCCGATGATCTTCAGAGAGAGAGAGATAGATGATGATAATTAGGGTTAAGTGTTAGAATGAAGAGTCTGGTGTACGATTCAGTATTTTAGGTAACTTAATTATTGATTTCAGGTATATTCATTTAGTAATCGGGTCATCCGGATTTGAGGTTGGTTTAGGCGGGAAAAATCATTTGAGGTGAAACCACTGGGTGACACTAGTCTCCCAATGGTTTCATTTATTATAGATATAGATGAAAAAGAGGCAACAAATCACATACTGCCATGTGAAATATGAACTGTTCACAAGCATCCCAATTTAATAGAAAAATTATAATATAATAATAATAATAATAATAATTATTATTATTATTATTATTATTATTATTATAATATGAGACCACCTCTAGTGATGATCAATGACGTCATAATTTTCTTAGACTCTACCCATTCCTCTTTATGGATAAAGTTTAATTGTAAACTCTTAACCCATCAATAGTCTTGCCTTTAGTCATTTATTGTTTCTTTTTTATAGACCATGTATCACTTCCACGCCTAGGGCGCTAAGTTTAAGATTTCTGACCGGGGGTCGAAAACGTATATACCTAAAAAATTCTATGCGAAAACTACATACCGAACACTACTAAACGAAAAGTTCGAGGAGTTGGGCGCCCCCGGCCCCTTCTATCCTGCGCCCCTGCTAAGGCGTGGCCGCCTCCCCATGTCGGTGTCGTATAGATGCAAACCACCCACATTGACGCATTCGTCTCATTCATGTGTTGTTAGAAGTTTAGAACCACACCTTCCACTCCCCGACCCAAAACCAACGAAAAAGATGCCACTAGGCAGTGGCGGATTCCGACCAAGGGGGAACGTTTTATAAATAAGCCGTAACGAAATCGAAAAAACGTCAAATTTTTCCAAAATTTACACTAATTTTTCCAAATTTTTTCCGACCAAGGGGTAGCGGACGCCACCCCTTAACATGCTATAGGTCCGCCCCTGCCACTAGGACGATTAGTCGGATTCCTTCACGCCCATGCCGCTGGGCGTAGAGTGCCAGGTCTTGTATTAACTACAAACTATTGGTTAATACATCCATAGGCCTGTTTAGCTATTATATTGTGTGATCTCTCGACTGAGAAGTTTAGGTTGAGATGTGTATTTTAAAATACAATAGAAAATAAGGGAAAATAATTGATCCGCCAGAAAAGCGAACACTAATCATGCATTGCCGCATTGGGTGTATAAATTGTATACGATTTGAAAAGGGAGGGAACCATCAATATTTTAGGGAAGGGGATCGATCATACGCCAGGAATCCAATGTTAGTGTACTTTTTTTACTTTGACCCATCCTCCCATTCTTCTGACAACTCAAAATAATTAGTTTAAATAATAATACGCACACATATATACAATTATACATATATAACACTTTCAAATATTCAGTTTCCCGCTATTTTGTTTAACAAAACTTCGCTAGCAATTAGGGATGAGCTCGGTACCGTACCGGACTGGTACCGAACCGGTACAGAAAATGCTAAAAGTCGGTACCGTACCGAAAGAGTACCCGGTTCGGTAAATTCATTACCGGTACCGGTTCGGTAAATTCGTTACCGGTACCGGTTCGGTACCGATACCGGGAACGATTTGTTCATCCCTACTAGCAATTGCGTCTTGTGTTTACATTGCACTATATTTTGTTCAAAGTGTGACTAACATCAATAAATTAAATGTTTTGACTTTTGATGACACATATGACCATCTTTTTCAATTTTCACTATTGAGCCCCACATCTAAACCTTCACTTAGGCCGGAGGGTGTGGGGGGCGCCACCCCCGCCATGTCATCACCTATAGCGCCCGGGGCGCTATACCCCCACACCCACCAAATTAAAGGGGGCGCTATAGAAGGGGGCGCCATCATGTTAACTTGAAGAAGGGGGGTTATCAGGTGGGGCCCATTTAGTTAAACCAATCAAAAAATTTTTATTTTTTTTATTTTTTTTTCTCTATAGCGCCCGGGGCGCTATACCCCACACCCACCATATTAAAGGGGGCGTTATAAAGCCCACTTGGCTGACGTGGCGCCTACGTGGCACTGAGGTGGCATTTATAAAGCCCAAGGGCTCCATCCCACACCCTCTAGCCTTATATAATCCACTTACTAGCGCCAAAACTCATAAATGCGCACCACTGAGATACATAGCTATGATAAGATGGCTTAAACCTTTCAAAGTTGTACTTTATGGTTAGAGAATTTCTCTAACAAATAACTTGTTATAGTGATTGGTCTTGAACATAAATAAGCATATCGTTAACCTCGTCAAGGAAGTTAAACCTCTCAGTTAAACTTTGACGTGAGAGAAAAATTTAGAAGAGAAAGTGGCGCAATTTTAAACACCATAGTTAGAGATCACTATCTTACCTTCCTCCATAGGTGAATTATAGGGTAAGACTTAAGAGTTGCCTATCATTTCATTTTATTTTATTATTTATATAATGCATTTGGCGTAACGGCGAGTAGTGTCACTACAAGGTGACTTTTACAGTCTCTTTAGTGTTAGAATACATTAATGGTAGCATCACATTTTTAGTTTAAGCGTTCCTTTAACATGTCGATACCAGCGTGACTAACCACGGATCAGTGGCGGATCTAGAAAATCCGTATAGGGGTAACGTTTCAAAAAAAGGGTAACAAAATCGATAAAACATCAATTTTTTTCAAAATTTACACTACCGTTGGAGCGTTAAAGGGCAACGGAGGTTACCCTTTGTAATAGTATAGGACCGCCCCTGCCTCGGATGACAACTTTAAACGTTGAAAAAAGCCAGCATCGTTCTATCATTTTCTAGACTAAGTGCGTGTTTGGCTTAGCTTATTTTGAGAAAAAAAGGACTTTTCAAGGCAAAAAGGACTTCTAAAAACTGTTTGGCTTTCCTTTTAGAGGAAAAAAGTCCTTTGGATTTCTAGAAGTCAGGAATTCCTGACTTTTTTTTGTTAAAAGTCCTTTTCCAAAAGTTGGAAATAAGGAACCCCAAACATGCCCTAACACGCGAATATAAAACTAGGGAATGTTCACAACCATGATTGAAGATGGTGTGAAATTCTATTATAAAAGCTTTCACCTTTAATCATCTACGATTCAAGAAATATCTATATTATCTGAAAAGACATAGAAAACATGAACCATCTATCTCTTTTTGCATTAAACCACATCAGTGACTGAAAATGTCAGTGAGCAGCATGTATATGTGACTAAAGCCTGAGACTGACACTAGAGAAGAAAAAAGAAGCTAACAGTAATAATTCGGCACCCACGCAAGACAAACCAAATCATTCATGATTCAACCAACCACTTTTTTACCGTTCAATTTTTACCAACAAATCCCGCAGTTTAACCCAGATTAACACTGCACATGTACGAGACCAAAAGGTAATATCATACGAATACTAGTAAAAAACAACCTTTTTTGGCTTCTTTCCTTTGTAAATTACCCCTTCCCCTTTTGTACAAAAATGACTTCCACTTTTATTTATAATAATTATAATAATATTCTTTCGCCATGGTGCTGATCCTGATCCTTATACCATCTACATCAACAGCTTAGAGCTTCATACTTCATCGGAATCGGACGGTTAAAACGCGCTTGTGACAATAAATTCCCAACCACTGCAAGGTCCCTACAAAACACCCCTTGATAAACCGATGCCGCCTTTTTGTTTTCGCAATCCAGATCGTCCATTTTGTTCACGGTTTTAACGGGCTCTTGATGTTGCAACTGCATTTCTTGTTGTAAAGCTGCAGAAGCTTTCTTCCTCTCTTTTTCAGCAACTTCATCCTCTTGAATCATGCGCAAAACGTTGGTGTAACCTCTTTGAATCAATCTGTATAACAATATACCAGACATCTTTGCCCGCTCTCTTATCGAATCCACATCAACTTCACCAGTGAGTTCGCACCGATCAATGAAGGTTATCGACTTATCCGGTTTGTGACGCAGCGCAAGCAACAAATGCGCTCGCTCCAATTCGGATCGTGAACAACCGCGTCTCAAACCAATTAAAGCATGGTAATCCACATTCCCTGTTTCCCCTGAAGCAATCCTCTGCTTCAGCTCTTGACTTTTGGTACCTAGCGAACAAAGTTTTCCCGGAATCTCTCTGTATCGAACGCTTTGACGTTTCCACGCCGGACCAGGTAGTTTCCGATCACGGAGAATCGAATTATACAAAAGTTTCAAGTGTTCAAGGTCATGAAGAGAGTCAGGGAGACACCGAATCGATTCGAATAGTGAAGCTCTTGTACTTAAGGCTTCAATACACGACGGATCTAAAGCTAGGGTTCGATTACAATCCGCTATCGCCTCAGCGATCCGACCGGCGGATTGATAAGCCGAAGCACGGTGTAGATAACACTCGGCTAGGAAACCTTGAGGCGCGCCTCGTTTACCGTCTACAATTTTGGAGAAATGGCGGATTGCTTCGGTGTATAGACCGGCTTCTAAGGCGGCGATTGCAGCGGTTTTGCGACGAACGAGAAGCTTGATGTGGCCGAGGAGGTGACAGATGCTTTCGGACTCTGTTCGTGGCGGCGTTTGTGGCTGGTTGCCGTCTGTGATGATATCGGCGGAGAAGGAGAAGCTGTCGTCGGACCAGCAGATGCTTTCACGGCGGAATGCGGCGGAGGCAAGGCGTTTTCCGGTTTGTAGAAGCACCATTGCGTCCTCCATTAACCCTAGGTGACAACACGCTTCACCTAAAACTAAATACCTGAAATTGTAGCAGTTTAACTCGGTTAGAATTCAGAAAAAAGAAACCGTTATAATTTGTGTTTCAAATAATATAAACAGAGATATTTGACTTTTATAAGTTTAAAAAATAAAGTTTCCCATGAAATCCATGAACATTCAATAATTATGAATAACTTGTTTAGCGTGATCCGGATGGTTTATGGATACTAGTGATAGAAAAAGTGAACTAAAATTAAATGAATAGAGTAATGACGTCGACTTTACCTCCATTGACCTTCTTTGTCGCAATTTTTACCGAGGCCGGCTCTGACCTTCTTCTTCAGATCGGAGACAGAGAAACACTTAAACGACGGTTCAGCATTATCACCAGAGGAGAGAAGATTGACTCGTTCTCTTGACAGAGGCTGAGAGTTTCCATCGGATGAAACAGAGGAAGAAGACGAAGTGGTTGAATCATCAGACGACATTTTCAGGCTAGGTATATAATCCTGAAGCATATCAGCGACTTCTTTGTATCGTCGGAGATATAGAAGAGATCTGGCTTTGAGCTCCAGAGCCTGTTCATATCTCGGTGATAATGCGAGCGCTGCATCAACCAGATTCAAAGCTGATGCAATATCGCTTTGTTCTGGTGATGAAATTAGGGCTCTAGCGTCCTTCACATACTTATCAACAATCTGAATAACAATAACAAATAATACAATCAAACATCTGTATATTCGATAGATTATTATTATGATGATTTGTAATTGTAATGAGAAACGTACCTTTTTGTTGGTGAGCCACCAGTATTTCTTTTCAACACAGCCATGAGAAGGGGATGCAACCATTGTTGTTGATAAGAAGCAGTGATCAACCATTAAAATGCCCCTTGTGGTGTGTGAAAGAAATCTCACATATTAATTCAGAGCGTGGAGAGAAATGGGGTTATAAATGTAAGAGAGGGGGTTGTGTGTAAATATAGTGCCAGCTGTGGAGAGAGAGAAAGGTTTGATCCTAACATATCATGGCTGGCTGGCACCACATATTCTCTCTCTTCATACTTCATCTCTCATTACAGTAATAATCTTGCTATATTACCAGGGGTGTGCCTATCTACACACCATTTTGCCTATTTACACAAAAAAAAAGTGTTTTTTATCCTTATATGCACACCTTGCAGTGTCGAACTATGGCCAAAACGCGGCGTTTTGGTCCGGTTAACCAGACAAAGACTGACGGGTCTGTTGACCGGACCAAAACGCCGAGCTTTGGCTGCGTTTTGGTCCTATCAACCAGACAAAAGACTGACACCCGGTCTGGTTGACAGAACCAAAACACGGCCAAAGCTCGGCGTTTTGATCCGGTCAACAGACCCGTCAGACACCCGTCAGTCTTTGTCTGGTTAACCGGACCAAAACGCCGCGTTTTGGCCACAGTTCGACACTGCAAGGTGTGCATATAAGGACAAAAAAAACACATTTTAAGGGTGACTATCTACACACTTGGTGTGTAGATAGTTTGTCCCATTATCAGTTTATCACAATTTGTCAAACTTAACTTTTATCAGGCACCACAATTTGCTAAGTTACCGTATCTTATTACGCTAATCATCGTCTTATTCACTAAATCGTACCAATAGCAAAGTTAAAGTATAGTATAAGTAGGGTAAGATGTAGACAGCCTTACATCTACCTGTAGAATTAAAAAGGTTACTTCCAGTGAGACCCCCGGCTCGATAGTAGTTTTGCATCAAGTCTTCGACCTAAGGCACTTAACACTAAGCAACCGGGACGGAGACCGATTGTGCGTGTACCCGCTTGTCTTTCGGCTATTAACACCGCCACATGATCCAAGATTAACTGCTTGCCGCTTTTAACGTTTTTTTCAAGAAATTAGTAAAATAACGTTAAAATTAGTGCACTTTCAGTTTTATCACCCGAAGACCCACACATATATACATTTTATATACGCACATCGCAGACAGGCGTAATCTTATTACAATAATAATCTTGCTAAATATCATTTTTCAAATTGTTTTATATTAATTTTATTGTTAATTTCTTTTCTTTTTTTCATTTAGAAATTAATGTACTATATATAGAACCCTATGTAAACACATGGATATATCGATTTTAAAGACATTCCCATGTAACAATATCATTAAAATACGATGTAATATGATGCATTTTGAACTATTATATTATGCTAGACTAAGAAAATAATTAACGGTAGTCAACATTAAATAAAAATTCTCAGAAAATGTCATGATAACTAAAAGATAAATATAAAACTAAACAATAGTTTAATAGCTAAAATGGCAAGTCGTTATGCCTCTTTGAATCATTCTCATTTGAAGCAATTGGTTACCGATTATAAATGAAATTCATTTTTATTCCTTCAGAAGCTCCTTTTAATTGTTTAATTTATTACTTTGTGCTTTATATTTGATTTATTTAATATTTTTCATGTTTTTGTAAAACTAAAAATTCACACAAAAAGTATTTAATATTATATTACGCTTGAAATCATACAATTTAATTTTCATTTTATTCATAATGTCATTAGTTTCTTAAACACAGTCCAACTGGTCTTATCAATGGACCAGTCAGACAACTAGTCGATTTTAAGTTTGATTATGAAAACAAGGGATATAAAACTACAAACAGGTAAGACACCCAATCTATCGTCGATCCCTATTAAGTTAGACAAGCTAGAGTTGAGTACGAATGCATCCGTTTACACTCTTGATAAATAAGTAGCTCATGAACATAAAAAATGATAGAAACCAAAGAAATTAATAATGCTTCATACGAGATGAAGATCAATAATACATGAGGTATAATTTTGTAGTTTTTTTTAGATATGCATGAAAAATATACAAAAAATACATAGCATACATTACATTTTGTAATAATTTAGATTTTGAATCTATAAATTACGACATCAAAAAATATGGCTCATTCTATACACACCCCCCCTCATTCCTGATTACACCCCCCCCCCCCCCTTGTGAGAGGAAAACTGTCGGTCCCACGCAGGCCCCACCTGTAAGTATGTGAGAGGAGGGGGGGTGAAAAAAGTAAATAGGGGGTGTAGAAAGTAGCACCCAAAAATATATATAGTAAAAAAAACATAATCATAAATTTAAAGAGATATTTTGAATAGGAAAAGGTAATTAAACGATTCTCTTCAAGTTTGATTAGACTAATCGTCGTCGTCAAGAATAAAATCATTAAAAAGTGATCCGGTTTAGCAAGTAAGTCAACCGGCTTATTACCGGCTATAAACGGTAACGCGTCAGGGGTAGTATCCTTGTTTCACTTGGTGGGGAAAGTATAACCGGTTCCAGCAAAAAGTTGATGATATAATTTCATTCAAATCATAAATTTAAATTATCACAGAAATCATATAAAACGTGGAACAATACACTTTTAGCTAAGAATTATGTTTAACAAAATTATTAAGGGGGTGTTTGGTGTTGTGTTTTTAAAAATAAGTTATGCGTTTTTAAAATAGATTTTGCGTTTTCAAAACTGTGTTTTAAAAAAGATGTAGGTACATGCTTCTCCAAAACTGTGTTTTGAAGGCAGATACTCACTTCATCCAAACATTTTTTTAGATTATGTATGTTTTACAAACGCAATAATCAAATAATCACTTTAAAGCGTAATCCCAAACATCCTCTAAGAAGCATGACAAAATGATAATATGGTAGAAAGATCAAATGTTAAACATCGACTACGTTAAATATATGTTGATTGACGGTAACATGTTTAAATAAATATGGACAATTTGATAATTTTAAAAATGATATGATACAAGTATAATGATATTCATGTTTATTAAATAAAAAAATTTAATTTATTTAATTTGTTAGGCTTCATGGTCTGGTATAAAGCTCTTATAGACTTTATGACCTGAAACAATGTAAGAGCGATAGCCGACATATTACCTGAAAATAGATTAAATAATATGGTCTTTGAAATTTAATTCGTTTTTAAATGGCAAACTTTATTAAAAAAAAGAAGGAAAATACAGAGCAGAAGATCGACCTATTTTTCATCCATAAAAACCCATACGTCTTGATTTCGTTCACCAGATTAGTGATGCTAACGTACTAACAAGTTAGTCTAGTGGTTAGTCACTTGGTTTCTCTTCTTGAGGTCCTAAGTTCAACTCTCACTAGCATCACTTTGAAGGACATTGATGGTGGCAATGAAGTTTAGAACTAGGCCTCTTTAGAGGTCGCCAGTTCGAAACCGAGCCGAACCGGGTTTTACAGCAGGCCGCCTTAGGGCGGCGGGTTTTCCCCGAAACTGGTGGTTTGGTGACTCGGGTATGCATTCAACTCTGACCGTTATAGAGGAGAGAATGCATTTGCTCGATTGAGGGCATCCCAAAATGCTTATCTGGTGATTTAGTTGGCTGTTAAAAAAAAAAAATTAGCGATGCTAACTTTCTTAGAAGAGAATATCACTTCGTTTCTCAGTTTCCAAATAGCCCATCAAAATATTAGGATTAAAGCATGGAGTGCCTCTTTCTTGACTACCATCCGGATACGGATTCGTGATATGTCAAAAATCACAAAAGAAGGCACTAAAACAAAAATTAAAGAAAATTAAATTTTACAGTTTGTGCAATCCAAGATAACTACCTAGGAATCAATAAAAGATTTAACAACATAATTTTTCATGGTAAATCTTATGTGTAACATGAATGGAAAGGCTACATCATCCCTTGTTTGATCCATCATGGTTCGTATGTATTAAACCATAACAACCATGGTCCTCTTTTCCATTTTCCAAGATTTCTTTGTTTTTTTTCTTTGGACAAAAAATAAATTAAAATAAATAAAGGGATAGTGGTTCGGGTCATGACCACACCCTTAGGGTAGTCGTTTTGTATGATGGATTAGAGGTGGGTAACATGGTGCTGACGTGGAGGGTTATGATGTCATGAGGGTTATGAACACACCCTATAGCCTAACATTATGATTATGATGCCATAATCCGACATAATTACCTAGGAATCAATCAAAGATTTTACAAGATAATTTTGCATGGTAAATCTTACATATTAACTAGTGAATTGACATCATGATTGTGATTAGAAGTTAGAACTGTTTTTTTGTTTGCATAATTGAAAGTAGTGGTATGGAGGGTAAAGTGGTGAATTTAGATGAGCACATCTTTAAGGCAAGGAAAAAGCAAGGCTTATCTTGCAAGGCACATGAATCATGCTTTTTTACATGTCTTTAGCAGACGGTAATGGCTAGAAGTATAGAAGTATTCAATACTTTACGCTTTGGCCATGGCTTTCTCATCTCCACATCATAATTCATATTCACCAACCCTTTCATCAACTAATTAGCCATCCCTAAAACCAAAATCATATATTATATTCTATTGAGTAAGCAATTTGTATGTATTTGTGTGTGTGTGTATGTATGTGTTCGCGCATGTTATACGTTATTGTACGGCACATCTTGAAACGTATTTGTTATGGTGTGTAATAGATAGTGTTTGGCTTTAATTTTTTTAATAGTATTTTTTTTTTTACTTAAGACTAGGTTAAGGAATTTTCTTCCAATAATATTTTATTTTGAGAAATCAAAAGAAACTCGTTTTTTTTTTTTTTTTTTTTTTTTTTTTTTTATCGAGGTGTCTACCTTTAAAGTTATATCACAAAGAAATTAACATCGTACTTCGGTTATGAAAAGGTGTTAGGGAAATTTTAGTGAAAATGAGTTTTTCTCTATATATTTTGGACATCAATAATAATATTTATATATGTGTTGTATAAATAATTATTTTTGAGTTTGTGTTCTATATTGTGAAATCTTCATGAATGAGATATCGAAGATTGAAGTTGTATGTTTCGAACAAAAAAAAAAAAATTAAGCTTTGTCAACTTGACCCACTCCCACATGGGTGGGATGACAAAACTTGTAGTGGTTTATAAGGAGGATTCCTTGTATATCGTCTACCTTTTGGCAAAAACTAATGGGACCCTAAAGGGTGCGGCGCGCCTTACCTTTTGTATGTCACGATGGAAGTGCAAATGATGCGCGTGTCTGGAAGACGCATGACCAGGTGGCGTTCAGGTATGTGTAACACCAAGTTTTTTCCCAACCACTACACCACTACCTAATTATCATTATATTAAAGCTTTTAAAATTTATAAAAATGTATGCATGTGAATGTTGAGCAAGAAAAAAGGAAAGTAGCCAATGGGAAAAGAGGAAATAAAGATTAAAGATGGTTCATACATTCTCGTGAGAGATGACCCACATGCCCATGCCACATCAGTAAATGCAGTCCACCCTGTCACCACGTAACTATCTCACCATGTCCCCATCGAGACTTTTTTTGCCCAATTATTTTTATTTGTTTTTTACCTTTTTATTTGTATTCAACAATTATGAATGTAGTTGTGGAGCATTTGTGCCCCACTTTGTATGCTGCTTACAACTGGTGTGGTGACTTCAACCACATCCATTGAATCACAAAACTTGTGTTCCTATGACATAACCAACGGGTACTATTATTACTATTATTATAAGTCAAGTTTCTATTTTAAAATCTTTTAAACTTAGACGTGAGTTTAGTAAAAGTTAGATTTTCTCGGTTAAAAAATCTAAGAGTATCACTTATAACATTCAGAATGAGAGAGGTGCTTGTAAGTTAGTTTGGATTGGGGATTTGGCGCTTTAAAAGATCAAACTGAGCCTGGCTTAAATGAGCGCTACCCACTATTGGATCATACTCCCCCTATCGAGCTTGACTAGGCTCCCAAGGCCAAACGTGTCTAGTATTTACATGGTTATATTTATATACTAAATATATATTTACATGTTAACTATCATTATATCTAAAATTATGATAGAAATAACAAAATTATATATTTTATGTTATATACATAACTTGTATAGTTATAAATATACAAAAAAACAGTAAAATATATATATATACAAATAAGATAATTAATAACAAATGAGTCGACTACAAAACTACTCGTCTCACATAACAAGTTCAAACTTTATAAATAGAGTTAAAAACAAGCCAAGCCGAGTTCAGACTCTCTCTTGTTTACACCCTTAATAATAAGGTTGCTTTCAAGTCTATCTGTGAGGAGTGTATTTTGGGTGGTGTAATTGATACGAAGGTTGCAAATAATAATAAATAAATTGATAAAATAAGAAAAGGGTGAGGCTGAAGAGCAAAGTGTTGGCACTTGGCAGAGTTTTAGGACCACACAGGGTAGTCTAAAACCTTGTACACCTAGCCCATGTAGATTAGGTTCCATCTTTTTACGACAGCTAAGCCTATCGGATGGACACTTGTGGAACCTACACGGATAAAGACTTGAACCGGTCACTTTGTAGGCTAATTCGATTGGTGGTGTTGGCAATTTGGTATGGTAACGTACCTCCATCTACACATGTACAAAACATACTCTCTTCCGTCCATCATCTAAATAGATGCATTCTAAGACCACATGTGGTACAGCGGCCCGTGTCAAATCAGATGAGTTGGCGCCCTATAGCGCTCCTAACCTATTTCTTAGGCGTCAAAGGGGGGCGCCATGTCCTTAAAAGCCCCTATCTACGTGACGCTGATGTGGTTTGATAAAACCTCTATGGGCTTTATACCACACAACAACAACAACAACCATACCCAGTAAGTCCCACAAATCGCAGAGCTATTTATAGGGTCTGGGGAGGGTGGGATGTAGACAGACCTTGCCTCTATCCATATGGATAGAGAGGCTGCTTCCAGAGAGACCCCCGGCTCGAAAACGAACAGCAAACCGACACATCAAGTCAAAGGATATAGAAATGATAAAGAAAAAGGAATTCATCCATACCAAGAAAGTGATCTGAGTGGCACATTATAATGTAATTTAAAATATGTATAATAGCATGCAACATCAATTAGGCATAGACACAATGTACATCAAGTATAATAGCATATTAAGGCAATCACCGGAAAAGTCCCTTAAAAAAAATAAGAAAAACCTACATCCCTGAAAAGCACCTAAGACCTTACTGCAATATCCTCTAGAAGTCCTTAACCCTAATCCTACGCCTCCACGAAGTCCTATCATGGACCATGTCCTCCGAAAGGTGCAACTCTAGTAAATCATGCCTAATCTGCTCATCCCATGTCAGTTTCGGTCTGCCTCTTCCTCTCCTCCCCTCCACATTAAGAGTTTCCACTACTCTAACTGGTGCCGTCGCTTCCCTCCGCGTCACATGCCCAAACCATCTCAATCTCCCCTCCTTAATCTTCTCCGATATACTAGCCACTCCGAGTCTTTCCCTAAAAACCTCATTTCTTATCCGATCTAACCTCGTGTGTCCACACATCCACCTGAGCATCCTCATCTCTGCTACCTCCATCTTGCGCGCTTGAGTCTTCTTGATAGCCCAACAGTCTGTTCCATATAGCATAGCTGGCCTAACTGCTACCCTGTAAAATTTCCCCTTTAGTTTAGTTGGGAACCTCCTATCGCACAATACCCCACTGGCTGCCCTCCATCTACACCAACCAGCCTGTATGCGGTGGGTTACATCACTATCTATGCCACCATCTCTTTGCACAAACGCCCCCAGATACTTAAATCTAGTTATCTGCGGGACCAATTGATCCTCAATGGTGATTTGGGTTTCATCATCCAAGGCTACACCGCTGAAATCACAATGTAGATACTCAGCCTAAACAAAACTACTAAAATATGTTATGATTTTTTTGAACGGCAAAGAATCTCACGTGTAAACTCACCCTGCTCAGGGCTATGTTCAAGGTCAACTGCTCGACCACTATGAGACTGTGCCCCCAAATGCGCGGGAACCAGATGGAATCCGTAAACCCTCGCCCCGCGTCAGGTTTGAACCCGGGATTAAAGCACCGATTTTTCCTTTCACCCAGATGTCCCTCGAAAATGATCCAAACATGAATCGAACATGCGTCTCCACTAGGGAGGGCAAAGCTTTTGACCACGGACCAACATTTCAGCACACTAAAATATGTTAGGATTAGTTATGTTACAAATAAATAACTCAATTAGTCATGGAATATGCGATTAAGAGTGTTGTATCTATTACTCACGCAAATGACTTTTTCTCATTAATAATGTCGTAAAATAATGCAATATGTTGTGACAACATATATCGTGTATTGATTTCTGTGTGTATACCGATTCATGTATGCATTATTATTAACATGTTGGATGAGGTTTAAGCGAGTAAAAGTTGATACAACACCAAAAATTCGTGTATATGATGACTATATGTGTGGAATTGTTTTAGAGCAACAAGTCCACCAAACTTTTCATCATATAATCAATCATTTAACAAACACTATGGTTTATAATTGGCATAAAATAACTTTACCCAATAATTTGGAAGCATAAACTTTCTGTGAATTATATAAACTTTATACCTATGGTATCTTTAGGTCATGGAAAGCTAGCTAAGAAACCAGTTGGTGACCACATGCAAAAGGAGTTAACTTGTTATTTAGGTATTGAATCCTATAAATCATTTGGGGGTGTTAGCATCCTACTTGAATTGGGTGTCATTCCACATTCCATATTATTGGCATATGAAAAGCATTTTAAAAGTCATTTCAAACCTCATAACCCTATCCTTCTAATACACTAAACACATGTCATGTTTTGGATTCTTTTCACATGATTTAGCACCAATAATGTGTAATGTTTGGGTGTTTAAGACCCTGTTGCTTGATTTGGAATAACCATCTTAAAGCTAAATTAAGTGCAAAATGCATTCTAGATGGAAGAATTCTTCATGGGGTATATAACCATCATTAACACACATAAATACCATTTAATGAGTTTTAATAAGCTGATCCAATAATTAATAATATATTCTAGCATCATAGGATTCCATGGAGTTGACCATAAATGTTAGTTGCCTTCATTATGAAATTAGTTATTTTATCATTATTAGAGGCCTATTCATTCAACCAATTTTATTTTTATTTTGTGAATTATTTTAATTTATTTTTTTATGTAATATTTTAATTTATTTTTTTATGTAATAACAGACTAAGATGGGACACGAAAAACTAATATTATATATAGAAAAACTATGGACTAAATTATGTTGTTTCTATAGACACGTTTCTGTTGATCATCACATCATCAAAAAATAGTAATCTAAAACATGATTTGTTTAGAATGAGTTGGATCAAATATAGTTAAGGACCAAAAATAATTCACATATAATTTTAAGAGTAAACTTTTTTTTGCTCCCTATGGTTTGGTCGTTTTAACGGTTTTGCCCTAATTATTTAAAAATAGTCATTTTACTACCTGTGTTTCGCTTTTATCGCTAGTTTGCTCCATGACCTTAACTCCATCCATATTCTATGATAACTGAAAGGGTATTTTGGTTATTTCAAGTATAAAATAAATGTACTTTGATAACGTATATTTAAATGTAAACTATTAATATATATACATACACATAACAAATACAGTCACTTCTACACCACCATCCACCACCTGACACCGCCCACCACCAACCGACATCACCATTCACCACCTACCACCACCACCAGCCAACCACAACCAACCGACCACAACCACCATAATTTAAACCGCCCACCTTGATCACCTGAAAAATGAACCCCTTCGAAACACCAAATCCAAACCCCCTACCACCTACGACCGCCAGCGGCCACCAAATGTCGTCATCATCCACCGCCATCTGCAAATTGTAACCACCCGCCATCAACACCACTCACCCCTTTCGCCACAGATCTGAGCTTTAGACCTCCCGTATTTCCCAAGCCCCTAGTCTTAACCCTACACAAATTTGGGGGTTCCCTGGCGATAGACGAGTTCAGGTCTGTAATAACCACCATCGAAATACCCTAGATCTGCAATAACCACCACTGAAATACCCTAGAGTAGTGGCGGGTTTAATGGCTTCGCAGGCCTGAGATCACAATTCCAAGCAAACATCATTGTTTTTGAAAATCAGGCCGGAGACATCGAAAACTTTGGTATCGCCGGCTTATTTGTGATCTATTTTTTTTTTAAACAGCAAACGTTACTCATACACTAACTTTAGATCAATTATTCTAAACTACTCACTTTGCAAAGGTTTCACATTGGCTTGTTTGCAAGCTAATGCCTAATAGACATGGCATTAAACAGTCATTTTTTAACAAATTAGAAACAAACAAGTGAAAACTGAAGCATAACCATCGATATTTGTCTCCTCCTTTGGGTGGCCAACTGATTTTTAAGACAAGGTCAACCGTTTGAAGATCGGAGCTGTGTTCAACTATTAATTTAAACTATAAAGTAATATATTTTGACCTTTTCATGTAATATTATTATATTTAAGATAATAAAACTCGTCTTTTTACACGATTCTATATTGTATTAAAGGTGGAGTACATGTAAAGTGGAATATTTTTTTATTTATTTTTTGAATGATTATATAGTTGTAGCTTGAGTTAGAAGCTAGCCAATCAAAATATGGTTAATAGTGAAAGCATCCATTATCATGTAAAGGAATCAGATGCAAACTATAAAATACATAAGTATTATATAACAAGTTAGTTAAGGTTCGAGAGCATAATTGTGGTTTCATTTGGTATCCAAGGGATTGAGTCATTGGACAATAATAATTCTTTAAAAATATCAATTAGATAGGGGTATTAGAAGATTGGTTTGGATTATTCTTTAAAAATATCAATTAGATAGGGGTATTAGAAGATTGGTTTGGATTATTCTTTAAAAATATCAATTAGATAGGGGTATTAGAAGATTGGTTTGGATTGGTTTTCACTTTGCATATTAAAGAAACGATTAATTAAAGAATCGTGATGATACACTTACACATAAAGACGCTTATATAATCGTACTATACATTATAATTAAGTTAAAAAAGAATGTTGCAACTCTCAAAGTTCATAGTTAAATCTGGCTATGCAATTATGTAATACGAATGATATCAACTAAAAATTTGACGAAACTGGAAAAGCCGCCATGTGATTAGGCTTTATATCAAGTAAGACGCATGTTAGAAGTGGATTTTAAAACATCCGCATACTCTAGATCATCATTTCAAGCAACAAAATGCTAATGTGGGAGCTAGTTCACTTTATATATACTCTTGTCTTTTAGTGAGAGGTCTTGGGTTTAATTCCAAGCAAAGAGTAAAATAGGATTCATTAAGTGTAATTTAGGAGAATATAAGTGTTGTCATTAAAAAAAGAACAATAATGATTCATTAAAATAGTAAGACTTCTTAAAGGAATGATTAAAAATAATTAGAATGATGTTATTACAAGTTAGAAATTAAATTTTTAACGGCCTAAAATTACGTAATTGTTCAAATGACCTAAAACTTTTCCATCGAAATACAACCTGAGTTTGGGCATGGAAGAGACACCTTGACTCACGGTTGCCAGCACACCATGTCAGGTGACTGTAAGTAGGGTGTGAGTGGGCAAGGCGTGACCAAGGCAACACACGTGGAATGTGTTGAGGGTGAGTTCCAACCATTGAATAACGGCTCTAAAAACTTCTTAATTGAAAATTTAAATTTTTACACCTACATGCATTTCTTTTCACATTTACAAGTTATAAATTCTTTTCACATTTACAAGTCTTCTGGGCGTATGCCTATTACCCTACACATATTTTATATGACCATTCCTAATCGATGAGTCGGGACGTCTGGACGCGGTACCATTAACACCCAAGTGTTTAATGTTATTCAAGCAATACGAATTAAGTGGGTTCTTATATTTATGATAGCATTTGCCCATTTATATAATACCCACTTAAACTGGCTAATGCCATATCCCAAATTTTAAATAGGCTAAGAGTAATTACTTTTGCTTAGAAAATAAACTGTTAATTAAGCTCTTTGAAGCAAAGTAGTAATTCAAGATGTAATTCAAGATGTAATTCCTAGGCACGATCATCTGGAGGGTTCTATAGTCCGGAATGAAACATATTTATATATCCATTAGAATGTTCACGAGTCGTTTAGTAAATTCTATGACTTGACCCGTTTCTTAGAATTTTGTTCGGTTTCGCTAGATTAAGCGTTGACCGAGTAGAATGTGGTTATACCCTTTCGAGTTCGAAACCTCATTGGATATGAGTTATTTAACCAAACATTCTGATTTGGAGTGTTTTTGAAAGATTTAAACCCAATTTGACTAGTTTATATATATTATATAGTTTAAACTTACGGCATCGGGTTGTCGAATAGGTCTATGACGAGTCCGTTATGTCAAAACACATTTTAAAATATTGTATGATCAGTTTTGAGGTCAAATTATATCCCTCTTAGGTTTTAAACCCATTTTTATGCCATAAGGACATTTTTGACATTTTTAAAAGTAGATATAGTTGAGTCGTCAATTTACCCTTCAAATAATATGACCAAAAGGTATAACCTCAGAGGGTTATTCCCTATAATATCATGGTCACAAAACATGCCTTGATTGGGTTCTAAGGTAGACCAAACGAGTCAGAATCGAAAGTCAAAACCAAAGTCAACTGCTTGACTTCCGACATGGAATTGAAGGCTAAATTGAAAATGACGAGTTGGACATGCCGAAATAAGTTTTATAATGTTATATTAACTGTTATGATATCAAAACTTATATTTTTTTATACTTAAAAGATCATTCGTTGTAAAATGCAAAGATTATGTTTTTGACTTTTATGTAATCCATGTTTGACTCGTCATTTCGCCTACCAAACGTGATGATCAGAGGGTATAATCACAAGGGATTAATACCCTCATTATTATGATCACGTTGCAAAGTTCAAATCGAACTTTGACTTGACCAAAATGGTCAGAATCGAAAGTCAAAGTAAAAGTCAATTTGCTTAACTTTCAGCTAATAACTAGCCAATAAATTGAAATAGACTAGAAAGAACACTTACTAGTGTTAGAAGCGAAGCTTAGGACTAGAGAGAGGAAACTCCTTTGCAGAAGCAAGCTCCAAAGATGATTTAGAGAGAAAAGTGCATAAACTAGTGAACTAATGCACTTATTTATACTAATCCATAAATGTTAAGAGCATGACAAGTGTCTCTAGGGGTTTAAGAATGAGATTAGTGTCATACTATGTGTCAATGCTAGATTTAAGGTGGCAATTGTAGAAGAAAGGTGTCAAAATTTCAGTATAGGTTGCTGTCAGTGTACTCCTTGCGGACCATAAGGGGTATGCCTTACGGTTCGTAAGGGGACCAAGCGCGCAGTGTTTTTGTATACGGACCGCATGAGCTAAGCCCATACGGTCCGCAAGGGACCTTCCAAATTAAAATAATGTCATTTTTTTGCAGATTTAGCCCCTCAACTTTAAATTTATAATAGTTTTAGGATTTTTAACTTTTCCATTCAACATTGTGAATTATGTAGAAGGTTCCTAGACAGGTGTCATGCTAGGATTTGATCCATAATTATCAAGGTGTTACAACTAAACCCCAACGATGAATAGTTTCCTTGATGATTTTGTACCAACGTTGCGGGGTTGATTCTGACATTGCGGACAGTTTCCCTGCTGTTTCCGTCCAATATGGTTGAGATGTGGCGGTAACCACTAAACATAGAGCCCCACGAATTTATGCATTAACAGAACACAACTTTTTACTAAGTTTTAATAGATCTGTTTTGGTTGGTTGTCTTGTATAGTACTCGAAATAACTTTCCAAAGACGTATGATGATCATATAGAGTAAACTTTTGTAAATCCATAACAAACTTAGTTAACAAAGCATTAATGGGGAGTAAAAACCCAAGTAACCCTTTCTTAAATCTTATCTCAAAACCAACTTTCTTTTATTTATTTTTTATGTCTTTTTTATACACATCTACAAAAACCACTTCTTTTGTGGCTTAACTAGACGTCGACGACATCTCAGTACTAAAAACTCTTGTATCTTTAGATGACCTCAGTTTATTGCCATCATTATATTACGCCAATGATAGGTGCACTTGCCCCAACCTGAAGTTTTGAGCGACAGTATCTTACCCTGTTTTCTAAATTTAAAACTAGAACCTGTATAAAAATCAGCTAAAAATCATCATTATTTATATATGTAACACCCCAACCACGGCGGAAATTATAACAACCCTCGAAAACGCCCTAAAATACCCCACATGTCCAAAACCGAACCCGTATAACCTTAGTTTTTATTAAAAACAAATAAAATAATTATTTTGAGTCGCTCGCGGGCCACGACAGGAACCACCCAAGTGTGTCGCGGGGCGCGACAGGCCCATGTCTTGCCGAACACCCAGGGCGCCACGTGTCCAACACTTGTCGAGTCTAGGGTCGTGATCAGGCCATCGTAGCTTGGGTGCCCTCGCGGGGCGCGAGAGGATTCCTTGGGTGGGTTGCGGGGTGCGAGAGACCCCCTGAAATCCTATAAATTGAGCTTCAATTTGCATTCTCAAACCGTTCAACATCTTCTTTCTCTCACAGTCCCTATAATCCGAATTATCAGATAAAATACCCCCCCCCAAGCACGAAGCTTTGCCCCGTTGTAAGTATTTTAACCCCCATCACTAATTCGTTACCCTACCCGATTGATCCAGGACCCAGCAACGCATGTCTAGGCTTTGCCTGACTAAGTACGTTGGGGTTCTGTCTCGTGTTGTATGGCTAAAGTGACTTGGGTTATTTTACTAACACACGTGCATTGTATGTTTTAATAGAAACTCAAGAAAATAATCAGGAAATATCATTAGGAAGCCCGTAGAAAAACATAAGTTTACAATGTGAGTCATTCTCTTTTTCTACCAAACCGTGTTACCAAAATCTCAAATGTTTTCAGTTATACTTACAGTGATTAAGTCTTTGTATTCTACAAAATACTGTCGGTATTATGGGGTTTTGTATACACTACTTGATAACCTTCACAATTGGACACGGGTAGCCAATGTGTGATATGACCATAGTCACAGATCCGTCGAGTGACAAGTACTTGGAGTTTTTGGTTAGATATAAACATTGTAATCGCTTTTAATACTGTGAAGTTATAACAATACGTTTTTATAAATTGGAATGTACTCGCCAGTATTTCTTGCTGATAAAATCTTTTTAAAGCGCGTTTCAGGTAACTTGATGTGAAAGCTATTAAAAGCCAGCTATGGAGCACTGAAGGCTTAAAGAAAGTGACTATAAAGTTATCTAAATAAAAAGTTTATGTTTTCAGCAAATAGGGTTTATCCCTATAAAAATATTATGAATAAAATATGGGTTTTATCCCATTTGTTTAATATAAAAGTTTGGTGTTTTGAAACTCTGAAATTTATTTCCTAACTACGATCCTGAAGTCTCATTTCCGCTGTCAAATTAATAAACACCGATACCACCGGCTCGTGTTCGCGGCTCCCGCTCCCGGAGTGGGGTCGGGGGTTACGATAGAAGGTGGTATCAGAGCCACTAGTTTAAGCCATTTAGGTGTTCTTTTAAATACCTAAATTTTAAAGCATTGTGTTAGGAAATATCCATAACTTCTGTGTTATTCTGTGTAAATATGTATATTATTATTTTATGTCATTTTGACAATTTTCTTAGTTTACAGTGTGAGTGATCAGGGTACTTCCGACGCTTAGCGTCACCTACCTCATTCTCCAATAGATGAAGGAACATCCCAACCAACCTCCGGATACACAGCCGATTCTGAGGATATTTTTATTTTTAAAGCCAATCCGAAGAACCTTTTCCCCCCTAAGAAGAGAGGGTGGTTTAGTAGAGCAAAAGTGGAGAGAAGAAAAATGATGAGAAAAATACAACAACAAGCAATAGTGAATAGAGCTGAAAGAAATACCCAAAACACAGAAGCTAGACCTGTATGAGAAGAAGAATTAGATAGACAACTAGCCAACTTTCATATGTTTAGAGCTCAAGAAGGATAAATTGATCTCAACCAAGTAGCAGTACCAGAACCTCAATTACTACCTTTGTATCCTGACTAACCCATGAATCTAGAACAAAACCAGGAAAACCAACTTCCAATCCCAGCCTTTGATCTAAATGAGATACCTAGGATTCCAGCGCCAAACCCTCTAGATCAGTGGTGGGCAAACTACTGGGCATTTCAGGAATTATTGAATAACCCATATCCCTACGGAGAACTAAAACCACTTTACCCTGAACCTGTCCCAGCTCCAATGCCGCCCATGAGCTATGAGAATGTGGAAGAACTTCGCCAGTATGGTGAAGAGTTGGTTGAGGAAGGAAACCGGATTCGCCAGATCAGAGAAAAACTCGTCTGGAAATATGACGAGAGGGAGATGCAATATTAGAAAGTCAACGCCTACTATATATATATATAGGGTTAGGTTAACGTACAATAGCTCTTATCGTACAATATGTATGCGATCATCTCAGCCATCCGATCTGGTGCGAATTCACTTTTGAACATGCGATTTATGCTGAAAAACCAACATGCAAAATTTCTTTTAATACCAACATGCGATTTCATCAAAAATACCAACATGCGAAATTGTTACAAAAAAACCAACATGCGATTTCATCAAAAATACCAACATGCGATTTCCAACATGCTTTTTTATAACATGCGATTTCACAACATCGTACGTAATGTACATTAAGGGCATTGTATTTTACACTTTCACTGTATATATATATATGTATGTATGTATGTATGTATATGTGTAATTTCTGTTACTTAATCAACTAAGATATATATAAATTAATATATATATATATCGATGCATAATTACTAACGTTTAAATTTCAGTCATGGTTTGTAATAGATGCATATATATATGAAAAGAGTAAAAGTCGCAATGATCGACGGTTTTGGTTCAATGTGCTTGTGTGTTTGTTGTTTAACTTATTCTGTGATATTAATACCTGATAAACGTTTACAATTCAGATGTCCAATGAAGTAAATCAAGAAATCCAGAATAACAATAATAACGGGAACCAAGTGGATAAAAGTGCTATCGAACACATAGTAGCTCAAGGAATCATAGATGCAGAAAATAATTCCATAATCAGAAGTAAACATGCACCCACTGAGCCAAGTCACAGCGTGAATGGAAATCACGGACTGTTTGTCCAAACTCCAATTCCAAAAAGAAGAAGGACTATCCCATATGGTTGTTCTTATTAAGAATTCTTATCATGCAAACCTATAGAATTCTCAGGCAATGAAGAAGCCATTTCAGCCTTGCGCTGGATTGAAAAGATAGAAGCAGTTTTAAAGATAAGTAAATGTGCAGATGAAGATAAGATCATGTATGCTTCTAATCTCTTTAAGAATGCAACTTTAAAGTGGTGGAATACCATTCTTCAATCAAGAGGAAGTGACAGGGTTTATAACATGGAGTGGAACAACTTTAAGGAAATAGTTGAAAGCAAATTATGTCCTCCTCATGAAAAGGAACAGATTGCTAATAAATTCCTAAATCATAG
Organism: Helianthus tuberosus; assembly: GCA_030545235.1. Classification (NCBI taxonomy): domain Eukaryota; kingdom Viridiplantae; phylum Streptophyta; class Magnoliopsida; order Asterales; family Asteraceae; genus Helianthus; species Helianthus tuberosus. The sequence goes on along the minus strand of CM060424.1, from coordinate 55,208,108 downwards.
AATGATTGGGGTAGATTGCAGGGATTATACTACCACTTTCTTTGAATATGCAAGGATAGTCCCAACCCTAGCATCACCAGAACCAGTATTAATCTCCCGTTACACCTGGGGATTAATCAGTGAGATCAGGCATGTAGTCAAGGCAACTAGACCACAAACCATAGAAGAAGCAGTAGAACTTGCTAACACCTTGACAGATGAATTGGTACGCACACAAGAGGAAAACCAGAAAAAGAATTTATCTCAAAAGATTTCCCAAGAATAACATTATGGTAATTCCTATCGTAGAAAAGGAATAGGTTCTTCCTCTTCACCCTACTGCAAGTCCTGTAAGAAGAAACACTCAGGAAAGTGTGCTGTGTCCTGCAACTTTTGTAAGATACCAGGACATAAGGAAAAAGATTGTAGGAAGAAAGATAGTGCCCGAATATGCTACAACTGCAGAGAAGCTGACCATATCAAACCAAACTGTCTGAAGCTAGCTCTAGCGGCAAACAACAAAGCAAAGTCAACAGAAGGACCCAAGAAGAATGCCAGAGCATTCGTTCTGACAACCGAAGAAGCTAAGATAATCCCAGATGTGATTGCCGGTACGTTTTTAGTTAATGATGTTTATGCTAAAGTATTATTTGACTCTGGTGCAAACCAAAGTTTCATAAATATTTCTTTCTGCAAACTTCTCAATCAACCATTAACTAAACTTCACCAAGACTGCCTGGTGGAAACGGAAAATGGAGATTCTATCAAGATAAGCGAAATCCTACAGGAAGCAAGGATAGAAATTTTAAATCATAACTTTACAACTAACCTCTTACCGATGGATCTAGCCGGATTCAATGTCGTGTTAGGAATGGACTAGTTGGTAGCCAATCAAGCACGAATTTTGTGTGATCAAAAGTCCATAGAAGTAAGTACGCCAACCAGTGAAAGGATCACAATTAAAGGAGACAAGCCAACGAGAACAACAAAATTCATCTCTATGATGAAAGCCGCAAGCTACGCACGGAAAGGAGGAATGGTGTATATGATTTCCGTAATCATTAACACTAAAGGAAAAGAATTAAAAGATATTCCCATAATATCTAAATTCTCAGATGTTTTTCCAGAAGAGTTACCTGGATTACCGCCAGATCGAGAGGTTGAAATTAGAATTCACCTGATACCAGGAACGACACCAATTGCCAAAGAACCCTATCGACTAGCGCCAACAAAGATGCAAGAATTGAAGAAACAGCTTGACGAATTACTAGAGAAAGGTTTCATACAACCTAGCTCATCGCCATGGGGAGCACCGGTGTTGTTTGTCAAGAAGAAAGATGGATCGATGCATAAAGGGACCTAAAAAAGGATTTCCAAGTAAAAAAAAGGTGGATTCTACCATTCCACAAATGGTCATCAAGAACACACAAAAATCTATAACACACACCGGAAGTAGGAATGTGTTGTCAAACCTATAGAGCTATAACATTCTACCTTTCGCGTTGACCAAGGTTAATGAATGCACACGTGAAATTATCCAAATAAGTTTCACACAAAAGCATTCAGAAGACATATAACCATAGTTGAAAAAAGTAATAAATGAATGGTAAGTAATAAAGGAGTGGTTTAAAGCATATGTTTCACCCTGGGACGAAACTAGTGTATTAGGAGCCGTAGCACGGGCTACAACTGTAGCACCCATACTAATTTAATATTAATATATATAATTAAAGTAATCATTTTATAAGAAAATGCCACTTATAAAAAAACTTTTACATTACGAGTGTTTAAACATGTTTACAACATCCAAAACATAGTTAAAAGTGTTTACATAATCCACTTGTATGAAACATAACAAGATCAAATGCGGAAGCTTCATTAGAGGCGTGTTCGGTTCTTGTTAATCGCTTGATCTTCATCCGGAAAGCCGACATCATTCACCTATAATCAAAACCAACGCAAACGTTAGTTTTGATAATTTTATGACAAGTTTTAGCAAGTTCCTTGGTTCAAATAAACAAAACAACAAAATCTGCAAGTTTTTTACCCCGTCGCTCCATGCGACGGTATCTCCCCTTGGCTGTCGCGCGACGCCAAGGCCCAATTTCGACAGAATGTTATTTTTTTGGAGCTGCAGTTACCCAGCTATAGTTTTAATCGAAAAACGAACTTCAAAGTGTCATAACTTTTTATCTACTTATCCGATTTACTTGATTCTTTTTCCAACGTGATCGTAATTTCATTCTCCATCGTATGGAGTTAAAACCTAAAATTGGATTTCACAAAATTCTGGATTTTAAGCCCTGGCTTAAAATTCAATTATAACATTTTTGACCCGTTTCATAATCTATTAACCAAACTTGTTTCTCAATTATTATAAAGCTATGATCTACTTGTTAACTCAAATCTTTAACTCGTGAGCATGAATCTTATGAATTATGCGACCAATACTCAAGCTATACGCATAATTCATTTTGACCCGTTTAGGGAGGGGATTTAAACTTTTAAGTTTAAATCTCCACTTCCCTTTCCCCTCTTCACATTTCCACATCAAAATGTTTAATTATATTCCACCACCACTATTTTTGTAGTGGATTTAATATAATGAACCAATTATCCCAACTTTACCCATTGGTTAGTCGTTTTACGCAATTGACCCATTTTTAGGCATTCGACCCACGAATATTTATGCCTATGACATTTATACATATCTATGGACCTCATAATCAATATACAAATTCCTAAACAACCCATGAGGGTCGTTTGCCCGATTTACCCTTCAAGGGCGCTTTTGTCACGGCCCCCGACCCGATTTTACCCAGTTCAGAAGCTGCGGGACAGAAACCCGTGGTATTATTATTTAAATTGGCAGCGGAAATATTAACAGGATCTTTTAAACTAAAAATGCCCGATTATTTTATTTCATCTTTTCGGGACAAACCCCGTAGTTTACAATAAAGGAATTTCACGGGGAAATTCCATGTTTACAAAAACATGTTTATTTATTTTATTTAGTGAGCCACATTCTTCTAGCTGGTGTGCTACGCGGCACTTTTCCCCGTTCACAGTAAATCACCTGAAACATGGTTTTTAAAAAGATTTTATCAGCAGGGAAATACTGGCGAGTCATCCAACTTGCATAAAACGACACATTGTTATAAATTACAGTATTAAGAGCGATTACAACTGCCTCTATCTTATAATTAGCTGGTTCAGTTGTCACTCGACCGGATCTATGACTGTGGTCATATCACTATTGGGTCCTTTCACCCAAAAGTGACGTATATCACTATTTAGGTCCTTTCACCTAAAAGTGATTTAAACAGTAGTCATTGTGCACAATACCCCACTTACTGTCAGTAATTTAAGATAACAAAGACTTAATCCCTGTAACATATAACTGGAAAACATTTAGGTATTGTAAAGCACTTTTGATAAAAAGAGAATGACTCACATTGCAAGTTTAGTTGGACAGAACCTTGCCTACTGATTTAGCCTTGTAACCTAGTTAAATAATAATACACACGAAACTAGGTCAGTAACTTAATACAACATTTACGATAACTTACGAAATCAAAACCCACACGACGAATGACAAAGTATAGCCCGAATTCAGGCAGCACTTAAACATCCATCGGATCGGTTTCAATCGATCGGACCTTGTATCGTAGCAGTGATCGAGTTATTACCCTGTTGTCGCAACAGAGATTCGGAAAGTATAACGTAACGTGTATTGTGAATTTTTACGTCGAAACAGAACAGCCATGCAAGTGCCAAACCCCTGCCTCTTATACTGGATTTTGGTCCCTCCTGCGTGTCGCGCAGGCTGCCAGGGATCCTGGCGTGACACACGGGGCACACCTATTTTGTCTAGGGTGGCCTCGTGTCCCACATAGCCCTGGTGAGTCAACAGCAAATGAAAATTCGAGATTTACGTTGATTTTATGGATAATTATCAACTAGGGGATACCCTCCTCGAGTTTTAGGGGGTCCTGATCCTAGTTTTGATTGTCTTTAAAATTATGGGTCACGCCCTACTACTTGGGAGTCTCAATTAGGGTTTCCTAATGTGTGTTATTAAAATAAGAAATAATTATATTGATAAGAGTTGTCACATCCTCCCCACCTTGTTTAAAATCTCGTCCTCGAGATTTACTGGAACAAATAAGGGTACTTTCGCTTCATCTCGGATTCCAATTCCTAAGTGTACTCAGGCCCTCTTTTTGAATCCCACTTTACCTTGACTAGCACCAGTCTCTTATGTTTAAGGAACTTGACCTTTCTGTCTTCTATTTGAAGAGGTTTCTCCATAAATTTCAGCTTTTCATTTACCTCTATATCCTGAAGAGGTACTACCAGGGATTCATCCGATAAACACTTCTTGAGATTGGATACATGGAATAGGTCATGTACTCCAGCTAGTTCTTCGGGTAGTTGTAGGCGATAGGCAACTGGTCCTATCCGTTGGGTAATGGTAAATGGACATATGCACCTTGGACTTAGCTTTCCTTTCTTACCGAACCGAACTACCGCTTTCCAAGGAGAAACTTTCAAGAGTACCTTGTCTTCAACTTGAAATTCTAATGGCTTACGTCGATTGTCGGCATAACTTTTCTGGCGATCTCGAGCCGTCTTCAGTCTTTCCTTAATTTGAGTTATCTTGTCGGTGGTTTCTTGTACAATCTCGGGACCTGATAATTGGCTTTTTCCTATTTCTGCCCAACAAACTGGAGTTCTACACTTTCGTCCATACAGTGCTTTGAATGGGGTAGCTTCGATACTTGCATGATAACTATTGTTATAGGAGAATTCGATTAAGGGTAGGTGGTCATCCCAGTTTCCACCAAAATCTATTACACATGCCCTGAGCATGTCTTCCAGGGTTTGGATCGTCCTTTCACTCTGTCCGTCTGTTTGGGGATGGTATGCAATACTCAAATTCAGTCGGGTCCCCATTGCTTCTTGGAAACTTGTCCAGAAATGCGAAGTGAAACGACTATCTCTACCCGATACTATGGAGAGTGGGACTCCATGTAAGGATACTACCTCGTCGACGTATAATTTTGCTAATCTTTCCATGCTAAAGGTTTCCTTCATTGATAGGAAATGAGCTGATTTGGTTAATCGGTCCACAATTACCCAGATCGCGTAGTTACCTTTCCTGGTTTGGGGTAACTTAGTAACAAAGTCCATTGTTATTAGTTCCCATTTTCATACAGGCATTTCTAATTGTTGGAGTAACCCTGAAGGTTTCTGATGCTCTGCCTTAATTTGTGAACAAGTTAGACACTTAGATACATATCTAGCTATGTCCTTTTTCATTCCTATCCACCAAAAGTTACCTCTTAAATCTTGATACATCTTATTATTTCCAGGGTGCATGGTATACCTAAATTTATGGGCTTCCTCTAAAATTTTATCTCTTAAATTACCTTGCTTAGGTACCCAAATTCTTTTCTTGTGGAATCTCCAAATTCTATCAGTCCCTTGTTCTAATTCCTTTATTCGTCCTTTCATTCCTTCAGCATCATCCTTGATTGCTGTCTCCTGTACATTCTTCAGTTGTTCCATTAGATCTAGCTGTAGATTTAATCTAAGAGCACGAACTCGTCTTTGCTTTTCATGATACTTACGACTCAAGGCATCTGCTACTACATTTGCCTTTCCTTCGTGATATTGAATATCACAGTCATAGTCACTTAAAATCTCCATCCATGTTCTTTGCCTCATGTTTAATTCTTTTTGCCCAAATAGGTACCTTAAACTTTTATGATCTGTATAGACTGTAAACTTACTTCTGTACAGATAATGTCTCCAAATCTTGAGGGCAAAAATTATTGCTGCTAACTCTAAGTCACGAGTCGTATAATTTTCCTCGTGCTTTTTTCAATTGCCTGGAGGCATGTGCAATTACCTTTTTACGTTGCATCAGCTCACATCCTAATCCTAGTTTAGAAGCATCACATAATACTTCAAAATTTTCTGTCCCTTCTGGTAAGGTAAGAATTGGGGCGTTTGTTAACTTTTGCTTTAAAACCTTAAAGGCCTCTTCTTGCCTAGGTCCCCATTCAAATTTGACTGCTTTACAAGTTAACTTAGTTAATGAAACATCTATCTTAGATAAATTCTTAATGAAGCGTTTATAATAACCAGCTAATCCTAGAAAACTTCTAACTTCGGTAGCTGATTGTGGGATCTTCCAATCGGTGATCGCTTCTATTTTGGAGGGATCTACATGAATACCTTCATGATTTACCATGTGACCTAAAAATTGCACCTCCTATAGCCAGAATTCACACTTCGAGAATTTGGCGTAAAGCTTTTCTTTTCTTAACAAAGTTAATAGTGCATGCAGATGTTCACAATGCTCGTCCTGACTTTTGGAATAAATAAGTATATCGTTGATGAAGACAATTACGAATTTATCCAAATATGGTTTACAGATTCTATTCATCATGTCCATAAATGCTGCAGGAGCATTAGTTAGTCCAAATGGCATGACTGTAAACTCGTAGTGACCATACCTAGTACTGAAAGCAGTTTTAGGTATGTCTTCTTCTTGTACCTTCAACTGATGGTATCCGGAGCGTAAATCTATCTTAGAAAAATATCTAGCTCCCTGAAGTTAATAAAAAAGATCATCAATCCTAGGTAATGGGTATCGATTCTTAATTGTAACCTTATTCAATTCCCTATAATCGATACACATTCGCATCGACCCATCCTTCTTTTTCACAAACACTGGTGCTCCCCAAGGGGATGACCTAGGTTGTATGAATCCTTTACTTAGCAATTCATCTAACTGCTTTTTCAGTTCTAACATTTCGGTGGGTGCTAACCGATAGGGTGCCTTAGCTATTGGTGTAGTTCCAGGAATTAGATGAATTCTAAACTCTACTTCCCTATCTGGTGGTAATCCTGGTTGCTCTTCTGGGAATACATCCGGGTATTCTGATACTACAGAAATTTCCTTAAGTTCCTTACCTTTAGTGTTAATGATTACTTAAATCATATACACTATTCCTTGTTTTCGTTCATAGCTAGCAACTTTCATTACTGAAATGAACTTCATTGGTTTCCGTGGCTTATCTCCTGTAACCACAATTAATTCTCCCGCGGGTGTATGAATTTCTATGGAATTCTTATCACAGAGGATTCGAGCATGGTTGGCGACTAACCAATCCATTCCTAATACCACATCGAATCCTGCTAAATTCATAGGTAGTAGGTTTGCAGAAAATTTATGGCCTGAAAGTTCTATCTTCCTTTCTTGAAGAACCTTATCTATGTTAATAGAATTACCATCTGTTGTTTCTACCGTATAAATCTGCCTAAGTTTGGTTAAAGGTTGCTTAAGGGCTTGGCAGAATGAAGTATTTATAAAACTTTGGTTTGCACCAGAGTCAAATAATACTTTTGCATAAACGTCATGTACAAGAAACGTACCAGCTATCACATCCGGAATCAAATCGGCTTCTTGCGTGGTCAGCTGAAAAGCTCTTGCGTTCTTCTTATTAGTTCCTTCAGCAGGTTTGGCCTTGTTATCGGCTGGCTTGACCAGTTTAGGGCATTCTGGTCTGAAATGCCCAGCTTCCCCGCAGTTGAAGCAGATCATGGTTTTCTTCCTGCAATTCTCCTCTTGGTGCCCTGGAATTTTGCAGAAATTACAGTAACCCTTACATTTCCCAAGGTGTTTTCTCTTACAAGTATTGCAGAATGGAGCAGTGGAGGATTGCCCAGTTCCCCTTTTCTTGAAGTTGCTAGTATTATTACCCCCACGAAATCCTTGGGTAATCTTCTGGGCCAATTCCTTTTTCCCGTTTTCTTCTCTAGTACGCACCAGCCCGTCAGTTAGAGTATTTGCTAATTCAACTGCATCGTCAATTGTGCGGGGTCTCGCAGCTTTGACGATATCACGAATCTCGCTAATTAAACCCCAAATATAGCGAGAAATAAGTACTGGTTCTGGCGAGGCCAGAGTCGGTACAATTCTGGCATACTTGAAAAATTTTGAAGTATACCCTCGACAGTCAACATCCACCATACGGTGGTTCAGGAACTTATTCGTCATTTGTTCCTTTTCGTAGGCGGGACAAAATTTTATTTCCAGTAATTCCCTAAATTCTTCCCAGCTCATGGCGTAAGCTACATCACTTCCCTTGGCTTGCAACATCGTATTCTACCATTCCAACGCCTTTTCCTTAAAGAGGTGGGATGCATACATAACTTTGTCTTCCTCTGCACATTTACTGATTTTGATTACTGCCTCGGTCTTTTCTAACCAACGCAGCGCGGCAGTCGCCCCTTCATTGCCTGCAAATTCAACGGGTTTACAGGCAAGAAATTCTTTATAAGTGCAACTAGGTGTTGCAACTTTCATTTTCTTAAGTATTGGGGCTTAAACCACATTATTATCATTATTGTCGCCTCCATTAACACTGTTACTGAAATTGTCATCCAGAGTGCATTTGCTGTGGTTGGCTTGGGAAGGTTCAGCGGGATTCTTAACAGCAGCGACGATTGCGGGGATAGCGTTGGCTATTCCCTGAGCAACGATATTTTCTATGGCGTGCCTATTAAGAAAATGATCCTCATTGTTTTGTTCAGATTGATTAACTTCATTGATTGGTTGGTTTTCCACATTTTCCATCTGAATAATTAACAATATATGCAAATTATTGCCATAAAATAGATAACAATCAAACACAATAAGCAATCACACATAATCATTTCAACATGTATAGCCAAAATTGTCGACCTTGCGACTTTTATATATTTTTTATAATAGTATGCGTCGTTACAAACCATCTATTTACAAAAGTTTTATTATTATATATTATGTATATATATATATATATATATATATATATTTTACATATTATTATCATACAATCACACAACCATAGTTAACCGGCCTTTCAGAAACGACGCTCCCTCTCGTCGTATTTCCAGGTGATGTTCTCCCCCACTTCCCGAATCTGGTTGCCCGCATCCACCAGCTCCTCGCCATAACGGCGTAACTCGGCAACGTTTTCTGCGCTCATAGGTGGAAATGGTGCAGGTTCAGGATCAAACTGAGGAAAATAGGCATTGGGGTTATTCATGAAATTCTGAAAGTGCCAATCGCTTGTCCACCATTCCTCCAGCTGGCCTGTAACAGGTCGGGGGTTGACAATAGGATCTGGGATAGCAGGCTCCAAATTTATTGGAAGTTCAGATTGGGGAGGGAAATTGAAGAGGTTTTCATCGGCAGGTCCGATGAGGTCACAATTCGCCAGTTTGCGATCAAGCTCCTCCCATGGTGGCATTTCCTGGGCTTGCCCGGAACTTTCCCCAATCTCCTTTTCTTTCCCTTTGTCCTTCGGATCCTCAGTCTTTTTCACCTTCTGGGCCACTGGCTTCTTCCTACGTCCCCGTTTCCAATCCAGGATTCTCCTCCTCTTTTTAGGCTTTGGTTTCTCCTGTGGCTGGGCCTGGAACATAATTGGCACCTTAGTATCTGCCTGATAGCCGGGTAGAGTCCCGGTTGTATCTATATCGGTGGTATGGATAGTAAAGTTTCGGAGTGCCTTCGACAGTTCATTCATGCGGTTAGCACACATGAAGAAACACACACAACTTTAAGTTAAAATTTTATTTATTAAATTGTCACAGAATCAAAAAATGGCAATCTGACAAATTAAGTATTTCTAAATACTTAATTGGCTTAAATCAGTGGCTCTGATACCACCTTTTTCGATCACGGCCCCCGACCCGGTTTTACCCGGTTCAGAAGCAGCGGGACAGAAACCCGTGGTATTATTATTTAAATTGGTAGCGGAAATATTAACAGGATCTTTTAAACTGAAAATGCCCGATTATTTTATTTCACCTTTTCGGGACAAACCCCGTTGTTTACAATAAAGGAATTTCACGGGGAAATTCCCCGTTTACAAAAACATGTTTATTTATTTTATTTACTGAGCCACATTCTTCAAGCTGGTGTGCTACATGACACTTTTCCTGGTTCATAGTAAGTCACCTGAAACATGTTTTTTAAAAAGATTTTATCAGCGGGAAAATATTGGCAAGTCATCCAACTTGCATAAAACGACACATTGTTATAAATTACAGTATTAAGAGCGATTACAATTGCCTCTATCTTATAATTAGCTGGTTCAGTTGTCACTCGACCGGATCTATGATTGTGGTCATATCACTATTGGGTCCTTTCACCCAAAAGTGACGTATATCACTATTTAGGTCCTTTCACCTAAAAGTGATTTAAATAGTAGTCATTGTGCACAATACCCCACTTACTAGCAGTAATTTAAGATAACAAAGACTTAATCCCTGTAACATATAACTGGAAAACATTTAGGTATTGTAAAGCACTTTTGATAAAAAAACGAATGACTCACATTGCAAGTTTAGTTGGACAGAACCTTGCCTACTGATTTAGCCTTGTAACCTAGTTAAATAATAATGCACACGAAACTAGGTCAATAACTTAATACAACATTTACGATAACTCACGAAATCAAAACCCTCATGACGAATGACAAAGTATAGCCCGAATTCGGGCAACACTTAAACATCCATCGGATCGGTTTCAATAGACCAGACATTGTATCGTAGCAGTGATCGAGTTATTACCCTGTTCTCGTAGCAGAGATTCGGAAATTAAGTGTTTTGAACGAAACAGTGTATAACGTAACGTGTACTGTGAATTTTTACGTCGAAACAGAACAACCATGCAAGTGCCAAACCCCTGCCTCTTATACTGGATTTTGGTCCCTCCCGTGTGTCGCACAGGCTGCCAGGGATCATGGCGCGACACGCGGGGCACACCTATTTTGGCTAGGGTGGCCTCGTGTCCCACATAGCCCTGGTGAGTCAACAGAAAACGAAAATTCGTGATTTACGTTGATTTTATGGATAATTATCAATTAGGGGATACCCTCCTCGAGTTTTAGGGGGTCCTGATCCTAGTTTTGATTGTCTTTAAAATTATGGTCACGCCCTACTACTTGGGAGTCTCAATTAGGGTTTCCTAATGTGCATTATTAAAATCAGAAATAATTGTTTTGATAAGAGTTGTCACAGCTTTGGTCAACTTAGTCCCCCATTTTTACGACGAAGGACTTTCGCTACATATTTGACCAAATTGTTAGTTCTACTATAATCATATTTATACGTACCTGGCCCGGGTCAACATATAGACCCATTTTATACCTCGCTTTAATTTGCCGATATTCTATGGCGACACAATTTCCAAATTGCTATTCGCTCCTGTGTACATATGACTTGACAACCAAACATTTGTCGATTTTGTCAAATGGTGTTTTCACTACCATTTGACCCGTTTAGTCTAAATGACCAAACATTATTATTCATAAAAACTTGGTATTTAATTTCCAATTTATGCATCCGACTTTTTTTTGGAAATTACCTCAAGATCCTTTTTCATAAATTCTTCTCTTACATATTTAACCCATTTTAGCCTATGCCATGGGTATCCTTTTTAACCCCAATTTACATTAGTCGACACTTGACTAATTTCCATTTTTTTAAACCCATTTTCTCATTATTAGTTACACTATAAGGTAAACTTAACGAAAACTCATAAATTCTTAGTCATTATGTGACTAAATTACCGTTTCGCCCCTTTTACCACAAACCATGGCTTTTATCATTTATATTTGTTCCGACCCGTATCAATCGCGTCGGAACCCACATTTCGGATATTACATTTGTCATATTTGTAGCTTATAAATTTAAATACGTATCCTATAAAAGGGTGTAAGCTTTACTTACCTTGCATCCGATTTTACTCTTTTTCCGCGTATTCGATCCGTTTGACCCGCTTCCTTTCCAAGCTTCCACCTATCTTGTCAAGCGTCAAACTATCATATAATTTCCACAAGGTGGTTAGATTGGTCATTCAAGATCATGACCTTCACACCTTATGAATCTTTTTACTACTTTTCTTATTGAACTCTATCATAGGTCGGTTTGACTTTTTAAAAGTCAAATCACCAATTGACATCTATAAATGCACTAACAAGTTCACAAGACTCGATTAGGCACATTATCAACACTTAATGAACATCATATTTTGAGTTACCATATTAGCTAACATGTCATATATTTCATACCTCAAGTAATAATAAATCAACATGTAATTTCAGTTATTAAAAGCATATACACACTTTGACCATCATGATCATGGGTTTAACTCTTGTGTCAAGACCCATTTCTAATCACTTATGAACTCTTAACAACATCCCTAATTTGTTCAAGTAGTTCATTCATACGAGTTAGTATGATGTTTATAAACACCCATACAACATCAATTGCATCAAATCATCAAAACCCATTTAGCTCATACTTGATTAGTTAACTAATCACTAGTTTATGGCACAATTTTACAAGTTTGCATCTAGGGTTTGTTCCTAGACTTATACTCACATCAATATCACTATAACATTCAACATTCATACGAGAATTTCGTTTATGCATGTTTATCCCAAATTTAAAATATCACCAAACATTAAATTTCAACATACCTTGTGATTCTCTAAGCTTGGTGATCACGATTTTATTAAAAGCCCCAATTTTCTAGCTCGGTTTCCCTTCGATTTGCTGAATGTTCATTAGTTTAGGGTTTCAAAGAGAAACCCTCTTTTGTTCTCCTGTACGTTCGACCAAAACACACATATGTGTGTGTGTGTTTTTGTTTTTTTTTTGTTAATTTTATTCCTTAACTTGTATCCTTTTTCCTTTTTGGTCCCTTTAGTTCCAATTTTATAAAAAGGGGTACCAATTCATGCTTCTTTATTGTTTTAAACAATTAACTAACTAGGTTAATCATTCCCAGATACTTGATGGGTTCGAGGTAGTCATAACCCGTTTCGTTTTAAGTCCCGTTAACTCGGTCTCTTTTGAACTTTGTTCCTACAAAAGCTTTTATTCTCTTTTATCTAATATTAGGTTTATTTATTTAAATCCTAATATTTACCGGGTTAATTTTTACCACTAACGGTATTTTACCCGTTCATTAATATTCACGTGGTTTGACTATCAAACCTGTTTTCGGGGTGTTACAACAGCTCAACCCCGTATTCGTAGTGTATTTTTATTTATTTTTGGTTTTATACAAAGGATGCCCCTAAAGATTACAAGGATATCCCAAACCAACAAATCGAGTACTTGATATTACTATAATAATTAAAATCCCCAAATTTTTATAAGCCCAAACATTTTACAACCCAAAACTTGTAGAATAATTAAGCCCGAATGATTAGATAAACCCAAATTAATAATAATATAATTTGAAGAAAGCCCAACTAGTAAATAAAAACTATTAGCCCAAGACCCAAAACAACAAAATACACCTTTTGACTATGGGCGGTAATTTGGAAACCAAACGTGGAACAAAATACAGCTTCTGAAATCCACATCGTCCTTGCTGCTTGAACTCTAAAGTGCTGGTTGTTGTCTGATGAGTGTTGAAACCCTGAAAGCGTCCCTGCTAGGCCTGATGATCGTTGGAATTGTCCCTGTTGTTCGCTGATTTGGAATTCATGTTCCTTTTGATCGCTGGAACCGTCCCTGCGCAGCCTGAAGTCGTTCATGCTGATCGTTGGCCGGCGTTTGTCACACCCCAACCGATGGCGGAAACATCGGAGTGAGACGAAAACCAGATTGCTCATTACGCATAACACTAACAAGTGACAGATATTTAAGAATAACTTTTATTTCATTGAATAAAAGAATCAATTACATTGTTTGAAATACAATACAACAAGTCGAAACAAATAAAGTACAATGCAACAAGTATTAAAGTTTAAATGCGTTTCTAGGCATCCTACTTAGTTTCGTGCATCATCAACATCATCTTAAATCTGCAAAATGTTTTAAAGGCATAGTTTATTACAAAAGTATTGGCGAGTATACAAGTTTGGTGTACTAGCATATAAGTATAAAAATGATAATGAACAATCCACATGGCAAACCTAGTTAACAAGATGAACGTATAAGCTGGCATGCAATTTACAAGTCAACCCTCAGATTACCGCAAGTATAAAGAATGAATAAACTTAACATGACCTCTCTGTAACAACCCGACTTTCGGTTGTTCCTATTTTATCGTTGTTTCATTTGTGAACGCTTGTACTCTGAGATTCGATGATTTTCAATGGGTTAACTATCTTTTTAAACGCATTTTATCCCACTTATTAAACGCTATTTACTTAAACACTCATCGCAACGCAAACTCAAAACGTGGATTTATTTATGTATTATATGTGTGCTTAAATGTTAAATGTGTTATATGTGCTTGTTAATCGCTTGAAACACTCAAACGCTCACTCGCATACCTCGATTCATCGCGCTAAAATGCAACGCTACCCAACACTTAATACCTCGCTAAAATACTTAAAGTACTCAAACTAACTAACGTAACTAAACGCGCCAAACGAGCATCCTATACGCGAAACGGAAACCAAACACGCGAAACAGGCGACTTCGTACGAAGGCAGAGGCTTCGTACGAAGGCACCTGGCTTCGTACGAAGCCAACCTGCGCTACACCTCTCTCTCTCTATAAATACCAAGCTCACTTCTCTCATTCTAATTTGCTGCCATTCTCTCAAAAACGCTCCCAACCGGCTCTCTCCCTATATTCTAAGTTAGATCTGTTATTTTTTTACATATTTCACAACGATTTCCATTACGATTTTCCACGAGTTTATCTCCGTTTTCATCCAAACTTCTCTATTTTCATCTAAACTTCATCTTTTCAACTAAAACTTCTTTTTTTATGAAAACCTTCATCTTTTTCATCAAAACTTCTTATTTTACAACGGATTTACACCTAAACGAGTGTATTGAGCTAAGCTCTGGCTTCCCAATATGTAGATATGAATATCTCGCACTAACCAAGTGTTTAATCCAAAGAAAAACAATTTTAAACTCGATTTTTACACTAAAACGGACCAAAACCAACATATATTTCGTTCACTGGACAGTGGGACGAAGTGGTGTCGAAACCGTCTTGAAGAGGACTCGAAAATACATCCGATTCAGGCGAAAACACAGATCCGAACGCTCGAAGACGCTGAAACAGCCACTTGTGCGAAGCCAGACTAGCTTGTACGAAGCCCGGACTGCCTTTGTATGAAGGCACCAGCTTCGCACATACCAGCCCAGTTTTCCGTATGTGACTCAGCGCTCAAAAGATCTCTCCGGCTCTAAGTTTAATCAGTAGCTTAAGGCTGGAGGGATGAACACTCGATTTCCTGAAGACAGACGCGAAGAATACTCAGTTTTGGACACGGAAGCAACACTTGTACGAAGCCTCCCTTCGTACGAAGGCATGCCTTTGTACGAAGACACTAGCTTCGTACGAAGCCTCTGTATCCCACTCGACACTCCGATTTCAACCGTTTCAGCACTTTGGAAGACTTATGCACTTCTGTCCCCATACGCAGGCTGATCCGGCGCTCTCTCCACTCCATCCTGACCGTGTTTACAGTTAAACACGCACTGTGAGTATACTCGAACTCTTTTTCGATTGACTCACTTTTGGGTGTTTCATACGTTCTCTATCAAAACACAACACACACAACGCTTAAACTCTTTTATAAACACTGACCGCTCTCGCATGTTATACGTGACTAGTTGTATGCTTATTTGTGATGTTTACACAGTGATAACTTGCCTTACCACCCTTAGCAACGATAGTACTATAGTTTGGACTCAGCACCTGTTTATTCATGGGTTGTTAAGGTTATCTTACTTTACGTGCCTGCTTCGGTGAACACGTATCGCGCATACTCTACTCGCAGTCATGTTGGTTAGCTTGTATCATTGTCGATAGCGTACTTGATTCGCCCTTTATGTGTTACATGCTGGTTATGCATAAACGCTTTATTACAATATTTGCAAACTTGTGTACTCACCTTTACATTATTGTATTGACCTTTATTTTAACGTATGTGACAGGTTGATGGATTTACTGCTGGAACTGGTTTAGGAAGTCTAGAAACCCGCCGAAACTAAGTTGCGAGTTTTGAATGTTTTGTTTTGTTGCTTGAGAAACTATTGAATTTTGTTTCGATTTTGTGAGAATGTTTTGTTTGATAGTATGGGATATTGAACCTTAATAAATATTGTCACAATTAGTCGCTATGGATTCTCTCGAGCGACCTATTTGCATTATGCCACATCCCGATGATTCCGCCATCGGTTGGGGTGTGACAGGTTGGTATTAGAGCCATAACTATAGGGAATTAGGTCGAATCATGCAAACATGCCTAGTCTATAGTCTAAGTACCAAAACAGACCATTCTGTACGAACCTACTTGATTCAACCAAAACCAAATAGCCAAACCTCCACTTTTACCTTTGTTCCCAGACCAACATATGTTAGAACCTGACCAAGAAGATCCATTTCCTGATGTAGACCCTTGTGAGATTCCCAGGATTCCCCCACCAAACCCCATAGCCCAATACACTGACCTTAACCCTTTAGACCCCTTTTGGAGTAGCGAATGGTGGACACAGAGTGTAACAAGAAACCCATACTCTTACGCTCAACCTATCCCTCGACACCTTGATCCTGTACCAACACCTATGCTACCTATGAGCCAGGAAAATTTGGAGGAACTTCGCTCATTAGGTGATGAATTAGTAGAAGAAGGAGATATAAAACGAATAATAGGAGAAAAACTTATGTGGAAGCAGGTCGTGTGTGACATACATGATTGGATCTATAATTAGATATATGTGTAATTTTGTACTATATATATATATATATATATATATAAGTACAGATGCATAGTATCTTTAATTTTCAGTTGTAACTTGTAATAGATGCATATATATATATATGAAAAAGAGTAAATGTCGCAATGATCGACATTTTTGACCAACTTGTTCGTGTGATTGTGTATAAATAATTGTATTAAATTCTATTCTGTGATAATTAATACCTGATAAATGTCTACAATTCAGATGGACAACGAAGTAAATCAAGAAAACCAGAATCATGAGAATAACGGAAACCAAATAGATAACAGTGCCATTCAACATATAGTGGCACAAGGAATTATAGATGCCATGCCTTATATTATCAAGACTGTTAAAGAAGCAGATAAATATGCAAATGGCAGTAAACGTCAACACACTGAACCAAGTCACAGTGTGAATAATGACAATGGACCTATTATCCAAGCTCCAATTCCTAAAAGAAGAAGAACCGCTCCATACGGTTGTTCTTTTAAAGAATTCTTGGCCTGTAAACCAATAGAATTCTCAGGCAATGAAAGAGCCATTGCAACCTTACGTTGGATAGAAAAGACGGAATCAGTCATAAAATAAGTAAATGCGCAGACGAAGATAAGATTATGTTTGCTTCTAATCTTTTCAAAATTGTAGCCTTAGAATGGTGGAATACTATTCTCCATTCTAGACGAAGTGACAAAGTTTATAATATGGAATGGATCAACTTTAAGGAAATGGTTGAAAGAAAATTCTGTCCTCCTAATGAGAAGGAACAAATAGCCAATAAGTTCCTAAATCTCAGAATAACTGGAATAGACTGCAAAGGTTACACTACCATATTCTTCGAATATGCTAGGATAGTACCATCCTTAGCCTCACCCGAACCAGTATTAATCTCCCGTTATATTTGGGGATTAATTAGTGATATTAGACATGTAGTCAAGGCAGCTAGACCGCAAACCTTAGAAGAAGCAGTAGAATTAGCCAATACCTTGACTAGCGAACTGGTACGCACACAAGAAGAAAACCAGAGGAAGAACCTAGCTCAAAAGATTACACAGGAATTTCGTTCTAGTAATTCCTACCATGGGAAGGGAATAGGTTCTTCTGTACCCTACTATAAGAATTGCAAAAGAAAGCATTCTGGAAAATGCTCTACATATTGCAACTTTTGCAAAATTTCTGGACACAAGGAAGAAGACTGTAGGAAGAAACCCAGTAATGTGATATGCTTTAATTGTGGAGAAAATGGACACATTAGACCAAACTGTCCGAAACTAGCTCTAGCTATGCCCAACAAGACTAAGACAACAGAAGCACCTAAGAAGAATGTCAGGGTCTTTGTTCTGAGCGCTGAGGAAGCCAAGATGATTCCGGATGTGATCGCTGGTACGTTTTTAGTTAATGACATATTTGCCAAGGTATTGTTTGACTCTGGTGCAAACCAAAGTTTTATCAATACTCTTTCTACCAATTTCTTGACCCACCCCTAGTCAAACTTCAACAAGACTGTCTGGTAGAAACGGCCAATGGAGAATCTGTTAAGATAAGTGAAATCTTGCAGGGAGCAAGAATAGAAATCCTAAACCATCGTTTCTTTGCTAACCTTTACCCAATGAATCTAGCTGGTGTCGATGTTGTATTAGGAATGGATTGGCTGGTAGCCAATCGTGCTAGTATTTTATGTGATCAAAAGTTAGTGCAAGTAAGTACCCCAAGTGGTGAAAAGATCACAATTAAAGGAGATAAGCCAACTAGATCGACGAAATTCATCTCTGTGATGAAAGCTTCAAGTTATGAAAGGAAAGGAGGAATAGTATATATGATTTCTGTAATCATTAATACTAGAGGAAAAGAATTAAAAGATATTCCTGTAATATCTAAATTCGCAGATGTTTTTCCAGAAGAATTACCTGGACTACCGCCTGATAGAGAGGTTGAATTTAGAATTCACCTAATACCAGGGACGTCGCCGATTGCCAAAGCACCATATCGATTAGCACCAACAGAAATGCAGGAACTGAAGAAGCAATTGGACGGACTTCTCAACAAAGGTTTTATACAACCAAGTTCATCCCCATGGGGAGCACCGGTGTTGTTCGTTAAGAAGAAAGATGGATCGATGCGTATGTGCATTGACTATCGAGAATTGAACAAAGTCACGATTAAGAATCGGTACCAACTACCGAGAATCGATGATCTGTTCGATCAACTTCAAGGAACTCGATTCTTTTCTAAGATCGATTTACGCTCTGGATATCATCAACTGAAAGTACATGAAGAGAATATTCCTAAAACTGCTTTTAGAACGAGATACGGTCGTTATGAATTTACTGTCATGCCATTTGGTTTAACCAATGCCCCAGCCGCATTTATGGACATGATGAACAGGATATGTAAACCATACCTGGATAAATTCATAATTGTCTTTATAGATGATATTCTAATTTACTCTAAGAGTAAAGAGGACCATGCAGCCCATCTGCATACGCTCCTCACATTGTTGAGAAAAGAGAAGCTTTATGCTAAATTCTCAAAATGTGAATTTTGGTTACAAGAAGTACAATTCCTAGGACATCTGGTTAATCATGAAGGAATTCATGTGGATCCCACAATGATCGAGGCAATTACTAAATGGAAAATCCCTGAATCACCAACAGAAGGACGAAGTTTTCTTGGACTGGCAGGATATTATAGACGGTTTATCCCCGATTTCTCTAGAATAGCCATTACATTAACTAAACTGACCTGCAAATCAATTAAGTTTGAATGGGGACCAAAACAGGAGGAAGCTTTTAAGATCCTTAAGCAGAGATTAACCAACGCACCCATACTTGCATTACCAGAAGGAACTGAAGACTTTATAGTCTATTGTGATGCATCTAACTTAGGATATGGATGTGTGTTAATGCAACGTCAAAAGGATAGCCTATGCCTCTAGACAACTTAAGAAACATGAAGAGAATTACACAACCCATGACCTAGAATTAGGAGCCATAGTTTTTGCCCTTAAGATTTGGAGACACTATTTATATGGAAATAAATTTGTTGTCTTCACCGATCATAAAAGTTTAAGGTATATTTTCGGGCAAAAGGAATTAAATATGAGACAGAGACGCTGGATGGAAGTTCTTAGTGATTATGGTTGTGATATCCAGTATCATGCTGGAAAAGCCAATGTAGTAGCTGATGCTTTAAGTCGAAAGTATCATGAAAAACCAAAGCGAGTACGTTCTCTCAGATTAAATCTACAAGTAGATTTAAATGAACAGATTAGAAAAGTACAGGAGTCAGCAATCAAGGACGATGCAGAAAAATTGAAAGGAATGATTAAGGAATTAGAACAAGGAATAGATGGAATTTGGAAGTTCCATAAGAAAAGAATGTGGATACCTAAACAAGGAAACCTACGCCATAGAATTCTAGAAGAAGCTCATAAATCTAAGTATACGATACATCCTGGAAGTGATAAGATGTATCAAAATCTAAGAAGGAATTTCTGGTGGATAGGAATGAAAAAGGATATAGCTAACTATGTTGCTAAATGTCTAACTTGTTCTCAAGCTAAAGCTGAGCATCAAAAACCCTCAGGATTATTGCAACAGTTAGAAATGCCCATATGGAAATGGGAATTGATAACAATGGATTTTGTTACTAAATTACCCAAGACAGGAAAAGGAAATGATACAATCTGGGTAATTGTAGACAGATTAACTAAATCTGCTCATTTCTTACCCATGAAAGAAACTTTCAGTATGGAACAGTTAGCCAAGCTATATGTAAATTAAGTAGTTTCATTACATGGAATTCCTTTATCTATCGTATCCGATAGAGATAGCCGTTTTACTTCTCATTTTTGGACAAGTTTCCAAAAAGCAATGGGAACCAAGTTGAATCTAAGCACAACTTATCATCCACAAACGGACGGACCAAGTGAAAGGACAATCCATGTAACGCCCGGCTCTTTTATACTTTCCATTTATAGAAAGTTTTGTTCGTATTTCTATTTTTGGAAATCTTGTATTCTTGTAATCGACTTTTCGTGGTAATTGTTGTAAAATCTAATACTTGGATCATAAATAAAATTCGTATTTCTTTTCACATTCTACATATTCATACATACTCATACGATCGAATTCATTGTACATCGAATCCTTATTCGTAATTCATACGCATACGGTACTTATTTGTGATACATGTCCATGCTTGTCCTTAAATGGTTGATACTTAAAAACCCCCCAATAATATGCGTATTTACACAACGATTAATCATCTAATATGTGACATATACTTGTCACTTACAAACATATTACATACTTATACATCACACTTTTTACCTAGTTAAATCATGTTTATTTCATATTATACCTTGTTACAAGTTAGGGGAAACATTGTTGCATATTATTACACAACTTAATTAACAAAATTACTCATTATAATGTTAAAAAAAATAAATAAATAAAGAAATGTGGCAGCCCCAAATCAACAAAATTCAGCCCCATATGGTTGGGTTTTGTGGGCTTGTTTAAAGGTTTAACCCATTCTAAACACTTCCAAAGCCCAACCCATTGAAACCCTAATCCCTTCCCTATATAATAAACACTTCACCACTCCTTATTCCACTTTTTCAAGCCTCCAAACACTTCAAAAACATCTCAAAACCGTAGCTGAGTTTCCACTTTCGGCCAGATTCAGCAAGCTTCACAAAAGTGAGCATAACTCACTCATTTCTTGTCCGTTTTAGCCCATTCTTTTTCCTATGTGCTTGGATTTTCCTTAGCTTCGATTCCATGGGTTTTTCACAGTAAATAAGTCCCTGGAACTCCGGCAAAAAGGCTCCAAAGTCCACTGATTGTTTTTGTTTTCATGAAATCTTTGTTAAACTTAACCAAACTTGAGTTTTCTCATCTCAAACCTATGTCCTAATGCTTACAACCTCTCTTATGGTTGGTTAAGCTTAAAAACAAGGTTGAGACACTATAAATCAGAGGTTAAAACCTCAAATACTTTCTGTTTTGTTTAGGGTATTTCACCCACAAGTCATGTTCAAGCTTAGTTCTTGATGAGAAGTGATTATGGAACAACTTGGGTTGTTCCAACATAAGATCCTCACATGATTTGATGATTTCTCTTAGTTTAGATTAGTTACATACTTGTGTTAATCCTAGTTCTTGACCCTCCTTGGTTGTCTTTACATCAAGTGAAGTGGTGAACATTCAAGGGGTCCCTAAATGGAAGCATGTTCTTCCTACCCCATACATGACATCCATGATAACTCGAGGTGCCTAAATGAGGATTCTAATCTTCTACCTCCTACATGAATTATTGGACTTAATAATATGTAATACTTAACCTAAATATGTATACACACTTATTCGAACCTTTAATGTTAAACTTGTGTTTATATGTTAAAGTAGTAGGATACCATCTAAGACTTAAAACTCCAAGTATGATTCTAATGGGCACATTACCCATGAAATACAATATAACCCTAGTGGTTACATAGTGTCATATAAGAGTATAAGTCAAAGATGATTATTTTTAATATCCTACTTTATGTTATGTTAAACTCCAAATTTATAATCTTCCGTTGTACGCCAAACTCACACACCTACGTTTCCTCGTGTAGAAGGACTATGTGCTCCAAATTAATCCATCCACCAACTCACTCGCGGGATTTCAAGTAGGAAAGCTTGCAACCACCGTGAGTATACTCGATCCCTTTTCCCCCTTTTTATTTTGGGATGCAACATGTACATTATGTAAACAATCTTTGAAACTAGAAACTAAACATACTCAATCCTTGTACAAACATGAAACTAATGTGCTTTACTTATGATTCTTGTATGCTCTATTTGAACGATTTGGAACGTATATGCTCATTAACTTTGCTAGCCCACCTTAACAATTATAGCGCTATAGGATTTACGCACCGCCCATTAAACTTGGGGTATTGTTAAGTTAAACATTTACCATCCCGCTATCAATTGGGATTAGGCTATTTTATGCGTTGGATTCTTGGGTTTGATCATAGTGTACGCCAAAATTGCATACTAGTAATTCACATATTATGAACCATGTTGGATTTGAGTTTTTATTCTATTATGCTATGTAAACAAACTTGTATACTCGCTCATTGCCTTTGCATTGAAACTCTATTTTAATACATGTTGCAGGTTGATTAATGAAGTATGGATGATTGATGAAACAAGTGTAGGGTGGACTAGATACACACCTTTAATCTATTTATCTTTTGTTGATTTGAATTTGAACAATGTTGTTATTTCCATTTTTAAATGTTGTATGACAATTTAGTTCTTGCAATGAAATTCGAGTTTAATTAAATATTGTCACATAGTGTTATGATGTTTTGAGCAATTTGTTCGTCTCATCCCGATGTTTCCGCCATCGGTTGGGGTGTGACAGATTGGTATCAGAGCCATAACTATAGGGAATTAGGAAAATTGCCATGCTTTTGCCCTAATCTATAGTTTTAGGAATTTTGCCTCTTATGTGTCGTTTAAAACTTTTGTACTCTACCATGCATGCTTCCTAGCTATACTTCTTATTGATTAAATTTACATGCCTTTCCTAAGGTTAACATGAATACACTTATGTTTATTTGTATACTCTTGTAACACAAACGAGACAACTTTACCAAAATAGGCGTGAAACCCACAATTTGGTAAACGACTCTCATTCTACCTTAAACTATTTTGCACGAAATTTCACCATTAAGCTAGGAGTGAAATCCACAACTTAATGGTAATTTCCATTTCAACTCTAGTGGACCCTTGTCAAAGTGTCGAAATTTTATTTTGACCCGACAAGTACCAACCACATTTAGGGTACGAAATCGTCAAGCTAGGGGTGAAACCCGCATCTTGTCGATTAAGTCCCATTCCTCGGTTTTCAATCTCGCCAAAGTCCCGATTGTTTCAATCAATTAGAGATGTGTAGTAACCGGAAGGGTAAGATACCGTTAATCGCTTCTCGACGAGAGTATCTTACCTATAGGCCAAAGCACGTTTTCTCTAATTCGAAAGGACTTTCGACCCACTTTGGAATAGTTGACGTTTCTCTACCCGAAACAATCCTATGTTTTATTGAGCCTCTCTTTTATGTATCTCAATTTATATGTGATTTTATACTTGAACGTTCGTTCATTTCAAAATTTCGTTTTAATCATTTCGCACGTTATCGCAATCACAAACAATAATACTCCCTCGTGAACAAACTAAATTTACGATGCTTTCACTTATTCATGCTATACTATGTGGAACTCATGACTATGCTATGTGAAACTTCTAAACTCTTTATGCGATGTGAACCAATTTGAATCTTTTATGCTATGTGACACTTTATGCTATGAGAATCATTTTATGCAAACGATTTTTCGTAAACAAACGTTATGATCAAGTCTCACCTATTCGTTCTTTTGAATCTTAGATGTCTTCTCGTCACTCCAACTCGTCTAAGAAGTCAAAGTCCCGTGCTACGAAGAAGATGATGGCTTTCATGGCCGATCAATTTGCGCGCGTCGTTCCAAAGGTCATTTCCGAAATTCGAGCTTCTGAAACTCCGAACTCTTCCGTAGACTCTAAGGTCGAAACACGCAAGCCCGCTTCGTTCAACTTCAAGCACTTTTCATCGTGCAATCCCAAACCATTCACTGGCAATGATGGGGTGACCGCCATGCTCGAGTGGTTCGATAGCATAGAGGTCACGTTCATCAACAGCGATTGCCCTAATGAGCTCAAAACGCGTAGTGCGACTGGGGTATTCCAAGCCCGAGCTCTCGAGTGGTGGACGAACGAGAGGAACATTCGTTCGAATGAACTGGCATATGCTTTAACCTGGGAAGAAGTTAAGGCCGTAATGATGGACGAGTTTTGCCCTCCGCATGAACTACATTAGCTTTACCTGGATGGTATTTGATTTCTTAGTCGTAGTCGTTTAACAGTTCCACCCAACGACGTTGACGCATGTTCAGTTCCTTTTGGTCGAAGATATGTTGAAGGCTCTTGTGGTCAGTGAAAACCACACACTTAGTACCATAAAGGTAGTGTCGCCAAATCTTCAACGCAAAAACAACTGCGCCAAGTTCAAGGTCATGGGTAGTATAGTTTTTCTCGTGTATTTTGAGTTGGCGAGAGGCATAAGCGATGACCTTGCCTCGTTGCATGAGAACGCAACCAAGACCACGGTTTGAGGCATCGCAATACACCACGAAATCATCATTCCCATCAGGGAGAGCGAGAATAGGAGCGTTGCAAAGCAAGTCCTTGAGAGTCTGAAAAGATTCCTCTTGCTCAGGACCCCAAGCAAAAGGTTTCTCTTTTTGAGTCAGCGAAGTGAGAGGAACGGAGATTTTTGAAAAGTTCGAGATGAATCGGCGGTAATAACCTGCCAATCCCAAGAAAGAACGAATTTCAGAAGGAGATTTAGGCGCGGTCCAATTCTTCACTGCTTCAATTTTGGAGGGATCAACATGGATTCCTTTTTCACTAACAACGTGTCCAAGGAATTGGACTTCTTTGATCCAGAACTCGCATTTGGAAAACTTAGCGTATAAGCGTTCAACACGTAAAAGCTCCAGTATAAGACGAAGATGACGTTCATGATCGGCTCGAGATTTAGAATAAATGAGGATATCATCAATGAAGACAATCACGAAACGATCCAAATAAGGCTTACAAACACGATTCATGAGATCCATGAACACAACAGGTGCGTTGGTCAAGCCAAAAGGCATAACCACGAACTCGTAGTGTCCATAGCGAGTGCGAAAAGCGGTTTTGGGAATGTCCTCTTCGAGAACACGAAGTTGGTGATATCCAGAATGAAGATCGATTTTGGAGAAACAAGTAGCGCCTTGAAGTTGATCAAAGAGATCGTCGATACGCGGAAGAGGGTAACGATTCTTGACAGTGAGTTTGTTGAGCTCGCGATAATCGATACACATACGGAAAGAGCCATCTTTCTTTTTGACGAAGAGTACAGGAGCACCCCAAGGTGAGGTACTTGGACGAATGAAACCCTTATCGAGGAGTTCTTGAAGTTGCGTAGATAATTCTTGCATCTCAGAAGGTGCAAGACGATAAGGAGCTTTAGCAACAGGAGTCGCACCAGGTACGAGATCAATACGAAAGTCAACAGATCGAGGTGGAGGAGGACCAGGTAAATCTTCAGGAAAGACGTCAGGGAAGTCGCGCACCACTGGAACATCACTTAAACTCTTTCCCTTGCCCTTTTCTTCCACAACGTGGGCTAAAAAGGCAAAGTACTGTTTGCGTAAGTACTTGTTCACTTGTGTGCAGGACATCAACTTCAGTCCCTTTGAAGGTCGGTCTCCATAGACGTGCAAAACATCACTAGATGGAAGGGGTAAACGAACGTATTTCTCGTGACAAGCGATTTCAGCATGGTTCTTTTGAAGCCAATCCATGCCTATGATGACGTCGAAACTACCCAGTTGCATAGGTATGAGATCAATAGGGAAGACGTGTTCGTTAAGAGTAAGACGACAATCACGAAGAACGGAATCGACCGAGATGGACTTGCCATTGGCGACTTCAACGGAAAACGACTTAGGTAGTTTAGAGCGCGTGCAATTTAACAATGATTCGAATTCTAAGGACACAAAGCTTTTGTCCGCACCAGTATCAAATAGTATCGAAGCATAAAGATGGTTAACAAGGAACGTACCGTTAACGACATTATTGTCGTTGCGCGCTTGGTTCGCGTTCAGATTGAAACAGCGTCCACGAGGAGGTTGTAGTTGCTCTTGATTCCATAGTGGGCATTGAGGACGAAGATGATTGGCGTCTCCACATTTGAAACAAGCTCTAGCGGGTCTTGCGTTTTGAGGAGCAGGTGGAGCCTGTTGTGCTTGCTGAGCTTATGGGGCTTGTTGCGCTTGCTGAGCTGGTGGGGCCTGTTGTTGTTGATTGAAGCGACAAAAGTTGGAGGTATGTCCATAACGGTTGCAATTGTCACAACGACGGCACCTAGCATTTGCGGGATGATGGAAGTTACAAGTGGCACACTTGGGGTGAATCCCAGTGTACGACTTTTGGGTGTTATCAGGAGCAACAGGGTTTGGGTTAACGGGTGGCACAATCGCGCGAGTGATCGAGTATACTCACGGTGGTTGCAAGCTTTCCTACTTGAAATCCCGCGAGTGAGTTGGTGGATGGATTAATTTGGAGCACCTAGTCCTTCTACACGAGGAAACGTAGGTGTGTGAGTTTGGCGTACAACGGAAGATTATAAATTTGGAGTTTAACATAACATAAAGTAGGATATTAAAAATAATCATCTTTGACTTATACTCTTATATGACACTATGTAACCACTAGGGTTATATTGTATTTCATGGGTAATGTGCCCATTAGAATCATACTTGGAGTTTTAAGTCTTAGATGGTATCCTACTACTTTAACATATAAACACAAGTTTAACATTAAAGGTTCGAATAAGTGTGTATACATATTTAGGTTAAGTATTACATATTATTAAGTCCAATAATTCATGTAGGAGGTAGAAGATTAGAATCCTCATTTAGGCACCTCGAGTTATCATGGATGTCATGTATGGGGTAGGAAGAACATGCTTCCATTTAGGGACCCCTTGAATGTTCACCACTTCACTTGATGTAAAGACAACCAAGGAGGGTCAAGAACTAGGATTAACACAAGTATGTAACTAATCTAAACTAAGAGAAATCATCAAATCATGTGAGGATCTTATGTTGGAACAACCCAAGTTGTTCCATAATCACTTCTCATCAAGAACTAAGCTTGAACATGACTTGTGGGTGAAATACCCTAAACAAAACAGAAAGTATTTGAGGTTTTAACCTCTGATTTATAGTGTCTCAACCTTGTTTTTAAGCTTAACCAACCATAAGAGAGGTTGTAAGCATTAGGACATAGGTTTGAGATGAGAAAACTCAAGTTTGGTTAAGTTTAACAAAGATTTCATGAAAACAAAAACAATCAATGGACTTTGGAGCCTTTTTGCCGGAGTTCCAGGGACTTATTTACTGTGAAAAACCCATGGAATCGAAGCTAAGGAAAATCCAAGCACATAGGAAAAAGAATGGGCTAAAACGGACAAGAAATGAGTGAGTTATGCTCACTTTTGTGAAGCTTGCTGAATCTGGCCGAAAGTGGAAACTCAGCTACGGTTTTGAGATGTTTTTGAAGTGTTTGGAGGCTTGAAAAAGTGGAATAAGGAGTGGGGAAGTGTTTATTATATAGGGAAGGGATTAGGGTTTCAATGGGTTGGGCTTTGGAAGTGTTTAGAATGGGTTAAACCTTTAAACAAGCCCACAAAACCCAACCATATGGGGCTGAATTTTGTTGATTTGGGGCTGCCACATTTCTTTATTTATTTATTTTTTTTAACATTATAATGAGTAATTTTGTTAATTAAGTTGTGTAATAATATGCAACAATGTTTCCCCTAACTTGTAACAAGGTATAATATGAAATAAACATGATTTAACTAGGTAAAAAGTGTGATGTATAAGTATGTAATATGTTTGTAAGTGACAAGTATATGTCACATATTAGATGATTAATCGTTGTGTAAATACGCATATTATTGGGGGGTTTTTAAGTATCAACCATTTAAGGACAAGCATGGACATGTATCACAAATAAGTACCGTATGCGTATGAATTACGAATAAGGATTCGATGTACAATGAATTCGATCGTATGAGTATGTATGAATATGTAGAATGTGAAAAGAAATACGAATTTTATTTATGATCCAAGTATTAGATTTTACAACAATTACCACGAAAAGTCGATTACAAGAATACAAGATTTCAAAAAATAGAAATACGAACAAAACTTTCTATAAATGGAAAGTACAAAAGAGCCGGGCGTTACAATCTAAACTATGGAAGATATGCTTATAGCTTGTGTAATTGATTTCAGAGGAAATTGGGACGATCATTTACCATTAATAGAATTTTCATACAATAATAGCTATCATACTAGCATCCTTTCCATCAAAAGAGTTATGCTGACAACAGACAAAAACCATTGGAATTTCAAGTAGGAGATAAAGTATTGTTAAAAGTTTCTCCATGGAAAGGAGTGGTCAGATTCGTTAAGAGAGGGAAGCTAAGCCCTAGATATGTTGGACCTTTTGAGATTATTAGAAGAATAGGACCTGTAGCTTATCAGCTACGACTGCCAGAGGAAATGGCAGGAATACATGATGTATTTCATGTGTGTAATCTCAAAAAGTGTTTAGCAGACGAATCTCTAGTGATGCCTCTTAAGGACGTAGAGGTAAATGAGAAACTCAAGTTTATCTAGAAACCCGTTCAGATTGAGGATAGAAAGATCAAGAATCTCAAACACAAGAGATTAGTTCTGGTCAAAGTGAAATGGGATTCCAAAAGAGGACTAGAGTACACTTAGGAACTCGAATCAGAAATGCAAAGGAGATACCCACACCTGTTCCAGTAGATCTCGAGGACGAGATCCAAAACAAGGTGGGGAGGATATAACAACCCTCCTAAAAATATTTTGGACACCCGAAATGTCCTAAAATATACCCTGTACGTGAGAACCGGACCCGGAATAACCCCATACTTGTAAAAATCAACAAAAACCAAGTTTGACAGTCTCTTGCGGGCCGCGACGGAGACTTATTGGTCTGTCGCGGGGCGCGACTGCCTGGTTCTTATCCGGACACATTGCGTGCCACGTGGCAGACACGTGGCAAGGCTACATGCTGACTAGCCAAGGCTATCGCCGCCTTTATGGCGCTCGCGGGCCGCGAATGCCCAAGTTAAATCTCTCGCGGGGCGCGAGAGAGTGGCCGTCAAGCCTATATATGGGGGGCTTCGGCTCATTTGTCAATCGTTCAGTTTTCTTTTCTCTCTCGAATTCTCTGATAGTAGAATTTATGCTCAAGTATAATACCCACTATTTAGCGAAGCTTTGCCTCGTTGTAAGTACTATAACCCTGCTATTTCCCTACACGATTGATTTAGAATTCCGTAATCCATGTCGGCTCTGCCCGACTCAGTCATTGGAATTCTGTCTCGTGTGTACACCCGATTGATTTACCATTGGACAAAGAGTTAGCCAATGAGTAATATGACCCACAAGTCGGGTTGACAGTACTGATTGGGTAATTGATTAGATCAAGCAAATGTAATTGTGGGTTGCCCTCAATTCTGTTAAACTAATAAAACTGTTTTGATTAAACTGGGATACACTCACCAGTGTTTCTTGCTGACAAAATATTTTTAAAAACACGTTTCAGGTAACATAATATGAAAGCCCAATAGAAGCCAGCTGGAGAGCACTGAAGGCTTGGAAAAGTGGCTATAAAAGTTACCTAAATAAACAAGACATTTTGTTTTCAATAATTAGGGTTATCCTTATCAATGTATTATCAAATGAATTTGGATTTTATCCCAATAAATTATTTTTATAAAAGTTTGGTGTTTTACTCTAATAAAAATATTTCCTAACTACGGTCCTGATGTATTCCGCTGCCGATTTAATAAAACACGATACCACCCGCTCTGAGCTTGCGGCCGCCCGCTCCCGGGTAGGGTTCGGGGGTTGCGACAATGCACGAGCTTGCTACACATGCGGTGACCCAAACCACTTTGCCAATGTCTGCCCGCAACGTGTTATGAAACAAAATCCGCAGCAGCAACAACAGCAACAACAACCACAGCAGCAGTAGCAACAACAACCGCAAGCTGCACGCGGGAGAACTTCAACATCAACGCCCGCCAGGCTCAGACTGAAAACAAGGTTGTCAATGGTATGTTCCTTGTCAACGATAATCACGCTTCATGCTTATTTGATACTGGAGCCGATAACTGTTTTGTATCGTTTGAATTCGAAAGGCCTTTAAAATGTGAGCGCGCTAAACTCCCAAAGACCTTCGATGTAGAAGTTGCCACCGGAAGAACCATTACCGTTAATTCCGTTCTGCTTGATTGTACTCTTGAACTCAACAATCACGTTTTCCTGATCAATCTCATACCTATGCAACTAGGTAGTTTTGACATCATAGTAGGCATGGATTTTCTTCATGAGAATCGTGCCGAATTTGTTTGTTTCGATAAGATGATTCGTTTCTCTCTTCCAAACGGTGATCAATTACGTGTTTACGTTGAGGTACCCTCGAAAGAGTTGAAGCTTGTGTCGTATATCCAGGCGAGTAAGTACTTACGCAAGGAGTACATCGCTTTCCTGGCACATATTGTGGAGACGAAGAACGAGAAGAAAACTTTGAAAGACATTCTAGTTGTTTGTGATTATCCTTAATTTTTTCCCGACGATTTACCTGGTTTACCCCCTACTCGTGATATTGATTTTCGTGTTGATCTTATTCCTGGCGCTACACCTGTTGCTAAAGCTCCCTATCTCCTTGCACCATCCGAAATGCGCGAGCTATCTAGTCAATTTCAAGAATTGCTTGATAAAGGCTTTGTACGCCCGAGCATATCACCTTGGGGCGGACTCGTTCTTTTTGTGAAAAAGAAGGATGGATTGTTCCAAATGTGCATCGATTATAGAGAACTTAACAAGCTTACTATCAAGAACCGCTACCCCGAATCGACGATTTGTTTGACCAACTTCAAGGTGCTACGTGTTTGTCGAAGATCGATTTACGTTCCGGCTATCATCAGTTGCGTGTACAAGAGCAAGACATTCCGAAAACCGCCTTCCGTACTCGTTATGGCCATTATGAATTCATGGTCATGCCTTTTGGTCTCACAAACACATCAGCGGTTTTCATGGACTTGATGAACAGTGTGTGCAAACCCTTTTTAGATCGTTTTGTCATCGTGTTTATTGATGATATTCTTATTCGAAGTCGAGAGCCGAACACGCGCAACATCTTCGTTTAGTTCTCAAACTTCTTCAAGGAAATCGCCTCTACGCCAAGTTCTTCAAGTGTGAATTTTGGATCGAGGAGGTTCAATTCCTCGGTCACATCGTTAACAGTCAAGGAATTCACGTCGACCCCGCGAAGATTGAAGCTGTAAAGAGTTGGATTACGCCGAAGACTCCATCCGAGATCCGTTCATTTATCGGATTGGTGGGTTATTACCGTCGATTCATCGCCGACTTTTCTAAATCGTCGTGCCTCTTACCGCCCCAATTCATAAGGACAAACCTTTTATTTGGGGCTCTGACTAAGAGGACGCCTTTCAAACTCTCAAGCGTATGCTTTGCAACCTTCCTGTTCTCGCACTTCCCAACTGAAACGACGATTTCATTGTTTATTGCGATGCCTCTAACCTAGGCCTCGGTTGTGTTCTTATGCAACAAGACAATGTTATCGCGTATACGTCTCGACAACTCAAGATCCACGAGAAGAACTACACTACCCACGATCTCGAGCTTGGTGCAGTTATTTTTGCGTTAAAGATATGGCGACACTATCTTTATGGTACAAAGTGTACGGTCTTCACCGACCATAAGAGCTTACAACATATCTTGAATCAGAAAGAACTGAACATGCGCCAACGCAGATGGGTTGAACTTCTCAATGACAACGATTACGAGATACGCTACCATCCGGGTAAGGCAAACATCGTAGCCAATGCTCTCAGTCGATGAAGCTATGTGCATAGTATTCGTAACGTTCAAACCCAGAACAACCTTGAAGCCCTAATTCACGACGTGCAACACACATGCTTCATTGAGAACACCTTGAAAGATGAAATTAAGTGTGGTGCCGAAACTCAGCTAGTGAATAAACCAAATGGTATCTTTCACTATCTCGACCGTATTTGGATTCCTAGTCGCAATAACCTCCGGGAGATATTGATGACTGAAGCTCACAAATCTCGATACTCCATTCACCCGGTGCCGACAAGATGTACCAGGACCTCCATTCTAGGTATTGGTGGCCGGGCATGAAAAAGGATATCGCTCTGTATGTTTCGAAATGCCTAACTTGCTCGAAGGTCAAGGCCGAACATCAACGACCCTCTGGTTTACTCGAACAACCCGAAATCCCGATGTGGAAATGGGAAAGTATCGCCATGGATTTTATTACCAAACTTCCCCGAACGCCTTCTGGTCACAAAAGCATTTGGGTTATCGTTGATCGTCTTACGAAATCTGCTCATTTCATTCCGATACGAGAAGATTTTAAGTATGAACGATTAGCACGAATCTATACCGACGAAGTCATTTGTCGACACGAGACACCTTGTGACATCATCTCTGACCACGATGGTCGTTTTACCTCACGTCTCTGGGAGATATTCCAATCCGCTCTCGGTACGACTCTCAATCTCAGTACCACATTCCATCCCTAGACCGGCGGTCAGATTGAGCGCACGATCCGCACCCTCGAAGACAAGCTTCGTTCGTGCGTTATAGATTTTGGTGGTAATAGGGATTCACATTTACCCTTACTAGAATTTTCGTACAATAACAGTTATCATGCTAGTATACAAATGGCACCCTTTGAGGCACTATACGATAAAAAATGTCAATTGCCTATTGTTTGGCACGAGATCAGAGACGCACAGATCACCGGTCCTGAGTTAATATAAGAAACGACAGACAAGATTCTCCAAATAAGAGACAATCTCCTGAAAGCTCGGAGTCGTCAAAGAGCTACGCCGATAAACGTCGCAAGCCCCTAGAGTTCGAAGTTAGAGAGCACGTCCTCTGAAAGGTTTCACCTTGGAAAGGGGTGATCCGATTTGGCAAGAAAGGGAAACTAGAGCCACGTTACGTGGGTCCCCTTAAGATTCTAGAAAGAATTGGTAAAGTGGCCTACCGACTCGAATTATCGGTTGAACTTCAACAAGTATTAAAGTTTAAATGCGTTTCTAGGCATGCTACTAAGTTTCGTGCATCATCAACATCATCATAAACTTGCAACATGTTTTAAAAGCATAATTCAATACAAAAGTATTGGCGAGTATACAAGTTTGGTGTACTAGCATATAAGTATAAAAGTGATAATGAACAATCCACATGGCAAACCTAGTTATCAAGATTAACGTATAAACTGGCATGTGATTACCAAGTCAACCCTCTGATTGCCGCAAGTATAAAGAATGAATAAACTTAACATGACCTCTCGTTCACGGGTGGTGCGTTACTCCTATAGCGCTATACATGCTAAGTGTTGGCTCGTACGAAGTAAATGACAAGTTCATCACATAAGAGTCACCCAGAAAACACGATTCAAGCATAACATAATAGTAAGTATGTATTGGATTGTTTGTACGTATGATTGCATAAAAGTATATATGTTAAGTGTGTTTTTGTATTTATAAACATGTTGCACCCAAAAAGTGTGAAAACGGTAAAATGGGTCAAGTATACTCACAATATTGCACATGCTTTCCGAATATCCGTGGTGA
The DNA here is from genome assembly GCA_030545235.1 of Helianthus tuberosus. Classification (NCBI taxonomy): domain Eukaryota; kingdom Viridiplantae; phylum Streptophyta; class Magnoliopsida; order Asterales; family Asteraceae; genus Helianthus; species Helianthus tuberosus. The sequence continues at coordinate 55,173,975 of CM060424.1, read as the reverse complement.
CGAGTGGTTTGTGAATAAGGGCTAGATGGTAAAGTTACATAATGTTTAGGAAGTGGTAAGATTCAGGATTTAGAATTTAAAGTATCAAAAGTATGTATACGAAAGTAATATCTAGTTCTAAGAGCTCGTTTATGACACTATGTTATGTGGTTTCATGGGTCCCAAATTGCCCATTAGAATCATCAACAAGTATCTTAGATTGTAGATATATTAGCCTAAGTTTATGAGTTAATCATGGTTTGATTAGCATCACAAATTCAGCCTTGTTTTATATAGTTACATGTATATTCATATGATAATAATAGTACTTAAAACTAAGTCCAATCATAGATAATCATGTATGTCAAGTACGGATGTTAAAACCTCATTATATGATTCACCACTACACAAACCATTACTAGAATGGTTCGGAGGGTTATGAATAACAATAATAAATCTAACTAACATAAGCTCAAGTGACCAAGTACTCTACAACCCGGGTAACACATCATGAAAAGAATTAACTAAGTGAGGGAGGCTAGACGGGGCTAAGTACTTTGATTCTAGTAAGTCACAAGAGTGTTTATACACAAGGCTCAAACGAAGGAGTGGAACTTAGTTTGGAAAGCCAAAGCTTCTATTTGTTCACACTTCATAAGTCACAAGTTCATCACATGGAAGATGATGACTTGTGCTTGCTTTCATCATTCGATTTTACCATGTATAAGCAGAAATGTAAAGAGTGTTTGAACTCATAACTTTGATGGTAATCACCTCAACACAAACCCACAACCATAGACTTGATTGTGACCTTGGTGGGTACAAGATTCCACCAAGTTATTAGCAAACTATGAACATACAAGAAGAATGAAACAAACAGAAAGTTTAATGCACTTTGGACCTCAAATGTTGTGAGGTTTCACCTTAGATTACCAAGGTAATCTTGTGAAAACCTTCCTAGAGGTTATCCAAGTGTAAAAGAAGAAGAAATGTGAAGAAAATAGTTGTAGAAGTAAGCTAGAACTCACTTTGAATCACTTGAACTTTCTGCTCAAGTTCTAGAAATTTAGGTGAGACTGAGAGTGTTTTTGAGAGTGTTTACTGGTTTGTAAAGTGAAAAATGAGTGTAGGAGAGGTTGGTTATATAGTGGAGGGATTAGGGTTTTAGTTAGGTGAGTTTTAATGTAGTTAGGTGGGGGTTAAAGCCAAAGAAGCACAAATTTCGCCAATCAAGAGCTAGGAATAAACTTTTTTGCGGATTGGATAGCTTGGCGGGCCGCGACGAAGGAGGGGGGTGTCGCGGGGCGCGGCAGCCTCCATCCGAGAAACTTGTTTGGTTTTTAACATGTTTAGTCCTTGTAGTTTCAAGTTTTTGATGTTCTAAAGTATAATAAGCATAATTTAAGTTATATTATGTATAAGAATCATGTTTTAATTATAAACCAAGGTATTTTATGTAGCTAAAATATGTAATTAGGAGTTAAACGAGTATGTAAACGTGGATTGGGTATTGTAGGTGAAAAACCAAATGTTTGTAAGGGATAAACGTATGAAATCAACACGTTTTTTTTTCCGAGAGTCACGACTATGTATTCAATGTATATGCGAGTTTAAATGTATAAGTATGCATAGATAAACAAAGTATAATTGTATAAAGTAATCAAATTTTATTACGATCAAGGATACGAATTACGAATCAGAAGTGAAATATGAATACAATACGGAGGTAAGTTTCCAAAAATAGATTACAAGGTGAGCTTTCTACATACAGAAAGTTCTGAAAAGCCAGGCGTTGCAGCGTTGACCTTTGATTTGTGAGTTTTCTGGTCCTATGATTGCATGATATTTTTTTGGATACCCCTAAATTAATGGGCTAGCTCCGCCACTGGTTTCACCCCAAAAGAAAAAGGTAAAAAGGGGCTATGTACTCCTTTCGATGATTGACGATGAGTTTGTGTGTTCTCAAAGATTACAAGTAAATACAACTCTAGATGACAACTCTAGAAAACCAAACGAGGAGCTTGGAGAAGCAGAATAAGAGCTAACACAAGACTTTTTAGAGAAGTGTTTGTGTTTTGAGTTTGAGATGAGATCTATGGAACTCAAGTGGGCTATTTACAGCAAAGGAGGGTGCATGAGGAGTGGACAAGTGTCCAAGTGTAATGCCCAAAATTTCAAAATAAAATATTTTACACTTTGCGGAAATTAGGCCCATTTTTTTGTTAAAATTCGGCATGACCCATTCGGAAATAGAGATACTCCTTACGGTGATGTAGGTTTATTAGCAATCAAGACACTCACAAAAATTCACATGACTCGATACACCATTTACACTCAACCATTTAGCTAAACGATTGTTGAGTTAAATTCTAATACACAACATACAAGTATCTGACCCGAAAAGAACTTAGCAAATGATGCACATTTAACCACACGATCTTAAAGGTCATTGACCCGCTCCCGAAAACTTGATCACATCAGCTTTCAGTCATATAAACCTGCCCACATCACAACACAAGGAACATTAGTCACAACTAAATGTACACACATACACAAGGTTAGCATATCAATAACTAGATATAAATCTTATGACCGAAATCCTCGAAAACGATTCTCAGGGAACCACCCTTCCATCAAATATTATTAAAATGTTGGGTGGCCTCGTTTGTCTCTTCAATCACCAATCACATCAGCTTGAACAACAAACATGGATTCAAGAAACTAGCTTAAACGCATCAATAACCATTACAATCTGTGACGGAAATGTTGAGTAGCGCTTCCACCCTGTGAGACCTGTTAACATGTCCAAACACGAGCCTTGCCATCTTGAAGATTGTTAGTAGCATGTAATAATTGCTTTGGTCATAACCCAAACCCCTAGAATCACACAATTAGTTTATAAATCCTAACGGTTCAAAAGTTCAACATTCACCTTATTCTACATTTGAACCATACACCACCATTTTTGTTCTCATTTAAGTATAATAATAATGTCAAAGATAACACATTAACTAAAACTATAAGATTATTTATCCACCCTATTGACCCGTTATCATTGGCTCTTTTAATCCATTACAATCAATAAAATATACGGCTGTCAACCACTATTTTATTAACGAAACACCCACTAAACCACATCAAACAATTTTATAAAAATCTACAAAAATTACATAAAATTACTTGTCATATTAGCTAACTTCTGTCTGAAAATCATGTCGAAATAAAATGGTTAAGGCCCCGAAAACACTTCTGCAAGCAGGCTGACTTGGTTGGTACAGCACCAGCAATTAAAACTGGTTATGACCTTTTAACTAAGCCCGATTGACTTGAAAACTTTTGTAGGACCTAAAACAACGTGTTGGGCATACTGAAACTTAATTTCGTATAAAAACGGAACTGTTTAATACCTGAAACAGCTCTTGACCCGTAAAAATGCACTGCAGACAGCCATATAATAATTAACAGAACTACTTTGAATCTTTACCAAGTTTGTCACAACACTTGTTTCATTATATTAGCTAGACATTTAGATTCACAAAACCTTCAAATTGTAATCAAACTGTATTATAAAACATACATATATGTATACATTAGAGTAACTGAGTGTTGTTCACTCACCTGTAAAAGTAGTGCTTTACGATGACCGCTTCTACCTGGTCTTTTACAATCTTAGCTCAAACTGCATCACCTCCTGGTGTAGACGTATTCGAATTTTGTGCTCGAAAACCCATCGTCACCATTTCCATACCGAGGCCTCTCGGTGTTGCTAAGATGAGTTTTTTAGCTGGAATTTCCACCGTCGCCACCAATCGCGTTTAGTTGGAAAGCCAACTATCACGGCTGCCGTCGCGAGTGGTTTCCTAAAATTGGTCCGACTCCAAATTCCAAATGTCCAGATAACTCACTTTTGGTTGCTGATCGGCCTAGATGAGACATGCATGACGATTGGAGTCCATCATTGTTGCTTAATGTTCAAGCCCTTGCCACCGGAGATACTTTTGATTTGGTCAGAGGTCATAGCAAAGGTTAGCCAGAATCACCAGAACTCATTGCTGCTAGTGCTGGACTTCGAGTCGCAATTAGACGCCATTACATCGGCGGTGAATCTTCTTGAAACAGCCACCGTAACATCATCTCCTGAGCCGCAATCTGGGCCGCCGAAGACTGGAATGGAACCCAAGTATCATTGAATCCCCTCGTTTAGCCGGTCGTCGGCCGTCGTCGGGTTCTCCCTCTCCGCCTCACCTCTTCTTCTTCTATCTCTCTTTCTAATTTCTTTTTTTTGTATGTGTGAGAAACACATCTGATATCACGGTTGTCCATCTCAAGTTTTTTTTTCTTGACAAAAATCATGGTAATAACCAATAACCCCTTATCATTCCACAATTACAATTCAAGTCCTCCATATTTTGTTAATATTAATCCTTCCTTATCAAATGAATAATCACACTAGTTTAGTTAAATAATATAAATACCACTCTTACAATTTATAAGCTAAATTCTAATTTATACCTGAAAATGGGCTGTTACAAATCTACCCCTCTTATTTAAGGTTTCGTCCTCGAAACCGTTTTACGCATTTATAAAGATAAGGTAATATATAGCTTTAGCATTTATCTTTCAACCCATCAAGACATCAGCCTATAATAATCTTTCCATAATTTTAGTTCTTCAGCTATCACAATGTCCACCCAGAGATGTATACAGAGGTATTATGTCGTATTTACTTCCGTAAAAACTAGATGGTAACTTCCAACAGTTAACCCATGTACCTTACCTGAGATAACATTTTAAGGAGTTCTATAAGTGTGGACCATTATTGTTTTGGTTGGGACAATGGGTTGCATCTCACCTAATGAGACCTTCAACATTATTCAAGTATAATGTATAATCCGAGGCCATGTTTGCCTAACCAAACCCAAATAAATATACCATGGTGAATACTCCATTAGATTTAACCATCAATAGCTATCAACCTGATCATGCATAATCCTTATCAATATGTTGCAATTTCTTTAACGACCTTTAGAACCTTTACGAATTATAATTTCATAGGATGATAACTAAATTAGTCATCACTCATAGACTCTTATTATCATAACACATCTCACGATTGCATCAAAAGATATCAGAGCAATGGAACCATATTAAGCCAATCAGAAAATAAAAGAAAGAAAATCACATCACAACAGCATCTAGCACTTTGCCCGGGCATTTCACAGATTAAATGGGTGTTGGGTTCGTGCAATGAAAACTCCCAAATCAGAGTTACGAACGCCGATTGTGATTTATATATATATTTTTTATCATACAAAAAAATGTATACTTTCTTTTTACTTGCAAGACCTTTAGATCATTCGTTCATTCATAGATTTTTTTTACTCGTTTCCCTCCATTGTCACCTATAACACCTCTATAATTTTTTTCTTTAGTTTATCACTAACCAAACAGTATAACCAAATATAGTACACCACCAATATAATTGAAAATTATCCATAAACTAAGAAGTGGTGTACCTGCGGGCGTATAGCCGGTGTAACACAAACTGGCCCAGGCGTAGACTACGGCCCATACAACATAGGGGTTGTGTAGTCTACACCCCTGCTGTATCTTCATCTTTGCTAGTTCCTGACTCATATGAAATAGCGAAACACTTAAAACATATTATTATTTTCATATCCTCAAGAACTAAGTTGTATTATATGCCTTGTAAAACCCCACATAAATAGGACTTTAAGATTCCAATCATGATAACACATAACAAAGTAACTTTATGACCTGTTTGGTTATGTACCCTTTTCTTTGACACTTCATCTTTCTTGATATGGAAAACATAAATAGCGATCAAACCTTCAATATTGATTAGTCTAAACTTTATCAATATCAACACATGCACTAATATTAACGAAGGGCTTAATCATAATTAATCAGGTATTGGATACAACTGTTTTCCAACCCCACCGTAAGATAATTTATACGGTCTATTAGGACCTCCTCTACCGAAGTCATCTCGTCAAGAGCTTCACGTAACGCCATTACGTATCGTACGAGAGTTGCTTCAATTGATGGCCTTCTTTCCCTTCGACTGTTTCTGGAGTGCGCAGAAGAGGTTCCACTATTTTGGCTAGACATTCTACGAAAACAAACCAAAAACAGTTTATTTTAATGAAACAGTACCACGGACACGGCACCGTGCTCAATGAGCACGGCCCCGTGTTCACCTTTCTGCAGTTTTTTAGAACAAGGAATATTGGAGTTTCAAATTATTTTCCCAACTTATGAAGCATTTTTGAACAGAAATAACTTAAAACAATGTTGTGTAACTTATTTTTAACAAGATTCTTTGAATAAAAGTTTAACAAACATCACAATAAAGCTTGGAATCAAGCTTCAATGGAGGTGTTGTTGTAAGAAAGATGAAGAAGAAGGTAATGGATAAAAGAGGAAAGGACAAGATGTTTGTTAGAACCTTCTTTTAGAACATACCTAGGATGGTAAGTTAGAAAATCCTTTCAAATCTCTGTCCCTGGATGGTCCAAATGTGCAGGATTCTTGGCTGCATTTATAGAAAACGACAGCATGCTGGAAACGACCCCGTGTCGGCTGGACACGGCCCCGTGTGCAGGCAAGATCCTGACATGTTTTGTCCGTATTCTGACAAAAAGTCAGAAGGTAATCTTTTGGTGGACACGGGGGCGTGTTGACCTGGGCACGGCCCCGTGTCGGGAGGTTGTTTATCAGGTTTTGTCTATTTTCAAGGAACTTTTTCCAGATCGGGCGGTTCCTTACTGGATGGAACAACCCCAAAGTGCCTAAGATACCTTAATTGTTCTAGATTAAGACGAGAACGCAAGAGGTTGTCGGTGAGGGTGATTCCTATGCTATATGTAGGTGGACAAGTCCAACCCTTTTCCTGGCTCTCGTTAAAGAAGGTGTATGTCGAATCGCTCAGGTCTATGTATGCATCGAACGAAGTCGATGGGGAGTCCTTCACGGAACAATCGACACAGGGACGACTATCGCTCAAGTCCTCACTAGAGTTAGAAGTATCGTTGGGAACAACGAAGTTGTTTGAATGCAATTCCAACACTTCTTCTTGGTTATCATCTTGAGATAAATTATTGAAATCTATCCTAAGTTCTTTTAACCAATTAAGAATTAGATTTTCTAATTGAAATAGTTCATCAAGAAGCATTTCTCCTAGAAAATCTGGTTGGGAGCATTCGAGGGAGAGATAGGGATTATTTTTACTTTCGCCCCTCTTAAGGATACAAGGAAACGATGGGTCTATATAGTGGGGCTTATAATTTAGAAAATAGCATTTTAATTCCTTATGGGAACCACCACATATTTGATACCACGTACCATAAGAGTGCCGAAAGTGAAAATTATCAGTATCACTCATGTTTGTGTCAGAAATTACCAACCGTCGGGATCTTACGGTTCTGTTTTCAGTAACTGAATCTTGGGCACGGGGGCGTGTTGAGTGGGCACGGCCCCGTGTTCAGCTTACTGTCTGACTTAAAACAGGATTGTCAGTTCCAATGATTGGGCACGGGGCGTGTTCAGCGGGCACGGCCCGTGCTGAGTTCTGCAGAAGCTGAAAAACTAAGAAAAATCCTAAAAAAATAGAAAAATAAGAAAAAACGATTAGGCCGCTGATTCCTAACTTTCTTAAAATCCTTGTGTCCCTGGCAGCGGTGCCAAAAACTTGATGCGTGTGAAGTGTGTATATAAATTTAAGTATATTTTAAGCCCTTTTACACTTACTTTAGCCAAGTTTTAAATTTATAAAACACGATATTTACTAACACTAAACACACATATGGGAAAGTGCACCCATCGTGAGCGTAGTACAGTGTGGGTAAAATATCGAGGTCGTCCAAGGACACAAGAGCTTTTAGTACCGGTTTATCCTCAACGTCTAATCAAATCAAAAGTTTAGAAAAATGTTTTAAACTAGAAAAATAAAAACTAACTAAAATGCTGAAATAAAAATAAAAATAAAAACAGATAGACAAGATGAATCACTTGGCTCCGACTCGTGTTTAGTGTAACCTTCGATTATTTCCGCACTTTTGCACTTTATTAAGAGATTATCTTAGTTATTGTAGTAGGCCCCTCTTTTGGAGGTGACGTTACCCTCAACCCAGTAGTTTGAGTCAGCATGGATACAATCCTAAAGGGTTGGATTATTGAAAGATAATTAATTAAGTTATTAATGCATAATGTGGTAGGCCCCTCTTTTGAAGGCGACGTTACCCTCGGCTAAGTAGTCTGAGTCAGCAGGGATACAGTCCTAAGTAGCCGGGTTAAAGTTTTAATAGTAGTTTAACTTATGAGGGGATCAAAGAGTTTGGACCCCCGCCATCCAATACCGTTAAGTATTGAAGGAGGTCCTACTAAATTTGACCCAGGTCCTTTGCAGGATCTATACACTGAACAATGGCAAGACTCTTACCAAACCGTTCCCTTAACCCCCGACCCGGTAGCCAACATACCTCCATATAGACCGTGGAGATATGAATGGTGAAAATCTTTTATTTTATATAGACAGTAAAATAATGCCAAGACACCACGGACAAACGATAAGGAAGAATCACCTTCAACATAAGAAACTAGTTATTAAAGTCATTAATACATAACCAATTAAAAAGTGCGAAAAGATTAAAAATAAAAAGTATTACACTAGACACTTTGTCTTCACCAAGTGATGTAAGAGACTTAGGCAAACATGGCCTTGATTGTCAAGAACTCTTACGATCAATCTTGGATCCCGAGACGACTCACACACTCTATGATGGACAATGGATGATGGTGGTGGATGATGGTGTTATGGTGGTGGTGGGTGAAGTGTGAGAGAGGTGGTGTGCCAAGGGATGGTTTGAGCTTGAACCAAGCACTCCTATTTATAGGCTGAACAGAAGCTCGGGCACGGCCCCGTGTCCATCCTCTTCTTTGTCTTCATTAATTGCTTTTGTCTGCATTAGTTTACCACGGCCCCGTGTCCGCTGGGCATGACCCCGTTTGCAGAAGCATATCTGTACTATCAAGATTTGCCTGGATTCTGCAAATCTTATAGTTGACCACGGCCCCGTGTCCTCTGAGCACGGCCCCGTGGTGGGCGATGGAAGCTTCTACAACTTTGTCTTTTATGCTGACACTTGGGCACGCCCCCGTGTTCACTGAGCACGGGGCGTGTTCAGCCTTCTGTTCTCTTGTTTTGCTTGGGAAGATGTTTTCGGGGAGGTCAGGTGATGTGCTCGAAACGGGTCAACTAAAACAACTAAAATTACCCTAAATCTAGACTCTCTAAGTTTTAAATTTATAAAACTAAGACTCACTAAACCCTAAACCACACAACCGGCAAGTGTACCGATCGATGAAGTATAGCCTAAGGAAGTCCGAGTATCGAACCCAAGAGACTCTACTGATCACGATAACGACTCTATCTAGACTTAGACTGACACGACTTAACTAAATGTTTATTAATTGGGGGGGATTTCTAAAAATCCTAAGAATGCAAATAACGAATACTAACTAGACTAGACGAACTAGACACAAACTCACACGAAAGCTGAACTCAAGGATGATGAAGGAACTACCTAGGCTAGACGCAAGCTAAACTCAGAATGGATCTCTATTCGATGATTTTGTGGTGTGGAACCGGGATCTTAAAATTCTCACCTCTAGGGAAATCTAAGGACCCCTAATCCTTCTCAAGAGCACGCTAAGACCCCCCTAAAGGTTGTTAAATTACCGGTTTTCTAGATTTCCTTACAGTCCTCTAGTTTCTTGAAAGTGCTTATGTAAGACGCTCTACCTTACAGCGCGAACGTCTAAAGCGACTACGGATTCTAATCTTAGCTTAATAGACAATGGTAAGTTAAGTCCTTATAACTAAACCTAGACCTATTAATACCCTCGAGCCTTACAGCGACGAGTCTAGCAGCACACTTGATTTTATTAAATTACCGAATATTACTTCTAAGGTTACTTACGCGATTTCACCCTAAAGGATTAATGACCTATTACGTGATATAGACAGTCACCTAAATCAAGAACCCTAGCCCGACTCTATTCCGTGATAAAGACCGTCACCAAGAATCAAACGAAGCAACAAACAATAATAAAATAATCACAAGCACACATACGCACCAAGTTAGAAATCCATAGCTTTTACAGTACAAGAAAGATCCACAACCACGACAAAAATCGAATAAAGAACCAAACTTTATTAAGCTATTGTCATAACCTAGGTAGTAAAAGGTTTTTAGCCGGAAAACATGGTCAAACACATAATATCAATCAATAACAAATCTGAATTCATTGTGAAACAAGTTAAAACAAACGAAAACGAAGGAATAAGGATGATAAAAACCCGAATCTTCACTCCCGAATGCTCCAAGATGTCACCCGAATGATTCCACGCCTTCCGAATGCTTCCAAACCCTCCAAACAGCCTCTTCACGTCCAAAAGAACTCTAAATTTCGTAAGTGTGTTCTTGTTAATCGGCTGATTATGATAATGATCATTTATAACCTCAAAACCCTAAATTCCTTGCTGATTACGGTCTGTTGCCGACATTCAGTCCTCTCGCGGCCCGCCTCCACTTAAACGATCATATACGCGGGCCGCGCGCCTCACATAATCCGGAAACATATATTGAGTTGATGCGGCCCGCCTCAGAATGTGATGTTAAGCTTATTCGGGCCGCCTGGAACCTTCAGAACTGCATTTTTCGCTCCGTTTCCACTCCCGAGCTCCTCGATTTCCGTGCCAGTCTTTCCCGTTGCTAGATTTTACTCGTTTCCGCTTCCTTTCAGCTTCAAGTACCTGAAAACACAATTAAATCAAAAGTATGTACATTCTATCTAAAACCGACACTAAAACGACTATCTAACAACTAAAACTAGACGCAAATACCGATGTATTTTACAATACATCAAATATCCCCACACTTACTCTTTTTTCGTCCTCGAAAAAGAATTATGCAAACGGAATCATAGTCGGAATAATCGAACGGGCCAAAATATAAGTTATTTTATTAAAATCGAAACTCGTGTTAGCCGCGATTGCAAGTATATCGATCCACTTAAACCCAACCCGGTTCCGAGCCCTTATCATGCAATTTTAGTTCAAGTTCGGTCAATCTACCTAGGGTCTCACACTAAGAATCGCAAGTCCACCTAATCCCCCCTCAAGCTTATAGGACAAAAAGAACAACCACTGGGTTAATTCCTAACCGTTTTATACCAAGATAAAGAGAGTTTAAAAATCAAATCTATTTTTCCATTTTTTTTTTCTTTTTCTTTGCTTGCTTTTTTTTTTCATTCGTGAGACTAGACGATGCTTTCCCTAACCAAGCGGTAATCCGACTGTAGAGTCGCTATCCCCAATCACAGACTACATAGGTTTCGGTACTTTTATTCGGCAAGTCGATTTTACACATCCCAGAGGCATTCCGGCTGTAGAGTCGCTATCCCCAACTCGGATTACATAGGCCTATGTTACTTTCATTTAGTTTCTAGCTCACTTTTATTCTATTTTTTTTTCTTTTTCAGCGAGATATGATAAAAAAAACTCTAACTATCTTAGCTTATAACGGCATCCCTTATACTATTTTTGGCGGTTTCAATTTCCCTACTCTCCCTAGATGAGAACCCACTGGTAGACCGACAATTAGGTATATTAAGATCAAAGGAACCCAGAACCAAGCCAAGCCTACCCGCATATCCCAAACTAGACAAAAGCACGATTATTTTATTCTCATATTATTATTATTTGAACCCGAACAAAAATCCAACTTTTCTATCATTTTCCGTTTTTATTTTGCAAACTTCTTATTTCAAAAGACATTTTTTTTCATTTTTTTCATTTTTTTTTATTTTTTCGATTTTTTTATGACTCAAGACTCACTAACTAGACACTAAACGACAGTTTCCCATCCCCACACTTAAACTCTACATTGCCCTCAATGTAGGATGGAAACCGACTCAAAAACTAAAAATAAATAAGAAATAAAAGACAAAGGGCAAATTGGAAAGGACTTAGCTGGTTTTATTTGCATGTAAGCTGCAAACACTCTCGTCCAATCCAGCTTGATCGTATAGCATTTCATTCGCGATCGGCTTGACACTGACTCTGACTAGTATGCTTGATAAATGCCTTGAAATTCGATCAGCAGCTCCAAAATCACCCGAATGGAGATTGAGTACGGGTGGTACATATTCGAACCTGCATCAACAAAAACAAGCAAAATACCAAAGCAATACCGACTCGAAACACAAAAAGACTCAAAAACTACTAAATTAGACGCATGGTACAAAATAAAAGACTCAAAGTACACCACCGAATTCCCATCTTACCCCCTCCCGGCACTTTGCTCGCCCTCGAACAACCCAAGTGCCAAAACTAACCAAAGTGTAGATGCAACGGATAACGGGTTGAAAGTTTAGTGAAAAATCACATTTTAATTCCTTCAAAATATACAACCCGTTTCCCCACACTTAAGATGGAAATAAACCCGGTAACAAACGACTCGAATACAACAACAACAAATGCAGGAAAACATACCAGAACGTCGACCCGAAACAACCCGAATGATGATGATGGATGGACGAAGGTGAATGTGAAACATGGATCAAATTGCTGAAACCCCTTGGGCCTAAACAGTCTGTTGTCGTTTGTATTGGGCTCGCGGCCCGCATGAGATGTTGGTTAAGTTAAAACGGGCCGCTTAAACTTAAACAACTTCCGGCTTATTTAAACTCCGCGCGGCCCGCTTAAAGTATGTGTTTAATTGAGGCGGGCCGCCTGAACATCAGATAACAGCGATACAATTTGCAGAAACAGCAGAATGTGCAGAAAAATGACTTTTATAATTCCTAAACTGCCCCTGCACCCGTTTTTGTCGTTTTTAACATCAAACAGACCTGTGATGCTGCTCGCACTTCGATCTCGGCCTCGTGAAGATGATGAAACCTGCAAAAAATACTCACGACACACAAAAGACGCAACAATACGAAAATTGACGCAAAAGACGCTAAAACACACAAACACTAAACTAAAGACACGACACGGACAACGACTCAATATACAAACTCTACAAGTGGGTCACAACTGTTCACGCACTCACGGAGGATCATATAAGCGGAGCTCACCTCCACACCAACTCGTACGGGCCGTAGCACTACCATCTCTAATATCGCCCGCATCTCTCTTAAATCTCTCATACCCTCTCGACTCGTCATCAGGCGGTTTAAATCTAAACGTATCATCTCGAAACCTATCCCCACACTGAGCCCTACTCAGTGTCACTAACTTAGATTCCAACCTCGACAATCTCTCTTCCAACTCTTCTACTCTCCTATCAGGTGGATCCCCACACTTGGGTTTTAACATCTCCTCTAAAGTCGGCTCACTCAACATCTCTTTCTCGTCTCTCTCACCCTTCTCACTCTCCTCTACCGATGCAATCGCCTCAACTCTCGCACTCGCCTCTCGCATTATTCACCTCAAACACTACCGACTCGTCACCCGCTCTAAGTGTAATTGTGCCTAAGAAGACATCTATCAACGCTTTAGCCGTGTTCAAGAACGGGCGCCCTAAAATCAGCGGAACTCTTTCATCGGCCTCCATATCTAACACTACAAAATCAGCCGGAAAAACAAACCTATCAACTTTTACCAACAAATTCTCTACTATCCCCCTAGGATACTTAACCGACTTATCTGCTAACGAGAGGGTCATACGAGTCGATTTCAAATCACCAAGGCCTAGTTTTTCGTAAAATGAATATGGCATCAAATTAATACTAGCACCAAGGTCCGCCAACGCGTGGTTTTTAACATCACCACCAAACAAACAAGGAATCGTGAAAATGCCTGGATCGGTAAGTTTCTCAGGAAGTTTATTTAAGATCACAGTAGAAACCTCTCCACTCAACGGATTACTAGAACTCTCACCTACCTTATCCTTACGCTTGAGAAAATCCTTAAGGAACTTAGCGTACTTAGGCATGGATCTCAAGGCCTCTATGAACGGAAGATTCACTTTCAGCTGGGTGAACATCTCAAGAAACTTCTCGTATTCCCTAGCATATATCTGCTGCCTAGCACGAGCGGGAAACGGAAGACGAGAAATATCAATCACTCGCGGTGGTCGAACCTTCGTCGGCTGCTTCTCCACTTTCTTCTCCACTGGCGACTCCTCGGCGTGTGCGGTACTTGCTGGGTCTAGCCTAATGTGCACCTTGCCTGGAGCCTCCATCTCAATCACCTCATCATCACTCCCTATCTCAACATTCTCTCTCACGACCTCTCCTAAACTCAACCCACTGCGAGTAGTAATTGCTTTAACAGAATGGTGGATTGGGTGAGTAGTACCTGAATACTGACCAGAATGGGACTCTTTCAACTGCCTAGCTATATCCCCTACTGTTCTCTGAAGATCTAGAAGAGTGGCCTCTTGATTTTTAAGCTGAAGTTCATGATTTTTGTTAATCTGCTCCTGATTCTTAGCTACAGTCTGATTATGCGTCATCATCTGAGCAAACATCTCCTCTAACCTACTCAAACTACCCTGTAAAGCTTTATCACTACCTTGACTCTCCTGATTCGACCCTCCACTCACAAACTGACCTCCTGAACCACTATACTGACCACTCTGACCCGAACCACTACTCGTGTAAAGACCCGGCCCCCTATTTTGATACTGACCAGATGAGAAACCAGGGGGATTTCCTGAAGACCGATATCCACTACTACTACCCTGCCAGCCGGGGTTAAAACTATTATTACTACTGAACTGACCCCTAGACTGGCCTGTTATGTACTCAACCTGCTCTAACGTAAGTGTGGGACAATCGAGTGTATCGTGACCTCCCCTACAAACCTCATACCTATCAACTTTCTTCTTTATCTCATCCAACTCTCTCCTCATCTCCTGCCTCAAATCCTGCTTTACACTCTCGACTATAGCAGCTACCGATGTACCCAAGCTAACTTGGTTTACCCCTCGACCGGCCGAGGTGGTAGTAACAGGAATGGAAGTCCTGCCAGTAGTGCTGTAATCCATATCAGAATGTGCAAAGCTCTCAAACAAATCATTGCACTCCGTCACTGTATTCTTTCCCATAAGCTGACCTCCTGCTGAAGTATCGAAACGAGCTCTAATCTCAGGAGTAAGACCATTGTAAAACTTCTCAACTAACGCCCAATCCGACAAACCATGCTGCGAACAACGAGAAAGAAGCGTCTGAAAACGCTCCCAAGCTAAGTGGTATGGCTCATCAGGCTCCATACGGAAGGAGTGTATCTGATCACGAAGGCGAGATGCCTTGGCTGGCGGAAAGTATTTTGCTATGAAAGCATCGCGAAGACCAGCCCAAGTAGTGAAAGTGCCTGCGGACTGAGAATCGAACCAGACGGCTGCGCGTCCAGCGAGAGAGAATGGGAACACCTGAAGGTACCTAGCATCAAGATTGACACCCTCTATGGAGTAGGTGCCACAGAGACGAGTGATGCGATTTATGTGTGCGGGAGCATCCTCGTCATCACGACCATGGAACTGGCAAGAATTGGTGATGGCGGTCATGATGTAAGAAGGGATCTGCCAGGACCTATCATTCGCAATATTCGAAAGGGTGATGGGTGAAGTAGCACCGGTGAAACCGGTGGTAGCCTGCTGGTAAACGGTACGGTTCGCCATGACGGGTGGAGGACTAGGCGAACGAGAACGGGAGGGTGGTGGGGAAACGTGTGGTGATGGCTTCGGTGTGAAATCGAAGGCGGGGGTGGAATGTGGAACTGAAGAAGACGAAGAAGACGACTCAGAAGACTTGACTGTAAACAAAGGTGGCGGCGGTCCCTGCGAGCGCGTATGGGGCATCCACCAACTACGAACAACGAAAAGACTCTAACAACGACTCACTAACCTAGAAAAGACACTAAAGCAAATATTTTTTTGATTTTAAAAATTTTTAGACTCCTACGACTCAACGAACACAAATAGCACGTAATATGTCAAACAAGTCCAAACAAAGCAATCAACGCAATTACCTAAGAGTCCCCGGCAACGGCGCCAAAAACTTGATGTGCTCGAAACGGGTCAACTAAAACAACTAAAATTACCCTAAATCTAGACTCTCTAAGTTTTAAATTTATAAAACTAAGACTCACTAAACCCTAAACCACACAACCGGCAAGTGTACCGATCGATGAAGTATAGCCTAAGGAAGTCCGAGTATCGAACCCAAGAGACTCTACTGATCACGATAACGACTCTATCTAGACTTAGACTGACACGACTTAACTAAATGTTTATTAATTGGGGGGGATTTCTAAAAATCCTAAGAATGCAAATAACGAATACTAACTAGACTAGACGAACTAGACACAAACTCACACGAAAGCTGAACTCAAGGATGATAAAGGAACTACCTAGGCTAGACGCAAGCTAAACTCAGAATGGATCTCTATTCGATGATTTTGTGGTGTGGAACCGGGGTCTTAAAATTCTCACCTCTAGGGAAATCTAAGGACCCCTAATCCTTCTCAAGAGCACGCTAAGACCCCCTAAAGGTTGTTAAATTACCGGTTTTCTAGATTTCCTTACAGTCCTCTAGTTTCTTGAAAGTGCTTATGTAAGACGCTCTACCTTACAGCGCGAACGTCTAAAGCGACTACGGATTCTAATCTTAGCTTAATAGACAATGGCAAGTTAAGTCCTTATAACTAAACCTAGACCTATTAATACCCTCGAGCCTTACAGCGACTAGTCTAGCAGCACACTTGATTTTATTAAATTACCGAATATTACTTCTAAGGTTACTTACGCGATTTCACCCTAAAGGATTAATGACCTATTACGTGATATAGACAGTCACCTAAATCAAGAACCCTAGCCCGACTCTATTCCGTGATAAAGACCGTCACCAAGAATCGAACGAAGCAACAAACAATAATAAAATAATCACAAGCACACATACGCACCAAGTTAGAAATCCATAGCTTTTACAGTACAAGAAAGATCCACAACCACGACAAAAATCGAATAAAGAACCAAACTTTATTAAGCTATTGTCATAACCTAGGTAGTAAAAGGTTTTTAGCCGGAAAACATGGTCAAACACATAATATCAATCAATAACAAATCTGAATTCATTGTGAAACAAGTTAAAACAAACGAAAACGAAGGAATAAGGATGATAAAAACCCGAATCTTCACTCCCGAATGCTCCAAGATGTCACCCGAATGATTCCACGCCTTCCGAATGCTTCCAAACCCTCCAAACAGCCTCTTCACGTCCAAAAGAACTCTAAATTTCGTAAGTGTGTTCTTGTTAATCGGCTGATTATGATAATGATCATTTATAACCTCAAAACCCTAAATTCCTTGCTGATTACGATCTGTTGCCGACATTCAGTCCTCTCGCGGCCCGCCTCCACTTAAACGATCATATACGCGGGCCGCGCGCCTCACATAATCCGGAAACATATATTGAGTTGATGCGGCCCGCCTCAGAATGTGATGTTAAGCTTATTCGGGCCGCCTGGAACCTTCAGAACTGCATTTTTCGCTCCGTTTCCACTCCCGAGCTCCTCGATTTCCGTGCCAGTCTTTCCCGTTGCTAGATTTTACTCGTTTCCGCTTCCTTTCAGCTTCAAGTACCTGAAAACACAATTAAATCAAAAGTATGTACATTCTATCTAAAACCGACACTAAAACGACTATCTAACAACTAAAACTAGACGCAAATACCGATGTATTTTACAATACATCATCGGGCATGCCATGTTTGTTCCTTTTCTTGTATTTATGTTAGATTTAGCTGCCTTTTTGCTTCTTTTGTTAATTTGAGCTCATTTAATCCTGAAAATACAAAAGGAAGACAAAAACACACTTTTTCCAACATTAGTACTAAAAAATGGTTAGTTTTATGCCACAATTGATGTAATTTATATGTTGCATTTTGCACACATCATAACACTAGCATATATTCGAAAGCAAAATTTTTAACATAGTAAAATAAACTTACTTGTGTATCATTCCTCTCTAAACGCCACCATCTATAATCTTTAGAGATTCCTTCCTCGATATCTTTTGGGACCACCGCCTATAACATTAGAGATCACCGTCTCTATATCAATACTGGTTCATGTCATCACTGCGACTACCATACAGTATCTCCATTCTTGGGGTCACAACACACCTGTGACTACTACATGTCATATCCGCTACTGGAGTCTCATCACATTTATGTGACCCCGAGTAGCCTCCTACGGGTGATCAGCCCGTAGTATCTACCACGGATGATCAGTCCGTGTAAACCAAATGGTCACCACCGGTGACTCTTACATCCGGTTATTCTTACATATCACATCACATGCAGCTAAAATCACATACTAGTGGAAATCTCATTAGATGGCTGCTCATCACCAATTTGATGTCTCAATCAACCCTGTCATCATAGAAATTCAACTCGATCAGTAGGATATGCTAACTTACTTTTCAGTACTTTTAACACAATTATGATAATGCTAAGGACATTCTGGTGCAATGTGTTGATTAATGCACTGGCCAGGTGTACCAATCCACACACTATTCAAGTATGTCCTTACTATTACCACAACATGTCAAAAGTAATAAAACTCGGTTTACATATCCGGTCTTCGACATAAGAGTAAATTTTTACTTAATATATACTCAACTCATGACTAATATCAATTATCACATGCTCATATCTTCCTCTATACATCATCTCACAACTATAAAGGTCAGGTCATAAGTTGATATATACGCGCAGAAAATAACCATAGAAATTTATACTAACCTCGTGTCTTTGGCTTCATGATCAAGTCACAGGTTAACGTTCATCTATCATCAAGAGCACTATGGTTGAGTTTGAATATCACTTCATATTCAAATCCCTCAACCTATGGCTCTGATACCAACTTGTAATGCCCAAAATTTCAAAATAAAATATTTTACACTTTGCGGAAATTAGGCCCATTTTTTTTTGTTAAATTTCGGCATGACGCATTCGGAAATAGAGATACTCCTTACGGTGATGTAGGTTTATTAGCAATCAAGACACTCACAAAAATTCACATGACTCGATACACCATTTACACTCAACCATTTAGCTAAACGATTGTTGAGTTAAATTCTAATACACAACATACAAGTATCTGACCCGAAAAGAACTTAGCAAATGATGCACAGTTAACCACACGATCTTAAAGGTCGTTGACCCACTCCCGAAAACTTGATCACATCAGCTTTTAGTCACATAAACCTGCCCACATCACAACACAAGGAACATTAGTCACATCTAAATGTACACACATACACAAGGTTAGCATATCAATAGCTAGATATAAATCTTATGACCGAAATCCTCGAAAACGATTCTTGGGGAACCACTCTTCCATCAAATATTATTAAAATGTTGGGTGGCCTCGTTTGTCTCTTCAATCACCAATCACATCAGCTTGAACAACAAACATGGATTCAAGAAACTAGCTTAAACGCATCAATAACCATTACAATCTGTGACGAAAATGTTGAGTAGCGCTTCAACCCTGTGAGACCTGTTAACATGTCCAAACACGAGCCTTGCCATCTTGAAGATTGTTAGTAGCATGTAATAATTGCTTTGGTCATAACCCAAACCCCTAGAATCACACAATTAGTTTATAAATCCTAACGGGTCAAAATTCAACATTCACCTTATTCTACATTTGAACCATACACCACCATTTTTGTTCTCATTTAAGTATAATAATAATGTCAAAGATAACACATTAACTAAAACTATAAGATTATTTATCCACCCTATTGACCCGTTATCATTGGTTAGTCATGAATGCTCTTTTAATCCATTACAATCAATAAAATATACGGATGTCAACCACTATTTTATTAACGAAACACCCACTAAACCACATCAAACAATTTTATAAAAATCTACAAAAATTACATAAAATTACTTGTCATATTAGCTAACTTCTGTCCGAAAATCATGTCGAAATAAAATGGTTAAGGCCCCGAAAACACTTCTGCAAGCAGGCTGACTTGGTTGGTACAGCACCAGCAATTAAAACTGGTTATGACCTTTTAACTAAGCCCGGTTGACTTGAAAACTTTTGTAGGACCTAAAACAACGTGTTGGGCATACTGAAACTTAATTTCGTATAAAAACGGAACTATTTAATACCTGAAACAGCTCTTGACCCGTAAAAATGCACTGTAGACAGCCATCTAATAATTAACAGAACTACTTTGAATCTTTACCAAGTTTGTCACAACACTTGTTTCATTATATTAGCTAGACATTTAGATTCACAAAACCTTCAAATTGTAATCAAACTGTATTATAAAACATACATATATGTATACATTAGAGTAACTGAGTGTTGTTCACTCACCTGTAAAAGTAGTGCTTTACGATGACCGCTTCTACCTGGTCTTTTACAATCTTAGCTCAAACTGTATCACCTCCTGGTGTAGACATATTCGAATTTTGTGCTCGAAAACCCATCGTCACCATTTCCATACCGAGGCCTCTCGGTGTTGCTAAGATGAGTTTTTTAGCTGGAAGTTCCATCGTCGCCACCAATCGCGTTTAGTTGGAAAGCCAACTATCACGGCTGCCATCGCGAGTGGTTTCCGAAAATTGGTCCGATTCCAAATTCCAAATGTCCAGATAACTCACTTTTGGTTGCTGATCGGCCTAGATGAGACATGCATGACGATTGGAGTCCATCATTGTTGCTTAATGTTCAAGCCCTTGCCACCGGAGATACTTTTGATTTGGTCAGAGGTCATAGCAAAGGTTAGCCAAAATCACCAGAACTCATTGCTGCTACTGCTGGACTTCGAGTCGCAACCAGACGCCATTACATCGGCGGTGAATCTTCTTGAAACAACCACCGTAACATCATCTCCTGAGCCACAATCTGGGCCGCCGAAGACTGAAACGGAACCCAAGTATCATTGAATCCCCTCGTTTAGCTGGCCGTCGGCCGTCGCCGGGTTCTCCCTCTCTGCCGCCCCTCTTCTTCTATCTCTCTTTCTAATTTTTTTTTGTATGTGTGAGAAACACATCTGATATCACGGTAGTCCATCTCAAGTTTTTTTTTCTTGACAAAAATCATGGTAATAACCAATAACCCCTTATCTTTCCACAATTACAATTCAAGTCCTCCATATTTTGTTAATATTAAACCTTCCTTATCAAATGAATAATCACACTAGTTTAGTTAAATAATATAAATACCACTCTTACAATTTATAAGTTAAATTATAATTTATGCCTGAAAATGGGCTGTTACACCAAGTAGGGGTGAGCAAAAACCGAACCGAAAACCGAAACCGCACCAAAAACCGTAAAAACCGAAACCGCAAAACCGCAACCGACACAAAAACCGCAAAAACCGAAACCGCAAAAACCGAAACCGCAAAGGTATGGTGCGGTTCGGTTTTAGCTTTAAAAACCGCACCAAAAAACCGAAACCGCACCGCAAAATTATTATATATATATATATATATATATATTATATAATATACTTAAAGATTTAAATATAAAATTCCCTATATATTATATAATCTGTGTTTGTTAAAAAAAAAAGTACAGACTTGACTTTGTTAAGGTTTTCTTTACATGTGTGAGTTTATATTTCAAATACCTACTAACATATATTTTTTGTTTTTTTTTTTCTATCTAGGAAACACTAATGGCAAATGATAGTTGGAAACATTGAAAGTTGGAAAGATTGAAAGTTGGAAACAAGAATGAGTTGGAAACAATATTACGTTTTTATTTGGATACGACTATGTGATTAAGCTTTCACCGTTTCACATAGCAACTATTATTCTAGACATGTTTCTAGTACAAACTCTTGTTTTGATTGATGTCCTCTAGCCCATACATATGCTCTTCACATTGCTCTTGCAAAAATTATATTCTAATTACCATCAAGTATTAGATGTATTCCAGTATTAAAACCGAGAGTTTTTTTTAGATGTATTCAAGTATTGCTGAGAGTTTTTTTTAGATGTATTCAACTATTAAAACCGAAACCGCACCGAAACCGAACCGCAACCGCAAATAAACCGCAAAAACCGTACCGCAAAAAAACCGCAACATGTGGTTTTAAAAAAATAAAAACCGCACCTCGCGGTATGAGTTGCGGTTTTATGCTAAAACCGCACCAAACCGCACCATGCTCACCCCTAACACCAAGGGGCATAAATGAGTGATTAGTGTCCCCTTATGTGTCGAAACCAGAAGAAGTGTGGCAAAATTCGAGCTAGGTGTCAAAAAAATTGAGACATGTTGTTGTCCAACGAATTTGCTGTTGTCTGATACCCTTTTTGGACCGGAAGGAGAATCCCATATGGCCCGCGTGGGAATCTAATAAGGAAACTTTTGATTTTGGTCATTTCAGTCCCCTCAACTTCTTATTTCAGCCTTTTGGCGATTCTAATCCCTCAATTTAACTTAGTTAAGTCATGAGGAGGGTTTCAAGACACGTGTTACTTAAAAATTGTTCCAGTAATTTGACACTAAGTCTTAACCATTTTGCTAGCATGTAGGATAATAAATACGCATGTATCAATGGGTAAGTAACTAAATATGAAATGATTGACAATCAAGGGCTTGAAATTTTCGCGATGGTTACAATATATACTATAACACACGTCATGTGGGTACGCAAATGATTTGATAGACACTACATAGTCGGGATATATACCATTGGTTAGTTAGTAACCAAACATGTATTGTGATCATCTTAACTCAAATGAGGCATTGAGTGTTACTCCATATATCATTTCGTTGAATAACGGGGACTGATTTAATATGTTTATGTCATTGTTTAAACCCGCCATTCCAAAATAAGCATGCCATATCCATAGATATGTGATGCCACTACCTCGAGCATCACTGAGGGACAGTCATGTTCACCTTGCATAAATTGCCCATGTCACGTAGTTGGGAAATTTCTCCACGACCAATGCGTTCGATCAAGGCCACTGAGCATGTAAACTTTGATGACAACCTTACTGACTTTGTAAACACAATCTTGTTCGATTATTTCAAACATCCTCAAGTATTCGTCAAACGCTTCATGTGTGGTGTTGTAAGCCATTTGACGAACTACGACAGTGATCATTTGTGAGCACGTAAATCTTGTTTTATCTCTAGCATCATAGGACAACGTAAACCATAATACACGGTGTTTTACATCGCTAGCTATTCGATGGTATAACCATCTAGTCATTCTGAAGTGTCTTTCAAACATACTTTTCGTTATAAACCGCATGAGGTGCAAAGTAGTCACATACCAACCTAGGGGTCTACGTGTTCATCTCATCGAGCTTTTGGCTTCATCTTGAACTACGTTTATTAACGCAATACTAACTATGTCGAAAATCGCAAGATTAAATCTTCTGATGACGATGACGAGGGTGAGTTCAAGGTATCTATTTCTAAAAGCCAGGTTTGATTAAATGGTTGACATGGATGAGAAGTGTTTGAAAATTTGAGTTGAGTTGCTTATTTATATAAGGAAATAAAGTAATTACTTAGTTATTTTTTAAATAGTAAACAATCAACAATATGACTGTTGAAATCATCCACGTCACGTTGTCTTTCCCACGCTAGCCTCTCCGCGTCGTCGTCGTGCTGTTGCAGTGGGGAGGTGTTCCACGCCGTCGCTGCCATGCCATATCAGCCAAGCCATGGGAATTCACTTGCACACTCCCGCAATCCCACAATCTTAGCATTGTAAAAGAATTACGAAAATGAGACAGATCAACGAGCCCAATATACTAAACATAAAGTAGCTAGAAAATAAAACGAGTCTGTTTAGCCCAGACTAATAAAAATATAATAAACAGTCTGTAATCGACCTTGCAACATTATAGGCAAATTCTATATTTGCAACATGCATAAGTGTTCGTAGATATGTAAGTAAAGTTCGATCTTAAATACCATCTACGCCTTTTGGGCATATTAGCTTTGGATGAGATGAGAACTTCACAGTCAAACGTGATTGGGTGAAAGTAATACAAGAATTGGTGATTTGCTAAAAAGTCTATACCCGCCTTTTGGGCATATTAGTTTTGGATGAGATAAGAACTTCAAAGTCAAGCGTGATTGGATGAAAGTAATACAAGAATAGGTGATTTGCTAAAAAGTCTATACCCACCAACAAAAACGAAAGTCTTGAACTCGCATGGACAAAGCAAATAACTCTTAACTTGTATTAGTGACAAGATGTTATAAAGCTGCTTCTAACACAGTCTTTTCTTCTATTTGCTGGCTCCATTTCGGAACTTTTTGTTCTTGGATTTAAGGAAATGTCACATGATTCTCACAAGTTGTATAAACTTAAAGTGGTTTTGATGATCATATGATGCATTGGATTCGATAGAAATCTCCAATACTCTTATTTTGATTTGACGTGCATTTTACATTTTATATTATTAAATAAATTAGGTTAGAACCCTATGTATTACACGGGTTGCACAAATGTAATGCAATTTTATATAATAAATAATAAAAAAGATACATGTTTAAAAAAACTCGTATATTGCACATGTTAAATAAAATATAATGTCATATGTTAACAAATATAGTCATCAAGATTTATCTTTTAAAAATAAAATTGGTGTACTCTTTACTTGTTATAACATTTTACATTGTTTTTTGTTTTGCATAAATTTAATATTATATAATAAAAAATATATATATCTTAAAAAAAAACTCGTATATTGAACGCGTTGAATAAAATATAATGTCATATGTTAACACACACAGTCCTCAACATTTACTTTTTTTATTTATTATTATGTTAAAAACATGTGTATTACATGGTGTTGAATCCCGGTTTTATGACACATTTAAATTATGAGATACAATTATTTTAGTTAGTTTTATGCACCTTCATGCTTATTTGTTTAGTTTATTCATAAAACACTCTTCTTAAATTGTATTCAAGAGAGTTTTTGTTATAAAAAGGTGGAGATCGATCCCCATGTTCTAGTATATTTCATCATTTTTATGATTTATACCATAAAATCGAGAATTAATTCTCTTTGAATGAAGTATAGAATTGTTATATTTAAAAATGATGTTCTTTCTACATGTTGATGCAATGTAAGATAAATGATGGGTTTAAACCAATTATAACAGTACGTCTACCATTATAACGATACGTCTAAAAACATTTACAATTTGATAGTAACATATGCCAGACCTAGAATAATTATTTAATTAAAAAATAATACAATTATTAAGTATATATATCAAACGGGAACATTTGATTCCTAATCTTCTAATGAAAAAAACAATACAATTTTTAAGTATATATTAAACCGGAACCTTTGATTCCTAATTTACCATAATTTCAATTATTGAACTTCAAAGTATACATATCTACTCAAAATAAAAACAAACGTTTATTCTATCTTATCTAATTTTTTGTTTAGAATAATTTATAGAAAAACAAATATATTTATTCTTATCTAATTTTTTGTTTAAAATTATTACTATATATTACTATTATTACTATATATTATTATTATTATTATTATTATTATTATTATTATTATTACTATATATTAATAAAAGGAATTGAAATGAATAGTGATTTTAATATTATAATAATATATAGTTTTTTTAATACTTTTATTATTTTAATATTATAATAATTTTACTTTTTAACTTTAATCCTTTTTTTTAATATCAGGGGTTGGGATAAGCTTGGTGTCAACCGGTATCGAACCAGTACTGGTATCGAAAATACCGAGACGGTCCTGTTCGGTATCAATACATGAAGGTAAAAAACGAAACTAATACAGAAAACGCCAAAAGTTTGTGCCAATTTGATATTGGAAATCTTTTGGTTCGGGAAATTCAGTGCTGCTACCCGGTATCATTTGCTCATCCCTGATCACAGTTACCGTACGAACGGTATCGTACAACTTTTTTTTGTTGATTTCCTTCAACTTTTATTTTTTTTCTTTTTTTAGTTTCAGGGGTAGGGATGAGCTCGGTGCCAACCGATACAGAATCGGTACTGATACCGAAAATACCGGTTACGGTACCGGTATATGAAGGTAAAAAATGGTAGTGAACCGGTACCAGGAACGCCAAAAGTCGGTACCGAATTGGTACTTAAGATCTTTCGGTTTGGCAAATTTGGTACCGGTACCCAGAACAATTTGTTCATCTCTGACCACGGGTTTCATACGAACAATATCGTTACCATACAACTTTTTTGGTTGATTTTCTTTCGGTTATCTTTTAGTGTTTTTTTTCTACATTTTCTTTTTATTTTTGTCAGCAGTTTCGTTCGCAACACGCTAGTAGTGATTTCAAAACACATGTAAACACAGATTAAATAACAAAAGAAATTCGTCGCAACGCGACGAACTTCTTTAAACCTAGTTATTGTTATTATTTACTATGATCATAATAAAAATAAACGTTTATATTCTTATCTAATTTTTGTTTAAAATTATTATTATTATTTAATATGATCATCATAAAAACAAACGTTTATCCTTATCTAAATATTTATCCTTATCTAATATTTTGTTTAAAATTATTATTATTATTATTATTATTATTATTATTATTATTATTATCTAACTTATAATAAAAGACTCCAAATAATGCCACATGTCATTCTATTCTTAAATCTCATAAATTTTATTTATAATTATTTAATAAATTTCTTTTAATATTAATATTAATAACTAATATATAGATATCATTTATTTTTATCCTTATCTTTATCTAATATTAATAAATAACTTCAATTTTGCAATTTAGACCTTTTGTTTTTTTTACTTTTAACCCAAAGTTTTTCATCTTTTGCAATTTAACCCCAACCCTTTTTTATTTTCAATTTTGGTCCACCATACTTATAATCTTTCCCAAGTTTTTCGTTTCGTTCTAAATTTTGTGAGTTAATGCACCGCAACGTGCGTGTGGGGTTCAACATTTTTTTCGTATATTTTTCCCCGTTTGACTGGCCCGTCGCAGCAAATCTATTTTTCTATGTTTAACAAGTTTGACTAACGCGCGGGTCATGGATTGACTTAGTTATTTTTTTTATGTTTTACGTTTCGGATTAATTTCTCTGCAACGAGCGTTAGTGATTCAAATATTTTACGTCTTCTTTTCGCCCGGCGTTATTTTTTTCGTTTTTATTTAATTTGTTTTTACGAGCTTTTCCGGTGTTGGTGGTCGCTTACAATGGTATAACATTGGTACTACTTGATACAGTCTTACAACAACCGCTGCAACGCAGGGGCTTAATACTAGTTATTTAATATGAGAGATAAATAGGAAAATAAGATGATAAAGCACCAGAAAGTGACATGTGTCCAGATTTTTTTTTTTTTCGTTTATTAGTATAGAAAGAGGAAGATTATTAAAATTATTTGATCAACCTTATTTTGTAAAATGAAAGAGAAAATTATTTATGCGATTTATATTTTCACCTTTAGCTTTAAGTTTTATAAATAACCTTAACTATATTGGAATATTGAAAACGAAGGCCAAATAATCGGAATTCCATCACACGCCAGGCACGTAGATTTATTTACTTAACGGCAAATAAGTGATGTTGTTAAGAATGGAATGATTACATTATAAAATAGTGAAATTCGACTAATTTTTGAACTTTAAAGAGTGAGATGTGGAACGATTTCAATAAGCAACCCGTGTTCACCACCTTTCACTTACATTGGTTGTTATAAAAATTCACGATGTGGATACCACAGCAACACCAACCTGCTTTTGGTACCACATTGCCACATTGGAGGGGCGGTGCTCCCACTTCTCGCTCTGGCATCATCCTCTTTTTTCTTCACTTCCTCTCAGTGTTGGCTATTGGGATGCACTTCCCATTTTGGCTTGCTTTTCATGATACCTAGTGAAGAACCAAAGAATCGTGTTAAGGCCGGAGCCTGCAAACGAGGGTTTGGATCTTGTGAGAGAACTTGGGGAACAGTCCTGCAAAACAGAAAACCGTTAGGCTCGCCGCAGAGATGGGAGGGCCCCTCTGCGACCACCCTCCGGCGTGAGGATAAGTATTGATAGAGAGAGAAAGTAGAGAGGGAAAGTAGGGACGAAGGTTCAGAAAATCGTACTTGGCTTTGTACTTGATGGGGTATTTATAGTAGTCAACTTAGATGACGTCATCCATCCAGACGCACTTGAATGGAGGTTCGTCTTCGGAGGTTCTTGATATTGGACGGACATTATTCGGATGTACGTCCAAGTGGAGTCTTGTTCGTCCTAGGAATCATGTCCGGCCTCGGACATGTATCTTCACCTAGAAGCGAGGAAGTGTTGTACCACCTTGTCATGTCAACCTCGTCCCGCTTCGTCTTTCTTCCATGCCGTGTGAGATGCAATTTGCTACTAATTTTTTTTTTTTTTGGTTATCTTCTAACAATATTTTTTGGATGACAAAATACAAGAGGCATGATACGAAAGAAAGAAAATAGCTAGAAAAAAGTTAAAATGAAAATAATATTTTATTTAGCATTATAATTCTCATCAAAACACTAGTCAAAGATACAGCTTGATCAAAATATGTTTCATTCAATATTTTGCTTATTGGTTAAGATGAGTTCATATATTTCATCTAGATATTAAGTTAAGTGATACTTGATATATACTTATCTTTAAAAACACTTAAGATAGATAATAGGAATATTTGGAGAGTTGTAAAATATATTGTATTTGATTGATATGTGGTGATAAAATTAAAATAATATTCCCAATAAGCAGGGATATGATGGTAGGGAAGGGGGCATTGGGTTCTCTGTAGATTCTGTTAATCTAAAAACAAACCCTCTGCTCTCTCTCTGTCCCTCCACTTCTGCCTCTATGTAGATAAGCTTCTCTTCTCCAAAACCAACACTTGCTCTTAACACATAATAAAATGACAAACCCCAACACCCCCCCCCCCCCCCCCCCAACCCAACACCCCCCAAACCAACAATTATCTAATACTTACACTAATGACTCAAATTCTTAACTGTTTAGTGAAAGTTTTTCTATTAAAAAAGGGGTAGCGGCGCAGTTTGTTGTCCGTTTACCAACTATCTCAATGTAAATTTATAACATGAAAAATTTGTGATATCAGATGATGACAACCTTAACCGGATTGTCTTAAACTCTCTCACACTACATGAGATTTGGGATGTGAACGAGCGAGCCCAAGCCAACATATATTAATTATTTAATTATCTATTTATGCATAGATGAAGTTATTTTATAAAGTCTCCTAAATCTAAGAAGTGGATAAAGAAGTAATGGATCGCAAAATATAACACAATGTCAAGGAAAAAAGACACAATGGCGTAAATATAGAAAAGATACAATAATATGAACAAAAATTCTAAAATTTACAAGCTACACATCCAAAAGTGAAAACCTAAAATCTCATATCGTAGAGTTGGATGAGACGGTTGCAATGCCGTTTGAATGGGGTCAATCGGAGTCCGATTGATATCTTTCTTACGACTTCTTATGTTTAAGAGACTTTGTACTTGATCTAACCATTATACATACATACATGCATGCATAGTTATGAAATATTAAAACTATAACTTTATATATTACATAATATATAATACATAATTAAAATGTAATTATATATTAAATACATATAATAAAACTTATATAAATAATACGCTTGTTAGGCTTGCAAGCTAGTAAAGCTTGGACTCGTTTATTAAAACGAGCTTTAATATAAGCTCTTATTTCATATTAATTTAGGTTTTTAGCAAGCTGATCTCAAGTAACTCATAACCAGTAAGCTTGGTTTATATACTCACTATGTAAATTAGTTGATGTTGTTTATAAGATCACGAGATTTGTATGTTGAGTGTTGTTAAGGTTATATGTGTTTGATTTTCATCTACATTCGATGTATCATTCCTGTAAACATGTTTCATATATAATTTTAAATTGTGTTTAAAATGATTAGAAATAAAAAACAGTAACCTAGATTAAAAAAAAGGTGGTGAATTTGATAATGTGTGCATGTGATGTAAGTTGATAAATGGATATGAAGATGACTTTGGTATACTAAATACAAAGAGCAGGCACGTGCTTTGTGGATGAAGGGTTCACGTGCCTCGACAGTGGTGTCCATGTGGGTTTTTTTCTTCCTTTCGTCTCGTTGTTTGCCCACCCATCACTTGGTTTGGTTCGTGATTTTTGACATCAAATAAAACATGATTAAAATCAAGTGGATTGTATATTTTATACATATAATTTGAATCTTTAACCGGGAACAAGTAACACTCGTCTCGGTTTCGGTCCAGTTATGAGTTAAAACCGAACCTATACGTTGTTTTATCCGGGTCCGTGCTAGAGAGCCTCCTCGCACAATAGATCCCCAATTTAAACCCCTCAATGAGAAACCCCTATCACCTAAACTCGAACTTGAGATCTGAAGGGGAAAACTCACCCAGGCCCACCATATGTGTAACTTAAATACTCGTGGCCACCACTAGAGCACTAGTGATGGTTACATATAATCGGTTCTTTTATTTCATTTATTAGAAAGACGGGTTATTTACCGTTTGTTTTTGGTGTAGGTCAATTCAATCTTATTTCAAATAAAGGAAATAAAAGTTTGTACAAATAGAAAGCATCAAAAGAGAAAGATGAGAAAATGATATATACGTCATTCATAAAAGCCTTAAAAAGCCTTGTTTATTTTTTAAATTACATATTGGTTATATAAATTAAAACAATAATAGTTGGTTTTAATTAAAGTTGGGTTATTTTTTGTATTTACGTATAACTTTATAAGTGATATAACCAACCGTATAATCATAACCAATACATAAAAAACTCGGTTATAGAGAAAGACTATAAACCAACCATCGGTTTCTCAATTGACAAGTTAATTCTGTCCAATTTCTCAGTTATGGTCCAGTTATTCATCTTTGAGACACGAAGATCTAACCACTACTTCCAACAATTTTAGTAAGGACACAATCAAAACTCTATAGCCTAGTGGCATATTGGTGGTGTGATAAGGCTTAAGGACCATTAGGTCCTGGGTTCGATTTCCACAAGGGGGTTTTCCCAGATTTATTGGGTTTCTTCCTAAATTGGTGTATAGGTATAATTGCCTAGTGGAGATGGATATGATCAGGTGATTTCACAAATGGCACACTGATACTTCAGTAGTCCGTCAGTGAACCAAATTTGCCGTTAAAAAAAAACTCATAACTAATTGAACCTAAAATTACCACTTCAACTCACAACCACAAGTCCATAACATCATGTACGAATCAAACACGTAGAAAGAAACATCAACCATAAATGATCCACTATCTACTGGGCCAGTAGAGTTGATGGAAATCACTATCCAGCCCAGATAAAGTAAACCGGGCCCCATATGGCCGGCCATATAACATATTCATTAACTTCGGGCCCATTAGCTGGCCCAATGAACATCTAGGGTTTGAAATTGAAACAATGGGGCCGTGTGTTTGAACCCATTAACCGGTAAATAAGGCGAAGCACGTGAACCAATCGAAATTTGTCGCATTAGCCAAACACTCCAACTGTTACAGAAATAGGTCAGATCCATAAACATAACCGCTTGTGCAACTCCAGATCTGTGAACAAATTCGATCAATTCTCTCAATTCAACCATGTTTTTGTTCGATTGGTTCTACGGCATCCTTGCGTCACTCGGTTTATGGCAGAAGGAAGCCAAGATCTTGTTCCTTGGCCTCGATAACGCCGGTAAAACGACGTTGCTTCATATGTTGAAAGATGAGGTTTGTTTTTGTTTGATTTGTGTTTGATGTTGTTGATTGAGTTGTTTTTGGTTTGATTTTGACCTAGATGTGTGTGATTTGATGTCAATTTGTGTTGTTTTGGTTTGATTTTGACCTAGATGTGTTTGATTTGATTGATTTGTTTAGAGATTAGTTCAACATCAACCGACGCAACATCCGACGTCGGAAGAATTGAGTATAGGGAAGATTAAGTTCAAAGCGTTTGATTTAGGAGGTCATCAGATTGCTCGTAGAGTCTGGAAGGATTATTACGCCAAGGTATGACTTGCTTTCATCTTGCTGTTGTTGATTGCAACATCGTTTAAATGTATGCTTGATTTTTTTGATATATCTACAGCTATGTTTGTGTGTATGTTTTGTTGTAATTTCAAATTGTCAGATCTTGAGATGCAAAATGCAATTTATTTTTGCTTTGAAAGATGTTTACTTAGAATGAATTTCTTACTTTTGTGGTGCTTGAAGGTTTATGAATGTGTGTAGATCTAGGAGTAAAAAGTATATATACAATCTCCTAATGATTAAGTCAGTCAGTTAGCTGATTGTTATGGCACAACTAGTAGTTAGTATGTGATATTATTTGAATTCACTATTAGTACGTGGTGTCATCAATCAAACTGGTTGTTTATATGCGTTTGGTGCTGTAACGTTTTGGTATAAAATAGTTTTGATTTGCATTTGGTCACGTGTTAGTTGTATTCAAGTTGGAAATGAAAATTTACACACGTGAATCTTTCCAAAGTGAATCTTACTGTCATATTGAGTAGCTGATCACATTATCATAAATTGATTACAATAATCCAAAGTGTAAAACGTCCAAATTGTTCAAATTATAAATACCAAATGCATAATTAGAAATAAGTATATAACTAAAACCTATACGTGTATAATTACATTCGGGTTTCAAGTTTGGTGGAATTGAAAACAAGGCATTTTAAAAGTTGATCATTGAATATCATTCTCAGGTCCAAAAATCGATTCATAAACCTGAAAACTAATTCAATTGAATTTATTGAATACAATTCGGTTCGATTCTGGTTTTCTTCAAGGTGTATTGAACACCCCTAGTTGAGTTGTTTTTCTTGCTAATTCTTTTTGAACATATAAGACCTTGAGGACATCATGGGGAAACTTGACTTGTTTTAAATCTACTTCATCAGTTTAATCAAAATTTCAAGTTCCTACTTTGTTTAACGGATAATAGTTGTTAATAGTGAGCATAGTGCTTGCTATGGCGGATAGCGTTGCGAACAGTGAGTTTCCCACTATATGATGTTTAGCTCCTTAATAGCTTGAAAATAGCGGATTTAGGTCCTTTGACTTTTTTTTTGATAAATAGAGATTGAAAAATAAGAAGCGTATTTAGTTTTTTTTGTTTTTTTAGGAATGAGTTTTACCAGAATTTTAATAAATTATACATGTAAAATCTTTCTAAAACTTTCTTCTAGTGTATCGCTAAATATGAAATTGCACCAGCTGTTTCATTTTTATCGCTACGTAGCATATTGGTAGCTTGTCGCTATCGTCCGCTATTTGCTATTAACAACTATGATTCTTCTTGTGTGCTACTGAAACTTTGACGGTTGTGACAATGTCTTTAGACAAACAAAATTAGCTTGGACATAGAACATGTATAGACCTACTACATAGATTTCTCATCCTCAAGATCTCATTCTATCTGTCATAGTCATAGAGCAGTTTGGTGGGGGTAACAATGATTAACTTGTTTGTGGGATTTTTGTGTTGTTTATTTATGATAATGAGTTGAGATACATGTATTCCAGGTGGATGCCGTAGTGTATCTAGTAGATGCGTATGATAAAGAACGGTTTGCCGAATCAAAAAAGGAACTAGATGCACTTCTTTCTGACGAGAATCTGTCTGCAGTCCCCTTTCTGATTTTAGGAAACAAGATTGATATACCATATGCAGCTTCAGAAGATGAGCTGCGTTACCACCTTGGGCTGACAGGTGTCACGACTGGCAAAGGGAAGGTAAATCTTCAAGATTCAAGCGTCCGCCCCTTGGAGGTATTTATGTGCAGCATTGTGCGCAAAATGGGTTATGGTGATGGTTTCAAATGGGTCTCTCAATACATCAAATAGCGGGCGCCTGAGCAAATCAAGTATCTTATCTGGGAAATAAAAAAGGTAAGGAAGAATATGGTGATTTCCCCAATTTGATTTTGTATTCGTTCTGTAAGAGTGGGATTTTGTTTGTGTTGGCATGTAAAATTCTGTTAGACCAAATTGCTAGTTGTTTTGTTTGAAATTGTTTACTTGTTTTGATGCATTTGCTGTTTTTGTAGATGGTGAGAAATATGTTGCTGAGTCTGAGAACATCAATTTCTGAACTTTATGTATGGCTGATTTCTTGGAAACTTATTGTTGATCATCTTGATATAAGAGGATACTAAGTAAGAGTCATGGTTTAAGAGCTTGTTTTCAGTAGTTATAATTTTGTGTTATTGGAAAGGCTGTCTGGTTGCAAGATCTTAGATTGTGGACACGAAAAACGAACAACTTTGTTTGTTCTACGTGTGAGGTTGCTATGATGTCTCTTTTAACTTTAATCAATCAAATTTAGCATATGTAGTAGTATTAATTAAATTCATATATATATATTAAAATTTCTTAACTAAAAGTGTTCGCTTATTTTACATTAATCCTAAATTATATTAGAAATAGCACTAATTGATCAAATATGGGGTTTTGTTATAAATTCAAGGTCCAGTTTCAAAATCACATAATCAACCTGGCAAAAAAAAAAAATGTTAAAAGACCTCCACTGTGGCCATGTAATCAACTGATCCTTCGATCTATTCTTCACCCACAAGAAGCTCATAGTTTTGGTATCTTCCACAGCCTTCGACAAAGAAACCGACGACCGATTAAATACCTTAACATTGCGCATACGCCATAACACCAAAGAGCTGTTAAAACAACGGGCATGCAAAGCATTCTTCTTCTTCTTGGAGCCTTGGATGAAATCGTGCAAACCGAGAAGATCCGTAAACTAAAAGCATAGATCGACTGAAACTTTACACCGTTCGAGAGATATCTTGCCACATAGATTGTGCGAAGGAGCAAGAGACAAAAATGTGCTTGCAAGATTCTGTGACCTCCCCATAAAAACATCTTCCGTCTTAAATCCTTCCACTTTAGGGTTAGTTGATGGCGTGACACCTTTTTAGGAGCCCAATTATTCGCCCATGTTTAATAGCTTAGAGACGACTAGATTAATACAAGTATCAAACATGAATACAACTTGTTTTAGTACTTTATAATTCATGTCTATAGCATAGTTGTATGTCTTATGTACTAAGAAAGAGAAATGGAGCCTAGCCTCCTAAATTTAATTATTATTTTTTTTAAGTATAAAACAACGTAGTGTACTTTTCCTTACTAGAAGGAGACCCATGAACCCAATGGGTAATGAGTAATGCATACCAAACAGGTACCATACCATGTATGAGATACAATTTATAATTAGATACATGACTTAGGTTGCTACAACTCACTGGTATAAACTCATCTCTACACATGTTCATTTCAATTGTTTCAAATTTTCAATAATAAGACGCAAAACATCAATTTTGGTAAGCGCAAGCATCAATTTTGGTAAGCTAACAAGGACGGCTGAAGCAAGGGTATAGTTGTAAACCAACCCCTAAATAAAAAGATAAAAGTCTTGACGTTTCTAGATGAAGTCTTAGAAGGATATTGCAAAGCGATCAGCATGGGTTGGCAGTATGAATAGGCGTAGCCTTATTTGACAAAGGGGACCTCCAAAGTTATCGAGAAACTCACTTCTAAAAAAAAAAATTACGTTCTAATTGAAATTTTGGGAAATCACCTAAAAAACACCACTAGG
Source organism: Helianthus tuberosus (assembly GCA_030545235.1). Taxonomy (NCBI): domain Eukaryota; kingdom Viridiplantae; phylum Streptophyta; class Magnoliopsida; order Asterales; family Asteraceae; genus Helianthus; species Helianthus tuberosus. The sequence goes on along the minus strand of CM060424.1, from coordinate 55,138,264 downwards.
GCCGGAGGCATTTTACAAGTAGGGGAAGCCGGTGTTACCCTTCAACTTCATATCCATGGTATAAAAATATCATTAAACTCCATCTACGTAGTGTAAAATTTTTATTTTTTCGTAAAAGATACCTCTGATAAAAAAAAGGATATTCCTGAAATTTTGGGTTAGACCCGCCACTAACCACCACACTATCTCATTCCCCGTCCTCGTATTTTTAGGGGAAGGCTAGAGTGAATCCCCATACTTTTAGGGGTGAGGAATGGGATGCGGGAGATTTTTAACAAACTAGCGAGATATAAACCGTGCGGACGCTATATGAATTTGATCGGTAGCGGTTCGTTATGCTACCGACACATGCTATAGCAAGCAAAAGAAAAAACAAAAAAAATAAACGATATCGCTTTGGTTTGTTAAAAACCCAGAAATCGGCCAAATTAAATAATGTATAAGAGTAAAATAAAATATATTAATTTTAACTAAAAATAATATGTTAGAAAAGTGTACACTAATGAAAAAATGAAAAAATAATATGTTATAAAAGACCAAAATCAACAATATCTTGAGTTTTGGCTAATAGCAATGTCATTTATTGACTATCCCCTCACGCCCACATTCAGTTGAGAGATAAACTCTAAAGTTTATATTAGCGTGTTTCAAATACAAAAACATATAACCTCAGCTGTCAAAACAAAAGGTTATATATAATAATAGATACATTAAGAGAACAATTATTTTTAGTTAAATAGGGAATGGGACATGAATGCTCTAAGAGCATTCACATCCAATCCATCAAATTATACATACATTCCACTAAAAAACAACTCCTCTATCAATATATTTCCACTAAAAACAAATACTTTTTCTCTCTCCTCTCAATTAAATAATATTATCATTACATTTTTCTCTCACTTCCACTCACAACCACTTTCAAAATATATTAAAAAATTATAACGGGTGAACAGTGTCCCCCCAAATATACAGATGAACAGTAACATTTTCTCTCTCCTCTACTCACAACCACTTTTTATACCCTTTATAATATGAAAACCCCTCCTCACATAATTTGATGGTTAGGATGTGAATGCTCTAAGTTGTTTAAATTGTTACGAGTATCAATGATAAGGCTTAACTTATTAGAGACTAGGTATCTTGTAGTTTAGACCATCTATAATGCCCTAACGCCTCCGACGAGGTGGCAAGGCTAGGGCGTTAAAACCGCTCCAAGAGACGTTATTGGGTGCAAAAAAAAAGTAATGTGAAATTGACAACCACATCAAAAAGGGAAGGGTTTGGTGGACCCCAACTCCCGAGGGTTCTCAACCAATAAAATCCACCCTTTTCTTTTTATTTTTTTTAAATTTATTTGTTATAGTGAAAAGTTGTGGCGGGGCAAGCAGTACTGAAAGCAGAGTCGAAGAAGGTGGAAAAGCACGCGAAAGCTTGTGAGGATAATCAGCATGCCTTTGTCCCCCTAGCGTTTGACACGTTTGGCTCTTTGGCGCCAGAGGCAGTTCGTTTCTTGTCCAGAGTTCAGCGTGTAGTCCACAGCAACTTTTCGACCCCTCAGGGGCGAGACTTTGTTTTTAGTAGATTAGGGTTTTCTATTCAGAAAGGGATGGTGGCGCAGTTTGTTGCTCGTCTACCTGCTATTCTTATGTAATTTGCCCTGATGATTGAAATGAAAACAGTATTGACTTGAAAATTAAAAAAAAAAAAAATTTGTTATAAATATTAATTAATTAATTTAATGAGTGGTGAATAGTGAAAAGTTGTAAAACCACACAATGATAAAAAAACTGGCAACCGGGTTCTATCCAAGATTTTTTCTCACATTATTTCCAGAATAAATGTCAAGAAGTTAGTGATTAAGAAAAGGTAAAACTCAACTTTCATGATTTTGGAAGAGAAATTATCTATCATCCAATAGCGATGGCTGCTTGACAAAATTACCCATAGTAAAGCTGTAATTAGGTGTAATTTGAATTTGCTTATTCTTAAACAAGACAAAAGCATAATGAAAATTTTCAACAGAAGTATGGAGGTATGGCCCCATTTCTCGAATCACTTTTACTCGACTTTATGTACCGATTCGTGATATTGATCTCGCAACTTCTGTTAACGGTCATCCTACCCAATTTTGCTTCTTTTTCCATTCCTATTTTTTAAATTATTCTTTTTCTAAACTTCTTGATTTGATTTAAGATATTTATTGGTCAAACAGAAGAAAAACCACTATTAGTTACGAAGGTTCCAAACTGTTTAGATGATAAGCATGTTATAGCCGTCCACAATTAATTGCAGGGAGATGTACTAAGAGCGTGGGTTTGTCGACTTCCATTGATGTCGGCATCGAAGGAAGGACGAAAAACAATCCGGCGTGAGGAATCTAAAGGACTAATCTTGAAATTAAATAAAAGTTAGGTCTTGTTTTAATCAAATATCATCATCATACTCATACTTACGAAATCCCACCAATAGCAAACCTAAAGTAGTGTCTGAGAGGGGTAAGATGTAGATAGCCTTATCTCTACCCCGTAAGAATAGAGATGCTGCTCCTAGTGAGACCACCAGCAGCTCAATAGTAGTTTTGCATCAAGTCTTGGACATAAGGCACATAACACTCAGCAATCGAGAGAAAGGCCGATTAGTGCACTACCCCCTTGTCTTTCGGCTATCAACGCAACCACATGATGCATGGTTAACCATCCCCCTCTTTTAATGTTATTTTCACGAAATTAGTAAAATAACGTTAAAACTAGTGTACTTTCACTTTTGCCCCCCGAGTGCCCACACATATATACATCATATGCGCATATCGCAAGGGGGCGTTACTGAGTATGATGATGATGATATTTAATTAATTAAATATAATTAAATAAACTATAATAATTGCACTCTCTGTCGTTTACGTAAAACATATCAACAAGCAGTGTCCTTTCCTCCAAACCCAATTAACTTTTCTAGTTAAACTCCCTCACGTGCATATCACGTGAGAGTAGTATTGTCTTTTAATCACATATGTTTTGCAATAAAAGGTGTTCCTCTCCCCCTTTTCATAAAATTAGGGTTTCAAAATTATTTGACGACCAAACACATATACATATACATAATGAAATTGTAAATCATGAAATCCAAATTGTATCATTAAAACAATTGAATCATTTATGCAAATGTTTAAAAATCGTTATTATCCTTTATAAAGTTTGTTCTATTATGCAAGTTCTTCATGATACGCATCGAACACACCCGCTGCCGCAACAATCTCCGGCCAACGGTTTCTCTGGTGGGGGAGGGATCTCCGACGACTTCTGCGAATCCATTGTATTCTTCAAATTATTTCGTGAATTGATATTATTCTTAGCATGAGAATCTTCCATGGTGCTATTGAGATTTGAATTGAATCTGAGATTGAGATAATTTTTGTTTGTGAGAGGAAATTGGATTGGATTGGATTGCGGTGAGATTGATTAAGAGAAGTGGTGATTCGTTGAAGGTTATGCAATCGCCGGCGTGGGTGTGAAATACCGCTACAAAAACCAATTACAATCTTTGCAATTGTGGCTTGAATATTGCCGCTACCTGATCGATGTCGTAAGGTCGGTCAAAAATAAAGTAATAGTGTCCTATTCACCTTTTACTAGTAAAGGGCAAGTAGGGTGTCGAATCCACAGGGAATCAGTGGAAAGTACAAAGCTCGTTGCTTGTGACAATTATCTAAATTAAAACTAATTGCTTTTTGCAAAAGGTGAAACGAATTATGAAAACGAAATTAAATTGTAGTTGTAAACAATGTGAGAAAGGACCAATCTCCGGGTTTTCAGGTTGTGTAGAAACACGGGTAACCTAATTACTACCAATTGGAAATCACATAGACATGATTTGCTAACTATTTGTTTTGATAAATAAGTAATAGATAATATATTTGATTGCAATGATCCACGATCGAAACCGAAAGATTGATGCAACTGAATAGTAACCTAATTAATTACCAATCCTGGATTTCATAAACATAAACGAGTTCAATGGTTAAAGGTTAAAGAACAATGACAACTTAGAATTTAATCCCAATTGTTGATGACAAAACCAAATAACTGATGAACAAGTATGCAAATGATAATCCAACAATGTTTAATCAAAAACAAATAAACAATAAGGATAAACTAACCGAATGATTAGTCAAATCTCAATCCAAAAGTTTGTAAAACTAAGTCAACCCGGTTCCTAACACAAACCCTAGTCCCGGAGATGATCACGGGTGGTTTAGCCGCTCATGTTCTTGATTTGATCTTCAATCTTGATGAGGAATTGCATGATTGATGATTGGATTGAGGTTGAGAACTCCAAAATTCGTCCTTGGGATGTGGAAAACGGCTAGGGTTAGTGATTATTTCGTTTGGGGAATGTTTGTGCTTAAATATGGTGGGAAAACAAGAAATTCGCGAGTCATATCTGGCATTCAGCGCCCAGTGCGCTGAACTATGATTTCCTTCTGTGGTGCGCTGAAATCAGCACCTAGTGGCGCCGATTGCTACCGAACTTCCCATTTTTCATATTTTGGCCTTCCAACTCGTGTGTATGCTTCCAATACTCCATAATGCTTCCCGAAAACCTTCCGTCAAGCTCCAAAAGCCATCCGTTATGTTCCGAGCACCTGTAAATCAAAATCAACCCAAAGTAAACCGTTTCCATACACAAAATCATATAAAGCCTCATAATTAAACACTTTAAAACATGATTAAACACCCTCACATCACATCCCCACACTTACCTTTTTGCTTGCCCTCAAGCAAACCGATATGGAACTACTCACCATCGTAACGATACCTCTAAATCCCTTAACCGATGCAACAGTTTAAGTCCCAAGTCATACCCGTTCCATAGACTGACACAATCAAGATTGACAGTCTGACAAGCAATTGATGCAATTTATAAAACTTAAGACTTGTCTATTCAAAACTAACATGCTTAGGATTCTAACACATGCTACACGCCCCTCACAATCAACTCTCCTCTCGGTTTAAAATATGAACTAGCGTGTAATGTGCTAGTATTTATAACACTCACAACCAAACATGAAATTCTGTAATCATATGCTTGTACAACAATCACGCCTCCACTGTATCATATGACACGACACGTATCAAAAGGACTTTCGGTTTTGGGCTTAGGCTAAGGGTAGGAAATTTTTGGCTTATATTTATATATTTTTCGTGGCGAACAAACAAACAACCAAACCGTGACAACTTTATTTACAACACACATAAAAACTCACACTTTTGGGTTGGTTTCTACCTAAGAACATAAACGATATTCACCAAACTTTTTTTTTTCTCCTTTCTTTTTCTATTTTTTTTTCTTTTCTTTGTTTTCTATTTTTTTTCTTTTTCAATTATTCATAATTTGTCGTTCACGGTCGGTATCAAAACATTTCACAATAGGTGGACAAACGAATGGTAAATAGGCTCAAAGGGCTACTAAGGGTAATGGTTAGGTAAACATAAATACAAACACAGCGGGTGTAAGGTATATCCTAATGCCTTTATCATTTACGTGCACATATCAAACCACAGTCTCAGCATGTATCAAATCATACAAGTTCTAACACAGAATAACATAAGTGGCCTGCTCTCAACAAATGAAGTAATAATATACATCAATCTATCAGTTCTACAGGCTCAAAATTCTCACCAAGAAAGGGTAAAAAGGTTGTCGACATGTAGCATATGCAATCTAAAGCATGTTACCCCTAAATAGACATCTCTTCTCAATTCTTTTATCCTAAAAACACCTGTCGGACCTACTCTCATGAAACTTAAAGGAACGACCATGACAAGGGACTCTATTAGTTTACTACCGGCAAGGGACCCATTAGTGATTGAAACGTTCGGTTTTCATATCCATTTAGTTCACTTAAGGCGATGAAATTCTTAAAATTTTTTAAAATTTTCAATTTTTTCGCTTTTCATTGTTTTCAATCACTTTCAACTCTTTCAAACTCTTGTCCCAAACTTTTCCCTTCCTAGGTTTCTATATCCCTACACTTGGGCGACATTGTCCCCAATGTATCGTGCTTTTAAAACAAACCCGGGAATACCAACTAACAAACCTCATGAGCGACCATTCCTAACACAAAGAACATAACACCTTCTCTAACACATAAAATAATTTAACACCACCAAGAACACGAAGAAAAAAAAAACAATAATAAGAGTGGAACAGACTCCCCTGGTTTAATGTGTAGAATCCTCATACGTCATGTTCCACCACGACCGTATAGCATTCCATTCGCGGTCGTGTCCAACAAGTACTCGGTCGATCTCTACCTTTAATGTTCAGATCATCCCCGTCCAAATAGAGATTGAGTATGGACAGTTCTGAATGAACTCTGATCCATTCATTGTCCGCAACTGCATCTAGAACGTATCGGAACTTCCCAAACATCCCCACACTTGGACCATTGCATTCGTAGAGATTAATAACCTGGTAACCTGCAACAATACTCACGCAAAACAAAACAAAACAAATATACACTACTCTACATCCTCGGGCTGCCTCCCGGGAGCGCTAAGTTTATAGGTCTTCAGCCAGACCATACCTGATATACTCTCATGGTGGTCGAGTTTGATGTTTGCGTTCCATGGCCTCTAAGTACGTACTCCGCCACTGCTCTGGTAAGTCGTCCATTGTCTTCCACATTGGACCGAATAACTTTAACCTCCGTTTTGCATTATCACATTCAGGCGGTTTCTTTTTCTTCTTCTTCCCTCGTCGCTTCCCTTTGTCTCTCTTGAACTCCTCATGCGCCACACTTTCCTTTTTCCTCACTGCTTCGCTTCCTGCCACTTCAAACCTATTAACCAACAAACACTCGTGTTTGGTTTGAATCTCTTTTGTAGGAGAGAAATTTTCATCACCATTTTCAGCTTTTGAGCGTTCACCTGAAATGGAAGGATTAGTCGCATACGAAAATACGTTTAACCGTAATTCACGGTCACCAAACTTCATACTTACCGTTCCATCAACACAGTTGATAATTGCATGAGCAGTCGCTAAGAACGGTCTACCCAAAATGACTGGAGGGTGCGTGTTCTTTGAACTTGTGGCACAATCAAGCACTAAGAAGTCAACTGGGTAGTAACACTCTTCTACCTTCACAATTATATCCCTTACAATCCCCCTCGGACACATAGGAGTCTGATCAGCCAACACCACGGTAGTGTTAACCTTTTGTAGCGGACCAAGATCCAACACACGTTCCAAGATCCAAAAGTGCCCTTTCTATTTTAAATTCACCCACTTGTACGGAAATAATGGGTGCTCCTGGATCTTGGGGTTTCGGGGGAAGGGTACCCAACAAAACGGCATTCACATTTGCAGTTAAATCAAGTTTTTTAGGAAACTTGTGAAGTCGTTTTTGGGACTCCCTGGTAGAATACTAACACACGTTCCAAGATCCAAAAGTGCCCTTTCTATTTTAAATTCACCCACTTGTACGGAAATAATGGGTGCTCCTGGATCTTGGGGTTTCGGGGGAAGGGTACCCAACAAAACGGCATTCACATTTGCAGTTAAATCAAGTTTTTTAGGAAACTTGTGAAGTCGTTTTTGGGTACTTAACTCTTTCAGACATTCAACCTGATCGGGACTCTCTTTAATCGCATCAAGTAAGGGTAGATTAATTTTAGCTTGTTTAAAACTTTCCCACCTTTCATCCCTTGGTGGGTCCCGATCATGCTGAGAGTCCGATCCATTACCAACATCCTCCACCACCTCCTCAACTAATTGTGATGGTGGAGTAATTGTGACACTACCAATTTCAGAAGTTGGAAGAATACTTATCGCGTTGATGTGCACATTTCTTCCATTTTTCGAGCTAGATGACTGATGTGCTGGGTTAACTATGGTAGTTCTTGGCAACTTACCTGGATCTCTTCTCAACTGAGCTAGATCTTCTGCTAGCTGCCCCAGCTGCTTCTGCATTGCTTCAGACGTTTTGTCCCGAACTTCATTATCTTTCTGGATGTCCTTCATGAACTTCATAATAGCATCCAATTTGTCATCACTCGTTCCACCACTAGCACTTGAGGAGTTCCCTTGCTGAGTACCCTGAGTATATGGACCCTGATTTTGGTAATTACCTTGCGAGTAATTACCTTGACGACTCTGATACTGCTGGCCTCCTTGCATGGGTACCTGAAAATTAGGGTTCATTTGATTAGCAAAATTACCGTAACTAAAATTGGGGTGGTTTCGCAAACCTGTATGATATGTATTCGATTTCATATCATATTGCTTTCGTTCACCATAGATTTGATTCACTTCATCAGTCTGACCACCCAGTACAGCACATTCTCCAACTTGATGCCCTAACTCTCCACACTCAGTACACACCGAAAACGTATTGGCGGTTTTAACTTCGGCTCCCTTTCCCAACTTCATCTGAGCCACTTGTCGTTCAAGCAATAAGTTTTGGTGCCTCAACTTCTCGACCCGCTCCTCAGCTTCATAATCAACCGACTTTGCTGAACTCGATCTTGCCCTCCTGCTAGATTGTGCATGTCTCTTCGAAGTGGCACTTTGTCTCTCCAAATATGCCCAATCCGCAGCTTCTGTATTTGTGAGAAACGTACCATTGCTGATGGCTATAAGATCTCTTACATCATCAGGAAGTAGCCCATCATAAAACGCCTTGATCAACTCCCATGTCTGAATTTCATGATGTGGGCATTTCCTAAGCAACTCCTTAAACCTTGTGAACGCCTCATGGAACGGTTCCCCTGAATGTTGCTGGAATGCTCTGATTGCATCCCGAGCTTCACTGGTTCTATTCATGGTGTAGTATTCCTCCAAAAACACTTGCTACATTTCTTGCCAAGTGTAGATACTTCCCGGAGGTAATGTTGCGAACCATTGTCTTGCCTTGTCTTTCAGGGTAAATTGAAACAACATTAGCTTTACCTCATCCTTTGTAAACCCTGACCCTCCAATAGTTTGGCAAATTGAATCAAAACTTGCAATGTGCAAGTATGGCTCTTCAGTACTTTTTCCATAAAACTCGGGCAAGTGGCCTAAGTATTGAGGCCTCACCTCGAAGGGTCGATTATTGTTCCCCACCGGTGTAACTATAGCTGATGAGTTGGGTACTACTACGGGTCGACAATGACCTTCGACGCCTTGAATTGGGGCACCATCCACAAACTGAATCTGATCACCCCTAAAACGATTATTATCTCTTCCCGCATTAAACTGCGGGACTCCATTATGAACTTGATTTTGTGGAATCGGTTGCGGGATGTGATGTCTTTGGTTAACCTGTTGCTGTACCGGATAGCCTTGATTAACATTGTACCCCTCATCGTATCTGTAATCAGCATATCCCCCGTTATACTGATTTTGGTAATCATCTTCTTCCCAACCGGATTCCCAAGTATGAACACTACCTTCTCTGTGTCGGGAACCATCATCATACCCGTGTTGATGATGTGGTTGATTAAGACGAATAATTTCCCCATGTCGAAGATTTAGGTTCCCCGGTTGGTTTTGTGGGCCTGGGTTGAATTGTGGAAATGGTTGTGGTGGTGGTTGATTTTGGTTTTGATTATTGGGCTGGTTTTGATTTTGGTTTTGAGGAATTGGTGGATCTAGAATGGGTGGAATTGGTTCGTTTTGTGCTTGGTTTTGTGGCTCTTGATCAGCCATCTCGTGAGCTGCTTGTTCAAGATCTTGAGCAACTGTTGATGATTGAGCTCTAGCTTTCACTGCTGAACGTAGGAGAACGAGATTCTGTCGAGCAGTTTTTTCTATTTCTGGATCAAACAAGAACGGTGATGATTTCTTGGAAAACCTAGTATGCATGCAACTCGAGAATCACCTGCACACAGACAAACAAGAAACCGAGCGTAATACTGAACGAAACAAATAAAAGACGAACAAAAGGAAATAATTTTGGATTTTTTTGGTTTTTTTCTAATTTTTATATTTTTTGAATTTTTAAGAAAAACAACTAACTAAACTAAGCTCACCGATTCCCCGGCAACGGCGCCATTTTAATCGATGTCGTAAGGTCGGTCAAAAATAAAGTAATAGTGTCCTATTCACCTTTTACTAGTAAAGAGCAAGTAGGGTGTCGAATCCACAGGGAATCAGTGGAAAGTACAAAGCTCGTTGTTTGTGACAATTATCTAAATTAAAACTAATTGCTTTTTGCAAAAGGTGAAACGAATTATGAAAACGAAATTAAATTGTAGTTGTAAACAATGTGAGAAAGGACCAATCTCCGGGTTTTCAGGTTGTGTAGAAACACGGGTAACCTAATTACTACCAATTGGAAATCACATAGACATGATTTGCTAACTATTTGTTTTGATAAATAAGTAATAGATAATATATTTGATTGCAATGATCCACGATCGAAACCGAAAGATTGATGCAACTGAATAGTAACCTAATTAATTACCAATCCTGGATTTCATAAACATAAACGAGTTCAATGGTTAAAGGTTAAAGAACAATGACAACTTAGAATTTAATCCCAATTGTTGATGACAAAACCAAATAACTGATGAACAAGTATGCAAATGATAATCCAACAATGTTTAATAAAAAACAAATAAACAATAAGGATAAACTAACCGAATGATTAGTCAAATCTCAATCCAAAAGTTTGTAAAACTAATTCAATCCGGTTTCTAACACAAACCCTAGTCCCGGAGATGATCACGGGTGGTTTAGCCGCTCATGTTCTTGATTTGATCTTCAATCTTGATGAGGAATTGCATGATTGATGATTGGATTGAGGTTGAGAACACCAAAATTCGTCCTTGGGATGTGGAAAACGGCTAGGGTTAGTGATTATTTCATTTGGGGAATGTTTGTGCTTAAATATGGTGGGAAAACAAGAAATTCGCGAGTCATATCTGGCATTCAGCGCCCAGTGCGCTGAAATCAGCGCCTAGTGCGCCAAACTATGATTTCCTTCCGTGGTGCGCTGAAATCAGCACCTAGTGGCGCCGATTGCTACCGAACTTCCCATTTTTCATATTTTGGCCTTCCAACTCGTGTGTATGCTTCCAATACTCCATAATGCTTCCCGAAAACCTTCCGTCAAGCTCCAAAAGCCATTCGTTATGTTCCGAGCACCTGTAAATCAAAATCAACCCAAAGTAAACCGTTTCCATACACAAAATCATATAAAGCCTCATAATTAAACACTTTAAAACATGATTAAACACCCTCACATCACTACCATCACCGTTAAAATCGTTGGCACCAAGATCATTTTTCCAGCTGCTTTGACAAAACCGAACAAATATTGAGTTGGGGTTTCTAAAATTGAACAAAAATAAAGGTGGGGCTTCACAAAGTGGAACAGGTATATTGTTTATGGATGGTGTTCATTAGTGAAGGAGATGGACGGTGGGAGGTAGGGTGGTCAATGGTGGGTTTGGTCATGGATGATCTCCAAAAATTTGATCCGGATATATCCAATAAGCCTTGCTTCCAGAAACAACAAATCTTCAAGAACACGAACAGATCTTCACAGCACCGAAAACTCTTGAATCAGATTGATACCAACCTGAGCCTAGAAACATGTTCTAAAAGGATCACTACAATGACATCAATATGATTGCAATAGTGTGGTGGAATCACACTAATAATAATGATTCAAGAGAAACAAAGAAGATGAATTAACACCAAAAGCTTGCATACGGTTGATGATAATCGTCTGATACAAGCACTTTCAATTCACTGATGATTTCGATTACAATAATAACCAACAACCCTAATTGTAAACCAAATACCCTTTTATATTGTCACGGCCCCCGACCCGTACCCCGTTTCGGAAGCCGCGAGACAAAAAACCCGTGGTATTGGTGTTTATTAAATTTCAGCGGAAACTTTATTTAACCTGGGTGTTAGAAAAATAATACCAGAGTTTAAGAAAAACACCACATTATTTATTTTATAACAATAGGGTAACCCCCGTCTTACAGAAAAGGAATTTCAATGGGGAAATCCTTTGATTACAGAAAAACATGTTTATTTCTATTTACTGAGCCACTTTATTTAAGCTGGAGTGCTACGCAGCACTTTTCCTTTCCTCAAAGTAAATCACCTGAAACATGTTTTTAAAAAGATTTGATCAGCGAAAAATACTGGCGAGTGCATTCAATTTGTACAAAAGACACATTGTTATAATATACAGTATCAAGAGCGATTACAATGTTTATATCAACCAATTACCCCAAATCGGTATTTGTCACTCGACCGGATCTGTGACTATGGTCATATCACACATCGGCTAACTCGTTGTCCAATGGTGAAACTTATCAAGCAGTGTATACAAAACCCCATATACCGGCAGTAATTGTAGAATACAAAGACTTAATCACTGTAATTACAACTTTGAAAACAAGTAGGGATTTGGTAAAAAGAGAATGACTAATGATGTGCGATAAAGTGTCGTATATATTAGGTGTATATTTTAAGCCCTTTTTAACACTTATTTTAGCCAAGTTTTAAATTTATAAAACACGATATTTCACTAACACTAAACACACATATGGGCAAGTGCACCCATCGTTGAGTGTAGTATAGCGTTGGTAAGATACCGAGGTCGTCCAAGGACACAAGAGCTTTTAGTACCGGTTTATCCTCAACGTCTAATCAAAATAAAAGTTTAGAAAAATGTTTTAAGCTAAGAAAAATAAAAACTAACTAAAATGCTGAAAATAAAAATAAAATAAAAACAGATAGACAAGATGAATCACTTGGTTCCGACTCGTATCTAGTATAACCTTTGATTATTTCCGCACTTTTGCACATAATTAAGAGATTATCTTAGTTATTGTAGTAGGCCCCTCTTTTGAAGGTGACGTTACCCTCACCCCAGTAGTTTGAGTCAGCAAGGATACAATCCTAAAGGGGTGGATTATTGGAAGATAATGAATTAAGTTATTAATGCAGTATTGTGGTAGGCCCTGCTTTTGGCGGCGACGTTACCCTCGGCTAAGTAGTCTGAGTCAGCAGGGATACAGTCCTAAATAGCCGGGTTATAGTATTAATAGTAGTTAACTTATGAGGGGGTCAAAGAGTTTGGACCCCCGCCATCCAATACCGTGAAGCATTGAAGGAGGTCCTACTAAATTTGACCCAGGTCCATTGCAGGACCTCTAAACGCTGAACAATGGCAAGACCTTTACCAAACCGTTCCCTTAACCCCCGACCAGGTAGCCAACATACCTCCATATAGACCGTGGAGATATGAATGGTGAAAATCCTTTATTTTATATAGACAGTAAAATAATGCCAAGACACCACGGACAAACGATAAGGAAAGATCACCTTCAACATAAGTAACTAGTTATTAAAGTCATTAATACAAAACCAAATAAAAAGTGCAAAAGATTAGAAATAAAAAGTATTATACTAGACACTTTGTCTTCACCAAGTGATGTAAGAGACTTAGGCAAACATGGCCTTGTTTGTCAAGAACTCTTACGATCAATCTTGGATCCCGAGACGACTCACACACTCCACGATGGACAATGGATGATGGTGGTGGATGATGGTGTTATGGTGGTGGTGGGTGGTGGATGAAGTGTGAGAGAGGTGGTGTGCCAAGGGATGAGTTGAAATGAATCCAAGCACTCCTATTTATAGGCTGAACAGAGAGCTGGGCACGGCCCCGTGTCCGCTGGGCACGGCCCCGTGCCTGTCTGACACTCTCTCTCCTCATTAATTGTAATTCGCAATTACAATAAATGCGCCTGCTGTACTTTCGACACGCCCCCGTGTCCGCTGGGCACGGCCCGTGGTGGGCAATAGAAGCTTCTATAGGTTTGTCTTTTCTGCTGCTTCTTGGGCACGGCCCCGTGCTGGCTGAGCACGGGGCGTGTTCAGCCTTCTGTCTTCTCTATTTTGCTTGGGAAGATGCCGTTGAGGGGTCGGGCAGTCCACTAGTGTTCCTTTCTTTGTATTTATGTTGGAATTAGCTGTCTTTTTGCTTCTTTTGTGTTTTTGAGCTCATTTAATCCTGAAAATACAAAAGGAAGACAAAAACACTCTTTTTCCAATATTAGTACTTAAAAAGGGTTAGTTTTATGCCTTAATTGATGTAATTTATATGTTGCATTTTACACACATCAAATACCCCCACACTTGAACTTTTGCTTGTCCTCAAGCAAAACTCTTTAATATGTGGCTTACACTCCCAAATGGAATAGGTAGAAGAGAAGGTTTTGGGCTTGTCGTAGAGTGTCGGGAATCCAAGATCTTTTTGGGTTTTATTTTTATTTATTTACACTCCTATTCGTAATGATTTTTTTAGAACTTTTCATAGGAGAAATTACTTATTTGGGCATAACATGCCTTTTAAAATTCCATTTATATACAAGTTCACATACCTTACGGGAGAAATCACTCACACTCGGCCGAAGGTGTATTTTTAGTGAATCACTCGAGAGCGGCATGGAACTTATTCCTACCATAGGCTTGCCAAGCAATCAATCCTCCTCCTTTTTAACTTTTATACCTTTGTAAATATCAAGAGGACTTTGTGGGTTAAGGGTTAGGCTTGGGTTAAAGGTAGGTGGTTGGGATAGTGGTTAGTGGTTAGTAGAAAAAGGGCGAAAAACGTAACAAGTGTCGGTTTTCGTAGGACTTTCTATTTTTGCAACTTTTTATTTTGATGAAGCTTTTATTCAAACAAAGTTATTTTTGATGAACTTATTTGTTTATTTGCTTCATCATCAACACATTTTTTTTTTTTTTTTTACGAAAAACCGAACTTGTTACTAAAACAAAGGGTTAAAAATGAAAAAGGTTTTGGTGACTAAAAGGGTTTTTTTTTTTTTTTTTTGCTTGGGTGATGAAATGAAAATGTTTAGGCTCAAAGGGGCTAACTAGGGGGATTTTTGGGTAGGTGGTAAAAGAAAAAGAAAAATAATGGTGTAGAAATAAAAAGGGTTAGTCCTAATGCCTCCATCACTTACTTACTCGGGTTTAAGTTGATAAGGACCGGGAATGTATCGTCATGGCAAGTTCTAGAGTCGTAAGAACCAAGTGGCTATTCACACAAGAAACGAAAAATGAGCATTTAGTTTTAATGATATGTAATTGTATGCTCAATAAAGGCTCAAAACTCACTTTTTGTGGGAATGGGTTTTTATGTGATCAAGTATATATAATCAAATTTTAACTAAGTTTGTCATGCCTTTTCATAATTTTCTTATGTTGGTTCTTTTTATCACTACGCTATCGGTTGTAAATTTGTAAAAATATAACCTTTTTGAGAACTTGAATTTCCCGAATTAAACCTAGACAAGTAAGAAAAAATGAAATTTTTTTGAAAAAAATTTGGGGTGATTAGCGGTTCCAATAGAGTTTTGTGTAAGGCTTGTTGTTTAGGACTTGCAAAAAATTCAAGGTTTTAGCATCCCCCCCACACTTAAATTACACATTGTCCTCAATGTGTCCCAAAAATAAATTTTTAGGTTGATTAGATGTGTAAAATGGTGTAAAAAGCAAAAATTTTCTGTTACTGGGCGCTGAACACGGCCCCGTGTTGTCCGGGCACGGCCCCGTGTTCAAGTGCCAGTAACAAAATTAAAACAAGAGAAACAGAAGTCTGGACACGGGGGCGTGTTGGGTGAACACGGCCCGTGTCCAGTTACCTGAACTGGGCGTTTTCTGCAGGTGGTTCAGCACGGGGCCGTGTTGGTTGGGCACGGCCCGTGTTGAACCTTCTGAATTGGAGAGAATTGTCGGGTTGCCTTGTTCTTGTGCATGAAGTCATTTTTCTCGTTCCCCTTTTCATCCCTTACCACCATGAGTGTGTTTTATTCATTAAAAACCATCCAAACTTTAAAAACCATCATTTCATTTCATCATAGAGAGAACTTACATAGTCCTAATAGTAAACTAGATAAAACAAAGAAATAATAAACCATGGAGTCCTAGCCTTTACTTTATTTTAATTAGCAAAATTTCCAAGAGACTATTAATCTTGGTTAGACAAGGCTTTTTAGAACTCCTTCTTCCGGGTGCGGTTCTCCTCACATGTCTGCGAGCCATTCCTCCACCTCCCTTGGAAGGAGAAAAGAAGGCTCATTGGCATTGGTTTGAGGAGTCTTGATTTCCACCGGGATCTCTTGTTGGTGTTCCATGGGAGGTTCCGCTGGCAAATCTTCCCACCCAGTAGGGTTGTTAATTCCGAGTGCCAGGTTCCAATCCTGTTGAGGGAGGACTGGTTCCATCGGGGGTGCTACAAGAATATTCAACCTCTGGTGCAAGAGGTTAATTTCTTGGAAGCTGCTTTCGAGCCCCATCGTAAGATCATTAATACGGTCGATCAGGACCTCCTCACTGATGTCATTTCGTCGAGAGCCTCCCTTAATGCTACCACATAGTGCACAAGTGTAGCTTCAATGGAGGGTCTCCTTCCTCTTCGGCTGTTTGACGAATGCACAGAAGATGTTTCGCTGTTTTCACTCGACATCCTACGAAAAATAAACTGAAAATAGTTTATTTTAATGAAACAGTGACCGGGCACGGCCCCGTATTCATCTTTCTGCAGAATTTTGGAGCAAGGAAACTTGGATTTTTAAGTTATTTTCTGAACTTGTGGGGTCTTTTTAGTTGCTAATAACTTAAAACAATGTTACATAACATGTTTTTACCAAGATTCCTTGAACAAAACTCATTAATCCCTATCACAAAGTTTGAAGAATTCAAACTTTTAATGGTAGTTCTTTGAAGAAAGATGGAGAAGAAGGAAATGACTAAAAGAGGAAAGGACAAGATGGGTTGTTGGAACCTTCTTTTAGACTTACCTAGGATAGTTTGAGAGAAGATTCCTGCAAATCTCTGCCCCAAGTTGGTCCAAATGTGCAGAATTCTTGGCTGCATTTATAGAAAACGACAGCATCCTGGACACGGCCCCGTGTCCAGTGGACACGGCCCCGTGTGCAGGTGGAGTTCTGACACAGTTTGTCCGTATTCTGACGTACTGATTAGAATGGAATCTTTTGATGGACACGGGGGCGTGTTGGCTGGACACGGCCCCGTGTCGAGGGACTGTTTTATGAAGTTGTCTAGTTTTTAAGGAACTTGTTAGCATCGGGTGGCTCCTGATTGATTGGAACAACCCCAAAGTGCCTAAGATACCTTAATTGTCCTAGACTAAGGCGAGAACGCAAGAGGTTGTCGGTGAGGGTAATTCCTATTTTCATTCTAGGTGGACAAGTCCAACCCTTTTCCGGGCTCTCGTTAAAGAAGGTGTATGCCGAATCGCTCAGGTCTATGTATGCACCGAACGAAGTCGATGGGGAGTCCTTCACGGCACAATCGACACAGGGACGACTATCGTCCAAGTCTTTGCTAGGTACGAAGGTATTTTCGGGAGCAACGAGGTTGTCGGAATGCGGTTCCAACATTTCTTCATGGTTATTGTCTTGGGGTGGATCAATAAAATCCTTCCTAAGCTCTTTTAACCAATTCAGAATTAGCTTTTCTAGTTGAAATAACTCATCAAGGAGCATTTCCCCTAGAATATCTGGCTGGGCGCATTCGAGGGAGAAATAGTGCTTATTTTTACTTTCGCCCCTCCTAAGGTTGTAAGAAGTTGGTGGGTCCATGTAGTGGGGCCTATAATTTAGAAAGTAGCATTTTACTTCTTCATGTTTGCCACCACATAATTGACACCACGTACCATACGAGTGCCGAAAGTAAAAACAATTACTATCACTCATGTTTATGTCAGAAATTACCAACCGCCGGGATCTAACGGTTCTGTTTTCAGCAAGTGAATCTTGGGCACGGGGGCGTGTTGGGTGAGCACGGCCCCGTGTTCAGCTTACTGTCTGACGTAAAACAGGATTGCCAGTTCCAATGATTTAGCACGGGGGCGTGTTCAGCGGGCACGGCCCGTGCTGAGCTCTGCAGAAGCTGAAAAACTAAGAAAAATCCTAAAAAATTAAAAAGAAAAAGGAAAAATGATTAGGCCGTTGATTCCTAACTTTCTTAAAATCCTTGTGTTAGAAAAATAATACCAGAGTTTAAGAAAAACACCACATTATTTATTTTATAACAATAGGGTAACCCCCGTCTTACAGAAAAGGAATTTCAATGGGGAAATCCTTTGATTACAGAAAAACATGTTTATTTCTATTTACTGAGCCACTTTATTTAAGCTGGAGTGCTACGCAGCACTTTTCCTTTCCTCAAAGTAAATCACCTGAAACATGTTTTTAAAAAGATTTGATCAGCGAAAAATACTGGCGAGTGCATTCAATTTGTACAAAAGACACATTGTTATAATATACAGTATCAAGAGCGATTACAATGTTTATATCAACCAATTACCCCAAATCGGTATTTGTCACTCGACCGGATCTGTGACTATGGTCATATCACACATCGGCTAACTCGTTGTCCAATGGTGAAACTTATCAAGCAGTGTATACAAAACCCCATATACCAGCAGTAATTGTAGAATACAAAGACTTAATCACTGTAATTACAACTTTGAAAACAAGTAGGGATTTGGTAAAAAGAGAATGACTAATGATGTGCGATAAAGTGTCGTATATATTAGGTGTATATTTTAAGCCCTTTTTAACACTTATTTTAGCCAAGTTTTAAATTTATAAAACACGATATTTCACTAACACTAAACACACATATGGGCAAGTGCACCCATCGTTGAGTGTAGTATAGCGTTGGTAAGATACCGAGGTCGTCCAAGGACACAAGAGCTTTTAGTACCGGTTTATCCTCAACGTCTAATCAAAATAAAAGTTTAGAAAAATGTTTTAAGCTAAGAAAAATAAAAACTAACTAAAATGCTGAAAATAAAAATAAAATAAAAACAGATAGACAAGATGAATCACTTGGTTCCGACTCGTATCTAGTATAACCTTTGATTATTTCCGCACTTTTGCACATAATTAAGAGATTATCTTAGTTATTGTAGTAGGCCCCTCTTTTGAAGGTGACGTTACCCTCACCCCAGTAGTTTGAGTCAGCAAGGATACAATCCTAAAGGGGTGGATTATTGGAAGATAATGAATTAAGTTATTAATGCAGTATTGTGGTAGGCCCTGCTTTTGGCGGCGACGTTACCCTCGGCTAAGTAGTCTGAGTCAGCAGGGATACAGTCCTAAATAGCCGGGTTATAGTATTAATAGTAGTTAACTTATGAGGGGGTCAAAGAGTTTGGACCCCCGCCATCCAATACCGTGAAGCATTGAAGGAGGTCCTACTAAATTTGACCCAGGTCCATTGCAGGACCTCTAAACGCTGAACAATGGCAAGACCTTTACCAAACCGTTCCCTTAACCCCCGACCAGGTAGCCAACATACCTCCATATAGACCGTGGAGATATGAATGGTGAAAATCCTTTATTTTATATAGACAGTAAAATAATGCCAAGACACCACGGACAAACGATAAGGAAAGATCACCTTCAACATAAGTAACTAGTTATTAAAGTCATTAATACAAAACCAAATAAAAAGTGCAAAAGATTAGAAATAAAAAGTATTATACTAGACACTTTGTCTTCACCAAGTGATGTAAGAGACTTAGGCAAACATGGCCTTGTTTGTCAAGAACTCTTACGATCAATCTTGGATCCCGAGACGACTCACACACTCCACGATGGACAATGGATGATGGTGGTGGATGATGGTGTTATGGTGGTGGTGGGTGGTGGATGAAGTGTGAGAGAGGTGGTGTGCCAAGGGATGAGTTGAAATGAATCCAAGCACTCCTATTTATAGGCTGAACAGAGAGCTGGGCACGGCCCCGTGTCCGCTGGGCACGGCCCCGTGCCTGTCTGACACTCTCTCTCCTCATTAATTGTAATTCGCAATTACAATAAATGCGCCTGCTGTACTTTCGACACGCCCCCGTGTCCGCTGGGCACGGCCCGTGGTGGGCAATAGAAGCTTCTATAGGTTTGTCTTTTCTGCTGCTTCTTGGGCACGGCCCCGTGCTGGCTGAGCACGGGGCGTGTTCAGCCTTCTGTCTTCTCTATTTTGCTTGGGAAGATGCCGTTGAGGGGTCGGGCAGTCCACTAGTGTTCCTTTCTTTGTATTTATGTTGGAATTAGCTGTCTTTTTGCTTCTTTTGTGTTTTTGAGCTCATTTAATCCTGAAAATACAAAAGGAAGACAAAAACACTCTTTTTCCAATATTAGTACTTAAAAAGGGTTAGTTTTATGCCTTAATTGATGTAATTTATATGTTGCATTTTACACACATCAACTAACATTGTAGATTTAAACGGTCAAAGCTTGCCTACTGGTTAAGCTTGTAAACCTAATTAAATATACAATGCAAGCGAAACTAGGTTAGTAACTTAATACAACATTTACGATAATCGCGGGATCGAAACCCTCACGACGAATGACAAAGTATAGCCAATTATAGGCGCACTTAAACATCCATCGGATCGGTTTTAATCGATCGGATACAATACCGTATCAGTGATCGAGTTATTACCCCGTTACCGTAGCAGAGTGTTGGTACTGCTGGTATATTATTTTGAGCAGAATACTATAGATTGAGAAAGAAATTTTGAGCACGTTGAAATGTCACAGAAGGGCTCAATTTATAGATATTTCGCATCTTTCTCGCGGCCCGTGACTCGCTCAGCTGAAGCCTTCGCGGTCCGCAAGCGCCCACCTAGCTACGGCTAGGTCTTCCGTGTCATACACTAGGTTTGACACGTGCATGACACGTGTCACACAACGTGTCCAGATCATCATCAGTCTCTCGTGGCTCGCGAGAGACATCTCCTTAATGGGTTGCGGCCCGCGACAGGACCAATTTTTAGTTTTATATGATTTTTATATAGAATAAGGTTATAGGGGTTTGGTTTTATACTTACGGAGCGTTTTAGGGCGTTTTTGTGAGTTGTTACATATATAGTAATGGTCAAAATGACTTATCCCACATTAAAGCCCATTTCGAGATCCTTAACCTTATGCATAAACCTTATTGACCCAACAATCTCCCCCTATGTTTATGCATTGTCTCCAATAACACTTGCAGTTGCACCTGCTCCAGTATTTGCCCCAACACTCAATCTATACTCTTTCACGTTGATAGCAGCATTGGTCCACATCTTTGCACATACTTCGTATTATTCAGATGACCGAATTTGGCTGGCACATAGCACAAGTATTCTTGATGAAAACTTATCAAATCATTTGGATCCACAAGCCCATAAGCTTGGTTAGCACATACGAACACTGCTTATCCCATCTTTTCTTCATAGATCCAATACTTAAAGTTCTTCAGACACCCATGAATAAATTTCTTAGGAAGTGGGATGGTCTTTTCTTTCTGAGTTGGTGGCGATATCACTGTTTGTAGACGTTTACGAGTATCAGGGTTTATAACCCCTGGATTTGCCTTCAGATAGGCTTTGACCAACATGCATCAAAAATCTGTCGGGAACTTTGCTTGGATCAATGAAGTTCAAATTCTCATCCAACGGGTTCACGTTCTGATTCTTTGTAACAATAATCTCTCTGTTCTTCTTAGCTGGCCGAGCTCTCTTCTTTGGATGTAGTGTAAGACCCTTACTATCATTTAACGGTTTTCATACAAATATCGACAATTAAATGTGTATTTACGAATACACATACATATAAAAATACGGATTTGTTAAAACTTTTACAATTTAAAACAATACAACATAATGTGATTGAATTCGTCATTCAAAACGACAACGTAATAATGTGTGGAAGCTTGTAACTTGATCGTGTTCGGTTCTTCGTTGAGCTTGATCGCCCTCCGGTACTATAAATATACCTACAATTCATAAAACATGAATTGAATTAGTCATACGTAGTTTAAAACGTGTTTAAACGAGTTCGCGAGGCAAAATAATTAAAAAAAACATTTTTCCGAAACTGAGCTCCGTCGTGTCACGCACCAAAGCCACATTGCTCCCTCGTGTGGTGCGAGGGAGACCCTTTTCCTGCAAGTTCATATCTGGGACCTGCATTTTGCCAGCTATACTAGTTTTTACAAAAACGACCATAACTTATTCGTTATTGATCCGTTTTACGCGATTCTTTTTCCTATGCGATCGTAATTTGATTCTCCATCATATGGGGTTAAAATCCGACATTTGAATGCACAAAATTATGGATTTCAAGCTCTCGGCTTTAAACTCAAATATAACATTTTTGACCCGTTTGAGAGAATTTTAAACAATTAAGCTTAGATCTCACTCTCTCCTTTCACACGTCATTTTAATGCATTAAGGTGTTCGCATATCTTCCACCGCAACTATCTTTGCGGTGGATTAAAAAAAATGTAAATTGTCTATTCCGAATTTACCCCTTCCGGATTGTCGATTTACAACAAAGACCATTTTGTGGTATTTGACCTAAAGGGAATTTATACCTACTCTTTTGCACTTACTAAAGCTTATCTTTATTATAACACTAATTCTCTAACGATTCAAAAGGACCGTTTGCCCGATTTAACGTTCATGGGCATTTTGGTCAATTTTAGCCTTTTTTTTATGATGAAGGACTTTTGTCAACCTATTTGACCAAAGTTTCACTTTTTTCCATAATCATACTTATACGTACCTGGGTCGGGTCATAGCATTGACCCGTTTAAATACCTTTTGCTTTTAAATTTTCTAGTTAAAAGCATTACAAACCATTTGTTATTTCCTGCGATCACAAAACTCAACAAGCGTTCATCAGTTATTATTGCCAAATGGTATTAACACACCATTTGACCCGTTTAGTCGAAATGACCATTTATCTACATATGATGGTATTTTAATGCCATCTCGCCCCTTAAACCTATTCCGGTTTACACCATGATTTTCTTATTACTTAAAGGACATTCCTAGAATTATTTGACCCGTTAAGATTTACACCAAAAGGTTGTCTTTTTAAATCTTTTATCTATCTGTCAACTCATATACAGATTATTAATTAGCCACTTTTACCCATCACGGTTCACCCCATAACGCGATGTTCAAAATTCCTTATTGGTTAGTCTTCACTCGACTAGTCTACTGTTTTTACCCTCTTTACCATAGTTTATGGTTTCTTACCATTTTTCTTTATTCCGACTTACATTGTACTGTGCCGGAACATAATATCTCAATTACTTAACATAATTCAAAATTAAAACATCACAAGTAAGTGTATTGTAATTAAAAGGGGGTGTAAGTTTAACTTACCTCTTATCCGATTTCGCTCTTTCTCCGCGTATTCAATCCGTTTGACCCGTTTCTTTTCCCAAGCCGCCACCTAGCTCGTTAAGCGTCAAATTATCGTCATCATTTACAAGGTGGGTAGATTAGTCATTAACAATCACGACTATTCCACCTTACGTATTTTCTATGTCGAAACTACTATTCGACTTCATCATTGGTTAGTTTAACTTATCAAACGTTAACTACTTTTGATCACATGATTTACACAATTAAGTCTAAATCAACATGATGTTTAGAACCCTTATCGCTTCATATTTCACATAATCTGCCATATTATTCAAATGCGCGTTTCATTCGAAATTTCAACATTTTAGTTTTCATTTAGGCATTTTAACAAACACCTAATGGGCATAATTTTAGACATTTACAAACTAGTTCATAACTAGTTATTTTTTTTACCAAGATTAACATCAAAATCAAATCTCTATGTCTAGTGTTCATGAACTACATCTAGAACTTGTTTCCTAACATCAATATTCATCAATTTAACACTCTAATTCAAGTGTTCATCATATTGTCATAAAACCCACTTAGCACCTACATAATTAGTTAACCGAAACACTAATTTATGACGCTAAATCAACAAGTTTACATCTAGGGTTCGTTCCTAGACTCATAGACATCTCAATTTCATTATAACATTCATAATTCATACAAGAATTTCGTTCACGAATGTTAATCAAATTTTCAAAGTATCACCAAATGACTAAATTCAACATACCTTGTGATCCCCACGACTAGGTGATCGTTTCTATGTATTCATGCATTGATTTAGGTTCGATTTGCCCTCCAATTTGATGGATTAAGGTTGAACAAGGGTTTCCCCTAGTTTCTTCTCCTGATGATCGACACACACACACACACACTAAGTGTGTGATATGTGTTGATTTTTATGTTTTAATAAAACAAGTTTCCTTTTTGGCAACTTTTGGTCCCTCAAGTTTAGTTTTCTATATAATTGTGACTACAACTCATTGTCTTGTTTCTTATATACACAAATCAACTAGGTTAATTTGTTCCTAGTTATTTTGTTTACGGGTTCACTATTACCACTAACGGTATTTTACCCGCTCATTAATATTAACGTGGTTTGAATATCAAACCCGTTTTCGGGGTGTTACATGCAGAGTTTCAAGATGTTGTTGCAATGAGGCTTCACGTTCAGCATCTAATTGAACCCTTTCTTCAGTAGTTGGCTCTCTTCTTTGTTCATATCTTTTTGTATCACTGACGTGTTGGAGTGTGTACGGATTTTTAATATATTTTAGTACCTTTTTACTCTTAAATCAAGTTTTAAATTTATAAAACACGATATGAAACTATCACTCTCTACAACACGCTAGGGCAAGTGCACCCATCGTTGGCGTAGTATATTGATGGTAAGATACCGAGGTTGTCCAAGGACACAAAGGCTTTTAATACCGGAATCTCGTCGAAGACTAATCTAACAAAATGTAGAGAAAATTTTTGTTTTTATTTTTAAATAAATACACATAAAGAAATAAAATAAATAAAACAGATAGACAAGATATAACCATTTGGATTCGACTCGTCATTTATGTATCATTTGATGATTTCCTCGTGTTGGGTTGTTTAAGATATTATCTTAGTTATTATGGCATGTCCCTCTTTTGGAGGCAACGCTACCCTCATCCATATTGGTCTGAGTCAGCAGGGATACAATCTCGCAAGGCCGGATTATTGAAAGATAATTAAGCAAATTATTAATGCAAAAAGTGGCATGTCCCTATTTTGAAGGCAACGCTACCCTCGAACATATTGGTCTGAGTCAGCTGGGATACAGTCCTGCAAGGCCGGTTTAAAGTTTTAATAGTAGTTAATTTATAAGGGATTACAAGTCGTTCTTACCCCCCCCCCCCCGATTTGATGCTATCTGCCTCAAGGGAAATCCTAATAAGCTTGAATCAGGTCCTCGCATGATCTATACACTAAATGAGGTAAGAACTTTACCCAACCACCCTTCTAACCCCTTCCAGACAGTTAACGCACTTTATATAGACTGTAAAGACACGAATGAGTAAATCAACAAAACATGAAGAAATGATTAAGTAAAGTTCACCTTCAATATAAAAAACTAGTTATTAAAGTCATTAATACAAACCCAAATAAAACGTTACAAAAGCTAGGAAATCAAAAGTAATAACATAAATGATTTTGACTTCACCAAGTGATGTAAGAAATTAGCCAAGCATGGACTTTGTTTGACAAAAACTCTTACTATCGATCTTGGATCCCGAGACTATACACACACTCTAAGCATGGATGATGGATGAAAGTGGTGGATGATGGTGGTATTGTGGTGGTGGAGTGGTGGCAGGTGTGAGAGAAGTGGTTTGCCAAGGGATGGTTTGCAAATGAGCTAAGCACCTCCTTTTATACTTGAAAACAGTAGTTTTACATGGGCCCGTGCCTGCTTGGCACGGCCACATGCCCTTCCATTCTCTGTCTTCATTTAATGCTGGCGTCAGCTCTTCTGTACACACGGCCTCGTGTCTTCTGTACTTGTTGTACGAACCCATATTTACGAATCTAAGAGTTGACCACGACCTGTGCTTAGGGGACACGAACCCGTGTCTCTTGTCGTTTTCTGTTTGTCTTTATCCTCTGGGAATCTTGAATGAGGGCACGGCCCATGCCCGGCTGGCACGGCCCCATGCTTGGCTTCTGGTCTTGTTATTTTGTCTTTGGGGTGAAGCTTGGAGGGTCGGTATAGTGTGCCAACTTCTTTTCTTCGTATTTATGTTGGCTTTCGCCGTTAATTTGTTCCTTTTGTCCTTTTAAGCTCTTTTAATCCTGAAAATTAAAAGTAAACAAAGAAACACACTTTTTCCAACATTAGTACTAAAAATGGTTGTTTTTATATCTCATTTGGTATGATTTGTATGTTGTATTTTGTGCATATCAAATACCCCCACATTTGAATCTTTGATTTTCCTCAAACAAAACTCTTGTATAATTGCTTACACTCCCAAATAGAATTGGTAGAAGAGAAGTTTTTAGTCTTGTGTAAAGAGTGTCGGGAATCCAGATTCATTATTTATTATTGTTTTTATTTTATTTACAATCATATTCAAAATGATTTTATTGAGAACCTTTTAAGAAAAATAGATATTTATAAGCATAACATATATTTAAAATTTCATTAAGCTATATTTACATTCACATACCTAACAAATGGTCACTCAACACTCGGCCAAAATGTATAAGTGAAACGCTCAGTCCGGGTACGGAACTTACTCCAACCATAAGCTTGACAATCAATCAAACATCCTCCTTTTTGACTTAATCTTTGCAAATATCAAGAGGACTTTGATAGGGTAGGTTTTATTTAAAAGTGTCTAAAAGCGTAAAAAGTCGGTTTTCTTTTGAAAATTTTATTTTGTGACTTTATGAACTAAGTAGGTGTTTTTTAAGCAATAGAATTGCTTATTTATTTCAAACACTTTAAAGAATAGCTTTTTTTTGCCTTAGTCACATAATTTTTGCGTTCTTTTTCCAAAAGAACCGATTTTTACTAAAATAAAGGGCGTAAAGAAAAATATGGTTTTTGGGTGATGGTGTGTAGTAGGTTTTGAAATGAAAGGGTTTAGGCTCAAAGGGGTTAACTAGGGGGAATTTTTGTATTTTTTGGGAGATAAAAATAAAAATAAGGTTGAAATGGAAGGGGTTTAAAATCCTAATGACCCAATCGTATAATTACTTGGATTAGTCGGTAAGGACCAGGAATATATTTCTCTTGTCAAGTTCTAGATTTGTAGGAACCATACGGGCTATTCACAAAAGAAATGTAGAATGAGCATTTAGCATAGATGTGACAGTGGATCCTCGTTAAATGCTCAAACTCATAAGTTTGTGGGAAAGGGTAAAAATGTGAAAGTATATATACAATCAAATTTTAAAATTTGTCTTTTTTTTATCACGGCGCTATTAGTTGTAAATATTTATAAAAACTTGAACTTTTTTAGAATTTGATTTCTTAACTTAAACTATAAACAAGATAAAACAAAAATAAAAAGAAAGTTTTGAAAAAAATTTGGGGTGTTTTAGCGGTTCCAAGTAGAGTTTTGTGTAAGACTCATTTTTAGGACAAACAATATTCAAGTTATTAAGTCCCCCCACACACTTAAATTACACATTGTCCTCAATGTGTCCAAAATAGGTTAAATTGATTAAATGTATAAGATGTGTGTTAAAAATAACATTTTTTTTTGGAAAACAGGCACTTGACACGGCCCGTGTCAAAAGTGCCAGTACCAATTTTTTTCCAGAAGACAAACAAGGGGGTGTGCCCATGGGACACGACCCCGTGTCAAGGTTCCAGAATAAAAAAATGTTACAGCAGACATGGGGCATGGGTGCGTGCTTACCTGACACGGCCCCATGCTGCACTTACTGAATTGAAGATTTTCAGTCGGGAGCTGTCTGTTTTCATGCATGGGGTGCTGGGTTTACATCCTTTGGCTACTATCATCACTTTTGCACACTTTTATTTTTTCCACCATCAAAGATTCTTTCATTTCATCCAATAAAAACAAAGGAAAATACAAAAAAGAAAAATTAAGTTTCTAAGCTAAATAGATAATAATATTGAAAGACGCCCCATGAGATCTTATTTTAAACCCCTAATAGCTCCTCCCTAGATCTAAGAATGGTTAGTGAAAACCGAGATTAATCTCCGGAGGGCTTCGATCTATTCTGGAAATACTCATTTAGAGGTTGTTGAGCATTTCCTATGTCTCCCTCGGAAGGAAGATAAAAGGTTCCTCATCAAACTATTCTTGAGGTAGGGGTGTCACACCCCAACCGATGGCGGAAACATCGGGGCATGGCACTGAGCGAAACAGATTGTCTAGAAGTTTCCATAACAATTATCATTACCAATCAATTTAAAGTAACATGTCCCATACCATGTCTCAAAAGGTAAACAAATTATTACAGACAAAAAGTAGGCAAATAGTTCTGTTCCAACAACTCAGATTTCTTTCAAATAGCCCAATTGTTTATCTGCTTCTAGAGACCCTTGATTTCATTTGTACAGACAACTATTTGTTGGCCTCTAGAGCCTTATTCTAGCCTCGATTTCCTAGCAGATAAGCATCCTAAGCACCTGTCACATACGTTAAAATAACAGTCAATACACATAGTGTAAAGGTGAGCAACCAAGTTTGATAATAGCATATAGAGTTCGAAAGCGTTACGCATAACCAGCACGTACACAGAGCGAAATGAGGCATGTTAGTTATCGACATAGACCTATCAATACCAATGACTGCGGGTTGACTGCCCAAGGCAGTTCGTAATACATGATCACCATTGTAATCCATGCAAATAATTGTCCTTAACAACCCCCGAGTGAATGGGTGCTGAGTCCAAACTAATAGTACTATCGTTGCTAAGGCAGGTAGATAGCATTCCATGTGTAAACATAACAAACAAGCATTCATTAAGTCACGTATAACATGCTGTAACGGGTAGCGTTAAAAGTATTGCGTAGTGTGTTCGATGTGATTTAGAATAAGTAACGTATGTAACACCCAAAAGTGCATAAAGCAAAAAGGGATCGAGTATACTCACAGCGATGATGGATTGAAGGGAGCGCTCGATAGTAAGGTTAGCCTGATCAGAACGATACCATAACGATAAGCGACGCGTAAAACCATGCAAGGTGTAAGTGGCTCGGACAGCAGTTCGACCGGATGGTAATCCGATCGGACAGCCAGTTCGTGCGGATGACAATCAATTCGGATGGTTATCCGGTCAGACGGTAGTCCGGTCGGATGACTATTCGAGTGGATTGTTTCTTCCTATGAGGAGGATGTGTTTGTGTATGATGGCTTGACCTTTGAAGTTTTCGTTGTAGCATTTTAAAAACATTGAAGTATCTCTACCTTTCAAGTCGGTCGATCGGACGGTCAGTCGTGCGGATGACAATCTGCTCGGATGGTTATCGGGTCGGACGACGACTCGAGTGGCGAGGTTACTCAGTGAGAACAAATTCAGAGCAGGGCGGTCACTCGGTCGGACGGTTGTTCGACCAGGTGGCATCCTTGGTGCATTGAACAGGTTGAAAATCGATTGAGTGTTAAAGTCCAAGTATCTCATAATCCGAAGAGTAATCCGGTCGGATGGTAGTCCGGTCGGACAATAGTTCGTTCAACACTCAAACTTTAGGTAAGGTTGGTTAAGTGTGGGACCCATGGTGCAAGCCGTTCGGATGGCCAGTCGCTCGAATGGCTGTTCGTTCGGACAGTAGTCCGATCGGATAGCACTCCGTGCTGGTTAATCCGTTCGTCTTTCACTTGGTCGTTTTGATTGTTTGTAGTTTTATCGAGACGTTATGACAGCGTGTTAACCAACAGAACCCCATCTTGACCCAAGTGGCCCGATCAAACATGAATCACCCTAGTTTGACCAGTTAACCGGTTCAAGATGGTTGTTCTTGTTTAACCCGAAATCGGTGGTCTTGTGTGTAGAATCCAGATCTTGAACTAGCACAACACTAAGAATGAGTAGGAGACTAGATCAAGGCCCGATTCTATCGGTTTTGAGTGCATTGAGTGTAAAAGAGTTGAAAGAAAGTTAGAAACCATCTTTCAATCCTTTTTCTCCATGAATGTGTTTAGATCTATGCAAGATCTTTGTTTACTTATGTGGAAATCGGTTAGATCTAAGTTGTTCTTGGTGGGTTAAGGCCAAAACATGAAGTTCATAAGAACACCATGATGACGTCATCCTAGAACACCTCAAATCTAGTGATTTCACGGTTAAAAGTTAAGATTTAAAAGATAGAAAGGTGCAGGAGTGCGTGTAGATCAAGGAAGTACAAGATTTAGGACGAGATCTTACCGGGATTGCGAGAAATCGAAGAAAAGGTTAGGAGCACAAGCTGTTTGGACGTCAGTTGCCAAAAGTGGTAACTATGAGAGTGACATGGGGTATTTATAGGACCCAAAATGGAAAGGGGCAGGTCGCTCGGATAGCATCTCGCCCGGATGACTGTCCGGTCGGATCTCATCTCGGTCGAATGGCAACCTGGCACCAATCAAGTGACCGCCCAGTCGGATGGCACTTGGTTCGAGTGCGCGGCGCGACGATTTTTGTTGTTTCGATTTCGATTACGATCGTTTCGATACGATAGTTTTTCCTAGTCAAATTACTTTTAATCTCAACTACTCATATCTAGCGTTATCTCTTCTCCACTAATTATAATACCATTTCGATTGCGATTGAGTTCGATTGCGATTGAGTTTCGATTGCGATTCGATCGATTACCACAACATAACGTAAATAACATGCACAAGTAACACATAAGGCACACACACGTATAACAATAACCAAAATGCGTAGTTCGAGTTGCGAGTGCGATTCTGATTCGATGTTGATTAAGTTAGATTGACTAGCGTTTAATTGACTTTATCGCATTGTTACTTTCTATAGTTTACAGTCGTACGTCGATTAAATAGCGAATAACACACGCCGATTGATGTGATTATTGACACTTACTCCACATAATACAGCTAAAATAAACACATAAAAGAAATTCACTACTAGTCAAGTCGCGCGAAATCGGTTGTTGACTTTGACCTTGACTTTGACTTTGACTTCAGAAACACGAGGTGTTACAGCCTCCCCTAGTTGAGGGAATTTCGTCTCGAAATTAGTCCGAAGCCGTAACAAACAACTGCGGGTACTTCGCCTTCATGTCGCTTTCGAGTTCCCAAGTGAACTCTGCGCCTCGTTTGCCTTCCCATCGGACTTTCACAATAGGAATGCGAGAGCGTCTGAGCTGCTTGGTTTGGCGATCCATGATTTCGACAGGCTTCTCCACGAAGTGTAGTGTTTCGTTTACTTGAAGGTCATCGAGAGGTACAATTAAATCATGCTCAGCCAGGCACTTTCGAAGGTTTGACACGTGGAAAGTTGGGTGGACTTTACTAAGTTCCTCCGGTAGTTCGAGTCTGTAGGCGACTTTTCCAATCTCTTCCAGAATCTTAAAAGGTCCAACATATCGAGGCGCTAGTTTCCCTTTCTTGCCGAATCTGACCACACCCTTCCAAGGTGATACCTTTAGGAGTACGTAGTCGCCAACGTCAAATTCAAGGGGCTTGCGTCGTCTATCGGCATAACTTTTCTGTCGATTCCGTGCTTTCGTTAGATTGTATCGAATTTGGAAAATTTTGTCTGTCGTTTCTTGCAATAGCTCGGGACCGGTTAGTTGCGAGTGACCGATCTCGTGCCACACAATAGGCGATTGACATCTTCTTCCGTATAAAGCATCGAATGGTGCCATTTGAATGCTAGAATGATAACAATTGTTATACTAGAATTCGACTAACGGAAGGTATGTATCCCAATTACCACTGAAGTCTATGACACGCGAACGGAGCATGTCTTCAATAGTACGGATCGTTCTTTCAGTCTGACCGTCGGTTTGAGGGTGGAAAGCGGTACTTAGATTAAGCGATGTACCAAGAGCCGTTTGAAATGTTTCCCACAGTCGCGAGGTAAACCGAGCATCACGGTCAGAGATGATGTCGCGAGGCGTCCCATGATTACAAATGATTTCGTTGGTGTAGATTCGGGCTAATCGTTCTACCTTGTAGTCTTCTTGTATTGGCAAAAAGTGAGCAGATTTGGTCAAACGGTCAACAACAACCCAAATGCTGTCGTGACCTGATGACGTGTGCGGAAGCTTTTTTATGAAGTCCATGGCTATGCTCTCCCACTTCCACATAGGGATAGGTGGTTGTTCGAGTAAGCCAGAGGGTCTTTGGTGTTCAGCCTTGACTCTTGCACAGGTCAGGCATTTTCCAACGTAGAGAACAATATCCCTTTTCATGCCCGGCCACTAGTACTTGTAGCGAAGATCCTGGTACATTTTATCGGCACCGGGATGAATAGAATACCGGGATTTGTGGGCTTCGTCCATCAGGATCTGTCGCAAATTGGTCCATATAGGGATCCAAATTCAGTCCAGAAAGTGGAATATCCCATTCGATTTATTCACAAGCTGAGCTCCATCGTAATAGATTTTTTCCTTCTTCAGAGTGCGTTCATTAAAACAAGCATGTTGAGCTTCGCGGATGAGGGTTTCGAGATCGTATTGGGCTTTGACATTGCGAATGCTGAGCAAATAACTTCGTCTGCTAAGAGCGTCGGCAACAACATTTGCTTTGCCTGGGTGATAACGAATCTCACAGTCGTAATCGTTGAGAAGTTCTACCCATCGGCGTTAACACATATTAAGTTCTTTCTGATTAAAGATATGTTCTAGGCTCCTATGATCGGTGAAGATCGTACACTTTGTACCGTACAGGTAGTGTCGCCAAATATTTAATGCAAAAACAACTGCACCTAGCTCGAGATCATGGGTTGTATAGTTCTTCTCATGGATTTTGAGCTGACGAGATGCGTAAGCTATAACATTGTCCCGCTGCATAAGAACACAACCGAGACCAAGGTTGGAAGCATCACAATAGACAATGAAATCGTCGTTTCCGTCGGGCAATGTGAGAACAGGAGCATTGCAAAGCATGTGCTTGAGCGTTTGGAAGGCAGTATCTTGTTCGGTTCCCCGAACAAAAGGCTTGTATTTATGCGTGAGAGCGGTAAGCCGCACAGCGATCTTTGAGAATCCTTCGATAAATCGTCAATAATAGCCCGCTAGTCCGAGAAAAGAACGGACTTCATACGGGTTCTTAGGTGTAATCCAACTCTTAACGGCTTTAATCTTCACGGGATCGACGTGAATACCTTGACTATTTACGATGTGACCCAGAAACTGAACCTCCTCCAGCCAGAATTCGCACTTGGAGAATTTGCCATAGAGTTGATTCCCCTGGAGTAGCTCGAGAACCAAACGTAGATGTTGCGCGTGTTCGGCTTTCGACTTGGAATAGATCAAGACATCGTCAATGAAAACGATGACGAAACGGTCGAGATATGGTTTACACACGCGATTCATCAGATCCATGAAAACCGCAGGTGCGTTGGTTAAACCAAAAGGCATAACAACGAATTCGTAGTGGCCGTAGTGAGTTCGAAACGGGGTTTTAGGTATATCCTCCTCATGAATGCATAGCTGGTGGTAGCCTGAGCGTAGATCGATCTTCGAGAAACACGTAGCACCTTGTAGCTGATCAAACAAATCATCAATGCGGGGCAGGGGATAGCGGTTCTTGATAGTTAACTTATTCAATTCCCGATAGTCGATGCACATCCGGAATGACCCATCCTTCTTTTTGACGAAAAGGAATGGCGCGCCCCAAGGAGAGGTGCTCGGGCGAATGAAGCCTTTCTCAAGTAATTCCTGGAGTTGGTTTGAGAGTTCGCGCATTTCGGATGGTGCGAGTCGGTAAGGAGCTTTGGCAATAGGGTTGGCTCCAGGAATGAGGTCGATACGAAAGTCGATATCACGACTTGGAGGTAGTCCGGGAAAATCCTCCAGAAAAACGTTAGGAAATTCTCGAACCACTGGGACATCGTTTACACCTGGTCTTCCTTTCTTTTCCTTCTCCGCTACCACAATGTTAGCCAAGAAAGCTCTGTATTCCTTGCGGAGATACTTGCTAGCTTGGACACATGACATGAGCTTGAGACCTTTCGAAGCAGTTTCGCCATAAACACACAGTAAATCATCATTCGTGAGCGAGAATCGAATCATCTTATCGAAGCATACAACTTCAGCAGGGTTTTCGCGAAGAAAGTCCATGCCTACTATGACGTCAAAACTTCCGAGTTGCATCAGAATGAGATTGATCGGAAAGATGTGATTGTTGAGCTCGAGAGTACAATCACGAAGAACATAATTAACGACGACAGTTCTTCCGGTAGCGACTTCAACATCGAACGTCGAGGGGAGATGGGAGCGCTTACGACTAAGGAGTTTCTCAAATTCGAACGACACAAAGCAATTATCGGCTCCAGTATCAAACAAACACGATGCATAAATACCATTCACAAGGAACATACCATTGACCACGTTGTTGTCAGCCTGGGCTTGGTGCACATTGATGTTGAAAGTTCTGGCGTGTGCGGCTTGTTGCTGCTGCTGATGTTGCTGTTGCTGGGGCTCTTGTTTCACAACCCTGTTCGGGCACATGTTCGCGAAGTGGTTGGGATCACCACATGCGAAGCAGACTCGGGCGTTGATCGCGGATGCCTGAGCCGCTTGTTGGCCTTGCGGGGCTGGGAGCAGAGCTTGATGAGCAATGGCTTCAACTGGGGCTTGACGGGGACCAGTACGGCAGTTGGCGGTGAAGTGGCCGTACAGGTTGCAGTGAGCGCAAAAACGACAGGCGAGACCCACCGGGTGATGATAAGAACATGTTGGGCAAGCCGGGTGGGGGCCTGTGTATGCACGCTTTGCTGGCGGTGCATAAGAAACTGGTGCTGGACGGTGGTGGGGCTGCTGCTGAGCCGGTACGGCTTGAAGTGGAGCAGCAGTGGTAGTGACAGCACAGCTCTTGTTACTGGAGCTGCTGCTGTTGTTCTTCTTCTTGCGGCGTGAGGTCTTTGACGATTGAGCGGCGGCGGTTTCAGCAGTTGGTGTGGCGGTGACTTGATACAGGTGCTTTGAAGTTTTATCCCATACACCAGCCTTGACCCGCTTGTTGTTGATTTCAGCGGCCAGTAGGTAAGTCTCTTCGATCGTTGTAGTCTTGGCCGCTTGCACGAAATCTGCAACACAGTCAGGCAGGGCTCGGATATACTTCTTGATTGCGATCTCTGGAGTCTTGACTTGATCAGGACAGATAATGCTGAGCTACTTGAAGCGAGCAGTGAGTGCAGCGTTTTCACCATCCTTCTGCTTTATGTGCCAGAATTCATCTTCTAACTTTTGACGTTCATGAGGAGGGCAAAATTCTTCCAGCATGACTTCCTTGAGTTCGTCCCACGACAGACCGTAGGCTGCATCATTCCCACGTAGCCGTCCACCAGTCTAAAGCGTGGGACTGGAAGACGCCAGTTGCGTTGAGAGTGCGCAGGTCATCTGGGCAACTGCTCTGTCGCAGTGTGACCTCAATGGAGTCAAACCATTGAAACAAAGCTGTAGGGCCTTCTTCTCCGGTGAACTCTTTCGGTCCACATGCCTTGAATTGTTTGAAGCTGAAAGCAGCTTTGGGAGTCTCAGTTCGGGATTCCTCAGATGATTTGCTCATGTTTTCGTATATCTCACTGACGACTTGGGGTACAACCTTTGCCATTTGCTTAGTAATCATGGCAGCAAGGCGTTTGTCTGCTTGCTTTCGGCAAGCGTCTCGGGTAGCGCGAGATCCAGATGACGACATTGTCCGCAACAGACATCGTCACAGGACTCAACATGACATATTTGAATCTCACCTCACAATCCTACTATTACTAAAGCTTAGGGACGCAATATAACATGTATCACATAAACACATAGGCACATAATCACAGGTTCACGTAAACACCGAAGCACATAAGCACGTAGGCACGTAGAGCACAGAATCCACAAAAGCACATAATCATGTAATCACAAGATGCAGTCAGAATACAGAAACCTATCATTCACAGTTCGCGAGTGTTCGAGTATAGCGATCGCGTTTAGTATATCGAGTAGTGTAGTATAAGCGTATATCATAGCATAAGGTCATCCACAATTTAGCGATTTGTCAACGTTTTGAGATAGAAAAGCAGTGCGAGTTGTGCGTGTTGATTGAAGTAAAGGCAGAAATCGGGCAAGTCTTCAAAATTAAACACATAAACAGTTAAACACACATAAAATCAACGAATCATCAGAGTCAGCAGTTGCGGGCTCAGAATCAAAACATATAAAAATCGAGGAATAGATCGTCTACGGCTATTAGACTTTGACTACCCAAAGTGATTCGACTATTCACAAGGACTTGTTATGCACATTTGACCGTCAGGATAGTGCCTTTTCCTCGATTCTTGGGCGTTGGGCACGCATCCCGTTAGTCATATCGTGACTTCAGGTCGTTGGAGTCCGTCGAAACCTTGGTGAGAGTTTTGTAAAACAAAATAAAGATCGGAACAAATCGTCAAGGTTTCACCCCTGGCTTAACAAATTCGTCCCATTTTTTTATAAAATGAGAGAGAATTATGCGTCGAAGTATGGATTTCACTCCTGGTTCAACGCAGATTCTCGTGTTTATAGATAAAGTTGTGGGTCGAACAAGCAATCTAATCGAGAGTTTGCGGTTTTCACACCTAATCTCGACTTAATAGCTCATTCATATTTGAAAATTCGAGTGCAGTGATAGTGTAGCGTAGGCGAAAATAGCGAGAAATAGTAGTAAGCTTATGCATAGTCCCTACTAGATACGCACAAGTTGGTCTGTGGGTTCCTAACTATAGACTAGGTATCTAAGACATCATCCCGGACTAGGTCGTGTCTTGCCTAATTCCCTATAGTTATGGCTCTGATACCAATCTGTCACACCCCAACCGATGGCGGAAACATCGGGGCATGGCACTGAGCGAAACAGATTGTCCAGAAGTTTCCATAACAATTATCATTACCAATCAATTTAAAGTAACATGTCCCATACCATGTCTCAAAAGGTAAACAAATTATTACAGACAAAAACTAGGCAAATAGTTCTGTTCCGACAACTCAGATTTCTTTCAAATAGCCCAATTGTATATCTGCTTCTAGAGACCCTTGATTTCATTTGTACAGACAACTATTTGTTGGCCTCTAGAGCCTTATTCTAGCCTCGATTTCCTAGCAGATAAGCATCCTAAGCACCTGTCACATACGTTAAAATAACAGTCAATACACATAGTGTAAAGGTGAGCATACAAGTTTGATAATAGCATATAGAGTTCGAAAGCGTTACGCATAACCAGCACGTACACAGAGCGAAATGAGGCATGTTAGTTATCGACATAGACCTATCGATACCAATGACTGCGGGTTGACTGCCCAAGGCAGTTCGTAATACATGATCACCACTGTAATCCATGCAAATAATTGTCCTTAACAACCCCCGAGTGAACGGGTGCTGAGTCCAAACTAATAGTACTATCGTTTCTAAGGCATGTAGACAGCATTCCATGTGTAAACATAACAAACAAGCATTCATTAAGTCACGTATAACATGCGGTAACGGTTAGCGTTAAAAGTATTGCGTAGTGTGTTCGATGTGATTTAGAATAAGTAACGTATGTAACACTCAAAAGTGCATAAAGCAAAAGGGGATCGAGTATACTCACAGCGATGATGGATTGAAGGGAGCGCTCGAGAGTAAGGTTAGCCTGATCAGAACGATACCATAACGATAAGCGACGCGTAAAACGATGCAAGGTGTAAGTGGCTCGGACAGCAGTTCGGTCGGATGGTAATCCGATCGGACAGCCAGTTCTTTCGGATGACAATCCGTTCGGATGGTTATTCGGTCGGACGGTAGTCTGGTCGGATGACTATTCGAGTGGATTGTTTCTTCCTATGAGGAGGATGTGTTTGTGTATGATGGCTTGACCTTTGAAGTTTTCGTTGTAGCATTTTGAAAACATTGAAGTATCTCTACCTTTCAAGTCGGTCGATCGGACGGTCAGTCGTGCGGATGACAATCCGCTCGGATGGTTATCCGGTCGGAAGGCGACTCGAGTGGTGAGGTTACTCAGTGAGAACAAATTCACAGCAGGGCGGTCACTCGGTCGGATGGTTGTTCGACCGGGTGGCATCCTTGGTGCATTGAACAGGTTGAAAATCGATTGAGTGTTAAAGTCCAAGTATCTCATGATCCGAAGAGTAATCCGGTCGGACAGCAGTTCGTTCAATACTCAAACTTTAGGTAAGGTTGGTTAAGTGTGGGACCCATGGTGCAAGCCGTTTGGATGGCCAGTCGCTCGGATGGCTGTCCGTTTCGGACAGTAGTCCGGTCGGATAGCACTCCGTGCTGGTTAATCCGTTCGTCTTTCACTTGGTCGTTTTGATTGTTTGTAGTTTTATCGAGACGTTATGACGGCGTGTTAACCAACAGAACTCCATCTTGACCCAAGTGGCCCAATCAAACAGGAATCACCCTAGTTCGACCAGTTAACCGGTTCAAGACGGTTATTCTTGTTTAACCCGAAATCGGTGGTCTTGTGTGTAGAATCCAGATCTTGAACTAGCACAACACTAAGAATGAGTAGGAGACTAGATCAAGGCCCGATTCTATCGGTTTTGAGTGCATTGAGTGTAAAAGAGTTGAAAGAAAGTTAGAAACCATCTTTCAATCCTTTTTCTCCATGAATGTGTTTAGATCTATGCAAGATCTTTGTTTACTTGTGTGGAAATCGGTTAGATCTAAGTTGTTCTTGGTGGGTTGAGGCCAAAACATGAAGTTCATAAGAACACCATGATGACGTCATCCTAGAACACCTCAAATCTAGTGATTTCACGGTTAAAAGTTAAGATTCAAAAGATAGAAAGGTGCAGGAGTGCGTGTAGATCAAGGAAGTACAAGATTTAGGACGAGATCTTACCGGGATTGAGAGAAATCGAAGAAAAGGTGAGGAGCACAAGCTGTTCGGACGTCAGTTGCCAAAAGTGGTAACTATGATAGTGACATGGGGTATTTATAGGATTCCCAAAATGGAAAGGGGCAGGTCGGTCGGATAGCATCTCGCCCGGATGACTGTCCGGTCGGATGTCATCTCGGTCGGATGGCAACCTGGCACTCAATCAAGTGACCGCCCAGTCGGATGGCAATCCGGCCGGATGGCACTTGGTTCGAGTGCGCGGCGCGACGATTTTTGCTGTTTCAGTTTCGATTGCGATCGTTTCGATGTGATAGTTTTTCCTAGTCAAATTACTTTTAATCCCAACTACTCATATCTAGTGCTATCTCTTCTCCACTAATTATAATACCATTTCGATTGCGATTCGATCGATTACCACAACATAACGTAAATAACATGCACAAGTAACACATAAGGCACACACACGCGTATAACAATAACCAAAATGCGTAGTTCGAGTTGCGAGTGCGATTGCGATTCGATGTTGATTAAGTTAGATTGATTAGCGTTTAATTGACTTTATCGCATTGTTACTTTCTATAGTTTACAGTCGTACGTCGATTAAATAGCGAATAACACACGTCGATTGATGTGATTATTGACACTTACTCCACATAATACAGCTAAAATAAACACATAAAAGAAATTCACTACTAGTCAAGTCGCGCGAAATCGGATGTTGACTTTGACCTTGACTTTGACTTTGACTTCAGAAACACGGGGTGTTACAAGGGGAGCGGGATTGATCGGAACCTCAAAGGCGTCATTAATAGGAGGTTCCAGAATCTCGACATCCTATCCGGTGGGGTGGATTACCTCGTTAGCAAGGTTTCAATCCTCTTGAAGCCAAATTGGTTCCATTGAAGGCACAACCAAGATATTCAACCTTTGGCATAAAAGGTTGATTTCCATGAAGGAATCTTCCAAAGCCATGGAGAGGTAGTTCACTCGGTCAATGAGAACCTCTTCTACCGCGGTCATCTCCTCAAGAGACTCTCTTAAAGCACTTACGTACCGAACGAGAGTTGATTCAAGAGAAAGTCTCCTTCCTCAGCGGTTATTCCTTAAGCTGTTGGATGATGTTATACTTTGTTGGCTTTACATTCTAGAAAACATGACAAACCATTAACGATTTGGAATAACAGACGAGCAGCACGACCCCGTGCTGAATCAACAGCAC
Organism: Helianthus tuberosus; assembly: GCA_030545235.1. Lineage (NCBI taxonomy): Eukaryota > Viridiplantae > Streptophyta > Magnoliopsida > Asterales > Asteraceae > Helianthus > Helianthus tuberosus. The sequence continues at coordinate 55,098,317 of CM060424.1, read as the reverse complement.
TGAAATGTTAGCTCAAGAACTTTTATTTTAAGGTAAATGTGTTTGATTTCATACTTAAAATAATGTTTTAATATCGTATATTTGCAAAACCTTGAGCTAAAAATCATGCTTTTGATCCTCCACTTGAAGCTTTTGGGCTTGAAGCTTCAAGCTTCAATGGAGGTTGGGTTAAAGGAAGAAGAGGAAATAGCTATAAGTAGTAAGACAAGAAGGTTTAAGGAAACCTTTTCAAGAACATATCTTTTTGAGTATGTGTGAAAGATTTGGAAGGATCTTGGTCTTTTTGGTATGGCTCCAACATTCTCCTTGAGACTGGCTTTATAGAAAGTGACAGCACGTCGACATGGCCCCGTGCCTAGGAAACACGGCCCATGTATAGGATGACACAGCGCCGTGTTGAAAAATACGAGGGGCACGGCCCAGTGTTTTTCTAACACACTCTCATGCTTGGAAAAAGATTGGACACGTCCCCGTGTTCGAGGAACATGGCCCCGTGTCTCAAGGTTTTTATGAAGTTACGTCTAAGGTTTTTAAGGAACCGTTCTTTGTCGGGTGGTTCCTTACTGGTTGGAACAACACCGTATTGCCGGATATACCTTAGGCTCTTGCGAGAAGTACAAAAATGCAAGAGGTTGTCAGAAAGATGGAATCCTAATTTAAAAATGGAAGGGTAAAACTTTCCCTTATTTACCTTATCTGGTCTCTTGTTAAAGAAGGTGTGAGTCGAATCGCTCCCGTCCAAACTATCGGTGTGAGACTCACACAGTGTAAAGGGGACTGTCATCGTGAGGTAGATACAGGGACGACTATCACCTTCGTTTTCGCAAGTGTCTAGGGTAGGTTTGTTGGTCTCGCTATTGTTTGTACCTGAATGTACCTACGTTGATTCTCCTTTGTTTAAATTACTTGATGAATATCACGCCTTCATCATGGATTCTATTTCTTTGAGTTTTAGGAGAATCCTCTTTTCTATTTGACTTACGTCTTCTAAGTCTCCTAGGTAAGAGGTTTGATGGGATTCAGGTTGATGGATGTTATTATCATTTTTACTCTCGCTTATTTCAAGGTGATCGTCATAGGAAAACGATGGGGCTAAGTAGTGGGGGTCAAATCTTAGAATGGCACATTCTAATTCTTTGTGCATTCCACCACATAACTTGCACCATTCGTTGCAGGAGTGGCAGGGGTAAAAATAATCATAAACATCCATGTTTGCCAGATTGATTTTAACCGTCGGGATCAGGCGGTTACTGTTTTCTTACAAACTGTTGTTGTTACATGGCCCCGTGTGGTTGTCACACGGCCCCGTGCTGCAGTTCGTATCTGGCAGAAGATAGTTCTTGTGTTACTGGGGATGCCACACGACCCGTGTTGATCACACACGGCCCCGTGTCACCGTTGCAGAAAGTGAAAAATTAAAAAAAAAGTAAAACCTAAAAAGAAAAATTAGAAAAATAAGAATGATTAGGCCTGGTGTGTGTCGGGTGTGATATGTATTTATTAATATTTTAAGCTCATTTTACACATTAGTCAAGTTTTAAATTTATAAAACATGATATTCTACTAACACTAAACACACACATGGGCAAGTGCAACCATCGTGAGCGTAGTATAGCATTGGTAAGATACCGAGGTCGTCCAAGGACACAAGAGCTTTTAGTACCGGTTTATCTTCAACGTCTAATCTAACTAAAATTTTTGAGAAAAGATTTTAAACATGAAAAATAAAAACTAAAAATGCTGAAATAAAAATAAAAGTAAAAACAGATAGACAAGATGAATCACTTGGATCCGACTCGCCTTTAATGTATCCTTTGATGATTTCCGTAGTTTTGCACTTTTTAAGAAATTATCTTAGTTATAGTAGTAGGTCCCTCTTTTGAAGGTGACGTTACCCTCAACCCAGTGGTTTGAGTCAGCAAGGATACAATCCCAAAGGGTCGGAATATTGAAAGATAATTAATTAAGTTATTAATGCGAAAAGTGGTAGGCCCCTCTTTTGAAGGTGACGTTACCCTCGGCTAAGTGGTTTGAGTCAGCAGTAATACAATCCCAAGTAGCCGGTTTAATGTATTAATAGTAGTTTACATATGAGGGGATCAAGCCATTCACACCCCCGCCATCCAATACCAGTGGGTATTGAAGGAGGTCCTAGTAAGCTTGACCCAGGTCCTTGCAGGATCTATACACTGAACAAGGAAAGAACCTTACTAAACCATTCCATTAACCCCCGACCAGGTAGCCAACATATCTCTATATAGACCGTAGAGATATGAATGGTGAAAATCTATTACTTTATATAGACAGTAAAGTAATGCCAAGACACCACGGACAAATGATAAAGAAGTTTCACCTTCAACATAAGAAACTAGTTATTAAAGTCATTAATACAAAACCAAATAAAAAGTGCGAAAAGATTAAAAATCAAAAGTAATACATTAAAGACTTGTCTTCACCAAGTGATGTAAGAGACTTAGCCAAACATGGCCTTTGATTGACAAGAACTCTTACGATCAATCTTGGATCCCGAGACTACTACACACAATCTAAGGTGGATGATGGATGATGGTGGTAGATGTGGGTGTTGTAGTGGTGGTGGAGTGGAGGCAAAGTGGGAGAGAGGTGGTTTGCCAAGGGATGCCTTTTAAGTGAGCCAAGCACCCCTATTTATAGCCTGAACAGAAGCTCGGCCATGGCCCCGTGTCCGTTGGACACGCCCCGGTGGCCAACCCTTTTCTCTTCCTTCATTAATTGCAATTGTTTGCATTAGGCTCCACACGGCCCCGTGTTCGCTGGGCACGGCCCCGTGTGCAGAAACGTATCTGTACTACCAAGATTTGCAAGATTCTGCGAATCTTAGCGTTGACCACGCCCCGTGCTGAGCTGGGCACGCCCCCGTGGTGCTTTGTCCATTTCTGCAGACACCTGCCACACCCCCGTGTCCAGTGGGCACAGGCTGAGGTCAGCCTTCTGTTTCTTGTTTTTGCTTGTGGAGATGCTGTCAAGGGGTCGGGCATGCCACGTTTATTCATTTTCTTTGAATTTATGTTAGTTTTTGCTGCATATTTATTCCCTTTGTTCGTTTAAGCTCATTTGGTCCTGAAAATTCAAAAAGAAGACAACTCCAACATTAGTACTAAAAAAGGGTTAGTTTTATGCCTCATTTGATGTAATTTATATGTTGCATTTTACACACATCAAGGCCGCTGATTTTAAACTTTCTTAAAATCCTTGTGTCCCCGGCAACGACGCTAAAAACTTGACATGTCGAGTGTGTACGGACTTTTAATGTATTTTTAGTCCCTTTTTACTCTTAAATCAAGCTTTAAATTTATAAAACACGATATGAAACTATCACTCTCTACAACACCCTAGGGCAAGTGCCTAAACATTGGTGTAGTATAGTGATGGTAAGATACCGAGGTCGTCCAAGGACACAAGAGCTTTTAATACCGGAATATCGTCGAAGTCTAATCTAACCAAATGTAGAGAAAATTTTTGTTTTTGTTTTTAAATAAATAAATTAAATAAACAGATAGACAAGATAGAATCACTTGGATTCGACTCATCATTTATGTATCCTTTGATGATTTACTCGCTTTGGGTTTTTTAAGAGATTATCTTGGTTATTGTGGCATGTTTGTTTCTTTTTGGAGGCAACGCTACCCTCGGCAATATTGGTCTGAGTTAGCAGGGATACATTCCCGCAAGGCTGGATTATTGAAAGATAATTAAGCAAATTATTAATGCAAAAAGTGGCATGTCCCTCTTTTAGAGGCAACACTACCCTCGACCATATTGGTCTGAGTCGGCAGGGATACAGTCCCGCAAGGCCGGTTTAAAGTTTTAATAGTAGTTAATTTATAAAGGATTACAAGTCGTTCTTACTTCCCATGATTTGATGCTATCTGCCTCAAGGGAAGTCCTAATAAGCATGAATCAGGTCTTCGCAGGATCTATACGCTGAACGAGGGAAGAACTTTACCCAACCACCCTTCTAACCCCTTCCAGGCAGTTAACGCTCTTTATATAGACCGTAAAGACACGAATGAGTGAATCAACAAAAGATGAAGAAATGATTAAGTAAATTTCACATTCAATATAAAAAACTAGTTATTAAAGTCATTAATACAAATCCAAATAAAAAGTTACCAAAGCTAGGAAATCAAAAGTAATACATAAATGATTTTGTCTTCACCATGTGATGTAAGAGATTAGCCAAGCATGGCCTTTGTTTGACAAAAACTCGTACTATCGATCTTAGATTCCGAGACTACACACACACTCTAAGGATGGATGATGGATGAAAGTGGTGGATGATGGTGGTATTGTAGTGGTGGAGTGGTGGCAGGTGTGAGAGAAGTGGTTTGCCAATTGATGGTTTGCAAATGAGTCAAGCACCTCCTTTTATACTTGAAAATAGTAGTTTTACACGGCCCCATGCCTGCTTGGCACGGCCCCGTGTCCTTCCTTTCCCTGTCTTCATTTAATGTTGGTGTCATCTCTTCTAAACACACGGCCCCATGTGTCAACGGCACGACCCCGTGTCTTCTGTACTTGTTGTACGAACCCAGATTTACGAATATGAGAGTTGACCACGGCCCGTACTTAGTTTCTGCTCTTGTTATTATTGTCTTTAGGGTGAAGCTTGGAGGGTCGGTATAGTGTGCCAACTTCTTTTCTTCGTATTTATGTTGGTTTTCATTGTTAATTTGTTCCTTTTGTCCGTTTAAGCTCTTTTAATCTTGAAAATCAAAAGTAAACAAAGAAACACACTTTTTCCAACATTTGTACTAAAAATGGTTGTTTTTATACCTCATTTGATATGATTTATATATTGTATTTTGTGCCTATCAATCACCCTCATCAGCAAATTCTTCTCCAAACTTCTTCTCAAGCTTTCCCTTAAGATCATAAACAAACGTCATAAGCAATGTAACATCACCTTCTAACTGCTTTATTCTCCTGTTTTTGTCTTCCATCTAATATTCTAAGGCGATGATTTTATCATCTTTCATCAGAGAGTCTTGTTCAAGAATTATAACCTTTCTTCGTAAATCAACAACATCCACATCTTCGTCGTCACTCAGATCATCAACAATCGATATTTTACCACTGGCCATTCTTTAGCTTTTAGGCACTTCTGTATTACCACCACTAGAACTACCAGCTTCGAATTGATGAATGGGTTCTTGAAAATCCATTGGTTCTGAAAACAATGGTTGTTATTCTTCAGTTTGGGCAGGGCTTAAAGTAGGGTTTTCTTCAATAATAACTGGGTTTGGTTCACTGCGTCTTCTCTTCGAAGGCACAGAGTCGGTATCTGACAAATCATCTTTATCATCTTGCACTTGAGTAGCAGTGGGTAGCTCAGAAGGAGGGTTTCCGATACTACTTTGCAAGCTTTTTAATATCTCTGTAAGTTGTTTAGCAGTAATAGTGGGCAACTGCCTCAGATTCTTGAGCTTTAGACGTCTTTTGCTCAGTTTCAACTTCCACATTTTCATTCAACACAACGTTCTCATCTTCTGAGACCAAATCTTCAACTTCTACAACTTATTCCCTCAAATTCTCTCCAACAAAATGTACATCATGTTCCTCAGCCACAACAACATTAATGACTGGTTCAGGTTCATTCACTTCCTCAAGTATCTCTGGAAATCTACTGTACTTCTGTAACGGAAACCTTCCCAAGAACTTCTTCTTCGCAGTAGTACGTACTTGAGTAACAACAGTAAAACAACTTGGACCCATCGACTTTAAATCAAGAAAATTAGTACCCTTAACCAGCTTAGGATATTTTACATCTAGAATCATTTGCAAAAACCAAGGATACAGCAAGAACATGTCCTTCTTTCGAGCATCATCTAGATTTTTCTTCATATTATCAAACACGAAAGCGGAGAAATTGTAATTCCAGACTTCTATCAAATCCATGAAGGCACATGTCTGTACTTGGTTTAACTGATCTAACCCTCCCTTATTTTCATTAATGCACTACAGAAACATATGCAACAATAGTCTCTCCAGTAGGGAGGGAGCATCTTCCTCAACAACGGGGGATAGGTTCCTTCATAACTCAGCTTGGGTAGAACCCTAAGGATAATATCTTTTGAAAAGGAAGTCTGATCATTAGGTTAATTACCAAACAACAGAACTTCACGAACAAACAGCCCCTGAGATAATAATTTGTGTCTTCTGAGTTACAGCTTCGACAGTACCCCTTCCATCTGCTCCTCGTCTGTTTATTGATTCAGTATTCCAGAAAGTTTGTATCATGTCTCGATCAATCATAGATTTTTCTCGTAATGCGTGAGCAATTTTGCATATATCTAGCCCAACGATCATAGACTTGAATAAGAGCATATAAAGAACGTAATACATTCTTCGACCAAATTTATAGAAATCTTACAAGATTAGAACGGTACATGTGCCTGTCATTTGTTGACAAGTTGTGGATTGCCATGCGCGTGCCGGTTATTACTGTATATAAAGAACGTAATACATTCTTCGACCAACCACGTCTTATAATAAGAGCATTTCATTACACAATGATTTTCACGGTTTCTATTATTTGTTGTTTTAATTTAATTCAGGTGAAAGGATTCCATTGGAGTCGATAGACCCCTTTTGACGAACAAGATATCAAATCTTTGAATGAAGGGTACGAGGAGTATTTCGACATAGACAACGAACTAGCCAATCTTAAACATCATATAATAGGGCAGCCGAGAGCAATAAAGATAAACTTGTTTCAAAAGATAAAGGAGTTAGTTAATCCCAATCAGACAAATGTCATACAGCCAGTCATGCATAAAAAACCACGGGGTCGTCCAACTTTAAAGGCTCAACAATAAAAGATGGTTGATTCGTCTTTGGAGCCTTCTAGACACAGTTTTATTTCAACGGTAGACGCCTATGGTGATTCAGTGGTTATTGCAACACAAGAGTCATACCATGTACCTGCAAGGCATAGCTCGTTTATCGAGTCAGAAAGTTATCGTCGCCGAGCACCAACGTTCATCGACGAGAGAGCGAAGGGCGCTAGGCAAAGGAAAGGGAAAAAAGGTCGCGAAATCAATACAAGAGGCACTAACGTTACCTTTATTGTCTGGTGTACAACCTAACCTCTTCAACCATTACCAAAGGTTCATTCCACCTTGCTTCCATCCGTACCTGAGTCATATACATGATGTCCAGGGCGATGGTAATTGCAGGTTTCGAGCTATAGTCGTTGGCTTGTCGCGTCATGAGCTGGAGTGGCCGTTAATACGGAAGGAGCTTCTAGGTGAGTGCAACCGGTACTACGAAATGTGGAACACAATAAGTCCAGTTGAGGGGGATTATCTAATGCCTACCACGTCAGGATTTAAGCTTGAGTTCCTCATAACACATTTCCTTCTCTTCACAATAAATCAACTGTAACGCGTTTTAAAAAAAATTTATCAGCGAAAAATACTGGTGAGTTCATTCAAATTTGTAAAAACATACTTTCTAATAATTACAGCATTAAGGGTTTTTACAATTGTTTATATCTTTTAATTACTCAAATCAATATTTGTCACTCGGTAGCAGTTCCTGTGACTGTCGTCATATCACTCATTTGGCTAACCCGTTGCCAATAGTGAAGATTATCAAGTAGTGTATACAAAACCCCACATATCGACAATAATTTAAGAATATAAAAACATAATCACTGTAAATACAACTTGGAAAACATTTAGGATTTTGCAAATCATTTGAGTAAAAAAGAATGACTCACAATGTTGTGAGAAAAAGAGAATGACTCACATTGCAGAATTAGGGTTTTTAGTCCTGGGTTCCTAAATAAACACACAATGCAACACGTATTAGTGTATTAACTCAATTCAAACTTTAATGATAATCACGAGATCAAAAACTCAACGTAGTTAACAAAATATAGCCTTATTCAGGCAGCACTTTGACATCCGTTGATTAGTTTCAGAACAATTGGATAGGGTATCGTACCAGTGATTAGGGTTAGTACACTTCTTACGGGGCAAAGTTTCAAGGTTTAGGGGTTTGGCTATTCGAACGGCAGAACGAGAGAGAAAGAGTGTCAATTTTAAATTGAACATGTGCATAAGATTTGTCCCAACAGCTGCCTTTATGTAGCCCACCTAGGTTTCCCTCGTGTATCGTTGGAAGATGAGGTGTATCCCCGCGTGGTGCGGGAACTACTTATTAGGGCTAGGTCAGCCTTGTCACTTGTGTAGCCTTGCCACTTGTCGCGAAACCGTGCCATGTGTTTTGGTACTCCTCTGTGCGTCACGGGAGATGCAACGATTTCCCTCGTGTGGCGCTTCGGATGCCTGGTTTCGAACTCTTCGATTATCACGCTGGGTTTTGTCGTGCAGGTCTGGGGTTTCGATTATGGTTCTTCTTAGGGCCTTTTCAGAGTCGTTATACGTGATATCCCCGTGGTACTGCAGCGCACAGGTTTTTGGGTAGATTACACGAGATGGAGCAGGTTGCGCCTCGGACCATCGATATTACATTTTTCACCGATATTAAATCGAACGGTCAGGTCCGAGAGTTCATCACAGCTACCTCCCCGAGGACCCGTTTATTTGAGGTCGCCCGAGAGCGGGCCTATAGGGAGATTCTTTAGAGTTTTTATGTACGTTTGCATTTACGGAGACCCGCGGTAGGGGCTTAGAGCATTTTTTTTACTACGACCCACAATTTCTTTTACTCTTTGCGGGGATAGTTGCTGGTTAACGCTCCCCCAGTTTGTTGTTGCCTCGGGTCTACATTCACATGGTGAGTCAATATCGCAGGCATTTTTGGATGCGCACACCACCACGTCCTCTGACGTATTGTGGCCCTGGTGGCACCTTATTGGGACCGGGGAGTTCACGACGCCGCGTTCACAATCCCCGAAGGTGCAGGTGTCGAGCATTTACGACCCGTTACACTGATACCTACATCGGTGTATTGCCATGATGATTGCTGGTCGGCACGATAGTTGGGAGTGGGTTACCCAAAATGACATATTCTTCTTGCACGACTTACTTACCGGCGGCGGGCCAACTTGGCATATAAGTTGGCCACATACTTCGTCCAGTACGCTTTTAAGCGTACCTCCAGCCACATTAGTTGTGGCGGCTTCGTCACCCGTTTGGCGAAGCACTGGTCGCGCCTCTTATCCCCGCAGGTGGCTCAGGCTATGACCGTCACACACCATGTTGATCCAGTAGGTAGGGCCACAGTGATCTCTATGAATATTGCTCACGAGGTGTTACCGGACAAGGTCCGGGTGATTTGGTCGCATGATAAAAGTCGTACGGAGTGGTACCCATGGTGGCCACTACCGATAGAGGCGAGCCAAGGGGGCGAGGGAGGCGAGTGTCAGACCCCAACCAATGGCGGAATCATCGGAGCGGGACAAAAAAGATTGCAAGAGACTTCATAACACTATTTGTGACAATATTTAAATAAACCATTTACATTGCATAGATTAAATTGTCAAACATTACAAGGAATTTCAAATAACAACAAGTTTAACGAAAATATATAACAACATGAACAAAAATTGATACAACATATTAGACCTAAAGCGTTTATGTGTGTATCTAAGCATCAACGCTACTTCAATTCATAGCAATCGTCATCCTCAACCTGTAACATGTTTAAAATAAAGTTCAATGCAAAAGCAAAGGCGAGTATACAAGTTTGATACATATGTAGCATAAAAAGATAAGTTTAAAAAATTCCTCATGGCAAGCTAATGATACAAGATAAAGATTAAAATCGGCATGTGTTTAACATATCAAACCAATGATGAAACGCAATAAGCTCATGACATAACCCAAAGTCTACAGGCGGTGCGTTAATCCTATAGCGCTATACATGTCAAGGATAGGCTCGATCGAAGCTAATGATAAGTCTAACACAAGATGAAATAAACCCAAGTTCAATGTATCAAGTAATCCCGTATACAAGCATGTTATAGGAATGTTGGTGCATCTACGTATAAAGTTCATGTGTAAGTTTTGTAAGTAAACATGTTACACCCCAAAAGTGGTAAACGTAAAGAGGGGATTCGTGTATACTCACGGTTTTGCAAGCTTTCCTACTTGTTAATCCCGCAAGAGTTGTTTGGTTGATTAGTTGGAGAACCTTGTCCTTCTACACGAAGAAACGTAGGTGTGTGAGTTTTGGGAGTTAACGGAAGATTATAGATTCGGAAATTTAAATAACATGAAAATAACATATGAAAATAATCATCTAGTACATATGACACTTGTTCTTGACACTAGGAAACTCTAAGGAGTTTAAATGTTTTCATGGAACAAGGTTCCATTAGAATCGTGACAAGTTATCAAAGTCTAAGATGATATTATCTAGTATCTTGACATATGATCATAAATTCATCATCAAGGATTCGATTATTTGGATAATATAATAGTATTATATAATGTTCATATAGTCATATAGATCAAGCATTAGGTAGAGGGATAAATCCCCCATTTAGGAACCTCTTTGTTTATCATGGAAGTCATGTAGGAGGTAGGAAGAACAAGTCTTCCATTTAGGTACCTCTAGATGTTCACCACTACACTTGATGTTATGAACATTCAAGGATGGTCATGAACTTACAAATAATAATGGAATAAGAACAAATAATCTAAGAGAAAACATCAAGCAATGTGTGGATTTTCAAGTAGGATAGCCCAAGCTAATCCTAAATCACACAATCATCAAGCTTTAAGCTTGAACATCACTTGTGGGTTAAACCCTTGGGCAAAACAGAAAGTTTATGAGGTTTACACCTCTGATTTTACATGTCTCAACCTTGGTATTAAGCCTAACTAACCATAGACGTGGTTATAAGCATAAGGACATAGGTTTGAGATGAGATGACTCAAGTTTAATCAAGTTTAACAAAGTATGAATCAAGAATAGAAAAATCAGTCAACTTTGGAGCCTTTTTGGTGACATTCCAGACCTTGGTTTTCTATGAAAAAACTGTGGAAATGTTCCTAAGGTTAATCCAAGTAAGTGGGAATAGGAATCAAGTGAAACGGTTAAGAAATGAGTGAGTTATGCTCACTTTTGTAAGATGTGCTAATTTTGTCTGAACTCCTGGAATCAGCTACGCTTTTGTGTGTTTGAGGGTGAATAGAGAGTATTTAGAAAGTAAAAAAATGCTTGGAGGAGGCTTGGGTTATATAGGGGATGGATTAGAGTTTCATTGGGTTGGGCTTTGGAAGTGTTTAGAAAGGTTAATCATTGAAACATGCCCACAAAACTCAGCCCAAGGGGGCTGTTTTGGGTGCTGAATTCAGCCCTATATTTCCTTTTTATTTATTTTTTTAAACATTAAAATGTGTAGTTTTTGCTGATTAAGTTATGTAATTAATATGTAACAATATTCCCCTAACTTGTAACAAGGTATAACATGAAATAAAACGCAATTTAACTAGAAAAAAAGTGTGATGTATAAGTATGTAACATGATTGTAAGTGACAAGTTTATGTAACATATTAGATGATTAATCATTGTGTATTTTATGTATTTAAGGTGTATCAATTGTATATGTGTCAAGTATCATGTCCTAACATACATAATCAAACCTGAAGTGAGAGTTTAATCAATTAATTGAACATGGATTCACTGTTGTAAGAATGAATGAAGTGTTGAAATGATGTAACAAGTATATGTAGCAAGTAATGAAGTGTTGAATGTGTATAAGTCTTAAAATTGAATAACCAAATGTTTTGTTTGCATGGAACGTTTAAGAATTACGAATATATGCTAGTTGTTTATGATTTAAATTTACGTTTATGTGAATTACGAATCATGTATCAAACGAATGCACGTATCAATGTATAAACATGTATAAATGATGTATAAAAGATTCATTTCATTACGATCAAAGTCTCGGATTTACAATGGCTCGAAACGAAATACGATTACAAGGACACAGGACTTCCAAAAATAGAAATACAAACAAGACCTTCTAATTATGGAAAGTACGAAGAAGCAGGCCATCACAGCGAGGGTGAGGGTGACGGGGGCGAGGGAGGCGGGGGAGGGGGCAGGTCAGGCTGAGGTCGACAGATAGCAGATAGGTGTGGAAGATGTACAGGTTGATCGCCCATACGAGCGACGGAGCGTGAGACAACGTGTGATGGCTCCACCAGGAGTGGAGGAGAGACTGGCTCAGGTCGTGTCGGATGTTGCTGCTGTACGGGTGGACATATCTCGTATAGGTGCGGACGTATCTCATATGCAGAGCGACGTACAGTGAATGGTGGAGTCGATTATTGCTATGCATTCTAGCGCACCCCTACCTCCACGAGCTGGCGCTGCACCACCATCACCATCGTCGTAGCTGCTTATTGTATTTTGGTTTTGTTGTTTTACATTTGTAACATTGTAAATATTTATCTTATGTCTATATTTTATCTTGTTTGTTTGATAATTGTTATCGTATTGTTTATCCTATGAACATGTTTTATATGTCCTAATTATTAAAAACTCGTAGTATTACAAGCTCATAACACAATCCGATATATATACATAATACGGCAAATACTATCGTAACATAGACGTTTCACATGATAAAGTCGAAAATTATTCAACGCTAGTAGTACGTTTAGTTACAAACTCGTAACATAATCCAATATATCTAAAAAAATACGGCAAACGCTATCTAAACAATTACTAAAAAGGTTGCTAAAACTTATTAAACGGTTTTTCGGTTTTACAAAAAAATTTAATTATATACGTGTCGTATAACATTATACGGCCGTATACACATGTTAAACACCCAAAATCTGATCAAAAACCTCACTAAATATAAACACCGGGCCCGTATAACATTATATTGGTCGTATACAATTGTAAAACAAAAAAAAAACCTTCCAGTGCGTATACATGTAAAACAAAAAAAAACCTTCCAGTGCATTTATTTATGTGCAACCGCATTCTATACGGGTCAATAAAGTTATACGACCCGTATACATATATAGGGATGTGAAAATAAGAGAATAAGGGTGTGGAAGAGAAACTCATTTCCATACTATAAATTAACAACATTTATGTGCTTCGTGTTGTTGTATCCTATGTTTAGGGAGTGTTTCAAAAAAGTTTTTAATATTTTTCACTTCTAACCCAAAACATTTGATCTTTGCAATTTAGCCCCTTTGGTTTTTTTACTTTTAACACAAAGCTTTTCACTTTTTGCAATTTAACCTCAACACTTTTTTACTTTCAAATTTGGCCCCCATAGTTTTCATCTTTCGCAAGTTTTTTGTTTTACGTTTCGTTCAAAATTTTGCGAATAACACGCCGCAACATGCGTATGGGGTTCAAAGTTTTTTCGTCAATTTTTTCCCATTTGAGAAGTTCGTCGCAACACGTGGGTCCTAGATAGACTTAGGTATTTTTCTATGTTTTACGTTTCAGCCTAGATTTTTCACATTAACACGCTGCAATGGGTGTGCGTGGTTCAACGATTCTACATTTGTTTTTCATTCAGTTTTATTTTTCTCCTTTTCTATTTATTTTGTTTTTACGAGTTTTTCTCCGTTGATCGTTGGTAGTGGTGTGGTATTGGTGCTACTTTGCATGGTTTTACGCCCCCGCCACAACGCGGGGGCCTTAATACTAGTTATATTTATATATCATCATGTTTAGGCCGGAGGGTATGGAGGGCTTCATCGTGCCACATCACTGCCTATAGCGACCCCCTCGGCGCCACCATCCACACCAAGCAAGTTAAACCAGGGCGCCATTGATGTGGCTTTATCATGGTAACGAGGAAGAAGGGCTTTATCAGGTGGGGCCCACATCTTTGCAGCCAATATTTTTTTTTTTTTTTTTGTTTAATAGAGGGCGTTATCGCACACCCTACAAGTTAAGAGAAGGCATGATAAAGCCTTTTGGCTGATGTGGATCCTAAGTGACGCTAATGTGTACTGATAAAGCTTCTAGAGGCTTTATCCCACACCCCATACCCATAAATGTTTTTCCTTGAGAAATAGAGTAAACGGTAGCATGGTTGATAAGAAGCTAAGGAATTGCCATGTGTTTACACGAAGCGTTTGAATATATATGTGTTTTTTTGATTTAGGGTGTTTGTGTTGATGTGGCAGAAACGTAGGCGTTGGTGGCAGAGTTCTAGCGTGTGGACTTTGTCAACTCACCGCATACCATCACACCACAACTCCAAGTGGCCACCATTCAATATTTTTAATAATTTTCAATAATTTAATTAAATATTTCCATGTTCCATTTCTTTAATCACACACACCTTCAGTAAACAAGATCATCCTTTTAATATTTTTTCTTTTACAAATACCCTTTTATTTTATTTTATTTATTATTTTATTTTATTATAATATATAACACACTTCTGACCAATAGGAAAGAAATTTCAGTCACTAATTATGTACCAAATGAAGTACTTCTATTGGACACTTTAGCAACAGTGACATACAAGAGTCTCTATTGAATACGGTATATTGACCTTATCCAAATTTGGTATCAATCCATTGTTGAGTCACTTCACCAACCAAGAGTTGTCAATATCTATTTTCCCTTCTAAACTAAAAATCATTTATCTGTGGATAAAACTACATTAATAGCAAATTAAACGGTATTGTCTATGTCTTTCTTGAAAACTTATAAAACAATCATGGTTGTTTTTCAATTTTATTGTAGTAGAAAACATCCGGAAAATACAAATTTTACAACGCATTGCCATTGTAAATTACAAATATCTAATACAAAAACTTGATCTTAAATTACTGTTTGTCAATAGAAGATGAGACGTCATTGTCAGCACCATGGTGATGCTAAGACTATAAGGTGTGGGCGTGGAAATCTGGCCTGAAGGTCAGTCCACACCCACAAAACCACCCCAGTATGTGGGGCGGGGGATTCTTCACCGGCGTGAGGGGCAATTTGGTTGGTGATGTGGCGCGAGTTGATTGGTGGTTTGTGGTAGAAGTTTGTAATTGCTTAGTTTTTTTAAACACTAGGTGGGGCCCTCTCTACGCCCAACACCACCCCATGCTTTTTTTTTACCACGCTTAACGCCATCTCTTTAGCCCATCCACACCAAATGGTCCAAGAAAAGATGATATGGTAGTCTAAGAGAAATGTTCTTTTAGAAAAGAAAACTACGTGGGATATGAGTATCAAGGCAACGTATACGATGCATGACTTTTATAGTTTTATGTTTTATAAGTACGTTATTTTTATATAATCTTTTACTTTTATAATAAGTATTTTGTTATTTGTAAATTATAGAAGACCTACAAATGCGAATTGAATATGTAATAGAATCTGTGTTGTCTCTTAGCATATGTTTTGCATGTATATTTGTGAGATGAGGATTGATGAGATATATGCATACACATATCAATGTCACTAGTACACTTGCATAATTTATAATACACTAAATACGAGAAGGTACGTGAACTATATTGGTCACTAGGTTTTATCATATTTTATAATTTTTCTTCATATATTATACTTATATACTTATCATAATATTCAAATTAGCTTTCACACCATGTAGTTTTTTTTTTTTTTTCACTTATAACACTGTGCCTGTTTTAAGTCGTAATTGACTTGAAACATAAGATGTAATAAGGACATGGGAGGGGTTTGATAAACTATTCAGCTACAAATTTAACAACTATATAATTTTGATGGTTTTAAGGGAATTAAACGAGTTATTTGTTAACAGGTTAACAAGATGTTGAGATGTTAAAAGATTGAATTATTTTTTTTCCTTTTAAAACCAAAAACCACTAAAAATAAGGTCCGGTGGAGTTAACGGAATTAAACCATTTTTTTTAGGTAAAGTGAAATGAAATGAGGAAAAATAGGTGACGTAGCATTTAGGTAGAGTTAAGAACGATTAAAACATACCCTGATGCCAAATATCCACAATAATCTTGGCGTTGACCTTGATCGTATCCAATTTTATTTAACATATGAAATTATCTATAAAAAAGTTGGTTTTCAGAAATACAATCATATTATAATAGTATTCATTAACATATGAAATGAGTTAAATGCCATTTTAGTCCCTATGGTTTTAGTCATTTTGCCAGTTTAGTTCAAAGATTTCATTTTTAACATGTGGATCCAAAAATGTTTCACCGTTGCCATTTTAGTCCACTGGGTTAACTTCATCCATTTTTTCTGTTAACCAGAAGGGTAATTCGGTCATTTTATATGTAATTTTGTTAACTAGAAAGTCAATTCGGCCATACAAAATGACCGAATCGTCCTTCTCGTTAATAGAAATAATGGATGAAGTTAACCCAGTGGACTAAAATGGCAACGGTGAAACCTTTTTGGACCCACAGGTTAAAAATGAAACATTTGGACTAAACTGACAAAATGACCCAAACCACAGGACTAAAATGACATTTAACTCCATATGAAATTATCTATAACAAAAAAGTTGATTTCCGAAATAATCATATTATAATATAATAGTATTTTTACCAGAACACATTAACTGATAATGACGGTCACTCATATCAATTAGGGTCCACCCCACCCCCCCAAAAAATCTTAATCTTAAATAATTAAAATAATAATGAAATACCGAATATTACTTAGTAGTATAACCATATACACACAAGGGTAGAATAGTAAATTTGCCCTGGTTTCATTCATTCCTTAAAGCCCAAAAGCTCGCCACGAAACAGAGACACCGAGCAGAAAGAAATAGATAGAGAGAGAGAAAACAAAGAAATTGTGTAAAGACGATGACAGAAGTCCGATTAAACATCGACGATGAGTTTATATATTCAGCATCAGAGGTTATATGCTGCAGAATTTGTCACGAAGCAGAGTTCGAAAGCTGTAAATCATTAGAAACTCCATGTTCATGTTCAGGAACCGTAAAGGTACGTCCTCTGTTCTTAATTCCTTTTTTTTTTAATCTTCATAATCATGATTTTCATTCAGTTCTATATTTAATCAAACGTTGTTTAATTGATCATCATCAGTTTGCACACAGAGATTGCGTACAGAGATGGTGTGACGAGAAAGGAAATACAATTTGTGAAATCTGTCTTCAGGTTAGTTTTTAATTTTATTTTTTTTTCATTTTGATAATTATTAGTTTGTGTTGAATTTGAATACGTTGTCGTTTTGGTTAAAATTTCTTTTATCTGACATCTGTTTTATCTTCACCAACTGGCGTTTGGGTTGTCTGTCCTGTTTGATTCATGCCGTACTGGTTAAAAATTTTGAACCAATCTTGTTTGTTTTTCTTTTGAATTATTCAAGAAAAAAAAGGTCTATTATTATGGATGAACATTGAATTGTGTCTCTACATGTGTCTTCTTTTCAGAAGCTCGTTATAGGTTTCTTCGTTCATCCAATGGAATCATATTTATTAAAAAAATTCGGTTCATGAATGCCATTTTGTATGCTTGTAATATAATGGCAGAAATTCAAAATTTAATAATAATAATAATAAAAGTTGTTGTTATTATAATTATTGTTGTGGTAATTATTTATTTGAAACATAAAAAGGTACTTTATAGGACCTTTTATATCAAGAAATCAAATATGTATGTATATTCACATATTCTTTGTCAACTATTAAAGCCACATAAAACTACTCTATCTTCTATACTTTCCTTCCTTTTCAATTTAACAACATAGTTGCTATTGCTATATATCGTAAAAGGGTACTTTTTTTCGGTTGATTTGTATGTCTTATATCGAAAGATTATACATTACGTTATGCATTACAATCTAATGTGCAATGTGATATATTTATATTCATATGTGCAACCAAATAATTGTTAACAACATTAAAGGAATGCTTAAATTCAAAAGTAGAATGAATTATGTGTAACAAATTGTTTGTTTGTTGTTGCTTCAAAAACAATTTTGTTTTGGAAATGACAAACATGTACCAGAAAAAGGGAAAAGAAAAAAAAAACCCATACCAACTAAAAAGGACATGTACTTGTTTAACTTTGCAGAATTTTGAACCCGGATATACAGCCCCGCCACCCAAAAAGGCCTCCCAAGACACCCATGTCACTATTCGGTAATTACTCTTCTTCTTCTTATTATTTGTTATCAATGTGTATTTTGAAAAAAAAATAGTGAAACTAGCCATTTTTTAAGCATGTTATGTATCTATAGTTACGTCGGAACAATATCACGCATATAGTCATGGGCGTTTACTTGTGCATCCACTTATACTCACCTAAACTCTAGAAAATTTACATCCTACGTACGCGAGTAGAACTGTAGAAGTACGTACTTGAATCTATATGTGATATGGTGTGACGTATCACATTAGTTTGTGTTATTATTGATGGAAAAAGTTTCATACACAAGTAATAGTTAAATCCCAAATCATAATTGAACAAGTGGAGTAATTTGTTTATGATATAATTGTATAGTTTATAGTTATAATAAATAAATAAATAGATAAGAAAGACTATATTGATGATTTTTTTTTTTCTAATATTTTCAATAGTGGAGTTTTGATTATAAGCAATTGATATTAAGTGTGTGAAAAATCTACATTAGCTGTTTGCATTTCAAATAGACAGCTCATAGTTTCCTTTCAGTCTCAGATTTCTTTATGTATGTATGTAGCAAATTATGAGTTGGATACCTTAAAACGTGTAAGAAGAAGTCTATGTTATCTTTGAGGATCCATCTTCAAATAGAATATCTAATACAAAGCAGGATTTAAAATTCACCGAACATATTCCTTAATTGCAATCAATCAGACATGTTTCCCTTTTTCTTTTTTTAATTTAATATTAATATAGTTAAAAAGACTATTATTCAAGATGCAATTGCCTTTTAGGAAGCAACATTTTCTAGGCTAGGGACATAATAGTATTATTTTGTTTGCTTATGGGTTTAATAATATTTTTGCAATTATAGGGAAAGTGTAGAAGCTTCAAGAACAAATGAAAATCTTGTAATTATTGCCATTGCTGATGAAGAAGAAGAAGAAAACTTTATTGAAAGAGAATACGCAGAGTGTTCATCGACTGCGGATGCTACCGCTTCTATGTGTAGAACTTTGGCTCTCATTGTAAGTTTTCGCCTAATTCACTCTTTTAACCGTATATGAGCTTCCGAGAAATAACTAGCAACTATAATAAACTTGTACACAGTGTTAATTAATTATGTATAAGCCTTTATGTGACTACTTATGTATATAACACTTAAAACATAACAATAAGTATAAATAATTACATTGTGCTTACCATATAATTTTATTTATAAAATATTTATTAGCATTTGAAACAATTATTGAACTAGGTTTTGTCCTTATCTAACATTGTATTTAAGATTGCAATTTTACATATAATTAAATACATGTCTTACACTACTACTTATATGTTTATTATACAAAATTTCAAAAATAAAGTTTTTCATTTAAATAAATAAAATAAAACTAATGCATTTCAAAGTCAAAGTAGGCGTTCATCACTTCATCTTAAATATTTTGTCTAGAGTAACATGGACGTTTGGGTGAGTTGAGATTTTAGTCCTTTAAAATTTTTGAAAAGTCTAGAAGGGGCCCCTAATGCTCACGCGGTAACAAGACAGCCATCTCTTAACCAAAAAATTAAGTACAAAACAGTAGTGATTAACAACTGTAGATGACTAGATTTCCACACCTTGATGTGACAACGTTTGAATTCCAAACACAAATATAATTTATGGTGTTTTGTCTCAAATGTTTGAAACCTTAAGGGGCAAATGAAACATATATAATTCTTAAATTAAATGCTATAATAAATTAGTAACAACCTGACGAAATTGAAGACTCTGCATACCTGAGGCTGGGGGGAGGTTTGTTAAGTGTTCCTCAATTGAGGAAAAGTTATTATGTGACCTAAAAATTAAATGTACACATTCATAAAGTTACAAGGATTTTCTTTTTTATTTAATATATAATTAAAAAACATTTGAAAGGGGAACAGTAGCAAGCCGCTAGAAAAGGCTGAAAATACAAGTTTAAATGTTGAATATAATTATTGACTTGCATAACCAAATGTGCAGTTTACCATACTTCTACTAGTCAGACATTTTATTGGAGTGCTAATTGGCGAAACAGGAAATTACCCGTTTACCCTTTTAACAGTAAGCACCTTTCATTACATTTTGCTAATTGCTTCTACTTTTCTACCTATGATCTTCTGATGTCATCTGTTTTACTCGTTTTTTTCAGCTACTACTTATAAAGGCTTGTGGGATATTGCTTCCAATGTACATAATAATGCGGATGATCGATGTGGTCCATAATAGCATCACACGTCAATATCAGGTTTGCCCCAAATTCTTAAAAAGTAAAGCTAAAGATAAGTTTAGCAAGATAGATGGGTCGGGTAGTTAAAGATGGGTTTATAAATATACATACGTTGGGTATTTCTTAATATTTTTATAGAATGAGTAGCGTGCTCATGTCAATTTAAATACTTGTAGATTGACGCATTGTAACTTAATTAAGATTTTGTATTGTTTGTATACAGGATTCTGAACGTGACAACATATAGTTGACATACACGACCAACAAGCGTCTAGATAAAGATTGATTGATTGATTAATCAAGAGTTTTCTTTTATTTTATTTTTTTATTTTTTTTTTATTTCTATCACCAGGCTCAAGTAAAAAGAAAAAACATATTGTTGTACTTCCATTTGTACTTAGTTGATAACTGTATATTGATGATCTTCCCTTTTCTCTGTGGAAGATGATAATTCAGTAAAGATTTTAAAATAGAGAATCAATAATCATCAATTAACCCCATTCACAGATGGTTTTAGAATTCAAATAGTGGCTCGGTGTGTAAACAAGAGTTTCAAGTCACTATTATATACAGATACTTTAAGACCTATCAAATGGTCACAAAAGTCAGAAACCTTCTCTAATGGACACCTTTATGGTGAGCCAAAATGATCTGTTGGCAACCTTTTGTCACTTGCAACCACAATAGGTGCTACTAATTCAAAACAATGCTTTATACAAAGTGAACTGTATGAACCATGATGATCTTCGAAACGAACCACACATACCTTTGTGTCTCTTTGAACCAACAAATTGTTGGGAACCCAAAAACGCATTTTTTTCATAGCTCTAAAAACACACCCAACATTCATTACTATGATACAAAAACTGGGATTAAGCAATATTAATTAGCAACTTAAAAAAAAATCAAACACGTGGACAATGTTGGTATTTCTACTTTTGCTCCAGAAGTGTCTTTGCCCTATGTTGTAGCTTGTATATGTCGTCGGGTGAAGAGCCGCAACGTGCATCTACAAGACAATTTCTTAAGCTCTGAAAGAAGACAGTAATCTCAGGTGTCATATTGGTGCAGTTGGACTGGTTTCTTTTGTTACCATACATCGTCTCAAATTCTTCTGACTTGATTGCGGCTTTTTTAAGCACATCGTCAGGAAGTCCTGAACCCACAGTTAAAACAGTGTTATGCTTCCCTTGAATCTATATATAATATAATAATAACACCCAGACCCAGAAATTTGAAAACCTGACCAATATCCCTAGCCCACTAGACAAGTCAATTTTGACCCGTTTATATACAAATAAGAGGTCAAATAAGACAAATGATTTAAACGAGTCATATGTCGTAAGAAATCTGATAATGTATTCAAATGCATAATACCTTGCAGCTTAATATTGTTAAGTGTAGTAACGTAGTTATAAAACCACCATATTTTACATATTAATTAGCTAAAAATTTCAAAAGAAAATGAATGAAGTTGAGATAAATTAACTAGAGTTGGGAATGTAAAACACGTTTCTGAAATGAATCTAAATGCGCAAAACCTTAATGATAAATAAGAATAAGTTCATGTGCGCATGGCTTTAGACATTTTCTCTCTTGGTCTCCTTTGATTTTCCATGTCTCTTAATCTTTATAATAATGCATATTTTTGGGCTTATGAATCAATTTTCAACCTTTTACAACACATTGAATTTTTAACAATCAAAAGCGTTTGTAACACACTGAATTTAGTCTGACCAACCATTTGAACCCATTATCCAAACCACCCATTTTACGACCCCTACAGTTCCAGTTACATACACACAAATTCAAAGGAAGAAAGGAACATGCCTGCTAGCCGTGCAACATTGACACCGTAGCTTTTAGGGCATGCGCCAGGTGTCAATTTGTAGAGAAACGTAACCTCTTCTAGGCCTCCCAACTCCTTTCCAACTTTGCATGCCATGTGACACAACGAAACCTGTAACACAACAATGAGGAACATATATATATTTACAAGATTGTTTTATAATGGAGTTTACTTTTTAAAGATTATCTATTTTACATACCTTGGGAATTTGCTGATAGTCCAAAGCTAAGTGATGATAGTGAGTAGAAAATAACCCCCTACATTGGACCTTGTTGACAAGGTGCTCAAGAACTGATGCACTGCAACCAAACACTCCAACAGAATCAGTGTGAGAAATGAAAATCGGTAAAAGGTGGCAATATTGACCCTTTTGCTTAAGAAATGGGCTGATACGGTTTATGTGTTATCTCTAAAACATATATTGCATTAATTGATGATGATGATGTATAAGCATAGGAAACATACGCTATGGCTTGTCCATCCGAAGTAGCCGTCCCCCGTCCAAGTTCATCTAATGCCACAAGTGAGTTATGGGTTGCTGATGACTGCCATTCAAACATAAACTATCTTCATAAACACCAACATCCACTATTATCCATAAACTACAGTCTACATAATTACCTAAGTGTCTAATAAACCCTAGATGCAATACCAAATGTGTCGAGATCCATGGGCCTAACATTAAGCCACAGGGGGGTCCTTTATATACAAATGAATAAAAAAAAAGCATACCAGCATAGATGCAGTTTCCAGAAGCTCAGTTAGAAATGTACTCTGGCCCGCCATAATATGATCTTTTGCACCCATCCTGACAAAAATACGATCAACTGGAGACATCTTAAAGCTTTCTGCAGGTATATCAGCACCCACCTGAAACATGAATCACTCACTATTAAAAAAATAAAAAGCATGAACTAAAGATCTAACATTAACATTACCACATGAACTACTCACCTGAGCCAAAATAACAGCTAAGCAAACTTGGCGAAGAAGAGTTGACTTTCCACCCATGTTAGGACCAGTAAGTAGGATAAATCTGGCCTTATTAGAGCCACCTATAGAAACATCATTTGGGACAAAAGTGCCATCCCCTAAAGTATCGTTTCTCAGTATCGGATGACCTAAACTATTAGCAACAAGAAACGGTGATTCGTTTTCAACTGATGAATCCACAATAAGTGGCCGACATGTTGGTCCTTCATAGAGGTCGCTTGCAATTGCTATGCTGATCAGGACATCGAGTTCTGGAAAATATAGATATATAAAAGAGTCAAAGAGTTGACCAAGTCAATGAAATCAAACAAATGATTGATTCACCTGCAGCCTTAGAAATTAACTGTCTCCAGCTAACATGATGCTCACAGAAGCGCCCGATTAGCCTCTGCATGATGCTTTTTAGCTTTAACTCTTTCTCAGATTCAGCTTCTGAGAGCTCCCGAATATATTTCTTAATAGCAGGAGTCCAATAACGAGCGACACCCTATACATATACACATTAATAGAAACTACATAAGTCAAACTAATGCAATTGTTCAGATAGGAGACATATATATACCTTTTTGGATGATTGTCGTTCGTAATCACTAGGCAAACTCCCTGATAAGCTTTCAGGTACTTCAAGAAGATACGAGTCTTTTCCAACAGTAACATAATTGATCTACACAACATCATAAAAACATAGATAGTAAGTTAGTTTAAAAAAGATATATTTATTGACAAGTAATCTTACAGATGAGTCTCCAAGTAGTTTTCTCTGTTCCTTTAAGTGATTTTTCAGACTAAATTCGATATCTGTAACAGTTCTGCATGCTGAGTCATACTCATTATCAACCCCATCCCGAGGAATTATACGCCCTGAACTTTTTGCTTCCATCCAATCAAAAGCGTTTTTGAAATGCTTAAGAGCTGCATTAACATCTGAATGATCTTTACCTGCATAAATTTAACAGATTATATATAACAGATAGTGTACAGGAAACTGAAAATGATAAAGTAAATGATCACGAGATTCACGACTGTACCAGGTGTTAAAAGGCGATGCAGCAGCATAGAGTCGGTATTTTCCAGAATGGCACCTAGTGAAGCACATGCATTTATAATTACATCACAGCCACTGAGAACTATTATAAACTCTTGAAGTTGTTTCCTTGCTGCATCCTCATAGAGAATAACTTTACTTGAATTTCTACCATTAGCTTCACTGTTTCATTTCAAATCAGTGAATATTAAAACAGTAATTACAGAACGAAAATATGAGTTAAACACATAAACACCATCCTGGTATGTATGTGTACCTGCAAGAAAAGATACGTGCAAGCAACCGTTCCATGTCTGGTAATAACGACAAATCTTTACGAAATTCAAGAGCAAGTGGCAGATTAGCTCCCTGGAATAATAAAGTATATTAGAAACAATCAAATAAAAATAAAAAATAAAAACTGAGTAAAAGGTGATGTAATGAAAGAACTCAGAGAACCTTTACACCAGCTACAGCTTCTTGGCGTTCTCTGATCGAGTTTATGTCATATAACGGTCTAGCAAGCCATGCTTTAAGCAATCTCTTCCCAAATGGTGTCACACAACGGTTTAGTTGGTCATACAATGTCCTGTATAGATTTATGCATCAAATTTGAAGGATTATACAATTGGTAAACCGTAAATGTGAATATAAAGGTGGCAAGATAATTTAGTTGGTACCCTTTAGAGTCCCCATTTACACTGTTCTCAAAAACTTCAAGATTCTCTAAAGCAGTTGCATCAAGAATCATATAGGGTTTTGTGGTGACATCAGCAAAACCAGAACATGGAAGTAGCTCAAACTTTGCAAACCGAAGCAATGACTCATCCAAAAAGGCCTTTTTCAGATAAAATAAAGTTCCACCAAGGGCTGAGAGTGCAAAACTACCAATTTTGCCTTCGGTCATTAGCTCAGAGAGAATTTCTGGTAGGTAATCTTTACTATCAGATTGCGATTGGTTACTGATACGTTGATAAATCTTCTTGATTTCTTGAATAGTTTTTTCAGAATCCCAAAACTCTTCAACCGGTACTAATTCATTTATGACGGGACTTCTTGTTTGTCTCAAAAGTACTCTTTCGGTTTCAGGGCTGAGCGTTTTTTTAGGTTTAATGATTTCCACTGGTCTTAATTGAGACAATAGACAGCTCAACACACTGCATTCTGAATCGTCACTAAACTGTAAAATTAAAGCATCAGTTTTTATGTACCACAATTGATTAACAATCTTTTGTATCAGTTGCAAAAATCACAGATTATAGTTCACACCTGTCCAATGATGATCTTGCTTGTAGCAATATCAACTACACAAACACCATATGTTCTATCATCTTGTTGGTTTTCATCATAGCATTCAGCAACTGCAAACAGGTAAGAAGCATCAGGATTGGTTGACAGCATTTCTCCATCAGTCAATGTCCCTTTGGTGATCACTGCACATATTTCACGTTTCACAACCTAAAAAAACAGGTACCAAATGTTATGAACATGAAATCAAAAGTAACATGGTGTTTGTGACATCTTGTTAAGAACAGATGCTAGTGTTTTGTGACCTTGTCTTTAGAACCTTCTTGTTTGCGACGTTTCTCAGCCTGATCAGGTGTTTCTGTCTGCTCAACAACTAGAACACGGTAACCCTGATTCATCATAGCTCGAATTATTAATTACAAATTTAAAATCACGATTTCAAGAAAATCGAAATGAGTTCACTGTATGGAATCATGAACTTGTAGAAATTAACCTTGCGAGCTAACTTCTCTGCATTCACTTCATAATTCTTTTCTGGGAATCCACAATGCGGTTGGTCTCCCTGAAAAACAGTAATGTCCATGAATCAGGTGTGGTTTAATACGTCAAAAATAAAAAAACAGATTAATAATTAAAAAAATTATAAAATGGTATACTTCAAACAAAAGGAATTGGTAAACACACTGCAAACAGGGGTTTCACCTTCATATACTGCAGATCAAGTTCTTTTGCCCCAACATGTGCATCCATTTCAAAGAGCTCATAAAACTTTCCCATCTAATAAGTAACATGAAGTTAGCATGCATCTTTAGCATGTAGTTGCAGATATTCATTCCATGTTAGGTAGATCAATTACCTTAAAAAATAAAACCTTATCCATATGTTTTGACTTGAACTCCCACCATTGCCTCTATATTTAACAAATAAACATAACACTTGAATTACTTGCATAATGCGATAAAACGCAATCCCTTGTTCGTTGTTTATCAAATACCAAAACAAAACATACCTGACCACCTGTTAAACTCCTCAGGAATTCTGGAGGCAGGTATAGAGTTCTTGGATCATAATTTTCATCTCCAGGGGACCTCTTATTTGCATCCTTTCGGTTCCTGCTCAAGAGAAAGCTTCAGTAAACTATATATGTAGCAATATAACAGCAAGAACATGAAGCTGAATTTGTCGACTTTTACACTCCTGGTGTGAAGTCACTCTAAATTAGGTTTTTCATAATTAACCAAGTTGTATATGGCAACTTGTTCTAAAAATGCCCATTTGCTTACTTTCCAAGAAATCTGAATTTCTCTTCTTCTCTTGCGGCATATCTATCAGCCATATCGCCCACTGGAACATTGTCAGCAATAATAGTGGCCTTCCCACCTGCAGTCAAACAGTAAACCCTATTATTTGTAAAAGATATGATGATTCAAATACACTTGTTTAAAGAACATAAAATCACATAATACCAACTACAAAAATGTAACTGCTTAGAACTAGTGTAGGCCATGTATGAGATAAATAAAGTAGATGGTTTTGTTGAAATTTAAACTTAGCATAAAAAACTTATATTATGTCACTATCTAAGAAGTTAATGCGGTAAAATATCGGATATCGGTCAAGGACCGATATTTGTGATATCAGTTATCGCGGTGGGATATTGGTGGGATATCAGTAATTTTAAATTTTAATATCATGCTAAATTTATATATATATAGCAATTTAACACTAACAATTCAGTATACTTTCCTACCATTAACAAATCAACCTTTTGCAACTTGCAAAACACTAACAATTGTAGCAAGTAGGAAGTGGCTAAGACTTAAAACACTAACATTTAACAGTAACAACTAAGACTTAAAACCCTAATAGTAGCAGTAAAAAGAAAGACAAATGGAAGAAATAAGAAGAAAGGTACTGATATGGGAAAATCGGTGATATATTGGTAGAATATCGGTCAATATCGCCGATATTATTGGTATTCTGACCTATATTTTGCACCATTATCTCGGTAGGGGACCGATAACCGATATATCACTGGTATATCGGGATATTAACTACATAGGTCACTATTATTAAAATGTGTTTAATATGTGATTAATATCCTGGTATATGTCGGTATGTATGTCCAAACGGTGTCTCATACTCTCATAGTAGTTATGACCGTTAGAAAATAACCGCCAAATGAGTAAGTTTAAATAGCCCCAAATCTGTAAACATTTTCAAAATTCAATGTTATGATGTGTGTGTTTTAGTAAGTGTATCTCTCTGATCTTATTACATTAGTGTGTGAAGTGTGTGTTGTATATTGAGTGTATGTGAGAGACAAGAGATTTCAATGACATTCACAACAAAGTCTCCTCCCTCTAGAACTAATACAAAACACAATTAAATAGCAAAATACCAACAATAACTCATACTTACAATTATTATTAACTTTAGGACTCAAAATCTTTGGAGATTCAGTCTTTATCTTCTTAACCGAATCCGATTTCGTCCCGGACACCTTTCGCCTTTTAAGATCCTGCTTCACTTCCTTAACAACTTCTTCTTCTTCATCCTCATCCACCAAACCTACATCCTCCATTTCATCATCAACCACTTCTTTCTCAACACTCTTCCCCCAATCCTCATCCGCCGAATCATCTCCACCACTTTCCACACCACCTGCAGCCTCATCATCTTCATCCTCTTCAACAGAAAACCGCCTCAACCGTTTTAACTTCTTAACCTGCTCCTTCAACAGCTCAATCTTCTCTTTAGATAAATCCAAACGCTCCTCCTCAGCATCATCATACTGTACCAAATGCTTACCGGAACTCTTATCGAACGATTTTACACAACCTTCGTACCAACACTTGTCGAGAGGCCAGTAAACCCTAATTCTCCGGTTAATTACTTCATCGCCGTAGGTAGGGTTTAAGGCACCGGAAGCAGGAGTTGAAGGAGAACTGCCGATAACTAAGGGCGGTTTGTTAGCGCTTTTGGTTTGTAGAGGCGACGGAGTTGTAGGTTTAGGGTTAGGGTTAGGGTTAGAGTTAGAAATAGGGGATGGTGAGTGAGAAGGAGGATGAGAGGATGTTGAAGAAGGTGATTTGGAGAAGAAAGAGGTGATTTGGCGTTGGGGATTGACGAGCGGCGACCGGCCGTTGGCTGGACGACGGAATGCCATTGGTAGTTAACGGGAATGAAAGAAAGAATACACAGTGGTTTATAGTGGTGTGTCTGTATAAACAGGAGTTGATGGGATGATTAAAGGCGGGAATCACAGAAGAGAATCCCTAGGACAAGTTTGGCGGGAAGGAGTGGCGATTACATTTCCTGCCAAACCCAGGTAACACAACTCTCTGATAATATTAGGTTCCAACTGTCTGGCTATAGCCTATAGGAAAATGAAATGAGAATTTATACGAGTTCTTATCAGTGTTTTAAAAACCGGTTCATACCGACCGGTTGAATCGGATATCGGAAGCTTGGTCGCAGTGGTAAAGCTTGAGATTTCTGACTAGGGGTCGAAAACGTATATACCAAAAATTTCTATAAAATCAGAGGGTCAAAAACGTATATCCTCAAAAATTTCTATGCGAAAACTACATGTTCTCCACTACTGAGCGAAAAGTTCGGAGGGTCGGCCGCCCCACAAAGCTACGCCCTTGCTTGGCCGACACGAATCATGCCGGTAAACTAAGGGAACGACAAAAAAGTTGTATAGCTGGTAAATTGGGTCATCCAAACCACTAACTTAGTTTATTTTTTATGTTAAATTGAAGGATATTTAGGTGTTTTTGATGTTTCTTATTGTGGATGGTCTAATTCACCTAAGAGTAAGACTACTAGACTACCCACACTCACTAAGTCAAGATTGGGTTGTTACCTATGGATGTTTTTAGGTGTTTTTGATGTTTTCTTTAGTTCATGTATTTTAGTGGTCTTAACCACTTGAGTTCAAAATAAAAAAAGTCTAACGTACTAGGTCTCTAACCGCTTATTTTATAACGTTTTGAGTCTCTGTGTTTTAGTGGTTTTATTCACTTGAGTCCAAAATCAAAGTACAAGTGTTAAAAATTGGACTCAAAACGTTATAAAATGAGCGATAAGAGACTCAAAGCGTTAAACTGTTTGATTTTGGATTCAAATGGTTAAAATAACTAGAACACAATGACTCAAAAAGTAAGATCGTGAACAGATTGCAACCTAGCTTCCCAATTTTTTTTTCTATATTTTGAACGGTGTTTGACTATTATGTCATTGATTTGTTATGTTTTTTTAATTGATGAACATAAACTCCTAAAATACCTACTATCTATTTTGGGGGACTTAAACGTGTACCACACTTTAGTAGAGATAAACACTGATGTCACTAATATAAAAGAAATTAGTTTAGGTTGGATTGTTAATGAGTGTAAAAGGTTGGGCTACGATTGTGAGTTGATGGCTTCTTCTGACGCGTTTATGTTCAAAACAATTGTGGGCTAAGCTTTACGGGCCTTTCCCCTCCTAAACATTAAACAAGACAGTATATACTGTGATTGCAGACGTACAAGAAAAATAAAAGGAAAAAGGAAATTGTTGTCCACCGGGACAAGAATCGATGGCTTCTTCTGACGCGTTTATGTTCACATCTGTTGGTGCTACCAGCGGATCTTGCTAGAAAAATGCCACCTCGCCAGCGACAGTATACACACCCTAGCCACTAGACCATCCACTTCCGTCCGCTTGACTAGCGGGTTCAGTCATCTTCACTTTGCTAGTGCCACCAAAAGGTCCCTTCACTTTTTGCCAACTCACCACAATCACCTGGAACCTTATACTCACATCCGCTAGTTATACTATGCAAGAACTACCCAAGAGCCATGGCAAATAAGCCAGACCCACCAAAACAAAAGAAAAAAATCCTTTTAACGTACTAAAAGTCTAAAACATTTACAAGAAAAAAAACAATCTTAATAAAATGCTTTACCGCATAAACATGCCATCCAATGAATCGTTTTTTCCTTTAAAGTCAAAATTAAAATTCATATATTTCTCTCTGGGGTCCTTTCTTCGTTGAGTCGCTAAACCACACTTGTATTAAAGCAAATTAAGAAACCATCCATAAGGAGCACAATAATACAACAAATATGCATATAGCTCAATCATGCACTTCCAACAAGCTTTCGGTGCATACCGATACTTTGATATATGATGTGAGATAACTTGACCCCTTTATGTGATTGTTAAAGGGATAGTGGTTCAACCTTGTAAAAGCTAAGAAGTGGCTGGTTCTTGGTCCATGGTCTTAGCCAATTTTGCTTGTACAATTCTGTCTAGGATTGCCGGTTCTAGAGGACTAGGATCAACACAACGTTCAGCAGCAGCAACTATCACCTGTTCAAAAAAAAAAAAAACGTTACCATTAACTTTCATAAATCGTTTACTAAACCTATATTATAATATACAGTTAAAAAACACTAAAAATGACATGTTTCACAAAAGCGATATTTGCATCTATCCTTCCAAATATTATAACTCATATATATGGAGTAAAATGCCATTTTCGTCCCTGAGGTTTGGCCAGTTTTGCGACTTTCGTTTAAAGGTTTGTTTTTCCGCATCTGGATCCAAAAGGTTTGAAATCTTGCCATTTTCATCCGGCACGTTAACTCTATCTATTTTCTCCGTTAAGTCAGGGGTATTTCCGTCCTTTTTGTTAACTTAAAAAGCAATTCGGTTATTTTCAGGGGTATTCGATCTTTTTACATAAAGTGAAAAAGACCTAATTGCCCTTTAAGTTAACAAAAAGGACGGAAATACCCCTGACTTAACAAAGAAAATAGATAGAGTTAACGAGCCGGATGAAAATGGCAATATTTCAAACCTTTTGAATCCAAATGCGGAAAAACAAACCTTTGGATGAAAGTTGCAAAACTGGCCAAACCTCAGGGACGAAAATGGCATTTTACTCCATATATACAGTTACAAAACACTAAAAATGACATGTTTCATAAAAGCAATTCAGTTACTTCCACTAGGCTATCTGATTACCTCATCAAGCAGAAATTCGACAGCAGCTTCATCTTCAGCATTGTCCTTGAGGGTGATTCTCAGGTACTGCATATCCAACTGAATTTGCTGGAATCCACTCCGATTAAAAGTATGCAACCTAACAAATTCTTGCAAACTTTTCAGGCAACGTTTCACGATAGTCATCACAACAGATTCCTGCAACAGAAAGCTCTATTATAATTCACAAATAACACCTATCATTATAATTGTTGACGTAATAGAACAAAAAAAATCACACACCTGTGTATGTTCAACTTTTGTGAAGATTTCCATTTTTTGTTTAAACAGTTTTGCTAGATGGGTTTCTAGAAGCTGACTGCGGGCCCTGTTGGTGTTGGAACGATTATCTCTTAATGGATTGCTGCGTGAAGAGCTTGTACTTCCATTGCTCTCGGTGCGAGAATGTCTACGAGTAAGCCCTTGAGGTAATATTTGTTTCACTTCACTTCCTACTGCTCCCAACTGCCACAACATAAATAATTCAACTTTTATATTTCTGTTCAATATTGGCATACTAATTAAGGAGTTCCCATATTTTGGTAAAATAGGAGGGAAAAAGGCAAATTTAAAAGAACGATAAGAGACGGAAAAAGTGGTGGGTTGGATAGGGTCAAAATGAGTAATTTTGGAAAAAAAAGGCCAAAATGGGTAATTTTGGAAAAAAAGGTCAAATGGGTTGGGTTGACCCGATAATCCTCATTTTCTAATTTCATAGAAGACCACTATAACAAACTTAACTGTATAACTTATTATGTGTTACAATATAAAAACTTCAAAACATAAATTTATAGACAAGTTTGTGTCAAAA
The DNA here is from genome assembly GCA_030545235.1 of Helianthus tuberosus. Lineage (NCBI taxonomy): Eukaryota > Viridiplantae > Streptophyta > Magnoliopsida > Asterales > Asteraceae > Helianthus > Helianthus tuberosus. The sequence continues at coordinate 55,066,054 of CM060424.1, read as the reverse complement.
TTATTATTTTCTAGGAAAATATTATAGTTTGCATATCTAAATTATTATTTATGAACATATAATTATAACATGTGTATTAAGCAAGAGAAGCGGAAAACAATCACCACTTCCCATTTCCTTATCCAAATTAAAACCCACTTAACTCAACTTCGAGCCCAATGTGACCCAATTGGTTTATAATTATGCAGTAAGTCAGCCCATTCAACACATTCAGTAATTTTTCAGGGCCCAATATTACCCAAACACTCGGTGAAAGAGGTTAAATAATATTACACCTTTAATTGAGATGTGCTATGCATAAAGATATCAATAACCAAGTGAAGATCCATACCTCTTGCAGAAACAAATCAACGAACATATGAACTTCTCTCGGCTCTTTATGCTAAAAAAATAGAAGATATTTGTCGGTAATAAATACGATAAATATCAACTCACATCCAAACCAACTCAGTTCATGTGTAAGGTAAGTTGGGAAAAACAATGCAAACCTTGATCCAATTTGGTGTTGTGAGCCTCTTCCTCAAAAGAACCGAAATTCGTTGGGTTCTCATACTAATATACTGTAAAAAAACTCCACATGATTTATAAAACAACATAAAATACAATAGATCACGAAATGATTACTCGACATTATGTATACAAAACACATACACGCTGCAAGAATTTTTCCCCAGCTGATCTATAGGTGTGACGGATTTCAGCAGGAACAAAAGCAGAACCGCCATAGTCATAACTACCACCCAACAATGAAGAGCCAATTTCCTGAAAAGTAACAAACAAATTTTTAACAAGGGTTGGAAGATAAATAAAAGAGTAAAATGCCATTTTCGTCCCTGAGGTTTGGTCAGTTTTGCGACTTTCGTTTAAAGGTTTGTTTTTTCGCATCTGGATCCAAAAGGTTTGAAATCTTGCCATTTTCATCCGACCCTTTTAACTCCATCCATTTTTCTTCGTTAAGTCAGGGGTATTTTCGTCTTTTTTGTTAATTTAAAGGGCAAGTCGATCTTTTGAATACTTGTACATTATGCTAAATGCTTTGTACATAAAGTGAAAAAGACCGAATTGCCCTTTAAGTTAACAGAAAAGGCAAAAATACCCAACTTAACAAAGAAAAACGGATGGAGTTAACGAGCCGGATGAAAATGGCAAGATTTCAAACCTTTTGGATCCAGATGCGGAAAAACAAACCTTTAACCGAAAGCCGCAAAACTGGCCAAACCTCAGGGATGAAAATGGCATTTCACATAAATAAAAGATACAAAAAGTTTTTAAGAGAAGTAATTGGTTCTTGCCTCGATAATTCTTGAAATGGCATCTCGTTCAATGAACATAGATAGTTGTGATATTACAAGTACAAGCCCAGAAGGAGCCTTATCAGTTGGAACATTTTTACCAGACAGCAAGAGTAGTTGACCATTAAGTTGTTTAAAGAAGGTTTGAAACCCTTCTTGTACCCAACCAATAATCATGCCTCTTAACTTCAATATCAATCCCAAGTCTTCATCAAGAAGATAACGGATATCCTATAAAAAAATTATAAATGAGCTTAAATAGAAAAGAGAAATTGGATTTTAACAATCCCACCTGGAGGTGGTAGGCCAATAATAATCCCACTTTCAAATACTGTTATTGGCAGTCCTACCTTTTAAAAAAAATCTCAATGAACCTCCGTTAAGTTTTTTTTTTTTTCCAAATTTCAAACTGATATTTTAGGGCTTTTGAACAGAACGAGGATACAAGTCGATTGATGTAAAGCTTACCTCGAAACGGTGCTCCAAACGACGAAAATGGTGCTTCAATTCGGGTGTTTAAACTTGCAATTAACAAAAATCAAGCCATTTGGAGACACCGTTTCGAGGTAAGTTTTACATCAATCGACTTGTATCCTCGTTCTGAACAAAAGCCCTAAAACATCAGTTTGAAGTTCAGAAGAAAACCTTAATTTCAACAGAGGTCCACTGGTAAAAAAATAAAAATAAAAGGTGGGACTGCCAGTAACAATATTTGAAGGTGGGATTATTATTGGCCAACCACCTCTAGGCGGGATTATTAAAATCCAATTTCCCAATAGAAAAAAAAAACTATAAGAAACTGAAAAAAAAATATTTAATAGATAACTTATATACAAGTCAAAATAGCAGCAATGATTATACCGATAAAATTTTTGTACTGCCTTGAATCAAAACATTTTTACTGGCTTCAAGGGCAGCCCGCAGAGGGTACTCCTCTCCTATGTTATCCTTTTGAATTTGCAGAAGAGCGTCTGACAGTTCAACAAGACTTGAATCAGAAATTCAATATTCATCTCTAGCCTGCTAAATAGCATTTATGTAAAAGAGAAAGACAAACCAGATATTTCATGAAGAAGATATGAAAATAAACTAGTGACATATTGCTTCAGAACGTCACGAGCAGCCTGAACCCATGAACATTTTAATCAGGATAGTTAAGTGATAAAAAAATTAAATAAAAAATTAAGTTGGTATAGGCACACTATAGACAATTACTAGTGAAGAGAGGAAAGAGAATGATAACCTCAAAGGCAAAATCTTGTAGACCAGCCTCTGGTAAGACTTCATCAATCAATAAGACATCAGTCCAGATGAACCCTGTAAAAAGAGGGACAAAATGAAGACACTAAATTAATCTGACATTATAAATGGAACTTGAACCAGGAAGAGTAATCATATATTGCTTGTGTGTACTGTAGTGTTACATAGGGGCTCTATATGTAGAGAATAATATTACACACTTGGATACCTTCTAGATATGATAACTATATAACCCTAATATTCCCCCGCAAGCTAAGAACAGGAACGGCGTGTAGCTTTGAATGTAAAAAAGATTTTTCTGGTTATTTTGTGTGTGTGTGTGTGTTTCCAACTGTTTCTAGGGTTTAAAAATCGAACGACGAAGTACAGTCAAAAAAGTTTATGGCCTGGTTTTTTTTTTTTTTTTTTCAGACGAGATCCGATAGCAACAAGTGGCGGTGATACCATGATGATTTTCTAGGGTTTCTATCACGAGTTGAAGGTGAACCCTGTGTAGTATGGTTGTTGTGATATTACTTACGAAGTCGGTTGGAAAGCTTTGCTGAAGAGATCTGTTCTTGTATTTGTTGTTTGGCAGCTTCAAAGTGCCTAAAAAACGCACATTAGACTTCAACACCAAAATACGATAAGAAGTAGCTACTGGAACGAACTGGGAGATGTATATACATACCTTGTGGTCAAATCATGCATAAGTTTGACCAAATGCTGCTCTGAATCAGGAAAAATTACATGATATGCATGAACAGCTTCCACAAATTCACGAGTGGGAACCTATTCAAAAATTAGACAGCTGGAATCACTCATATTTATGATCAAGTTGTCACTTGAAAACAATAATAACACATATACCTATTTTTGTGTGTAAAGTGTAAACATGTATTAAAGAAAGGTCATCAGATTATCATCTTTGAAATTACCTCAGGACGAGGAGGAATGGAATCAGATTCTATTCCTTCATTAACTGATTCATGAGGATTTGCGGAATCTACGCTTGTATCTTTAGAGAGATCAAGTTCCTCAAGGAACTGTTCTAACTTTTCAAGCAGCTTTGATTCCAATTTTTCAACCTGCCAAAGTGAAGCAACATTAGTATCCAATATAATAAATAATTTCTCCATCGTTTTAACAAAAAAAAAAACTGTGGATTGGTTGTTCCCAAAATAGTACAAACTCAAAAGCAAAAAAGCAGAAGTTATTGATTATTTACAAAGTTCATGGTTGCAGAGCTTCATAATATGTTTGAAATCCTAACATAAAATCATTTATAACTATTTGAAAAAACATTCTTTCCTTTTTTGACAGTGATATATTAAATATTCGAATAAGCATAACTTGAATCCTGTAAATTCGTGTATTTATTTCTTCTTGTTTTTTTTTCTATTTCTATCAATGTCTACTCAGCATGTATTGACAAAAAATGCTGTTAAAATCAGAGTCACAAACCGGAAAATCTAGCTGCTTAAGAAGCATTACAGCCTCTGCTCTTGCTTGTATTGATTCAGAGTCGGAAGAAACCTTGTCCTGGAAAAAATCATAAAACAAAATCTTTGTATTTTCCCTTTTAACGGGTATATTACATTTCTTTACAACCGGTTCGCATTGTTATAACAATGCTAAATTATCAACGTATGTACCTCGAGTTTGTTAATAATAACTGACATTACTTCTTCAGATGCTTTCTTACAGTCCTTGAATGAGGAGTCCCCATATGCCTAATTAAATTCAAGATAAAGAGCAAAAAGATAAACAAATGTCATCAATAAAGCAGAATAAGTAATTATGATGATCAAGCAACAAGTATATTAACCTTAAATATCGGCATTGCTCCAGTGTAGAACCTCACTGCGTCACTATATGCCTCAGATTTTATACATTTTTGGAGTGTAGTAGGAAGATCATAAATAAACTGTTTAACAAAGAATGAAATATAAGCAAGTCAACAAGGTCAAAGGCCATAATTTGCATAATTTATAGAAATTCACACACACACAGGCGCGTATATTAAATCATGATATTTTTTTATAATTTTGATACCTGAACTTTACGCAATAGATTACGAGTGCGATGTAATTTCTCTATATGCTCTCTCTTTTCAAAGAGCAAAGTATTAACCCCATCGCTTTTTGACTGTACTGACATTATCTGACAAAAGCAATGATGAAGAGAGGTAAATTTCGAAACTTTCTTCTAACTTACTTACATTTTCCTTGATAAGAAAGTCAACATAAATAAAAGAAAAAAAAATGTTGCCAAAATACCTTATCAAGAAGTTGCTCCATATTAACTTCCATGCCAACAATATTATTCTTCATTCTAGCACAAAAAATATATATATAAAGTATTAGCACATGCCGTACATGACAATAGCTCCATGAAATGTTGTCAAGAGAAACTTCCGTCGGCATCTCATAGAAGATAAAGAATTACCAAAACAGTGTCTCACCTTTTAATGGTATCTGTAGCACTGATGAACTTGTTATAATTTTCATATACTAACATTTGCAAGTCAGTATCGAGATTCTTGATCTCAGCAGCCATTTCAACATGTCTCTGAAGGAGGCCCTCCAGATTTGACTTATGTACCTGATACATTAGGGGAAGAAACATCATCAAACTTGCATCAGAAGATCAAAAATGTGTGCCACATAAGGATGATATGTGTTTAACGCTCTAACACGGTCTTCTTCCAGCAGTCCAGCATAGCAGACAACCAGATTTGTATATAAAAAGACCAAAATTCTTCATAACTATACTGAATAAAAGATTTAGTAGCTTTTGAGACAAAAGGCACTAGACATAACATAAGAGCTCACATTGGTAATGAGCATTTCTTATGATTTATATTCATCTTTTAAACAATGATAGGAACTGTTTTGCATGATTTATAATCACAGAGTTAAGTTAGCTATACAAATCAAAACATAACTGATATCTTTGAGAAAAAAAGTTTATTAGAGTGGATTGAGTATCTCGTTACGCCATAAGGAACCACAGGCACTTTATAAAATTATAGTCATGAACAGCTTTAAGCAAAAAATGTCAAATTCTATATTAAAGTAAAACTTTGATGAGCAAATCTATCATGGATTACCATGGGTACCACTGCCCCCTATTACAAGGCAGAGATGAAGATTGAAGAACTAAGTTTTCACAATTTCTACATAGGTACACCGACCATGTATACTATTAAGTAAAGTCATTCTCCTCTTGCATATGTGTGCGCCCATGCACACATCTATGTACATTTGTAAGAGGTTGTCTTTATTTCAAGGCTAATTACATGTTAGCTCCCTATGTTTCAAATACTTTGATTTGTACCAGGTTGTATTTGCTATGAAGCAAATAACCCTTAGCATAGTCTTTCTACGCTATCTTCTCATACCATTTTACAAAGCCTACTACATAAACCATGACTGCTGGGTATATCTTGGATGCTGTATAGGCATCCAGCATAAGTAAAGGATCTTTGTTCATGACTTCATGTATGAACGATGATGATTCTCTAAATGAACAACCTCATAGTTCTACAACTCTTCTAGACTACAGTTCACAAACTCATCTCAGTCGTCAACATACGTACATGATTCTCTAACTGACTACCAGTTTGCACTTATGAGCAGTGGCGGACCCAGAAAAAATTTTCATGGGGTGCGGATAAGGGGTTTAACCAAATTTTCAAGGGTTCAAGGGGTGCGGATAAGGGGTTTAACCAAATTTTCAAGGGGTGCGGGGAGAATTTTACCTTATAAAATACACTAAATTTTTTTTTTCAGGGGGTGCGCCCGCCCACCCTGGCTTCTTACTAGGTCCGCCCATGCTTATGAGTTACGAGTGTTCCCGTCCGATCAATACATGTCAACGAGCGCATGCGCACTCAAGTGACTCAACTTAACTTCAGGATTGATACTAAAGTAATTTGAAAAGATCAATTTTACGATTTAACTCAATAACGATTGTCCTCAACTCTTAACACTCTTATAAGAGAGGTTTCCACTTCACTTTAAAACTCTAATATTAAACCATACGGTCCTTTGTAATAAACTGTAAAATCCTAAGAACAACTTTACCGGTCCAGTGCTGTTAACGGAGCTAACAGCATCCACACCTCAGCACAAACATATTCAACTAATCAACGTAAAATACGAGAATCCACGGTTCTCAAGAGAACTCAGACTCATAGCACATTCCTACACATATCTTGAATAGCATAATAATCTCTATATACATTTGATACTGTACCCTAGGGGCACTGCAGTTAAACCTTCACATGAAATAGGCTAACTAAATTGTAAATTCTAAAGCACTGTTGTAATATGATTAATAGGTCTGATAACTTAGTACACTAAACAGATCTAGGTCATAATTCAAGTAACAACTTGTGGCTCTTTTCTTAGAACACAAAATTAATGACCTAACACAACAATTATACAAACATCAAGTGATAAAATAACAGATAATGAATGCAATAATGAAATAATTAACGGATCTGAGATCAAAACACGTACGAGAAGATTCATGTACTGATCGGCATCGAACGACGTCGTGTTGATGGTATCGAGAGTGGCGAATCGTGATGTAGAATTGGCCGGAGCAGAATTAATCTGAGAAGCATCCTGTGAATAGAAACTCGAAAGCAGATCTCGCGTTCTCTTTACCTTATCATCCACTGAAACGTCGTCTGCCGCCATTTTTTCTGCCTTTGAAGTCGTAACGTAATGTGTGTATGAGATGATCGAATTTTGGAATTGTTAATGTCCGGTGATCGGAGATTAGGAGGTGCGCCGGTGATGGAGGTTGGATGTGTAACCGATGTTAGGGAGATGGTACGGTACCGGCAGGGTCAGTCAGGTCAGGTAGTCTGGTCTTTGTTGAACCGTCTGATTGAACCTGTTTGAAATATTGCATCGACAAAATACACCCCTCAACTTTGTATTTTGTATTTTTTGTCAGCCAAGAAATTTTCGTTTGTTAATGTTAACGGATTTTGGCTAAACCTTGAAGAGATATAGGCATGTTTAAACCAAAGTTTTGTCTTTATATTTGCTTGATTGTAACCTCTTGACTGTATTCATTCAATACAATCCAACCTTTGGGTTTACATCAGGAGCTCAACAGTCAATTGTTCCCCTTCCCTTCGCCGGTAACTTGTTTTTTTTCGGTCAACCTTCTTCAATCATGAAAACCTTTGTTGCCTTCACCACTGAGAAAACAACCCATAACACTCACAAATTTGTTTTTACCCTAAGCCCAACAAACTATGGGTATTGGAAAGCCATGATCGAACCTTTCTTGCTTACAAATAATTTGTTCGATTATGTGGATGGCACTATTCCTTGCCCAGAACTAACTGTAATCATCAGCGCATCTAAAGAAGGTGAAGCTTCCTCAACCCCTGATAACCCAAGTTATTCCCGGTGGATTGCAAACGATGCCCACGTCTGGATGATAATCTAATCAACAATTTCTAAAACATCATTTCAGCATGTTTATGGTAACACTTGTCACACCCCAACCGATGGCAGAAACATCGGGGTGCGGCACTAAGCGTTCAGATTGCTCAAAGTTTCCATAACACTGTTAGTTTCAATATAGATTAGTTAAGTTCAAACATTGTCTAGAAATCAAACCACCACAATAAGTATCAAATTACATCAAAATTCAAATGTTGATCAACACTTGACTAATTAACTAGGTGAGTTTCTAGGCATCATCCTAGCTTGTTTCTTGAGTCCTCGACTACTATCAACCTGCAACATGTATTAAAATATGTCAACAAAAATGTTGGCGAGTATACAAGTTTGAGTACGTAGTATAATAGTTTAAAACATTCCAAAAACTCATATCCAGCATAAACATATAAAATAAGTTTCACCATGCTATTAAACGCAGTCCAAGTGATAGCCCAAGTTTCCAATGCATTAACCGCTTTCCCAAGACTTAAGGAAAGCAAATAGACTCCTCCTAACAATACCCTAAAGACTAACGGGTGGGTGCATTAACCCAAATTCGGTTATAAATAAGACAACTCAGGTATCATTTCTCAAGTTACATTCATTTCACTTTCAATACTTCTTCTTCATCAAAACTTGTACTTATTCTCACGCCGGAGGGTGGTCACGGAGAGAACCCCCATTCTCCCCGTGGCGAGTCTAACGGCTGTTTGTTTTGCAGTTATTGTTAGAAGAAGGAGCTTAGCCTTACCCCGAATCAAACGAGATGAATCACCCTTTTTATGCATACCTAAACCCCTGGTTCAATTGCTTCCGGTCCGTTGAACCAGTGTTTCTTCAATTTCACTCTCGAGTTCCCAAGTGAACACGGCGCCACGCTTTCTTTCCCATCGAAGCATGACTATGGAAATTTTGCTGCGCCTCAATCGCTTGACGCCTCGATCCATGATTTCGACCGGTTTCTCCACAAAGTGTAAAGCTTCATTTATTTGTGAGTCTTCGAGGGGAACTTGAAGTTCCTTGTAACAACCCGACTTTTTGAAGTCAAAGGAAGAAAAGATTGCTAATCAGATCTGTCATTTATGACTCGATTATTTCTTGTACTCTCGAGACCCGATAATTAATGTAGTATTTGTGTGTTTATCGATATATCTACTTAACGCTATCTCATCGCTATCGCATCGCAACTCGAATCGCATTTATTGATATTGTCCTATGTGTGTGTGTGCTATTATGTGTTACTCGTGTATGTTTATTTATGTTAAAGGTGTTAATCGCAAACGCAATCGCAACGCAATCTCATCGTGAATTGGAAACGCAAGGTTACTTATGTTGTTGTATGTTAGTTATTTTATTTGTGTAACTGTTATTTAAAATTATCGCATCGCTTATCCGACACTCGCTTAAACGCATCGCAACGCGCAACGCACGAAATGGAAGTCGGAAACTAACTCGCACATGTCGTCCGATTGAACGACCGTTCGATCGAATGGTCATCCGACCGGATGACCATCCGATAGGATAGCCATCCGATCGAAGGGCCATCCGACCCGTCACCTTGCACCGCCTTTCCCCTCCTCTCCTATTAATACCTCACCTGTCACATCACTGTTCACTTGATGTGACAGCTCTCCTATAAATAGTGTTTAACAAGTATAAAGCATCAAGAGTCAAGTGTCAAGATTCAAAGTTTCAAGATTCAAGTATCAAAAAAGTCTAGTTTCATATAGTTTCACATAGTGTAAAGTTTCACATAGTATAGGGACTAAACTTGTCAAAAGGTGAAAGTCTAGGGACGCAGGGCGTTACAACACTTCTCGTGATCTTTGGCTTTCTTTGGAACGTGCTTATGCACCAAACACAGCCTCTCCTGAATACACTCTAAAAACTCAATTACTCAGAATAACGATGAAAGGGGATGAAACCCCAATTGCATATTTAACCCGAGCTATGGAATTTGCCTCTGCTTTGTCGAATATTGGTGAACTTATGAAAGATAAGGACCTAGTTATGCTCACAATATCCGAATTAATATGAGGACCAAGTTATGCTCAGAATAACAATGACGTGGCTGCCTACGTGGAGACCCATCCCTTGAGGATGGTGCTCATCCACACCCTACAAGCACAACAACAAAAACGTTTGACCACTAGGCTGTGGCCTCCTTTGGTGATTACACCCATGTCGTGTTACCTTTAAACACAACCCGACGCAAAACTTGAAACCTACCTTTCTTCCTCAGCGCGTCGCGAACCAGGGAAATGAGTTTAACCCCATTTTCGGCTTGTAAAACTCAACTTTTCGGCTTCATTCTTATGTCATCTAGATCGAGTTTAGTAGAGATTATGGAGGGAACATGAATCGTTCCAAGTGCACTCGAATTCTTATGCAATAAACCGAAATTAAGATCTTTTTATTATCATCCAAGAACATTAATTGGGTGCTATCAATTATGGCCAATTAGCACTTAAGATTCGTCATATTAGTTTCCTCTAACCTCTTCACACAAAAACTAACACTCAAGATCTGCAACAACACTTCTAAATTCGTGAACTTGGATCAAGAACAAGAACCAGGGCTTGCAACTTTGATTCATCATAACTCCTTCAATCGGGAATCAATTCAGGTGATTCAAAAGCCCATTCTCACTAGTTTTATGAGCTCTACAAAACCCCTTACCAGTTTCTATGACTGAAGAAACACCAAACTAATCTGGTGATTAGTTTGTGGTTTGTGCCTCGACAAATAAAGGTTAATCTTCTTTCGTCTCGTCTAAACAACTATGAAGTTCCTGCAAAACAGTCAACACTCCGTCAGCTCTTTACAAGGAGGAGAATAGGGGGTTCTTCTTGTAACCACCCTCAGGCGTGAGAACAAGTATCGGCTTTGAGGATAATAGTGTGTGTATAAAGTGAGAGAGAACAAGAGAGCGATCTTTAAACCTGGAGGTGAAGTTCCCTATTTATAGCCGAGGTGGTCTGTGAAGGAGATGGATTGACGGGCCTTGGGCCTGCAGAAGACAACAAGGAATATTCATTATGTCCCCTTTGCCACGACCGTTAGTGATTCCACGCGAGATGATAGCTGGCACATGCTGAATGGATCCACGTGTCCTGATGATTGTCCTTGTTGTCCGGTATGTCATCAACAGCTAAGTGGAGATCGTGGAGCAGTGGTCGGCGCACGCTGAATGATGCCACATATGCGTCCTTGTGTACCTTTTTGTCTCCTGTACGATTGTCCATCGTGCGGCACAATCAGTGTAACATTCCCAAAAATTTTATTTACATAAAATATATAAAAACTTATGTTATTAAAAGGATGCATCATGGGTAAGTTGACCAATGGAAATATGAGGTATTTTGGGCAAGCGTAGGAACCATTTAATAATTAAATTATAAAAATACATTATATTTGAACCTACTCTGTTTTTAGTGAAACTTGGTTCAAAATGTAGATAAAATTATTCTCGTTCTAAGGCCATATTTATTATTTTATAAAACGTCATATTTTAGAAGTTATAAGCGCCAAAAGAGTGAAACAGTTAAATTAATTATAATATATATATTAAATAAAATAATAATACAATAATATATCAAAAAAATGCATTCATGAAACATGGAATTTGTGAAGTAGTGTACGTGTAAGATAAGAAGAAAAGAAATTCACACTTTACATTAATACATGTAGTACGTGGCTCCATTTGAAGGAAACAAATGATTATTACGTGAACTGTAAGCTAAGCCAATTCACTATAAATAGAAGACAAGGTTCAGCTTTCAATCTACTCATTCTTTCTGCCTTCTCTCATAGATATATAACCCAATTTTCTTTAAGTTATTCACCCCTAAATACTCCAAAGTCCTGCCACGTTTTAAGTATTGTAGCCTCTGATCACTAATACCTTGTCCAAGTGACGTAGGGCCCCGTAACGTATGTCAAGACTCTGCCTAAATTCGTTGGGGTTCTGTCTCGTGACGTAGGGATAAAGTTAAACTGGGTTACTATACTTAATGTGAATGCACTATATATTTTATTAAATAATCCAGGAGTTGTACCAAGATATATCAACCCTCCAAAATATTTATGACACCCCTAATATATTTAGAATATCCCTATATGTCCAAAAATACACCCCATACGTAAAAACGGGCCCCGAATACCTTAAATATTATTAAAATTAATTAAAAATAATGATTTTGGGTTTTAGGCGGGCCGCGTAAGGCACCCTTAACCCTTACGCGGGCCGCGAGAGGCCAAGAATGTGGCGCAGCCCGGTGCGGCCACGTGGCCCAACACCCGGCAAGCCTACTTGATGACCCAGCCAAGCTACGCGTTGACTATAGTTGACGCGGGCCGCGTAAGGCCCTTGCCTTGTTTTACACGGGCCGCGAGTAAACCGAAGTGAAGCACTATATAAGCAGGCCATCGGATCTTCATTCAAATTCGTTCAAAATCGTTTTCTTTCTCTCAATTCTAAAGTGTAGGCATTATACACGGGTATAATACCCTCTAAAAATAGCGAAGTTCTTCTCCGTTGTAAGTATTATAACCCCTGGATACGTATTAGATACGCTGCCCGATTGATCTAGGGTTCCGTAACGGCTGTCATGGTTCTGCCCGACGTAGTCCTTGGAATGCCGTCTCGGGGAGGGTATTACTAATGTTAAAATGGGTTATTATACTAACACGTGTGCTTATGTGTAAATTATAGATTGTCACCAGGAAACCCTTACGAAAAATCTAAGACAGCAATGTGAATAATCTCCTTTTTGTTAACAGTTTTTACAAAACCTTAACTATTTTACAATGCAATTTAGCAGTGATTGAGTCTTTGTAATTCTTCAATTACTGCCGGTATGTTGGGGTTTTGTATACAAAATGTGGAATACGTTACCATTGGACAATGAGTTAGCCAATGTGTAATATGACCCACAAGTCAGGATTGACAGTACTAAAAGAGTAATTGTGTAGATATAAACATTGTAATAGCTCTCAATACTGTTTAAATTAAATTAATGTTTCTTGATTAAACTGGGATTCACTCACCAGTACTTCCTGCTGATAAAATGTTTTAAACACGTGTTTCAGGTAACTTAGTGTGAAGCCAATAAAAGCCAGCTGGAGAGCACTGAAGGCTTGGAAACGTGGCAATAAAGTTACCTAAAATAAAATAGATGTTTTTATTAAATAAAATAGGATTTATTCCTATGAAAATGTGTGTAATGCAAACTTGAGTTTTATCCCATGTATTTAATATTATAAAAATGTGGTATTTACTCTGATCAAATATTTCCTAACTACGGTCCTAATGAAAATTCCGCTGCCAAATTAGACAATACCCGATACCACCGAAACTGGCTCGCAGCTGCCCGTTCATGTGTTTGTATAAGGGATCGGGGGTTGCCACAGAAGGTGGTATCAGCGCCATGCCACTGGTTCAAGCCAAAGAAGTGTTCTGCTGACACTTAAAGTTTTAAATTCTGTGTTAGGAAATAACTTATGTGATTATGTGTTTTATGTTATTTAATTATTTGTTAATCCACAGTATGGGTAAGCAAAGAATTTCGGACATCTATCGTCAATTAGATAGTTCACCAAAAGATAAGGGAACCTCATTTCAACCTAATCCCTCAGGATACTCAGCAGATACTGAGGAAGGAATATTTATTCATAAGGCACAGTCTAAGAAACCATTTAGCACTAAGAAGAGAAGTAGGATTATTAGAAAAAGTCAAGAGAAAATAAAGAAAATAAAGAAGTCACAACCAAAGGGAGTGATAATCAATAAGGAAATAAATACACAAACTCAGGAAACAGGCAATAACCTACCATGGAAAGATGAATTAGATGAACAATGGGTAAATCTCCATATGTTAGCCACTACAGCAGTAAAAGTTAACTTATATTAAATAGTTGAACCGCCAAACCAGTACCAGCACCCATGCCACCTATGAGCTAGAAACTTTAAAAGAACTTTGCCCATTAGATAACAACTTAGTAGAGACAGGGGATAGAATAAACCTTACATAAAAGCATGTTGAGCATAATACTCCTATAACCTAGACAGACTAAAATAAGTTATGGATGCATAATCACTAGTATATTTTGAATTCCAGTTGTAGTTTGTAATAAATACATACATATATATATAAGTCGCAATGTTCACCATTTTTAATCAATCTATTTTATGATTGTACCCAAATGTTTATACTAGAAATTTGTCTGTGATAATTAATACCACCTACTCAAATAATATCATAATATACATCAAACGAAGTTAGTTGTTAACAAAGCAATCATGTTCATGACTATCTTTTGGAACCAATCATTTACTTTGATTTAAAATACATATTGAAATATATGGTATAAAGCTTTAAAACTTTGTGGTTTTAATAATATTGTTTCAAAATAATTTATATTTAAATAAATCAAACCGAAGCTATTAAATTAACCAAAAGGATTTTAAGAATGAATAAAATTTAAAAAGATTGCTTTAGTGAATCGAGCCAAAGCAAGTTTTGAAACCCAGGTGTACCAATTTCCCGCTTTATTTTATCCCTTCTGGTCTGTAACCAGTTGGCCATAAGACTTCATACTTTCATAGTTTTATGAATTAACTGATGTTGGGATTACTTGTAAAGATTTCTATTAAAATACTTAGCAATAAAATAAATGGTTAAATGAATAGGATGGGTATTCATGATTAAATAAAATCATTTACATTTTTTAGAGATTTGGGTTAGTTGGACTACGTAGAAAGACCTAACTAAACGTTGAAATAATTTCTACAAATCTTTAATATTAAGGTATGTCCAGAATAGGTCTTATGCATGGAAATAATTAATATAAGATTATAAGATTAACCATTCATATTAGTTATAGGATTGTGTATCCTAAATTATAAAGAAAAATATTCGAGTCAGCTGGCTGATGTATAATAGTTAAATAAATGAGTTGAGCTGATAAATTGGATGCTAAACTTACCTTAAGTAGTTTCGAAGTTCTCATACTTTAAAAAGATTATAATGAAGATAAAAGAGATGAGATTGAATTGTGATTGGTTAAATAATGGAGATGGAGATTCTCATAAAATAACTGTGGTAATAAAATATCAGTGATGTACCCGTGACACAAATAAATTTTATAAAGTCGGTTACGTGAATCTATAAAAGATCTATTTAGTTAAATACTTGAAAAATAGATCTTGAATATATACGAAGTAAAGTATTAATCTTAACATATTTTGAATATAAAATAGACATACCTTGATAGTATGGGATGAAGTACGCTACATAAGGTTTGGAAAAAAAATCACATTTTTGAACAGAGGGCAAAATCGTAAATTAATGTTATGTGTTTCAAGCTTATACTATATATTAATATTTTATAACTAAAGTTTTCAATTACAGAAAGTAATTTATGTATAGTATATATCTCTTGGTAACCCATAAATACAATGTCAGGGGTCACATATGCACATATTCTTCTAAATAATGTCTCTCAATCTTAAATGTATATTATAATTGATTCTTATAAAGGAAAAGGTAGGAATGTGATAATTGGAATAGATATATAGATGGTTACTTAAGGAGAAATTATTAAGGTAAAATAAATAGTGAGTCTTGTATAGTTTAACCCATTAGTTAAAAATGAAATTGTTCTTATGAGTCCAGAAAATTTATATTTTGAGTAATTTATTTCCCTAAACTTTTAATTCCAAAATATTATATTTGACAAAAAAATTTATTTCAATATACTACTTTTATAAAATGATAAAATAAAATCATGGAAATAAGCTTGATGATTGGTACCATCGGATGTATAATTATTATTTTATATATGTGTGTATATATTCCGTAAGTTTAATATTAACTAGAGATTTGAAATTTTATATACATATATGCATATACCCAATACAATTTCTTGATGGTATACCCAATATAATATCTTCTGTAAGATAAACATAAGAGAAAATATCATTAGTGATTCATATGAAAACATGAAGTCATTATAAACCATGAAACCTACTATGTTTTAAAATGCCATCTGTCTCAATAAAACATTCCTTGTGACGGAATCTAATAAAGTTAGCTGTAAGCATACTCTTCACATTTAACCAAACCATAGAGTCAATTGAGACAACTATATTTTTGTCAAAACTCCATTTTCCAAGCAAAAGAAAAACCACAACCATAATAATATCTATGCTTAAAGATTATGATATTGATAATTACTGGTAACACTTAGAATAGTATTTAGACTTGAACTTAAGCAAAATGCCTTAGTATAAACTCCGAGATGAGCTAATTACTTGCATAGATAAAGTGTGATGGTTATTGGTATACCGTGAGGATAATGACTAGAAAAGTGCAAGTATGATAAATAAGCAATAACACTTGGCCACTGTTATTTCTTGTTTATTGATATTACTCGGTTCTAGAATATGATCCATCATGAGAATACTAATTTCCTTAATTTTTTATGCAAGCGATAATAAATGATGAACTTTTAAAATTATGATTTGAGAAAAATTCTATTTATGGGAAATACAATAATAATTACCTCTCCGGCAAGACTGGGTATGGTGTAATAGACTCTCCAGCTTGTCCGGTAAGATGGGGGTACCTCTCCGGCGAGACCGGGTGAGATGGGGTATATGTTATGATAATGGAATTCCCTAAATAGTACCATGACCTGATATCTGACCTGTTTTTGGAAATATGAATCTGTTAAATACATTGACCTTATAAATGATGTGTATTACTGTATGTGAAATATATGATTATATAGAAATGTATATTTATAAGGAAATCCAAAAGCCATAATAATTGACAATTAGGGATAAATCACGAACATGTGTGTCAATGATAATTTTAGATGTATTTAGGAATCTCTCGTATACATCTATAATTCCAATATCAAACATTATTTCGTTTGATCATCCGTCTCGAAATTCGTGGGACAAGATGAACGACAGGAACTCTTTAAGTTGGGACGCCATCAAAAGTAAAAGAATTTCCTTTGCAATTATTAACGCATTAGGAAACCTGTAACTAAAAGCTGTGTTAAAATACAAAACATATTTCAATCAAGAATAAGAATCTCATAGAGAATAGTTCTGGTCAAAATAAAGACCAGAATATACCTAGAAACTAAACTAATTAAATATTCATCCATATTTCAGGGAATCTCGAGGACCAGATTTAAAACAAGGTGTGGAGGATGTAACATTCCCAAAATTTTTATTTACATAAAATATATAAAAACT
Organism: Helianthus tuberosus; assembly: GCA_030545235.1. NCBI lineage: Eukaryota > Viridiplantae > Streptophyta > Magnoliopsida > Asterales > Asteraceae > Helianthus > Helianthus tuberosus. The sequence continues at coordinate 55,048,781 of CM060424.1, read as the reverse complement.
TATGTTATTAAAAGGATGCATCATGGGTAAGTTGACCAATGGAAATATGAGATATTTTGGGCAAGCGTAGGAACCATTTAATAATTAAATTATAAAAATACATTATATTTGAACATACTCTGTTTTTAATGAAACTTGGTTCAAAATGTAGATAAAATTATTCTCGTTCTAAGGCCATATTTATTATTTTATAAAACGTCATATTTTAGAAGTTATAAGCGCCAAAAGAGTGAAACAGTTAAATTAATTATAATATATATATTAAATAAAATAATAATACAATAATATATCAAAAAAATGCATTCATGAAACATGGAATTTGTGAAGTAGTGTACGTGTAAGATAAGAAGAAAAGAAATTCACACTTTACATTAATACATGTAGTACGTGGCTCCATTTGAAGGAAACAAATGATTATTACGTGAACTGTAAGCTAAGCCAATTCACTATAAATAGAAGATAAGGTTCAGCTTTCAATCTACTCATTCTTTCTGTCTTCTCTCATAGATATATAACCTAATTTTCTTTTAAGTCAAGACTCTGTCTAAATTCGTTGGGGTTCTGTCTCGTGACGTAGGGATAAAGTTAAACTGGGTTACTATACTTAATGTGAATGCACTATATATTTTATTAAATAATCCAGGAGTTGTACCAAGATATATCAACCCTCCAAAATATTTCTGACACCCCTAATATATTTAGAATACCCCTATATGTCCAAAAATACACCCCATACGTAAAAACGGGCCCCGAATACCTTAAATATTATTAAAATTAATTAAAAATAATGATTTTGGGTTTTAGGCGGGCCGCGTAAGGCACCCTTAACCCTTACGCGGGCCGCGAGAGGCCAAGAATGTGGCGCAGCCCGGTGCGGCCACGTGGCCCAACACCCGGCAAGCCTACTTGATGACCCACCCAAGCTACGCGTTGACTATAGTTGACGCGGGCCGCGTAAGGCCCTTGCCTTGTTTTACGCGGGCCGCGAGAAAACCGAAGTGAAGCACTATATAAGCAGGCCATCGAATCTTCATTCAAATTCGTTCAAAATCGTTTTCTTTCTCTCAATTCTAAAGTGTAGGCATTATACACGGGTATAATACCCCCTAAAAATAGCGAAGTTCTGCTCCGTTGTAAGTATTATAACCCCTGGATACATATTAGATACGCTGCCCGATTGATCTAGGGTTCCGTAACGGCTGCCGTGGTTCTGCCCGACGTAGTCGTTGGAATGCCGTCTCGGGGAGGGTATTACTAATGTTAAAATGGGTTATTATACTAACACGTGTGCTTATGTGTAAATTATAGATTGTCACCAGGAAACCCTTACGGAAAATCTAAGACAACAATGTGAGTAATCTCCTTTTTGTTAACAGTTTTTACAAAACCTTAACTATTTTACAATGCAATTTAGCAGTGATTGAGTCTTTGTAATTCTTCAATTACTGCCGGTATGTTGGGGTTTTTTTATACAAAATGTGGAATACGTTACCATTGGACAATGAGTTAGCCAATGTGTAATATGACCCACAAGTCAGTATTGACAGTACTAAAGGAGTAATTGTGTAGATATAAACATTGTAATCGCTCTCAATACTGTTTAAATTAAATTAATGCTTCTTGATTAAACTGGGATTCACTCACCAGTATTTCCTGCTGATAAAATGTTTTAAACACGTGTTTCATGTAACTTAGTGTGAAGCCAATAAAAGCCAGTTGGAGAGCACTGAAGGCTTGGAAAAGTGGCAATAAAGTTACCTAAAATAAAATATATGTTTTTATTAAATAAAATAGGATTTATTCCTATGAAAATGTGTGTAATGCAAACTTGGGTTTTATCCCATGTATTTAATATTATAAAAATGTGGTATTTACTCTGATCAAATATTTCCTAACTACGGTCCTGATGAAAATTCCGCTGCCAAATTAGACAATACCCGATACCACCGAAACTGGCTCACGGTCGCCCGTTCCTGTGTTTGTATAAGGGATCAGGGGTTGCGACAATCAGGTACAGCCTGTTGGATGCTTATTGGCCCGTTGCTCTGCCACTTGTACCTTTTGTACTTGTCCGATGTTTATCTACGCTTCTTACCTCCGCGCGACCCCATGTATAATCTGTGCAGTCGGCGCAGGGTCAAGGAATGCAGGTTTTTATCCAAGAAGCTACATGTCAAATTTGATCCTGTCTTGGCCCTGACCTCGCGCGCGGCTTAACACACATCTGTTTAGCCGACGCAAGGTCGGGGAAGTTAACAATTTGGCTTAATATGATTAAATTGATAATAGGGTCTTGTTCCTCACAACATTTGGTATTACGTGTTAATAAATAGTGTTTTAAAAATATTAATACAAAAGCATCTGTAATTAAAGCCCGAATCTATTCACCAACATTTTTGTTGACCCAAAACCCTTTTTCTTTTACGCGTGATAAAGGTACACAAGTGTGAGCCGAACTCGAGAGGAAGACACTTAGAGCTTGCCTTATTAATTAAACTGGATTTTGTTATGTTTTTATGGATTTGGTTTATTGTATGGGTATTTTGATTCTATGTTATGTGTGACAATTTAATATGATGCTTTAAATATTAAAATTTTATAATAGTTTTTATAAGCTTTGGACAATCAATCATGCCCGTGCCATTCCGTTGCGGGTCGGTGTGTGACAATTCAGGTAGTTATTTTCTTTCTGTATCATTGCGATTTATATCATGACTTGTGTTAGCCCTTCGCTTATGTTTATATATGTTTGCAGATGTGGCAACTTCAATTCATTTTCTTATGATAAGGCAAATTGATTGAAAATCGCCATAAACTATACATAATAAATAAGTAAATGATTGCTTTACATGTAACAATTATACGTGCCAAAGTTTTTTTGTTAGGCTATAGGGTGTGGTCATGACCCTCATGACCACCATGACCCTCCACATAGGCACCATATCATCCATCTTTAATCCATCATTCAAAACAACTACCCTAAGGGTGTGGTCATGACCCAAATCACTATACCCTTTATTTTTTTAATTTATTTTTGTCTTAAAATTATCAAATGGGAGGGTCGTGGTAATCGTGGTTTAATCCATGAGAACCACCATCAATCAAGGAGAGGGTATAACACCCCTCGATAAAACCGACACCCTTATAATATTCTGACACCCTAATATATTTTAAAATATCCCAATATGTCCCAAAATACACCCCATACGTGAAAAAGGGTCCCGAATACCCTAAATAGTATTAAAAATAATTAAAAACTAAATTTCTAAGCTGAGGCGGGCCGCGTAAGGTACCCCATAACCCTTACGCGTGCCGCGAGAGGCTCAAAAGGTGGCACAGCCCGGTGCGGCCACATGGCCCAACACATGTCGAGTCTAGTGGCTGATCCAGATGGGCTACACGTTGACCCGGAGTCAACGCGGGCCGTGTAGGCCCTGCTCTTGTGTTACGCGGGCCGCGAGAGAACCATATTCAGCAACTATAAATAGAATGCATCGGATCTTCGGTCTGTTCATCCAATTTTCTTTTCTCAATCTCAATTTCTGATATTAGGCAATATAAGCGGGTATTATACCCCCCTAAATAGCGAAGTTCTGCTCCGTTGTAAGTATTATAACCCCTGGATACGTATTAGATACGCTGCCCGATTGATCTAGGGTTCCGTTACGGCTCTCGTGGTTCTGCCCGACGTAGGCGTTGGAATGCCGTCTCGGGGAGGGTATTGCTAATGTTAAAATGGGTTATTATACTAACGCGTGTGCATTTGTGTAAATTATAGATTGTCACCAGGAAACCCTTACGGAAAATCTAAGAAAGCAATGTGAGTTGATCCGCTTTTTGTTAACTATTTTTACAAAACCTCATTTAATTAATTATATATTAAACAGTTATTGAGTATTTGTAAGAACACAATTATCATGAGTATGTTGGGGTTTTGTATACAAAATTTGTTACCACCTGGTCAAGGAGTAACATTTCCATAAGTCGGGTTCGACAGTACCATGGATGTTAATTGTGATGTCTTGGAAACAAATATAATTGCAGGATCGCCCTCAATACTGTACAATGGGATTTTATTTAAACTTGATTAAACTGGGATTCACTCACCAGTATTTCCCACTGACAAATGTTTTTAAAACGCGTTTTAGGTAACAAACTGTGAAAGCCAAATAGAAGCCAGCTGGACAGCACTGAAGGCTTGGAAAAGTGGCAATAAAGTTACCTAAGATAAAACAAATGTTTTTATTAATAAAATAGGATTTATTCCTATGAAAACGTGTGTACTACGAACTTGGGTTTTAACCTATTTGTTTAATGTTATGAAAATGTGGTATTTTACTCTGATCCAATATTTCCTAACTAAGGTCCTGAAGAAAATTTCCGCTGCCAAATTAGACAATACGCGATACCACCGAAACTGGCTCGCGACCGCCCGTTCCCAGGGATTAGGGATCGGTGGTTGCGACAGAAGGTGGTATCAGAGCTAAGCCACTGATTCAGCCTCAGAGGTGTTCTACTGACATCAAAATTTAAAGTGTTAGGAAATAAATTACAGAAATACGTGCATAATTATATTTATTGTTATGTGTTATTTGACTATCTGTTAGTTTACAGTATGAGCGACCAAGGACCATCAGACGCGTAGCGTCAATTGTCTGGTTCGCCTAGAAGCGAAGGCACCTCCTCTTCTTAGCCTGCCCTCTCAGGGTACTCTGCTGATATGGAAGAAGGAATCTTTGTGTTTAAGGCTCAGTCAGAAGAGCCATTTCCTTAGAAAAAGAGGGGATGGTTTAGTAGAGGGGCACACGAGCGTAGGAAGCGTATGAAAAAGTTACAAGACCAGAGAGTACTAGCAACAGCCAAGAGAGAGAGACAGATGCCTATGCCCAGGATATGATAAATAGGGGTATAGCCAACATCCACATCCTAGAAACCACTGCAACTGACCCTAATCTGGAGCAAATAATAGCACCCCAACCACAACTGCCAATCCCTGACCAACCAATGGATATAGAAAACACTGAAAACCAAGTAGAGATGCATGACTTCAATCCGGAAGAAATACCTAGGGTATCAGCACCAAACCCCCTAGACCCAAATTACGATCCCTGGTAGGATGAAGTTAGGGACTATGTGCAACGCTACCCGATACATGAAGACACACCCATGCAGAACGTATGAACCTACCTAGGTTTGGATCCTTTAGATCCCTATTACCATGATGAATACATTAGGGAGATTTTAGAAGATCCTTACCGATTCCAGGCACCTACACCCCCATACCAGGAACCCGCACCCCAGATTCCGAACCCAGTCCTAGAACCTGCACCCCCAATGAGTGCAAAAAACGTACAAGAACTTAGGACTTTTGGTGAGGAAATTTTAGAAAGTAGTGAACGGATGAGACAGGTGGGAGAGCGACTCGTATGGAAATACGACGAGCGCAATATGGATTTCTGGATGAATCCATATCCATGAATGTGATGGTAAAACGGTAGTAGTAATAATAATAATAAAATAAAATATGTGTGTATGGATGCCTACTACTATTAGTGTATTTTTTTTTTCAGTTGGTATTGTAATCCTTATTTCAGTATTGGTGTGTAATAGATGCCTAGTATATGAAAATAGAGTAAAGTCGCAATGATCGACGCTTTTGGCAAAAATGCGTGTCATGTGATTGACTATATTAAATATTATTTTGTGATATTAATGCGGGGTAAATGTTTAAAATTCAGATGGCCGACGAAGGAAATTAAGGAAATCTGAATAACGATAGCCAGAGTTACATTAACGTGGTTAATGATAATCCGAGCATCAATAACAATGGAAACCAAATGGATAATAGTGCCGTTCAACACATAGTGGCACAATGAATCATAGATGCAATGCCATTTATTATTCAAACGATTCAAGAAGCGAATAATAAAAGTAAGCATAGCAGTAAGCGACCAATTGAACCAGAACACAGCGTGAACAATGGACCAGTACTTCAAGTGCCCATTCCCAAAAGAAGAAGAACCATGCCTTATGGTTGTTCTTACAAAGAATTCTGGTCCTGTAAACCAATAGAATTCTCGGGCAATGAAGGACCCATTGCAGCCCTACGCTGGATAGAGAAAACTGAGGCTGTTTTAAAAATAAGCAAGTGTGCTGAAGAAGACAAAATAATGTTTGCTTCTAACTTATTTAAGAATTCAGCCTTAGAATGGTGGAACACTATCCTCCAATCAAGAGGAAGTGATAGGATATACAACATGGAATGAGAGGAATTTAAGAATATGGTAGAAAGGAAATTCTGCCCTCCTAATGAAAAGGAACAGATAGCTAATAAGTTCCTAAACTTAAGAATGACCGGAGTAGATAGTAAGGGTTATACTACCACATTCTTTGAATATGCTAGAATAGTGCCAACCCTTGCATCACCTGAACCAGTGTTAATCTCCCGTTACATCTGGGGATTAATCGGAGAGATTAGACATGTAGTCAAGGCAGCTAGACCTCAAACTATAGAAGAAGCTGTAGAACTAGCAAATACCTTGACAGATGAATTAATCCGTACTAGAGAAGAAGAACAAAGGAGAAACCTAACCCAAAGGCTTACTCAAGAATTCCGTTCCGGGAATTACAACCGTAGGAATATGGGTTCTACCTCTGCACAATTCTGCAAGGTCTGCAAGAAAAAGCATTCGGGAAAATGCTCCACTCTTTGCAATTTCTGCAAAATGCCAGGACACAAGGAAGAAGATTGCAGGAGGAAATCCAGTAATGGACTGTGCTTCAACTGTGGAGAAAAAGGTCATATCATGCTAAACTGCCCAAAATTGGCTCCAGCTGCGAACAACAAGAACACTAAAAATGCCAGAGCATTTGTTCTGACTGCAGATGAAGCCAGATGATTCCAGACGTGATAGCTGGTACATTTTTAGTTAATGATGTATTTGCTAAAGTATTATTTGACTCTGGTGCAAACCAAAGTTTCATTAATACTTCGTTTTGCAAACTTTTAAATCAGTCATTAACTAAACTACCACAAGAATGTCTAGTTGAGACAGCAAATGGAGAAACTGATAGGATTTCTGAAATCTTGCAGGGAGCAAGAATAGAAATTTTAAATCAAAAGTTTATGGCAAACCTTTATCCTATGAATCTGACGGGATTTGATGTTATATTAGGAATGGATTGGTTAATAACCAATAAAGCCAGTATTTTATGTGATCAAAAGTCAATTCAAGTAGATTCACCAAAAGGTTAAAAGATCACAATTAAAGAAGATAAGCCCTCTAGATCCACGAAATTCATCTCTGTGATGAAAACTGCAAGCTATATAAGAAAATGATCTATAGTGTATTTGATTTCCATAATCACTAACACCAAAGGAAAAGAACTAAAAGACATTCAAGTAGTGTCACAGTTTTCAGATGTATTTCCAGAAGAATTACCAGGACTACCGCCAGACAGAGAAGTTAAATTCAGAATCCATCTATTACCAGGAACAACACCAATTGCTAAATTACCTTACCGATTGGCACCCGCAGAAATACAGGAACTGAAGAAACAATTAGATGAATTGTTGGAAAAAGGATTCATACAACCAAGTTCATCGCCTTGGGGAGCACCGATTTTATTTGTTAAAAAGAAGGACGGATTAATGCGTATGTGCATTGATTACCGTGAATTGAACAAGGTCACGATCAAGAACCGGTACCCATTACCGAGAATCGATGATCTATTCGATCAACTGCAAGCAGCTCGATTTTTCTCTAAAATCGATTTAAGGTCATGTAACACCCCGTGTTTTCAGAAGTCAAAGTCAAAGTCAAAGTCAAGGTCAAAGTCAATGACCGATTGAACGAATTTGACTTATAGTGATTTCCTTATTTTAATTGTATTATGTGGAGTAAGTGTTGTTAATTGCTAGAATCGATATGTGTTAATCGATATCTAATCGACTTACGACTGTGAATTATAGGGAGTAACAATGCGATAAAGTTAATGTCACACCCCGACCACGTAAAACAACTAGACGTGGCGGAAACGTCGGGGAGTGTTGTAACAGAATTAATTGTTTCAAATCCATGGCAATTAAAGTTTCGTTTTATTAATCAAACAAGAGAGTTACATTGTTTTAAACAAGAAACAAAGAGTATATAACAAAAATTAACTAGTTCTTGTCTCGTTTTAAGTCACTAAGGCACAGGTCCACCTAAGTATGTCTTGATAAGTCCTATGCATCATCTCCTGAAAACACATGTGAAAATAGGTACGTCAGCATAAAAATGCCTGTGAGATACATAGGTTTTGTGAAAATAGGATTCATGACTTATGTTTGAGAAAATGTTTAGTCATGAACCTTGTAATTTGCTTTGTTTTGTAAATCGTTTGAAAAATAATAAGATCAGATGATATGTATAGATAAATGTAAGGTTAAATGAATAACCAAGTAAAATGAGTTTGTATAAGATAAGTTGTTTGTAAAACAATGTCTTGTGAAAAGTATGTTATTTGTATAAAATGTTATATGTCTTAAATTGAAATGATTCAAATAACGCTACAATATGTGATATCATACAAACACTTATATATAGGAAGTACCAGCGGCGTATCCACCGTGCTTGTATCATATTACATACGCCTCGTTACTTAAATCACTTATTCAAACCAAACCACCAAAGTAAAATGTTTAACAATTGTAGAAATGTTTATGTATAGTCAAATGTCTATTGTCAAATGTAAATCATGTCAACAGATACAAATGGTTCACACGGTTTAACAGTTACAAACGGTTCATATAATCAAAGGGTTACAGCAGTTCACATAGTCAAATAGTTAAAACAGTTCAAAATGTAGTATAATGTGTTCATATGCTGGATGAGCATATGCAACAGAAATGTAATGTAAAACAATGTACTAAGTATGCACACAATGGACATACATAGCATGAAATGTAATGTAGAACGATGTACTAAGTACGCATACAATGGGCATACATAGCATGTAATGTAAAACGATGTACTAAGTACGCACACAATGGGCATACATAGCATGAAATGCAATGCAATGAAATCATGTACTGTAATGTACTAACGAACATAGCAGGTATATGATGTGAAAGCATGGAAAGCATGGAAGTAACAAGTAGGCACATGTGTTTCACCCCAAAATGTTTGGAAAACAGTAAAAGAGGGGTCTATGTACTCACTTGAAATTGCTCAGAAGTCCTTGAGTAACAACCAAACAATGCTAGAGATCACGGATATCAAACGGCACCTAATATAGGTAACTATGTTAATAAACCGGACCTAAATCGGAGGATTTAGATAGAATGAGGGTTCGTAAACCAAACGAGTATGGAGACTCGTGTCATATGGTTTATCAAAGCCTACATACTAAATGAAACCTAACCTAAGTGCTTACGACCCATTACGACCCGTTTAGGTAGCTTATGCTACTTTAACGCGTCGTTCGCGTGAAACGCGTTCGGACCGCCTAACCAGTCCTATGACAAGTAACATATGCCTTAACATGTCTAATATTGTTGTCAAATCAGTTTAGATGTCAAAAGTTATGTTACATATGTTTAAAATGAATTTTGGCATCAAAGGGGTATTTTGGTAATTTACCTAAGGCATATATCATACAACTACTTAAACGAAGCGACCATAAGGTATAACCTCGGAAGGTTATTCCCTATATACTATGGTCACCTAATGTGTTTGGTCGGATCCTAATGATCGACCAAATGGGTCGGGTTCGAAGGTATAAGCGATTTATTAGATCGTTTACCCTTACGACCCTAGACAACGTGGTAATCAGTAGGCATAGTCACAAGGGACTATAACCATCGTGATTACAATCACGTTGCGAAGTTCAAACGAACTTCGCATTGACCATAAACTGGTCAACGCAGAAAGTCAAACAAAGTTTGACTTTCGGACTCGAAAAGCAATAAAAGAACGAAGGAATACTTACGAAGGGTCCCCGAATGCTAATCGTGATCCAAGTAGCTCAGGTATGAAACAATGGTTTCAACTTAGAGCTTCTAGGATCAGATTCTTGTGGGTTTTGCAATGGGGGTGGATGGGTATTTATAGTTTTCGGGTAACCGTTAAGATCGTTTCATGGAAACCGTGCTCGAATCCCACCTGTACATGTGTTGGAATGTTATGGTATGTCAAATGGCCACTCACCATAAGGAATTGACATGTGGAAGAGAGATTGGGAGTGCAAAACAGCTGCAAACAGGCTGTTTAAACATTGAATCTGGTCTGATACACTGACGCGGGCCGCGTAAAGGATAGGCCTGGGTTTACGCGGGCCGCCTGGCCTGTCTGATCAGCAAAAAGTTTCCAAAATGACAGATTTGGTCCCTGTTGGTGTTTACAGCCATTTCCGACACGTTTAAGGCCCGTTAAGCCAACGTTAAGGCCCTAAGATGATGCCTAAACATTGTGGACATGAAACATGCTCAAAAATATGTCGGATGTTGGTTCGTTTGGTCGTACGAACGCGATGTTCGCTTAATTACGACGGAATGCGCATAAGCGTGAATAACGATCCAAATGATGCGACGAATGGATTTTTCTCATGCCAAACACTAAAATAAAATGTTTTAGTGCTAACATAAATTTTTGGATGTCCGGATGTATTCAGAACGTAAGTTATGCGCAAAAGTGCAAACTTGTGCACTTTTTGACGTTTTTAGTCCCTGAATGACCCAAAAGTTTATTTTAGCACACCGAACCCCTCAAAGCCTATTTCTAAGCTATGTAAAGGATATTCATGGTATGCTTAACTTATGGTCATGTTCTGGAATGTTCGTTACTGTTCAAATTGGCATACTTTCGCAGTTTGTCAAGTTTAGTCCCTGTAAGCTAATTAACTTGTTTTTGCCATACCAAAGCCTTCAAAACTTATTTCTAAGTTATGTAAAGGTTATTTAAGGTATGTTAAGTATATGTCACTATTCCGGAGTGTTTGTTGCATTAAACTGGTTATATTTACGCATCAGCGCGCGTATAACCTTCCAGAAAGCGATTTAGAGCTTGAAATCGAACAAGAGTTGATATGTGCAAAAGATACACAAATTTATACAAGTCCAAAGTGTGAAACAAAATATTTCATTGATTTGGTATTTGTTTGCTGGTCGCAGTGACACAGGTGTCACAGTTAACTAATCGATAATCAAGTTATGTTAATCGACATCGAATCGTGATACAAACCGCAACTCGATTTAAATTGGTTATTATACGTGTGTGTGTGTGCCTTATATCTTACTTGTGCATGTTATATATATATATATATATGTTGTGGAAATCAATCAAACTCAATCGAAACTCAAAACGCAATCAAACTCGAACTCGAATCGCAATCGAACTATGATAATTAGTGGAGAAGAGATTATATGAAGTAGTTGGGACTGAAAGTAATTTGACTAGGAAACCCTATCGTGACGAGCCGCTCGCAATCGAAATCGAAACGCTAAAAATCGTCGCGCCAAATACTCAACCCAGGTGCCATCCGATCGGATAGCCATCCGATCGGATAGCCGCTTTACCATCAAAACAAGTGCCATCCGACCAGGATGTCATCCGACCGGATAAGTCATCCGGGCGGTGTGTCATCCGATCGGATACCCTTTCCTCTTTTGGAATCCTATAAATACCCCTGTCATTGTCATTCTTTCCATTTCTGGAAACTCTTTGTCCGAACCACTCGTGCTCCTCACCTTTTCTTCGATTTCTCTCAATCCAGGTAAGATCTCGCCCTAAATCTTGTACTTTCTTGATCTACACGCACTCCTACACCTTTCTATCTTTTAAATCTTAACTTTTAACCATGAAATCACTAGATTTCGGGTGTTCTAGGGTGACGTCATCATGTGTTCTTCAAGAACTTCATGTTTTGACTTCAATCCACCAGGAACAACCGAGATCAAACCGATTTCCACGCAAACATACAAAGATCTTGTAAAAATCTCGACACAAGAATGGTGAAAAGGATTGAAAGATGGTTTTAACTTTCTTTCAACTCTTTTGCACTCGAAATACTCAAAACCGATAGGATCCGGCCCTGATTTAGTCTTCTACTCGATTGTAGTATTGTACTAGCTCAGATTTGGATTCTACTCACGAGACTACCGATTTCGGGTTAGCCAAGACCGACCGTCTCGAGCCGGTAACCGGTCGGACTAGGGTGATTCCTGGTCGGGTTGGTCATCTGGGTCGAACTAAGGGTTCTGTTGGCTGACACGTTGTCAAAGTGTCTCGACATAACGACAAACCTTCAAAACGACCAAGTGTAGGACGAACAGGACAATCCGAACGGATTACTGTCCGAACGGATTGCTGTCCGATCGGATAGGTCATCCGAACGGATCACACTTGGGCCCCACTTTTAAAACAATCTTAATTAAAGTTTAGGTATCGAACAAATTGCAATTCGATCGTACGACCATCTGACTGGATTGCTCTTCGGATCATGAGATACTAAGACTTTAAAGACTTAAACAATTTTCAACATGTTCAATAACAAGGTTGCCATCCGATCGAATGACACTTCTGTTGTGATCTTGTCTTCCCTAAGTAATCTCACCACCAAGTTATCATCCGACCGGACCACCGTCCGACCGGATGACCATCCAAACGGATTGTCATCCGCACGACCCAGCATCCGATCGAACGACTTGATGAATAGAGATACTTCAATGTTTTCAAAATACTACAACGAAAACTTCAAAAGTCAAACCATCATACACAAACACATCCTTCTTATATGAAGAAACAATCCACTCGAACCGTTATCCGACCGAACCATTATCCGACCGGATGACCACCCGAATGAATTGTTATCCGCACGGATTGCTGTCCGATCAGATTACCATCTGATCGAACCACTATCCGACCATTTCATACTTTGTGACGTTTTACGCATCACTTATCGTTATACGATCTAATCTACTCAGGCTTATCTTACTCGCTAAGCGCTCCCTTCAATCCATCAACCGCTGTGAGTATACTCGATCCCTTTTTGCTTTAAGCACTTTTGGGTGTTACATACGTTACAACTATTCAAATCACATCAATCACACTACTCAATACTATTTGAACGCTAACCGTTAATGCATGTTATACGTGGCTTATGAATGCTTGTTTGTTATGTTTACACATGGAATGTTGTCTACCTGCCTTAGCAACGATAGTACTATAGTTTGGACTCAGCACCCGTTCACACGAGGGTTGTTAAGGATCATTTACTTGCATGGATTACGGTGGTAATCATGTATTGCGAACTGCCTTGGGCAGTCAACCCGCAGTCATTGGTATCGATGGATCTATGTCGATAACTAACGTGCTTCATTTCACTATGTGTATGTGCTGGTTATGCGTAAACGAATTCGAACTCTATATGCTATTATCAAACTTGTATGCTCACCTTTACATTATATGTATTGACTTTTATTTTAACATATGTGACAGGTGCTTAGGACGCACACTTGGTAGGAATTTGAAGCTAGAATAAAGCTTTAGAGCCCAACAAATAGTTGTCTGTAGTGGTTGATGCGTGCGAAGTGTTATATATATTAGGTGTATATTTTAATCCCTTTTTAACACTTATTTTAGCCAAGTTTTAAATTTATAAAACACGATATTTTACTAACACTAAACACACATATGGGCAAGTGCACCCATCGTGAGCGTAGTATAGCGTTGGTAAGATACCGAGGTCGTCCAAGGACACAAGAGCTTTTAGTACCGGTTTATCCTCAACGTCTAATCAAAATAAAAGTTTAGAAAAATGTTTTAAGCTAAAAATAAAAACTAACTAAAATACTGAAAATAAAAATAAAATAAAAACAGATAGACAAGATGAATCACTTGGTTCCGACTCGTATCTAGTATAACCTTTGATTATTTCCGCACTTTTGCACATAATTAAGAGATTATCTTAGTTATTGTAGTAAGCCCCTCTTTTGAAGGTGACGTTACCCTCACCCCAGTAGTTTGAGTCAGCATGGATACAATCCTAAAAGGGTGGATTATTGGAAGATAATGAATTAAGTTATTAATGCAGTATTGTGGTAGGCCCCGCTTTTGGCGGTGACGTTACCCTCGGCTAAGTAGTCTGAGTTAGCAGGGATACAGTCCTAAATAGCCGGGTTATAGTATTAATAGTAGTTAACTTATGAGGGGGTCAAAGAGTTTGGACCCCCGCCATCCAATACCGTGAAGCATTGAAGGAGGTCCTACTAAATTTGACCCAGGTCCATTGCAGGACCTCTAAACGCTGAACAATGGCAAGACCTTTACCAAACCGTTCCCTTAACCCCCGACCAGGTAGCCAACATACCTCCATATAGACCGTGGAGATATGAATGGTGAAAATCTTTTATTTTATATAGACAGTAAAATAATGCCAAGACACCACGGACAAACGATAAGGAAATATCACCTTCAACATAAGTAACTAGTTATTAAAGTCATTAATACAAAACCAAATAAAAAGTGCAAAAGATTAGAAATAAAAAGTATTATACTAGACACTTTGTCTTCACCAAGTGATGTAAGAGACTTAGGCAAACATGGCCTTGATTGTCAAGAACTCTTACGATCAATCTTGGATCCCGAGACGACTCACACACTCTACGATGGACAATGGATGATGGTGGTGGATGATGGTGTTGTGATGGTGGTGGGTGGTGGATGAAGTGTGAGAGAGGTGGTGTGCCAAGGGATGAGATGAAATGAATCCAAGCACTCCTATTTATAGGCTGAACAGAGAGCTGGGCACGGCCCCGTGTCCGCTGGGCACGGCCCCGTGCCTGTCTGACACTCTCTCTCCTCATTAATTGTAATTCGCAATTACAATAAATGCGCATGCTGTACTTTCGACACACCCCCGTGTCCGCTGGGCACGGCCCGTGGTGGGCAATAGAAGCTTCTATAGGTTTGTCTTTTCTGCTGCTTCTTGGGCACGGCCCCGTGCTGGCTGAGCACGGGGCGTGTTCAGTCTTCTGACTTCTCTATTTTGCTTTGGAAGGAGCCGTTGAGGGGTCGGGCAGTCCACTAATGTTCCTTTTCTTGTATTTATGTTGGAATTAGCTGTCTTTTTGCTTCTTTTGTGTTTTTGAGCTCATTTAATCCTGAAAATACAAAAGGAAGACAAAAACACTCTTTTTCCAATATTAGTACTTAAAAATGGTTAGTTTTATGCCTTAATTGATGTAATTTATATGTTGCATTTTACTCACATCAAATACCCCCACACTTGAACTTTTGCTTGTCCTCAAGCAAAACTCTTTAATATGTGGCTTACACTCCCAAATGGAATGGGTAGAAGAGAAGGTTTTGGGCTTGTCGTAGAGTGTCGGGATATCCAAGATCTTTTTGGGTTTTATTTTTATTTATTTACACTCCTATTCGTAATGATTTATTTAGAACTTTTCATAGGAGAAATTATTTATTTGGGCATAACATGCCTTTTTAAAATTTCTATTTATATACAAATTCACATACCTCACGGGAGAAATCACTCACACTCGGCCGAAGGTGTATTTTTAGTGAATCACTCGAGAGCGACATGGAACTTATTCCTATCATAGGCTTGCCAAGCAATCAATCCTCCTCCTTTTTAACTTTTATACCTTTGTAAATATCAAGAGGACTTTGTGGGTTAAGGGTTAGGCTTGGGTTAAAGGTAGGTGGTTGGGATAGTGGTTAGTGGTTAGTAGAAAAATGGCGAAAAGCGTAACAAGTGTCGGTTTTCGTAAGACTTTCTATTTTTATTTTGATGAAGCTTTTATTCAAACAAAGTTATTTTTGATGAACTTGTTTGTTTATTTTCTTTTTGCTTCATCATCAACAAATTTTTTTTTTTTCATACGAAAAACCGAACTTGTTACTAAAACAAAGGGTTAAAAATAAAAAAGGTTTTGGTGGGTAAAAGGGTTTTTGGTTTGGGTGATGAAATGAAAAGGTTTAGGCTCAAATGGGCTAACTAGGGGGATTTTTTTTTTGGTAGGTGGTAAAAGAAAAAGAAAAATAATGGTGTAGAAATAAAAAAAAGGTTAGTCCTAATGCCTCCATCATTTACTTACTCGGGTTTAAGTTGATAAGGACCGGGAATGTATCGTCATGGCAAGTTCTAGAGTCGTAAGAACCAAGCGGCTATTCACACAAGAAACGAAAGATGAGCATTTAGTCTAAAGATGTAAATTTGTATGCTCAATAAAGGCTCAAAACTCACTTTTGTGGGAATGGGTTTTTATGTGATCAAGTATATATAATCAAATTTTAACTAAGTTTGCCATGCCTTTTCATAATTTTCTTATGTTGGTTCTTTTTATCACTACGCTATCGGTTGTAAATTTGTAAAAATATAACCTTTTTGAGAACTTGAATTTCCCGAGTTAAACCTAGACAAGTAAAAAAATGAAATTTTTGAAAAAAAATTGGGGTGATTAGCGGTTCCAATAGAGTTTTGTGTAAGGCTTGTATTTAGGACTTGCAAAATTCAAGGTTTTAGCATCCCCCCCACACTTAAATTACACATTGTCCTCAATGTGTCCCAAAAATAAATTTTTAGGTTGATTAGATGTGTAAAATGGTGTAAAAAGCAAAAATTTTCTGTTACTGGGCGCTGAACACGGCCCCGTGTTGTCCGGGCACGGCCCCGTGCTCAAGTGCCAGTAACAAAATTAAAACAAGAGAAACAGAAGTCTGGACACGGGGGCGTGTTGGGTGAACACGGCCCGTGTCCAGTTACCTGAACTGGGCGTTTTTCTGCAGGTGGTTCAGCACGGGGCCGTGTTGGTTGGGCACGGCCCGTGTTGAACCTTCTGAAATGGAGAGAATTGTCGGGTTGCCTTGTTCTTGTGCATGGGGTCATTTTTCTCGTTCCCTTTTTCATCCTTTACCACCATGAGTGTGTTTTATTCATTACAAACCATCCAAACCTTAAAACCATCATTTCATTTCATCATAGAGAGAACTTACATAGTCCTAAATTAAACTAGATAAAACAAGGAAATAATAAACCATGGAGTCCTAGCCTTTATTTTAATTAGCAAAATTTCCAAGAAGTAATTAATCTTGGTTAAACAAGGCCTTTTTGAACTCCATCTTCCGTGTGCGGTTCTCCTCAAATGTCGGCGAGCCATTCCTCCACCTCCCTTGGAAGGAGAAAAGAAGGCTCATTGGCATTAGTTTGAGGAGTTTCAACTTCTACCGGGATCTCTTGTTGGTGTTCCACGGGAGGTTCCGCCGGAAAGTCTTCCCACCCGGTAGGGTTGTTGATTCCGAGCGCCAGGTTCCAATCCTGCTGAGGAAGGACTGGTTCCATCGGGGGTGCTACAAGAATATTTAACCTCTGGTGCAAGAGGTTAATTTCTTGGAAGCTGTTTTCAAGTCCCATCGTAAGATCGTTAATACGGTCGATTAGGACCTCCTCTACTGAAGTCATTTCGTCGAGAGCCTCCCTTAATGCTACCACATAGTGCACAAGTGTAGCCTCAATGGAGGGTCTCCTTCCTCTTCGGCTGTTTGACGAATGCACAGAAGATGTTTCGCTGTTTTCACTCGACATCCTATGAAAAAAATAAACTGAAGATAGTTTATTTAATGAAACAGTGACCGGACACGGCCCCGTGCTCATTGAGCACGGCCCCGTGTTCATCTTTCTGCAAAATTTCGGAGCAAGGAAACTTGGATTTTTAAGTTATTTTCTGAATTTGTGGGGCCTTTTTAGCTTCTAATAACTTAAAACAATGTTACCTAACATGTTTTCACCAAGATTCCTTGAACAAAACTCATTAATCCCTACCACAAAGTTGGAAGAATTCCAAACTTTCAATGGTAGTTCTTGGAGAAAGATGGAGAAGAAGGAAATGGCTAAAAGAGGAAGGGACAAGATGGGTTGTTGGAACCTTCTTTTAGACTTACCTAGGATAGTTTGAGAGAAGATTCCTGCAAATCTCTGCCCCAAGTTGGTCCAAATGTGCAGAATTCTTGGCTGCATTTATAGAAAACGACAGCATCCTGGACACGGCCCCGTGCCCAGTGGACACGGCCCCGTGTGCAGGTGGAGTTCTGACACAGTTTGTCCGTATTCTGACGTACTGATCAGAATGGAATCTTTTGATGGACACGGGGGCGTGTTGGCTGGACACGGCCCCGTGTCGAGGGACTGTTTTATGAAGTTGTCTAGTTTTTTAAGGAACTTGTTAGTATCGGGTGGCTCCTGATTGGTTGGAACAACCCCAAAGTGCCTAAGATACCTTAATTGTCCTAGACTAAGGCGAGAACGCAAGAGGTTATCGGTGAGGGTAATTCCTATTTTCATTCTAGGTGGACAAGTCCAACCCTTTCCCGGGCTCTCGTTAAAGAAGGTGTATGCCGAATCGCTCAGGTCTATGTATGCATCGAACGAAGTCGATGGAGAGTCCTTCACGGCACAATCGACACAGGGACGACTATCGTCCAAGTCTTTGCTAGGTACGAAGGTATTTTCGGGAGCAACGAGGTTGTCGGAATGCGGTTCCAGCATTTCGTCATGGTCATCGTCTTGGGGTGGATTAATAAAATCCTTCCTAAGCTCTTCTAACCAATTCAGAATTAGCTTTTCTAGTTGAAATAACTCATCAAGGAGCATTTCCCTTAGAATATCTGGTTGGGCGCATTCGAGGGAGAAATAGTGCTTATTTTTACTTTCGCCCCTCTTAAGGTTGTAAGAAGTCGGTGGGTCCATGTAGTGGGGCCTATAATTTAGAAAGTAGCATTCTACTTCTTCATATTTGCCACCACATAATTGACACCACGTACCATAAGAGTGCCGAAAGTAAAAACAATCACTATCACTCATGCTTATGTCAGAAATTACCAACCGCTGGGATCTTACGGTTCTGTTTTCAGTAACTGAAACTTGGGCACGGGGGCGTGTTGAGTGGGCACGGCCCCGTGTTCAGCTTACTGTCTGACGTAAAACAGGATTGCCAGTTCCAATGATTGAGCACGGGGGCGTGTTCAGCGGGCACGGCCCGTGCTGAGCTCTGCAGAAGCTGAAAAACTAAGAAAATCCTAAAAAAATAAAGAGAAAAATAAAAGATGATTAGGCCGTTGATTCCTAACTTTCTTAAAATCCTTGTGTCCCCGGCAGCGGCGCCAAAAACTTGATGCGTGCGAAGTGTTATATATATTAGGTGTATATTTTAAGCCCTTTTTAACACTTATTTTAGCCAAGTTTTAAATTTATAAAACACGATATTTTACTAACACTAAACACACATATGGGCAAGTGCACCCATCGTGAGCGTAGTATAGCGTTGGTAAGATACCGAGGTCGTCCAAGGACACAAGAGCTTTTAGTACCGGTTTATCCTCAACGTCTAATCAAAATAAAAGTTTAGAAAAATGTTTTAAGCTAAAAATAAAAACTAACTAAAATGCTGAAAA
The DNA here is from genome assembly GCA_030545235.1 of Helianthus tuberosus. Taxonomy (NCBI): domain Eukaryota; kingdom Viridiplantae; phylum Streptophyta; class Magnoliopsida; order Asterales; family Asteraceae; genus Helianthus; species Helianthus tuberosus. The sequence goes on along the minus strand of CM060424.1, from coordinate 55,029,333 downwards.
TAAAAATAAAATAAAAACAGATAGACAAGATGAATCACTTGGTTCCGACTCGTATCTAGTATAACCTTTGATTATTTCCGCACTTTTGCACATAATTAAGAGATTATCTTAGTTATTGTAGTAGGCCCCTCTTTTGAAGGTGACGTTACCCTCACCCCAGTAGTTTGAGTCAGCAAGGATACAATCCTAAAAGGGTGGATTATTGGAAGATAATGAATTAAGTTATTAATGCAGTATTGTGGTAGGCCCCGCTTTTGGCGATGACGTTACCCTCGGCTAAGTAGTCTGAGTCAGCAGGGATACAGTCCTAAATAGCCGGGTTATAGTATTAATAGTAGTTAACTTATGAGGGGGTCAAAGAGTTTGGACCCCCGCCATCCAATACCGTGAAGCATTGAAGGAGGTCCTACTAAATTTGACCCAGGTCCATTGCAGGACCTCTAAACGCTGAACAATGGCAAGACCTTTACCAAACCGTTCCCTTAACCCCCGACCAGGTAGCCAACATACCTCCATATAGACCGTGGAGATATGAATGGTGAAAATCTTTTATTTTATATAGACAGTAAAATAATGCCAAGACACCACGGACAAACGATAAGGAAATATCACCTTCAACATAAGTAACTAGTTATTAAAGTCATTAATACAAAACCAAATAAAAAGTGCAAAAGATTAGAAATAAAAAGTATTATACTAGACACTTTGTCTTCACCAAGTGATGTAAGAGACTTAGGCAAACATGGCCTTGATTGTCAAGAACTCTTACGATCAATCTTGGATCCCGAGACGACTCACACACTCTACGATGGACAATGGATGATGGTGGTGGATGATGGTGTTGTGATGGTGGTGGGTGGTGGATGAAGTGTGAGAGAGGTGGTGTGCCAAGGGATGAGATGAAATGAATCCAAGCACTCCTATTTATAGGCTGAACAGAGAGCTGGGCACGGCCCCGTGTCCGCTGGGCACGGCCCCGTGCCTGTCTGACACTCTCTCTCCTCATTAATTGTAATTCGCAATTACAATAAATGCGCATGCTGTACTTTCGACACACCCCCGTGTCCGCTGGGCACGGCCCGTGGTGGGCAATAGAAGCTTCTATAGGTTTGTCTTTTCTGCTGCTTCTTGGGCACGGCCCCGTGCTGGCTGAGCACGGGGCGTGTTCAGTCTTCTGACTTCTCTATTTTGCTTTGGAAGGAGCCGTTGAGGGGTCGGGCAGTCCACTAATGTTCCTTTTCTTGTATTTATGTTGGAATTAGCTGTCTTTTTGCTTCTTTTGTGTTTTTGAGCTCATTTAATCCTGAAAATACAAAAGGAAGACAAAAACACTCTTTTTCCAATATTAGTACTTAAAAATGGTTAGTTTTATGCCTTAATTGATGTAATTTATATGTTGCATTTTACTCACATCAAATACCCCCACACTTGAACTTTTGCTTGTCCTCAAGCAAAACTCTTTAATATGTGGCTTACACTCCCAAATGGAATGGGTAGAAGAGAAGGTTTTGGGCTTGTCGTAGAGTGTCGGGATATCCAAGATCTTTTTGGGTTTTATTTTTATTTATTTACACTCCTATTCGTAATGATTTATTTAGAACTTTTCATAGGAGAAATTATTTATTTGGGCATAACATGCCTTTTTAAAATTTCTATTTATATACAAATTCACATACCTCACGGGAGAAATCACTCACACTCGGCCGAAGGTGTATTTTTAGTGAATCACTCGAGAGCGACATGGAACTTATTCCTATCATAGGCTTGCCAAGCAATCAATCCTCCTCCTTTTTAACTTTTATACCTTTGTAAATATCAAGAGGACTTTGTGGGTTAAGGGTTAGGCTTGGGTTAAAGGTAGGTGGTTGGGATAGTGGTTAGTGGTTAGTAGAAAAATGGCGAAAAGCGTAACAAGTGTCGGTTTTCGTAAGACTTTCTATTTTTATTTTGATGAAGCTTTTATTCAAACAAAGTTATTTTTGATGAACTTGTTTGTTTATTTTCTTTTTGCTTCATCATCAACAAATTTTTTTTTTCATACGAAAAACCGAACTTGTTACTAAAACAAAGGGTTAAAAATAAAAAAGGTTTTGGTGGGTAAAAGGGTTTTTGGTTTGGGTGATGAAATGAAAAGGTTTAGGCTCAAATGGGCTAACTAGGGGGATTTTTTTTTTGGTAGGTGGTAAAAGAAAAAGAAAAATAATGGTGTAGAAATAAAAAAAAGGTTAGTCCTAATGCCTCCATCATTTACTTACTCGGGTTTAAGTTGATAAGGACCGGGAATGTATCGTCATGGCAAGTTCTAGAGTCGTAAGAACCAAGCGGCTATTCACACAAGAAACGAAAGATGAGCATTTAGTCTAAAGATGTAAATTTGTATGCTCAATAAAGGCTCAAAACTCACTTTTGTGGGAATGGGTTTTTATGTGATCAAGTATATATAATCAAATTTTAACTAAGTTTGCCATGCCTTTTCATAATTTTCTTATGTTGGTTCTTTTTATCACTACGCTATCGGTTGTAAATTTGTAAAAATATAACCTTTTTGAGAACTTGAATTTCCCGAGACGACTCACACACTCTACGATGGACAATGGATGATGGTGGTGGATGATGGTGTTGTGATGGTGGTGGGTGGTGGATGAAGTGTGAGAGAGGTGGTGTGCCAAGGGATGAGATGAAATGAATCCAAGCACTCCTATTTATAGGCTGAACAGAGAGCTGGGCACGGCCCCGTGTCCGCTGGGCACGGCCCCGTGTCCGCTGGGCACGGCCCCGTGCCTGTCTGACACTCTCTCTCCTCATTAATTGTAATTCGCAATTACAATAAATGCGCCTGCTGTACTTTCGACACACCCCCGTGTCCGCTGGGCACGGCCCGTGGTGGGCAATAGAAGCTTCTATAGGTTTGTCTTTTCTGCTGCTTCTTGGGCACGGCCCCGTGCTGGCTGAGCACGGGGCGTGTTCAGTCTTCTGACTTCTCTATTTTGCTTTGGAAGGTGCCGTTGAGGGGTCGGGCAGTCCACTAATGTTCCTTTTCTTGTATTTATGTTGGAATTAGCTGTCTTTTTGCTTCTTTTGTGTTTTTGAGCTCATTTAATCCTGAAAATACAAAAGGAAGACAAAAACACTCTTTTTCCAATATTAGTACTTAAAAAGGGTTAGTTTTATGCCTTAATTGATGTAATTTATATGTTGCATTTTACTCACATCAGTGGTCAAACTAAGGGTCTCTAGAAGCAGATAAACAATTGCTCTATTTTGAAATCTGAGTTGTCGGAACAAAATATTTACCTAGATTTTGTCTGTAATAACTGTTTTACTGTTTGAGATATGGTATGGGACGTATTATTTAAATTGAAAGGTATTGATAATTGTTATGGAAACTTCTGGACAATCTGTTTCGCTCAGTGCCATGCCCCGACAAATCCTGATGGACGAAGCCCACAAATCCCATTATTCTATTCACCCCGGTGCTGACAAAATGTACCAGGATCTTCGCTACAGGTACTGGTGGCCCGGTATGAAAAGAGATATTGCCCTCTATGTTGGAAAATGCCTAACTTGGGCAAGAGTCAAGGCTGAACACCAAAGACCCCCTGGCTTACTCGAACAACCACCAATTCCTATGTGGAAGTGGGAAAGTATAGCTATGGATTTCGTAACGAAGCTTCCGCACACGTCATCAGGTCACGACAGCATTTGGGTTGTGGTCGACCGTTTGACTAAATCAGCTCACTTTCTACCGATACGAGAAGACTACAAGGTAGAACGATTAGCCCGAATCTACACCGACGAGATCATTTGTAATCATGGGACGCCTCGTGACATCATCTCTGATTGTGATGCTCGGTTTACCTCGCGACTGTGGGAAACGTTTCAAACGGCACTTGGTACATCGCTTAATCTAAGTACCGCATTCCACCCTCAAACCGACGGTCAGACTGAAAGAACGATTCGTACTCTTGAAGACATGCTCCGTTTGTGTGTCTTAGACTTCGGTGGTAATTGGGATAAATACCTGCCGTTGGTCAAATTCTCGTATAACAACAGCTACCATTCTAGCATCCAAATGGCACCATTCGAGGCATTATACGGAAGAAGATGTCGATCGCCTATTGTGTGGCACGAGATCGGTCACTCGCAATTAACCGGTCCTGAGCTATTACAAGAAACGACAGACAAAATTTTTCAAATTCGAGACAACCTGGTGAAAGCTCGGGATCGACAGAAAAGTTACGCCGATAGGAAACGCAAGCCCCGTGAATTTGACGTTGGTGACTACGTACTCCTAAAGGTATCACCTTGGAAGGGTGTAGTCCGATTCGGCAAAAAGGGAAAACTCGCGCCTCTATATGTTGGACCTTTTAAGATTCTGGAAAGGATCGGAAAAGTCGCCTACAGACTCGAACTACCGGAGGAACTTAGTAACGTCCACCCGACTTTCCATGTGTCAAACCTCCGAAAGTGCCTAGCTGACCACGACTTACATGTCTCTCTCGATGACTTACAAGTAAATGAAACATTACACTTCGTGGAGAAGCCTGTCGAAATCATGGATCGCCAAACCAAGCAGCTCAGACGCTCTCGCATTCCTATTGTGAAAGTCCGATGGGAAGGCAAACGAGGCGCAGAGTTCACTTGGGAACTCGAAGCGACATGAAGGCGAAGTACCCGCAGTTGTTTAGATAGAGAAACTAGAAAAGAGAAAGTGACATTGTGATTCTAGTGCTTTGTACGATTTCATATCAATCAATAGAATCACCGATTATATTACGTTCTCGTGTGTTTGGTCACGTTCATCGTTTCGGAGTCAAAACCGATCCGAGCATAAAGGTTCCCAAACGCGATTCACGGCGCTGTACAGCTTTCAGCTTAATTTCGGGACGAAATTCCCTAAACAAGGGGAGGCTGTAACACCCCGTGTTTTCAGAAGTCAAAGTCAAGGTCAAAGTCAACGACCGATTGAACGAATTTGACTTATAGTGATTTCCTTATTTTAATTGTATTATGTGGAGTAAGTGTTGTTAATTGCTAGAATCGATATGTGTTAATCGATATCTAATCGACTTACGACTGTGAATTATAGGGAGTAACAATGCGATAAAGTTAACTAATCGATAATCAAGTTATGCTAATCGACATCGAATCGTGATACAAACCGCAACTCGATTTAAATTAGTTATTATACGTGTGTGTGTGCCTTATGTGTTACTTGTGCATGTTATATATATATATATATATGTTGTGGAAATCAATCAAACTCAATCGAAACTCGAAACGCAATCAAACTCGAACTCGAATCGCAATCGAACTATGATAATTAGTGGAGAAGAGATTATATGAAGTAGGTGGGACTGAAAGTAATTTGACTAGGAAACCCTATCGTGACGAGCCACTCACAATCGAAATCAAAACGCTAAAAATCGTCGCGCCAAACACTCAACCCAGGTGCCATCCGATCGGATAGCCATCCGATCGGATAGCCATCCGATCGGATAGCCGCTTTACCATCAAAACAAGTGCCATCCGACCAGGATGTCATCCGACCGGATAAGTCATCCGGGCGGTGTGTCATCCGATCGGATAACCCTTTCCTCTTTTGGAATCCTATAAATACCCCTGTCATTGTCATTCTTTCCATTTCTGGAAACTCTTTGTCCGAACCACTCGTGCTCCTCACCTTTTCTTCGATTTCTCTCAATCCAGGTAAGATCTCGCCCTAAATCTTGTACTTTCTTGATCTACACGCTCTCATACACCTTTCTATCTTTTAAATCTTAACTTTTAACCGTGAAATCACTAGATTTCGGGTGTTCTAGGGTGACGTCATCATGTGTTCTTCAAGAACTTCATGTTTTGACTTCAATCCACCAGGAACAACCGAGATCAAACCGATTTCCACGCAAACATACAAAGATCTTGTAAAGATCTCGACATAAGAATGGTGAAAAAGGATTAAAAGATGGTTTTAACTTTCTTTCAACTCTTTTGCACACGAAATACTCAAAACCGATAGGATCCGACCCTGATTTAGTCTTCTACTCGATTGTAGTGTTGTACTAGCTCAGATCTGGATTCTACTCACGAGACTACCGATTTCGGGTTAGCCAAGACCGACCGTCTCGAGCCGGTAACCGGCCGGACTAGGGTGATTCCTGGTCGGGTTGGTCATCAGGGTCGAACTAAGGGTTCTGTTGGCTGACACGTTGTCAAAGTGTCTCGACATAACGACAAACCTTCAAAACGACCAAGTGTAAGACGAACAGGACAATCTGAACGGATTACTGTCCGAACGGATTGCTGTCCGATCGGATAGGTCATCCGAACGGATCACACTTGGGTCCCACTTTTAAAACAATCTTAATTGAAGTTTGGGTATCGAACGAATTGCAATCCGATCGGACGACCATCTGACTGGATTACTCTTCGGATCATGAGATACTAAGACTTTAAAGACTTAAACAATTTTCAACATGTTCAATAACAAGGTTGCCATCCGATCGGATTGCCATCCGATCGAATGACACTTCTGTTGTGAGCTTGTCTTCCCTATGTAATCTCACCACCAAGTTACCGTCCGACCGGACCACCGTCCGACCGGATGACCATCCGAACGGATTGTCATCCGCACGACCCAGCATCCGGTCGAACGACTTGATGAATAGAGATACTTCAATGTTTTCAAAATACTACAACGAAAACTTCAAAAGTCAAACCATCATACACAAACACATCCTTCTTATAGGAATAAACAATCCACTCGAACCATTATCCGACCGGACCATTATCCGACCGGATGACCATCCGAACGGATTGTTATCCGCACGGATTGCTGTCCGATCAGATTACCATCCGATCGAACCACTATCCGAGCCTTTCATACTTTGTGACGTTTTACGCATCACTTATCGTTATACGATCTAATCTACTCAGGCTAATCTTACTCGCTAAGCGCTCCCTTCAATCCATCAACCACTGTGAGTATACTCGATCCCTTTTTGCTTTAAGCACTTTTGGGTGTTACATACATTACAACTATTCAAATCACATCAATTACACTACTCAATACTATTTGAACGCTAACCGTTAATGCATGTTATATGTGGCTTATGAATGCTTGTTTGTTATGTTTACACATGGAATGATGTCTACCTGCCTTAGCAACGATAGTACTATAGTTTGGACTCAGCATCCGTTCACACGGGGGTTGTTAAGGATCATTTACTTGCATGAATTACGGTGGTAATCATGTATTGCGAACTGCCTCAGGCAGTCGACCTGCAGTCATTGGTATCGATGGATCCATGTCGATAACTAACGTGCTTCATTTCACTATGTGTACGTGCTGGTTATGCGTAAACGAATTCGAACTCTATATGCTATTATCAAACTTGTATGCTCACCTTTACATTATATGTATTGACTTTTATTTTCACATATGGGACAGGTGCTTAGGACGCACACTTGGTAGGAATTTGAAGCTAGAATAAAGCTTTAGAGCCCAACAAATAGTTGTCTGTAGTGGTCAAACTAAGGGTCTCTAGAAGCAGATAAACAATTGCTCTATTTTGAAATCTGAGTTGTCGGGACAGAATATTTGCCTAGATTTTGTCTGTAATAACTGTTTTACTGTTTGAGATACGGTATGAGACGTATTATTTAAATTGAATGGTATTGATAATTGTTATGGAAACTTCTGGATAATCTGTTTCGCTCAGTGCCATGCCCCGATGATTCCGCCATCGGTTAGGGTGTGACAGGTCAGTATATCATCAATTAAAAGTACAGGAATAGGATATTCCTAAAACCGCATTCAGGACAAGGTATGACCATTATGAATTTACTGTCATGCCATTTGGTTTAACCAATGCCCCAGCAGCATTTATGGACATGATGAACCGAATATGTAAGCCATATTTGGATAAATTCATAATTGTTGTTATAGATGATATTCTAATTTACTCTAAGAGTAAAGAGGAACATGCAAAGCATTTGCACGCACTTTTAAGTCTATTAAGAAAGGAAAAGCTTTATGCTAAATTTTCAAAGTGCGAGTTTTGGCTAGAACAAGTACACTTTCTTGGACACTTAGTGAACCATGAAGGAATTCATGTGGATCCAACAAAAATCGAGGCAATTACTAAATGGAAAACCCTTGAGTCACCAACTGAGGTTAGAAGTTTCTTAGGATTGGCCGGTTATTATAGGATATTTATTCGAGATTTTTCTAGAATAGCCATTCCTTTAACTAAGTTAACTTGTAAATCCATTAAGTTTGAATGGGGACCAAAACATGAATAAGCTTTTAGAATTCTTAAGCAAAGATTAACCCATGCACCCATACTAGCGTTACCAGAAGGAATTGAAGATTTTGTAATCTATTGTGACGCTTCTAAATTAGGTTATGGATGTGTATTGATGCAACGCCAAAAGGTTATAGCTTATGCATCTAGGCAACTTAAGAACCATGAAGAAAATTATTCAACCCATGACTTGGAATTAGGAGCTATAATTTTTTCCCTTAAGATTTGGAGACATTACCTTTATGGTAGTAAGTTTACCATATTCACTGATCATAAGAGTTTAAGGTATGTTTTCGGGCAAAAGGAGTTGAATATGAGACAAAGACGCTGGATGGAGATGCTTAGTGACTATGATTGTGATATCCAGTATCATGAAGGAAAAGCAAATGTAGTGGCAGATGCTTTAAGCCGAAAGTATCATGAAAAACCAAAAAGGGTACGTTCTCTTAAATTAAATCTACAAGTAGATTTAAATGAACAAATCAGAAAAGCACAAGAATCAGTAGTCAAGGATGATACTGAAAAATTAAAAGGTATGCTAAAAGAATTAGAACAAGGAACAGATGGAATGTGGAGATTCCATAAAAAGAGAATTTGGAGGTAAATTAACAACTTAAGTTTGTAGAAAGGCCTCTACAGATTGAAGACAGGAAAGTCAAGAATCTCAAGCATAAGAGACTAGTTCTAGTCAAAATGAAGTGGGACTCCAAAAGAGGACTTAAGTACACATGGGAGCTTGAATCTGAAATGCAAAGGAAATATCCACACTTGTTCCAGTAGATCTCGAGGACGAGCTCTAAAACAAGGTGGGGAGGATATAACACCCCTCGATAAAACCGACACCCTTATAATATTTCTGACACCCTAATGCATTTTAAAATATCCCAATATGTCCCAAAATACACCCCATACGTGAAACGGGCCCCGAATACCCTAAATAGTATTAAAAATAATTAAAAACTGAATTTCTAAATAGCGGAGTTCTGCTCCGTTGTAAGTATTATAACCCCTGGATACGTATTAGATATGCTGCCCGATTGATCTAGGGTTCCGTAACGGCTGTCGTGGTTCTGCCCGACGTAGTCGTTGGAATGTCGTCTCGGGGAGGGTATTGCTAATGTTAAAATGGGTTATTATACTAACGCGTGTGCATTTGTGTAAATGATAGATTGCCACCAGGAAACCCTTACGGAAAATCTAAGACATCAATGTGAGTTGATCCGCTTTTTGTTAACTATTTTTACAAAACCTCATTTAATTAATTATATATTAAACAGTTATTGAGTATTTGTAAGAATACAATTATCATGAGTATGTTGGGGTTTTGTATACAAAATTTGTTACCACCTGGTCAAGGAGTAACATTTCCACAAGTCGGGTTCGACAGTACCATGGATGTTAATTGTGATGTCTTAGAAACAAATATAATTACGGGATCGCCCTCAATACTATACAATGGGATTTTATTTAAACTTGATTAAACTGGGATTCACTCACCAGTATTTCCCACTGACAAATGTTTTTAAAACGCGTTTCAGTTAACAAACTGTGAAAGACAAATAGAAGCCAGCTGGACAACACTGAAGGTTTGGAAAAGTGGTAATAAAGTTACCTAAGATAAAACAAATGTTTTTATTAATAAAATAGGATTTATTCCTATGAAAACGTGTGTACTACGAACTTGGGTTTTAACCCATTTGTTTAATGTTATGAAAATGTGGTATTTTACTCTGATCCAATATTTCCTAACTACGGTCCTGAAGAAAATTTCCGCTGCCAAATTAGACAATACGCGATACCACCGAAACTGGCTCGCGACCGCCCGTTCCCAGGGATTAGGGATCGGGGGTTGCGACAGAGGGATGATGTACCATTTAATTAATGGTCCTATGTGTAAATAATGTTCAAATCCATGATCCCCACACTCCATAGCCTAACCGTTTGATAATTATCCCGATTATTTTTTTGTGATCCCAAACTATTCCGAATAAATAAGTATCTAAATGAATATATTTTTTTATTTATATTTACTTTATTTATTTAATATTTAATTTTTTACTATTTCATTTACTTTTTCATATTGTTATTAACTATTTAGTATTTTATTGATTTAACCACGTATAATACACGAGCTTCACCTGTGTAGTGGTAGTCTATTGAGAAAAACAAAACCTTTAAACACCTGAGTTTGGGAGAGATATGTCTTGAACTCAAATCCCACAAATGACATGGATTAAAAAAAATTGCCATTAAAAAATATACGAGTTTCGAACCTAATATATACAAACACCTTACTTATAATATTCTAACCTTATATATTCAAACACCTTACTTATGATAAAAAAGTATTCGATTTACGTTTCGTCATTTATGTTGTAAATATACCAATGGTATCCTAATCAAAATACAACAACGTATGAAACCATTCGCATCTGGCCTGCATCAGCCATTATATAACCAATCAATATCATGTGGCTTTGCTAACCCATGACGTCATATTTACACCAACCAACCAACTTTTCTCTTCAGAATTTCCATATGCTAGCCTTCTAGGTCCTTGTGTTTATGCTATTGTCTTAACAAGGCATCACACTTTTAAAAGTGCCAATACCACCCCTTCAAGTTACAAGAAGAGTAGAAGACACTTTGATTTTGAACATTGCTTTGACACTAGACAGGAAAAATGTTTGAAAATTTTATTTATCAGAGACATGGGTTTTTGGTCACTTATCCATACTATTCAAGAGTGTCTTAACTATTAAAAAAGATGCGTGCCACAACCCCATAAGTGACTACCCTTCTTAGTACTCTTATGTTTAGGAGTTGGGACCATTCCTCTTATAAATGCATGATAAAAAACCTAGTGGCCTATGATTATAAGCGAGACAAAACGGCCAATCTTTGGGATTCAAGAGCCCAACAGGATGTTCGCATAACGAGTTTGTGACGTATGGCTCCAACACGATTTACAATGTATATGCTAACAACCTAACCGTAAAGAAATGTTAAAATAATTTAACTTGCCATACCATACCATACACATACTCTATTGCAAATATGCGCCTATAATACATCATCCATAAAAAAATCTACTTAAGTCTATCATTTCAGAATGACAAGGAACCACTTGAAGGTCTTACGATACATCCTTGTAAAAAATAAAACAAACGTAGTCGTAACTATAAGTTACGCGTGGTAACTATATAACTAAATACAAAAGGCAGCAACAATGTTAGGGTATTTTTACTAGTTAACAAATATAAAAGGACTGGTTTAGAAAATACAACCTACAACCGGTTTTCTCAGCCCACTGGAATTAAAAATATCCAAGAAATTTCTAGGAACCCACGTTTTCTCGCCTATAAAAGCACGCTCAGAATTCATTGTAAACCTTCTTTGGCCAATCTGTTGGTTCCTCACCTACCATTTACTCTCTCTCATCAGGTATGTTTCTATTCCTCTCTCCTCTTTTCATTCTTATTTTATTTATTTTTATATTTATTTATTTTCCGCTTTTTGTTCATAGTTAGGTAAACAATCGATTGCTTTTCAATCGTCCTAATTCAATTGTATTTACGTTTGTGTTTCTGAATCTTTGCAGATCGTTTGAATCACTTTCTTGCTGAATTATTAGCTTTCCATAATCCGATTGTACCTTTTGTCATCAGATCTAGGGTTTTCTTAAGGTTTGAATCGCGATTTCGATTTAATTTCTGGTGTATGTTACACTAATCGTTTGGATGAGTCTTTCTTATTCATGACGTATGCTGTATTGATGCATCGGATCCGAATTCTTCACTCGTTTTCCGTCGTTTTTCTCTACTGGTTTCACGAGCTTTCATGAATTTGCCTTAGATTTATTCTCTTTAATTTTTCATTATTTGATACACCTATTGTTTTTAGTAATTTACAAACCCTAGTTACCTAAATTTTTCAAAAATCGGAATATTCCGTTTTGATACCCGATGACGTCACCAAAACAACAACAATCTGCAAATTTGGTGTCTGATGGAGACCTAAGGTATGCAAACCTTGATGAAAGGAAAAGAAAACGGATGATATCGAACCGAGAATCCGCTCGCAGGTCTCGTGCGAAGAAGCAGCAGCGATTGGATGAGTTGCTTGGTGAAATCAACAAGTTGCAGAGCGATAACAATGCGATAATGAAGAAGATTGATGGGGCAACACAGATGTTTGTTGGTGCTGAGTCTCAGAACAATGTTTTGAGGGCTCAATTGACTGAGTTGACTGATAGGTTGCATTCTTTGAACTCTGTTTTGCATATTGCTCAAGAAGTTAGTGGTTTGGCTATGGATATTCCTGATACTTTGCTTGAACCATGGAAGCTTCCTTGCTCTGTTCAGCCGATTACGACGTCGTTTAATATGAATATGTTCTAGCATCTGTCAAGTGTTCTACTCAAGTTTGCAGCTTATCTTGTGATCCTAATTATGTCAAGTTTGTGTTTTTGGTTAAATGTGTTTTATAGGCAGATTTGTCTGCCTGATGTTTATTTAGGTTTTATGTGTGTTTATTAGGCTGGTTTGTTATGCTGTATGGTGTGTAAAGATGTTGGTTTATTATGTGGTTTTGCTCTTATTTTCTGGTTGTTGGTATTATGTAATGTTTGATAATTTAGAGCTTCTAGCTATGATGAATTGAAGTTGTCTAATTCTTATTTTTGCATGTGGTTTTTTCTTGATCTAGGGTGTGTCTGGGTTAGCTTATTTAAGTTGGAAAGGACTTTTTGTTAAAAGTACTTACTAACTTGTGACTTTTGAAAAGGAGTTACTAAAAAAGTGTTTGGGTTAGCTTATAAGTCAACAAGTAGTTTTTTAAAAAGTGTTTGGTTTAGCTTATTGGTTCACACCTCTTTTGCAAATGACCCTTTGGTTGGCAACACATTAGTCCTTCCATAGTCTAGCGTTATCCAGCGCCACCAACCACCATAACACCATGGTGTTCGGACACACCACCCTCGGGCGGGATGGCTTGAGATTTTGGAAGCCTGCTATGGTGAACACGGTGCTACACGTCTGTTTTCCCTCACACACACACATATATATATATATATACATACATACATATGTATATACCTAGCATAACCCCATATCTACATAACCCTCCACTACACGCTCATGTTATATAACCCTACATCTTACGCGTTATGCCACTTGTTAGATAATCTTCCACTAAGAGGCTCCATGGAGTTCTACTACTACTACACATGGCCTTATAAAGGGTAATAACAAAACTAACCCGGATATACAACCTTAAAATAATAAAAGGTAGTTTTTCTTTCACCCTGTAAGTTCAAAGCAATGTTGTAAGAATCGTTAGGTGCTAGTTGATCGGTGGAGTAACGAGTAGCGATTAATCGGAATTAACAGTGATTAATCGGATTGAGATTTTTATATGTAATTTTTAGTTATATATGCACACAAGCATTTTTATATGTATTTTTTTTTTAAGTAGACATGTTTTAACCCCTCGTTGACCCATCTTTGTAAATAATTAGCAGGAATTTATAAGGTTTGGTCGAAATTTGGCCATGATCTAGCCAAAATCTGGTCAGAATAGGACCGCCTAGCGATTAATCGGTGAACCTCCGATTAATGATTAATCAGTAACTAATCAGAGACTTGTCGGGATTTTTATAACCATGGTTCAAAGTGAAATCAAAGATTTCAAGTACGTAAAACATGTTTGGAATTCTTTTTTACAAGTTGTAGACATGACAACAAATAAGAAATACAAACACCCTCTCTATAACGAGACTAACTGCTTTGCTCAATTGATTTCTTGAAGTCAATAATATATTAGGGGACTTCGTTATATAAACATGAATCAAATTTTCCCATACAATCGCTATTTTTATTGAAAATATTAGAAAAGTATCACATGAATATGAGCAATATTAACCCAACATTTTTCAAACATAACCACCTAATCAACTTAGATTTTACCAGATTCAAACGTATGGACATAATAAACAAGGTTGAGGAAAAACCATAACTCAAAAACTAAACTCACTAGGGGGAACACCCGTGCGATGCACGACATGCATAATAGTTATTGTTTTTTCCTGGAACGACGACTGATATAGATAGTGCGTGACACGGTACGAAAGTGCGAATATAGTATAGATTTTTAAAACAAAAACCGGTTTTTTTTTAAAGTTAGCCGTTTGACCATGGTTATTTTGACCAAAGTCCACTCCTCGTTCGGCGCTTTGTGGTAGCACTACCAGTCCAAAAAGGCCCAAAACGCCCGAGGGTACAGTGTTCCCCCGCGTTTTAAGACGCTTTGAGAGAGGTTTGCGCCCCACCACATGTGGTCTCACAAAACTTCAAATCTATGGACGTGTGGTTTCTCAACCCTCTTCAAAAGACGTCACAGTTTTCAAATTTTTTTATTTTTTCTTTTTCATTGTTTTAGATGGTGTAAAATAGATGTTAAATATATATATTATACTACATACACATATACATATAAATTCAGTTTTGACATCTAAAAGTCAAATTGCAGGTTTTGTTCCCTTTTATAGATAAGAAAGCAGTTTATTATTTATTACTAAAATGTTGTATTAACTTTATTCTGCAACATATTCTTTATAAACTATGCTTACCTTGACATAACCTAATAGCTATATTTCCTTATTAGAAGTCTCTGATAATTGAAAATTAGTACATATTATTACCTTGCTGGTGAACACATTTACTCTATTTTTAGGGAACAATTTGATTAGGTTGCTGATACTGAATTGAATATCACACCAAATTACAATAGCAGTTATATTGCTACTATTCACCCAAATCAAGCACCTTAAATAAGTCAGTGTTTCTCTATATTCAAAAAACGAACTATAACTGACGATTATTAAATTGCAACAGTCAATTCAATCCAAATACTGCAATAGAAACATAAAATCTACCACAATTCGTTGGTTAATCACGTATAGTTCTTAATCGATTAGAATCAGAAAAAAGGAAATTGACTCACCGTAACTTAAAATCAGGAAGAAGGCGAACAAAGGGGCGGAGTTTTTCGAAATCAATGACCCCTGTCTTTCATTGTTATTCCTTGAATGAGGTAAGCAAGACCCCATACTACACACTGCATACACATACATAAAAATTGGGTTCTATATTATTTGTATAAACACCGATTGGAAACCCTCACATTGCATTTGATGAAACCCTAATCAATATAAACACACACACTAACACTCACGAATCGAATCGAATTTATAAAAGGAAAAATTCGGGCTGTTTTTACCTCTTGCTGCTCCAAATCTTCATTACCATACATTATCTTCATCTTAGAGATATAGATATTGCACTTAAAGGTTGCTGGAGAGTCGGAGGATGATGTGTAATTAAAGGAGCAAGTAAATGACCCATTTTGATTCCAGTTGAAGTTGCCGACTGATGGAGAGCCTGTGCAGGAGATCAATCGAAGATATATGTCTGAGAATTGTGTGCCAAATCGATGAAGATCTTCAATTGGGGAGAAGTTAATTACGATTCCAATTGAGTTGCCGACTGATGGAGAACCTGATGGCGAGCCTGTGCAGGAGATCAATCGAAGATATATGTCTGAGAGTTGTGTGCCTAATCGATGAAGATCTTCAATTGGGGAGAAGTTAATTATGGATTGGAGAGCATATATTGAGAGGCAAAGGATGAATATCACGAACTCCAAAGTCCCCACAAACGCCAGTTAAACAACCCTTTCACTTCCGGAAGTCCTCTTCTCGTCGTTGCATCCGTCTCCGGCGACTCCTCCACTACCTCATGTTTTTCCTTTGCGCATTCTTCAACTAATGAGACGTCGTACGGAGGCGAAACCGAAACCTCTGGCGGAGGATTTAAAGCTTTTCCGGCGAACCTCCGATGACTCGCCTTCTCTTTCTTCTGGTTAGGTTTACGGCCGCGACAGTTAACCTGTTCACTACTGGTAAGGTTTTCTTCAAATGCTTCAATTACTTGATGAATTAGCTCTCGGTTAACAAACGTGTCCCACCGGAACCAGTAGTTCGTGTAACAATCGAAGCAATCACAGTCGAATACCGGAGATTTGTGTGCGGCCGGTGCTTTCTTCTTATTGTTATTATCAGATGATCTAGGGTTTGTGGAATTATTTTTGTGGAATTATTATTGACACAAATGATTAAAGTAATGTAACTATTAATTTGCATTAGGGAGAAGTTATTTTTGACACTTAGATTAGTTTAGTTAAACCATAAGGTTAACCGAAATTATGGTTCATGTATGGTTATGGTGTGTGGGCGCATGGCGTAATCGCATTAACCAAACAAATTATACATAACAAACTTACATAAATTTTAACTATTCTGATTAGGCTTTCATAAGAAATAACAAACTTATTTCCTTAGTTAACCATTTAAAATGAATAAATCATTTAGTAATAAAACAGAGTTATAAACTAAAATACTAAATTTATCAACAATAATACGTACAACTTTTATAACAAGTTAAACTCTATTCAATTTATGACATTCTAAAACTAAATTAAATATACAGAAAAAAACAACTTTGAATTTTTTATACATATAAATGTATTATATGGGCCTTCTTCCCCTCTACTCAACAACTTTGAAGTACTTCTTAGCCTTTGATTACCTGGTCATGATTCATAGATTAGAAAAAATATAAGCCAAGAAGATCTCAACCATCAAAATACGATCCAAGGGCTAAAAAGTGGTTCCTAATTATGCAATGGTTATCATTTGAACCTTATTCCATGAGACTTGAGGTAAGATGCAAGGAGCATTCTTTTGAGTTTTAAACCATCTGTAATTAAGTTCATTATTTAATCATTATTGTTGCAATTATTAGGTATTATAGATAATAATACCCCATGAAATTACCTTTTAGTAATTTTCGTTTCTAATTGGTTAGCATCTTTTAAGTTTTAAAATCATTTATAGTTATAATTAAATTCATAATAACGTTGATTAAGTTTTTTTATATTTAATTATTATTATTATTATTATTATTATTATTTTTATTTTTATTTTTATTTCATATGATGTTCATCAACTATGTGATAAAATTGCAAAAAAGGTTGTAACCTTAATTGTATGATGTTTAGCAATTACTAAACCAAATAATAATGACTTAATTATAAAATTCAATCAAGTAATCGGTTACGGAGAACTTGAAACAGAAAAGCAATGTAAATATGAGGAAGGTGATGATGTTCAACTAAGTCAAATGATTTAATTCTTTATCAAGTATTTAACAATACTTAATTTATAAAGTTATCAATTTAATTGTATTTATCAATTTATACTCATGTAGAAAGACTAATTTGTCCCTTTACTAACTTCATTGAGTTGTTGTACTATAAGCATAATATGTTGTAATTATTTAAATTTGGTTGGAACACTTGTGAAATGCTTTATACGATAGTATAGATAAACGCAATCAATTTAAATCTTTTGCGCGGGTTGAAAACATCCGAGCCCTTAAAGTTTGCTGCCCAATCCTGTCAAACAATACCTCCTCAAATATTTCCTCTGCATCTATATTGCCTATATATAGCATCAATTAAATCACACAAAAGCATCATATGTTTAAAAAAAATAGTAAAGTAGAAATTAAAAAAGGAAATACCAATAGGCCAAATAAATGTCTATCTCCAAATGAATAACTTTTCTCGTACCCACCCTTTTACACCTCCATATACATGAAGCTGCAAAAAAGGAAAAAAAGACTATAAATTTATGAACAATTAAACAATACATTGGTAAATGGTTCCAGATACTATAGTCATGCAAGGGTACCTTGATGAAGTATGAAGTGTCTGTCTTTTTGTATCCAATAACCTGTGTGTATACTTTATAAGTAATATAAAAACATAATTTGAAAAAAAAAAACCACTAAATCACCACAAACATAATAAAACATCAATATAAACTCATAGATTATGTAAAAGAAAACTGTTATCCCATTTGAATATTTTAAGAAACAAACCAAAGTTTTTTCGAATAAATGTTGAAATGGGTATAAAAGAACACACCTTTCCACCAAGATAAATAAATTTCATATCAACTTATCTCTTTCTTATCTCTTTCTTTTCGACTCTAACTCGCACAATAGTAGACAAAGGAGTTGATGTTGAGTGAAATGGTGAATTTATAGCAATGATAGGAGATTCCTTAATCAATCAAATTTATTACATATTGATTGAAATTGGACATTTGGAGTGCTTTTGCGGTTTATCTCAATAGGTTTCGTTTATTAATTGCATTTAAGTACCGAACTTATTATTGTATTATTATAATTAATTGTGATTATATTCTCATTTAATTATTTTTTTATTTTTTAATATTAATGTAGAAAGACCATTTCACCCCTTACTAACATCATTAAGTTGTTGTACCATAAGTATAAAAGATTGTAATTACTTAAATTTGGATGGTATCCTTATGAAATGCTTTATAATATAGTATAGATAGATAGATATAGATAATTATTTTTTTATTTTTTAATATTAATGTAGAAAGACCATTTCACCCCTTACTAACATCATTAAGTTGTTGTACCATAAGTATAAAAGATTGTAATTACTTAAATTTGGTTGGTATCCTTATGAAATGCTTTATAATATAGTATAGATTAGGTTCTAGCATTAATGTACTGTACTATATGTTAATATGGTGTTTCATGCATTGCTTTGTTGCAAATTGTGTTGTTTTATTTGTAAATTATTATTATTATTTATAATAATCTAATTAATTTAGCCAAAATCTTGTTAATAATATATTAGAATATATATATATATATATAGTTATTTTAATACTTTTATTATTTTAATATTATAATAATAATTCTTTTTTTTACTGTTTAACTTTAATTTAATGATTTTTTAGTATCACGGGGTGGGATAAGCTTGGTGTCAACCGGTACTGGTATCGAAAATACCGGTACGGTCTTGTTTGGTATCGGTACAAATAGTAATTTTAATATTTTAATAATACATATAGTTTTTTAAATATTTTTATTATTTTAATATTATAATAATAATTCTTTTCTTTACTTTTTAACTTTAATTTAATGATATTTTTATGATACTTATGATCTTTCGGTTTAAATTTTATCTTAATCTATTAAATTCTGATACTAATATCATGGATAAGTTCTTAATATTTGATATCATTTGGATCCCTTTACCTATTTTTTTTTATTACATGTTTTCTTTGAAAATATATTGTTGTGTTTTTATTACGAATTATATTTGAGCTACTTTTAATATATTAGTTACTTCGAAATTTAAATTTATGGTTACCTTGTCAAAGATCATTTTATAGAATAATCATAAGTTTGGAATAATTATCTTTAAACCAATTATTAAAAAAAATTAAGATCAAAGTTAACTTTAAACTAATCTACCTTTATCTATAATATATTATTTAGTATAATGTGTTATTGATTGATATTAATTTTAATGATTATTGATATATAATTATTTTATTTTATTTTTTATCTTATCTCTTAGTTATTTAATGTAAATTAAATGCAATTAATAGGATTTTTATAGGATGATGCATTTAAAACAACCATAAATTTTGGTTTTAAAATATAACATATAACTAAACTTTAGAATATATATAGATGTTCGGAACCGAATAAACAATTAAACACTAAAAACAATCTCTGTAAGTTTTAGAGTAAAATACACAGATTGTCCTTTATTTACACCCCAAAATTCAGTCTCTATCCTTTGTCTTTAATTTGTGTATCGTATGTCCTTTAAAAAACAATTTTGTTCATCCCTTGTCATTTTCTCTAAACCTCATCCACCTACTCGCTTAAATGCACCCAAAGCATTTAAAACCACCAGCCGCTTCATTCTCACAACCATTCAATTGATCAAACCCTTCTTCACACACCGAAACCCTTACCAACAATCAGAGAATTAAATCGAACAGACCACGAATCCGATTGCGATGAATGACAGAGAAAGGCTAAGAAGGTGGTCTATTCGTGAAAACATTCAACAAGGAGTGGTTGACAAGTATCATGGTAAGTTGCAATTGCACATCTTGTTTAAAAAAATCAAACCAAACTAGACCAACTAAACTTCACTTCACATTAAGAAAAATCCATCAAAATACAATGAGAAACACCCAACTCATGATCAAAAGCACCCAACTCATGATCAACATCCTGTTCAGGTTCATGTTTGCAGCTTGTGATGTTTCGAATTGAAAAACTAAGTCTTGGTTATCACATTCAGCCGCATTCCTTGACCTCAACAATCCATGTATAATCTTGTTTGATCTTTGACACACCTTGGTATCAAACCAACAAAGGAATCCACATCTTGGGCAGCCGTAATACCTTATCTCTGGGTTCTTTGGAGTCGAAGATGTTTTAAGAAGTGCTACCTTTCCTCATCTGTAGTATACCATGATTTCGTGCTTTAGCTTTGATGAACAAACCCCATTTTTAGTGAGAATGAAGAGGCTGGGGGGTTTTTAAATGCTTCGGGGCTGGGTTATTGACAATTTTGCCCCTCAAGTGAGGGGCACATGAGTGCATTTAACTGATTAGGTGGATGGGGTTTAGAGAAAAGAACAAAGGTTGAACAAAATTGCTTTTTAAAGGACATAAGATACACAAATTAAAAACAAAAGATAAGGACTGAATTTTTGAGGTGTAAATAAAAGACAATCTTTCTAATTTACTCTACCTTTTTTAAACATGTCTCGAAAACTTCTTTTAGGGTTCCATAATAAATATCGAATCAATAATAGTTGTCATTTATTATTGTTTATTGATAAAATTAAAACTTCTAATAATATTTTGTCTTGTTAGTTGTTAGTTGTTAGTATCCTTTGCCCATAGAGTTCCTCAAACGATGTTGCAACAACTTGACCATTTTTAAATTTTAATAATATTTTATTTGACATCACACTTGTTAGTGATCCTTGACCCTAAAGCGATGAATACAATATTTTTAATATTTTGACCATTTTTACAAAATTCTTTGCATCTAAACCGCAATGACTTATAGTGGTTTAGGTGAATGTTAGCTAACTCATCTTACATATACTCTTTGCAGTGGCGGATCTAGAAAAAACCTAAAGGGGCAACGTTCCTATAAAAAGGGGCAGCGAAATCGAAAAAACGTCAAATTTTTCAAAATTTACACTAATTTTACACTACCGTCAGAGCGTCAAGGGGCAACGGAGGTTGCCCCTTGTTCTATGCTAGGTCCGCCCCTGACTCTTTGGCCTCTCGTCAAAAGCTCTAAACCCATAGAGCACGGTTTACAAATCGTCTCACTATGTGAGTAGTGTTCACCCCTTGAACGTCTAACTAAAAAGATAGGGATCAACCTTATAATCGTCTCACTCACCTTAAACTTCTCAATAACATTGGTTTTCCAGTACGACGGCAATATCATAAACAGGGCTAGCAAGATGGTAATACAAATCAGTACAAGTTACAAAAAATAAGCTAGAGAACACCAACCTAACCAAAACAAATTACATGTGCAAAACCAATTACAAATAGCCACGGAAAAATTACAGGGGTGTTTGGGTTAGCTTATTTTGGAGCAACTTATAACTTATTGACTTATAAAAGTTAATAAATTGTTTTTATAGTGTTTGGATTAGCTTATTTAAGTTATTTTTGTGTGCTGAGAAATTGTTTTTGAGAAGTTAGTATTTGTAACTTCTCAGTTTTGACTTATATAAGTTAATAAGTCCTTTTGAGAAGGAATCCCAAACACCCCATCTAAAGAAAATGTAATCTACTTCCCTTGTCAACTATGGCACAAAAGAAAAGAAAAAAAAAGCTTTGGCACAAAAGAGATAAAAGGTGGCCAAAAAGTATGCTGAAAGGTTGTTTCTATAGTCAAGAAAGACTTCCTATCACTTTTTCTAATGAACCTGCTAAAATGAGTTAAAAACTAATTTTTAAATATTTTGTCAGATCTTAATCGATTAAAATTAAATGATGCTTTATCAAGGAAGATTCTGTTCGTCACATTTTGACTCCTTTTTAGGGGTGACTGGGCGCCCCGTGGTCACCACCCCATCACGCATGGAACGAAAGAAAACATCGCCGTCGGTCAAGTTTTTCACGCGTGGATCTTATCACACGTCAAATTTTTCACGCGTAGAAATTTTAAAAAATGGAACGTTGTGGGTTGTTGACCGTTTAATGTTACTGTTTCAAATTAAAAAAAAAAAACTTAAACAATCTATATATATTACACTTTCTTCCAATTTCACCCACACAAAAAATACATATCACAAATTCTACATATTTCACAAATGAATTTTCCTACATCTTCGACGTTTCCGATGGACGGCGATAGCGATAGCCAATCGTCTTCCGACAATGAGACGGCTGAATTTTTCGAGTCGGTGTATAACGAACTTGAAGAAAGTTAGAGCCGCCCAAAAAAGAAAATGGTGGATCGTGATCGTATACATGCCAACGAAGTGTTAATGAACGATTATTTTGTGGAGAATCCGGTCTACAATGTCGAAACGTTTAGAGGTCGGTTTCGTTTACCAAAAGATTTATTTTTAAAGATTGTTGGAGACATCGAAGCAACTGAAGAATGGTTTCAAGAACGTTACGACGGGAGGCACTACAAGAAAAAAACCTTACAGAGAGGACATTTTTTTCAGCTTATAGAGAGGACATGTTGTCTCTGTAGGCCTTTTTCACCTATAGAGACGACATATCGTCTCTATGAAATTTATCTCTACAGCCTCGTCCCTATAGGCTACAAAAGTCGTCTCTATAGGTGTCTTTACTATAGAGTAGTTTGTAGAGACGACATGTCGTCCCTACAAGTTTGTGCAAAAAAAAATTAAAAATCAAACTTAATATTTACTAAATAAAAGAAATGTTTATTCTAATATTTTTTAACCCTATAGAGATGATATGTCGTCTCTATAGATTCTCTTTAAAAAATAAAAAAAAAACAATTAAGCCCTATAGAGACGACTTGTCGTCTCTATAGGTTATCTTTAAAAAAATAAAAATAAATCATATAAGCCATATAGAGACGACTTATCCTTTCTATAGGATTTTAGTATAGATAAAATAATTTCACCCTTTTCACCAATAGAAACGACTTGTCGTTTCTTTAGTATTTCCTTTTAAATAAAACAATTTAATCATTTCATCTATAGAGACGACTTTTCGTTTCTATAGGATATTCTTTTAAATAAAATAATTTAAAGTTTTCACTTATAGAGATAACATGTCGTCTCTATAAGATGTTCTTTAAAAAAATGTCAAATATTGTTTTTAGCTACAGAGACGACATGTCCTCTTTATAAGTATTAAAAAATAAAATATTAAAAATTTTGTTTTTCCAAGTTTTTAAACCAAAAAATACCAATAATTAAACCTGTTTACACATGTTAAACAAAACTACACAACTAAATATCATAAATTAAACATGCATTACAAAACAAAGTAATCTAAATCACATACCAACATAACACAAACTAAACTAAGTAGCTAACCATCATCTTCATCATCACCACTACCATCACGACTACCACTACCATCATGACTACCACTACTATCACCCCTATAATCACGCCTAGCACTACTATCATCACGATTACCAGGTAGAAGTCGAAATTGTCTATTTATAACTTGCTCATATCTTTTAAAAGTACTTGCAATTTGTTCCAATTGTTGGTTAAATTGTCGCCGCATCTCTTCTTGCAATTGTTCCAATTGTTGGTTAACTTGTCTTTGAACTTGTTCTTCAACTCGTCTATGAACTTGTTAGTACACTACGTCTATTGACTTCGTCTTGTATCATGTAATAGGATAGAATTATCAGTGCACGAGGTTCGAGATATTGAGAAAAGATGTTTAAGTGAAGATTTCGCTTGAAACTGTTCAAGCGAAATCATCCACAACTGATTTCGCTTCAAGCCTTCAAGCGAAATCATTCACATCAGATTTCGCTTCAAGCTTTCAAGCGAAATCTTAACCTCTATATATAGGGCACTTGTCATTTCACTTGGTACGCGACTTCCGAAAGTGTAACGAAGTGCTGCTGGTTTTCTGTCAGGTTGTAATCAGTGTTAAAAGCAATATAATTGACAGATTAAAGATTAACAAGCTGTGTTCATGTCTAGTTCTCTGATTCCGCCTTTGAACTGGACTTAAACTCTTCTGATCGACTCAATCGGGTCATACAACGATCCAACAAGTGGTATCAGAGCTCAGGAGGAAGAGTTTAGCTCGATTGCAATTAGATTCTGACTTCTACACCTTCTTTTTCAAATTGAATGAGATTTTATGGTCAAAATGGATTGAACTTCTCACCGAACATGCAAAACAACAGTTTAACAAAGCCTTGAAAGTTTGAGACCGAAATTCAAAGTAAAAATGACAAAAACTGGACAGAAACTAGATTTTGCTTGAATAGTGTTCGTGGATTGAATTGATTTCGCTTCAAAATCAGACTGTTTGAACTGTTTCGCTTGAACATCTGAAGCGAAATAGTGTTGTGTTCTTGGGATTTCGCTTGAAGTCATAATAGTTGATTTCGCTTCAAGACTATCAACAGTTGATTTCGCTTCAAGACTATCAACAGTTGATTTCGCTTCAAGACTATCAACAGTTGATTTCGCTTCAAGTTATCATTAGTTGATTTCGCTTCAGCTGGTCAAACAAAGTTGATTTCGCTTGAAGAATCAACTTGTGTTTCTGATTGAGTTTTTCTAGTTCGATTGAAAAGTGAAATTTCGTGTCAAGATTATTTCACGTCAACAGGGTATCAATCTATTTCAGGATATTATTGTGTATACTGATTGTTTGTTTGTTTGATTGCAGGTAATTCAAGGTGATTTACACGGCACAAATACCAAGTATTCAAAATGTTTGATGAACTGGAAAACATTAAATTTGAAAGAATGAACAATTGGACTTGTTGTTCTTCTTCTGAGAAAAAGGAGGTTTTGGTTGAAAGATTTGAATATTTCATGTGTCGAAAGGATGAAACGTTGGATGAGTTGGAAATACGGTTTAAAAATTTAATGGACAGTTTGAGAAACAAGGATATTAGAATATCAAATAATGAACAGATATCGAAATTGGCAAATGCATTACCTGCTAAATGGGATAAATTTTTGGCTGAGTTAAAAAGGGAAGATTTTTTTCAAGAACTTTATCCAAAACAGTTCTTTAATGAGGTTAATGGAGAGTTTCGTAATGAAACTAGGAAAAAGAAGGAAATTTTGATCGAAATGGAAAAGAATTTACAAAAATTGGAATTGGATGTAATTACTGAAATTGATAATAGAATTCGTATGTGTCTTGAAACAAAGAGTATTCTGAAATATGATATTAAAAGGAAATGTTATATTGATGAAAGTATGAATCCTTTTGATTTCGTTAAACTCTTTTGTGCAGGAACATATAAGATGGAAACAAAGGATATTCCAAAGAACAAAGAATCTTTGAAGCTTGGATCTTCAAGTTCAGAATCAGTGTGCTCTAAATGTGACAACTTTAAGGCTGAAAATGACAAACTTTTTGAGTGAAGCAGAAAGTTTGACATTGGAAATCAAGAAGTTGAGAGATGAGAAGCAAGCTGATGATAATCAGATTCTTATGTTGCAGGGAATTTGTGAAAATTTGAAGTCTGAAAATGTCAAACTGCTTAGTGATGTGAACAGTTTGACAGCAGAAAACAAAATTTTAAAAGAAAAAATTGAAAATTTTGAACATGAAAAATTAAAATTTGAAAATGATTTCAAAAGTCAGTTAAAGATTTTAGAAGATGAGAGAGATGTTTTTGGTAAAGATAATCTTGAAAAACAAATTGAAATCAATTCTCATCTTGCTAAAATCATTCAGTTTGAAAAAGAAGCTGAAAAAGCTCGGATGAAAATCAAAGAGCTCGAAGTGAAATTGACAGGTTTTGTGACTTCTACATCACATGTTTGTTCAAAACTAATCAATTTCAAAATTGAAAATGTCAAAGTTGAAGATTGTGATGAGATATCTGATGATGAAAAAGAAAAGAAAAGAAAAATATTTTTAGAAGAAAAATTTCAAAATACTGTTCTGAAATCTACTGAAACAGGTGAATGTTCTAAACAAAAACCTGTTAAGAAGAATGCAGAACAGAAACAAAAAGATAGAAATTTGAAAAATTCTAAAATTGAAGTTAAAAGTTCATCAGATAAATCATCCAATCATTATCAAAAATCTCAAAAAGTTAAAAATGAAAACTCACAAAATGTTGGTAATAAGTGGTGCAGGTTTGACCACAGTGCTCAAAAGACAAATCCAGCATTGAGGAGAAGAAATGATTATAACCAAGCCAAACAATGTTATGATCTGAAAGTTTGGACTGACAGAAGTGGATGGTACGATAACAGAGTGTGCTACACCTGTGGTGTTAGAGGACACGTTGCTGTTAACTGCCAGAATTGGTATTGTGAAACAAGAAGATGTTTTGAATGTAATATCAGAGGTCATATTGCTAGAGATTGCCCAAGGAGATCTATGGGAAGATCGAGGGTTGAATCTCAAAGAACGGTAAAGAAGCCAGTCAAAGTCAAGCCCCATGAACAGAAGGTTATAAAATCTAAAGTTCAGGATCAGATAATTCAAGAAAAGAAAGTTAAACTTTCACAGGGGCAGAAAGATAGACTACGAAAGAAAAGGAAGAAGGCGAGAGAGTATCTTGAGAAGATTTTGTCTTCGGATTCACCGGTTGATTCGAATAAAAGTTCTGATGAATCGATTAACTCGACAGCAAAGTCAAGCAAATCGAATTCTTCAGATACAAATCTGAGGACAAAAGAGAAAAGGGAAAAGAAGAAATTGGTCGGCGATGAATCTGATATTTCAAAGTCAGATAAGCCACCATCAGGCGATGAATCTGACTCATCTAAGTCAGATAAGTCAAGATCGTGCAATGAATCTGATTCCATAAAATCAGAGGAGCCACAAGTTGAGGTAAAGAAGGAAGAAATTGTTCTTTTGATGAATGATGAAAAATTTCCTCCATTACAAGCCACAAACACAAAATCAAAAGGTGTTGATGCTGGAAAAATGTTTAATAGCAATGTTAAACATATTTTTAGTAAGATGGTTGATGGTAAGGAAAAAGGAGTGAAAGAGTTTTATGAAGAAAAGAGAAAAGCTCAAAATACACCCAAGGACAGTCAGTCTTGGGTGAAACTTTTCAAATAGAAAAATCTGACTTGCCGGAGCTTCCAGGTTGGTAAGTGTGAAGCAGGTATCGGTATCATTCTTGAGAAATTCACAGGATGGTAACTGTGATATTTCGTCCTATAAGTGGTTAATCAAGGACATTAAGTTGTACTTGATTTTCTACAAGTGATAGTGGTGTTTGATCTTATATTATTAAAATTTTTACAAAAAAGGTTTTAAAGAGAACAAGGTGATGAGATGACTCAGAACTCACAAGTGATGGGTAAACAAACTAATTTTTCCGGAAAAACCATTCTGATTAAAACAAACTTAAGTGTTTTGAAATCATTATGGGAAAATAGTTTGTTGTAAAGGGGAGTGTTGATTGAATATGCCGAAACCCTCACGGCTGAACAAACATGATTACTTTCATCAGATTGAAAAACGGTTTTCAAACTGTTAAGATCAATGGGTTGTAAATCATGGGGGTACATTATATTTTCTGCAAAACAGAGCATGAGATGCAGAAAATGGATGGCGAGACAAAGCTATCAGTGTTGGTTGTCAAATTTTCTTTATATGATTTTGCATTTTAGGGGGAGAAAAATTGTTGTTAGAAAATACAAAAACATTTGAAAATTTGAAAAAGCCAAAAACATGATAAAATTCAAAAATTTGAGTTTTGCGTAAAAAGAGGAAATGATAGTACATCAGTAGACGGTTACAGTACGCTAAAGATTTGGAAAGTATAAAAGAGTTAAACAATCTTACTGATGATGTGTCGATAGGTTTTCGCACATTTAGTAGATTTATTCGGGATATAAACCTAAATTCAAACTTGTGAATTCGTGGGGAACACTACTTGGATATATAGGTAACCCCTGAAATCTTGTTTGAAAGGTCTCTTAATCTGATATACTAGGTCTTTATACTCTATGATGTCTGGGGTATTATTCCGGGACTTCTGCTGAACGGTAGTTCTGACCTAGTCCTTGGCTAATACTTGCTGCAATGCTTGAAACACAGCATTAAACCCTCAGCATGCTGAAACAATTAAATTGATATATGCTGCTGTTGTAAGCAAAAAGATCCTCTAAAGGGGACATACCGAAAAGTCGAAGCTGATATCTCTCTGTATACGGAAGTATCGATCTGAGATCCCTCGGCCCTCGCATACCTAATTTATATACAGATATCATTGTAGTATACTCACCTGTAAGACTGATTATTGAGATTCTGGATACGGGAGTATATTCAAGAGGTGGGACACATGAATGATCTAAGTTCATAATTCATCTAAATCGTATCCTGAGTAAATTGAAATTTGTGTGAGAATTTAAGATGGATCAGTATATCGACAATCGAAGTAAATTGTTTAAGTCTGAGTATGAAATGTAGCTTAACGGTACTTGTGACTTGTCATAAACTGATATGATCCTCTGACGCATACTCAAACAAAAATATTGTCTGTAAATATGTTTGTACATATTTCGTTATTGCTTTATATTTTCAGAAAATACAAAAAGATTTTGATTCTACTTTATTTTCGACGACCGATATCTGAAATGCTGAGTTTCAAAATCTAAGTATGTTGATTGTGTTTCTGAAAATAAAACAAGTTCATTAAATTGAAACTTGATTTAAATTCAAAAATTTCAAAAACAGTTTGTGATATCTCCAAGGTCATTAACTTGAACTTGGATGATTAACTGTGAGGGAGTTGGATTCTTTAATACTGCTAAATCTATACATTTTGTTGATAGGGGGAGTGGATTAGAGGATTTGATTGGAATTTTCAGGTTACGATTCCTGGATAGTCTAAAATGTTGTTACTTATAAACGTATGAGTGATTGCAGATAGTCCAGACTACGATCCCGGAAGCTGAGTCTAAGGGGGAGTCTGAAGACAAACTGAAAGTTAGGAGTTTATATCTGGAAAGCTAGGTGTCGATCCCAAAGCACGGAAGCTTGATGAAAGGGGGAGCCTGAAGCTGATAGAAGAAGAGATAGTTGGATGCTTACAATGTTACAATCTAAATGAGGATGCAGAATGATCAAGACTGAAGATGTGTCATATTGAAGAATAGTCACTGAAGACTGCGTCAATATCCGAGGGGGAGTCTGTTAGTACACTACGTCTATTGACTTCGTCTTGTATCATGTAATAGGATAGAATTATCAGTGCACGAGGTTCGAGATATTGAGAAAAGAGGTTTAAGTGAAGATTTCGCTTGAAACTGTTCAAGCGAAATCATCCACAACTGATTTCGCTTCAAGCCTTCAAGCGAAATCATTCACATCAGATTTCGCTTCAAGCTTTCAAGCGAAATCTTAACCTCTATATATAGGGCACTTGTCATTTCACTTGGTACGCGACTTCCGAAAGTGTAACGAAGTGCTGCCGGTTTTCTGTCAGGTTGTAATCAGTGTTAAAAGCAATATAATTGACAGATTAAAGATTAACAAGCTGTGTTCATGTCTAGTTCTCTGATTCCGCCTTTGAACTGGACTTAAACTCTTCTGATCGACTCAATCGGGTCATACAACGATCCAACAGAACTCTTGTTCATTTCTTTGTACTTGTTCTTCCACTCGCTTTGCAATATTTTTTTTCAATTACATTACCAACATTTTGTTGCCAATATTCTCGTGGGGTGAGTTGTCTACCCGAGGACACCTCCGGGGCTGGCTTTCTCACCATATGTCCAACACCTTTTATATGACCACGCC
Source organism: Helianthus tuberosus (assembly GCA_030545235.1). Taxonomy (NCBI): domain Eukaryota; kingdom Viridiplantae; phylum Streptophyta; class Magnoliopsida; order Asterales; family Asteraceae; genus Helianthus; species Helianthus tuberosus. The sequence continues at coordinate 54,999,104 of CM060424.1, read as the reverse complement.
TTTCCCCTAGAGCGTTTTTCATACATTCAATTTGATCATTTGGTGATAAATCACCAACATCACGTTCCATCCTTCAAGCTTCTACTATAATCTTTTCCTGCATAAACAATATATAGAATAAACCTATGTCAATTTTTTACTAAATTTCGGCAGCATTACCACTATAAAATGAATAACCAACCTATTGAACTATAAATACTAAGCAATAATCATTCGCAAATTTCAACAAATCGCCCTTACTAGCAACAAACCACACAACTAAAAACATCTATAGGTTATTTTATTTATTTTTAAAAAATTTTATGTCAAACATTTTAGAGACGATATGTCCTTTCTATAGGTTAGTTTATTTATTTTTTTAAATTTTTATTTCAAACATTTTAGAGACGACATATTGTCTCTATAGGTTTAAATATATATTTTTAGTTAAAAAACAAGAATAAATGAATAAACTTAGTTGGGTTTATAGGGACGACATGTCGTTTCTATAAGTAATACTTTATTTTTTAGTTTTATTTTAACTTTTATACATATTGATCATTAATAAAACTAAATTAAAATAAAAATATTTAAAGTTATAAAGACAACATGTCGTCTCTATAAGTTAAAACGTTTTTTAAAATTTCCAATTCAACAAACTAGAGAATAAAAAAATGAAAAAAAAGTATTTTCCCTTTATAGAGAGGATATGTCGTCCCTATAAGGTAACCTATCTTAAAAGGAACGAAAACCCTATAGAAACGACATGTCGTCTCTATAGGGTGATTTATAGTGTCACACCCCAACCGATGGCGTAAACATCTGGGCGTGGCACTGAGCGAAACAGATTGCCCAGAAATTTCCATAACAACTATATTTACCAAATATTTAAAGCAACACGTCCCATACCATGTCATAAATGATAATACAATTATTACAGAAAAGATCTAGTCAAATTGTTCAGTTCCGACAACTCGGATTTTTATTACAGACAATTGTTTATTGTTGACCTAGGTCTTTCCTAGCCTCGATTTCACAGCAAAGTAAGCAAATAAGCATCCTAAGCACCTGTCACATACGTTAAAGTAAAAGTCAATACACATAGTGTAAAGGTGAGCATACAAGTTTGATAATAGCATATAGAGTTCGAAAGCGTTACGCATAACCAGCACGTACACAGAGTGAAATGAGGCATGTTAGTTATCAACATGAACCTATCGATACCAATGACTACGGGTTGACTGCCCAAGGCAGTTCGCGATACATTCTCACCACTGTGAGCCATGTAGGTAATTGTCCTTAACAACCCCCGAGTGAACGGGTGCTGAGTCCAAACTAATAGTACTATCGTTGCTAAGGCAGGTAGACAGCATTCCATGTGTAAACATAACAAACAAGCATTCATTAAGTCACGTATACATGCGATAACGGTTAGCGTTTGAAGTATTGCGTAGTGTGTTCGATGTGATTTTGTATAAGTAACGTAAGTAACACCCAAAAGTGCGTAAAGCAAAAAGGGATCGAGTATACTCACAGCGATTGATGGATTGAAGGGAGCGCTAGAGAGTAGGGTTAGCCTGAATAGATTGATAGCATAACGATAAGCGACGCGTAAAACGGTGCGGAGTGCAGGTGGGTAGGACAGCAGTTCGATCGGATGGTAATCCGATTGGACAGCCGTTCGTGTGAGTGGTAGTCCGTTCGGACGGTCGTCCGGTCGGATGACCGTTCGAGTGGATTGTTACTTCCTTTGGGAAGGATGTGTTGGTGTATGATGGCTTGACTTTTGAAGTTTTCGTTGTAGCATTTAGAAAACATAGAAGTATCTCTACCTTTCAGGTCGATCGATCAAACGACCGTTCGATCGGGCGACAATCCGATAGGTTGGGCACTTCAGCGAGAACAAGTTCACAGCAGGTTGTCATTCGATCGGACGGTTGTTCGATCGGGTGGTATCACTTGTGCTTTGAACATGTTGAAAACTGTTTAAGTGTTTGAAGTCAGAACATCACATGGTCGAGTGGCAGTCCGATCGAATCGTAACCCGATCGGTCAGCCCTTCGTTCAATGTTTATCCTTCAATGTTTTGAAAACAAAAGTTAAGTGTGGGACCAAGGTGTAGATCGAACGGGTGACAACTCGTTCGGACGACAGTCTGATCGGACGGTAGTCCGATCGGACGGCATTCCGTCCTGGTCGTTCCGTTCGTCTTACGCTTGGTTTTTTTGATAGTTTTTCGTTTTATCGAGATGTTTTGATAACGTTTTAAGCAACTGAAACCTCGTCAATACTTGGTACTCCTGATCGGACAGGAATCACCCAAACCCAGTCAGTTGACGGTTCATGACGATGTTCCATGTTTAACCCGGAATCGGTAGTCTCGAGAATAGAATCCAGATCTTGAACCAACACAACCACAAGAATGAGTAGTAAGTCGGCACAAGCTCCGATTCTATCGGTTTTGAATGCATTGAGTGTCAAAGAGTTGAAAGAAAGTTGGAAATCCATCTTTCAATCCTTTTTATTGTGAATATGTTTAGATCTATGAAAGATCTTTGTTTGTTTATGTGGAAATCTGTTAGATCTAAGTTGTTCTTGGTGGATTGAGGCCAAAACATGGAGTTCTCAAGAACACATGATGACATCATCCTAGAACACCTTGAATCTTGATGATTTCACGGTTAAAAGTTAAGATTCAAAAGATAGAAAGGTGTAGGAGTACGTGTAGATTAAGGAAGTACAAGATTTAGGACGAGATCTTACCGGAATTGCGAGAAATCAAAGAAAAAGCAAGGTTTGAGCGCTGGTCGGACGTCAAAGAGCAAAAGTGGAAAGTTTGATGGTGACATGGGGGTATTTATAGGGTTACCCAAAGTGGAAAGGGGCTGGTTGATCGGTTGGCGGCCCGATCGGACAGCTGGTCGATCGGCCGGTCTCCTGGTCGATCGGCCGGTCTCCTGGTCGATCGGCCATCTGATTCGAGTATCTAGTGCGACGAGTTTTGTCGTTTCGATTTCGATTGCGAGCGTTGTGATGCAATAAAGTTTCCTAGTCAAATAACTTTTAATCCCAACTACTACATCAACATACAAGCATCCTTATTTCATATTCGTTTAGCGTTTGCGATTCGATTGCGTTTGAGTTTCTATTGCGTTTCGATTGATTACCACACATAACATAAATAAACATGCACAAGTAACACATAAGGAACATACACGTATAACAATAACCAAAATGCGTAATTCGAGTTGCGAGTGCGATTACGATTAAGCGATTAAACATGCGATGAACAGCGGTTTGATGTGTGCAAAATGCAACATATAAATTACATCAATTGTGGCATAAAACTAACCCTTTTTAGTACTAATGTTAGAAAAAGTGTGCTTTTGTCTTCCTTTTGTATTTTCAGGAATAAATGAGCTCAAATTAACAAAAGAAGCAAAAAGGCAGCTAAATCTAGCATAAATACAAGAAAAGGAACAAATGTGACATGCCTGACCCCACAACAACATCTTCCCAAGCAAAACAAGAAGACCGAAGACTGAACACGCCCCGTGCACAGTGAGCACGGGGGCGTGCCCAAGTGTCAGCAGAAAAGACAAAGTGGTAGAAGCTTCCATTGCACACCACGGGGCCGTGCTCAGCGGACACGGGGCCGTGGTCAACTATAAGATTCGCGAAATCTAGGCAAATCTTGATAGTACAGATATGCTTCTGCACACGGGGTCGTGCTCAGCGGACACGGGGGCGTGGTCAACTAATACAGACAAGCTGTAATAAATGAAGAAAGAGAAGGATGTGGACACGGGGTCGTGCCCACTGGACACGGGGCCGTGCCCGAGCTTCTGTTCAGCCTATAAATAGGAGTGCTTGGCTCAAGCTCAAACCATCCCTTGGCACATCACCTCTCTCACACTTCACCCACCACCCACCACCACCATAGCACCATCATCCACCACCATCATCCATTGTCCATCATAGAGTGTGTGAGTCGTCTCGGGATCCAAGATTGATCGTAAGAGTTCTTGACAATCAAGGCCATGTTTGCCTAAGTCTCTTACATCACTTGGTGAAGACAAAGTGTCTAGTGTAATACTTTTTATTTTTAATCTTTTCGCAATTTTTACTTGGTTATGTATTAATGACTTTAATAACTAGTTTCTTATGTTGAAGGTGATTTTTCCTTATCGTTTGTCCGTGGTGTCTTGGCATTATATTACTGTCTATATAAAATAAAAGATTTTCACCATTCATATCTCCACGGTCTATATGGAGGTATGTTGGCTACCTGGTCGGGGGTTAAGGGAACGGTTTGGTAAAGGTCTTGCCTTGTTCAGTGTATAGATCCTGCAAGGACCTGGGTCAAATTTAGTAGGACCTCCTTCAATACTTAACGGTATTGGATGGCGGGGGTCCAAACTCTTTGACCCCCTCATATGTAAGCTACTATTAATACTATAACCCGACTATCTAGGACTGTATCCCTGGTGACTCAGACTACTTAGCCGAGGGTAACGTCACCTTCAAAAGAGGGGCCTACCATAATTTGCATTAATAACTTAATTAATTATCTTTCAATAATCCGACCCTTTAGGATTGTATCCTTGCTGACTTAAACTACTGGGTTGAGGGTAACGTCACCTTCAAAAGCGGGGCCTATTACAATAACTAAGATAATCTCTTAAAAAGTGCAAAAGTGCGGAAATAATCAAAGGTTACACTATACACGAGTCGGAACCAAGTGATTCATCTTGTCTATCTGTTTTTATTTTTATTTTTAGCATTTTAGTTAGCTTTTATTTTTCTAGTTTAAAACCTTTTTTCTAACTTTTTGATTTGATTAGACGTTGAGGATAAACCGGTACTAAAAACTCTTGTGTCCTTGGACGACCTTGGTATCTTACCAACACTATACTACGCTCACGATGGGTGCACTTGCCCATATGTGTGTTTAGTGTTAGTAAATATCGTGTTTTATAAATTTAAAACTTGGCTAAAAAAGTGTAAAAGGGCTTAAAATAAACATTAAAACCATAACACACTTCACGCACATGACGGTTACTTTGCGATTAATAATAAATACTCCACATAATACAACTAAAGCGAAAATAAAATAGGTTAATTACAAGTCAAAGAAGTCAAAACAGGATTTGAGCAAGGAGAGACAGATCGCAATTAGCAATCTTATCTTCCTTTGACTTCAATCTTGACTTTGACTTTCGAAACATGGGGTGTTACAGCCTCCCCTAGTTGAGGGAATTTCATCCCGAAATTAGGCTGAAGCCGTAACAAACAGCTGCGAGTACTTCGCCTTCATGTCGCTTTCGAGTTCCCAAGTGAACTCTGCGCCTCGTTTGCCTTCCCATCGGACTTTCACAATAGGAATGCGCGAGCGTCTGAGCCGTTTGGTTTGGCGATCCATGATTTCGACAGGCTTCTCCACGATGTGTAGTGTTTCATTTACTTGGAGGTCATCGAGAGGCACAATTAAATCATGCTCAGCCAGGCATTTTCGGTAGTTTGAGTCTGTAGGTGACTTTTTCGAACCTTTCCAGAATCTTAAAAGGTCCAACATATCGAGGCGCTAGTTTCCCTTTCTTGCCGAATCTGACCACACCCTTCCAAGGTGATACCTTTAGGAGTACGTAGTCGCCAACGTCAAATTCAAGGGGCTTGCATCGTCTATCGGCGTAACTTTTCTGTCAACTTCGAGCTTTCAACAAGTTGTCTCGAATTTGGAGGACTTTGTCAGTCGTTTCTTGCAATAGCTCAGGACCGGTTAATTGCGAGTGACCGATCTCGTGCTACACAATAGGCAATCGACATTTTCTTCGGTATAAAGCCTCGAATGGTGCCATTTGAATGCTGGTATGATAGCTGTTGTTGTACGAGAATTCGACTAACGGCAGGTATGCATACCAATTACCACCGAAATCTATGACACACGAACGGAGCATGTCTTCATGACTACGGATCGTTCTCTCAGTCTGACCGTCGGTTTGAGGGTGGTATGAGGTACTCAGATTAAGCGTAGTACCGAGAGCCGCTTGAAACGTTTCCCACAATCGCGAGGTAAACCGAGCATCACGATCAGAGATGATGTCGCGAGGCATCCCATGTCGACAAATGATCTCATTGGTGTAGATTCGGGCTAATCGTTCTACCTTGTAGTCTTCCCGTATTGGCAAAAAGTGAGCTGATTTGGTCAAACGGTCAACAACAACCTAGAAGCTGTCGTGACCTGATGACGTGTGCGGAAGCTTGGTTATGAAGTCCATGGCTATACTTTCCCACTTCCACATAGGGATCAGGGGTTGTTCGAGTAAGCCAGAGGGTCTTTGGTGTTCAGCCTTGACCTTTGAGTAAGTCAGGCACTTCCCAACGTAGAGAGCAATATCCCTTTTCATGCCCGGCCATCAGTACTTGTAGCGAAGGTCCTGGTACATTTTATCGGCACTGGGATGAATAGAATACCAGGATTTATGGGCTTCGTCCATCAATATCTGTCGCAAATTGGTCCGTTTAGGGATCCAAATTCGGTCCAGGTAGTGGAATATCCCATTTGGCTTATTCACCAGCTGAGCTCCATCGTGATAGATCCTTTCCTTCTTCAAGGTGCATTCATTAAAACAGGCATGTTGGGCTTCGCGGATGAGGGTTTCGAGGTCGAATTGGGCTCGGGTATCACGAATGCTGAGCAGATAGCTCCGTCTGCCAAGGGCGTCGGCAACGAAATTTGCTTTGACTGGGTGATAACGAATCTCACTGTCGTAATCGTTGAGAAGTTCTACCCATCGGTGTTGACGCATATTAAGTTCTTTCTGATCAAAGATATGATCGGTGAAGATCGTACACTTGGTACCGTACAGGCAGTGTCACCAAATCTTTAACGCAAAAACAAATGCGCCTAGTTCAAGATCATGGGTTGTATAGTTCCTCTCATGGATTTTGAGCTGACGAGATGAGTAAGCTATAACCTTGTCCTGCTGCATAAGGACACAACCAAGACCAAGGTTGGAAGCGTCACAATAGACAATGAAGTTGTCGTTTCCGTCGAGTAGAGTGAGAACAGGAGCATTGCAAAGCATGCGCTTGAGGGTTTGGAAGGTAGAATCTTGTTCAGTTCCCCAAACAAAAGGCTTGTCTTTATGCGTGAGAGCGGTAAGCGGCACAGTGATCTTTGAGAATCCTTCGATAAAACGTCGATAATAGCCCGCCAATCCGAGGAAAGAACGGACTTCAGAAGGGTTCTTGGGTGCAATCCAACTCTTGACTGTTTCAATATTTGCGGGATCGACGTGAATACCTTGACTATTAACAATGTGACCCATAAACTGAACCTCCTCCAGCCAAAATTCACACTTGGAGAACTTGGCATAGAGTCGATTCCCCTGGAGTAGTTCGAGAACCAAACGTAGATGTTGCGTGTGTTCGGCTTTCGACTTGGAATAGATCAAGACATCGTCGATGAACACGATGACGAAACGGTCGAGATATGGTTTACACACGCGATTCATCAGATCCATGAAAACCGCGGGTGCGTTGGTTAAACCGAAAGGCATAACAACGAATTCATAATGGCCATATCGGGTGCGAAACGCGGTTTTGGGTATATCCTCCTCTTGAATGCGTAGTTGGTGATAGCCTGAGCGTAGGTCGATCTTCGAGAAACACGTAGTACCTTGCAGCTGATCAAACAAATCATCAATGCAAGGCAGGGGATAGCGGTTCTTGATAGTTAGCTTATTCAATTCCCGGTAGTCGATGCACATCCTGAACGACCCATCCTTCTTTTTGACGAAAAGGACTGGCGCGCCCCAAGGAGAGGTGCTCGGGCGAATGAGGCCTTTCTCAAGCAATTCCTGGAGTTGATTTGAGAGTTCACGCATTTCAGACGGTGCGAGTCGGTAAGGAGCTTTGGCAACAGGGTTGGCTCCAGGAATGAGGTCGATAAAAAAGTCGATATCACGACTTGGCGGTAGGCCGGGAAGGTCGTCAGGGAACACATTAGGAAATTCACGAACCACAGGAACTGTCACACCCTGGCTTTTGCCGAAGCGTGGGTTTATTTGGTGTGACTTCTTAATACCATAGCACAATCATAACAATGCTATATGAAAATAAAACACATGATAGTCATCCATTCATTACGTTTTAAAAGTTACCACAACGTCATTGTTTTAAAAGTCGACACATATAATGACATACAACCATGACATAATTAAAGGCATGTTCATACGATACGACAAAAGACTTGACTAGAAATACGGTTTAAGACTTGCAACCCATCCAGGCAAGGGTCACACTTCCTAAACCTAGATGACATCATTATTGCTTACGTAGCTTGACGTGATTGCATACCTTGTCAGATCCACTAATTTCCTGAAATACATGCAGTTTGAAAAATCAACAAAAGTTGAGCGAGTTCATGTAAAAGTGAGTATGTTTATAAATCGTTAAAGTACGTCCCAATGTATAAATGTTCCTAGTATGTAGCAATTAAGGAAAAGAGATCACCAGTGGGTTGCAAAGCCACTGGTATGTGTGAAGTGATGCAGGAAAACTCAAACCTAGCAAATTTGTACCGGGCCTCGGCTGTAAGACACAGTCACCTCTATGGGTCGCCCTGACCTCACGGGTGTGGGCTTGCTACACCCAAATAGATCTATCACTCTTGTGTCCCTCGGTCCTAACAACGAGGATTAATGGCTTTAAGTGTTGTACCCACCACTCACATGATCTGAACGTCCCAACCCTCCTTAAGCTAACCATACCATGTATAAAAATGTCCTAAATAATTGTAACATGTATTTCACCCCCAAAGTTATAAAACTGAAAAACAGTTAAGAGAAAATGGGGACATGAACTCACAGAAGTGCGTATCCTGTAACGTCAATCTCAAACTAGAACTGCTGCGTGACGACCTACACGTACTAATGTCTATTAGACGAATGGGTCGTGCCTTGGCTTAGGATTTAGTGTTTTGAGTTGCGTTACTATGATATTATACTTGTTAAAATAATATTAATTATTTTAACTAACTTTTGTATTTAGGAAAATAGTTAGGCAACTATTTCGTATTCACACTTCTTAATTATTTTATAAGTGTATTTCCTTCCCAAGGATGGGGTATTTATACATGTACTCTTGTAATTCCGAAAAATATATTTTAAGTCCCACTTAGTAAAATATATTTAAATCATTTGTCTAAAACATCTCAATCCCATAATATACATATTTTTTTTAAAAATATTATATTTTACTTCATAAATTTTCCCAAAATAATACTTTACCAAAAATATACGTATAAGAGTATTTTTCTGAAATATACATAAGTTACGTTTTAGCGCTTCGTAATACAACAATACTTGTGTAACTTAAATATTTATTTTGTGAGAGTTTTAGTATTATTTTGGAGTCATAATTTTTATGGTGTCATAAGTTATATTATTTTTACCCTAAAAATAATATATCTAGTTCACATAATAAACGAACAATCACACAAGAGTTTTAGTAATAAATATATATTCTAAATATATATTTATCAAATTTTATTTACGAAAATCAACCTCCGGCACTTAGTATTTTTGTAATAAAATCATGGCGAAGTTTATTTTGAATATAAACTTAGAAATATATTTGTAAACACTTATTAGAAAAATATTTTCTAAGTGTTGGATTTTTTTAGGAAAATTTCGCCAGAGTTTCCTTTGTAAATGGAGGCGTCCATGCTTTCTAGCATATCATTTTCTTTTGTAAAAATCATTCAATCAATTTTCAATCAACAACATATAACCTTTATATACCAAACTAGCCAAAAACAAGCATAATCATAAACTTATGAACTTGAAGTTTTATAAAAACATGTAGTAACTTACTAGCACACTTAGTAAGTCTTGTTACCTTTAAAAATATGATTGGTTCTTTAAAAACTTTATTTTTAAAGAGTTTATATTCTCACAACTTCTAGTCACATTTTCTGAAAATATTTCTTTGTGAAATTTTCTTGTTACACAAGTGTTCCTACACTTGTTTATCCACTAAAAATGGGTTTAGTTTATGTAAGATCCGAGTTTTAACAAAACTCATACTTTTCACTTGGTTCTTTCGAAAAACCACTCATAGATCTTTAGATCTACAAGTTTATAACTTATTTTTGCCTTTATTTTTCAAGAAAACTTTCATTTATTCAAGTTCATAGTTATGTGTGGATGATTTCACCATCCACAACATTTCTAACTTTCACATCTTGCTAGTTCATGTCTTTAAACATGGTCTAGCAAGTCTATATGATGAACCATATCATTTTATCTAGCAAACAACAATCAACAATCAACAAACATAACAACATAAGAACAACATGATTTCAACTTCATTTTAACACTACTTCATCACTTTGTTAGTTTATGTCAAGACTTTGTTCATGTTCTTTAGAGTTCTTAATATTTCACCATTCTTTTTACTATTAACCAACAAAAATATGAAGAGTATGAAGATCTAAGGCACTTACTACTAGCACAAGGCTAGGGGAGTTCAAGTGCGTAAAAGTGATGGATAAAAGAAAAAGAGAGAGGTCCTTGAGCTTCCGAACACACCAAGCTTTCTTGTATGGTCTCTAGCACCTTTGGATGTAGATGGATTGCATGAAGGTGATCAAGTGATGGTGGTGGTGGTGCTCCTTGGTTTCGGTCGAACAAAGAAGAAGAAAGGAGGAGAAGAGTTGAGTTTGAGGTTGTGTTGTGAAGTGAGAGAGTGGTAACCCTCTAGTTCTTCTTATAATCCTCAAACCTTAATAACCTATGTGTATTATGTTCTTTTATCCAACTACATGATCTAATTTAATAATCAAAGAAATCGAAGGGTGGGCCACCCTTTGTGACCGTCGCCCAAGGGGGGGGGGGGTACGGGGTTGGGTTCCTATGGTAAAGTTATAATCTAGTTAGATTTCCAATGTTAAGTTAGTATGTTAAGGTGTGTTATTATTTATAAAGTGTGTTAGGGTGTTCGGGGACCCTAACTAGCTCAGAAAAATAAAAACAATGTGTTTGGCAATATTTTTGTGTTCCGGGTAAAGTCCGGTTGTTCGGTTGGGTGTTGTTCCGTTAAAGTGCTAAATTAATCTATAAAGTGTCTTTTATATTGCTTTTAGTGACACATTTGATTCCCAACACTTCGGAAAGTATCTAGGATTTTTTTTCTAAGTTTTTGCTCTTTACTAGCATTATTAAATGCTGAATTTTGTTATTAAGTGCAGAATTTTGCGTTTAAAGTGTGTTTTAGGCACTTCCCGGCACTATAACTATCTCCCAGTGACGCAGTTTTATGGTCTTTACTTCCCTACACTCCCTACTAGTGTAGTATTCTATCTCTGGCTCATACTGGCCCCAAAAATATTGTCTGTCTAGGTGCTGGCATTGTCAGCATGTTTTCTGGGTTATCCGCTCACTATGCTAACTGTGCTTTGTGCATCATGGTTGTCACTGATGTTTGTGTGTAATAAATAGAGTGACAGTATAAAATGTGATGCATATGTATGTATGTAACAGAAATCAGAAAGTAGTTTAATCATAGTTGTAGTCAAGCACAGTCGTTAAGCACAAATTAAGAATTAATTATTCGTACGGATACCTGTAAAAGTGAGGGTTGTCACAGGAACGTCTTTCATTTCTATCTTTCCTTTCTTTTCCTTCTCCGCTACTACAATGTTAGCCAAGAAAGCTCTGTATTCCTTGCGGAGATACTTGCTAGCTTGGACACATGACATGAGTTTGAGACCTTTCGAAGCAGTTTCACCATAGACACACAATAAATCACCATTCGCGAGCGAGAATCGAATCATCTTATCGAAGCACACAACTTCAGCATGGTTTTCGCGAAGAAAGTCCATGCCTACCATGACGTCAAAACTTCCGAGTTGCATCGGAATAAGGTCGATTGGGAAGATGTGATTGTTGAGCTCAAGAGTACAATCACGAAGAACAGAATTAACGGCGACAGTTCTTTCGGTGGCGACTTCAACATCGAACGTCGAGGGGAGATGGGAGCGCTTATGACTAAGAAGCTTCTCGAATTCAAACGACACAAAGCAGTTATTGGCTCCAGTATCAAACAAACATGAAGCATAAATACCATTCACAAGGAACGTACCATTGACCACGTTGTTGTCAGCCTGGGCTTGGCGCAAATTGATGTTGAAAGTTCTGGCGCATGTGGCTTGTTGCTGCTGTTGAGGCTGTTGGTACTGGTGAGGCTACTGCTGCTAGGGCTCTTGTTTCACAACCCTGTTCGGGCACATGTTCGCAAAGTGGTTGGGATCACCACATGCGAAGCAGACTCGGGCGTTGGCCGCGGGTGCCTGAGCCGCTTGTTGGCCTTGTGGGGCTGAGCAGTGGCTTGAGCTGGTGCTTGACGGGGACCAATACGGCAGTTAGTAGTGAAGTGGTCGTACATATTGCAGTGAGCGCAGAAACGGCAGGCGAGACCCACCGGGTGATGATAGGTGCATGTTGGGCAGGCAGGGTGGGGGCCTGTGCATGCGCGCTTTGCAGGCGGTGCATAGATTGCCGGAGCTGAGCGGTGCTGAGACTGCTGCTGAGCCGGTACGGCTTGAAGTGGAGCAGCATTGGTAGTGGCAGCACCGTTCTTGTTGTTGGAGCTGTTGTTATTGGAGCTGTTGTTGTTGTTGTTCTTCTTCTTGCGGCATTAGGACTTTGACGATTGAGTGGCGGCGGTTTCGGCAGCTGGTGTGGCGGTGACTTGGTGCAGGTTCTTTGGTGTTTTATTCCAGAAACCAGCTTTCACCCGCTTGTCGTTAATTTCGGCGGCAAGCAAGTAAGTTTCTTCGATCGTTGTTGTCTTTGCGGCATGCACAAATTCCGCAACACAGTCGGGTAGAGCTCGGATGTACTTCTTGATTGCCATGTCGGGCGTCTTCACTTGATCGGGACAGATGATGCTGAGCTGCTTAAAGCGAGCAGTCTGGGCAGCGTTGTCACCTTCTTTCTGCTTAATGTGCCAGAATTCGTCCTCCAGCTTTTGGCGTTCATGGGGAGGGCAGAATTCACCCATCATGATGGCCTTCAACTCTTCCCACGTCAGCTCATAGGCTGCATCATTTCCGCGTTTGTTTCTCTCGGCCGTCCACCAGTCTAATGCGCGAGACTGGAAGACGCCGGTAGCGTTTAGAGTGCGGAGATTTTCCGGACATCCACTCTGGCGCAGAGTGACTTCGACCGAATCGAACCATTGAAACATAGCCGTTAGGCCATCTTCTCCAATGAATTCTTTTGGACCGCAAGCCTTGAACTGCTTGAAGCTGAAAGCAGTCTTGGTAGCAACTTTGGGAGCCTCGGTTCTGGATTCCTCAGATGATTTGCTAACATTCTCATAAATTTCACTCACGGTCTGAGGCACAACCTTGGCCACTTGTTTAGCGAGGATGGCAGCAAGGCGTTTGTCCCTCTGTTCCTGGCGAGAAAGTCGTGGGTGACGGGATCCAGATGATGGTCCAGTTGACATTGTCTGCAACAGACATCGTCATAGGTCTCAGACACGTTATAATCAAATCTCACCTCACACGTCTAATACTGCTAAAGCTCAGGAACAGAATCATATAACCACATACTCACATAAGCACAAAAGCATATCAGTACGTAGGGCACATAAACACAGAAGCACATAAGCACGTAGGATACAAAAACAGAAACATATAAGCACGTAATTCACTTAGAAGCACATGGGAGCAGTCAGAATACAGAAACCTACCATTCAAAGTTCGTGAGCGTTCAAAAATAGCGATCGCGATTATCATGGCGAGTAGTATAGCATAATCAGTTAACTTAGCAAACATTAGGGCGTAAGGTCGTTTCTGATAATAGTAGCGATTTGTCAGCGTTTTGAGATAGATATGCGATGCGGGTCGTGCGTGGTTGATCAAAGCGTTAGTGAAAATTGAGTGAATCTCCAAAAATTAAAACACATAAGCAGGTAAACACACTTATAAACACATAAAATCGACGAATAATCAGAATCAGCAGTTGCGGGCTTAGAATCGAAACACCTAAAAATCAAGAAATAAATCGTCTACTGCTATTAGACATTGACTATCCAAAGTGATTCGACTATTCTCAAGGACTTGTTGTACACACTTTGATTTTCAGGATTGTGCTTTTGCCTCGATTCTTGGGCGTTCGGCACGCATCCCATTAGTCATACCGTGACTTCAAGTCATTGGAGTCCGTCGAGACTTTGGTGAGAGTTTTGTAAAAGGTGGAACAAGTCGTCAAGGTTAGGGTTTCACCCCTGGCTTAACAACTTTGTTCCCGTTTTAATAAAATAAAAGGGGATTATGCATCAAAGTGTGGATTTCACTCCTGGTTCAACGCAAATTCTCGTGTTTATAGATAAAAATGTGGGTTGAGTCAAGCAATTTAGTCGAGAGTTTGCGGTTTTCACACCTAATCTCGACTTAATCGCTCATTCATATTTGAAAATCCGAGTGCCGTGATAGTGTAGCGTAGGCGAGAATAGCGAGAAATAGCAAGTACGCTCGTACATACTCCTTGCGGGGCATGCACGAGTCGGTCTGTTGGTTTCTAACTATAGACTAGGTCTCTAAGACATCGACCCGGACTAGGTCGAGTCTTGCCTAATTCCCTATAGTTATGGCTCTGATACCAATCTGTCACACCCCAACCGATGGCGGAAACATCGGGGCGTGGCACTGAGCGAAACAGATTACCCAGAAGTTTCCATAACAACTGTGTTTACCAAATATTTAAAGCAACACGTCCCATACCATGTCATAAATGATAATACAATTATTACAGAAAAGATCTAGTCAAATTTTTCAGTTTCGACAACTCAGATTTTTATTACAGACAATTGTTTATTGTTGACCTAGGTCTTTCCTAGCCTCGATTTCACAGAAAATTGTTTATTGTTGACCTAGGTCTTTCCTAGCCTCGATTTCCGACAACTCAGATTTTTATTACAGACAATTGTTTATTATATCAACATACAAGCATCCTTATTTCATATTCGTTTAGCGTTTGCAATTCGATTGCGTTTCGATTGATTACCACACATAACATAAATAAACAAGCACAAGTAACACATAAGGCACACACACACGTATAACAATAACCAAAATGCGTAATTCGAGTTGCGAGTGCGATTGCGATTAAGCGATTAAACATGCGATGAATAGCGGTTACTTTGCGATTAATAATAAATACTCCACATAATACAACAAAAGCGAAAATAAAATAGGTTAGTTACAAGTCAAAGAAGTCAAAACAGGATTTGAGCAAGGAGAGACAGATCGCAATTAGCAACCTTTTCTTCCTTTGACTTCAATCTTGACTTTGACTTTGACTTCCGAAACACGGGGTGTTACATATAGAGAGGACATGTGTTGTCCCTTGATGTGGTGCTAAACAGACTATTAAAATTAACTAAATTAGACTCTCTAAGCTAGACACTAAAAAGCTTTAAATCTAGACTCGACCTAAACCACACAATCGGCAAGTGTACCGATCACTGTAGTATGACCTAAGGAAGTCCGGATATCGAACCACGAGACTTTATAAATCACGTTAACTAGACTCTAACAGACGCTGACAAACACGACTAAAACTGTTTAATTGTTTTATTATGGGGGGGGGGTTATTGAAAATCTAAGGAAATCTATTTAAACTAATTATTAAACTAGAATTAAGCTAATACGAAGTAAGGCGAAGACTGTTCTTATATGATGACGAGAACCACCTAGACTAGAATCCTGGATTGATTTTATGAATTTACCAATTAAGTTAACTGCATGATTTATGGAACCGGGATCTTATGATACTAAACCTATTAAGACACCAACTAAGCCCCTCAACCCTTCTCGAGGTGAAACTTATGGCACTACCTAGGCCGTTAATCCTACCGGTTATTAGACTTCCTTTCGGTTATCTAATTATTGTGTAAGTACCCTAATGTTGACCTACTCTTTTCCAATTATAGATCTATGGTAGTTTGAGTTTGTTAATTTGACTTGATAGACTAATAAACCGATGGGGCAACTAAGGCACGACTTTTTCCAAAGACTGTCTAAAGCAATTCGGCGGGTAAGACCTATCAATAGCCCCGCACCTTCCATCTATTAGGACTAGGGATGAGCAAAGGGTATAAAATACCTTCCCGATCCCATCCCGATCCCGATCCCGAAATCCCGATCCCGATCCATTTTCGATACCGGAAACAGTATCCACTTTTGTGATTTTTCGGTATCGGTACGGTATCGGTAAAATACCGACTTTTGTGATTTTTCGGGATCGGGACGGTATTGGGACGGTATCAGTATTTGCTCATCCCTAATTAGGACTAGTAGAACACTAAAATCTAGCAAATCACTAACAATCACTTCTAGGGTTTATTGGCCAATTTCCCCCTAAAGGTCAAAGACACACAGTCTAAGGTCTAGCATGAACCTATTCCGTAGCAGACAACCACCTAGACTCACACGAAGCAATTGATAGTAATAAACCACATTAAAGTACGCATATACATCAAATTAATAAACTAAACTTTTTACTAAACACAATTAATCCATAAAAAACATGCAATAAACGAAAAAGGTTCAAACTTTATATTAATCCATTCATCATAGTCTAGGCGGCTTAAAAGTTTAGCCGAGCATGTCAAACAAAGAAAACAAATCAAAGATGTTTAAACAAGAATTCATGACAACGAGTTTCGAAAGAAAATCAACAAACAAGGAATTAGAAAACCCAAGCAAGTCTTCAATTCTTCGTCCCGAACTCGTACCAATGATTCCTATGCTTCAAAACCTTCATAATTGCTCAAAGATTGCTCTCAAAATCGCCTTCAATGTCCTCAATTCCTAACCAGGATTTGGTAATGATTTTCTTGTTTTTTATATCAAACCCTAATCAACAACACTGCCGTCATAACACCCTGTCGTGTCGCGCGACGGGTAAGGGTCTTCAACGTCGCGTGGCGCGATGGCTCAAAATGTCAGAAATCAATATTTTATTGGTGGCGGCACGCGACTACTATACTGGTTCCTTGTGGCGTAGCGCGACGGCAACAATTTCACAGACTGTTGCGTTATTTTCCCAGCTTCAGCCTCCCAAAAACTCCAAAATTTATTCTAACTCTTTTCAACTCGTTCCGAGACTTGGTGTTTCAGTATTGTGGCTCATTTTTACTTAATTTTCAATAAATTTAATCACCAAGACCTGCAAAACTCGATTTGATCACTAGTATGCACATTCTAATGAAAACAGAACTAAATATAACGGAAAACTATACAAACTGTACACGAATAAGAGATGTATTTTGCAATACATCAAATATCCCCACACTTACTCTTTTTTCGTCCTCGAAAAAGAATTATGCAACGGCATCAGATACGAATAGTTACTCGGGTCAAAAGTTAATTTATATTTTATTAAAACCAAAGCTTGCGTTAGCCGATATTGCGAATATATTTGTCCCTTTAAACCCAAATCCGGTCTTAAGCCCTTATCATGTGACATTAGTTTAAGTGCGGTCAATCTACCTAGGGTCTCACACTAGAATCTACGGTCCACCTAATCCCGCCTCAAGCTTATAGAACCAAAGGAACAATCGTTGGACCAATTCCCAACCGTCTTATATCAAAACCAAGAGAATTTAAAATCAACTATTTTCATTTTTTTTCTCATCATTTTTTTCATTCTTTTTTTTTCTTTAACGAGTGTAGACGTTGCTTTCCCTAACCCAGAGGCATTCCGGCTGTAGAGTCACTATCCCCAACTCGGATTACTTAAGCTTCAGTACTTTTTACTTGCAAGTTCGATTTCACACATCCTAGAGGTATTCCGGTTGTAGAGTCGCTATCCCTAACCAAGATTACATAGAACTGCGCTACTTTCATTCAGTTTCTAGCTCATTTTTTCTCCATTTTTTTCTTTTTTCTTGATTACAAACTCTAACGGTTTTAACTTATAACGGTGTTCCTTATACTCTTATTGGCGGTTTCAATTTCCCATATTTCCCAGGCGAAAACCCACTAGTAGACCGACAATTAAGGTATATTAACTCAAAGGGAGTTAAAACCAAACCCGGGCCTATTCACATATCCATAACTAGACACAAGCTCGGTTTATTTAATCTCATATTATTATTATTTGATCCCGAATAAAAACTCATATTTTCTATCATTTTCCGTATTAATTTGCAAACTTCTTTATTCGAAAAACATTTTTCTGCTTTTTCAAAAAAAAATTGATTTTTTAATTTTTTTTTTATTTTTTTTGTATTTTTCAATTTATGACTCGATTATTTACATGTATCCCATCCCCACACTTAAAGGTTGCATTGTCCCTAATGCAAGAATAGAAATACGACTCAAAACTACCTAAACACTAAAAACTGAAAACGAAATAAATAAATAAATACAAGAGAATACAAGGGAAACGACTTAGCTGAATATGTGAGACTGTCAAAGTGCCAGTCGTTTCCACATAAGCCCTCCAATTCGAAACGCGCTCAGCAAACAACTCCTATTCTCGGACACGCGAACGAAAGTGGCTACTAACATCAGCCTATCACATCATAAGCAAACACTAACCAAAAGATCATAATATATGTCATCAAAATTCATCAGTTTCAACACAAACCAACCCATCCTGCCCAACCAACCTGTTTAAAGTATATCAGTATAAGTACAAACCAACAAATGAGGATAAAAAACAACATAAAAGAAAAATCAAACAAAAGATATAGTCGGCTGCTGCTTCATCCTCATCATCCCCACACTAGTCCTCCTCATGCTCACCGGCAGTCTCCTCACTGCCCTCCTGTCGTCCACCTGCACCAGAACTACCCTCACCAAATACACGAAATGGAGGATCCGGATCAAACCTCTCACCAGCACCAGCCGAGCCACCCTGCTATCTCGGTTAGAAGAAGTCTGGAATCCCCATGCTGTGCGTGCTCATCATGTACCGGAGAGCATCCTCCTGTCTCTCCTGACCCGTCAGAATGAGATACACCAGCCTGTCGAATCTCTGCTCCACATAGCCAGAGAACGACTCCAAAGTAAGAGGCTTAGGTGGTGGCTGCCTACGGGGGTACTGTGGCGCTGGCCGCTCGTGTTGTTGTGGTGGCCGCTGGCGGTGTGTACGGTCAATCTGAATCATCACATCCTCAGCTGGATGTCCCTCTGGCAGCTGCACCTGCGGACCCTGCCTAATCGCCTCCCAGCCGTATGGCTCTGTATACGACATTATCCCAGCCTGCTGCAACTCTTTAATCCCGAACGTCATCCTCTTCGGCCCCTCATGTAGAAATTGGGGGACATACTTGTTAAACACCCCCAAATTCTGTGCAATCCGGGTAATATACGGGCCCATAGCCAACCCAGCCCGATGACCACCTCTACGTCCCCGACTGAAAGAATCCGCTACACCGTAGCTAAGTTCATCTCCCGGTTCTCCACACGGCACATGAGAAAGAACAACTCGATCCAATTCGCCTTATTTTCCCCCGATTTCTGCCCCACCAACGTAGTCGACAAAATCTTCAAAACATACCTATAAACTGGGTTACGAACTGAAGTAATCAGGTTCGTAACTGTGAATGGGTGGTCGGAAATCGTCTTCCAAAAATTACGCAGCTCAGTCCCTCCAACAATGTGATCCCTCGGAGTAGAATATACACCTCGCAGACTAGTCACAAACCCAGGCTGCTTCACCTCTTCCTCAGTATAAAACCCCGAAACTATAGCAAACCTCGCCATATTCATCTCAAATACCTGCCTACCCAGACTGAAAGACACAACTTTTTCATCAACAAACTTTCCTTCCTTGTGTTTCCATGTGCTGTGAAACTCTAGTACCAACTCCTCATACTGATCCTGTATACACTCTAATACCTCAGTCAACTTTGGACCCAGGAGGTCCAACACTACCTGCCTTGAACCTATTTCCTCCAACCAAGTCCAGTCTATCACCCTGTGCTGAAGCAAATCCGTATTCTTCAACTTATCATACTTATCCCATTCCGGTGTACTCGGATCGAACTGCAGTAACGGGTGGTCGAGTCGATTAACTTTCTGTGTTGGAATGAACTCATGAGCCCTTTGATACTAAATTTTTCTCAACTTTGGATCATCAGCACCTATTTGTATAATTGGGGTCTCCTGTGGAATCGGATCTTGCTGGGGTGATGTCTGATCTGCACCCTTTTTTCGGGACCTACCGCTGCGTGAGCTGCTAGCCATGTCTGCAAAACAGATATTAAACAAGACCAAACAATCAGTAATCACAAACTATTTTTGATATTTTTAATTTTTTTTTTTGAATTTTTTGAAGTTTTTATATTTTTTTTGGATTTTTAAAAAAATTTCTAAAAATTAGAATAGCCATATAGCATTTCATTCGCGGCTAATTCTGAAAATAAAGTCAAATTAAAAACACCGGATTACTTTTTACAAATGCTAAGTGATAATTAAACTCGCCCGAATGGAGATTGAGTACGGGCGAGCCTAAATCACTTGTACGTGCAAGTAATCCCAAGACCGACAAAATAAGACTCGATCTAGACTAAAAACAACTAAAAACTTGGACTCAATGTACACTACCCCCCTCGGCACTTTAATTGTCCGCAATTAAACTTAAGTGCCTAACCAAAACATTGAAGTTCAACCTTGCTTAAATTTAGTTGCTTTTTAGTTTAAAACCCAATTTTTAGCGTTTGAAAAAGTCCGCCTAGTTAAAGGAGGGTTTTCCGTTTTGCAAAAATGTGATTTCAATGCGCAAGGTTGAAACTTTATGCTTCAATATCCCATACCATTCAAAATTCAGCAAGGCAATGGCCATTATCCCAACTCGACACCATCCGCACCCACTAACAAATGCAAGTCAGCTCATGTATGTCACCATTTGCAACAAACAAACAAGACAGCAATGTTATCGCAAGATACTATAATATTATGTGCACTAAATCCCAAACCAAAACCATCCGCACCCTTAGATGACACGAACATAACCACAGTGAACATACCAAACACATCAAAGCTGACTAAACTTGACACTACGTAACCTAGTTACTGACCACAGAAACGACAAACTTAACACGCAAGAAAGCAAACTAAGACTCGGACCGAACTGAAATTTACTCAACAATGACTCGACTAAAACGACTCGACTGACCTAACCTGACTCGACTCCCTACCTACGGACCCAAACAAATAAGCTAAACAATAAACACAAGAGAATGATGCAGCAAACATACCTGAGTCACTTGGATTGTGCAATAAAAACTTATAAATTTCGTGTATGGTGAGTCCCGAATCGGAGCAAACCAGCGGATAATTACGAGTTTGGTTCGGTGGGTTTTGTTCAGTGATGAAATCCGGTCACGTGGGTACCAAAATGGCGAGTTATGGTGGCTTATCGGCTAAGTTATGGTGGTGGAGTGGTTGTTCGGTGGTGGGGGTAGGGGATAAGGGTTTGGGAGCGATTTGGGGAAGACAGATGAAAGAAAGGGGTTTTTATCGATCTGAGAGGCCATCGCGTAGCGCCACGAAGGAACATATAAGTCGTGGCGTGCCGCCATGGCATGGTTCAAATAGGGGGGGGGGGGGTCAAATAAGAGGTCGCGATACGCGACGGTGGATGAGAAGTGTGGTCGCGTGACGCCATGGCCCAGTTCAGAATGAGTTTGTGGACCTAGGGGTCGCGTCGCGCCACGGTGTCCTTGTTTTGCTGTGGCGGCACGCGAAGGCTTGTTTTTAACAGAAGGTTGCGTAAATTTTCGAGTTTTATGCCTTAGAAAAAATTCTAAGTCTTACCAATCCTTCCCAAAACCATCCCAAATTTTTCTAAGTGTTGGGACTTACCTGGAATGCCGTTTTCTTCACAAATTCAGCTCCTCGATGGTACAATTCCTGCAAAATTACTCAAACACACGAAACATAGACAAGAAAAACTACGAAAAATTACAAATATTAACGAAATTAACAAACGGTACATACCCTACACTTGTGATTTCATCCCAAAACACTAAGTGGCGGCCTTTGATGGAATTTCGAGAGGAGTTTCCTCCATCTCGTTCTTGTCTATCGCTCCTCCAATGTAGTGCTTCAAACGATGGCCATTCACCTTCTAATTCCGGCCATCCGACTCATCCATAATCTCCACCGCTCCGTATGGAAACACGTAATGAACCATATACGGTCCCGACCACTTCGACTTCAATTTCCCGGCAAACAACTTCAATATTGAATTGTAGAGAAGTACTTTATCACCCTTGCTAAACTCTTTGACCTTTCTTAACTTCCTATCATATGAAGCTTTCGTCTTCTCCTTAATTCCCAATGATCGAGCATAAGCCGCATCCCTAAGCTCCTCAAGCTCATGGATTTGAAAGAAACGCTTCCTAGTGGCTTCGGTCATGTCAAGGTCAACTGTTTTCAATGCCCAAAGTGCTCGGTGTTCTAGCTCTACGGGGAGGTGACAAGCTTTTCCATAGACGATCATAAATGGCATAGTACCTAAAGGCGTTTTGTAGGCAGTTCGAAACGCCCACAATGCATCGTCAAGCTTGTCGGACCAATCCTTCCTATTCTTACCAACGGTTTTCTCTAAGATATGTTTGATACCACGATTCGCGTTCTCCACTTGACCACTCGTCTGTGGATGGTACGCGGTAGACAAACAATGAGTGACTCCGTAGCGTGCAAGCAATTTTTCCATCAAAGCGTTGCAAAAGTGAGTACCACGGTCACTAATTAAGGCTTTAGGTGTACCGAAGCGGGAGAAGAGTTTCTTGAGGAAACTCAACACTACTCGGGCTTCATTTGTAGGAAGAGCTTGAGCCTCTACCCACTTAGACACGTAGTCAATTGCCACAAGTATATAGCGGTTCCCTTTTGAGACAAGAAACGGTCCCATGAAATCAATTCCCCAAACATCAAAAACCTCCAACACTTGGATTGGGTTTTGAGGCATCTCATCTTTGGCTGAAATGTTGTCGGTTCATTGACAAGCATCACATGTTTTCACGAACTCAACGGCATCACGAAGTACGTTAGGCCAATAAAAGCCACAATCAAACACCTTTTGAACGGTGGCATATGCACCATGATGGCCTCCCGTGAGGCCTTCATGCGCATGCTTAAGGATGTTCAAACCCTCCTCTCTCGACATGCATCGCCTAAGTATTCGTTCTCCTCCAATTCTAAAGAGAAACGGATCAGTCCACACATACTTCTTTGACTCGCTAAGGAACTTCCTCCTTTGTTGTGTGGTCATTCCCTTACAATATTGCCACTAGAAAGATAATTCGCTAAGTCACAAAACCAAGGCAATCTTTCCTTCTCGGCCTCTACAAACTCGATAGACTCGTGAGGAAATGTATCTCCTATCTCCTCCTCACGAATCTCCTCTCGCCTAGGGTCCTCTAAACGTGAAAGATGATCGGCTGCAACGTTTTCGGCCCCTCTCTTATCTCTAATCTCGATATCAAACTCGGAAAGTAATAGAATCCACCGAATAAGTCGGGGTTTGGCGTCTTTCTTTTGGAAAAGAAAACGCAACGCAGAATGGTCGGTGAAAACTATGGTCTTAGATAGCACGAGGTATGAGCGGAATTTGTCGAAAGCAAAAACTATGGCTAAGAATTATTTCTCCGTGGTAGTGTAGTTCTCTTGAGCATCATTTAACGTTTTGCTCGCGTAGTAAATGGGGTGGAAGTGCTTATCTTTTCTTTGTCCTAATACCGCTCCAACGGCATAGTCACTCGCATCACACATGAGGTCAAACGACAAGCTCCAGTCGGGCGAGATAAGAATAGGTGCACTCACAAGTTGTTCCTTCAAAAAGTTGAAGGCGTTAAGACACTCCTTGTCGAAAACGAATGGAACATCTTTTTCTAGAAGACGGGTCATGGGGCGAGTAATTTTAGAGAAATCCCTAATGAAGCGTCTATAGAAGCCCGCATGACCTAGAAAACTCCGGATTGACTTAACACTAGTGGGTGGAGGTAACCTACTAATGGTATCTATTTTCGCACGATCTACCTCCATACCATCCCTCGAAATCTTGTGTCCTAACATAATACCTTCCGCCACCATGAAGTGACACTTCTCCCAATTTAACATAAGCTTCATCTCAACGCACCTCTTCAACATCCTCTCGAGATTCTTCAAACACTCATCAAAGGAGTTTCCATATACCGAAAAATAGTCCATGAAAACCTCCATGGAACTCTCAATCATATCCTAAAATATGGCAACCATGCACCGCTGAAAGGTATCTGGAGCGTTACATAGCCCAAATGACATGCGTCGGTACGCATATGTGCCATAGGGGCATGTAAAGGTGGTCTTATCCTGATCCTCCGGTGCGATGGGGATCTAGAAGTACCCGGAAAAACCGTCAAGAAAACAATAGAATTGTTGACCCGCGAGACGCTCCAACATTTGATCGATGAAGGGCAATGGAAAGTGGTCTTTTCGGGTGGCATCATTCAACTTTCGGTAGTCGATGCACACGCGCCAACCCGTGACCGTACGAGAAGGGATAAGCTCATTCTTGTAATTCATGACAACGATCGTCCCTCCCTTCTTAGGGATAACCCGAGTGGGACTCACCCATGGCGAATCAGAGATGGGATATATCATCCCGGCATCTAGGAGTTTTATAACGTCCTTCTTCACAACATCTTGCATGTTGGGGTTGAGGCGCCTTTGGGGTTGCACCACCGGCTTGTAATCATCATCCATGAGTATCCGGTGGGTGCAATAAGAAGGGCTAATGCCCTTAATGTCGGATAACCTCCATGCAATGGCCTCCTTGTTGGCCTTCAACACCTCCAACAACCTCAACTTCTCTCATTCTTCCAACTTCGATGAGATAATAACGGGTCGCTCGGAACCCTCCCCTAGAAAGGCATACTCTAAATGAGATGGAAGGACTTTAAGCTCTAAGGGTGGGGGTTGGGTGGTGTCATCACTCACGGCTAATACTTCGGGAATTAAAGGAATCCCCTCATCTTCAACTTCATCGACCCTCAACGACTCCTCCTCTACTCTCTCTCCTACCACTAAGTCGGCCCCATTAATTTACTCTAGGCAATAGTCAACACATGAGATGAAGGAGTTCAAGAAATATACGGAATGGCAAGGACCACTATAGTCATCGGAACCACTCGGGTGGTTCATGGAAAGATCTATCTCAAAGGTGACTCTCTCCTCACCAACCCTAAGTGTTATCTTACCATCGTACACATCTATGAGGGCTTTAGCGGTACGAAAGAATGGACGGCCAAGTATAATAGGAACTCTCTCATCCGCTTCCATATCGAGAATGACGAAATCGGCGGGAAAATCAAACTTGTCGACCTTAACAAGCAAATTCTCAACAATACCCCTCGGGTATTTCATGGACCGATCGGCTAAAGATAATGTCATTCGGGTAGGTGAAAGCTCGCCTAAGTCTAGCTTCTCGTAGAGAGAAAAGGGCATCAAATTGATGCTAGCACCTAGGTCGGCTAAGGCTCTAGTATTGGTGTTACTACCGAATAGACATGGAATAGTAAAAATACCGGGATCGGTAAGCTTTTCTGAAAGATTATTTAGAAAAACTGCGGAACACCCTCCATTTAATGGAACATTTGATAACTCCCCTAACTTCTCCTTGTTTCTAAGAAGGTTCTTTAAGAATTTCGCGTATTTGGGCATCGATTGAAGTGCCTCAATGAAAGGTAGATTAATCTTCAATTGCTTGAAGATATCTAAGAATTGCCCGTATTCTTTGGAGTACTTTTGGTTCCTAAGACGTGTAGGAAATGGGACACGCGAATGATCTACTAGTGGAGAAGGTCTAATGTCTATGGGTGGTTTCTCTACTTTCTTCTCTCCTTGAGACTCACCGGGCTGTGCGGTACTTGCTGGGCTTAGCCTCAATTGCACTTTGCCGGGAGCCTCCATCTCGATCTCTTCGTCTACAATATTCTCATCTTCGTCTACTACTCTCTCCTCAACTCTCGGGTTCCCTACGGTTTTGCCACTACGAGTGGTAATGGCTTTAGCATGGGCATTAGGGTTCGGTTGGGTGTTACCCACAAACTGACCGGGTAATCTCTCCTCTAGTTTCCTAGACATATCACCTACGACCCTTTGAAGGTCTTGGAAAGAGGCTAGGTGGTTCTTAAGAATAAGATCATGTTCGTTAAGTATCTTTTGGGTGGTTTGGTCCTTAACAACTAACTGGCTCATCATAGCCTCCATCCTCTCAAGGCTACCTTCTAGATCATAACTTGGACCCTGAACTGGTTGAACCTGACTACTTAACCCCCCCCCCATCCTTGACCTTCCCATTGAACACCTTATTGAGCTGCCCATTTGAACCCCCACCAAAGAATGAACATTGACCCCTATTTGGATTTTGAGCTAATTGGAAACCAGGGGGGCCATTTGAGCGAAAATTATTATTATTATTAAAATTATTATTATTACTCCAACCCGAATTAAAATTATTATTAAACCCACTAGGTTGACCTCTACCTAGACCCCCTCCTACGAAATCGACTTGCTCCTCACCAATTAACAATGGACACGCATTCGTATCGTGACCCCCTCGGCAAAACTCACACTTATCTACCTTTGCCTTAATCTCCTTGAGCTCTCTTGTGACGTTTTCCAAAACAGAGGCTATACTAGGATCCATAGTGATATGATTCACCCCATGGGTGGGTGCACTAGGATTGGCATTTGAATTGCCACTTTGATACCGCTGATCGGATCGCGACTGAGACTGAGATTGGGCAAATGCCTCAAAACGCTCTAAACACTCGGCAACAGTAAGAATACCCATCATATGACCTCCCGCATTAGTGTCAAAACGATCACGAGTCTCCTGGGTGAGACCATTATAGAATTTTTCACAAAGGGCCCAATCAGAAAGACCATGTTGGGAGCATCGAGCGACTAGGTTTTGGAATCGCTCCCAAGCAAGGTAATAGGGCTCGTCGGGCTCCATGCGGAAGGAGTGAATTTGATCACGAAGACGTGAAGCTTTAGCGGGCGGAAAATATTTATTCAAAAAGGCTTGACGAAGGCCCGCCCAAGTGGTAAAAGTACCGGTTGGCTGAGAGTCCAACCAAGTAGCCGCACGACCGGCTAGTGAAAAGGGGAAAAGCTGCAAGTAAGTAGCATCGTTTGGGCACCGTGAAGGCTAAAAGTAGCAAGTATACAAGAGAAACAGTTTATATGGGCTGGGGCGTCCTCGTCCTCGCGGTCGTGGAACTGGATGCTATTGGTGATGGCTTGCGTGGCATAAGATGGAATCTGCCATGAGTTGTCGTTAATTATGGGTGAAACAGTAATGGGTGAAGCAAGACCAGTGAAGCCTTGGGTGGCTTGTTGGTGAACGGTCTGTCTTGCATTGGCCATTTGCTCTAATTTTGTGTTATTTGGGGCACTAGAGGTACTAGAAGTGGGGCTATCGGGTGGAGAAACCTTAGGTGTTGTTTTAGGTGAATGGGGTGGTGATTGAGGTGGGGTGGGTAACGGAGTGGTATCAAAATTAGGAAAACGAGAAGAGGATGAAGTACTAACCTGTGGGCCTTAGCCCAATCGAGATGATGACTCTGTGACTGGTGGCTTCGGCGGCGGTCCGTGCGAGTGCAGATGTGGCATCCACTACAAGCAAAAACCTAAATATGAGAAAAGCAAACACTAGTCACAAAGACTCAAACTAAAAATAAAAGTAAAAATAAAAGACTCAAAACAAACAAAACACGTAGCACGTATATGTCAATTAAGTCTATCAAAGCTAATGAACGTGATTGCCAAGAGTCCCCGGCAACGGCGCCAAAAACTTGATGTGGTGCTAAATAGACTATTAAAATTAACTAAATTAAACTCTCTAAGCTAGACACTAAAAAACTTTAAATATAGACTCGACCTAAACCACACAATCGGCAAGGGTACCGATCACTGTAGTATGACCTAAGGAAGTCCGGATATCGAACCACGAGACTCTATAAATCACATTAACTAGACTCTAACAAACGCTGACAAACACGACTAAAACTGTTTCATTGTTTTTTTTTTTGGGGGGGGGGGGTTACTGAAAATCTAAGGAAATCTATTTAAACTAATTATTAAACTAGAATTAAGCTAATACGAAGTAAGGCGAAGACTGTTCTTATATGATGACGAGAACCACCTAGACTAGAATCCTGGATTGATTTTAAAAATCTACCAATTAAGTTAACTGCATGATTTATGGAACCGGGATCTTATGATACTAAACCTATTAAGACAACAACTAAGCCCCTCAACCCTTCTCGAGGTGAAACTTATGGCACTACCTAGGCCGTTAATCCTACCGGTTATTAGACTTCCTTCCGGTTATCTAATTATTGTGTAAGTACCCTAATGTTGACCTACTCTTTTCCAATTATAGATCTAGGGTAGTTTGAGTTTGTTAATTTGACTTGATAGACTAATAAACCGACGGGGCAACTAAGGCACGACTTTTTCCAATGAATGTCTAAAGCAATTCGCCGGGTAAGACCTATCAATAGCCCCGCACCTTCCAGCTATTAGGACTAGTAGAACACTAAAATCTAGCAAATCACTAACAATCACTTCTAGGGTTTATTGGCCAATTTCCCCTAAAGGTCAAAGACACTGTCACACCCCGATGTTTTCACGTATTACTGGTGGGCCCGGTGGGGAGTACCGTGACGTAGTTGATATCATCATAGTCAAACAACACAAATTATAAATGCACAGCGGAAGCAAAAGATAGATTCATTTCAACCAAACAAAATGTAATATCGAGTATCACAAGATAGTTGAAAATGATCCACGGGCGGATCGAAATAAAAAGGAAACATTGTTCAACAGTTTTATGACATCCAAGCTCGCGAGACTTATTGTGGATGCTAGGAGAAAGCCAGCCTATTTTGAGTAGTACCTGCACTTAATCTTTTTGGGAAAATACGTCAGTTTACACTGGTAAATACAATTAACTGACTCATTTTGAAAAGGTTTAATAAAATTGATTTGAATGCACGTGGCACAAAAGTTTTATAACTTGGGATAATTATTTTTATATAATCTTGTAAAAGAATTACATGTTTCTTATGCGTTCAGTAGCCCGGGCTGAACACCAGGTTAAAGATTAATAGACACACCACATGATATAGTCCCGCGGCGGGTTATTCCCGAAACCGGCGGTTATACCTTGTTATTTATTTATGCACAGTCGGGTGTACGCCTACACCCCATGCTTAGGTCGTGGCCATTTCGTAAAATGATGCCAAGGATATCCGGGACATGGTCATTAACCCCCCAAAGGCTTTAAGCAAACAAAACAATTTAAACGGGTCATTTCAATGAATTAACCTCTATTCGATTAAAGATTCAATGCCCGACCAAGCGGTATTTTATATACCATACCCCAAGCCCGTATAGGGAAAATAAGTTAAGAGTATTTACCTTTGCAAGTACTAATCACAACAAGCAAGTGCACGTAGCTTTTACCGGGCCTCCTATTCTGGAACGAAGGTTTATAATAACCTATTAGATTTCTAACGGGTCTTTAATTAAGCTTAAACTTAGACCGGTTAGTTTTAAAGGAAGATACGGTTCAAACGCATGAATAAGCGAAGACCGGAATAGAATGTGATTTAGACCCGACAAGTTTGAAGACTTGTATAATATGGGTAAACTAAACACATTCTGGATTTTGAGGCAAAAATGATAAGGTTTGACCCGTTTCGGTCATTTTATGCAAACTAGTTACATAAACCGAACCGAACGCGAAGAATGCGTAACGGGTAACCGTAAGAGCCATATACAGGTTTCCTAAGTTAACATGCCTTAAATATGTTGTTACATCAGTAAGATATCTTCTATTATGCCCGAAACGAATTTAAACTCAAGCTATGCCCTGTAAGGGCATTTTGGTCATTTAAAAGGTTATAAAAGAGTTTTAAATATAAATATGAGTTTCGGGTCTGATATAATCAGTAAAAATACTTAATTTAATAAGTTATAACAGTAGGGTATAGCCTATATGTGAAATTTATTAATTATAACCATACTATGCACCGAAAGGGCATTTTGGTAATTTCACTTAAGCCGAACAGGTCAAAACTGAAAATCTAAGTTTAAAACTTTAGCTTACTGTTAAAGTATAAAAATATACTTAAAATATCAGTAGGTATCAAACCTTATATGTTTAAAATAGTTTTTATACGCTTAAAAAGGCGATTTTAAGCCATTCCCGGTTTTTATAAGAAAGCTGATATTTTTATTATTCCAGAAAGCTTAAAATACTTTATTTATCATTTAGATTCAGTAGCAAAGGGTTTGGGGTCAAATGAATTTGTAAAACTCATTTTATAGCCCAAAAGGGCAAAACCGACTATAACCTATTTAAAGCTACAACCCTGTGTTATGCTCAGCCTAAAATTAATTAAAAATCTTCAAAAATCCCAAAATATTATTTTACATCAGTGGGTAAAGATTTTGATATCAAAAAGTGGGTTACACTAGGCTATATGCTAATTACGTCGTTTAATTAACAAAAAGCTTTCTAATTACGCTATTGAGCATAACTCTTAATCTAGAGCTCAAACTGATGTCAAATTCTAGGTGCAAGTTTATAAATCAGTAACTAAGGTTTCTACTCTTTCATAATTTCAAAAATCACATTTTAAGGTCATATGGGCATAATAGTCAACATATAAGCAATTAACGGAAACATGCATATGAATCGGATAGCTATTGAACCAAGTTGTATAATCACGGAGGGTTATACTAACATGAAACCTGGTCCTAATAGGGCTCTAAGGCATTTCTAAAACATGCTACAAAGGGTCAGAACTGAAAGTCAAAGCAAAAGTCAAATTATGCGCCTTTCGGTTCCGAACCGAGTCTAAACTGAAAATTGTCGGGTTGAACATGTTTAGACATGTTCTTACATTAATTACCAAGTTATATTAATGATAAAACAGGTTGCATAGCTTCTACATTGCTAATTATGCATTAATTTGAATTTAAGCTTTCTGTTGACTTTTTAATATCAAGTTTGACCCGACAATTGACCTAGTTAGAATGGGAATCAGAGAGTACCCTTTTAAGGGTTTATTACCCACATAATTACCAACTTATAGGTACTTTCAATTCGAGATTTGACTGAACAATTATTGATTAATCTCAAAGTCAAACCTTAATTTCGACAGTTTGACTTTTAGCTAATTAACTAAGCTAAACTGAATTAGGAAGGGTTAAGGACACTTACAAGGGTCCTAAGCACGACTAGGAATCACTAGGAAGCTTGTTGCTGATCAGAGGAGCTCCAGAAATGAAGTTGTGAATGTTTGCAAATGAATGTCACAATGTTGCAAACTTGGGAGTCCTTATATATGTATTTTGATGCAACAAGATTACTCCAAATCAGTCTACAAAGGTTGTAAGATGTTCCCAGGTGTCCCTATGATGCCAAAAACCAGTTGTAAGGCCCCTGATTTTCAAATACCACTCTTTTAAGGCGGTGTAACTTGTTTAACAGGCATCTGTCCAAAATTCAGCCCAGTTACATGTCTTACGGACCGTAAGCCTTAGGCTTTGCGGTCCGTAACCGTCTTTCAGAAACCATCGCCCAGCTCCGCTCTCTTACGGACCATACGGATTAGCCTTTACGGTCCGTAAGCCTTCATCAGAAGACAAAAACTTGTTAACTTTGAGGTTTTGACCATGCAACTTCACAACTTCGAATCTTATGCTTTAAATCAGTAGGAGGGGACCATGAACAGACTTTTGCATGCTCTTGAAAGTGTTGCCATGCACTTACACATCCTTGGACACTACTAATGAATGATTTTGAAGGAATTTGTCGTATGAAACATAGGATCCATTTCTTGTGCCAATTTGAATTATACATTATCAAAATAATCGGACTTGAATGTATCAGATGTTTATAATATAAATTTGGGTCTTGGGATTTATAACGAGGTCGTTCAGAGGTATAAATTAACATGTCGACACTTTTAAATCCTGCCATACATCTTTAACTTGATCCGAGTTCATGACGTGTTTACTTTACGTGACACGTGTCTAAATTTTATAGGACATAAATTTTCGAGGTGTTACATCCTCACCCCCTTAAAAGAAATCTCGACCTCGAGATTTACTGAAACAAATGAGGGTACTTTTCTTTCATGGTAGACTCTACCTCCCACGTATATTTGGGACCTCTTCGGGCATCCCATTTAACCTTTACGATAGGTACATACTTCCTTCGAAGCTTCTTAACCCGTCGATCCTCAATCGACAAAGGTTTTTCCACAAATTTCAGGCTCTCATCTATGTGCACATCCGTGTGTGGTATGACTAGCAGTTACAGACACACAGTCTAAGGTCTAGCATGAACCTATTCCGTAGCAGACAACCACCTAGATTCACACGAAGCAATTGATATTAATAAACCACATTAAAGTACGCATATACATCAAATTAATAAACTAAACTTTTTACTAAACACAATTAATCCATAAAAAACATGCAATAAACGAAAAAGGTTCAAACTTTATATTAATCCATTCATCATAGTCTAGGCGGCTTAAAAGTTTAGCCGAGCATGTCAAACAAAGAAAACAAATCAAAGATGATCAAATAAGAATTCATGACAACGAATTTCGAAAGAAAATCAACAAACAAGGAATTAGAAAACCCGAGCAAGTCTTCAATTCTTCTTCCCGAACTCGTACCAATGATTCCTATGCTTCAAAACCTTCAAAATTGCTCAAAGATTGCTCTCAAAAGCACCTTCAATGTCCTCAATTCCTAACTAGGGTTTAGTAATGATTTTCTTGGTTTTTATATCAAACCCTAATCAACAGCGAACCATTGCCATCATAACACCCCGTCGCGTCGCACGACGGGTAAGGGTCTTCAACGTCGCGTGGCGCGATGGCTCAAAATGTCAGAAATCAATATTTTATTGGTGGCTGCACGCGACTGCTATGCTGGTTCCTTGTGGCTTAGCGCGACGACAACAATTTCACAGCCTGTGTAGGATCATTTTCGAACCCAAATGAGTCGATCAGAAGAGGTCTTCACCAATACAAAAGGCGGAAACAGATGTATCGGTGTTATTTCAGCTGAATTGCACAAGAAATCACTTTAAACTGTCTTTTGATTGATATTAGATCGATTACAATGCTGTAGACACTTCGGCAGAGCTTCGCTACCGGAATAAAAAATGTTACAAATGAATAGGCACATCAGGTATTTATAGGTGAGGTGATTTCGCTTGAAACGGCCCAAGCGAAATCTGATTTCGCACGGAATTACTTCAAACGAAATCAACACATGATTTCGAGCGAAATTACTCACTTGATTTCGTATGAAATGACCCATGTGTCATTTCATGCGAAATACCTATAAACACACATTTCTCGTTTTTCGTGCCCTGATCTATCTATTATAATACAAGACTCGATACAAGACGAAGTCGACAGACGGATGCACCAACAGACTCCCCCTCGGATGTTGACGAAGTCTTTGGTGTCGAGTCTTCGGTTGTCAATCTTTCAGTCTTTATCAGTCTTCTCGATATCTCCAAAGATCCTCCATTGTAAGCATCCTCAGTCAATCTCTTTCTCTTTATCCTTGAATCTCAACCTGGCTCTATACTCCTCTTGATCAGGTCTATTGATTCCTTAAGATCATCAGCATCATCAGCTTCCAACTTCAGACTCCCTCTTGATGTCATCAGACTCCCGCTTTCGCAAAGCTAGGATCGCAGTCTGGAATTCACTTTTCACAGGTTCTAAGATCGTAACCTAGCACTCATTCAATCTCAGGTATCGGAACCTGGCTAACCTGCACATTCTCTACCTCAACATAAATTTTCACAAATTTAAAAATTTATCAAATTTATATCACGTGCAGGTATTTTTCAAGAATGATTTATCATTTAAAAGTTTCTGATGATCACTTGTAGACACAAATTTTTACTTTCAATTCGAGATTTGACTGAACAATTATTGATTAATCTCAAAGTCAAACCTTAATTTCGACGGTTTGACTTTAAGCTAATTAACTAAGCTAAACTGAATTAGAAAGGGTTAAGGACACTTACAAGGGTCCTAAGCACGACTAGGAATCACTATGAAGCTTGTTGCTGATTAGAGGAGCTCCAGAAATGAAGTTGTGAATGTTTGCAAATGAATGGCACAATGTTGCAAACTTGGGAGTCCTTATATATGCATTTTGATGCAACAAGATCACTCCAAATCAGTCTACAAAGGTTGTAAGATGTTCCCAGGTGTCCCTATGATGCCAAAAACCGGTTGTAAGGCCCCTGATTTTCGAATACCACTCTTTTAAGGCGGTGTAACTTGTTTAACAGGCATCTGTCCAAAATTCTGCCCAGTTACATGTCTTACGGACCGTAAGCCTTAGGCTTTGCGGTCCGTAACCGTCTTTCAGAAACCATCGCCCAGCTCCGCTCTCTTACGGACCATACGGGTTAGCCTTCGTGGTCCGTAAGCCTTCATCAGAAGACAAAAACTTGTTAACTTTGAGGTTTTGACCATGCAACTTCACAACTTCGAATCTTATGCTTTAAATCAGTAGGAGGGGACCATGAACAGACTTTTGCATGCTCTTGAAAGTGTTGCCATGCACTTACACATCCTTGGACACTACTAATGAATGCTTTTGAAGGAATTTGTCGTATGAAGCATAGGATCCATTTCTTGTGCCAATTTGAATTATACATTATCAAAATAATCGGACTTGAATGTATCAGATGTTTATAATGTAAATTTGGGTCTTGGGATTTATAACGAGGTCGTTCAGAGGTATAAATTAACATGTCGACACTTTTAAATCCTGCCATACATCTTTAACTTGATCCGAGTTCATGACGTGTTTACTTTACGTGACACGTGTCTAAATTTTATAGGACATAAATTTTCGAAGTGTTACATCCTCACCCCCTTAAAAGAAATCTCGACCTCGAGATTTACTGAAACAAATGAGGGTACTTTTCTTTCATGGTAGACTCTACCTCCCACATATATTCGGGACCTCTTCGGGCATCCCATTTAACCTTTACGATAGGTACATACTTCCTTCGAAGCTTCTTAACCCGTCGATCCTCAATCGACAAAGGTTTTTCCGCAAATTTCAGGCTCTCGTCTATGTGCACATCCGTGTGTGGTATGACTAGCGATTCATCAGCTAGACATTTCTTCAGATTGCAGATGTGAAATACGTTATGAATACCACTGAGCTCTTCAGGCAAGTTTAACTTATAAGCTACTGACCCAACACATTCAATGATTTCGAATGGTCCTATATACCTCGGGCTTAACTTACCTTTCTTACCAAATCGCATCACCCCTTTCCAAGGTGATACCTTAAGCAAAACTTTATCAAAAACCTCAAACTTTAGAGGTTTTCGCCTTTTATCAGCATAACTTTTCTGCCTATCCCTGGCAGATTTCAGGCGGTCATGAATCTGGACAATCTTGTCCGTCGTTTCAAGGACTATATCTGGTCTTGATAACTGAGCTTTTCCTACTTCTGCCCAACAAATAGGCGTTCTGCACTTTCTACCATATAATGCCTCAAAAGGCGCAGCCTTAATGCTTGTATGGTAGCTATTGTTATAGGAGAACTCGATCAATGGCAGGTGGTTATCCCAACTTCCACCTAAGTCAATCACACATGCACGAAGCATGTCTTCCAAAGTTTGAATAGTACGCTCACTCTGTCCGTCTGTATGAGGATGGTAAGCCGTACTAAAATTGAAGTGCGTGCCCAAAGACTGTTGGAAACTTTTCCAAAAATGTGATGTGTATCTGGTATCTCTGTCAGAGATAATAGATACTGGTACGCCGTGAAGGGATACAATCTTATCTACGTACAATTGGGCTAAGATGTCGGAGCTATAAGTCTCCTTAATGGGTAGGAAATGCACTGACTTAGTCCGTCTATCTACTATCACCCATATAGTATCATTTCCTTTCTTTGTCTTTGGCAACTTGGTGATGAAATCCATTGTCACCATCTCCCACTTCCATGTGGGAAGTTCAGGCTGTTGTAGCAAACCTGACGGCTTCTGATGTTCAGCTTTGCCTTGCGCGCATGTCAAACATTTAGCTACATAGGCAGCTATAGACTTCTTCAAACCTATCCACCAATAGTTTGCCTTTAGATCCTGGTACATCTTATCAGCCCCAGGATGAACGGAGTATTTAGAACTGTGGGCTTCCTGGAGGATAATATCCCGAAGTCCTCCATAAACTGGAACCCATATTCGTCCATTTAACCTTAGGATTTCGTCCTTGCCGTAGGATAACTGCTCTTCAGTTACTCCTAGCTTTTCATCAGGATAGTTAGCTTCCAACACAGCTTCCTTCTGTGCAGCTAACAACCTTTCGTTCAAACTATTCTTTATCTCAATGCTCTTGGCATTGATTCTTATAGGTTTCACTCTTTCCTTCCTGCTTAAGGCATCAGCAACCACATTTGCCTTGCCTGGATGGTATCTTATCTCACAGTCATAATCATTTAAAGTTTCCATCCATCGTCGTTGCCTCATATTTAAGTCCTTCTGATTAAACAAATGTTGAAGGCTCTTGTGATCAGAATAGATCACACACTTGGTTCCATACAAGTAATGTCTCCACAGTTTTAGTGCAAATACAACGGCACCCAGCTCCAAGTCATGGGTGGTGTAATTCTTCTCATGCACCAGCTCCAAGTCATGGGTGGTGTAATTCTTCTCATGCACCTTTAACTGTCGTGAAGCATAGGCAATGACCTTGCCTTTCTGCATAAGCACACAGCCCATTCCGGTGTGCGATGCATCACAATATACTACAAATTCATCAATTCCATCAGGGAACGTCAATACAGGAGCGTTGCTCAACTTCTATTTTAAAATTTCAAAAGATTCTTGCTGCTTAGGCCCCCAGTCAAACTTACTATTCTTGCGGGTGAGTAAAGTCAGGGGTGCTGCAATTCTTGAGAAGTTTTCAATAAATCTCCTGTAGTATCCTGCTAGCCCTAGAAAGCTGCGAATCTCAGTGGGCATCTTCGGCTCTTGCCAGTTCATAACTGCTTCCACCTAAGTGGGATCC
This sequence comes from Helianthus tuberosus, assembly GCA_030545235.1. NCBI lineage: Eukaryota > Viridiplantae > Streptophyta > Magnoliopsida > Asterales > Asteraceae > Helianthus > Helianthus tuberosus. The sequence continues at coordinate 54,961,949 of CM060424.1, read as the reverse complement.
ACTTGGATACCACGCTCACTAACCACATGTCCAAGGAATTGGACTTCTCGAAGCCAAAATTCACACTTCAAAAATTTGGCGTAGAGTTTTTCATGATGTAGAAGTTTAAGAATACAGCGAAGGTGTTTCTCATGGTCAGCTTGGTTCTTCGAGTAGATGAGGATGTCGTCAATGAAGACGATGACAAATTTATCCAAGTAGTGCTTGCAGACGCGATTCATGAGATCCATGAATGCGGTAGGTGCATTAGTGAGCCCAAAAGGCATCACTAGGAACTCGTAATGACCATAACGAGTCCTAAATGCAGTCTTGTGCACATCTTCATCTTTAACCTTCAATTGATGATAGCCTAACCTCAAATCGATCTTAGAGAAGTAACTCGCCCCTTGCAACTGATCGAACAGATTATCGATCCTGGGTAATGGATACCTATTCTTGATAGTGACCTTATTAAGCTCACGATAATCCTTCTTCTTGACAAATAGAATTGGCGCTCCCCAAGGAGACGAACTAGGTCTAATGAAACCTTTGGCTAGAAATTCATCTAGTTGTGTCCTCAATTCCTTCATCTCTGTTGGTGCCAACCTATAAGGCGCTCTCGCGACAGGTGCTGCTCCAGGGATGATGTCAATTTTGAATTCTACTTGTCTATCTGGTAGTAAACCAGGTAGTTCTTCAGGGAAAACTTCCGGGTATTCAGAAATGACGGGGATGTCTTCAATCTTAGGCTTCGGCTCATCAATAGTCACTTGTGCCATGTAAATGACACAACCCTTCTTCAAGCATCTAGATGCCTTGAGCATAAAAACTTGCTCAGGCAACCCATACTGGGTGTCTCCCTGAATGGTGAGTGGCTCACCTGATGGAGTCTTGATCACCACTTGCTTCTTGTTGCAAACGATCTGGGCCTGGTTATGAGATAACCAGTCCATGCCTAAAATGATGTCGAAACCGGCTAACTTCAAAGGAAGCAAGGATAGTGGAAAGGAGTGGTTCCTAATGGATATGAAACATCCATCTAATACGTTTGAGGCGGTTTCTAAGGTACCATCAGCTAATTCCACCTCATATTTCACACTTAGGGTTTTAACAGGTAAATTCAGTAACTTACAAAACTTATTATCTACGAATGATTTATCAGCTCCTGAATCAAATAGCACTCTCGCATAAACATCATTTATGAGGAAGGTACCTGTGATCACATTGTCGTCCTGAACAACTTCCTTTGCATCCATTTGGAAAACCCTTGCATTAGTCTTCTTCCCATCCTCAGTTTTCTTGGTAATCTTTGGGCAATTGGACTTGATGTGTCCTTTTTCACTGCAGTTGTAGCACGTAGCATCCTTGATTTTCTTACAGTCTAAGGTCTTGTGCTCAGAAGACTTGCAAAGCCCACAAGCTCTCGGCTGTGACTGGGATTTCGACTCGAATCTGCACATCCCAAAATGGTGCTTCTTACAAACCTTACACTTGGGTTTATCACCTGTCTGTTGACCATCTTTCTTGGATCCAGAACTCTTTTTGTGATCATGGTTTCCCTTATGTCTCTTGTCTGAACGTCGTGAGTTGTCATCCTCACGCTTCCTCTTTTCGGCATCGGTGTTCCTCAGCGATCTCTGCCTGACCGCGTCCAAAGTAAGGGACAATGATATATCAGCTGCAGACCAAAAAGTAGCTGGTCTAGAGGCCTTCACACTGGCCTTGATTTCTGGGGCTAAACCCCCGATGAAATGAGCTGTCCTCTTGGGTTCCGGTGTCACAAGATAAGGAACCAACCTTGACATTGTATTGAAACTGGTAAGGTAGGCTTGACAATCCAGGTTCTTCATAACCAATGATAAGAAATCAGATTCAATCTTCTCAACCTCGTGCTGAGGGCAGTAGTTCTCCTTGATAAGAGTAACAAATTGATTCCATGTCAGATTGTACAATGGAATCTTCCCGGTAGCTTGAATCAACGATCTCCACCAAGCTAACGCCTCTCCTTTGAATGACTGAGATACAAACTTTACCACATCCTTATCAGCGCACCCGCTGATATCTACCACGGTGTCCATCTCATCCAACCATGTCATGCAATCAACTGCCCCTTTTTCCCCAGTAAAGTCCCGGGGTTTACAAGAAATAAAGTATTTATAAGTACAGGACTTGGTACGTGGTTTGTCATCAAATACTATCCTCTTGGATGGAACACTGTTTTGGTTTGAGGAATGTCGATCATCATCTTTCTTTGGCTCTTCTTTCTTAGAGGGTGGCTTGCTGTGAGCCTCTGAATGAGTCTTAGGCTTGGAATGTGGTGCGGATAGGGTCCTGCTTCGAGTACCGCTCGACTCACTATACTGCCTATCCAAGGCTTTTGTAATATCATTTTCAATTAATGCATGGAGCTCTGCACCAGTTACATTGATCCTGGTGGCGTCATGATTCTCCTTTGGCCGGCTGTTGACCTCTTCAGACTCGGCCATATAGTTGGTTTACTACATAAGATGATGACAATGATTCATTTAGGGAATTACAATAGGTTTGTCATCTTGATAATTTATTAACCATGGTAATTAAAGAACCATATTGGTTAATTTGTTAAGTAATTTTATTCGGGACTTTTCATTGGTAACCCTTAGTTCTAGAATAAAATATAATAATGGCACAACAGGCCTAGTCACATGGACATTTCTAAATTTTTGGTCAAGATCTTATAGGATCTAGTTATTAAGGTTTGAATCAAGGTTCATTACCTTTCTTGACAGGGAGTTTATAAGCTACGACTGTCTTTTGTCTTATATGACAATAATTATAGCCCGTAGGCATTACATCACAATCGGATGTTTAATTAATAATAAAGAATTGGGTTAATTCAACATAAGGGTGACATGTGTGATTTTACGGATCACATTAGCCAAGGATGTTAACATGTTTGCAGATGTTAACAGAGATTTGAATCTCTTTAAACAGGTTTTACCATATTGGCCAGGTCTTATAATGACATACAAGCTAGGTTTTACCTTTTAAGATTCTTTTTAATATTCAACGCAGAACAATCCTAAATTGAGATGTTGATAAGGATCTGAATCTAATTGGGGAACTACCGTCTTGGCCCTGTCTTAAAATGACACAAAGGCTAGGTCTTGTCCCTTTAGATTTTATCATTTTAATATGATGATAGATCTTGTAAAAATATTGTTATTATTTATTTTATATTTTTGTTCATGCATATAACTAAAAATAAAAATTTAAATTTAACCATTTCACCACATGAATTTAAAATACGAGTCTGCCCTGAACGGGACTTCCAAATGAAATAACATGCCCGCGCAGGGGCCAAAACTACACCACATACCCACGCAGGGGTCAACGGAAAGACATGCCCACGCAGGGGCTTAACAAACAAAACATACCCACGCAGGGGTTTAAACAGAAAAAACAGGCCCACGCAGGGGCTCAACTGAGAACAAGGAAATACAACCAACAATTAAAGGATTCAATGGTCCTTTTTGCTTTTTCCTTTTATTAAACTTGCCAATCCCTTGAAGAAACCTTGTCGTTCCCTGCGATCCCTGTGAACTTCCTGCTCAACCTGGTCCAATCTTTGGAGAATTTCCTCCCATTCTGACGGGGAAAACCGTGGTACCTGCGGCTGCGGCTGATGTGGAGGTCGAAGAGACGGCTGTTGTTGGTATCCATAGGCTGGGTATCCAACTCCCCAAGGAGCTCCATAGGGCCCTTCGGGGTTAAGAGCATTGTAGTTCCACGCCGCCAGGTATGGGTCGATCTCAGCATAATTAAAGCTGGTGTGAGCCGGCTGCTCGAAGGGATTATACACTGCTGAGCCAGCGTATGTAGGAATTGGGTTGCCAAAGCCCAACGGTGGTGATGCGACATGCGCGGAATTTACTTCCGGGTTGGGGTTTGAAGGTCCCCCCATCTGCTGGTTTTCTTGGAGTGGCGGGTAGTGGCTGCCACTCGATGGTTGAGGGGTGCTGATATGCACTCTTCCTCGCATGGACATCCGTGCGTTCGTTCTCCTTCGTCTCGGTGGCTCAGGAGGCTGCTGCTGAACTAGTGGTGGTAGTGGCGGGGTAACTGCCACAAAGCGTGAATCCTCAGAAGGATCCTGCTGCTGCTGGTAAGGCGATGAATGGTATGAAGGTGTGAAATACCATTCAAGCTGGTTGAACCTCGATTGGTAGCTGTCTGGACCACGGTAAGGTGATCCATGAAAAGATGACCCATCAGAAATTTCTATGGGATGTGTGGGGGTACCGGTCGGTGGTTCGGTAGGGTCGGTATCCTCGTCCATATCCATGGCATGATCTCCAGAAAAGTGATCTTCAGGTCCCAATGGGTTAACACCCACTGGTTCTTCAAGGTAGTTTGCCAGGTTGAACCGGCTACGGAAGATATGTGACGGGTTATCAAAGGAATGACGAGAGTTGGACCTTAGGAGAGGGATATATGAAGGATGTGGGTTTTCGGGCTCATTTTCTGATTGGGGTCCAAAAGAGTGAAGGTAAGACGGTGACGAGCTTAACGAGACGGGTCGCCTCGCTGGCTGTAGATGTGCCCTCCAGTCCCCCTGGGGACTTGTACGCATGTTGATGGGTGAGGTTCGTCTTTGAGAAGGCACGGCCTCATGGTCGTGGCCTGCTGCAGGTGCCTTTCCCTTTCTTCTAAAGAATCTTGGCGGCATATTTAGACCTGTCAACATAAACAAAGATAACAACAAAGAATAATATAAAAGACAAAAATAAAACAAATCAGGATTTGTCCTATGTTCTTTGTCTAGACTCGAAAATTCGAGGAATGTGCAATTGTGTAACTGAGATTAAACACAAAAAGCTAGTGTTTAATTCACTCAGTGTTGGCTCTGATACCAACCTGTCACACCCCGATGTTCCACGTATTACTGGTGGGCACGGTGGGGAGTACCGTGACGTAGTTGATATCATCATAGTCAAACAACACAAATTATAAATGCACAGCGGAAGCAAAAGATAGATTCATTTCAACCAAACAAAATGTAATATCGAGTATCACAAGATAGTTGAAAATGATCCACGGGCGGATCGAAATAAAAAGGAAACATTGTTCAACAGTTTTATGACATCCAAGCTCGCGAGACTTATTGTGGATGCTAGGAGAAAGCCAGCCTATTTCGAGTAGTACCTGCACTTAATCTTTTTGGGAAAATACGTCAGTTTACACTGGTAAATACAATTAACTGACTCATTTTGAAAAGGTTTAATAAAATTTATTTGAATGCACGTGGCACAAAACTTTTATAACTTGGGATAATTATTTATATATAATCTTGTAAAAGAATTACATGTTTCTTATGCATTCAGTGGCCCGGGCTGAATACCGAGTTAAAGATTAATAGACACACCACATGATATAGTCCCGCGGCGGGTTATTCCCGAAACTGACGGTTATACCTTGTTATTTATTTATGCACAGTCGGGTGTACGCCTACACCCCGTGCTTAGGTCGTGGCCATTTCGTAAAATGATGCAAAGGATATCCGGGACATGGTCATTAACCCCCCAAAGGCTTTAAGCAAACAAAACAATTTAAACGGGTCATTTCAATGAATTAACCTCTATTCAATTAAAGATTCAATGCCCGACCAAGCGGTATTTTATATACCATACCCCAAGCCCGTATAGGGAAAATAAGTTAAGAGTATTTACCTTTGCAAGTACTAATCACAACAAGCAAGTGCACGTAGCTTTTACCGGGCCTCCTATTCTGGAACGAAGGTTTATAATAACCTATTAGATTTCTAACGGGTCTTTAATTAAGCTTAAACTTAGATCGGTTAGTTTTAAAGGAAGATACGGTTCAAACGCATGAATAAGCGAAGACCGGAATAGAATGTGATTTAGACCCGACAAGTTTGAAGACTTGTATAATATGGGTAAACTAAACACATTCTGGATTTTGAGGCAAAAATGATAAGGTTTGACCCATTTCGGTCATTTTATGCAAACTAGTTACATAAACCGAACCGAACGCGAAGAATGCGTAACGGGTAACCGTAAGAGCCATATACAGGTTTCCTAAGTTAACATGCCTTAAATATGTTGTGACATCAGTAAGATATCTTCTATTATGCCTGAAACAAATTTAAACTCAAGTTATGCCATGTAAGGGCATTTTGGTCATTTAAAAGGTTATAAAAGAGTTTTAAATATAAATCTGAGTTTCGGGTCTGATATAATCAGTAAAAATACTTAATTTAATAAGTTATGACAGTAGAGTATAGCCTATATGTGAAATTTATTAATTATAACCATACTATGCACCGAAAGGGCATTTTGGTAATTTCACTTAAGCCGAAAAGGTCAAAACTGAAAATCTGAGTTTAAAACTTTAGCTTACTGTTAAAGTATAAAAATATACTTAAAATATCAGTAGGTATCAGACCTTATATGTTTAAAATTGTTTTTATACATACTATGCGTTAAAAATGCTTAAAAAGACGATTTTAAGCCATTCCCGGTTTTTATAAGAAAGCTGATATTTTTATTATTCTAGAAAGCTTAAAATACTTTATTTATCATTTAGATTCAGTAGCAAAAGGTTTGGGCTCAAACGAATTTGTAAAACTCATTTTATAGCCCAAAAGGGCAAAACCGACAATAACTTATTTAAAGCTACAACCCTATGTTATGCTCAGCCTAAAATTAATTAAAAATCTTCAAAAATTCCAAAATATTATTTTACATCAGTGGGTAAAGATTTTGATATAAAAAAGTGGGTTACACTAGGCTATATGCTAATTACGTCGTTTAATTAACAAAAAGCTTTCTAATTACGCTATTGAGCATAACTCTTAATCTAGACCTCAAATTGATGTCTAATTCTAGGTGCAAGTTTATAAATCAGTAACTAAGGTTTCTACTCTTTCATAATTTCAAAAATCACGTTTTAAGGTCATATAGGCATAATAGTCAACATATAAGCAATTAAAGGAAACATGCATATGAATCGGATAGCTATTGAACCAAGTTGTATAATCACGGAGGGTTATACTAACATGAAACCTGGTCCTAATAGGGCTCTAAGGTATTTCTAAAACATGCTACAAAGGGTCAGAACTGAAAGTCAAAGCAAAAGTCAAATTATGCGCCTTTCGGTTCCGAACAGAGTCTAAACTGAAAATTGTCGGGTTGAACATGTTTAGACATGTTCTTACATTAATTACCAAGTTATATTAATGATAAAACAGGTTGCATAGCTTCTACATTGCTAATTATGCATTAATTTGAATTTAAGCTTTCTGTTGACTTTTTAATATCAAGTTTGACCCGACAATTGACCTAGTTAGAGTGGGAATCAGAGAGTACCCTTTTAAGGGTTTATTACCCACATAATTACCAACTTATAGGTACTTTCAATTCGAGATTTGACTGAACAATTATTGATTAATCTCAAAGTCAAACCTTAATTTCGACAGTTTGACTTTTAGCTAATTAACTAAGCTAAACAGAATTAGGAAGGGTTAAGGACACTTACAAGGGTCCTAAGCACGACTAGGAATCACTAGGAAGCTTGTTGCTGATCAGAGGAGCTCCAGAAATGAAGTTGTGAATGTTTGCAAATGAATGGCACAATGTTGGAAACTTGGGAGTCCTTATATATGTATTTTGATGCAACAAGATCACTCCAAATCAGTCTACAAAGGTTGTAAGATGTTCCCAGGTGTCCCTATGATGCCAAAAACCAGTTGTAAGGCCCCTGATTTTCAAATACCACTCTTTTAAGGCGGTGTAACTTGTTTAACAGGCATCTGTCCAAAATTCTGCCCAGTTACATGTCTTACGGACCGTAAGCCTTAGGCTTTGCGGTCCGTAACCGTCTTTCAGAAACCATCGCCCAGCTCCGCTCTCTTACGGACCATACGGATTAGCCTTTACGGTCCGTAAGCCTTCATCAGAAGACAAAAACTTGTTAACTTTGAGGTTTTGACCATGCAACTTCACAACTTCGAATATTATGCTTTAAATCAGTAGGAGGGGACCATGAACAGACTTTTGCATGCTCTTGAAAGTGTTGCCATGCACTTACACATCCTTGGACACTACTAATGAATGCTTTTGAAGGAATTTGTCGTATGAAACATAGGATCCATTTCTTGTGCCAATTTGAATTATACATTATCAAAATAATCGGACTTGAATGTATCAGATGTTTATAATATAAATTTGAGTCTTGGGATTTATAACAAGGTCGTTCAGAGGTATAAATTAACATGTCGACACTTTTAAATCCTGCCATACATCTTTAACTTGATCCGAGTTCATGACGTGTTTACTTTACGTGACACGTGTCTAAATTTTATAGGACATAAATTTTCGAGGTGTTACATCCTCACCCCCTTAAAAGAAATCTCGACCTCGAGATTTACTGAAACAAATGAGGGTACTTTTCTTTCATGGTAGACTCTACCTCCCACATATATTTGGGACCTCTTCGGGCATCCCATTTAACCTTTACGATAGGTACATACTTCCTTCGAAGCTTCTTAACCCGTCGATCCTCAATCGACAAAGGTTTTTCCACAAATTTCAGGCTCTCATCTATGTGCACATCCGTGTGTGGTATGACTAGCAGTTACAGACACACAGTCTAAGGTCTAGCATGAACCTATTCCGTAGCAGACAACCACCTAGATTCACACGAAGCAATTGATATTAATAAACCACATTAAAGTACGCATATACATCAAATTAATAAACTAAACTTTTTACTAAACACAATTAATCCATAAAAAACATGCAATAAACGAAAAAGGTTCAAACTTTATATTAATCCATTCATCATAGTCTAGGCGGCTTAAAAGTTTAGCCGAGCATGTCAAACAAAGAAAACAAATCAAAGATGATCAAATAAGAATTCATGACAACGAATTTCGAAAGAAAATCAACAAACAAGGAATTAGAAAACCCGAGCAAGTCTTCAATTCTTCGTCCCGAACTCGTACCAATGATTCCTATGCTTCAAAACCTTCAAAATTGCTCAAAGATTGCTCTCAAAAGCACCTTCAATGTCCTCAATTCCTAACTAGGGTTTAGTAATGATTTTCTTGGTTTTTATATCAAACCCTAATCAACAGCGAACCATTGCCATCATAACACCCCGTCGCGTCGCACGACGGGTAAGGGTCTTCAACGTCGCGTGGCGCGATGGCTCAAAATGTCAGAAATCAATATTTTATTGGTGGCTGCACGCGACTGCTATACTGGTTCCTTGTGGCTTAGCACGACGACAACAATTTCACAGCCTGTGTAGGATCATTTTCGGACCCAAACGAGTCGATCAGAAGAGGTCTTCACCAATACAAAAGGCGGAAATAGATGTATCGGTGTTATTTCAACTGAATTGCACAAGAAATCACTTTAAACTGTCTTTTGATTGATATCAGATCGATTAAAATGCTGTAGACACTTTGGCAGAGCTTCGATACCGGAATCAGAAATGTTACAAATGAATAGGCACATCAGGTATTTATAGGTGAGGTGATTTCGCTTGAAACGGCCCAAGCGAAATCTGATTTCGCACGGAATTACTTCAAACGAAATCAACACATGATTTCGAGCGAAAATACTCACTTGATTTCGTAAGAAATAACCCATGTGTCATTTCATGCGAAATACCTATAAACACGCATTTCTCGTTTTTCGTGCCCTGATCTATCTATTATAATACAAGACTCGATACAAGACGAAGTAGACAGACGGATGCACCAACAGACTCCCCCTCAGATGTTGACGAAGTCTTTGGTGTCGAGTCTTCGGTTGTCAATCTTTCAGTCTTTATCAGTCTTCTCGATCTCTCCAAAGATCCTCCATTGTAAGCATCCTCAATCAATCTCTTTCTCTTTATCCTTGAATCTCAACCTGGCTCTATACTCCTCTTGATCAGGTCTCTTGATTCCTTAAGATCATCAGCATCATCAGCTTCCATCTTCAGACTCCCTCTTGATGTCATCAGACTCCCCCTTTCACAAAGCTAGGATCGCAGTCTGGAATTCACTTTTCACAGGTTCTAAGATCGTAACCTGGCACTCATTCAATCTCAGGTATCGGAACCTGGCTAACCTGCACATTCTCTACCTCAACATAAATTTTCACAAATTTAAAAATTTATCAAATTTATATCACGTGCAGGTATTTTTCAAGAATGATTTATCATTTAAAAGTTTCTGATGATCACTTGTAGACACAAATTTTTATTTCAAAAACATTCTCCCAAACCTGTTCATCATATTTAGCACTTGGAATTTTGAAAATCAGCTCTCCAACATCAGTTGTCGAAAATCTTTTTGAATTTTTTTCAAAATTTATGCTAAAACACACTAAAATCTTTTTAGATTTTTGATTTTAACGAAATGCAGTAAAAAAATATTTACAACCAATATTTTTGTGAATTTGTGTAAGAGGATCATATCAGTTTCTGAGACAAATCACCAACATCGTTAAGCTTTAAACATTATAAGTTCTAAACGATTCACTTAGATTGTCAGTATAATGATCCACTTAAATTTTCACACAAGTTTCAATTGTTTCGAGATACGAGATTAATGTTTTAAGCACTTAAACTTATTCGCGTGTCCCACCTCAGAATATACTCCCTTATCCAGATCCCAATATTCAGTCTTACAGGTGAGTATACCTAGATGATATCTGTAAAGGGTTAAACGCGAGGGCCATGAGAGCTCAGGCTATTGCTTCCGCAAAATCAGAGAGATGACGGCTTCGACTTTTAGGTGTGTTCCCTTTAGAGAATCTTTTCTTCAACAGCACATGATTAGCATTTTGCAATGTTTCATCATTTTTTTATGCTGAGGGCGGTGCTATATTTCAAGTAAGCAGAAAGTATTATACGGGGACTAGGCCATTGCTTCTGCAAAATCAGAAGTCCCGGAATAATACCCCAGATATCACTAAGCATAAAGACCTAGTATCTCAGAAAGAGGGACCTTTCAAACAAGATTTCGGGGGTTACCCATATATTCTAGAGATGTTCCCCACGAGATAAGTAAGTTTGAAATTTAGGTTTATATCTCGACACAATCTACTAAATGTGCAAAAACCTACTAGCACATCATCAGTGAGACCGTTTATTACTTTTTAACTTTCCAATTCTTTAGCATGTTGTGATCGTCAACTGATGTACTATCATTTCCTCTTTTTACAATAAAACTCATTTTCATTTTTTCAATGTTTTTGGCTTTTTCAAATTTTCAAATGTTTTTGGATTTTCTGAAACTTCTTACTCCCCCTAAAATTCAAAACCATTTAAATAAATTTGAAAACAAACTGTACAAGTAAAATGACAACTGTTGTGAATTGCTTCAAATCGCCATCCACTTGGCATAAACAATCAGAACTCCCCCTCTCAACAAACTATTTTCTCATTATGATTTCAAAACACTTAAGTTTGTTTTAATCAAAATGATTTTTCCGGAAAATAAATTTTGTTGATTTCATAAAACCACTTGTAGGTTAGGGGATAAACTCATCACTTTGTTTAGTTTTAACCATTTGAAAGAAAGTTAAATCAAGTTCAACTTAATGACCTTGATTAACCACTTGTAGATAAAATCTCTTATTCAACCACTTGTCGGTTTGCTTACCAACAATTACCATTTATAGGTTGAAATCTCAAGATGCCGAATCCCACTCCACACTTATCAACCTGGGAGTTCCGGCAAGTTAACCTTTTCAAAAACAATTTTTCAAGAAAGATGCTGATTCATGCCCCACGATTACCAACTTGGGAGCTCCGGCAAGTCAGGTTGTTCAAGTTGGAAATTTTCTCCCAAGCCTGACGGTCCTTGGGAGATTCCGAGTTATCAACACTCAGTTTCTTTGTTTTCTTCTCATAAAATTCTTTAACCCCCTTTACCTTCCCATCAATCATTTTTCCAAAAATGTTTTGCACTGTGGGGTTAAAAGCCTTTTCAACATCAAAAACTTTCTTTTCAGAAAACAATTGACTTGAAATTTCAACTTTACCAATTTTAGATTTCAAATTTTCAGCCCGCAATGGTGGAAAATTTTCATCATCCAAAGGCGGAACTGACTTTTCTTCTTTCATAACAACTTTTGGCTCCTCTGATTTTGTGGAATCAGATTCATTACCAGAATTATCACTTGAATTCTTAACAACCCATTTTTGATTGTCAAGTTTCTCCTTTCTTTTGTAAACATCTTTCGAACATTCACCAACCTCAAAAGTTGAATTTTCAAAAACTTTAAATTTGTTTGTTGGTGGTTCGGTTTTCTCAACAAATTTTTTTTTCAGTTTACCAGAGACTCCCTGTTTTGTTTGTATTGCCTTTGGACAATTCCTGGCAATGTGACCAACTGTTTTACATTGAAAACAGGTTCTAGTCTCTATTTTCTTCTGAGCAACACTTTTCTTCATTTCTTCTTGCTTCTTGGCAAGGAATTCTTTGTTGGATTGCTTTCTGAACACTTGCTCTTTTTCTTCTTCAGATGTTTTTCCTGTAACAAAAACAGTTTTTGGTTTATAAATTTTCTCATTTTTATGATTTTTCGGTGGAATAAAACCCAGACCTTTCTTTTTGAAGTTACCGTTATGGTTTGCTTTCTTTTGATAACCAGAATCAGAACAGTAACCCTTTTTCTTGTTTAACATTTGTTGAACTCTTGAGTTGTAAGTTTTAGGTTTTCCAGAAAGATTTACATCTTTTATTTCAGAAATATTAATTTCAGTTAGCTTAAAAACCTTTTTGATCATTTCAGTTTTAACACCTCTTGTTGGAAATACCTCATCAGAATATAATTTGTCAGAATCTTTCAAAGTATATGCTACTTTGATCGGTTCGTCATTCAAATTAGATTTTGATAACAAAAATTCTTTATTATAAACCCGTTTGTCCTTTTTGACTGTTGAATTTTACGTGTTGGACTCAGACTTTGACTCTGATTTGGACTCCTCCGTCTCATCCTTATCTAACACATGATCGACCACTTTCTTTATTAACTCGGACTCATGATCAGTGTCAGACGATGTGAACGTGACATCAATGTTTTCTGGCAAATTATCTGAAGACTCAGACTCCCACTGTAAATTTGTTGCCTTTTTTACTCTTTCTGAATTTGGATTTCGAGGAGAATATCCATTTTCGACCGGAGGTGGACATTTATTATAGACAACACTTGGTTTCTTACCAGAAATCTTCACTTCATCATCTTCTTTTGTTTCAAACTTCTTTTCTTCCGAAGTCTTCTCTTCTTCAAACGTCTTCATTTCTTCCACTATGGGGTAAATCCTGTCAACAACAAAAGTAGAACATGAGTAACTTTTTAACAATCTATTTACTCTCTCGGTTTCAATTCTCTGTGTTTCTAGCTTTAATTCAAGCTCAGCACACTTCTCAGTGTAATAGTTGACATTGTCAAGCTGTCTCATATATGCTCCTTTGAGTGTATTCATTGCTATGGCTTGTTCACTGCTTGTCTCGTTGTATTGATTCATGGCTTTGTTCAAGACATCATATGATTCTTTCAGCCTTTTTATGTTGTGTAACAGTTAATTGTTTTGCTTTATCAGAGACTCATAGTTCATACACTTCTCAGAAATCTTAACTGATCAGCATCTGTTTTAATTTCAAATGCTGGAACTTCTTTAACTTTTCTTACTTGAATTTCTTCTTCACCCTTTTTCTTTTTCTCAGCTTCAGCTCGTTCCATTTGCCTTTCTTCTTCATATCTCTTCTTTTTCTCAGCTTCAGCATTTAAATGTTTTCTGATTTTTTCTGCCCAATAGTCATCAGTATAATCATTAATAACCTGAGCAACAAAACCTTTAGCTTTTAAGATCTCTTTGTCTGGACAATAATTATCCTAGCTAAAGTTTTCCCAGCTAAATCCTTCTGGTAATCTTTCATCATCTTGATTTATCAGACATGCTTTATTATCGGCTGGAATATATTTATCCCAACTAAAATCTTTTGACGAACTTCCATCATTTTGATTGACCAGACATGCTTTCTTTGAATCTTCAATCACTTTCCTAGCATGAGCAGTTTGTGGTTGTTCTTGTTGATACGGCTGTTGAGCAACTTGATGATAAATCGCCTTTCGATAGTAGTCGTTGTTTCCGAAAGGATTTTGAGCTCCGCTTGCTTTGCGATTTGTGCACTCTCTCTTGAAATGCCCCTTTTCCCTGCAACGAAAACAAGTAACTTTAGATTTATCAAATCCTAAAGTTGAAACATTTGCATCGCGAAAATCATCTCTGCCTGTGATTTGTTTAAATTTTTCAGCTCGTCTCAACACGCTCGCCAAGCACCACTTTATATCCATCAACTCCATCTCCTCAGCGTCAACTTGATCATAATCCTCTTTTGGAAACATTGGATTCCCGATCCTCCCTGCAACTAAACTACCATAAGATTCAAGCACAGTTACTAACAAAGACATATGACTTTTTGCAACTTCCTCTGAATAATTCTGATCATTTTCAAGATTTAAAGCAATGTTGCATTGAAGAACTTTGCCACTCTTTATTGCAGAAAAATGTGGATCAAATGATGGAAATGAAGTTAATCCTGTTTTGCTGCTTGATCCCTAAGATGAACTCTCAGAAGAACTTTTTGCATTAAACGCAGTTTCAACTTTTGGAGAAATGTTTGTTTTATCACTAACACCACCTTTGTAATACAAGCCAATGTCTTGTTCTCCATCATAATTCTTCATTCTAGCAATTTTCCTTTGTTCCATCTCTTGAGCTTCAAGATGTTTAATAAACTCGCTCAGCGTGATCTTGTTAAAATCTGTTTTATTCTTCAACATCATCAGATACGTCCCCCAAACATCATGTGGCAACGTATCAGCCAGTTTCTCAATCAACTCATCTTTATCTTTATTGATACCCAATATGTTCATGTTTTTCACCAAGTTGCAATATTTTTCAATAATCTGCTTGGTGTTCTCCGTTCTCAATCCACGAAATAGATCAAATTCTTTTTTCAAAAGCGACTTTTTGTTCTTGAGCATATCATCACTACCAAGAAACTTAGCTTCTAACTCTGTCCAAATCGAATATGCACTTCCATTATGTTGAAGTAACCATTGGGTGTCAGCCCAATGGCCACCAGCCCGCATTCTAACCCGGAGGTGACGGGTTCGAGTCTTGCTCGTTCCCAATGCCCCTACGGTAGCGGATTTACCCCCAGACTCAGGCTTGCTGGGTGGCAGTCTGCGAGGTGGGATCACCTCGGCGGTTGGGAGGACCGTGGAATATCCCCCCCCCTCCATTATGTTGAAGTAAGATCAAAATGTCTTCTTTAATCGCTTGCTGCAACAAACTAACCATCAATTTCTCATCTTTGTATTTCTTTTTCTCCTCAGCACTCAATTCTCTAATTGGTATTTTTACATTATTGTTCCCGACTGGTCTAGCATATTGAACTTCCGTATGTTCCCATGCATCTAAGTGATATTCTTCAACCCAGTTAGCAAAACGTTCAGCCCATCCACTAAACTCATCAATGTCCATAAGCTTAGGTGGTTTCTGCGTTGTTCCTGTCTCATTTTCAAGTAATGTATTCTGAGCAATAGTCATTGGACTAGCAAACGCATTATAAAACTCGTCCTCCGTGATTTAGTTTTCAAAAGTTCACAAACTATCAGTTTCAAACGAAATACACTTCTCACACGGAATCAACCTTTCACACGGAATCAAGTTTCAAACGAAATCAATCCTCTTTCAAGCGAAATCAACTTTTCAAGCGAAATCAGTATGTTTTTCACGCGGAATCAACTTTCATACGAAATAACCTTTGGAGCGAAATCACCTTCAAACGAAATAGCTGATTTCGTGTGAAATCAACTGCTATTTCATGCGGAATTACACTCTGATGCACACTCTCAAGCGAAATAACCTTTGAAGCGGAATTACAATCTGATTTCGTGTGAAATATTGCAATGTTCAAGCGAAATAATATCAATCTTTCGAGCAGAATTAAACTTTCGGACAGTTTTTTCAAAAATTGATCATGTTTTACTTCGAATTAGAGTCTGATTCTTTCTAGGGTTTATTAAAACACTGTTTTGCATATAATGTGAGAAAATCAAGTCATTTTAACCAAGTTTTCACGGTCAATTTTGAAAAGAAGGTGTAGAAATCAGATTTTGCAGCTGAAATGGTTAGAACTCTTCCTCCTGAGCTCTGATACCACTTATAGGATCGTTTTTGGACCCAAATGAGTCGATCAGAAGAGGTCTTCACCAATACAAAAGGCGGAAACAGATGTATCGGTGTTATTTCAGCTGAATTGCATAAGAAATCACTTTAAACTGTCTTATGATTGATATCAGATCGATTACAATGTTGTAGAAAATTCGGCAGAGCTTCGCTACCGGAATCAGAAACGTTACAAATGAATAGGCACATCAGGTATTTATAGGTGAGGTGATTTCGCTTGAAACGGCCCAAGCGAAATCTGATTTCGCACGGAATTACTTCAAACGAAATCAACACATGATTTCGAGCGAAATTACTCACTTGATTTCGTATGAAATGACCCATGTGTCATTTCATGCGAAATACCTATAAACACACATTTCTCGTTTTTCGTGCCCTGATCTATCTATTACAATACAAGACTCGATACAAGACGAAGTCGACAGACGGATGCACCAACAGACTGTTGCGTTATTTTCTCAGCTTCAGCATCCCAAAAACTCCAAAATTTATTCTAACTCTTTTCAACTCGTTCCAGGACTTGGTGTTTCAGTATTGTGGCTCGTTTTTACTCAATTTTCAGCAAATTTAAGCACCAAGACCTGCAAAACTCGATTTAATCAATAGTATGCACATTCTAATGAAAACAGAACTAAATATAATGGAAAACTATACAAACTGTACATGAATAAGAGATGTATTTTGCAATACATCATCCCTATAGGTGTCGACCCTATAGGGTTTTTTCTTGTAGTGAGGGGTAAACGAAGTTTCACGCCGATACAAAAAAACACTTCCGCGATTCGCTAACTAGCAATAGGTAACCCTCCCGATCAATTTGATGAATACTTAGCTATGTCGGGCATAACTTCACGTGAATGTCTGCAATTTTTTTGTAACGCGATCATTAAATTGTATGGTAAAGAGTTTTTACGTAAACCGATGAGACACGACATCTCACGTATTTACGCCGCACATGAGTCTAGATGGCATTTTCCAGGGATGCTCGGTAGCATCGATTGTACATATATCGAATGGAGAAATTGTCCAAGAGAGTTGTGAGGGGCATATATTGGGGGTGACGTCAAAAGACCAACCATCATACTTGAATGACAATGTTTGCACGTGATCTGCGTTGTGTAGACGGAACAGCCTGCGAAGAGATCTTATTTACAAAAACAAACACCACTTAAGGGAGTTAATTGTTTGTGTTCACACTAGTTCTCAAGTTCTCTCCTTAAATCTAGTTTCCACATGAATATATATATATATATATAGGGAGAGATAGAAAGAAAACCCTCATCTCTACCATCCATTTAAAACAATCAAGGGTTGAGATTGGTCACGCTAGCTTTTTCATAAAAAAGTTGAAAGTCTGCAAAAGCTGTTACACGTAACACATGGTATTCTCTCAGGGGTTACACATAACATGTCTACAAAAAATGTAACATGTGGAAAAAGGAGGTCCATTCATTTGGGTTTCATAGTTTTCTTAACTAATATGGGGTTTCTTCTTACAAATGGTATATATATATATATATATAGGTCAAATATACCAAGTAATCCCATGTGAGTTCAAAAAACTCAAGAAACCCAATGCATGGACGCCATTTTGCCATGTGTTACAACATTTGTTAGAATTATGACATGTAACAACTTTTGTCAGGAGAGAGAAAATTAATTAGTATGTTACACTTTTTTCACCCGTTTATATAGATGTAACATCACATGTGACCCTTTTTTTCCAACAGCAGGTTTTGTAGGTTTTACAAAGTGTTACGTTTCCGAACTTCATAAAAAGCGATGTTATAAAGCGACAACGGTTCATAATAATATCGGGTGTACTAAATCATTCGGGTGAGTTGATTAACATTGTAAATGTTTACGCCTATAATGATCCTATTGAAAGGAGGGCATTGTGGTTAGAACTTTTATTCTTCTGAAGATCTTTAGAGGGGTTATAGATTTTTGTTGGAGATTTTAATGATGTTCGAGACCCGTCCAAGCGTTTTAACTCGGAATTTGTGGCCTTGAACGCCTCTTATCTTAACCACTTTATTGAGTCGGCTGAGTTGGTAGAGTATCAAATGGGAGGGCGTAAATTCACTTACCATGTCGATAATGCGGTCAACATGAGCAAACTTGATAGATACTTGGTGTGCCGAGATTTTAAATCAAAATGGCTGATTGCATCACTTGTAGCACTTCTGAATGTTGTTTCAGATCATTACCCATCTTATTATCCGTGCGGCCAACCGACTACGGGCAAATTCCTTATAGAATCTTTAACTCATCGTTAGAGATGCCTGGGCTACTTGATTATGTTGAACATTTATGCATAGGGTTCCGATTTGATGGCGTCGCGGCTTTGGGGTTGGCTACGAAACTGAAATGGGTTAAGTTCAAAATAAGGGATTGGGTTTTGGATTATAAGAAGTGTAGGGAAGGAGAATATTGAGCAGAAATGGCTGAATTGGAAGCCTAAGAGGTCGAAGCTGAGGCTAAGCAGTTAACCACTGAAGAGTTGGGGTTGAGAGCGGCTTGCAAAACTTTTATCTTAGAGGAGGATAGATTAAAAGCCTTAGACCTACAACAAAAATCCAGAACTAGGTAAGCGGTTAAGGGAGATGAAAACACGACATACTTTCATCGGGTTATAAACGCCAACACAAGCAACATAATAATAAATGGGCTCCTAATTTATGGGGTGTGGACGGATACTCCACCACTTTTCAAAGATTATATTTGCTTGTTTTTTGTAGGAAAATTCATGGAACCAATAGTGGCGAGACCTGGCCTGAATTGCCCAAATCTAGCCAGTGTATCAAATATGGAAGTGGAGGAATTGGTCAGTCCCTTTATGGTTGCCAAAATCCGGAAGGCAGTCTGGGATTGTGGCGGGGATAAAACCCTCGACCCTGACGGCGTCATTTTAGATTTTTGAAAACGTGTTGGAATTGGCTCCAAAATGATTTCGTGAAAGTGATGGAAGAATTTTATCATATGGCCAATATTAATCAGGGTTGTTCATCATCATTCTTAGCGCTTATATCTAAGTGCAATGATCCCGACAGCCTTGCAGACTATAGGCCGATCAGCCTAATTGGGTGCGTCAATAAAGTTATATAAAAAATGTTCGCAAATCGTCTAAAATCAATCATCCCGGGGTTGATTTCAAACGAACAAACTGCATTTTGGCGAATATAAGTATATTTGAGGGCCCACTTGTGCTGAATGAAATTATCTCGTGGATGAAAAGAGATAAGAAAGAAGGATTTATTTTCAAGGTGGAAATCGAAAAGGCTTATGACTTGGTTAATTGGCAGTTTTTAGACTCGATAATGGTACAAATGAACTTCCCACCGCTTTGGAGAAAATGAGTAATGGCGACTGTAACATCGGCTCGTGCATCAATCTTGGTGAACGGATCATGCTACATAGGAATTCTCATGCTATAGGGGTCTGCAGCAGTGTAACGCTTCACATTTCGTACTTTTTATTATTTAGAAAGTGTAATCCTATTTTTATTTTTGGAAACTTGTATTCGTATCATGTTCATATTCCACTTTCAGTTTCGTAATTCGAGACTTTGATCGTAATGAAATTCATATTTTATACATACTTGTTTTTCGTTCAATCAGTCGTTTAAATACGTATTTCGATACTCTTTATACGTGCAAATATTTATACATGCATTCACGACACTCAAATTATGGTTGCATACATATTACATACTGAAAATGTGCCAAAAATGGAAGTTATGGCTTAAAATAATAAAAATATCAAAGTTCAGGGGCCAAAATGCAATAAATCAAACTTGGGGCTGGTAAAATGGGATGCCACGGGGAGCGATACCCTAAGCTATATCTGTCACGGCCCATGAAACCCCTTGATCCGCATATTATTGTTTCTTGGTCAGGGATAGACCACCTTTTTCTCCCTAATCATCTTTAATCTTCATTAAACAATGTTCCACCTCATTTTCACTTTCCCAACTCATCTACACTCTCAAATCAGTTGCAAACACAAGATTTGGCAGAATTATTCCAAGTCCAAAAGTAAGTTCAAGCTCACTTTTCTTCATCGTTTCTTCATCTTTTCTTCCATTTCAAGGCTTGGAACACCTCTAGGAGTACATCCACAAGTTTACCATGGTAAACTAAGGTGGAACATCACCATTTTGAGGTCCAAACTTTCTGTTTTGGAAGATTATCTTGTAGCTTTTATAAAACTTATGATTTATTATGCAATCTTATACCTACCTTGCTTCTAATCAAGTCTATGGTTAGTGAGCTTGTGTATGGTTGATTCTTATGAATTTCGAGGTGCAAACACCCTCTAAACTTTCTGTTTTGATGGGGTTTAAGACAACCCACAAGTGTTGAAATCGTCCAAGTCTATCATAGTTCATATGGCAAGACTCGTGTTTGATGAAAGTGTGAACCTTGAAAGTCATGGCTATCCTAACTTGTTCCACACCTCACTTGATGTTTTATCTTGCTATTCCAAGTAGCTTAATAGTCCTAAAGTAACACAACCCCGTCCAGCCTCCAACACTTGGTTCATTCCTTCCATGTTGAGATGGCACACCCGGGTTGGTCTTACTTGGCTACTTGATGAAATGTTAGATAGTTGTACATTTCCTTTTTCATTCATGGCCATCTAAATCATTCTTGTGAAGATTTGTGCATTGGTGAATTCATACAATGTGGTTAAATTTACCTCCATGTTTGACTTATATGATATCCATGACAATCATGATGGACTTAGTTTTAGGACTGCTATATAAAATATATAAATATATATACATATAGCCGAACTCATGATACTAATCGGTTTATGATTATGTGTCATGAACTTAGGTTACTTTATCTAATGTTCTAAGTTTCTCGTGTTCGATTCTAATGGGCAAACTAGTACCCATGAAATCACATACAAACTTAATATCAAAATGATTACTTAGACAAGATATATTTTATGAATACATACTTTTTGTAACTTAAATTCTAATCCGAATCCTTCGTTAAACTCCGAATGACCATACACCTTCATTTCCCCATTCTCAACAACTCGTCAATTCACGGATAATCGGAAAGCTTTGCAAAATTTTGAGTATACATGACCCCTTTTACTTTTACACTTTTGGGTGTAATACGTTTATTACTATTAAACACATGCAATCACATACTTTATGCTTAAATCACAAACAAACAATCCAACATACATGCTTAATACGTTATGCTTGAGTTCGTATACATTGGAGCATTCTTATGCTTTATACTTGTCATTCACTTCGATCAAGCCTCCCTTAACATGTATAATGCTATAGGAGTAACGCACCGCCCGTATTCTTGAGGTCATGTTAAGTTAAACACGGAACAATCTTATCGTTGCTACGATAAGATTACGCTAGCGGTAAACTTTAGGTTGACATTTATAGTTGCATGCCAGTTATACGTTAATTCTTGATAATAATTGTCATGTGGATTTGTTCAAACTTTTATACATATGCTAGTATTCAAACTTGTATGCTCGCCAATACTTTTTGTATTGAACTATACTTTAATACGTATTGCAGGATTTTGATGATGATGCACGGAATCTAGTAGGACGCCTAGAAACGCACCTTAAACTTTAATACTTGTATTTTATTTTGTTTCAATCTTGTTGCAATTCTATTTCGAACAATGTGCTTGATGTTAGCAATGAAATGAAATTTGTTTATTAAATACTTATCACATTTAGTGTTATGAAGTCTCTTGCAATCTCGTTTTCGTCTCACTCCGATGTTTCCGCCATTGATTGGGGTGTGACAGGCACGAGGGATCCCCTATCTCTATTCATTATCATTATTATCATGGAGGTGTTGATTGGGGTGGTGAAAGAGGCATGTTCGGGAGGGTTGTACAATGGCATTAAATGCATGCCACATGGTCCGACACTCACACTTTTTGTATGCAGATGATGTGGTCTTTTTGGTTGAGTGATCTTTGACTAGTGCATGCAATCTAAATAGGATCCTTAGGTGCTTTTATCTAGCATCACGGTTAACTTAAAAAAGAGCAGCTTGTTCGGGATTGGGGTTGATCACATACAGATACAAGAAATGGCTCGAATATTAAGATGTAAAGTGGGCTCCTTTCCATTTATTCATCTGGGATTACAGGTTGGAACAAATAGGAACCTCGTAAAGCATTGGAAACCAGTGGTAGACGTTTTGTTAGTGCATTATCTGTCTATCGCCTTCGTCAATCTAGTACGTAGCAGAAACCGAAGAAGTCTAAGCTTTTATTGTAATATCTAGTTAAAAGGGCAAGGTGGCAAACTTGTAAATAAGGAGAAATCCTTATATTCCTTGTGACTATAAATAGGGAGTTATAGTGTTAGGTTTAAGACTTTTGGCTCATTTGGAAATTTAGAGATCTAATCCTAGAGAGAGAAAGTCTAGAGAGAGAAAGTCTCTCCACGTGATTCACGGCTTTGTACACGACATCATATCAATAGAATCACGTTATTTGTACGTTCTTGTGTGTTCGGTCACGCACGCGCACGGATTCCGCACGTCGAACGTTCGTTACGCAATCGAACGGTATCAAAACTGGTCCTACACGTTTTCAAGAAGCGATTGTCATCTTGGAAGGCGAAAACGACTTCCTATCGGGGGCGAATCACATTAACAAAATATGTGCTACACGCTCTTCCGACATACTTTTTCTCGCTATATAGAGCTCCAATGCAGGTTATAAATCAGTTGGAACGGATACGAAGGGAATTCTTATGGGGTATTACACCGGAGCACGATAAAGTGAATTGGGTAGCATGGAAAAATGTGATGACACTGAAATCATGTAGTGGGGCGGGGTTAGGGTCTTTAAGGGAGGCAAACCTTGAAATGCTCTCAAAATGGTAGTGGAGGTTTAAAACCGACACCAATGGGTTATGGAGGAAAGTTGTATGGAGTATTCATCATAGCACAAGATCATGGAATTTTATTCCATGTAAATTGTCAAGTTCAGGGCCATGGAAACAAGTGTTTAAAGTGGGTCAAGAGGGGGAAGAGTACGGGCTTGTGTTGGCTGAAATGTTTAGAGGCTACATGGGGAACGGTAATGATATAGTTTTCTGGAAAGATGTGTGGTTACTAGATGAGCCT
Source organism: Helianthus tuberosus (assembly GCA_030545235.1). NCBI lineage: Eukaryota > Viridiplantae > Streptophyta > Magnoliopsida > Asterales > Asteraceae > Helianthus > Helianthus tuberosus. The sequence goes on along the minus strand of CM060424.1, from coordinate 54,938,575 downwards.
TTGTGCAAGAAATACCCCATTCTCTACAGTTTGAAGCGAGAGAAGAATGTATTGATGGCTGGGGGGTTGGTAAATTCTAATGGGATTATAACAATAAAGTTTAATTGGAATCGCCAACTAAACACGGGAGATGAAATACTACAGCTGGAAGATTTAACCATAGCCTTAATGGGGGTTCATATTGGGGCTGCAAAGGACCGGTGGGATCGGGTGATGGAGCCGAGGGGATCGTTTTCAGTACAGTCTAAAACATCGACTGTAGAATTATCGCTTTCCAAGACTCAGCTTTGAGTTCGAATGGAATAAGTGGACTCTTATCAAAGTCAACTTTCTTGCTTGGTGACTCAAACAAGATCGGCTTCCAACCATGGTTTGGTTACATAGAAGAAACATCCAACTGGAATCAAAGGCATGCAAATTCAGTGGAGAGTGCGACGAGACAGCAGAACACTTGTTCGTTGCATGCCGTTTCGCTTCAACCGTTTGGGACTTTGTCAGGTCATGGTGCAGGTGGCCAAGGCTGTTTTTGTTCAGCTTAAATGACCTATTTAAAGTCTATAAGCAGGCTGGGGTTTGCGAAGATGGAGGCAGTTATTGTATTCCATAGTGCAAGTGGCAATCTGGTACATTTGGTGGTGTCGGAACAGCCTCGTCTTCAACCAAACGGCTGCCTACTTGGAAGGAGTAAAGGAGCAGATTCGCCATTTGAGGCTTTCTTGGATCGGTCATCGGGTTAAGAGTATAAATGTAACATGGAATCAACGGTGTAATATGGAAATATTGAGTATGTGTCTGTAATGCTTTCGGCTGTCATGTAACTGGTGTGGTCTAACATTTGCTAGCCCAAGTTGAAATAAAGTTTGTTGGACTTTCATAAAAAACCATGACTATAACCCATAACAGGTCTCGTAATTCTCATTTTCAAGTCTCTCAACTTTCTCTCTTTAGTTCTCGCATAAGCATACTTATGTCGGATGATAATCACAATAGTCCTCTCATTTTTCTAACTAGTCTAACAATGTTTTGTTGCCATAAGCCATTCACCTTTAAAAGATCTCTCTTGTATATTGTTTCTTCAATATGATCGGTTGATTTAAGAACAATAAAGAAAAAGATCTCTTGTATATTGTGTATATTATGTTTTGGGTGTTCTTTAAAATACTTAATTTTTTATTTTAATTCAAAGCTTTTATCTTTTACAGTTTTTATTACAACTTTGTCTTTTTCATATTTTGCAATTTAACTCAACAAAATTTTTACTTTCAACTTTCGTCACTTTTGTAAGTTAACACAACACAACATATGTGTGGTTCATCGTTGATTTCATTCAAAAAAAATTATGAGTTAACAACGTGATGTGCGTGTAGTTCTACATTTTCACATTTCAACTTACATTAGATTGCCTAGGCCATTCTTTAATTCTTTTCCATGTTGGTAGTCACCGACAATAATAGAGTACTAGCACTATTTGGCATAGTTTTACACTCCCGTCGTAAAATAATGGTCGCCATTAGAGTAACATTTGTTTATCTTAAAAATTGTCACATAAAATGTGATCATGCCTAGTTTATTTGCTCTATTCATTTAAGTTTAATATAATTCAATTCAACTCTCTAATGTGAAAAAATTGATGGTAGAAAACATTTCAAAACTGATTTTCCGTAAACAAATATTTTAATTTTTTAAAATTTTATACACTAACAAAATTATATTTGAAGATTGATGGATCCCAATAGAGAAAAATGATAAAGCTCTAATGTGATTGTTGTGCGAAAAATGATAAAGCTCAAATGTGATTGTTGTGCTGTTATTTAACTCCACTCTCGTTAATATTACTAAAGATGAAGCTGATAGACAACACATTCATCTCTGAGTTTTTTCAGACTCCAAGCCCCTTTATATTAAAGGCAAAGAGTATAGTTTAAACTCATTAAGTCAAAATATAAATCTACAAACAAAACCTCAGTTAAATCCAGTAATATCATATGAAATACAGCTTCAAACAAGTGGTTCTCCCTGTTAAACAGGGTCTTGTATCCACCATATCTCAAACAATTGGATTATTTCATCATTGGTATTTGGTAGTTTCAAATTCTATGCTCATTTAAAAAAAATGATAAAACAAAATTTTAAAATACAATAATTAAAAAGCTAAAAGTAAAATCAAAATTATTTAAAAACTAAAATGCCTCAGTAAAATCCAGAAATTTCATGTGGAATACAGGTTCAACCAAGTGGTTCTCCTTGTAAAACAAGGTCTTGGATCCACCGTATCTCGTATAATTGGATTCATTCATCATTGGCAAATTAAAAACCGAAAAGTTGCAAAAATTTATCATGAAAACTTAATTTTAATAGTCAAAGGCTCAGAGTAAATAACAGCTCTATCAATCAAGAATTTTCTGAAGCAGAACTGGCTTAAAGCTGTGTATTCAATCATCACTGCAGAAGCCTAAATCAAATAGGATTGGTAATATGGAAAGCTTGAAACGAAATACATCTACGAGAAAACAAAATAGAGAGGATTGTAGATGGGGGATGAAGGTATGGGGCTGTGGTTGTTGAAATATGTGTGTGGTTATATAGGCAGATATGGTGGATTTGGAAGTCTCTAGAAGTAACGTTAGGGTTCTACGATTGGTTGCTATCTAGGGCCGGCTCATTGGGTAACGATGACATTTTATAGTTTTTTTTTTTTTTTTGAAAGGTGAACTTCATTAAAACACAAAAACACGACACCCTCAAATCGAGGGGCCCAAACAAGACTCCAAACCTACATAATTACAAATTTACACCAATCGTCCCAAACAATATTTCTACCTTTACTTCTATATTTGAACCATAGGAAACCTAAAGCTTTCACCTCGTTAACGATGTCTCCGATCCGAAATTCTTTGTTATCAAACCTTTTCTTGTTCCTAATTTTCCAAATACACCAAATCGCAATCCTTATAATGCCTTTGAATGCTTCCTTTTTTTCCCCGGTTAAACCCACGAAGTCGTGAATCTCTGAAATGTCTTTGAAATCACACGTTTTACAACTTCGTTAGGTATAAATTTCAAAAAAAAAAAAAAAAAAAAAAAAAAACGTTTTTACGAAAAGTTACGTTTGCTAAAGTTTGCAGATAAGTCTTTTATGTTTAAAAGTTGATGAGTATATCAGGATTGGGATCAGATACGAACATTTATATTTGTAAAACGCTAAAACCAACATATAATTGACAAGTGTCTCTCGATAAGAAAATAGTTTATGGGTAACTAGGTTAGAACCACGTGTATTACACGGGTTCATTAAATATATTTTTATATAATAAAAAAGTTACATCTTTAATTACCCGTGTATAACATGAGTCGCTTGAATAAATATAATGTAATTAGTTAACACACACAGTCGTCAAAATACGTTTTTGGTAAAAAGAACTTTGATATACTATTTACATGTTAGAACATTTTACTTTGTTTTTTTTATTTTTCTATTATTAGGTTATAAACTTGTGTATTACAAAAGTCCATTAAATCCACTTATTTCTTCTTTCCCCATTCATGATCCATTGCTTTGTACCTAAATTTTAGTTTTTATTCTTCCCTACTTAATACATGTAATCTCAATCAAGTAATCAAAACTAAAGAAGAAAACAATTACAAAAAATGATATGCACTTTTCAATTTGAATTCACATACAGAATTAACATGAGGCTATCAACCTGCAAATATGGCTTGTTTGGCATTTAGTCAGCGAAACGCGGGCTGGATCTATCCTCCGAGTGGATGTTGATAGCTCGGAATGAAAAGGGGCTTGCTCCATGTGAATGGCCCCATAAATTTAAGAGATCCAATTGTGTTTGGACTACATCTCTGGTGAAAACAGAGTCAATTTTGCTTGGGTTTCAGGCAGTTTTGAATTTGCACCACATCCCCATTCCATTTTGCGAGTCAGTTGATGTTGGTTATCAAATGATAGTGGGATCCTCACATGTTAGGCATGTGAGGGAAATAAACTGAGATAATTAACTTGGTTAGTCATAAAGGATTCAACCAGCAACAAAAATAAACTTAAATGATGTTTTTAGCAAATTTTAAACATTAAGTCTGGAACCTGCAAGTTTGAGGAAACATAAAGGACGTTTTGTGCAATTTACTCGCAAAATAATAAACTAAAGATAAGTATAAAGATTATATTAGAAGATAAATATAAATATAAATATAGAGATATAGTTATTGATAAACGTCGACTTAAAATATGAGATAACTTGATAAATTATTTTAAAACTTGTAATCTTTAAGATAAAAATAAACATAAATATATGGCATGAAAACTAAAAAATAGATGTCTCTCGTATCGACACGTGTCCATCAATTGGTTTCTTTTATTATAGAGTAAATTACAAAAATCGTCCTTTATGTTTACATTAAATTGCAAACTATGTCATTTATCTTTAAAATGAGCAAATAATGTACTCGATGTTTGCAAACCATTACATGTTACGTCCTTTAGCCCTAACTGAGTTTATTTTCATGGTTAAATATGACCAGGTGAACATCACATAAGGGTATTGTGGTCGTTTTACAATTTATTTAAATAAAAAGATTTTATAAAAACATTTCAATCTCTCTTCTTCCTTCAATACTTCTCTCTCTCTCTCTCAACACAACACAAAAATCCTGCAGTGATGAAGCTAAATATGGTTCGTTGAACTGGGGTTCGATTTCGAAATCAAATCGGAGTATAAACCTAACGAGAAAAGCTGTTATTGCTAATACTAGCTTAACACCGAGATAAACATTACAACAATAAAAACCTAAAATCACATTCGAATGCAGATTATCTCCGTACTGATATGCAACTACAATTAGAGCGAGAATCAAAGCTTCAACCGCTAATAATATCGGTTTATGCGATGAAACTGAATCCATATCTAGATCTACAACAATAAAAACCTAAAATCACATTCCGATTCAGATTTTCTCTGTACTGATACGTAACAACAATTACAACGAGAATCAAAGCTTTAAGTTTTTAACCGCTAAGTCGTTAACAAAATCGATTTATTCGAAGAAACTGAATCCAGATCTAGATCGAGCTCAGGCGACGGCGACGGGATCTGGCTGGATTAGGTTGTGTGGTGGCGGTTGTAGTGCTGGTGTTTTCGTGGTGGTGGTTATAGTGGTGGCAATGATAGAATCAGGCTTGGTGGTGGCTGCGTGGTGGTGGTTTCGTCGTGGTGGTTGTAGTGGTCGTGGCCGGCTGGTGATGGTTGTTGCGTGGAGGTGGTGGCTGGGTGGTGGTGGTGATGATGGCTATGAGAGAGAGACAGGATTAGAGAGAGAGAGAGAAGAAGAAAGACTGCACTTTTAGAGAGAGAAAGGGTTGAGGGTGGGTTTTATTTGTTTTTAAACAATAAAATTATTTATTAAATTTATTTAAATAAATGGGTTAAATGACCAAAATACCCTCATGTGGGTCCATTTGGTTAGATTTAACCATGAAAATAAACCTAGTTAGGGCTAAAGGACATAACGTGCAAGGATTTGTAAACATCAAGTACATTATTTGCTCATTTTGAAAATAAAGGACATAGTTTGCAATTTGATGTAAACATAAAGGACGATTTTTGTAATTTACTCTTTATTATATGTATAGATTTAGACATTTTGGCCATATTTATCTATAATTAATTAAAAATAATTATTAAAATATCCCTAAATCCATACAAATTTAATTCAAATTAAAATTTGAGTTTTTTTAACATATTCATGATATGATAACTCTCCATGATCAAATAACCTGCAGAAACCACCAAAAAAAAAAAATACAACCAGCACTACACTATATTGATAAAACACTAGTTAACACTAGGTTATCCCAGCTGATTGTCTCGTAGATTAGAGGTTCAATCTCTTCCTCCACTCGTCGTTAGTTGATATCCTGCAAAACAGATCACGGTGACTCGCCACAATAAGGGAAATATGGGGGGTTCTCCTTGTGACCACCCTTCGGCGTGAGAATAAGTACTGTTCTGAGGAGAATAGTGTGTGTTTAGAGTAAAGAGTGAAAGAGTAGGAACCTTAAACCTGAAGGTGAAGTCCTCTATTTATAACCGAAGGATGAAGGAGGAAGAGGAGACCTGCCAGCTGGCCAGTGGGTGTCAGCTGTCCGACCAAGGCAAATATCTTATTTGTCCTCTCTGCTGTCGCTCGTGTAGTAGATGACGTGGTGCGCGCTCACTGTACCGGCTGTCGGTCTGCTCTCCAGAAATCTTGCAATGAAGGTTGGCGTCCATCTATAGGTGCCACGTGTCGTCCTTTTTGTCTGAAGGAGCATCTTATTTGTCACCTGCGATTTCTTCCAGAAGCTTCTAGAATCTTCTGGATGCACTCGGATGATGTGGACGCCATGCTGGAAAAGTGGTGTGGTCCCTATGCCATGTGTGCACTTATTTGGGACCATACATCTTCATATATAATTAGCATAATATCCCCAATCGTTATTTATTATCAGCACATCATCCTCAATCGTTCCCTGTTATCAGCACATTAGATGTGTTGATTATATCTACTTTTGGTTTTTATATTTTACACAGATGTGCTAATTATATCTACTTTTCGTGTTTGTATTTTATTGTAATTAACACATAATCAACACACACCTGTGTACTACGTCAGCACATGAACAATAAACTCTATCTATCCCACATCTATGGAAATTAACACTTTAACAACACAAAATCAACTTTTTTGATTGTTGATTATCGCTGGACGTTTGATTCGAAGCTGAACGCAGAGCAACGTTTCCGGTCGCCGGAAGTTACGAACTGGAAATTTAGGGCTAAACAATCGTCATGAATTTCAGAAGAATAATCGATTATTGAATCGGATAACTCATCAGATTCATCTTGCTGGTGTTTACAAGAATGAATTTCTGATGTGGCGGCGGAGGAAGAGAGTGAAGGAGTGACCGGGCAGTGATTGGATACACAGGCAGGCGGCGGTAGGGGAGGGGTAGGGGCGGAGGAGTGACCAGACGGTGGTTGGATACACCCGAGTGCAAAAATTACAACTACCCGGACCAACTTTGTAATTATTGAACCACTAGGAACAAGTATGTAATATTTGCAACCACATGGACCAACCGGTCATTTAACTCTAAAAAGATTTTGGTTAAAAGTAAACTTTTTTTTAAACAACCTTGTCATGACATGCAACACCATCATACATAAAAAAACTTGCAAATTAATATGGTATAAATTTGTTTACTAGGGGTGTTCACGATCCGATCCGATCCGAGCGAGGGTCTGCTCGAGATCGGATCGAATTACAACCGATCGGATCGGTTCGGTTCGAATTTGTATAACCGAGCATAAAAGTGGTGCTCATGATCGGTTCGAATTTAAATCGATTGGATCGTTTTCGATCGGTTTCGCTCGGTTTTTCTCTAACACCTAAATTAACATAAACAGAAGTTTAACAAACTTATATTAACAAACAGACATACATAATCATAACATCGTAATATGTTTAACAAACTTATATTATCATCGGATATAAAGTATAGTAATATGTTTGAAAACATCGTAAACAACAAGTATGTCATATTTGATGGTCCAATTATTATGGGTATGAATCGTTAAATCAAATGCTTAATCGGATTAGACATAGAGATGAAGAACGAATTTTTTAGCAGCGAGGGCACAATCAGATCTTCGCACAACCAGATCTTCGAACAATAATCAGATTCGCACAATAAGATCTTCGAACAATATGCAGATCTTCGCACAATCAGATCTTCGCACAAGTACTTCGATGCAGGGCAAACATAACGAACCTGAAGATTAGAAAAGAGCAGCCGCTACCATCACCTGGAATCATCTCAGCAACCTTAAATCCCTAAAAATACGAATCTGTTTTTGCTAGATCAGTCCCCCAAACCTAAAAATACGAATCTGTTTTTGCTAGATCTGTTCTTGAGTCGCTAGAGAGAGAGAAGTCTGATATTTTGTGAGTTGTGAGAGAGATGAGAGAAGGTGTACGTATATATGTGGTGGTGGGGGATTTGTGTTTTTTTGGAAGGGTGCTCTGAGCCGTTGATTGGTGGAGAGGTGAGGGGTGGAGTACCGCACGATTGTGATCCGTGTGATGAGTGATAAATGGTTTTGATTGGTTCAGTTTGGAGTGGCGGATCATGCATTATTAAACTTTAAAATCTATAATATATATGTAATATATATCTATATATATATTAGTTATTTAATAAAAATAATTCGAGCAAAACCGATCGATCGACGAGCGAGCGGACCTATGCTCATGCTTGGATTGAATTTGAATCGAACCGATCCGAGCGGCTCATTTACAAACTGAGCGGGAATCGAACGAACATTTTTCGAGCGATCGTCGAGCGATCCTCGATCGTCGAGCAGTTTGGACAGCCCTATTGTTTACACATAAATACAACATAATTTTACACTTACAAGGATTTGAATTCACACTACTTTTACGGGACAAACACAATGCGGCTAGACCACATATCATGGGTGAATTGGTTGTTTTTGACATGTTCTTAAACTATCCATTCATTATATGCTTCTACGAAGAATTATTTATGTACATGTTTTGATGGTTTAATCTTTGTTATTCTGCTTGGAGATGATCTATAAAGAGTTAAATGCCATTTTGGTCCCTGTGGGTTGTGTTATTTTGTCAGTTTAGTTTAAAGGTTTCATTTTTTCGCATGTGGGTTCAAAAAGGTTTCACTGTTGTCATTTTAGTCTATTGAGTTAACGTCATCCATTATTTATGTTAAGGGGAAGGGCGATTCAGTCATTTTATATGGTCGAATTGTCTTTATAGTTAACAAAAATACATATAAAGTGACCGAATTACCCTTCTGGTTAACATAAAAAATGGATGAAGTTAACCCAGTGGACTAAAATGGCAGCGGTGAAACCTTTTTGGACCCACATGAGAAAAATGAAACATTTGGAGTAAACTGACAAAATGACCCAAACCACATGGCCTAAAATGGCATTTAACTTATCTATAAAACTATAACTCGTGTGTGATGGTATGGCTAAGAACAGTGGCGGACCCAGGATTTTTTCTATGGGGGTGCGGAATATTTTTAAAGATTTTAGGCCCCTGGGTATATATAAAAAATCGATTCATATCGGGTCGAGTCATGTAAAACAAAAGAACATCAAACTAAAATTTATATAACCATAAAAACATGTCAAACGCCATTATAAACATGTTTAAAATTTTGCACTACAAGTTTTCATTTTTTTAAATCTATGTAAAACATCATCTAGAGTTACTTTTCTAATGGTTCCTCATGAGAAATCTCGCCAAAACTTCTCTACTCATGGTTTCAAGCCCTAGTAAAGTCTAGAACAAAAAAAAACATTAAAACAAAATCATTCTACTAAAGTCTAGAACAACAATAAAAAATCATCAAAACACATAAAATTTCAAATCCCTTAAACATCTCTATAACTCTATCTCTCATAAAAACTGCATAAAAAAACGAAGGTACCTCGTTAAATTTTGTATTCCAGGTGGTGGGGTGGCCGGAACCAAGCTTTTCCGGTGAGAATGCAGCCGCTGCCGTCGTGCATGTTGACTGCTTTCGTGCGTCGGTCAGAAGAGGGAGAGTGGGAGAAAAAACTGGAAGGGGGTGGTTGGGTTGGGTTGTGTTGGGTTATTTTATTTAACTTCAAATTTAATTGAGTAAGGTTAATTGGGCTTGGGTTACAATGAAATGTTTAGTAGGCTAATAGCTAAATTGTTAAGTGAAAGTTATTGAGTTAAACTGTTAAGTAAAGTGGCTAAAAAATAATTATATACACTAAGTTATATTTTAATAAAAATCAATGTCTACATTTTTTTTAAATTATAAGATTTTTTTAAAATGGGCGGTTGAAAATTTCCAAGGGGTGCGGTTGAAAATTTTCACAGTATGTGGTCGAGATTTTACGTGAAATTTAACCCTAAAACATTTTTTTTTCATGGGGTGCTACCGCCCACCCACCCAAGTGGGTAGGTCCGCCCTTGGTTAAGAACCGTAATCCATTGGCGGATACCTGCAAGTTGGTGATAAACAAAAACCCCATACACACAAAAACTTCGATTCCACATTGATTAGGGGTGATGTGATTTTTGTTGCTAGTACACATGATATTATTTTCTTGGAGTAGCATATACGCACACAGACAAACTATTCACGCGGTACTCTATAACCTTTTCATTACGTGATCATACGACTATACGAACCGTATAAGATTATACGATCCGTATGCCATGGAAAAATTATACAGATCCGAGATCTGGACATAAATAAAACAAGGCTTTGTACAATCAGTTATACAAATCGTTTAAAGTGAAAAGTTATACTACACGTATAACCTTATACGACATGATTGATGTGAACGTTATGTATGTTGAGTTAAAAAACATACGGGGCGTATGACATGTTTAGTGTTGTCCTAGATCACACTTTTCTTGAAGCCATCGATGATTGCTCAAAAATCCGGTGTTAACCTATGATTAAATTCTACGGTGATCCCGATACCTGATGTAACTGTGTAACAGAAACACACCCAATTCAACAAAATATGTTTTTTTTGGTATATCATAACATGTATTAATTCATCATACACATAACAAGTCTAGAATATCATCAACTGTCATCATACATAAACACTCCACCAAACATTATCATCTTTCATACACCTACCAACCAACGAATCAATCCTCATATGTCCGGCACTCATCGGTCTCGGGGTTGTCCTTGCAGTAAGTCTCCAAGGGGTCAGAGTCTTTAGCCTTGTCCCGAGCATGGCTCGACGCCGCACTCAACTCCTCCACCTCATCCCACGCCGCCACGCATTCACCGCTCGTGGGGTCATCCGCACACGATTCCTGTGCGTTGGCGATGCTGCTGGCTATCTTGTCCGACAGACCCTGATCAGGTACTGCTCTCAACGGCCTCAGGTGCATCCTGGCGGTGGGCATCTTGACCCATAGGCTGGCGGTGATCTTGGGTGAGTCTGATGATGGGTTGGCTAAGACTCTGGGGATTGAGAGGCTAACTCCGGCTATTGATGATGCCATTGTTGATGGATGGGATGAATTGTTCAAAGAAATAAATGGTTATAGGGAATGGTGGTAAGATATATTATTGGGAAACTTGGTGATTTTGGATCGCTTGTTTCTTATCGTCTTGTAGCCAATCATGGTGTTACACGTCTACACCTAGAGATATTTTTCGTTGAAGTTAATATGAGTAATTACAAAAATATGTGATTTATGTTGACACTACATTGCAAAGTGTGTCCTTTATATTTAAAAAATATAAAAAAACGTGCTTGATGTTTGCAAACCCATACACATTATGTTCTTTATCCATAACTTAGTTATTTTTTATTGTTAAGTTGGTGTGAAATGACCTAAATACCCTTACTATTAAATAAATAACTAAAAAGTTAAAAGAAATATAATTAATATTTAAAAATTTATGTGAGACCCACCACCCACCCCACCCTCCTCATCTCCCCCAATCTTCACCACCTCCACCTTTCACCATCACCACCACCACCTCACCCCGTCGGCCGGAAAAACGCCACCACCTCCTCACCGTCTTAAAACAAATCTTTTGCCTTTTAAAACAATAGTTGTGGGAGTTAGATTACATATTAGCCATGAACCACCAGTTTTGTTTCGATTTGATTCACGAGTGGCTCATGAACCACCCTGAGGCCTCCATATGCACACCACAAGCCATATGCACACCACAAGGAGGTTTTTATTTCAAGGAATTGCTCTAGAGGGAATTACTTTTCCGGTGAGATTCTAGAATGGTTTCGGAGTTTAAAAAGTCTGGAAATGTTGAATCTTTCGGTTAATAATTTCACGTGTTTGGTTTCGAACGCGTGGATGATCTTGAATCGTTGAAAAGTATGAATCTTTCATTGAATCAGTTCACTGGGGAGTTACCCGATTCGTTGGGGAAGTGTGTTAATCTGTCGGTTGTCGATTTTAGCTGGAAATATGCTTACTGGAGACGTTCCGGGTTGGGTGTTTGGGTTACGGTTAAAGGGTGTTGTCACACCCCTGATTTCCACGTGTCACCGGTGGGCCCGGTGGGGAGTATCGTGACGTGGGTGACAACATAATAGTCAAACAACAAAATATTTAAATGCACAGCGGAAGCAAAGTATAGATTCATTCCAACCAAACAATATTGTAATATTAAGTATCACAAGTAGTTGAATATAAATCCACAGGTAGATCAAAATAAAAAGGAAACAATGTTCAACAGTCTATGACATCCAAGCTTGCGAGACTTATTGTGGATGCTAGGAGAAAAGCCAGCCTATTACGCGTAGTACCTGCACTTAACCTTTTTGAGAAAATACGTCAGTTTACACTGGTAAATACAATCAACCGACTCATTTTGAAAAGAGTTTAAGAAAATTCATTTAAGGCACAAGGCACAAATAATATTTTATAACTTGGGATAATTATTAGAATATAATACTTGTAAAGGATTTACATGTTTCTTATGCGTTCAGTAGCCCGGGTCGAGCCGGGTTAAAAATCAATAGACACACCACATTATGTATATGAGACACCGACGGGCGTACGCCTACGCCCCGTGCTTAGGTCGTGGCCATTTCGTAAAATGATGCCAGGGATATCCGGGACATGGTCATTAACCCCCCAAAGGCTTTAAGCAAACAGAACAATTTAAACGAGACATATCAATACTTTAACCATCATAGAATTAAAGATTCAATGCCCGACCAAGAGGTATTTTATATACCGTACCCCAAGCCCGTATAGGGAAAATAAGTTAAAAGTATTTACCTGAGCAAGTATAAATCAAAATCAGCGAGTGCAAGTATCTTTTACTGGTTCTCCTAATCTGGAACGAAGGTTTATAATAACCTATTAGAATCCTAACGGGTCTTTAGTTAAGCTTAAGCTTAGACCGGTTAGTTTTAAAGATGCGGTTCGTACGCACGATTAAGCGAAGACCGGATAGAATGTGATTTAGACCCGACAAGTTTGAAGACTTGCTTAATAGGGGTATATTATACACATTCTGGATTTTGAGATAAAACCGATAAGGTTTGACCCGTTTCGGCTAATTTATGTAAACTAGTTACATAAACCGAACCGAACGCGCATGAAGCGTAACGGATAACCATAAGAGTCCTAAACAGGTTTCCTAAGTTAACATGCCTTAAATGTGTTGTGATATCAGTATGATACCTTCCATTATGCCCAAAACGAGTTTAATCTCATATTAAGCCCCATAGGGGTATTTTGGTCATTTTAAAGATTATAAAAGGGATTAATTTATCTTCTGTGATCCGGGTCTGAATAAATCAGTAAAATTGTTTATTTTAACAGATTATAACATTTGGTTATAAGTCTTATATTCCAAAATAGTTTTAAACCCAAACTATGCGTTTAATACGCGTATAATGTCGTTTTAAGCGATTTACGGGTTAATATAGGATTCTGAGTTTTCTGCTCAGTTCAACAGGTTCAAAACACTCCATTTATTATTTGAAATCAGTAGCAATTGGATTGGTGTCAAAAGGATTTGTAAAACTCATTTTATGGCCTAAAAGGACATATTCGGTATTTACCGAATCAAGGCACTAATCCTAGCTTATGATCAGTTTAAAAATAATTAAAAATTTTCAAAAATCCCAAAATATTATATTACATCAGTGGGTAAAAGTTTTGGTGTCAAAAATGGGGTTTAGATAGGCTTTACGCTAATGACGCCGTTTAATTACTAAGAAGCGTTCTAATTACGTCATTAAGCATAACTCCTAATCTAGACCTCCGACTGACGTGAAAATTTAGGGACATGTTTTATAATCAGTAACAAAGATTATTGTACTTTCATATTTCCAAAATTCTCGTTGTATGGTCATAAGGGCATTATGGTCCATATTTAAGCATTTAACGGAAACGTCGGACACTTAAGGATTTAAGTGGTATAAACGCAGAGGGTTATACACACAAGTAACTAGGTCCTAATGGAACTTTAAGGCATGTCTAAACCTATCAAAACCGGGTCAGAACTGAAGTCAAAGCAAAAGTCAAACTTTTGCGTCTTTCGGTTCAGAATCGGTTCAAAACAGAAAGTTGTCGAATCAAACAAGCGTAGACAAGTTATTATACTTATTTACAGGTTATATGAATGATAAAATAGGTTACACGCCTTCTACAATGCTAATCGCGTGTTAATTCGAAAATAACAATTCTGTTGACTTTTTCGGACAACGTTTGACTCGCCATTTGACCTGGTTAGATCGGGAATCAGTGAGTGCCCTTTTAAGGGTTTAAAGCCCACATAATTACCAACTTATAACAACTTTCATTTCGGCAAAACACTGGACCGTTTGTGTTTTATCGCTAAGTCAAACCGTAATTACGACGGTTTGACTTTTAAGCTAAATACTAAGCATAACTTAATTAGAGAAGGTTAAACATACTTACACGTGTCTAATGGATGCTTAGGAAGGTCTTGTGGTCTGCTCTTATGCTCCTCAAATGCTCAGAAGTTGTAGAAGGAATGAATGATCAAAGTTTGTAACATGTGGGTCTTTTTATAGTGTTTAATCACACTTGGATCATCAACACATAAGTCTAGTAGTGTTCCCATATCACTAACAAGTGTCCTAGGAGCTAAAAACCATCTTAGGCAGCCCAAGGTATTCAAAAATGGCATTTGGAGTCGGTTAAAACATCAACAGGCAGCTGCCTATTTCTTTCTGTCGCTGGGCAGGTCTCGCGGGCCGCATAAGGCCTTAAGCGGGCCGCCTGGCCCCGTCAGACTTGCAAAAACTTTTTATTTATTTGTTGTTTGGTCCTTGGTCCTCCTAAACATCGTTTTCACTACAATTTCTTGCATTCTAAGCCTCTAATATTGACATTTAGGGGCTTTAAGGCTTATACCCACTTTGTGAAGTCCTTGGCCACTTTGTGTTTACCCGAAAAGTCATGAATTTCCATGTTGACGCTTCTAACCCCTCGCACACGAATTTTATCATAACTTTCTCATACGGTAACGAAACTTGGTGAAATTTTTATGGTGTATTCTAGTGAGCATAGTTAATCGTTACAAGGCTTCGGGTTTGCTAAAAGCTCACTCAGAGGTGTATCTTAACATGTTGACACATTTAACCCCTGTAGTTTGTAATCTCTCACTTTCTTTCACAATTCGCTTCGTATGATCCATGATCCATTCGTTTAAGGTTATAAACATCGCGTAGGGTTATTGTAAAGTATATTTATTCATTGTTGACACTTTGAACCCTTATATTCACATAGTTTCATTGTTTGTCAACTTTAGTCCTTCAAGAACATTCTTTCACACGTTCAAACCTATGACACGTGTCAACTCATTATAGGACGTGAATTTTCGAGGTGTTACATCCTCACCCCCTTAAAATAAATCTCGACCCGAGATTTACTGAAATAAATAAGGGTACTTTTCTTTCATTGTGGACTCAACCTCCCACGTATATTCGGGACCTCTACGGGCATCCCATTTGACTTTTACAATCGTTACATGCTTCCTTCGAAGCTTCTTAACCTGTCGATCCTCGATCGATAATGGTTTTTTCCACAAATTTCAAGCTCTCATCTATATGCACATCTGTATGTGGTATGACCAGTGATTCGTCAGCGAAACACTTCTTCAGATTGCAGATGTGGAACACATTGTGTATACTACTGAGCTCTTCAGATAAGTTTAACTTATAGGCAACTGACCCGACACGTTCGATAACCTCGAAAGGTCCTATGTATCTCGGGCTTAGCTTGCCTTTCTTACCAAACCGCATCACTCCCTTCCAGGGTGATACTTTAAGTAAGACTTTATCACCTACTTCAAAGTGAAAAGATTTACGCTTGGGATCAGCGTAGCTCTTTTGCCTATCTCGGGCAGCTTTGAGATGGTCACGAATTTGGACAATCTTGTCCGTCGTTTCAAAGACTATCTCCGGTCCTGATAACTGGACATCCCCAACTTCCGCCCAACAAACGGGCGTTCTACACTTTCTACCGTATAAGGCCTCGAAAGGCGTAGCCTTAATGCTGGTGTGGTAGCTATTGTTGTAGGAGAACTCAATTAGTGGTAGGTGGTTATCCCAACTACCACCCAAATCAATCACACATGCACGAAGCATGTCTTCCAACGTTTGAATAGTACGCTTACTCTGACCGTCTGTCTGAGGATGGTAAGCCGTACTAAAATTCAAACGCGTGCCCAAAGATTGTTGGAAGCTTTTCCAAAAATGTGACGTGTATCTAGTATCTCGGTCAGAGATAATAGACACAGGTATGCCATGTAAGGCTACAATCTTATCAACGTATAACTGGGCTAACATGTCGGAGCTATAAATCTCCTTGATGGGTAAGAAATGAGCTGACTTAGTCAGTCTATCAACGATCACCCATATAGTATCATTGCCTTTCCTTGTCTTTGGCAGCTTGGTGATGAAATCCATCGTCACCATCTCCCACTTCCACGTAGGAAGTTCAGGCTGTTGTAGCAAACCTGACGGTTTCTGATGCTCGGCTTTGACTTGAGCACATGTCAAGCATTTAGCTACATAGGTGGCTACAGACTTCTTCAAGCCTATCCACCAATAATTTGTGACACCTGTGTCACTTCAACCATCAAACAAATGCCAAACCAATGAAATATTGTATTTCATACTTGGGATTTGTAAAAATATGTGTATCGTTTGCACATATCAACTCTTGTTCGATTTTAAGCTTTAAATCGCTTTCTGGAGGGTTATACGCGCTCTGATGCGTAAATATAACCAGTTTAATCCAACGAACACTCCGGAATAGTGAAATAGGCTTAACATACCTTAAATAACCTTTACATAACTTAGAAATAAGTTTTGAAGGCTTTGGTATGGCAAAAACAAGTTAATTCGCTTACAGGGACTAAACTTGACAAACTGCGAAAGTATGCCAATTTGAACTGTAACAGACATTCTGGAACATGACCATAAGTTAAACATACCATAAATATCCTTTACATAGCTTAGAAATAGGCTTTGAGGGGTTCGGTATGCTAAAATAAACTTTTGGGTCATTCAGGGACTAAAAGTGTCAAAAAGTGCACAAGTTTGCATTTTCGCGCATAACTTACGTTCTGAATACATCCGGACATCCAAAAATTTATGTAAGCACTAAAATATTTTATTTTAGTGTTTGGCATAAGAAAAATCCATTCGTCGCGCAATTTGGATCGTTTTTCGCGCTTATGCGCATTCCGTCGTAATTAAGCGAACATCGCGTTCGTACGACCAAACGAACTGACATCCGACATATTTTTGAGCATGTTTTATGTCCACAATGTTTAGGCATCATTTTAGGGCCTTAAAGTTGGCTTTACGGGCCTTAGAAGTGTCGGAAATGGCCTTAAACACGTGCAGGGACCAAAACTGTAATTTCTGAAACATGTTGCTGATCAGACAAGGCCAGGCGGCCCGCCTGAGCTTTGTCTGATCCTGAAGCGGGCCGCATGAGCCCTCTGACAGCAGAAAACATGCAGAAACATCGAATCTGGTCCGTTCCAACCTTGCACATGGTTTTTCTCAATACTATGGGCTGGTTTTTTATGTACATGGTATTACAATACCATGGGTGCAAGTGTATGGCCAAGATCGAATCACGTTTTCCAAGAAACGATCCTAACGGTTCGGGAAACACTATAAATACCCCATCCCACTTCTTGCAAAAACCACTAGAATCTTGATTTGAGAAGCTCTAAGTTGAAACCATTGTTTCATACCTGAGCTACTTGGATCGAGGTTAGCATTCGGGGACCCTTCGTAGGTATTCTTTCGTTCTTTTATTGCTTTTCGAGTCTGAAAGTCAAACTTTGTTTGACTTTCTGCATTGACCAGTTTATGGTCAATGCGAAGTTCGTTTGAACTTCGCAACGTGAGTGTAATCACGTTGGTTATAGTCCCTTGGGACTATGCCTACTGATTACCACGTTGTCTAGGGTCGTAGGGTAAGCGATCTAATAAATCGCTTATACCTTCGAACCCGACCCATTTGGTCGATCATTAGGATCCGACCAGACACATTAGGTGACCATAGTAGGTAGGGAATAACCTTCCGAGGTTATACCCTATGGTCACATCGTTTAAGTAGTTGTATGATAGGTAGTTTATATGCCTTAGGTAAATTACCAGAATACCCTTTTCATGTATAATTGGTAATTAAGCATATATAACCTAAAATTTTGTCACATAACTGATTATGTAACATGTTTAGGCATATAACACTTGTCATAGGACTAGTTAGACGGTCCGAACGCGTTTCACGCGAACGACGCGTTAAAGTAGCATAAGCTACCTAAATGGGTCGCGATGGGTCGAAAGCACTTAGGATAGGTTTCATTTAGTATGTTGGCTTTGTTAAACCATACGACACGAGTCTCCATACTCGTTTGGTTTACGAACCCTCATTCTATCTAAATCCTCCGATTTAGGTCCGGTTTATTAACATAGTTACCTATAATAGGTGCCGTTTGATATCCGTGATCTCTAGCATTGTTTGGTTGTTACACAAGGACTCCTAAGCACTCTCAATGTGAGTACATAGTTTCCCTCTTTTACCGTTTTCAAACTGTTTTGGGGTGAAGCATGTGTACCTATCTGTTATTTTCATGATTTCAAAGTATAATTGATTATACATGTTATTACTTATCATTTGACAAACTAAATAACTATCTATGGTTTAAACACTGATTTCTCAAAGAACATAAAATAAAATGTTGAATTGTACTTATTTTATGTTCACCAGACCGATTGTTAGTATGATATAGCGCTATAGGATTAGACACCCCATTCCTGTTGACATGGAATGTCTGAAACCAATTTGTTTCTCCATCCAAATAGGGATTTCCTTTGTGGTATCCTTATAGTCTCAAAGGTGTATTTTGATGCACTAGGTCTGAATGAATTCTTAAATCACACCTTTAAAGTATATTTTGATATACTCCCAAAAGTATAATTTGATATACTCTCATGTGTGGTATTGTACAAAACCAACATATATTTTGTTAATTATCCAAAGCATATTTTGATATGTTATTTACAAAACGAAAACATAGTTTAATATGTTACTTACAAATCCAAAGTATACTTTTAATATGCTAATATAAGGTTATTCGTTTAACCTTACATTTATTTATACATATCATCTGACCTTATCATTTTTCAAATGATTTACAAGACATAGCAAATTACAAGGTTCATGACTAAACATTTTCTCAAACATAAGTCATGAATCCTATTTTCACAAAACCTATGTATCTCACAGGCATTTTTATGCTGACGTGCCTATTTTTACACATGTTTCAGGTACTGCTTTGCAATGATTGTTGATACATGCTACATTTAGGATGGACTCGTGCCTTAGCGACTTTAAAACTTGGAAGATCGTAGTTGTATTTATTTGATTGTATTAAAACAATGAGTTCATTTATTCAATAAAACAGAATTTATTTATTCCATGGTTACGAAACAATGATTCTGTTACAACACTCCCCGACATTTCCGCCACGTTTGGTTGTTCCACGTTGTCGGGGTGTGACATAATTCGCCCTTAGATCCTGGTACATCTTATCAGCTCCAGGATGAACAGAGTATTTGGAACTATGGGCTTCCTGGAGGATAACATCTCGAAGTCCTCCATAAATTGGAACCCATATTCGTCCATTCAATCTTTGTATTCCGTCCTTGCTAAGTGTTAACTGCTCCTCAGTTACCCCTAGCTTTTCGTTAGGATAGTTAGCTTCCAACACAACTTCCTTCTGTGCAGCTAACAACCTTTCAATCAAATTGTTCTTTATTTCCATGCGCTTGGCATTGATTCGGATGGGTTTCACCTTCTCATTTCGACTCAAGGCATCGGCGACTACATTCGCCTTGCCGGGATGGTATCTTATTTCACAATCGTAATCATTCAGAGTTTCCATCCAACGGCTTTGCCTCATGTTCAAGTCCTTCTGATTGAACAGATGTTGAATGCTCTTGTTGTCACGGCCCTTGTCCCCAGTTTGACCCAGTCTAGAGCCGCTAGGCAGGAAATCCGATGGTATCTAATTAAGTGACAGCGGAAGTCTTTTTAAACAGGATCGATTAATATTAAAACTGCTCGTTTATATATATAATATAAGGATAAATTCCATAATTTACAATAAAGTGATTTCACTGGGAAATCTTTATTTCTCAAAACATGTTTCTTTATTTATTTACATTGAGCCACTTTTCTAAGCTTGTAGTGCTCCACGGCACTTTTCCTTTGCTTACAACAGATCACCTGAAACATGTTTGAAAAAGGTTTTGTCAGCAGGGAAATACTGAGTGAATCATTCAGTTTTACTAAAACGACTCGTTTGTTATAATTCACAGTATTAAGAAAGATTACAATGTTTCTGATATCAAACCAACTACCCACAGTATTTGTCACTCGACTCATTTCGGTGACTGTGGTCATATCACCATTGGCTGCCCCAATGAATGACGAATATCACTAATTAGGTTCGCCCACCTAAAGTGACAACAACAGTAGTAATGTGCACAATACCCCACATACCGGCTGTAATTTGGTGATTACATAAACTTAATCACTGTAATTATAACCTTTGAAAATAATTTGGAGTATTGTAAAACAGTTGATAAAAAGAGAATGACTCACATTGTAGATTTAACGAGCAGAATATAAGCCTACTGATTAGCCTTGATTAACCTTTGAAAATAATTTGGAGTATTGTAAAACAGTTGATAAAAAGAGAATGACTCACATTGTAGATTTAACGAGCAGAATATAAGCCTACTGATTAGCCTTGATTAACCTAATTTAAATAACAATGCACACACAAACAGGTTAGTAACTAATACAGCAGTTACGACAATTCACGAGATTAAACCCTCACAACGATTTACAAGTGCAATACTTAATAATTCAGCGGATTCACAACGAATGACAGAGTATAGTCCGATTTCGAACAGCACTCAAACATTCAAGTCGAAATCACAATGAATAACAAAGTATAAACTCAATTTGAGCGGCACTTAAACAATCGTTGGATAGTTATAATCGATCGGACGTTGAATCGTAATAGCGATCGAGTTATTACCCTGATTGTGGCAGCACTTCGTGATCAGTGTGTGTTTTGTGGACTGTTTCTGTTATAACTCGGAGTATAATTTGAAACTGAACGTCGCATCAACGCAGAATTGCATCAAACAGACTGTTCTATTTATACTTGAAAAATGCCCCCCTCGCGCCACGCGAAAGGTCCTCTTGTTCGCGTCGCGTGGCGCGAGAGACCCTATTCTACCCTAGGTTTGCTTCGTGTCCCAGTAGCTTGGCAGAGTTGATTTCGTGTTATTTTTAATTTTTGATAGCAAACTGTGTGGATTTTACCGACTAGGGTTTACCCCCCCTGAGTTTTAGGGGCCCTGATCCTAATTCCGATTGTTCTGAAATTTTTAGGGTTTGTGCAGAATCACTTGGGTTTCTCAATTAGGGTTTCCTATTGGCCAAATTAAAATAATAATTAGGACTTTTGATGAGAGTTGTTATATTCTCCCTACCTTAATAAAAATCTCGCCCTCGAGATTTACTGGAATAAATGAGGATACTTTCTCTTCATTTCTGATTCCAGCTCCCAAGTGTATTCAGCTCCTCTCTTTGAATCCCATCTAACTTTGACTAAAACTAGTCGTTTATGTTTGAGAAACTTAATCTTTCGATCCTCAATTTGAAGAGGTTTCTCAACAAATTTTAACTTTTCGTTTACCTCTATATCTCGTAGAGGTACTACCAGTGATTCATCTGTTAAACATTTCTTGAGATTGGATACATGAAATACATCATGTACTCCTGCTAATTCTTCTGGTAGTTATAAACGATAAGCAACTGGTCCTATACGTTGGATCACTGAAAATGGTCCTACGTATCTTGGACTTAGCTTTCCTTTCTTTCCGAATCTAACTACTCCTTTCCAAGGAGAAACTTTTAATAGTACTTTATCTCCGACTTGAAATTCTAACGGCTTGCGGCGATTATCTGCATAGCTCTTCTGACGATCTCGAGCTGTTTTCAGTCTTTCCTTGATCTGAGTTATCTTGTCAGTAGTTTCTTGTACAATTTCTGGACCTGATAATTGACTTTCTCCTATTTCTGCCCAACAAACTGGAGTTCTGCATTTTCTTCCATATAGTGCTTCAAATGGAGCAGTTTCAATGCTTGAATGATAACTATTGTTATAGGAGAATTCAATTAATGGTAAATGGTCGTCCCAATTTCCGCAAAAATCTATTACACATGCTCTAAGCATGTCTTCTAGAGTTTGGATCGTTCTTTCACTTTGTCCGTCAGTTTGAGGATGATATGCAATACTCAAATTTAGTCGGGTTCCCATAGCTTGCTGGAAACTTTTCCAAAAATGAGAAGTGAAACGACTATCTCTATCTGATACAATGGAGAGTGGGACTCCATGTAAAGATACCACTTCGTCTACGTACAACTTGGCTAGCCTTTCCATGCTAAAAGTTTCTTTCATTGGTAGAAAATGAGCTGATTTGGTTAATCGATCCACAATTACCCAAATCGCATCATTACCTTTTCTTATTTTAGGCAACTTAGTAACAAAATCCATTGTTATAAGTTCCCATTTCCATACAGGCATTTCCAATTGTTGTAGTAGTCCTGAAGGTTTCTGATGTTCCGCCTTTACTTGTGAACAAGTAAGACACTTAGAAACATATTTTGCTATATCTTTCTTCATGCCTATCCACCAAAAATTCTTTCTTAAATCTTGGTACATCTTATTGTTTCCAGGGTGCATAGTATACCTAGATTTATGGGCTTCTTCTAAAATCTTATTTCTTAATTCTCCTTGCTTAGGTACCCAAATTCGTTTCTTGTGGAATCTCCAAATTCCATCATTTCCTTGCTCTAGTTCCTTTATATAACCTTTCATTCCTTCAGCATCGTCCTTGATTGCTGTTTCCTGAACTTTCTTTAATTGTTCCATTAAATCTACTTGTAGATTTAATCTAAGAGCACGGACTCGCTTTTGTTTTTCCTGATACTTACGACTTAAGGCATCTGCAACTACGTTTGCCTTTCCTTCGTGATATTGAATATCACAGTCGTAATCGCTTAGAACTTCCATCCATCTTCTTTGTCTCATATTTAACTCTTTTTGCCCAAATATATACCTTAAACTTTTATGATCTGTATAAACAGTAAACTTACTTCCATACAGATAATGTCTCCAGATTTTCAAGGCAAAAATTATGGCTCCTAATTCTAAGTCATGAGTCGTATAATTCTCCTTGTGCTTTTTCAACTGCCGGGAGGCATACGCAATTACCTTTTTGCGTTGCATTAACACACATCCAAATCCTAATTTTGAAGCATCACAATATACTTCAAAATCTTCTGTTCCTTCGGGTAATGCTAAAATTGGAGCATTTGTCAATCGGTGCTTTAAAATCTTAAAAGCTTCTTTTTGTCTAGGTCCCCATTCAAACTTAGTGGCTTTACAGGTTAACTTAGTCAAAGGTACAGCTATCTTAGAGAAATCCTTAATAAATCGTCTGTAGTATCCAGCTAAGCCTAGAAAACTTCTAATTTCCATAGCTGTTTGTGGGACCTTCCATTTGGTGATTGCTTCTATTTTAGCAGGATCTACGTGAATTCCTTCATGATTCACCATGTGACCTAAAAATTGTACTTCTTGCAGCCAGAATTCACACTTCGAAAATTTAGCATAAAGTTTTTCCTTTCTTAACAAAGTTAAGAGTGCATGCAAGTGTTCGCAATGTTCTTCCTGACTTTTGGAATAAATAAGTATATCGTCGATGAATACGATTACAAATTTATCCAAGTATGGCTTACAGATCCGATTCATCATGTCCATAAATGCTGCTGGGGCATTTGTTAGTCCGAATGGCATGACTGTAAACTCATAATGGCCATACCTAGTTTTGAAAGCAGTTTTTGGTATGTCTTCTTCTTGTACTTTTAACTGGTGATATCCGGATCTTAAGTCTATCTTAGAAAAATACCTAGCGCCTTGAAGTTGATCAAAAAGATCGTCAATCCTAGGTAATGGGTATCGATTCTTAATTGTAACTTTATTTAATTCTCTATAATCGATACACATCCTCATTGATCCATCTTTCTTTTTCACAAACAACACTGGTGCTCCCCAAGGGGATGAACTAGGTTGTATAAATCCTTTGCTTAATAATTCATCTAACTGCTTTTTCAATTCTAGCATTTCGGTGGGTGCTAATCGATAAGGTGCCTTGGCTATTGGTGTAGTACCCGGAATTAGATGGATTCTAAACTCTACTTCTCTATCAGGTGGTAACCCAGGTAATTCTTCTGGAAATATGTCTGGGTATTCTAAAACTATAGGGATGTCTGGGAGTTCCTTACTTTTAGTGTTAATGATTACCGAAATCATATACACCATTTCTTGTTTTCTTGAATAACTAGCCAACTTTATTACTGAAATGAATTTCAGTGGCTTTCGTAGTTTATCTCCTGTAATTAAAATTACCTCTCCTGTGGGAGTACGGATTTCTACGGAATTCTTATCACAAAGGATTCGAGCATGGTTGGCTATCAACCAATCCATTCCTAACACTACATCGAATCCGGCTAACTTCATAGGTAACAGGTTTGCAGAAAACTTATGGCCTAACAGTTCTATCTTTCCTTCTTGCAAAACTTATTTATGTTAACAGAATTTCCGTCTGCCGTTTCGACTGTAAAAATTTGCCTAAGGGTGGTTAAGGGTAAGTTAAGGGCTTGGCAAAATGAAGTATTGATAAAACTTTGGTTTGCACCAGAGTCAAATAATACTTTTGCATAAACGTCGTGGACCAGGAACGTACCAGCTATGACGTCAGGGATTAGTTCAGCTTCTTGAGTGGTTAGCTGGAATGCTCGGGCATTCTTCTTTGTTGTTCCATCAGCTGGTTTGCCTTTATTGTCTGTGGTTTTAGTCAATTTAGGACATTCTGTTTTGTAATGTCCTGTTTCTCCACAGTTATAGCAGACTATGGTTTTCTTTTTGCAATTTTCTTCACGATGTCCTGCCATTTTGCAGAAGTTGCAAATTACATTGCATTTTCCAAAATGATTCTTTTTGAAATTTTTGCAAAAAGGCGGTTGTGCAGATTGTCTCCTTCCTCTTTTCTTGAATCTATTATTATCATTACCCACACGGAATCCTTGGGTAATCTTTTGAGCCAATTCCTTCTTTCGATCTTCTTCTCTTGTTCGCACTAGTTCATCAGTTAGGGTATTAGCTAGTTCCACAGCATCGTCAATAGTGCGAGGTCTCGCAGCTTTAATGATGTTACGAATTTCACTAATTAATCCCCAAATGTAACAGGAAATGAGTACCGGTTCTGGCGAAGCCAGTGTTGGTACCACTCTAGCATATTCAAAGAATGTCGAAGTATAACCGCGACACTCTACTCCTACCATACGATGATTTAGGAACTTATTTGCCATTTGTTCCTTTTCATATTCAGGACAATATTTTCTTTCTACAAGAATTTTAAATTCTTCCCAGTTTATAGCATAAGCCATCCTTCTTCCTTTTGCTTGTAATACGGTGTTCCACCATTCTAGTGCCCCTTCTTTGAACAAATTTGACGCATACATAACCTGATCTTCTTCGGAACACTTACTTATTGCAATTACTGCTTCGGTTTTCTCTAACCAACGCAGTACTGCAGTTGCTCCTTCGTTGCCTGCAAATTCAGCAGGTTTGCAAGCAAGAAATTCTTTGAAAGTGCAACCAAGTGTTGCATCTTTCATTTTCTTAGGAGGTGGAGCCTGTCGTGGATGATTATCGTCATGATTGCCGCCTCCATTTACACTATGACTAAAATTGTCTTCCTGAGTACGTTTACTAGGAATGATTTGTTGTGGTTCAACAGGTTTCTGAGCAGCAGCCATGATTGCTGGAATAACATTAGCTATCCCTTGAGTGATAATGTTTTCAATATCTTGTCTAGTCATATACTGGTTTTCCTGATTTTGTTCAGATTGATTCCTTTCATTAACTGGTTCATTACTAGCGTTTTCCATCTGATGATTATTATAAATATAACTATTAGTATCAAATGATTGTAAATAAAACAATTACACAGAAGCACATAAAATCTTACAACACAGATATATGTATCCAAAATTGTCGATGTTTCGACTTCTATTTTGCTTTATATATTATATAGGCATCCATACTCACTGTTTATCTTACAATGTTTTATTTCCCATTTTACAGAGTTATATTTGACTACTACTATTATTATACAGACATTCTTCCCAACCCCACTATTCTTTTGGTCAACTGGTAGTTTAGTAGCGACGCTCCCTTTCGTCGTACTTCCAAGAGATTTGTTCCCCCATTTCTCGGATCCTATTCCCTGTACCTATCAGTTCTTCACCAAACTGACGGAGTTCGGCTAAGTTTTCGTTGCTCATTGGAGGATTGGGGATAGGTTCTGGATCAAACTGTGGAAGGAAAGAATAAGGACTGTTGCTGATATTTTCGAATTGCCAGTCATTTGTCCACCATTCTTCCATTTGACCTAAAGGTCGAGTGTGGATTAGTGGGTCTGGAATAGCTGGTTCCAGATTTACAGGAAGTTGGGTTTCGGCTAGGTAAGGATATAGATTATTATGGATAGGGCTAATGACATCACAATTTGCCAGTAGACGGTCTATTTCATCTTGAAATGTGATTTCTTCAGGTTGTCTAGAACTCTCTCCCATTTCTATTCCTTTTTGTTTAGAATCTTTCCTGATTTCTATCTCTGCTGGATTAGAACTTTCTCCGATTTCGATTCCTTTTCCTTTGTCTATAGGGTTTTCTATTTTGGGGAGTTTCCTAGTAACTGGCTTTCTCCTGCGCACTTTCCTCCATCCTACATATCTTCTTCTCTTTTTAAGTTTTGCTTTTTCCAGCGGTGGAGCTTGGAATTCCAGAGGTTCCTCTATGTCAGCAATATAACCAGTAAAGTCGTGGGAGACTTCAATTGGTACTGGGTAGAGGTTGAGATTCTGAAATGCTTCCGATATCTCACTCATGCTGGATAGCATATATGCAAAATGCACAAAAATGCTAAGTTAAAACTTTGGAACAAAGTCTTACCAATAAACATTAAAGTTTTATTGCATACTGATTGTACTAAAGACTACAGGAAAGTGAACACACTATAATTTATTTATTTACTGGGGATTAATTTTCTACTAGACCAGGCTTATTGATAGTTTAGAGGTTTGCATTCTCTGCTACGGTAGCTAGCATATAAAGGTTTGCCCATTTTTCATCTAATTTATCTTCCCAAGGTGACCTATTGCCAAATTCCTGGATTTCTGAATTAAACCTCACTTTCTTGACTTGGGGTTTCTTTATTTTCTCATGTCCCTTTCTAAGAATCGAATTTCTTTTATCTTGGGTAAGAGGATTTTCATAATTTGCTTTACGGACAAAAATCCCTTCTTCCAGATCTGCTGGGTGTTTGGAGGAAGAGGTTCCTTTTTCTGTGGGTGCAGTATCTAATTTGTGGTAGATAGCAGAAATCTTTTGTTTACCCATACTATAACTCAACAATTAATCAGTTAATAAAACATGTTTTCACAAAATAGCAATTAAATTTCCTAAGTATCTCTCAATTATTTTAATAGGCTAAAATCAATAGTAAGCTTAAATCAGTGGCTCTGATACCACCTTTTCCTGTCACTGCCCTTGTCCCCGGTTTGACCCAGTCTAGAGCCGCTAGGCAGGAAATCCGATGGTATCTAATTAAGTGACAGCGGAAGTCTTTTTAAACAGGATCGATTAATATTAAAACTGCTCGTTTATATATATAATATAAGGATAAATTCCATAATTTACAATAAAGTGATTTCACTGGGAAATCTTTATTTCTCAAAACATGTTTCTTTATTTATTTACATTGAGCCACTTTTCTAAGCTTGTAGTGCTCCACGACACTTTTCCTTTGCTCACAACAGATCACCTGAAACATGTTTGAAAAAGGTTTTGTCAGCAGGGAAATACTGAGTGAATCATTCAGTTTTACTAAAACGACTCGTTTGTTATAATTCACAGTATTAAGAAAGATTACAATGTTTCTGATATCAAACCAACTACCCACAGTATTTGTCACTCGACTCATTTCGGTGACTGTGATCATATCACCATTGGCTGCCCCAATGAATGACGAATATCACTAATTAGGTTCGCCCACCTAAAGTGACAATAACAGTAGTAATGTGCACAATACCCCACATACCGGCTGTAATTTGGTGATTACATAAACTTAATCACTGTAATTATAACCTTTGAAAATAATTTGGAGTATTGTAAAACAGTTGATAAAAAGAGAATGACTCACATTGTAGATTTAACGAGCAGAATATAAGCCTACTGATTAGCCTTGATTAACCTAATTTAAATAACAATGCACACACAAACAGGTTAGTAACTAATACAGCAGTTACGACAATTCACGAGATTAAACCCTCACAACGATTTACAAGTGCAATACTTAATAATTCAGCGGATTCACAACGAATGACAGAGTATAGTCCGATTTCGAACAGCACTCAAACATTCAAGTCGAAATCACAATGAATAACAAAGTATAAACTCAATTTGAGCGGCACTTAAACAATCGTTGGATAGTTATAATCGATCGGACGTTGAATCGTAATAGCGATCGAGTTATTACCCTGATTGTGGTAGCACTTCGTGATCAATGTGTGTTTTGTGGACCGTTTCTGTTATAACTCGGAGTATAATTTGAAACTGAACGTCGCATCAACGCAGAATTGCATCAAACAGACTGTTCTATTTATACTTGAAAAATGCCCCCCTCGCGCCACGCGAAAGGTCCTCTTGTTCGCGTCGCGTGGCGCGAGAGACCCTATTCTACCCTAGGTTTGCTTAGTGTCCCAGTAGCTTGGCTAAGTTGATTTCGTGTTATTTTTAATTTTTGACAGCAAACTGTGTGGATTTTACCGACTAGGGTTTACCCCCCCTGAGTTTTAGGGGCCCTGATCCTAATTCCGATTGTTCTGAAATTTTTAGGGTTTGTGCAGAATCACTTGGGTTTCTCAATTAGGGTTTCCTATTGGCCAAATTAAAATAATAATTAGGACTTTTGATGAGAGTTGTTATACTTGTGATCAGAATAAATCACACATTTGATTCCATATAAGTAGTGCCTCCAAAGTTTTAGTGCGAATACAACGGCACCCAACTCCAAGTCATGGGTGGTGTAATTCTTTTCGTGCACCTTTAACTGGCGTGAAGCATAGGCAATGACTTTGCCTTTCTGCATAAGCACACATCCCATCCCGGTGTGTGATGCATCACAATAAACTACAAACTCCTCTATTCCATCAGGCAATGTCAGTACTGGAGCATTGCTCAACTTTTGTTTCAGAATATCGAAGGATTCCTGCTGCTTAGGACCCCAGTCAAACTTAATCTTCTTACGCGTCAGCGAAGTCAGGGGTGCAGCAATCCTTGAGAAGTTTTCAATGAATCGCCTATAGTATCCTGCCAAACCTAGGAAGTTACGTATTTCTGTAGGCGTCTTTGGCTCATGCCAATTCATGACAGCTTCAACTTTAGCAGGATCTACTTGGATACCACGCTTACTAATAACATGTCCAAGAAATTGGACTTCTCGAAGCCAGAATTCACACTTCGAGAACTTGGCATAGAGCTTTTCTTTATGAAGTAGTTCCAGAATGCAGTGAAGATGCTTCTCATGGTCAGCTTGGTTCTTTGAGTAGATGAGGATATCATCGATGAAAACGATGACGAATTTATCTAAGTGCGGCTTGCAAACGCGATTCATGAGATCCATGAATGCGGCTGGTGCATTAGTGAGCCCAAAAGGCATCACTAGGAACTCGTAATGACCATAACGAGTCCTAAATGCAGTCTTGTGTACGTCTTCATCTCTAACCTTCAGTTGGTGATAGCCTGACCTTAAGTCAATCTTAGAGAAGAAACTTGCCCCTTGCAGTTGATCGAACAGATCGTCAATTCTGGGCAAAGGATACCTATTCTTGATGGTGACCTTATTAAGCTCACGGTAGTCGATGCACAGACGCATCGATCCATCCTTCTTCTTGAAAAATAAAACTGGTGCTCCCCAAGGAGACGAACTAGGTTTGATGAAACCTTTGGCTAGCAAATCATCTAGCTGCGTTCTCAATTCCTTCATCTCTATTGGTGCCAATCTATAAGGGGCCCTTGCTACTGGTGCTGATCCAGGAATAATGTCGATTCTGAATTCTACTTGCCTATCTGGTGGCAAACCAGGTAGTTCTTCAGGAAAAACTTCGGGGTATTCAGAAATGACGGGGATATCCCCAATCTTGGGCTTCGGCTCATCAATAATCACTTGTGCCATGTAGATGACACAACCCTTCTTCAAACACTTAGAGTCCTTGAGCAGAGACATTTGCTTAGGCAGCCCATACTGGGTATCTCCCTGGATAGTAAGTGATTCACCAGATGGAGTCTTGATCATCACTTGCTTCTTATTGCAGACAATCTGGGCCTGGATATGAGATAACCAGTCCATACCCAAAACTCTGTCGAAACCGGCTAGTTTCAAAGGAAGTAGGGACAAAGGAAAAGAGTGGTTCTTAATGGATATGAAACACCCATCTAATAAGGTTGAGGCGGTTTCTATAGTGCCATCTGCTAGTTCCACCTCATACTTCACACTTAAAGTCTTAACAGGTAATTTCAACAATTCACAAAACTTATTATCTACGAACGACTTATCAGCGCCTGAATCAAATAACACTCTCGCATAAACATCATTTACGAGAAAGGTACCTGTTATCACATTGTCGTCCTTGACGGCTTCCTTAGCATCCATCCTGAAGACCCTAGCATTGGTCTTCTTAGCCTCTTCAGGCTTCTTGGCGTATTTTGGACAATTGGTCTTGATGTGCCCCTTTTCATTGCAACCGTAGCAGGTCGTATCCTTCATCTTTTTGCAATCCAAGGTCTTGTCTTCCTTGGACTTGCACAACCCACATGCAAAAGTTTTCGATTGTGAATTCGAATTCGATTCATACCTGCACTTCCCAAAGTGCTGTCTCTTGCAGATTTTACATCTGGGTTTTTCACCCGTCTGCTGACCATCCTTCCTAAATCCTGACCCCTTCTTGTGGTCATTGTTTCCCTTATGCTTCTTGTCTGAACGTCGTGAGTTGTCATCCTCACGCTTCCTCTTTTCGGTATCAGCGTTCCTCTGCGATTTCTGCCTGACCGCATCCAAGGTAAGAGACAATGATATGTCCGCTGCAGACCGAAAAGTAGCTGGTCTGGAGGCCTTCACACTTGCCTTGATCTCCGGGGCCAAACCCCCAATGAATCGAGCTATACGTTTGGGTTCCGGAGTTACCAAATATGGAACCAACCTTGACAAGGTGTTGAAACTGGTAAGGTAGGCCTGACAGTCTAGGTTTCTCATGACCAGCGACAAGAAGTCAGCTTCAATCTTCTCAACCTCATGTTGAGGGCAGTAGTTTTCCTTGATCAGCGACATGAACTGTTCCCAGGTCATATTGTACAACGGGATTTTCCCCGTAGCTTGGATCAAAGATCTCCACCAAGCTAATGCTTCTCCCTTAAAAGACTGAGACACGAATTTCACAATATCCCTATTATTGCAACCACTGATATCCACAACCGTATCCATCTCGTCCAACCAAGTCATGCAATCTACTGCTCCTTTTTCCCCAGTGAAATCCCTGGGTTTGCACGAAACGAAGTACTTATAGGAGCAACCCTTATTACGGGGTTCTTGATTCTGTACGACTCTTTGGGATGGAGCACTCCTCTGGTTTGATGAGTGGTGAGAATTACTGTTGTGGGTAGTGTGGGTCCTGGAGGGTGTTCTAGAGTGTGGTGCAGATTGGGTCCTTGCACGGGTACCACTGGATTCATGGAGCTGTCTATCCATAGCTCGATTTACGGCATTATCTATCATTGCCTGTAATTCTGCACCCGCTACATTTACTCGGGCATTATCATGCTCTCTCCCTGGGTGACTATTGATCTCGTTTGAGTCGGCCATTTAGCTTGAACTGTTACATATTGACAATAATTTATTGGTGAGTTTATTATAGAATTGTCTTTTATGGCAATTTTATTAACCGTGGTAAACATAGACCATATGTGGTTAATTTATTACTCACATTTATTTAGGATTTCTAATATAATTTATCCTAATTATAAAACAATAATAGTTTTATTAGCACATAAGGCCTAGTCACAGGGACAATTTAAATCATAAGCTATGATTTCAGAGAATCAAGGCTTTTAAAGTTTGAACATAGTTCATTACCTTTATCAGACAGGGTCACAGACTATTACTGTCTTTTGTCTCATATGAAAATGAGAAGGGCCCGTAGGCATTCTATTACCAATGGATGGTAAAAAGAACTGATCATATTTATTGATGATTTAACCCATGATTCAGAGATCATTTGGTTGGGTTAGGAATCTTTGAAAAGATCCCTATAATATAATAACACGTGTGATTTTAATGAATTATGTCTGCCAGGAGTGTTAACATGTTTTCAGATGTTAACAGGGTTTTGAATCTTTTTAACGGGTTTTACCATCTGGGCCAGGTCTTAAAATGACATGCAGGCTAGGTTATACCTTTAAGATCCTTAATTAAAATTAAAATAGGCAGATAGATTTTTAAAAGGAATGATTCCGATTTATTTATTTCATATATAATTTAATTATGCATAACATAGCAAAGATGAAATTTATAAACTTACATTCCATTAAAACCTAAAAGTAGTACACTTTGCCCTAAACGGGACTTTTCACAGAAACTCTTGCCCTCGCAGGAGCTATACTGGCAATACAGGTCCTCGCAGGGACTGTTTGCAAAAATAAATGTCCACGCAGGGACTAATAAAGACAAGTCCTCGTAGGGACTAAGTACAAAGATAGATGTCCACGCAGGGACTACATACACACATAAATAAATGTCCACGTAGGGACTTGATTTAAACAAGGAAATACAATAATACATATTGGGATTTAACGATCCCGTTTCTTCTTTCCTTTCAGCAAACTTGCCAAACCACTCATGAATCCCTGATTCTTCCTACGCTCACTCTGGAGGTCTCGCTCAACCTTATCCAGTCTTTGACGGAGATCCTCCTGCTCTGGAGGGGAAAACCGTGGTGGCTGGTACTGTAGCGGTGGCTGAGCAGGTACTTGATACCCATGAGCTGGGTGTCCCATTCCCCAAGGGGTTCCATATGGTCCCTCAGGATTTTGGGCAAGGTAGTTTGCTGCCACTTGGTATGGGTCGGCCTCGGCATAGTTATAGTTATGGTATGCTGGCGGTCCGTATGGGTTGTAAGCTGCCGGAGCAGTATAAGCAGGGATAGGGTTGCCAAAACCCGGTGATGGCGGTGCAATAGGTGCCGAATTCACCTCTGAAACTGTAACTGAAGGTCCACCCATTTGTGGGTCTTCATATATTGGCGGGTAGTGGCTGCCACTAGAGTGTTGAGGGGAGCTGAAATGAAAATCCCCTCCTCGTGCTGACATCCGTGCGCCAGTCCTCCTACGTCTTGGTGGTGCTGGAGACGCTAGATTAACTGGCGGCGGTGGAGGTGGTGGCGTAACTGCCACGAAACGTGGATCCCCAGAGGGATCTTGCTGCTGCTGTTGCGGCTGCTGGTGAGGCGATGAATGGTAAGATGGTGTAAAGTACCACTCACACCGGTCGAACCGTGCCTGATGACTATCCGGACCTTGGTATGGTGTTCCGTGAAAAGACGAACCATCAGAGATCTCAACAGGATGGTTCGGGGTTCCGGTTGCAGGCTCGACGGGATCTGTGTCCTCGTCCATGTCCATCGCTTGATCACCTGAAAAATGATCTTCCGGTCCTAGTGGGTTAAAGCCCCCTTGTTCTGGTAGGTAGTCCACCGGGTTAAACTGGCCCCGAAAGACAGGAGTAGGGTCGTCGAAGGAACGATGCGATCAGGATCGCTGTAGGGGTATGTATGAAGGTTGCGGGTTGTTGGGCTCATTCTCGGACTGAGGCCCATAGGAGTGATGATATGGAGGCGTTGAGCTATACGACGTAGATCGTCTGGAAGGCTCCTCATAAATCCTCCAAGGTTCTTGCGAATCTGCACTCCTTGTAGAAGAAGGAGTTCGCCGGCGCGAAGGCTCGGCCTCGTGGTCGTTAGGGGCGCTGATTGGCCCTTTTCCTCGATCTCCTCGCCTGAATCTTGACAACAAGGAAAAAAATAAAGGACAAGTTAAAATTTAAAATAAAACATTTTGGATTATTCCTAAGTTCTTTGTCTAGACTCGAAGATTTAGGAATGTGCAATTGTGTCATTAGATTAAACACAAAAAGCTAGTGTTTAATTCACTCAATTGTTGGCTCTGATACCAACCTGTCACACCCCTGATTTCCACGTGTCACCGGTGGGCCCGGCGGGGAGTATCGTGACGTGGTTGGAAACATAATAGTCAAACAACACAATATTTAAATGCACAGCGGAAGCAAAGTATAGATTCATTCCAACCAAACAATATTGTAATATTAAGTATCACAAGTAGTTGAATATAAATCCACAGGTAGATCAAAATAAAAAGGAAACAATGTTCAACAGTCTATGACATCCAAGCTTGCGAGACTTATTGTGGATGCTAGGAGAAAAGCCAGCCTATTACGCGTAGTACCTGCACTTAACCTTTTTGAGAAAATACGTCAGTTTACACTGGTAAATACAATCAACCGACTCATTTTGAAAAGAGTTTAAGAAAATTCATTTAAGGCACAAGGCACAAATAATATTTTACAACTTGGGATAATTATTAGAATATAATACTTGTAAAGGATTTACATGTTTCTTATGCGTTCAGTAGCCCGGGTCGAGCCGGGTTAAAGATCAATAGACACACCACATTATGTATATGAGACACCGACGTGCGTACGCCTACGCCCCGTGCTTAGGTCGTGGCCATTTCGTAAAATGATGCCAGCGATATCCGGGACATGGTCATTAACCCCCCCAAAGGCTTTAAGCAAACAAAACAAGTTTGAAGACTTGCTTAATAGGGGTATATTATACACATTCTGGATTTTGAGATAAAATCGATAAGGTTTGACCCGTTTCGGCTAATTTATGTAAACTAGTTACATAAACCGAACCGAACGCGCATGAAGCGTAACGGATAACCATAAGAGTCCTAAACAGGTTTCCTAAGTTAACATGCCTTAAATGTGTTGTGATATCAGTATGATACCTTCCATTATGCGCAAAACGAGTTTAATCTCATATTAAGCCCCGTAGGGGTATTTTGGTCATTTTAAAGATTATAAAAGGGATTAATTTATCTTCTGTGATCCGGGTCTGAATAAATCATTAAAATTGTTTATTTTAACAGGTTATAACATTTGGTTATAAGTCTTATATGCCAAAATAGTTTTAAACCCAAACTATGCGTTTAATACGCGTATAATGTCGTTTTAAGCGATTTACGGGTTAATATAGGATTCTGAGTTTTCTGATCAGTTCAACAAGTTCAAAACACTCCCTTTATTATTTGAAATCAGTAGCAATTGGATTGGTGTCAAAAGGATTTGAAAAACTCATTTTATGGCCTAAAAGGGCATATTCGGTATTTACCGAATCAAGGCACTAATCCTAGCTTATGACCAGTTTAAAAATAATTAAAAATCTTCAAAAATCCCAAAATATTATATTACATCAGTGGGTAAAAGGTTTGGTGTCAAAAATGGGGTTTAGATAGGCTTTACGCTAATGACGTCGTTTAATTACTAAGAAGCGTTCTAATTACGTCATTAAGCATAACTCCTAATCTAGACCTCCGACTGACGTGAAAATTTAGGGACATGTTTTATAATCAGTAACAAAGATTATTGTACTTTCATATTTCCAAAATTCTCGTTGTATGGTCATAAGGGCATTATGGTCCATATTTAAGCATTTAACGGAAACGTCGGACACTTAAGGATTTAAGTGGTATAAACGCAGAGGGTTATACACACAAGTAACTAGGTCCTAATGGAACTTTAAGGCATGTCTAAACCTATCAAAACCGGGTCAGAACTGAAGTCAAAGTAAAAGTCAAACTTTTGCGTCTTTCGGTTCCGAATCGGTTCAGAACAGAAAGTTGTCGAATCAAACAAGCGTAGACAAGTTATTATACTTATTTACAGGTTATATGAATGATAAAATAGGTTACACGCCTTCTACAATGCTAATCGCGTGTTAATTCGAAAATAACAATTCTGTTGACTTTTTCGGACAACGTTTGACTCGTCATTTGACCTGGTTAGATCGGGAATTAGTGAGTGCCCTTTTAAGGGTTTAAAGCCCACATAATTACCAACTTATAACAACTTTCATTTCGTCAAAACACTGGACCGTTTGTGTTTAATCGCTAAGTCAAACTGTAATTACGACGGTTTGACTTTTAAGCTAAATACTAAGCATAACTTAATTAGAGAAGGTTAAACATACTTACACGTGTCTAATGGATGCTTAGGAAGGTCTTGTGATCTGCTCTTGTGCTCCTCAAATGCTCAGAAGTTGTAGAAGGAATGAATGATCAAAGTTTGTAACATGTGGGTCTTTTTATAGTGTTTAATCACACTTGGATCATCAACACATAAGTCTAGTAGTGTTCCCATATCACCAACAAGTGTCCTAGGAGCTAAAAACCATCTTAGGCAGCCCAAGGTATTCAAAAATGGCATTTGGATTCGGTTAAAACATCAACAGGCAGCTGCCTGTTTCTTTCTGTCGCTGGGCAGGTCTCGCGGGCCGCATAAGGCCTTAAGCGGGCCGCCTGGCCCCGTCAGACTTGCAAAAACTTTTTATTTATTTGTTGTTTGGTCCTTGGTCCTCCTAAACATCGTTTTCACTACAATTTCTTGCATTCTAAGCCTCTAATATTGACATTTAGGGGCTTTAAGGCTTATACCCACTTTGTGAAGTCCTTGGCCACTTTGTGTTTACCCGAAAAGTCATGAATTTCCATGTTGACGCTTCTAACCCCTCGCACACGAATTTTATCATAACTTTCTCATACGGTAGCGAAACTTGGTGAAATTTTTATGGTGCATTCTAGTGAGCATAGTTAATCGTTACAAGGCTTCGGGTTTGCTAAAAGGTCACTCAGAGGTTTATCTTAACATGTTGACACATTTAACCCCTGTAGTTTGTAATCTCTCACTTTCTTTCACAATTCGCTTCGTATGATCCATGATCCATTCGTTTAAGGTTATAAACATCGCGTAGGGTTATTGTAAAGTATATTTATTCATTGTTGACACTTTGAACCCTTATATTTACATAGTTTCATTGTTTGTCAACTTTAGTCCTTCAAGAACATTCTTTCACACGTTCAAACCTATGACACGTGTCAACTCATTATAGGACGTGAATTTTCGAGGTGTTACAGGTGTTTCTCTTTCGGGTAATTGGTTTACTAGGAATTTTGAGTTTGGTGAGACTGCTGCGGGTTTTGAGGTGGTGGTGAAAGGTGGAGTTGATGAAGATGAAGAGGGTGGGGTGGGAGGTGGGTCCTACATAGATTTTTAAATATTAATTATATTTTTTTTAACTTTTTAGTTATTTATTTAACAGTAAAGGTATTTAGGTCATTTCATACCCATTTAACAATGAAAAATAACTAAGTTAGGAATAAAGGACACAATGTGTAGGGGTTTGCAAACATCGAGTACGTTTTTTTTTGAAGATAAAGTACATACTTTGCAATCTAGTGTTAACATAAAGGACGATTTTTGTAATTTGCTCCTTTTTATGTGATTAATGAGGCTCGATACTGATGAGTTTAATATAATATAATATTGTTTTTATGTCTATTGACGCGTCTACAAAATTTATAAATATTTTTTTTGCTCTGTCTTAAAACAAATTTTAACGATAATCACATAGTGAGTTTACATGTATAGATGAGAATAATAACACAAATTGAATTCATTCGAGGTAACACGTACACGGCTATCAACTCGAGTGAGCATGAGATTGGATGAATTTTCATTTTTTATATATGCTTTTGTTATACAATTAAATAACAATCTCGATTTATATAAATCTATCTACTATAATAAAAGAAACAAAGTTTTGGACACGTGTCATCCATTGAAGGTATCCTCAAATCTATACTTATCTTATACTAGGTTTTTACCCGGGATTGCTTCCCGGGCTCGATAAAATTACTTTAATGAAAATCTATTTATGATTAATAGAATGTTAAAATCATACAAAAATAAAATCTTCGCGAAAGAAAAAGAGGTACATGATCAAAGTGCAAATGCGACATGGTTATAATATAAGCATTACAATGAGCAATGTAAACCTCAAAAGGTTTACATAGTTAGGAAATAGATAATAGATAGTAGATAATAGATAAGTGATGTGAAACTCATTTTTTAGATAACATGGTTAAGAAACGTACAAATGTAAGGTACGCATAAGCCATTACGTTATCCTAAAAAGATTCTAGTGTAAGGTTATGTGTCCAAATGGATGGATCGTGATTGATAATAGTGATATATACGCAAATTCCTAGAGGTCACGATCACATCAAGAAAGCCTCATCTTCTAAGATGTTTTCACACATCTTGATTCTAAAGGCTGGCTTAGTCTCAGGCTAAACTTAAGACAAACTCTCGAAAGTTTATTGCAATTAATTAGCGGGCTAAGATTAATAGACATCCATAAAACTTACAGGATTACAACATACCGGGGGTAGTTAAGGTAGTAATTATTTACATAATGTGTTCTAAAACTTTTGACTATAGTAAGTGTTTTGCGTCAATGCAAACTATACCAAACCACCCGTTGATGAAGCAGGTTTGCGTTCTAAACTGTATCCTATCCCCAAATCAAAATCCATTCCCCTGCACACCTCGATTGCCACCTCCCCTTCCTTTTGCTCTTTTCCCACCTGCACAAATATGAAACAAATTGAATGATGATAATGACTTCACCCAGTAAAAAGTGAAAATGCATGCATGCAGTTCGGCCATGTAGATTCGACTTTACATAGGTTGTCCTTATGCGCAGATCATTAGAAAATGGGCAGAATTCTAGATCACTCATAAAATCATAGAAAAATACAATTGAAACTGTATAAACAATGTACAGATTTTGTTCATTTTCTCGATCGCTGAAAATCATTTCTGTAACCTGTAATACGGTGATACTGGAATAAGATGAAGCCATACATATTAAAGTACTGAAATGCCGTGATACTGGAATAAAACAAAACCATACCATATTGAAGTATTTTGATAACTACCTAACAAACTATCACCAGTAACCAAGCTGTCAGATAAATATAAATTGTAAGTGGCAACTACATATGTGAAACCAAAAGGTTGTAGATAAACAATAAAATGTGTTAAGTCACATAACATACAAGCTTAATGTTAGGATCTGAGGCTATCATGATTGTGTTTGTTTGTTAGATTTGAACAAATCAAATAGATATGAACAGTTTTAAGTGCAGCGGAAATGAATAACAAACTTTGTAAACACAATCAATAGGAGAAGATAGTTTGATAAACAATTGCTTTTCATAGAGTCGAATGATTTACAATTCAAAAGCAAAAGATTACAGTCAAAGCTTACAAAGTAAACTCCCCCTCAGCCTGATGCCTCAAGGTTGGTTGCACAAGATGAAAGGATTAGACATGAGGAGAAGAACCCGCTCAGTCAATCAAATGTAACAGTACAGGATACTGTTACATTTATAGGCAAACCAAACCACTGGGGTATTTCAGCTGACGTCACCATCAAAGCGACGTCGCCTAACAACCTGTATCTACTGTCCTTTTACAAATACTGCTTTACCTAACCACTGACTATACATAAAACAGATAATTCACTAAACAGCTGCTCTCTCTTTACATCAGTGCTTCCCTCAAGGTTGATCAGTCCTTGATTGGGCAGAGCTTTGTCATCAGCAGATTGTACCAGCAGTGCTTAGTGTCCAGCAGTCTTCTAAGCTTCATCAGTAGTTATGCAGAACAGCAGCAGTTGTATCCGGTCAGTGGATGCAAGACCATCAGTTGTTATAAATCATTTTCAAGGGGGAAGCTTAATGTAAACCGCTGCTTATTGTGGATCCACTGTTGTGACCAGGTTTTGGCTTTACATTATCTGTTCCTCTGGTAGGGTTCAATCCCAACAATCTCCCCCTGGAACAGATAATGCCAAAAACCTGTCATTATTCTGGATCTTTATTACTCATCAAAAGTTCCCTTGCTTTTCTTTTAAATTCTTCTTCAAATGCTTTGGAGCTTGTATCATCTTCATCCCGGCACAGTGTAAGTTCAAGGAGATCCTGCAAATCTTGAACACTAAGGCCTAGTGCTTCTTTCCTTGATATATACTTCACCTCTCCATTGGATCTGACCAAAGTCAATACGTGGGTCTTTTGATCAGAGAGCCACTTTAGTACTTTTAAACCCAATGGATTTCTTGGGAGAGATTTATTTGATGATGAGCTTTGAGATATTGGCCTTGAGAAGACTTGCAGACTTTCAGACATTCTTTTGAAAGCCATTTCTATGACATCATTTGCTGCAGCTATATCTTCTGCAGTTTCTCTTTCAATCAGCTCCTGCCTTTCAATGTCTGTTGAAGTGTTTGGTGATGCAGGTTTGGTTAACATCCTTTTAAAAAGGTTTTGAAGTTTTTCTGAGTTTTCTTCTTTTAGACCCATTTTCATGATGGATTCTGTGAAGTACTCAACCTCCTTTTCTTTCACCTCTTCACTGGTCAACTGTTCTTTTTCTTCTTGATTTGTCACAAAAGTAGACCGGAACAGTGTATTGAGGTTTTCTATCTGCTGTTCAAGCTTCATTCTTTGTTCATGCTTCTTTGAGGTGCTTGATACAGTTATCTTTCTTTTCTTCAGCCTTTCATAGGCTTCATCAGTCTGCTGTTTTGACCATTTTGATATGGCTTCAGCAGTATCCATTTTTGCATCCACCAACTCCTTTTTCTTTCTCTTATACTCAGCAGTTAGGTCAGCAATGAGCCTTTTGTATTTGCTCCAGTTTGGAGCATTCTTCTTCTTTGTAGGATCATTCTGGATTTTCTCAATCCTTTCGGCCTCATGCTTTAGAGCGATTATTGGCCATTCTTCGAACTGTTGTTCTTCAGCAGGATAGAATTTCTCTTTCATGATGTAGGCTAGATATTGTTTTCTTAACTTTTTCCTTTGATCAGCCTTTTCTTTGTTTAGGTCTTGTGCAAACTCTTCTATCTGCTTTACTTTTGTGAAGTAGAACTCCAGTCTTTTAGCAATGCCATCTTCGCTTAAACGTTCACGTTCACTCTCAACTTTAGCTCTTAGTTTAGCTTGCTTTGCCTTGACTTTGAGGTAATCATCCATATCATCTGGTGGCATGTAGCCTATGAGTGAGGAGAATCTTCTTTTTGAAGGATCTTCTTCTGTATAGAATTGCCTCATCTCATTTTTGATAGCTTCAAGTTCCAGTGGATGTTGTGCAGCATTAGGATCATGTATACCCTCATCGGCAGAGATTGGCTTTCTTTTTCTGTTGAAGAGCTTTGGTTGTGATGTAGAGAAGGTGAGAGCAGTGGTGGATGATTGACTAACAGTTGTTGAAACAACTGGTGTCTGAACATCCGTTGTCATTACAACTGCTGATATGTCAGCAGTTGTCTTCTGCTTTTGAGCAGGGGATGGAAGTGGTGAGGTAGTTTTTGATGGTGGTGATGGTGGTGGTGAATCATCATCTGATATGAGATTCCTTCTCCTTTTTAATGAAGAAGGGGCAGATGATGTTTTGGGTGAATCAGTGGTTTGAATCATGGGGAGTGTCTGACAAACAACTGTTGAAACAACTGGTGCTTCAACCACTGCTGTCATTACAATAGATGTTGTAACATCTGTTGTCTTCTGTTTTATGACAGGAGGCAGTGGTGATGGTGTGATTGTAGATGATGGTGGTAGAGCAGTAGTTGCAGTGGTGTGTGGTAGAGTGATGTGTGTTGAAGATGTGTGTGTTGATGACATGGCAGCTGTTTGGCTACTGACAGCAGTTTTTGTAACTACTGCTGTATCAGCTATTTGACTAACAGGTTTTGATACCTGCTTTTCTTTTTCTTTTTCTTTTTCAGGCTCAATATAAAGGCCATGTTCTATTCCCATCTTATTCATTTGTCTCAACAGCTTGATATTCTCCCCCTTTTTGGCATTATCTGAAGGAGGGTTATCAAGAAAGTATAGGGAAGAAGGAACTTTGCCAGAGACACTTTGAATGCTAGCCTTTATAGCCTTGATATCTGCTTGAGTATCTTTGAACCTTGATTCCACCATGTTGGTCAGCATTTGTACATGAGTAGCATGGTTTTGATCAGCCATTTGTTGCTGTTTTTCAAGCATGGATTGAAAGATATTCCAGAGCTCATTTGCAGCAACTACATGTTGTGCAGATGCTTGAGTAGGAACATATGCTTGTGGTGGGGCAGTAGTAGACTGTGCTTTTTGAGCTTTTAAAATCTCTTGCACCATCTCCTTTATTTCAGCAACTGATTCTTCAAGTTTGTCAACTCTGTTCGTCAATTCCTGATATTTTGAATCATCACCTACTTTAGTAGGATCATCTGAATCCCCACCAGCAGTGGTTATATCAATGTGTGACTTAGGAACAGAGTCCCAAAAATCACCCATTGATGCCCCTTGTTCTTGGTACTGGGGACTTCTTTCTTCAGCACTCGATAAACCTTTGATGGTACCAGTGGTTATATCCAACTCACTGGTGGTTACCGAAGTTGCCATGGAAGAAATTGCCTTCAAGGGAGTCTTACTTATGAAACAACTGTCCAACTGAAGATCTGTTGATCCACCAGTTGTAGTTGCTGCTCCACTTGAACTACCACCGAGAGTTACTTGTAACTCAGGGGCTGTAACCTCCTCAATTGTTGCTGGGATAGCAGAAGTAGTAGCATCACACCTAGTCTCTTGTGGGGGTATACTATCAGTGATAGGTGATAGAGAGGAACTGGTTTGTGTCTGAGCTATAGCAGCTGCATGCAACAAGGGTAGCATGGATTGTGGCATTATGATTGGTGAGGGTATAGGTGTTGAAAGAGACATGTCCTTGGGATCAGGACTGTGGAAGATAGAGCCAAGTGGATCTGGAGCTTCATAATTTGGTGTCCCTGTGATTACAACCTGATCCTTTTGTGAGGATGCAGGAGGAGTTTCAGGCATGGGTTGAGATCTTTCTTCCAACTGCTGTGAGGAAGTAGCAGCAGTGGTTTGTGGTGACTTTTGTGTTGTCACAGGCATTTCCTCTGGGATCTCATCTTCCAGAGTTGCCTTTGTTTTGGATTTGGTGGGTTTTCTGGATGTTTTTCTTTTGGTCTTTTTGGTGATATCAGGTGTGGGTTTCAAAGCAGTGGTTGTGTTGCTTTGATCACCTG
Source organism: Helianthus tuberosus (assembly GCA_030545235.1). Taxonomy (NCBI): domain Eukaryota; kingdom Viridiplantae; phylum Streptophyta; class Magnoliopsida; order Asterales; family Asteraceae; genus Helianthus; species Helianthus tuberosus. Next base: position 54,894,928 of record CM060424.1, on the reverse strand, counting down.
GAGCAGTGGGCTCAGCAGCTGATACCTGAGGAGCAGTTGTAACCGCTAAAATCTGCTCAGGTACCCCTGTTTTTGTTTTTATTGGTGCCAACATTCTAGTGAATGTTTCAGGTGTCAAGCTTTTTATTTGAAAATGGACACCTTGTTTAAGCAAATTTTCATTTTTCTTATCAAATTTTTGTATAAAATAATAACTCAAAAATCTTGGAAACAACAAAAATGCTTTACTTTCAACGTTTTTCACCATGTCATTGAAAATCTCCTGCGAGTAGTTGTAGTCTTTATTATTCAAAATAGCGTAACCCAGGCATTGAATTTTTAATGGTATTTCGTTAAAAGATGTTGTTTTATTCGAAGCACACATCAGAAGTGTGTGAAACAAAAATCTGGGTGCAGATGGAAAATAACCCTTTTGTAGGGTATCTACCTTTGACTGTTCTGCATAGCCCCTTTTCAGAAAATAAGCTTTTAACTCGTTTTTGTCAAAAGAAGCTTTACCTTTCTGATCATCGAGTTTGAAGATTTCTGATAATGATTGCGGAGTGATTTGAAGCGCAGTACCCTGTATCAAGGAGTTAATGGCTACTACTTTATCATCTTGTTTTTCAAGCGTAGCATTTTTCCAGAACTCTCTCTGGGTTTGCAGATATATGGGGGCGTCTACTGTCAACAAAGTTTTGTACATTGATGTAGATATGGTGTCGAGAATGGAATCGAAGGTATGATTGTTTGTGGGTTTTGTGAGTAAACCCAAATAGTTGTGAGATTGTTTGTATGGTATCTCATTGGATTCTTCGGCCGTTTGAGCGACTTCATTTGAAGGTGGTGGTGATTTAGGTTTTGATTTTGATTTTGACTTTGATTTTGTCATTTTTGCGGAGAAGAACGAAGAAGGATTTTGGAGATTTTGAGAAGAAGGGTTGGAAACTGCTATGAGAAGAGAATTTTGGAATTCAATTCGACAGTGTAAAACCCTGTTTGGGGTTTAGGGCAGGGTTTTAGCTGCGGAAAAAATGATCGCTGATGTGGCAGCGGTTATTATGATCTGAAGGCTAAAGACTGACCACGTGTCAAACACTGATGAAATGGATGAAGGATGGAAAACAGTTGTTTTAAGGGCCACTGACGTATCAAGCATCAGTGGTTACAACGGTAAAAATTGTGGGCAGTGGATGATTTTTACTATCAGTGGATAGCATATCAGTGGATAGGACACTGATTTTGAACATCAGTGCTTGTCAAGAAAATGAGGGATCAGTGGTTAACTTTCAGCAGTGAACAGTGTTTAGAGATCAGACGTTGGAACAAAACAGTGGTTAGGGTAAATGGTACAGATCTGAAGGACAAGTATTCCAGCAACAGTTTTGAGAATTTTCATTCAAGGTTTTGCCACATGTCAATTTTGAAAGACAGTGGTTTAGTACCCCAGATGATGAAAACTTTTTGCTAAGGCAACTCATTTTGGTTTAATACTCAATTAAAACATGAGTACCCTAGTAATTCAAAAACTGATACATAAATACAAAAGTTGAATCCGCTGTAGAAGCTGTTATAACTACACCATAACTGCTAGTCTTTAACAGGACTTTGCCTTCAACAGTGCATAGCCCTCATGAGACAATAAGCCCATCAATCTTTATATGGAGCAGGAATTAATTATAACAGTCCTTAGCATGATCAGCTGTTATAACCACACCACCCTTTCAGAGTTGGACCATTAAACAAATCCTTGACACTATTAATCTTCTGTTGACTTACCAAACAAATCTATAGACACAATTCAACATCAACATAATCTAAATATTACTGAAACAATAAATAATAAGTAAAAATAAAACACAACAAAGATTCATAAAATTATATTTAATCATTTATTCAGGACCTTGAAACTAAAAGTCCAATAATTACATGACATACTGAACAATATTCAAGTTCAAATCTAAGAATAACAGCAAGAACTAATAAACTTTAGTTTCCACTACATCTATTGCTGAACCTCTTGATGTATGTCCTTCAGCATCGCCATAAACTGCACGTCTCTATCACCACACTCCATATTACTGACAACACAAATAAGAATAAGAAACTAATCTAAAATTCAAACGTGTCTTTTTCATTTTTATTGCACATCTGAGTTTTCACGAGCTTTGGACGAATGTATACTTTCTTTAAAAGCAGAAAATCTTCCTGGAGCAAGAAAACGTGACTTTGGATTTAACGGAAATCAAAAAAAAAATGGCACATGTAACTTTAAAGTTGCATCTCTGCCATCAAAAAAGGTAACACATGCAACTTTTCACGATGTTGCAACAATGATATTGCAGCATCGATATTGAAAGGTTGATGTGGGATGCGAATTTACATTGAACTAACGATGTTGGAACAATGATACAGGAACGATAACATGTAAACATTATCAACAAACATTCGAACAAAGAAGTGTAATGGGAAATTAGCTGCTAAATCACAAGAAAGATGCATTTGAGAGAGAAAGATACGGTAACATATATGAGCGAGCGAGATTTGAATGTGAAACCAGATAATTGTATCTTATTTATAGAATAATAAAAATATATATGGTTTGAAATTTGAATTTCAAAATTACTAATATTAATTAGTAATTACTGATTTGATTTGAAAGCAATTGTTATGATGTTTTTTGGGAACTGAAATATGCAAAGTACGAAAAAAAAAAAAGAGAACGTCAATTTTAAATTACCTTTTACATATTTTTTATTTCCAAATTTCAAAATTACTGAGAGATAATAACCGTCAGTTTGAAATTCTAGTTTTGCATATTTAAAAAGTCCAAAGCTCAAGAAATTACAATTAATTATTATTGATTAGATTTGCAACAAATAGTCAAAAAGTATTTTTTTTATTTTTTAATTTAACATTAAGGATAAAAATATATATGGTTTGAATTTTGAGTTTCAAAATTACTGATATTATTAGTAATTACTGATTTGATTTGACCGCAATTGTGATGATGTTTATTGGGAACTGAAAGTTAAGTAGTGTATATATTTATATCCCTCCTTATTAAAGTAAATAAATATTACTAATCATATGCAAAGTAGGGGAAAAAAAAGAGAGAACGTCAATTCTAAATTACCATCTTGCATAAATTTAATTTGAAATTCATATTTTGCATATTTTAAAAGTCCAAAGTTGAAGAAATTACCATTAATTATTGATTTGATTTGCAACAAATACCCATCAAGTATTTTTTTTTAATTTAACATTAAATTTCATCAGGAAAACAATATTGGAGGAACTCTTATCTCATTGCAATGTAACGATTAGGTAAAATGGTAATTTCATTTTAATTCTAGTTTTTATTTGATAATTTCAATATATGACTAATTAACACCATGGATGGTAAATATCAATGGATGTCAAGAATAAAAAAGTGACAAGTGGCTATTTTTTCCTATCAGTAGATACCGAACGTCAATTGTCATTATGACTTTTCTATAATTACTGATATTATCAGTAATTACTGATGATGATTTGAAAGCAACTGTCATTGTCATGATGACTTTTCTAATTTTTAAACCGTGAGTTTGAAATTCACATTTTGCATGTTTTAAATGTCCAAAGCTCAAGAAATTAGCATTAATTACTGATTTGATTTCCAACAAATAGTTATAAAGAATTTTTTAAATTGTATGATCAAAACAATGTTGGAGGAAATCTTACCTCATTGGTATGTAAAGATGAGGTAAAATGGTAATTTCATTGTTATTCTAGTTTTTATTTGATAATTTCAATCTATCACTAATTAACACCATCAATAACAAAAAAAGTGAGCAGTGGCTGTTTTTTAGGAAAACAACTGATGGTCAATATCAATAGATGCCAACAATAAAAAAAGTGAGCAGTGGCTATTTTTCCTATCAGTGGATACCCAACAGTTTTTTAAACACTGATGTTTGGTCAGTCAATGGTCAACAGATTTTGAAGAAACATATGTTTCGCCTTAAACAGAATTTTGCCCATAAACAGAAGTTTGACCATAAACAGGTGTTTGCACATAAAGAGATGTTTAAAACCACTGTTGGGTCAAACAAATTTCACAACAGGACCAATACTCAAATAGATGTTGACCTTAAACTGATGTTTGGTTTAGAGCCAAACATCTGTTTAACCCTGAACAGGGGTTTCCATTAACTATTGACCAAATTGCAAACAAATGTTAAAACCACTGTTTGTTATTGTACTGTCACACCCCGACCACGTAGAACATACAAAACGTGGCGGAAATGTCGGGGAGTGTTGTAACAGAATTAATTGTTTCAAATCCATGGCAATTGAAGTTTCGTTTTATTGATTAAAAGTGTTACAATATCTTAACAAACAAATAAATACAACATAATTAACTAGTCTTGCATCTTTTATTGTCACTAAAGCCCAAGTCTGCCTATGTGTATCTTGATCATCTTATGCAACAGCTCCTGAAAAACACATGTGAAAATAGGTACGTCAGCATAAAAATTCCTGTGAGATACATAGGTTTTGTGAAAATAGGTTTCATGACTTATGTTTGAGAAAATGTTTAGTCATGAACCTTGTAATTTGCTTTGTCTTGTAAATCATTTGAAAAACAATGAGTTCAGATGATATGTATAAATAAGTGAATAATGTATGGTTAAATGAATAACCATGTAAAAATGTGTTTGTATAAGATAAGTTGTTTATAACTCAATGTCTTGTGAAAAGTATGTTATTTGTATAAAATGTTCTATGTCTCAAACTGAAATGATTCAAATAACGCTACGATATGTAATACCATACAAACACTTATATATAGGAAGTACCAGCGGCGTATCCACCATGCTTGTATCATATTACACACGTTTCGTTACTTAATCACTTACTCAAACCAAACTACTAAAGTAAAATGTTCATGTCTAATGTAAATCATGTAATATGTATCAAAAATGTAATCATGTGATGAATAACAAATGTACTAAGTATGCAACAATAGACATACGTAGCATGTGACCTGTAATGAAAATATGTACTATAATGTACTACTGAACATAGAAGGTATATGATGTGAAAACATGGAAAGCATGAAAGTAACAAGTAGGCACATGTGTTTCACCCCAAAACAGTTTGGAAAACAGTAAAAGAGGGGTCTATGTACTCACTTGAGATTGCTTAGTAGTCCTTGAGTAACAACCAAACAATGCTAGAGATCGCGGATATCAAACGACACCTAATATAGGTAACTACATTAATAAACCGGACCTAAATCGGAAGATCGGGTAGCATGAGGGTTCGCAAACCAAACGAGTGTAGAGACTCGTGTCATTTGGTTCAACAAAGCCTACATACTAATTGAAACCTAACATAATTGTTTATGACCCATTACGACCCGTTTAGGTAGCTTATGCTACTTTAACGCGTCGTTCGCGTGAAACGCGTTCGGACCGCCTAACTAGCCCTATGACAAGTGTTATATGCCTAAACATGTTACATAATCAGTTATGTGACAAAAGTTTAGGTTACATATGCTTAATTACCAATTATACATGAAAAGGGTATTCTGGTAATTTACCTAAGGCATATAAACTACCTATCATACAACTACTTAAACGATGTGACCATAGGGTATAACCTCGGAAGGTTATTCCCTACCTACTATGGTCACCTAATGTATTTGGTCGAATCCTAATGATCGACCAAATGGGTCGGGTTCGAGGTATAAGCGATTTATTAGATCGCTTACCCTACGACCCTAGACAACGTGGTAATCAGTAGGTATAGTCCCAAGGGACTATAACCAACGTGATTACACTCACGTTGCGAAGTTCAAACGAACTTCGCATTGACCATTACTGGTCAACGCAGAAAGTCAAACAAAGTTTGACTTTCAGACTCGAAAGACTCGAAAAGCAATAAAAGAACGAAAGAATACTTACGAAGGGTCCCCGAATGCTAATCTCGATCCAAGAATCTCAGGTATGAAACAATGGTTTCAACTTAGAGTTCCTAAGATCAAGATTCTAGTGATTTTAGCAATGGGGGTGGATGGGTATATATAGTTTTCGGGTAACCGTTAAGATCGTTTGTCGAATATCGTGCCATAATCGCATCCGTACAAGTGTTGGCAAGTTGTGGTGACTAAAAATGGGTTCTTATCAGCTGACTAAGCAAGTTAGAATGTGTGGGTGTGGATTAAACAACTGGAATCTGCTGTTAAATGCAGTTAATCTGGTCAGAAGGGGCCTCGCGGGCCGCCTGAGGATGTAAGGAAACTGAGGCGGGCCGCCTAGCAGTCACAGATCAGAACAAAGTTTCAGAAATGACAGTTTCAGTCCCTGCACGTGTTTAAGCCCATTTCCGGCACTTCTAAGGCCCGTAAAGCCAACTTTAAGGCCCTAAAATGATGCCTAAACATTGTGGACATGAAACATGCTCAAAAATATGCCGGATGTTGGTTCGTTTGGTCGTACGAACGCGATGTTCGCTTAATTACGACGGAATGCGCATAAGCGCGAAAAACGATCCAAATGACGTGACGAATGGATTTTTGGCAAGCCAAACACTAAAGCATAATATAGTCATGCTTACATAAATTTTTGGATGTCCAGATGTATTCAGAACGTAAGTTATGCGCGAAAATGCAAACTTGTGCACTTTTTGACGCTTTTAGTCCCTGAATGACACAAAAGTTTATTTTAGCATACCGAACACCCCAAAGCCTATTTCTAAGCTATGTAAAGGATATTTATGGTATGTTTAACTTATGGTCATGTTCCGGAATGTTCGTTACAGTTCATAATGGCATACTTTCGCAGTTTGTCAAGTTTAGTCCCTGTAAGCGAATTTACTTTGATTTCACCACACCAAACCTTCCAAAACTTATATCTAAGTTATGTAAAGGTTATTTAAGGTATGTTAAGCCTATTTCACTATTTCGGAGTGTTTGCTGCATTAAACTGGTTATATCTACGCATCAGTGCGCGTATAACCTTCCAGAAAGCGATTTAGAGCTTGAAATCGAACAAGACTTGATATGGGCAAAAGATACACATATTTATACAAGTCCAAAGTATGAAATACAATATTTCATTGGTTTGGAATTTGTTTGATGGTTGAAATGACACAGGTGTCACATGTACTTCTTTACAAAATTACATAAAATTCAAGAAAACGAAACAAACACTTAAAGAACTATAATTTAACACATAATCTAATCGGGCAAAGCAATCTATTATCTAAGAATTCACTGATTCTTACAACATGAAACAAACTCATAATGAAATACTAAAGTTACATAAGAACCACTGATAATTAAATACTAAATTTGAATCCGTTGTAGATGCTGAACCACTGCTGATACTAAACAGTCATTTTCCTTTGATTAATCAAACTCCAGGTACATAAAGTGCAAACAATCGTTTTCCTGAACAGATGTTCTAGTTAATAACATCTACTGTTCAACCTAACAGGGGTTTCCATTAACTATTGACCAAATTGCAAACAGATGTTAAAGCCACTGTTTGTTATTGTACTTCTTTACAAAATTACATAGAATTCAAGAAAACGAAACAATCACTTATCACTTAAAGAACTATAATTTAACACATAATCTAATCCGGCAAAGCAATCTATTATCTGAGAATTCACTAATTCTTACAACATGAAACAAACTCATAATGAAATACTAAAGTTACACAAGAACCACTGATAATTAAATACTAAATTTGAATCCGTTGTAGATGCTGAACCACTGCTGATACTAAACAGTCGTTTTCCTTTGATTAATCAAACTCTAGGTACATAAAGTGGTTGTCTTTAACAGGACCTTGTCTTCAACAGTGGATAGGCCTCATCAGTCTTTGTTCATAAAGAGCTCCTTTAAAACAAACTTTATGCTTCTTTTAATACAAAAAAGGTAGGAAACACCATTACTCTAGACTCTCTAGTAACATAAAATCTTATCTTACAACAATAGCAGATCCTTTCCTGCGTTTAGTAGGAACTACTGTGGGTTCTCCATCATCATCTTCTGCACAAGTGAATTATAATCATCATCATCATTTAGACATAAGCAAGTAAACTATAAATTTAATAATCTTTCTTTGTGTTTAATTAAACTTTATGCTTCTTTGAATACAAACCTATAATAACCCGCAGCAGATTGTATGAATTTCAAACAACTGTGATTAGACTGAAATATAAACCGAGAATTAGAGTATATCACTTCAAAATAAAAAAACTCAAAATTGAAAATCAGAGTAGCAAAAAACACATACTTTAAACGATGTTGGAACAATAATACTGGAAACAACCGTGGAACAATCATCATCATTATATGAGAATACCCTTAATTTATGGAACCTGTAGAATGAAATGCTCCACTGTTGGGTTATTAACTTTCAACCTCACTTTCCCTAAATTTATCAATTATAATTTTCAACAGGATGTAATACAATTATTACCTTAATTAAGATATCTTCAACTGCAAACAACAATAGCAAACAACATCAAACAACAATAGCAAACAACATCAGTCAATAATAGCAAACAACATCAAACAATAATAGCAAACACCTGATGTTGAATCCACTGTAGATGCTGAACCACTGCTGTTACAAACAGATAATTCCAATGAAACTCTAATTTCAGAAAGAATAATGGCTGAACATACTCAAACATCAATAATCAACAGATGTTATACTCATATCATCACCATCTAGAAAAAAACGCTAATTTCAAAACATATTCAAACATACCAGCTTATAGCAGAAATCTATCCGCAGCTAAGCGGATTTCAACTTTGATGATAACAACCCTAACAATGGTTACATGAAAAGACACAAAAAACAAAGGATTAGTATAAATAACAGGAAATTATGAAAGTATTTCAACTAAAAAAAAGAAGAACAAACCTTTTGATTAAGTAATCGATGAACAAAAGATGATTTTATGGTGGCGTCTGGAAGAAGATTAAGGTTTGTGAAATTTGAATTTGAATCGCCTGAATATAGAGAGAGAAAGAACCCTAGGCGTTTGTAAAGAAAGATCAGAAGTGAGAAGAGAGGTTATATAGGGAAAAGAGGATGGCACTGTTGGGCGGGAAAAGAGAACTGAGGATGCCCTAATCAAGTGACACGTGGCCCAAATAACTTTCATTTATTATATATAATAGATTAAATAAATAAACAATACATTAATATTAAATCTTATCATACTTTTATAAAATATTATCCTCAAATCTAAATTGTTAATTTAATATATTTAAAAAAAATATATCTCTTTCCTACTTATCTTATGTTAAATATATAAATAATAAATTAATATTAGATAGAAAAACTGTTGGGCGGGAAAAGAGAACTGAGGATGCCCTAATCAAGTGACACGTGGCCCAAATAACTTTCATTTATTATATATAATAGATTAAATAAATAAATAATACATTAATATTAAATCTTATCATACTTTTATAAAATATTATCCTCAAATCTAAATTGTTAATTTAATATATTTAAAAAAAATATCTCTCTTTCCTACTTATCTTATGTTAAATATATAAATAATAAATTAATATTAGATATTATCCTAATTTATTAAAAATATAACTTTTTTATTATTTGGTATACAAAATTATATTTATTCAACTCGTGAAAAACGCGGGGCTTTTTAAAAATATAATTTTTTATTATTTACTACAAAAAGTTACATTTATATAACCTGTGTAATACATGATTTTTTAAAGATATAACTTTTTATCATTTGCTATGTAAAATTAGATTTATTCAACACGTGTAATACACGTGGTTTTTTTAAGGATATAATTTTTTTTATTATTTGGTAGATTTTTCAACCCGACTATACACTGGTTTTTTAAAGATACACCGTTTTTAATATTTAATATACAAAACTACATTTATTTAATCTGTGTAATACACATGGTTTTTAAAGATATAACTCTCTTTTAGATTTACTCTATACGTGTAATATACGAGGTTTTTAAGGATGTAATTTTTTTATTATTTGGTAGATTTATTCAACCCGATTATACACGGGTTTTTTAAAGATACATCATTTTTAGCATTTAGTATACAAAATTATATTTATTTAATATGTGTAATACACGTGGTTTTTAAAGATAGAACTTTTTTTATTATTTGATATATAAAATTACATTTATTTAAACCGTACAATATATGAGGTTCATAAAAATATAACTTTTTATTATTTAATATATAAAATTACATTTATTCAACTCGTGTAATACACGGGGTTCTAACCTAGTATGAGATAAAACAGAACTAAACTACACATTGGATACTTTTGTATCAGCTTGGGCAATTAGGCTAATGATTTGCAAGTAATTATACAATTCTATCTAGACAATGAACGTATATGAGGTGACATTTAGCCATTATTTTTAGGAATATTGGATTTTAATAATCTCAACTATTTGTCATTTGCCTCCAACAGTCTCAACTTAAAAAATAACCACTGGCAGTCCTAACTATTGACATATTGGCCACCAATGGACTCTGACTAACAGAACCCTAACGTCGTTACTCTCCGGTCGCAGGAAAACCGTTTTTGGCCAGAAAAAGGTTTCTAAAGGTCTGATGTAAGGTTACAAAGAGGTTTGAGACGAAAATGTTGAGTTTTTCGGCCAAAAAGTTGAGTTTTCCGACGGGGCCCGTTCTCTTTTACTCGCCCAGGGAAAAAAAAAATTAGAACTGTGACCCCGTAACCATTTCACTTTTGACCAGGAGGGGTGCTCACCGAAGAAGACACCACCACCCGCCGCCACAACCCCCCGTTGCCACGTTATCTACCCGGCGACCATCGGTCAAAACCACAGGTCAGGTACCACTAACACACTAAACAACATTCAAAATCATCACCCGAATACCCCAACCTGGTATACTAATAATAGTGTTACTGATCACCTCACCCAACGGTGGTCCAACCCCTTATGGAAAAAGATATTTGTGTTTCATGCTACGTAAATACCAAACTCTTTCGGGTCGGGTGGATAGCAACGTCCAATAACTAAAAAATCCCCAAATACGATGATGGGCACACTCACTTTATTTACGATACCCTTGCATTTGATTGGACGCATTACTTATCAAGCCAATATTCGATCGTCATGCGATTACACAAAGTCTATCACCGTTTCTCTCTCTTCTCTCTCACTTCGCCCCCTTTTCTTCTTCCTCCTCCTTCTTCAACCCTTTTCTCCCATTATTCTCCCCCCTTTCTCCTCTCCAAACGCTGTCGTTTCTCATCACGTAATCCTACACAACACCACCCATTTCTTCAACCTATGTCTACCTCAAGATTACTTAATCTTGTCCCTGTTGGTTCGATCGCCACCGAAGACGCAGCCGCTCCTAACGCCTCTGTACCTACATCTGAAGATGACGGTACTTGTTATTACTTTCATTGATTGTTTGTTTGTTTGTTATTGGAGTTCAATTATATCATCAATAATTGTGTGATAGATAGTGTGATCAATATGTTTACAGACCAAATCTAAGTATAGAAAGTTCAAATTAGGATCAAGTTTATGAGTATTCAGTCTGCTCTTATTGACAATTTTTTTTGGAAATTGTTGATTGCTTTTGTTGGAAGATGTAATTAGAGTAAAAAGGTCAAAATTCAGGAGATAGTGTTTTGGATTGGGTTCAGCAGTAATAAAGATCAATAACTAGTAATTAGTTTGTTGGGATTAAACACACATAAACTGAACACAAATACGAAAGCAATAAACGGCACGAGGATTTAACGTGGTACGGTCGAAGTTGACTTACGTCCGCAGGTGGCAACCATAGCTGTCAAAAGCGGCTATAGCGCCCTACGTAGCGTATAGGTCATATGTTGTGGTATACTATATTTATATAGCGATAAATAGCAACATTTTTATTTTTTATTTTTCAACTCCACTGCTGGATCCCTCAGGTTTGGTCTTATAACATGTGTTTTTCTGTATTTTCCTCATCTCCACTACTCGATAACATGTGTAATGTGTTTCTCTACTTTATCGCTAGACATGAAATAGTGGGCGTTATTTCGTTGCCGTTGACCGCTATTCACTATCAACAACTATGGTGGCAACTAGGTATTCTTTTATTGAGGTGATAGTCAAATTGGAAGTACGAGATTATATATAGAGACGAATTAGGATTTAGGGTTTAGCAAACAGCTCCCAAAGTTAAGCCTATGCAAGGCCTTAATCAAATAGGGCTAGCTGGCTAGGGCTGGTTGCCCCATACCCGTGCACCTCTTGCAGTCTCGATCAAAAAAACCAGTCCACAAGGCGTATGAGCCCAACACAACTGTTTCAATATTGGACAATTCTGCTCTCAAGGATTGAGATAAAGTAATCAAAACAAGATAAACAGTTTGAGCGAGCAACACCCAAACTGCTTATTCAAATCTGCTTATTTCATTTTCAAATAAGCAGATAAGTTATAAGCAGTTTGATTCTATCCAAACTCTCAAAACACAAAAGCAAGTATCCAGTTTTAATAAGCAATCCCAAACAACCTTAAGCATCAAACATTATGGCATGTATTTACTTGAATAAAATTTATATTAACTTGCATTTAAAGTCAAAATAGAAAATCTCTCAAAAGTTTCACACCTTGTGTAGGCAGTTGGTTGTAGTTTGTAGATCAAATTGCAATGAAGTGTTGAGTTCATACTGACTTCCTTTAAAGCAGGCACATGTTGGTTTATATATGCTTGAGTTCTATTAACAGTATACTAACAGTCTCGTTTTTCTTTGAACGTGGTATGCTCAGAGTTAAACAGTGGATATCGTCTTCCTCCACAAGAACTTAAAGATATTGTTGACGCACCACCACTTCCAGCTTTATCATTTTCTCCAAAAAGGGATAAAATTCTGTTCCTAAAACGAAGATCTTTACCTCCATTGTCTGAATTGGCAAAACCAGAGGACAAGCTTGCAGGCATTCGTATTGATGGCAACTCTAATACCCGTAGTAGGATGTGAGTCACAACTATAATCATTTTTTGATTCTCAAAATGCGGTTGATATGAATTCAATTGAATATAATTTTGTTGTCTGATTACAGGTCATTTTATACTGGTATTGGGATCCATGATTTGAAGGATGATGGTACGTTAGGCCCAGAAAAATCGATACATGGCTTTCCAGAAGGATCTAAGATCAATTTTGTTACCTGGTAACCTCCATCATCTTTAATCTTTCAGGGCAAACTACATGAAATAGAAACGAACCTGATTCTAGCAACCGGCTTTATATTTTGGGATATCAGAAACCAACTCACACTTTATTACTGATTTTAGTAACCACGTTAAATTGTATTACCAATCGTAGCAACAGATGACCTGTTCAACCAGCAGTCATTTTTTGTTTGCTTATTTCTCAAAAATTGCTCACGTGGCATCAAAAATTCATAATTTCTACTTAATGTAGTTTCTTTATTCTTAACAAGGTCAAAGGATGGCAAGCATTTAGCCTTAAGCATTCGGCAAGACCAGGTAATGCCCAAAATACAACGAATATTGAAACCAATAAATAAATGTGTTCTAATATTTAAGTTTTGTCATCCGCTTATCTACAACATTTTGAACAAAATAATGTTTTGCTTATAACCCTAACCATCTGAAGAATTGAGTGAAACAGGAGGATGGTGTTGGAAGTAAGCTTAGAGTATGGGTTGCAGATGTGGAAACAGGAAACGCTAGGCCCTTGTTTCAGTCACCAGATGTGTTTGTCAATGCAGTTTTTGATAAGTATGGGCCAATTTCTGTTAAGGTGGCGAAAATGGTGGGTCGGGTAATGGGCCAGTCGGGTTGGGCTGACCCGCACACACTATTTTTTGAAATCTTTAAACAATAAAGTGTTAAATATATCTTAAAAACTATAATTACATTCAATTAATAATAATCTAACTTATTTATAATATAACGATTTAGGAGTTTTTTATGCATTTGAATACACTTTAAATGACTTTGAACTCGTATGACCTGTTTCCTATTAGTAAAACTTTTTAGCTTAATTGAATTGACGCTTCAAGGATAAAAAAGAACCCAAATCAACCCATTCGTATTTAAGTAGGTTGAACTCGCCACTTCTAAATATTTATAGAAACAAATGACAGTTTTTTTTGCTAATAATATATTTTTTGTCTTTTGAATTTCAGCTACGTATGGGTGAACGATTCAACTCTTTTAGTTTGTACAATCCCAGCATCTAGAGGAAGCCCACCAAAGAAACCATTAGTCCCCTCAGGTCCTAAAATTCAATCAAACGAACAGAAAACCGTTGTTCAAACGCGTACCTACCAAGATTTACTCAAAGACGAATACGATGAAGATTTGTTCGAATATTATGCCACATCACAGCTTGTTTTGGTGTCCTTAGATGGGAACGTGAAATTATTCGGGGAGCCATCTATATATACGTCACTAGACCCGTCTCCTGATCACAGATATATCTTACTTAGTTCGTATCACAGACCGTTTTCGTTTAACGTGCCATGTGGCAGATTTCCTAAAAAAGTTGATTTGTGGTCGGCTGATGGAAAGTTTGTTAGGACACTTTGTGATTTGCCTGTTGCTGAGGATATTCCAATTGCATTTAATAGCGTTAGAAAAGGCATGCGGTCTTTAAATTGGAGGGCAGATAAGCCTTCTGATCTGTATTGGTATGTATGTTTTTTTTTTGCTTTGAATAATATCATGTGCTTTTAAAGATTGTTTGGGATTTTGCTTATTTAAACTGCGTATAAGGAGAAGCAGATTATCATCTTAATGAAAACTTATTTTACCCAAGGGTAAACTTGTAATTTTGAATCCACAAGAATAATCAGTTTGATATAAGGAATCTGACTTTGCTTACTGAAAACAGCTAATTTTACCATGTAAATAAGCATATTGTATTGTTTCCTTCCTAATTGGTATATAGAGAGTTTAAAATACAGAAGTCACTTAATGTGCGACGGTATGCGACCGCCATTATAACGTGCGTAATTAGGGTTAACCCGATCCATGCGTAATTAGGGTTTAACCCAACCCATGCATAATTATGAAATAACTTGCGTTTGTGTATTATAACGTGCGTAATTATGCAAATAACGTGCGTAATTAGGGTTTAACCCAACCTATGCATAATTATGAAATAACCTGCGTAATTGTGTATAATAACGTGTGTAATTATGCAAAGTTAATTACTATTGTGCCACCGCGTTCAATTGAAGGCCTAGGTTAGATCAGATGTGCGGTTGAGATGCTCGTGTACGCATCGCACGATAAGGTGGTCTTGTACGTTAACCGGCCTCTTGGTATATAAATGCTATTTTTATAAGTTATCTTTTAATTAAAGGGTGGAGACACAAGATGGTGGTGACGCTAAAGTAGAAGTTTCTCCTCGTGACATAGTGTACACACAAGCTGCCGATGCCCCTGAAGGTGAACAGCCAACCGTCTTTTTTAAGCTTGATCTTCGTTACGGGTAAGTGTTTATTTCACGCACGGACACACAGTAATTATGCTACAAAAGTTAATTAGCTTCCACATTTTAATTTTTTTTACAGAGGAATTAGCTGGTGTGATGATTCACTTGCACTGATATATGAATCTTGGTACAAAACACGACGTGTACGAACCTGGTTGGTTGCCCCTGGGTCCGACACGACCCCACGCTTATTATTTGATAGATCATCTGAAGATGTATACTCTGACCCTGGTTCTCCAATGTTGAGGAGAACGCCAGCTGGAACTTATATTATTGCTAAATTTCGGAAGGAAGATAAAGACGCGACATATTTGTTACTAAACGGAAGTGGTGCTACTCCAGAAGGAAACATACCTTTCCTAGATCTCTTTGATATGTAAGTGTTATTAGAATTAGAGGTGGGAATATAGGCAGGTTGGACGGGTTGGGTAACTAGTCAAAACAGATTTGGGTTGAACATGTCATTTCTTGTACCCCAAGTTTTATATTATCCTTTTTTATATGGTTCAACCTGTTTCAGAGATACGGGAGATAAAGAAAGAATATGGCAAAGCAACAAGGAGAAATATTACGAGAGTGTTGTGGCTTTAATGTCTGACCAAACTGAAGGTGACTTGAAAGTGAATGAGTTAAAAGTGTTGACTTCCAAAGAGTCAAAGACTGAAAACACCCAATATTATTTGCAACAATGGCCTGATAAAAATCCAACTCAAATCACAAGCTTCCCACATCCATACCCTCAATTGGCATCATTGCAAAAGGAAATGATACGCTACCAAAGACGAGACGGGGTTCAATTGACCGCAACTTTGTACCTGCCACCTGGCTATGACCCGTCACGAGATGGCCCGTTACCATGTTTGGTTTGGTCTTATCCTGGAGAGTTTAAAAACAAAGAAGCAGCAGGCCAAGTTCGTGGGTCCCCTAATGAGTTTGCTGGCATCGGTCCAACATCACCACTGCTTTGGTTGGCAAGGAAGTATGACTAAATTGTTTATTGTTAAAATGATTTCTCTTAAATTTGTTACTTCTTTGTTCTACATTTCTAATATAGGGGTGCAAACGAGCCAAGCCCGAGCTCAAGCTCGGCTCGTTGGTAGTTTCTCAAGCTCAAGCTCAAGCTCGAGCTCGGCTCGTTTATATTTATTAATTAATATATTAAATAAAAATAATATAAATACTAGACTTGAGAAACTACCGAGCTCGAGCTTGAGAAACTAGACAAGTTAAAATATAACTCAGCTCGTAAACAAGTTAAAATAACTCAGCTCGAGCTAGACTTGAGAAACTACTTTAAACTTGGGTTTGGGCTCGGCTCGTAAACAAGTTAAAATAACTCAGCTCGCCTCGTTTGCTTGACAACTTTATATAAGGGGTAAATGTTATTAAATATTAATAAAAACTAATATTACACTAAGGCTCGATAAGGCTCGACGAGCTTCACATGCCAGGCTCTCGGGCTCGATAAATAAACGAGCTTTATTTTAGGCTCAAGCTCGAAAAGGCTCGGCTCGTTTCGAGCTTTTTATTGAGCCAATTTCTAGCAGCTTGGCTCGTTTGCACCCCTAATTTCTATCACTATTTGAGTAATCTTGATGATTCCGGTAAGTTTTGCAGATTTGCTATATTATCTGGGCCAACAATTCCCATCATTGGTGAGGGCAAGGAAGAAGCAAACGACACGTAATGTTTTGTAGACACAGATATAATCTTTTTTATTTTTTTGCGACTGTTTCCTCACAGTTTAGTGGCTAACGTTTTCTTAATTTATTGGTGAGCAGTTATGTTGAGCAACTGGTTGGGAGTGCAGAAGCTGCAGTAGAGGAAGTTATCCGCCGCGGGGTAAACTCTTTTTTTCTGACCCATTTGGTTTAAGTGGGTAGATTTGGAATATGGTTTATCTGACCCAATTCGGTACGTGGTATGTTGTACCATATAGTCAGTTACATCGTATCATATACAAAAAGCATAATATAGATTTTCATTAGATTTCAATACAAAATGTCGTGTGAATTGGCGGCCATTAAAAACAGCAAGAAAAAACTCTTTGACATACAGACAAGCGTGTGAATTTGCGGCCATTAAAACAGCAGGAAAAAACGACTCAATACATCCTTCCAATTTGGAGTGTAAATTGGCTTTTCATGTACCTTGAGCGATCTGGATTGCGTACCTTGAGCGATTGGTACGATTTTGTACCCGTTTTCGGTACGAACGATCCGGGACGTAGATCGCGGGTAGTTCAGCGTTTCCTATGACTATGGATTAAACACGCTATGAGTTGTCGAAAGTGTATATTTAAAGCATATAACCTCATAAATCCTTTTTAAGATAAACTATTATTGTCATGATAATTTTTTTTTGTAAATCACTTTTAACGCATTAATTATTTATTAAAAAGTCTTTAAAATGGACAAAAAGTGGTTGTCGGGCGACCAGACATAACCGATTTCGTCCAAAACAAAAGTTATCCGTTTTTGCCTTGAATTCTATTTGACCCGTTACCCAACGACCCGCCAATCTTGCCACCTGTAATAGGGGATCTATTTAATTGGTGCTAATGTTTTCACATATACTGAAGGTGGCTCATCCTGACAAAATTGCTATTGGGGGACATTCTTATGGGGCGTTCATGACTGCAAATCTTTTGGCACACGCCCCTCATCTTTTCTGTTGTGGAATTGCTCGCTCTGGGGCTTATAATAGAACCCTTACACCTTTTGGGTTTCAGGTAACATTTGTTTTTGCTCTATTAATGTTTGTATATATATAATGTGTTTGATAATTATTTTTTGTTCATTAGAATGAGGATAGAACGCTGTGGGAAGCTACTGATACTTGCATCAAGATGAGTCCTTTTATGGCTGCCAATAAGATTAAGAAGCCCATTTTGCTTATTCATGGAGAAGAAGACAATAATTCAGGAACGTTAACGATGCAGGTGAGGTTTCGCACCTTATTTCAAAATATTTAATTTTGAAAATATATAATTATTACTATTATTATGATGATGATGCAGTCGGACCGTTTCTTCAATGCTTTAAAAGGGCATGGGGCCCTCTCTCGTCTAGTCATCCTACCATTTGAGAGCCATGGTTATCAATCACGGGAAAGCATAATGCATGTCCTTTGGGAGACTGACAGGTGGCTGCAGAAATTTTGTGTTTCAAATTCTTCAGAAGATATTACGTCGAAAAATGATGAAAGTTTAGGAACTGAAGGCTCGGAGAATAAAGCTGTTGCCTCTGGTGGTGGTGCGGTTGCTGAGCTGGAAGATAATGGACTTATCAGTCTTCATTATTACACAAGATCGTCACTTTGGTAATTTCTGATTCCACCTTTAATGAAATTATATGCTCAAGTTCAATATGTTGACCTACTAGACGTTTGCAATTTTGACCCGTTGACCTAAAGTTGTGTTGATTCGGGAAGTCTGTCATCTCCAGCCCGTTAAGTCAGTAAAAAAATTGAATTTTGGCTATTAAGTGAAATAAACGTGTTAAAAGTTGCCCTAAGTGTATTCAAATGCTTACCGATGAATTAAATGGATTCTCAAAAGAGGTTAGGTTAACATTTTATAGTTAGAAATTTTAAATCATGTTGGCTAGGATATTTATAAAACCCAAAAAATGTGGACAAAAAAATAATGAAGATTTGTATTTAATGTCATAAAATAACAAAGTGTTTTCACTTTTGTTCTCTTTTAGACTTTAGTCATGGTACTTTGCTGTCATGAAAGTATTCCTTTTCTATCAACTTTTTGAGTTAATTACTGTTTTCGTCCCTGAGGTTTGTCAAAAATAACGGTTTCAGTCCATTAGTTTAAAAATTGCGATTTCAGTCCATTAGTTTCATTTTCGTAACCATTTCAGTCCACCAACTTAACTCCCATCCATTTATTCTGTTAACTTTGGGTGAAATTACAAAATTGCCCCTATGGTTTAATTAAAAAAAAACGCTGGTCACCATCCTATACCACTGTCGCCATCCACCGCCGTTCACCACCGTCACCATCCCCAATCCAAAACCCTGGCCCCCACCACCGTCGTTCAACACCGCCTACAATCACCATTGAGAGAGTTTCAATTTCAGATCTAAAAGGTCTCAGATTTGATAGATGGCAGTGAGGCATGGTGGTTGTGGTGGTGAATGATGGTTGGTGAGGGAGGGAGACGGGTGGTTGTGGCAATGAACGATGGTGGTAGTGGTGTGGTTGTTGTGTTTGCAAAAACCCCATTGATTCTTCCCCTGTTTCGAACACCATCCACCACCACCGTCAACACCATCCACCACTGCCACCATCGTCAATAATCAGTCAGCACCATCCACCACCACCGTCAACACCATCCACCACTGCCACCATCGTCAATAATCAGTCAGCACCATCCCCACACCTCCGGCCACTCCATAACTACCACTGCCACCACTGGCCAATTGAACAGAGGAGGAAATTGAACATGAATTTAGTTGAGGAAAGTTGGAATGGATCGAGATACATGTATATATACAAATTCAGAGGCGGTTAAGGAGTCAAAAAACGTAATGAGATTTGTGGAGGTGTTTGGGGTTAGCGGATAAGCATGAATAGCAGAGAAAACGGGATTTGATTTGGTTTTTAAGTTGATACGGAGAGGAGATAAACATTGCGAACGAACACGAATGAAAAACGACTGTATGGAAGGAGCTCCGGGTTTGCCGGAATCCGACCGGAAATTTCGGAGAAGATGACCGGAAGAGCGGTCTTTCTGTTTGTTTGAAATTTGTTTTGAGGAATTGCAATTTGGTCCCTGCATTTTTAACTCTTTTCAATCAGGTTTAAAACTTGAAGATTTTCACCCAAAGTTAACAGAATAAATGGATGGAGTTAAGTTGGTGGACTGAAATGGTTACGAAAATGAAACTAATGGACTGAAATCGCAATTTTTAAACTAATGGACTGAAACCGTTATTTTTGACAAACCTCAGGGACGAAAACAGTAATTAACTCCAACTTTTTTATTTAAAAGATGACCATAATACCATTAAGGTGGAACAATTAAGCGGTATTAAGGTTATTTTGTTTTGAAAAATGAACAAAATGGAACGCTCATTGTAACTTTAATAACTAAAATGACGCGATAGAAGTACAAGGACAAAAATGGAACAAAACTGAAGGCGTGTTGCTATTTGTTGACATTAACCCTATTAAAAGTTATTCTGACCCGACTCGGGTATTTTTCTAATATATTTTTAATAATAACTTATTTCAGATATATTTTTCGAGCAACGATTCTTATTTGAAGAAACTTGTTGCCAGACGTACAGGTGCGCCACCTCAGCACCTGAGAAAACATGATTGGCTGATGTTGAGGTGAAGGGGAGGCTGCATTACCATCCCTGTATCTTGAAATAAAACAAAAACCTGCAGGGCAAAATCAGATACAAATTCTGTGTGATAATCTCGAGATTGTCAGTATGTGAAATTTATTTGGAAAAAAATGGAATTCATTTTGATGATATTTTTATACTGTTGGCTGCAAATTATTAAAGCTAATATGCTACCTATTGGGTATTTTAAATCTTTGAATTTCGAATTTTATTGGATTCCAAAGTCCAAACAATATTTTATATAATGCTAGAATAAACTGTTTTTTATGTTTAGTTTAACTAGCTCAAATGTGATGTGACAATGGTTTCATCAAAATGATAAAGAACAGTAAATTGTTATCGTATTTATATACTATGTAAAGAATCTTTTTTACTATTCTAAATATGCTGTATTTTATATAATTACGAATACGATTGTTCTTGTTGTAGACTATAAATACCGATATTTTGAAAACCGTACTGATTAATAAACTGGTCATTTTATTGATCTACTAGTCTAACCCAGACCAATTTTAAAAAACCAAGCTCAAAAGTAATAATTTAATACTAAAAAATAGTATAATTTTAGCTGTTTTAAACAAAAATAAATATTAAAAAAATGGTTTGGGAAAATAAATAAAAAATATGTTGCAAGAAGCCACTCTTTAAATTTAAATTATGTCCCAAAACCCAATCTTTGAGAAAACAACAAAACCAAAACCCAATCTTTCGTGATGAGTCGGGTTCCCAGATCACTAGAAGTTAGAGGTGCACATTTCGGTTAATTTCTTAACCGAAACCGGTTAACCGGTTTTTGCTGTTAATGGGCCAAGAAAAAAAAACCGGTTACGGTTAATAACCGACCGGTTAATAACCGGTTATTCAAGCTGAACATCATTAACCGTTAATAACCGACCGGTTATAATAAACCGGTTAACATGTAAAAAAACCGGTTAGGAACCGGTTAAAAACCGGTTATTATTAACACTCTAAAAAACCGGTTTTTAATTAACCGGTTATTGATAAGAATAACTAAAACCGGTTAGGAACCGCCGGTTATTAAAAAACCTAAACCGGTTATTTTGGTATCGGTTAAAAACCGGTTTCGGTTAAAAAACCGGTTTTTTTGCCCATGTCTACTAGAAGTCAAATGAGAGGGATAGACCGATTTAAAATCATTTTTGGACCATCTTTCGTTAATTCCTATGTTCGTCTTAATCAAATAAAAAGAACTAATAAACTTTTGTTTGTTTATGATTTTAGTTATCGACAAAACCTAAGTTTAATAATTAATATACTACATATTTGTACGTAAATTTGTTGTAGTTAATTAGTTATTATTGTTATAGAACTGTAAGTTATAAGTTAACGTTTTAAAACTGCAATATATTAAAAAAAGTAAATTTTATTACACGTAGGTATTAAGTTTGATACATTTTATATTTTAGTGGAGTTCATTTTAACATATAACAATATCCTTTCTTTTGACTTTTACAATAACCAAATAAGATGTTTTGATTCCTACACCAATATCTACCGAATCAGTATCTTACACCTCCGGTTTAACCATCCAAAATTGACCAAGCATACAAGTTGACCTTGAACGAATATGTCGTTTTTTTAGATTAAGAGTTGGTTTTTATGACGTTCCTTAATTACTCGCAATTCTTGTACCTTTTAGGCTACAGGGTAGGGTGTGGTACAAAACCTCTAGGGGCTTTATCACGTCACCTCAGCGCCATCTCACCTCCACGTCACACAGGGTGCTTTAAAGGCCCTTCCTTTAACTTACAAGCAATGGTTTAAAGCCCCCCTTTAAACTATATTCACCTCGATCCCTTCAATTTGGCTCGTTAACACAATGGCGGACACCCTATAGCGCCCCCCATTTAATTTTAATGGTATGGTTGATAGCGCCTAGGGGCGCCAAAATAGTTAAGGTGACAGGGTGGCGTTAAGCCACACTCTGTGGCCTTATAGTTTCTTGAGTCAAATCAAAGATCTAATTTTAAAGTTTGAAGGAAGGAAAGGCAATCCATAGAAACTAAAAACTATTTGTGTTCCTGAGTTTTATTAAGGCTCTCACTATTCTCATACCTTTGAAATTTATCCGTATACCTATACGTCCCATATAGAGCTATATGGGTTTTCTCACACCTTTAAAATTTACCCATACACCTATACGTCCCGTAAGAGCTATATGGGTTGATAGGAGAATCTTGCACAAAAAAAGGTCAGAGAATGTTTTTTTTGTTTCCATATATACGAGCCGTATACAATGTTATATGACTCATATAATGTTACACGACACAAACCTAGGGATGAGCATTTGGTATCAAATCCTGATCCCGAAAATACCGTACCGAATTTTTTCGGTACCGGAAACGATATCCACTTTTTGGCATTTTCGGTATCGGTATTTTCGGGATCGGTACTGGTAAAATACCGAATTTTACCTTCAAATACCGCTACCGTACCGATACCGTACCGACATATTTCGGTATCGGTACCCAGTTTTGGCGAAATTCGAGATCGGGACGGGATCGGGATTTGCTCATCCCTATACAAACCTCATATAATGTTATACGAACCGTATAATTTTATACGGCCCCCATAAAATGTTATACGACATAATATTTTCTACATTTATATGAGTCGTACAGCATTATACGACCCTATTTGTCATGTCAGACTATTCTATACGGGCCGTATAACCCTACACGACCCGTACAAAGGGTGTGAAAACAAGATTTTGGGGTGTGCCTTTATTAACACCCTTTATTAAAGGAAAGGAAGAAAGGAAGGAAAGGGAAGGAAGTGGAAAGAAATGAAGGGAAAATCTTTCTTAAAAACTTCCTTTCCAAATTGGAAGGAAGTTGAATGAAGGAAAAGGAAAACTAATATAAGGTTTTTGCATTTACCATATTACCCTCTCACTTAACTTATTATAACATCCAACAAATGTATAAATGTAAAGTTATACCTTTCTTTTCTCTTCCTCCAACTCGGAAACACATAAAGTCTTCACTTTTTTTCCCTTTACTTAACACAAATTAAAATAAGATTTTTCCTATATCCTCTTTTCTTTTTTCTCCTAAATCCTCCTCCTTTTTTTCCTTCCCTTTAGTAAACTCGGGAACACAAATATAAGATAAGGTAGAGTAGTCATTGGTCTCAATTGTCAAGTTATAAATAAATATAGCACAAATGGTTCTTAGTAGGGTTGTAAACGAACCAAATGTCCAGCGAACAGTTCGTGAATCATTCGGCAGGAAGTTCGTTTAGTAAACGAACGAACATGAACAAGAAATTTCGGTTGATCAGTTAAATGAACGAACACGAACAGAGGTCTTGTTCGTTCAATTGTGTTCGTGAACTTTCGGTAACGTGTTCGTGAACGTTTGTTCATGTTCGTTTATTTATGTTGTTTATTAAAAAAATTTCTACATTTATTTATTTTATCTAAACTTTTCATATTCTTTAACTCTTATTTATTTTTATTTTCTTAACAAATAGAACATGAAACCTCATTTCCATCATGTTTATGCACCGTTCCCCTTTTCTTCTCATTATTCACATCAATGAATACTATCAAAATTTGTTAAACGATTAGGGCTTTACCAAAACTAAAGTTCTAGCACTTCTTCCCCTACCATCGACCTCTAGTCTCTGCCGATTTAGTTAGTGTTTGTTTATGTTCGTGAACACGTTCATTTCCTTAACAAACGAACACGAACATGACGTCTCGTTTGGTAAGTGTTCATGAACTGTTCACGAACACATTATTTCCTTAGCGAACGAACACGAACAAGCCTTTGTTCATGTTCATTCGGTTCGTTTACAGCCCTAGTTCCTAGCATGAATGAAGGTTAATTTTTATGTTAAATGAGTACAAAGTGACTAAAATACCCACCTAATTCAAAAATTTAGACATATCATACGGATCATTTATGTTACTTTTATGCATAACTTGGGACAAGTGGTGTACATTCCCGTAATTAGAAATCAAATCCAAAATTTTAACATATCACACGGACCATCCATATAATTTAACTCTAATTTCTTTAAAGAAAATTAAAATAAACCCTGAATTATTGTCTAAATATATATTAATCCAATAAATACACATGCTTTGCATGAATAGTCCAAATTGTGGTTTATATCATTTTGATTCCAAATCCAAACGGAATATGTCTCCTTATTTGAAACGAAGAAAAAAAAAAGCCACAAACGGTACGATTTCATAATTCAAAAAGAAATTTAAAGATCTTCATACACAAAACGATCATTATCTCAAGGTTACATGCACCACATAATTAATGTTACACTTCAACATATAAAACATGTAAAAGATCTTACACGTGGATTTCAACATTCAGTGTTTAAACAATATACAATATACCAATTTCATTACTTTACTATTACTATTAAATTAAAATTATCATTATATTTATATAATCTTAAAAAGAATGGTCGGTGGCTGTCACATCAAAGCCACCGACCGATTCTTTAATATATATTCAAGTGGCTAGAAGGCTTGTAACAAAAGCATAGTTAGATGAATTGGTTACGATTTTACTATTCCAACCTACAGAAATAGGTTCGATCCTCCACCACTCCATTTTCATTATATTTTTTCCATTCAACAGGTGCCTCATACTTTTCCTTTTTTATATTCCATTGTCCTATTTTTTTTCATTTAGCAAGTGTTCTCATACTTTTTCCCTTTTCTATTTTCTTTTCGTTTCGTTTTTTATTTCCTTTTGTTCATGTATACGTTACATGATAAATATAGGTAGCTATGAAT
Source organism: Helianthus tuberosus (assembly GCA_030545235.1). Lineage (NCBI taxonomy): Eukaryota > Viridiplantae > Streptophyta > Magnoliopsida > Asterales > Asteraceae > Helianthus > Helianthus tuberosus. The sequence goes on along the minus strand of CM060424.1, from coordinate 54,869,282 downwards.
GGCTTTGCTGAACTCAATCTGAATATATGTAGGTATACATGTGGATGTTTGTTTTTCGCGTACAACTATCCACTTTCTAACCTGTATTTTCATTATTTGAGTTAAAAGAAAAAAAAACTATGTTTTTACGTGGATATTTTTATGTACGTGTTGTTATAAGTTCATGTTTCGACGTAACTTTTCTCACGCAATTTTTCAGAAACGAGTAAGGTGAAATATAATGTGTTTTCATGTTTATTTTTATGTTTGGGTATAAATTCACGTTTCGACGTAAACCATATAAATTCACATTTCGACATAATGTTTTTCAGAAACAAGTCTGATCAAGTATAATACGTTTTAATGCTTATTTTTGCATATGTTTTTGATTGGTTTATATTTTGACGTAAATTGTGTTCGGAACCGAGTCTGGTCAAATATAATACGTTTTCATTCGACGGAATAAATTCGAATTACTGTACGTTTTGACGTTGTTAGGTTGATTCAAATGTAAGGATGATGTAGTGGTTATGTGGAACCCTCACCAAACGAATCAACCCGGGAGTTAGATCGGATACGACGAAACACGTTTTCGTATGGTTAACGCATTACATAACGTGCCACCAGCTATAAACAACTAAGTCGTCGCCGCCGCAACGCGCGGCATATGACAACAATCTAGTTATACTATTAAAACACAAACCTTATAAATAGTATCAGTCACCTGTCTGGCTGGTCTTAATTGGACCGCATACACTGATGCCCACGTGTATCACCATGAAGTCTTCACCACTACACCTCTACATTAGCTCTTACTCACACTTTTCACCATCCGAGGGAGGGGGTGCTAGTGATATTAAAATGAAACAAGGGACGTCGTACCTTCGCTTTATTTTTTCTCCAGGTGTACATTGTTTATTCAATATTTTTTGCACTTTAGAATTTACTTTCTTTTTTTGCTTAAGTTTATTATTTTTATCAAGTTAGTAATATATATGGATCAAATACAAAGGTTGTTAACATGCGAAAATGTAACACCCTACACGTTTTGATCATGAATATGCAGCGGAAATACGTACCATATAAAATTTCTTTCTTTATAATATTCCTTTAAACTTGAAAACAATTTAAAAACAACTTCTTTAGAAAGTTTGTACCTCAAAATGGTGATGTTCCACCTTAGATTACCTTGGTAATCTTGTGGAAACACTCGTAAAGTTGTTCCAAGCTTTGTAGAAGAAGAAACGGTGAGAAAAAGTACAAGAAAACGAAGTTACAACAATATGAACAAAATCAGAAAACATAAGTCACTTTGAACCTCAAATATGGTGAGGTTTCATCTTAGATTACCATGGTAATCTTGTGAAAACCTTCCTAGAGGTTATCCAAGTGTTATGGAAGAAGAAGCAAGAAGAAAAAAGATGAGGAAGTGAGCTAGAACTCACTTTGAAACCTTTAAACTTTCTGCTAAAAAATCAGTGAATTTTGAGGATTTTAGGGAGGATTTGAGAGTGTTTAAATGGTTTGGAAAAGGGAAAGGAGGCTTAGAAGTGTTGTATATATAGTGGGGGATTAGGGTTAGTAGTTGAGAGTGATATAAATGCAAGTAGGTGGGAGTTGGACAACAAAAACCAATCAACACGCGAGTTAGAAGTTGTTGGCTGTGGATTACCACCTGCCGCGCGTCGCGGCAGGGATGCAGACATCGTGCGCGTGTCGCGGAGGAGATCAGCCGAGAGACTTTTGTTTTTTTACATGTTTGGCCCTTGTAGCTTGATATAGAGGGTAAATGAAGGTATTTTATGAATAGTTTCCATACATTTAAGTATTAATAGGTATAAAAGAATATAGATTTGGTATCGTAATTATAAATGTAAGTATTTATATGTATAAAGTATATAAAAACACGTGTATTCGATAGCTTGTTCGTAAGATAAATACGTTTTCACAAAAATAACGAATATGTGTAATTAAAATACATTTTAGTGTTTAACAAGTATGGAAGGGTGGATTTGGTGTTTTCATGTATATTATGTATAATTAACACATAATTAAGTGGTAATATGTATGAAAGCATAAGTTGTGTATTGTGGATGTATAATCATGTGTTTAAACATATAATAAGCATCAAAATTGCGTATTTTCGATTGTTTGCACAGGAATTAAGTATGTGAATACGAGCGTAATGATCATGTAAATAAGTATGTATCATTTTTGAATGTAAAATCAATACGATTAACTGAAGTATAATTAAAATAAAAGGAACAAGTTCTAGTACGATCGAATATACAAATTACGAAAACGGAGGCGAAATACGAATACGATACATATGTACGTTTCCAAAAATAAGTACATGAATAATCTTTCTAATTAAAATAAGTTTCAAAAAGCGAGGCGTTACAACAAATATAACAACCCTAAAAAATTTTCCGACACCCCTAATATATTTAAAAGATCCCTATATGTCTTAAAACATCCCCCGTATGTGAAAACCGAGCCCGAAATACCTTACATAATTAAATATTAAATAAAAACAAGAAAATGGGGTCGCTCGCGGGCCGCGACAGCCAACCACCAGGGCGACACCCTGAGCTGCCACGTGTCGAGTCTAGTCCAATGACCAGTCAAGGCTAGGGCCTACGTAACCTACGTCGCGGGCCGCGAAGGACTTATCTTCGGCTTACGCGGGCCGCGAGGAAGTGTCGATCAGACACTATAAATAGAAGGCATCAGCCTTCAGTCCCAAATCGCTCACAAACTTTCTTTCTCTCTCGAATTTCATAAGTGTAGAAGCTATAATCGGGTATTATACCCCCTAAATAACGAAGTTCTGCCTTGTTGTAAGTATTATAACCCCCCGGTTACGTATTAGATACGCTGCCCGATTGATCCAGGGTTCCGTAACGGCTGTCGAGGATCTGCCCGACGTAGTTGTTGGAATGCCGTCTCGGGGAGGGTATTACTAATGTAAATATTGGGTTATTATACTAACGCGTGTGCATTTGTGTAATTAATAGATAATCACCAGGGAATCCTTAAAGAAAACCCTAAGACAACAATGTGAGTAATCTCCTTTTTGTAAACTGTTTTTACAAAACCTTAAATAATTTACAATGTGATTAGCAGTGATTGAGTCTTTGTAGTTCTTCAATTACTGCCGGTATGTTGGGGTTTTGTATACAAAATGTGGAACACGTTACCATTGGACAACGAGTTAGCCAATGTGTAATATGACCCACCAGTCAGGATTGACAGTACTGAATGAGTAATTGTGTAGAAATAAACATTGTAATCGCTCTCAATACTGTTAAAGGATCAAACTCTTGGATTCACTCACCAGTATTTCCCACTGACAAAATGTTTTTAAACGCGTTTCAGGTAACAAAATGTGAAAGCCAAATAGAAGCCAGCTGGACAGCACTGAAGGCTTGGAAAAGTGGCTATAAAAGTTACCTAAATAAAGAGATGTTTTTATTAAATAAAATAGGGTTTATCCCAATGAAAAATGTGTGTACTTGAAACTTGGGAATTTCCCATGTGTTTAATGTTATAAATGTGTGGTATTTTACTCTGATAAAATATTTCCTAACTACGGTCCTGATGTAATTTCCGCTGCCAAAATGATAAACACCGATACCACTAAATCTGGTCTCGCGGCCGCCCGTTCCCGAGACAGATAGGGGACGGGGGTTGCGACAACAAACTTTCATCCATTTGTAAAACCATATATCAAAAGGAGACGCGTGTGTATTAGTCACAACCAATTACCAAAACAAGCTTCATACTAGTATCAACTAGATAACTGCCCAACCATATCTCCTTTGCAGTAATTATACATGCATAACATACTTTCTTTTTTTATTCCCACCTTAATTCATTCTTTTCATTCCATTTAAAATACTGGTCATTCACGAGGCTCAATCGACATACAACAGCCGAAAATAATCAAGATTTTATCTTGATTCCCAACTATTCCAACCATTTACCCAAACGACCCGTTTCAACGGGGTGACTACATTTCTTTCTTTCATATCTTAACATACGGATTACCATTTCTTTCAAGACACATTATGACACCTTACTACAATTTAAATTAAGTGTAAATTTGAAGAACTTACCGCGATTTTTAGTTTATTGTTTCCTTATATTGCTTGTTCTTTCTTCCTTCATACCCGCACTTGATGAATTCACATTAGATCCCATGAATTCCTCCATTGGCATTCTATACTACTAAGATGATATTCAATCACCACACATATAAATTCTTACATCCTAAACAAGACCATAAAGTGTTTAACACAAAATCACACATTTTCACATTCAAGCCATTTCATCAAACACTGGGCGGGCAACATTTCAAAAACACCTAAGACGTTATATGTCATGGTATTAGTCACCATAATTCCAACTAAAATCAAACACCAAGTATCAATTATCATCATGTTAGCATAATTTCAAATTATTTAAGCTAATACACCAATTTAATCCATGAACGACTATGGGTTCAACCCCAATATCGAAAACCATTTCAATCCACACATGAATCTTCATCCAAATCTCAAAATTACATAACTTTCATACACAGACTAGTTCAAATAGTGATTCCAAACATTATTCCTACTTGTATACCCAAAGATTTACTAGATTTCATGCAAGACTTCTACTATTTTAGGATTTCCACATAATTATCACTAAATGAAATTCTACAACTCACTTTAGGATTTGCAAGCCTAGATGATCAAGAATTCAAGTTTATGCATGAAATTAAGGTTGGATACAACTTCAATTTAGACAAAAGGGCTGAACTAAAGTTCTTCCCCTTTCTCCTTATATGTATGTGTGTCGACACGTACCAACCCAAACACTGGGTTTTTATTTCTTCCATGTTTTAATCAAAACACTTTCTAAATTGTTACATTTCAGCTCCTTTAGTTTTGTTATTTGTTTTGTTTGGCCACAACTTATTTACTTCTTATTAAAAGACAACAATAATTAACTAGGTTAAGTATTCCTAGTTACTATATTTCATGCAAAGTCTCCAAAACAAACATAATGGTTAAAATTAGGATTTTAGGTGTTACTATTCAATAGCCAAAGATACAAAAATCGGACATTTGTAACAAAACAGTTGTCGCCGATGGGCCTGACCCCCATCAGCGCCGCCTTAAAGCTGGCGACGAGGACGAGTTCTGTCAATGGCTTAACTAGGTCGTCGACGATGGGGGAAAGGGGTGCCGGGAACTGCCTTCATCTACTTTTCCCCCGCTTTTTGTTTTTTCGATCCTGGTGCACTTATCTCCATTACAAAACTCCTTTAAGCTTCTAATATACACATTAAACCTATCAAACACAAACCGTATCAAAGTAGTGCATTTAAGAACTCAAATTCACATAATTTAGCGAATTCAAAAACACGAGAAGCTAAGGACTTTCAACCACCTATCAATGTTCAGTCAAACACTTCGTGAACCGTTCGACGGGAAGTTCGTTTACGTTCGCTCGTTTAATAAATGAACGAACATGAACAAGAAATTTCGTACGATTAGTTAAATGAATGAACACGAACAAATGTCTCGTTCGTTCAATTGTGTTCATGAACGTTCGGTAATGTGTTCGTGAACATTTGTTCATTTACGTGTGTTCATGTGCGTTTGTTAATATGGTTAATTAAAGATTTTTATATATTTATTTAGTTTATCTAAATTTTTTACTCTTTAATTATTATTTATTTTATTATTAATGAATAAAATAAGAAACCGTCATCCACCATGTTTTTACACTATCCCCTCTCATTCTGATTATTGACATCGACGAATACCATCGACCTTCATTCCACGATTAGAGCTTCACGTTCTAATGCAGTTACTTTCGCCAATTTTATTTATGTTTGTTTGTGAAGAAACACTGGTTTAATTAATCAGAATCAATTGAACCAGGGGGTTTGAATCTTCATAAAAAGGGTTAGGTCTTCTCGTTTGATTTGGGGGTGAACAATCTTCTTCTTCGAACAGCAACTGCAAAACAAACAGCCGTTAGACTCGCCACGGGGAGAATGGGGGTTCTCTTCGTGACCACCATCCAGCGTGAGAATAAGTACAGGGTTTGATGAAGAAGAAGTATTGAAAGTGAAGTGAGAGTAACTTGAGAAATTGTACCTGAATTACCCTTCATTTATAGCCGAAGTTTGGGCGGGAAAGTTTGTTGATGGAGAACTTAACGAAAAGTACTTTTCCGTAAGCGGTTATTTCCCCCACCGTTAATCACTAACGGATGTGTGTGCACACGGATTGTGGTCATGATCAACGGCTGGGGTGAAACCACGTGGAAAGTGGGCAAGTGTGGATCTTCCTTCAATTTGGTGCCATCATCGTGATTTTGAAAAGTGCCTAAGATGATGCCACGTGGCCATTCGGTTATAACCGAATGGTGATGCATGATAAAGCCTTCTAGAAGGTTTACAGCTGTAATCCTATGTGGCTCTTCCTTATGCTAATTCTGTTATGACAGAGGTTATTTTTATCCAAGTCTGGGTGACTTTCGTGCGGAGGTATTGTTAGGATTTTATCCTATCTGTTGCATAAGAGCTTGCGCAAGAATATGTTATATCTTTCTTGGCGCGCGAATGTTGGAGATTGCTTTATTTTAGACTCTCTTTTTTTTTGGAACCAGTGCGCTGTCGCGCAAGGTTCTTTGAAAGAGGTTAATTGTTGATGAAGTTGTGGTATGGTCCTGAACACTTGTGCAGGGTTTTTGGGACCTTACGCCTTCAAGTCCCCCCAGTCTAGTGTTGTTCTTATGCAAATAAGTGGAGCACTGGACTATAAGAGGTGGGTGATTTTCTCTATAGAGTTTTTGGGCGCGAAAATGGAGAATCTTCTTGGGGAAGATACTCTTGCTCATGATTTCGATTTTGAAAATCTTGACTTTTGGCAGGTGAAAGGGTACAGTGATGGTTGTTGATGTGTGACAGACTATCACTTGTCAGTTGCACGTCGTCGATCGTGGCTTACACGCGCGCGTGAACTCTTGTCATTGCTATTCCCACTCGTCCCTGGTGCTTAGATAACCGTGTGTTCTCCAAAAAAGGTGTTATTGTTGTTTTCTAGGTTATTGATGGCGGTGGGTATATAAATCCGTTGATTACCTTTGTTTTGTTATTCTCTACACTTTAGCCTCCTTCGTCTTCTCCGTTAATTTCTTTGAAAAAATCTGCAATATTCCCCTTTATGTCAACCGGAGAGCACCAGGAAGATTCTTCTGAAGAGATGGCGACTGGTCTTCCACCGTTGAAGTGGCCGAAGGAAACTTTCGACGGTATGGTTCGAAACTTCAAGTTCCCTGACAGTTGGGATGCTCGATACCCTGACGAGGGCCAGACGGCGGTGGATGCTCCGGCCGGGTATATTACCTTGTTTTGGGATTTCTTTTCTGCAGGCAATTTTTGATTGCCTGTGACAAAATTTTTCCTCGAAATTCTTTCTTATTACAAGTTTCACATTTCTCAAATGCACCCTATTGGGATGGTTTGGGTCCGTCATTTTGAGTTTGCCTGCCGAGGGATGCATATTGAGCCGATGGTCGATCGCTTTCGAGTATTCCATCAAATGCATTGTTCACAGGGATTTTATTCTTTCATTCAACGTGCTTCGGCAAAGAAGATCTTGTTGAGCCCCCCAAAATCTTTTCACGATTGGAAGCCAAAGTTCTTCCTTATTAAAGCCGGAGTAATCCCGATGAAGATGGTTTTCAGGGGTAAAGAGGAGGTTGTAACGGAGACGATACAAACTCCTTATTCGGAGGCTTGGTATCAGGACATAAAGGATGTTCCGTCGATTGCTCTGCCGGAAAAAGCCATGTTTGGTGCTGCTATGAGCCTTTGATGGGGGATGAATCAAGAAGACAAGCCGGTGTACATGGAGGGTGATAGCAGTAAGATTCTATATCTCTTTCCCTCTGTTCGTCTCTCTCTCTCTCTCTCTCTCTTTTTTGAATTTGCCCATTTTCCTCTTTTGTAGCTGTCTCTTTATATGTTGTTGGTTTCGAGAGGGAAGATGGCCACCATGCCAAAAAGGGCTGATGAGGAACTTTGGTATCATTAAATTGTCAAGAATTTTGTTCTTCCGCGGGATGAAGATTTGTCCGCGCAACCCCCAACTAGCGCTGGTAATTTTACTATAATTCTTTTTGTAATTGCAATATTATTTTTTGCTGCTTTTGCGCGTTGGATAACCTTTGCAAGTTTTGCTTTTCCCAGTAGGTGATTTGTCTAACCTGGGCATAGGCCCTGAAAAGAAAAAACGTGCGCCAGCTGGTACTACTGCGCCGAGAAAGAATGATGCGGAGAAAGTTCAATCATCCAAAGCCAAAAATGTTAAAGGATAGAAGAAAGGTACGCGCCATTCCTCTAACTCCTGGTGTGATTATGTGGTAGTGTCTGACTCGTTGGAGGGTCTTGCGCCTGCAGTTGTGAAGAAACCAAAGGCGGAACCTCGAGATACCGCGGACATTCCTCCTTCAAATCCCGAGGACCCAATTGACTTAGAGTCGAGCCCGGAACCTTTGTTGAAGTCCAAGGCTGGAAAAAGAAAACAGACTGATTCTGAGGCTGAGGGGCAGCCTGCCAAGAAGGTTCAGCGAAAAAGGATTACCAGAAGGGGCAATCTTGATGCTTTTATTGCAAAACCTCCTCCAAGTGAGCATTTTTTTTGTTTTCTTTCTATACACATTATATGTTTTGTAATACATATTTTTGTTTTTGTAGAAAAGCCAACTTCTCCTGTGCATGCGAAGCCATCGTCCGCATTTAATGAGGATCTTTCGCCTTCACCCCCTCACGCCCCAATCAACGAGCAGCTAGAAAGTACTAAAGCCACTGGTGAAGATGAGGCGGAGAGGGCTGTTGAGGCAGGGAACCCTGAGGTTGAAAAACCTGTTGAAGTTGTGGTGGAATCAGAGAAGGTTGTTAGCCCGGGGGTTGCGGGTGTTGATGCTGGGCATCCAAAGTCACCTGAAGTTGTGGCACGGGACCCGGAGAAAGGAAAATCTGCTCAAGAAGATCCTGTGGCAACTTTTCCTACTGCGGGTTTTGCCTCTACGCCTGTAAATGTCGAGAAGATCCTTGAAGACCCGAGTTCTTTTGCTTATGTTAATGAAAATTCCCCTATCCGCCTGGATGAAACTTTGGGGGATTATTACTACAGAACTTACTCAGAGAAGAATGCCTCTGAAATTCATGCTCCAGTTTGGAATTTGAAGAAAGGTGATACCTTTTCAGACTAGCGTGTGTGCCGAGACTGGTTTCAGGGAACCTTTCCTCCTTGGGAGATTAAATTTCAAGAGGGGCGTCCTCATGAGCAGACCTATCACGCTTATCTTGAAGAAGTTACTACTTACACGTCTACTGCGCATCGCATAGTGCTCGAGTGGCGTAGTATGCACAAAGAATGGGCTGCCTTTGAGGTGTCCAAGAAAAATTTTCTGAAGATGAGGCCCGAGTGACCCGGATGAAGGCTACGTTGGAAGCTGACCAGGCCAAGTTTGAGAATGACCTGAAAACAGAAGAATGGTTTGTTGCTGGGTGGAAAAGGAAGGCAGAGGCTGAAGCCGCTCTCCTTTTTAAAGAGCGCAAAAATTGGAGGGAGATTTGTGAGAAAGACAACAATGAGAAGATGGGTCTCCGCAATGTTATTAATAATCTCAAAGCTGAGGTTGAGAGATTGAAAAAAAAGATGCGGAGATTGAGAAATTAAAACAAGAAAAGGCTGATGCTGAAGCATCGCGTGATGAGGCACGCTCTCATAGGGAAAGAAGTGAACAGAGAGAGGTACATACCTGCGCTACTCTTGCCCTTAGAGATAAGGAGATAGAAGAACTTACTTCTTTATTATCTGAGCAGGAACAACTTAAGGCGGAAGTTAAGGCTGCTAAAAAAGATTTGGATCTTGAACGAACTGAAAAGGATGAGACCTCCCGCCATCTTGCTGAGACTGAAGATAAGTTGGAGAACTCTGAGACTGCGCGGGCAACGGCAAAGAGTGAACTTGAACCGTTGAAGAGTGACATGTTGTGGTTGAAAGAGCGCGGGATAGTAAGCGTAAGTTTATCTATCTTTGATAACATTTGGAGATGTTTGCGCGTATTTTTACCCTTCTTTTACTTTTGTACAGATTGCCGACTCAGTTCTTAATTCTGAAGAACTAGATAAGACGGTTGCGCACCTGCTGGTTGCTGTGCGGAATGATGGGTATGCCCAAGGGTATGCAGAGTGTTCTCATCATGTGGTTAACGCTTTAAAGGTTGACTGGGACACTAGTAAGTCTGCTACTCATGGTGTTGATACTGAAGCTGCTCTTGTTGCTGCAAAGACTCAATTTAATACTTTACAGCTTCTAGTCATGGATCTCATTACTGTTGTGCTACAGTCTGAAGACTACGTAACGCAGCTGAGAGAGGTTTTCCCAGACAAAGGAAATGTTGAGAATGAAGACCTAGCTTAGGTTTTCTTTATTTTGGTTGTATGAACAATGGATGTTTATCTTAGGTTTGGGGCGTGGATCCCTGTTTGTTAATGCGCTATGGCGCAAGTAACTTTATTTATACACTGCCGTGTATGTACATGGTTTTTTGCTAAGGCACATGTTGTGCTGGTAATTGTTGTGAAATGTGTTTGAATTACAATATTTTGCATGAGTACAATTTCTTTGATTAGGTAAGGCGAATAAAGGTGGTATAAAGCACATGTGTGAACGTAAGACTGGGCCTTGCGCGATGCGTGTGATCGCTGACCGTTCATGAGACTTGTGTTAAGATTACCATAATGTTTTTGCACTTACCAAAAGGAATTGCATGCACTTTGTAATAAACATAGAAATAATAAAACTAACTTTGCTTTGATTAATGATAAGGCTCAGACACCGTAGTACAAAGTTGTCTATTTAGGATAATTTAATGGGACTTAACTTACTCATACTATAGTTCTACGCCATGGATTGGTAAGTTAAAGAACTTAACCAACATGTGAAGAGGCTATTGTATGCTGCTTGCTTCTTGCTCCGCTTAGTTTTCAGCTTTCTTACTCGGGCCTTCATCGCTGCGGGTAATTTGTTTAATATCTTTTCGCACATTCTGGAGCAAGTGGGTGAGTTCACCACTTTTGAGTGCCTTCTCAATCTCGGTGCGAAGGCTTATACAATTGTTTGTAGTGTGACCATTATCCTTGTGATAGTCACAATACTGATTCGGATCTTGACCCCTCTTGTTCTTCATTGGCGGAGGGGTTTTAAACTGATAGTCCTCTGTGCTGAGCACCTCCACCGGAGTTTTCATTAGGGGGTCCACTATCATTCTCTATTCTCTTGCTTTGCCTCTTTCTGTGCTGCTAATTTATTTATTATTGCGCGCGCATCGTCAGACGAGTAGGTTCCGGAGGTTGAGTCTCTCCAATTCTTCTTGAACTTTTTTCCGCTGCTCCCGCTCATATCTTGTGGACGATTGTGCGATGGAGGTGGTCTGTTGGTGCTGAGGTTTCATTCTGTCTGGGCATATACTTTGGCTACATCTATCAATTTTTTCCAGCTCTTGGGTAACCCCTCTGTTCCCGACAGAACCTTGATCATGTCATCGCAGCGGACAACATACTTGTACTGCGCTCGTATCAAATGTTCGTGAACGTCGCCGATCTCTAGTACTTCCTTGTTGTAACGCGTTATGAAGTCCTCTAGGCTCTCATCATCATGCCTCTAAATATTCATCACGTCAGTAGTGCCTCTGATACACCTTCGCTGTTGGCTAAAATGTACTAGGAATTTTTCTCTTAAATCCACCCACGACGTTATCTTCCCGACCGGTAAGTTATCGAACCACAGTCGCGCTGCACCTATGAGAGTTTGGACGAATAGGTGACACCACATTGGCAAGGTCCAACCTCCTACCAGGTCTGCGCTGGTAAATACACGAAGGTGATCATCCGGATCTGTCATGCCGTTGAATTTCCTGACATTTGATGGTAGTTTCGCCTTTTCCAGGGGAGCTAAGGCGATCTCGCTAACAAATTTTGAATTCTCTGCTGCTTCCACCGGGAGGTAGATTAAGTTGTAATCGTGCTCTGCATCCGGGTTATAAACCGCGCGAGGCTTATAACTTTTGTGATCCTGTTGCAGCCGACTGAACACACTTGTGTTATCTCCCTCGTGGTAAGTTTTGTCATATTCGTCGGTCTGGGTGTCCCGTTTCTGGTAAGAATGCGGGCGCAACCGAGAACAAACTGACTGCCTTTTGTGAGAATATGGCTCATCATGGTAATCCCTTCGGTGAGTTCCGGAGTAGGTAGATTAATACCTGGTAGGAGATCTGGAGTAGACTTCTGTGTCATCTACGTGTACTCGTGATGGTGCATCATGGTGAGAAGTACGTGGTGCCGATGGAGCCCGTACGTTAGATGCAGGTCTTCATGACTGAGTGACAGGAGGAGCAGTCTGTGCACAAAGCTGTGCGTATACTGCGTTTATGGCACCCTGAGATCTGACATACCACAAGATAGGAGTTTCACCTGGAGGTAAAATTGAGCTTATCGGGATCTCGGGTTGTACTCCTGGAGTAACAGGGTTATTCTGATGATTAACGTTGTACTGGACCACGTTATCATCAGAAGCCTCTTCCACAATCCCTTCGACTTGGGTATTGTGTGCAAAATTTGCTGGCCGAGGGCCTGATTGACGATTCGTTAGAGTTTCTTCCATTTGAAAACAGTGGTGAAAGAGTAAATCAAAACGAGAAGATGTGAATAAAAAACTGAGAAACGGTGGGCGCCAATGAAGAAACACTGGTTTAATCGATCAGAATCAATTGAACCAGGGGGTTTGAATCTGCATAAAAAGGGTTAGGTCTTTGATTTGTCTGTAATAACTATGCTACTTGTTATGTCATGGTATGGGACGTGATGCTTAAATAATTGGTAACCGTAGTTGTTATGGAACCTCCTGGATAATCTGTTTCGCTCAGTGCCATGCCCCGATGTTTCCGTCATCGGTTGGGGTGTGACAGATTGGTATCAGAGCCATAACTATAGGGAATTAGGCAAGACTCGACCTAGTCTGGGTCGATGTCTTAGAAACGACCTAGTCTATAGTCTAAGTACCAACAGACCGACTTGTGCATGCCCAGTAGGGGTTTTGTACGAGCATTACTTGCTATATCTCGCTCGAACTCGCTGTACACTACACACTTGCGCGAACTTCGCATACTATAGTATCGTGCAAGATCAGCCTTTCCTAAGGCTGATTACACACACAAACGGATGATCTGGTCAAGATTAGGTGTGAAAACCGCAAACTCTCGACAAGATTACTCATTCGAGTTGCTATTTTTACCATAAAACAAGAGAATTTGCGTTGAATCAGGAGTGAAATCCATACTTTGACGCATGTCTCCTTGTCTATCTCGTGATTTCGTCACACAAACAGGAATGTAGTCACTAAGTTAGGGGTGAAACCTGAACCTTGATGACTCGTTCTACTCTTTAATGTGGTTTTACAAAACTCTCACCAAAGTCTCGACGGACTCAACGACTTGGGTCACACTGTAACTGTAAGGATGCGTACCGATCGCTCAAATCGAAGCGAGAGCACAGTTCCAAAGGCCAAAGTGTGCACTAAAAGTCCTTGTGAATAGTCGAATCACTTTGGGTAGTCAAATCACTCTGGGTGTGTGTAGACATGTTCGACACCCGAGACAATCCCCCCTTGGTTTTATGTGTTTTGATTCAGCCGCCAACTCTGTGATTTATCGATTTTTACGTGGATTTTATGTGTTTACATGTTCCGATTTTGGTAATTTACCCTCTTTGATCGACAAGCGCAACCCGCACTGCACATCTATCTCAAAACGTTAACAAATCGTTGCTACTTGTGGATGATCGCATGCTATGTTACTCGCTTATGCTCTACTACTCGTTGTGTACTCACTAACCGCATATCGCTGTCCTCAAACACACGAACTTTGAATGATAGGTGAATACGTGCAACATATGCATGGTTTCTGTATTCTGACTGCCTTATGTGCTTCTGTGCCTTACGTGTCTACGTGTTTCTGTGCCCTACGTTTTGTGTGATTCTATGATTAAGTGTTTATGTGCTTATATAATTGATGTGTTCCTGAGCTTTATGGTGAGTCGCTAGTCTACATTAGATCCTAGTATAGTCGATGATTAAGCGAAACTGTGTTTGAGACCTATGACGCTGTCTGTTGCAGACAATGTCGTCATCTGGATCCCTACACTCCCGAGCAGCTAGGCATAAACACGCTGACAAGCGACTCGCTTCTCTCGTCGCAAGTCAAATCGTCAAAGACATCCCTCAGATCGTGAGTGAACTGAATGAGAATGCAAGCAAGTCTTCTGAAGAGTCCCGAACTGATTCGCCAAAAGCTGCTTTTAGCTTCAAGCAGTTCAAAGCCTGCGGCCGGAAATAGTTTACCGGCGAGGATGGGCCTACGGCCATGTTCCAATGGTTTGATTCTATCAAAGTCACCCTGCGCCAGAGTGGCTGTCCTGACAATCTCCGCACTCTGAACGCAACTGGCGTCTTCCAGTCCCGCGCTTTAGACTGGTGGACGACTGAGAGAAATGAACGCGGAAATGATGCAGCTTACAGGCTAACATGGGATGAGTTGAAGGACATAATGATGCAAGAGTTCTGCCCTCCCCATGAGCGCCAAAAGTTGGAGGATGAATTCTGGCACATTAAGCAGAAAGATAGTGACAACGCTGGTTTGACTACGCGCTTCAAGCAGTTGAGTATAATCTGTCTGGACCAAGTCAAGACGCCTGAAATCGCCATCAAGAAGTATATCTGTTCTCTTCCGGATTGCGTGGCTGATTTCGTTCAAGCTGCAAAGACGACAACGATTGAAGAAACCTACTTGTTCGCTACTGAGATCAACGACAAGCGAGTCAAGTCTGGTGTCTGGGATAAAGCTCCCAAGAACCGTCAATCGTAAGCGCGCTCATCTCCCCTCGACGTTCGATGTTGAAGTTTCCACCGGAAGAACCGTCGCTGTCAATTCTGTTCTTCGTGATTGTACTCTTGAACTCAACAATCACATCTTCCCTATCAACCTTATTCCGATGCAGCTCGGTAGTTTTGACGTCAGAGTAGGCATGGACTTTCTTCGTGAAAACCATGCTGAAGTTGTTTGCTTCGATAAGATGATTTGATTCTCGCTCGCTAATGGTGATCAATTGTGTGTTTATGGTGAAGTCGCGTCGAAGAAACTCCAACTCATGTCGTGTGTTCAGGCTAGCAAGTATCTCCGCAAGGAATACCAAGCTTTCTTGGCGCACATTGTAGTAGCGGAGAAGGAAAATAAAGGTAACCCGGGGGTAAATGATGTCCCCGTGGTTTGTGAATTCCCTAACGTGTTTCCCGATGAGCTACCAGGTTTACCTCCCGCTCGTGATATCGATTTCCGAATCGACCTCATTCCTGGAGCCAACCCTGTTGCAAAAGCGCCTTATCGTCTCGCTCTTTCCGAAATGCGTGAACTTTCGAGTCAGCTCCAGGAACTTATTGATAAAGGCTTTATTCACCCTAGCACCTCTCCATGGGGCGCACCTATCCTTTTCGTCAAAAAGAAGGATGGATCGTTCAGGATGTGCATAGATTATAGGGAGTTGAATAAACTAACGATGAAGAATCGCTATCCCTTGCCTCGAATCGATGATTTGTTTGATCAGTTACAAGGTGCTACGTGTTTCTCGAAGATCGATCTACGCTCAGGCTATCATCAGTTACGCATTCAAGAGGAGGATATACCCAAAACCGCGTTTCGAACCCACTATGGTCACTATGAGTTCGTTGTCATGCCTTTTGGTTTGACCAACACTCCTGCAGTCTTCATGGATCTAATGAATCGAGTGTGCAAACCCTTCCTTGATCGTTTCCTAATCGTATTCATCGACGATATCCTGATCTATTCCAAGTCAAAATCCGAACACTCGCAGCATCTACATCTGGTTCTTGAATTACCCCAGGGAAACCGTCTCAATGCCAAGTTCCCCAAGTGTGAATTTTGGCTAGAGGTGGTCCAATTCTTGGGTCACATTGTCAATAGTCAAGGTATCCACGTTGACCCTGCGAAGATCAAAGCTGTCAAGAGTTGTGTTACACCCAAGAATTCATCTGAAGTCCGTTCTTTCCTAGGAATGGCAGGCTATTATCGCCGTTTTATTGAAGGTTTCTCCAAAATCATCGTACCACTTACCTCTCTGACGCACAAGGACAAGCCTTTTGCTTGGGGGACCAAACAGGAGGAAGCCTTTCAAGCCCTCAAAGCTATGCTTTGCAATGCTCCCGTGCTCTCACTGCCCGACGGAAACGACAATTTCGTAGTCTACTGTGATGCCTCGAACCTTGGTCTTGGTTGTGTCCTCATGCAACGAGATAAGGTTATCGCGTACGCTTCTCGACAGCTCAAGATCCATGAGAAGAACTACATCACACATGACCTCGACCTTGGCGCAGTTGTTTTTGTGTTAAAGATTTGGCGACACTACCTTTACGGTACTAAGTGTGCGATCTTCACTAATCATAGGAGCTTACAACATATCTTTGACCAGAAAGAACTGAATATGCGTCAACGCTGGTCGGTAAAACTGCTCAACGATTACGACTGTGAGATTCGTTACCATCCAGGCAAAGCAAACGTCGTTGCCGACGCTCTCAGTCGACGAAGCTACTTGCTTAGCGTTCGAAATTCCCAAGCCCAGTTTAACCTCGAAGCTCTAATCCGTGACGCGCAACATGCTTGTTTTACTGAGCGAACTTTAAAGAAGGAAAGGATTCTAAATGATGGCGCCATACTCGAGAATAAGTCAAATGGTATCTTTCATTATTTGGACCGAATTTGGATTCCCAAGTGTACAAACTTGTGACAACTTCTGATGGACGAAGCCCACAAATCTCGATATTCTATTCATCTCGGTGCCGACAAGATGTACCAGGACATGCGTTACAAGTACTGGTAGCCGGGCATGAAGAAGGATATCGCTATATATGTTTCGAAATGCCTGACCTGTTCCAAGGTCAAGGCTGAGCATCAAAGACCCTCTGGCTTACTCGTTCAACCCGAGATCCCGATGTGGAAATGGGAGAGTATAGCTATGGACTTCATAACGAAACTTCCGCGTACTAAATCTGGTCATGATAGCATTTGGGTTGTGGTTGATCGTTTGACCAAGTCAGCTCACTTCCTGCCGATACGAGAAGACTTTAAGGTAGAAAAATTAGCCCGAATCTACACCAACGAGATCATTAGTCGACATGGGACGCCTCGTGACATCATCTATGACCGCGATGGTCGGTTTACCTCGCGTTGTTGGGAAACGTTTCAATCTGCTCTCGGTACTACTCTTAATCTAAGTACTGCTTTCCATCCCCAAACCGACAGTCAAACTAAAAGAACGATTCGCACCCTTGAAGACATGCTCCGTTATAGATTTCGGTGGTAATTGGGACGCGTACTTACCTTTGGTCGAATTCTCGTACAATAATAGTTATCATTCTAGCATACAAATGGCACCATTTGAGGCTTTATACGGAAGGAAATGTTGATCGCCTATTGTCTGGCACGAGATCGGAGACGCGCAAATTACCGGTCCCGAGCTGTTGCAAGAAACGACAGACAAAATCCTCCAAATTCGAGACAATCTGTTGAAAGCTCGGAGCCGACAGAAAAGTTACGCTGATAGACGCCGCAAGCCCCTTGAATTTGACGTTGGCGATCACAAAATCCTAAAGGTTGCACCTTGGAAGGGGGTGATCAGATTCGGCAAGAAAGGAAAGCTCGCGCCTCGATATGTTGGACCCTTGAAGATTCTGGAAAGAATTGGTAAAGTGGCCTACAGACTCGAACTACCAGAGGAACTGAGTAACGTCCACCCGACTTTCCACGTTTCGAACCTCAGAGAGTGCTTGGCCGACCAGGAATTACACGTCCCTCTTGAGGACCTACAAGTGAACGAAACATTACACTTCGTGGAAAAGCCTGTCGAGATCGTGGGACGAGAAACCAAGGTACTCAGACACTCACGCATTCCCATTGTGAAGGTTCGCTGGGAAGGCAAACGAGGCTCCGAGTTCACCTGGGAACTCGAAAGCGACATGAAGGCGAAGTACCCGCAGTTGTTTGTTACGGCTAAAGCCTAATTTCGGGGCGAAATTCCCTTAAGTAGGGGAGGCTGTAACACCCCGTGTTTCGAAAGTCAAAGTCAAGATTGAAGTCAAAGGAAGAAAAGACTCCTAATTGCGATATCTCACTCCTTGCTCAACTACTGTTTTGACTTCTTTGACTTGTAATCGAACCTATTTATTTATTTGCTTTAGTTGTATTATGTGGAGTATCTATTAATAATCGAGGTTTAATCACTATTTAATCGCATATTGATCGCTAATCGACTTATCGCTATCGCATCGCAACTCGAATTATGTGATCTGGATATTGTTTTACGTGTGTGAGCTATTTATGTGTTACTTGTGCATGTTATGTTTATGTTGAGGTGTAAATAGCAATCGCAAGTTAATTATAGTGATTGTATATTAGATATAGTAGTTATGTTATTTGTGTAACTAATGGGTAATACTATCGCATCGCTCGCTCGAATCGCATC
This sequence comes from Helianthus tuberosus, assembly GCA_030545235.1. Taxonomy (NCBI): domain Eukaryota; kingdom Viridiplantae; phylum Streptophyta; class Magnoliopsida; order Asterales; family Asteraceae; genus Helianthus; species Helianthus tuberosus. The sequence goes on along the minus strand of CM060424.1, from coordinate 54,850,642 downwards.
GCAACGCTCAACACGCGAATCGAAATGACAAAACTCATCTCGCCGAACACCTGGATCGAGTGGTCAACCGATCGGATTGCCACCCGATCTGGCTGCCACCCGATCGGATTACCACCCGATCGACCCGTCACTACACCACTTTTGTTTTTGGGAAACCCTATAAATACACACCTGTCACATCATTTGTGATGTGACAGCTCCTTGTTCAACCAGCCGCACTCAAGCTCTCATTTCTCTCGATTTCTCTCGATTCTTGTAAGTTTCCAACCTAAATCTTGTACTTCTATGATCTACACACCCTTCTACATCATTTTCACCTTTGAATCTTAACTTTTAACCGTGAAATCATCGGATTTGAGGTGTTCTAGGGTGTGTCATCATGGAGTTCCTATGAACTTCAAGGTTTGGCTTCATTCCACCAAGAAAAACTTAGATCTGAAGGATTTCCACAAGAATCATCAATATTTTTGCATAGATCTACACTTATTCATGGTTAAAAGGATTGAAAGAAGGTTTTCCAACTTTCTTTCAACTCTTTTACACTCAATGCACTCAAAACTGGAGCTCGTTCTGATCTTCTACTCTTTCTTAGTGATGGGTTAGTTCAAGATCTGCATTCTATCCGAGAGATAACTGATTCGGGTTTGAACGTGAACAACCGTCTCGAGCCGTGAACAGGTCGGACTAGGGTGGTTCCTGTTCGATCGGGCCACTTAGGTCAAGATGGGGTTTCTGTTGTTTAAACACGTTATCGTACCGTCTCGATCAAAACTGCAAAAATTCAACAAAATCAAGTGTCAAAACGATCAGGACGTTGGGACGGATTGCCGTCCGATCGGATTGCCATCCGATCGACCGGCCATCCGATCGGGTTGCACTTGGTTCCGCACTTAAACTTTTTATTCAAACTTTTCAAGGATCTGAACGTCGAACGGATCGCTGTCCGATCGGATTGCCATCCGATCGAACGACCATCCGATCATGTGACGTTCGGGACTTCGACACTTAATCTTTTTTTTTAATTTTCAAAGATCATCAGTAACTAACGGATTGCCACCCGATCGGATAGCCATCCGATCGAGTGACCGTCCTACCGTGAACTTGTTCTCAACTAAGGAGCCTCGCCAATCGGATCGCCGTCCGATCGAACCACCGTCCAATCGACCTACCTGAAGGGCAGAGATACTTCTCTATTTTCAAAATGCTACAACGAAAACTTCAACGGACAAACCAACATACACAACCACATCCTTACCAAACAAGGTGTCAATCCAATCGAATGGCCATCTGATCAAATGACCATCCGAACGGATTGACATCCGATCGACTGGCCATCCGATCGGATTGCCATCCGATCGGATTGCCATCCGATCGGGTTGCCATCCGATCGGGTTACCATCCGATACTTGGTTACCTTTCACCGTTTTACGCGCCGCTTATCGTTATGCTATCGTTAACTGTTCAGGCTAATCGCTCTCAGTGCTCCCTTCAATCCAAGAGAGTGTTTACTTGTTAAACACAATCTGTGAGTATACTCGATCCCTTCTTGCTTTATGCACTTTTGGGTGTTACATACGTTACTTATTCTAAATAACATCGAGCACACAACGCAAACACTATTTATACGCTGACCTCTAATGCATGTTATACGTGACTCGATGAATGCCTGTTTGTTATGTTTACACATTGATTACTGTCTACCTGCCTTAGCAACGATAGTAATATAGTTTGGACTCAGCACCTGTTCACTCAGGGGTTGTTAAGGACAATACTTCACGTGTTTGAAGTGGTGAACATGTGATGCGCACTCGCTACTCGCAGTCAACTCACAGTCATTGGTATTGATAGCATCTTTGTCGATAACTTACATGCTTCACATTATACGTTGTACATGTTGGTTATGTGTAAACGATTTCGAACTCTATTATGCTATATCAAACTTGTATGCTCACCTTTACACTATGTGTATTGACCTCTATTTTAACATATGTGACAGGTGCTTAGGATGCGTGCTTGCTACTTGCTGGAATTGAGCTTAGGAGAGTCTAGAAACCAACGAACAATTTATTTATTTGAAATCTGAGTTGTCAGAACAGAACAATTTATCTTTGATTTTTCTGTAATAACTATGTTACTTGTTATGTCATGGTATGGGACGTGATGCTTAAATAATTGGTAACAGTAGTTGTTATGGAATCTCCTAGACAATCTGTTTCGCTCAGTGCCATGCCCTGATGTTTCCGTCATCGGTTGGGGTGTGACATTACCCCTTCAGTTTGTGTTCGTGAACACGTTCATTTCCTTATTGAACGAACACGAACAAAAAAATCTTGCTCAGTAAGCATTCATGAACCATTTGTGAACACATTATTTCCTTAACGAACGAACACGAACAAGGCCTTGTTCGTGTTCGTTCGGTTCATTTGCAGCTCTAATTACAAGTCAAGTGCCAGTATCGTACCGTTATCATGACGAACTAAACCAATTCCTATCGAACAACATCAGATATCGGTATTATCAGAAACCAATTATGGTTTTCAATTATTGTATAATACATTTTGATGTCCATTTGGTTATATCACAATTTTATATTTCAAGTTCTCTTTCATCCCATATAACGAGTGTTGGTACATACCATAAGACTATGGGGTGTGGAGGAGGGTAGTCCTTAAAGGATAGTACGACACGTAGGCGTCCACGTAAGTGGGTGTGAGGATGGGCCTAAAGGGGATGGAGCTAGGGTGTGGAGGATGGGTCTCAATATATAGGGTAGGGTTCATGCGAGAACTACCTTTATTGCGAGGACCGCGAGAACCAATGTGAACAGGGGGCAATACTGTAAATACATAACAAAATTGAAATTAAGCGTCTCCTTCTAAACACCTAACATTGAGCGCCTCCTCCTAAACACCCACGACACTCCTAGACTTCAAAATTAGTCATCTCAGTTCACATCCGTCACTCCAGATTCTCCAAAATTCGTCATCTGTCATATCGATTTTACCATTCGTCCTTTATTCATAGTATATTCGAAATTAGGGCACAAATAAAAGAATCATCGATCATATATTTGTTATATATGCGAAATTAGGGCAATAGGAATAGAATCATTGAAGATTGTGGCAAAATTAGGGAGAATTTGAAGAACAAACATCCAATGAACTCGCCATAACCTAGTTATTGTCGGAATATCCAGCGTCATTACACCATTCCGTGAATTTGTAAGTTTATACACTTTGTTTTGCACATTTATATGTTAACATGACGCTTAATCATCGATTCAGATCTTTTATATGTGAATATGAGGCTTAAATCTTCGTTTCATATATGCATTAGTGAAAATGGTGTGATGTATACAATTTTTGAGGGATTATGTAACACCTCAGAAATTCACGTCCTATAATGTATTGACACGTGTCATAGGTTTGAACGTGTGAAAGAATGTTCTTGAAGGACTAAAGTTGACAAACATGGAAAGTGTGTGAATTTAAAGGTTCAAAATGTCAACAAGGGATAAATATACTTTACAGTAACCCTACATGATGCTCATACCTTCAAACGAATAAATCATGGATCATACGAAGCTAAATGTGAAAGAAAGTGAGAGATTACAAACTACAGGGGTTAAATGTGTCAACATGTTTAAGTTATACCTCTGAGTGACCTTTTAGCAAACTCGAAGCTTTGTAACGGTTAATTATGCTCACTAGAATGCACGATATAAATTTCATAAAGTTTCGTTGTCGTATGAGAAAGTTATGATCAAATTCGTATACAAGGGGTTAAAAGCGTCAACGTGAAAGATATATTTCAACTTTAATAAATTGTAATATACAAGGGGTTGGAAACATAATAGTCAAACAACACAATATTTAAATGCACAGCGGAAGCAAATGAAAGATATATTTCAACTTTAATAAATTGTAATATCAAGTATCACAACAGTTGAAATTAATCCACAGACGGATCAAAAATAATTAGGAAACAGTAGTTCAACAGACTTTATTTATTGATGCTAGGAGCAGCCAGCCTAGTTCGTGTAGTACCTGCACTTAAACTTTTTGGGAAAATACGCCAGTTTACACTGGTAAATACAATCAACTGACTCATTTTAAAAATGATTAAAAATTTAGTTGGATGCACGTGGCATAAATATTTTTATAACTTGGGATAATTATTTAAATATATAAACTTGTAAAAGGATTACATGTTCCTTATGCGTTCAGTAGCCCGGATCGTGCCGGGTTAAAGATCAATAGACACACCACATTTCTTATTTATGCACTGACGAGTGTACGCCTACACTCCGCGCTTAGGTCGTGGCCATTTCGTAAAATCATGCCAAGGATATCCGGGACATGGTCATTAACCCCCCAAAGGTGTTAAGCAAACAAAACATATTTAAATGGGTCATCTCGATAATACTTAACCACCAATCGATTAAGGTCGAATGCCCGACCAAGCGGTATTTTATATACCGTACCCCAAGCCCGTATAAGGGAAAATAAGTTAAAAGTATTTACCTTTGCAAGTATAATTCACAATTAGCAAATGCGGGTAGCTTTTACCGGGTCTCCTATTCTGGAACAAAGGTTTATAATAACCTATTAGAATCCTAACGGCCTTTAGTTAAGCTTAAGCTTAGACCGGTTAGTTTTAAAGATAGATACGGTTCAAACGCACGATTAAGCAAAGACCGGAATAGAATGTGATTTAGACCTGACAAGTTTGAAGACTTTTTTAATATGGGTAATCTAAACACATTCGGGATTTTGAGATAAAACCGATAAGGTTTGACCCGTTTCGGCTAATTTATGCAAACTAGTTACATAAACCGAACCGAACGCGCAAGAGGCGTAACGGGTGACCATGAGAGTCATTTATAGGTTTCCTAAGTTAATATGCCTCAAATATGTTGTGACATCAGTAAGATATCTTTTATTATGCCCGAAACGAATTTAAACTCAAATTATGCCCCGTAGGGGTATTTTGGTCATTTACAAGGTTATAAAAGAGTTTAAGTATTAACCTGAGTTACAGGTCTGATGTAATCAGCAAAAATACTCAATTTGCTAAGTTATATCAGTAGGGTATTGCATATATGTGAAATATATCAATTATAACCAAACTATGCACCGTAGGGGCATTTTGGTAATTTCACATAAGCCGAAAAGCTCAAAACTGAAGTCTGAGTTAAACAACTTTTGCTTACTGTTAAAATATTATAATTTACCTAAAATATCAGTAGGTATCAACCCTTATATGTTTAAAATAGTTTTAGTACATACTATGCGTTAAAAACGCTTAAAAAAAGGCGATTAGAAGCCGTTTCCGGGTTCTATATAGAAAGCTGATATTTTTATTATCCCAGAAGGTTTAAAATAATTTATTTATCATATGAAATCAGTAGCAAAAGGTTTGGGTTCAAAAAGATATGTAAAACTCATTTTATAGCCCAAAAGGGCAAAACCGACAATTACCGAATTAAGCTTATAACTCTAAGTTATGCTCAGCCTAAAATTAATTAAAAATCTTCAAAAATCTCAAAATAATATATTACATCAGTGGGTAAAGAGTTTGATATCAAAAAGTGGGTTTAAATAGGCTATATGCTAATTATGCCGTTTAATCGCTAAAGAAGCTTTCTAATTACGCTAATGAGCATAACTCTCAATCTACACCTCAAACTGATGTCAAATTTTGGGTGCAAGTTTATAATTCAGTAACTAAGGTTTCTACTCTTTTACATTTTGAAAAATCACGTTTTATGGTGAAAAGGGCATAATGGTCAACATATAGGCAATTAACGGAATCATGCATATTAATTGGATAACTAATGAACCAGGGTGTATAATCACAGAGGGTTATACTAGCATGTAACCTAGTCCAATTAAAGCTCTAAGGCATTTCTAAAAACATGCTTAAACGGGTCAGAACTGAAAGTCAAAGCAAAAGTCAAATTATGCGACTTTCGGTTCCGAACCGGGTCTCTACTGAAAATTGTCGGGTTGAACATGTTTAGACATGTTCTTATATTAATTACCAAGTTATATTAATGATCAAACAGGTTGTATGGGTTCTACATTGCTAATTATGCATAAATTGGAAATTAAGCATTCTGTTGACTTTTTAATAACAAGTTTGACCCGACATTTGACCTAGTTAGAGTGGGAATCAGAGGGTGCCCTTTTAAGGGTTTATTGCCCACATAATTACCCACTTATAACTACTTTCAATTCGACTAATCACTGGACCATCAATGATTAATCGCTAAGTCAAACGGTAATTACGACGGTTTGACTTTTAAGCTAAAACTAAGCAAAAACTTAACTAAGAAAGGTTAAGCATACTTACTGAAGTCCTATGCACGATTAGTGATCACTTGAGTCTGCTTTGGAGCTGCAGAAATGATCAGAAATGCAGATGGAAGGTGTGGTTACAAAGTTACAACACAAGGCCCTTTTATAGTGCTTTAATCACCTTAGATCATTGAAAAATCATGCTAGCAATGGCCATGGATCATCCACAGATGTCCCTAAGTGCCTAGGACTGTTTAGGGGTCGCCCATGTAGTGAAAATATCCCTTATAAGTTGGTTAAAAGCTCAAACAGGCTGCTGCCCGTTTTTTTCTGCAACTGGGGGTCTGACGCGGCCCGCGTAAGATCATAACATGTCTTACGCGGCCCGCCTGAGCCTTGTAATCAGGTTTCACATTTTCAAGTTGTTGCATATTTGTCTCTTGGCCTTTCGAAGGGTCAATCACACTTATTTCTTGCAATTTGACCCCTTCACATTTACTTATAAGGGCTTCAAGGCTTATACCCGCTTTATTGAGTCCTTGGTCACTTTGTTATTTCCCGAAAAGTCATAAACTTTCACGTTGACGCTTTTAACCCCTTGTATACGAATTTGATCATAACTTTCTCATACGACAACGAAACTTTATGAAATTTATATCGTGCATTCTAGTGAGCATAATTAACTGTTACAAAGCTTCGGGTTTGCTAAAAGGTCACTCAGAGGTATAACTTAAACATGTTGACACATTTAACCCCTGTAGTTTGTAATCTCTCACTTTCTTTCACATTTAGCTTCGTATGATCCATGATTTATTCGTTTGAAGGTATGAGCATCATGTAGGGTTACTGTAAAGTATATTTATCCCTTGTTGACATTTTGAACCTTTAAATTCACACACTTTCCATGTTTGTCAACTTTAGTCCTTCAAGAATATTCTTTCACACGTTCAAACCTATGACACGTGTCAATACATTATAGGACGTGAATTTTCGAGGTGTTACATCCTCACCCCCTTAAAAGAAATCTCGATCTCGAGATTTACTGAAATAAATAAGGGTAATTTTCTTTCATTGTGGATTCAACCTCCCACGTGTATTCGGGACCTCTACGGGCATCCCATTTTACCTTTACAATAGGCACATGCTTCCTTCGAAGCTTCTTAACCTGTCGATCCTCGATCGACACAGGTTTTTCAACAAACTTTAAGCTCTCTTCTATGTGCACATCCGTATGCGGTATGACCAGTGATTCATCAGCGAAACACTTCTTCAGATTGCAGATGTGAAACACATTGTGAATTCCACTGAGCTCTTCAGGCAAATTTAACTTATAAGCAACTGATCCGACACGTTCGATGACCTCGAACGGTCCTATGTATTTCGGGCTTAACTTGCCTTTCTTACCAAATCGCATCACTCCCTTCCAGGCAAGTTAAGCCCGAGATACATAGGACCGTTCGAGGTCATCGAACGTGTCGGATCAGTTGCTTATAAGTTAAATTTTCCTGAAGAGCTCAGTGGAATTCACAATGTGTTTCACATCTGCAATCTGAAGAAGTGTTTCGCTGATGAATCACTGGTCATACCGCATACGGATGTGCACATAGAAGAGAGCTTAAAGTTTGTTGAAAAACCTGTGTCGATCGAGGATCGACAGGTTAAGAAGCTTCGAAGGAAGCATGTGCCTATTGTAAAGGTAAAATGGGATGCCCGTAGAGGTCCCGAATACACGTGGGAGGTTGAATCCACAATGAAAGAAAAGTACCCTTATTTATTTCAGTAAATCTTGAGGTCGAGATTTCTTTTAAGGGGGTGAGGATGTAACACCTCGGAAATTCACGTCCTATAATGTATTGACACGTGTCATAGGTTTGAACGTGTGAAAGAATGTTCTTAAAGGACTAAAGTTGACTAACATGGAAAGTGTGTGAATTTAAAGGTTCAAAATGTCAACAAGGGATAAATATACTTTACAGTAACCCTACATGATGCTCATACCTTCAAACGAATAAATCATGGATCATACGAAGCTAAATGTGAAAGAAAGTGAGAGATTACAAACTACAGGGGTTAAATGTGTCAACATGTTTAAGTTATACCTCTGAGTGACCTTTTAGCAAACCCGAAGCTTTGTAACGGTTAATTATGCTCACTAGAATGCACGATATAAATTTCATAAAGTTTTGTTATCATATGAGAAAGTTATGATCAAATTCATATACAAGGGGTTAAAAGCGTCAACGTGAAAGTTTATGACTTTTCGGGTAATGACAAAGTGACCAAGGACTCAATAAAGCGGGTATAAGCCTTGAAGCCCTTGTAAGTAAATGTGAAGGGGTCAAATTGCAAGAAATAAGTGTGATTGACCCTTCGAAAGGCCAAGAGACAAATATGCAACAACTTGAAAATGTGAAACCTGATTACAAGGCTCAGGCGGGCCGCGTAAGACATGTTATGATCTTACGCGGGTCGCGTCAGACCCCCAGTTGCAGAAAAAATGGGCAACAGCCTGTTTGAGCTTTTAACCGACTTATAAGGGATATTTTCACTACATGGGCGACCCCTAAACAGTCCTAGGCACTTAGGGACATCTGTGGATGATCCATGGCCATTGCTAGCATGATTTGTCAATGATCTAAGGTGATTAAAGCACTATAAAAGGGCCTTGTGTTGCAACTTTGTAACCACACCTTCCATCTGCATTTCTGGAGCTCCAAAGCAGACTCAAGTGATCACTAATCGTGCATAGGACTTCAGTAAGTATGCTTAACCTTTCTTAGTTAAGTTTTTGCTTAGTTTTAGCTTAAAAGTCAAACCGTCGTAATTACCGTTTGACTTAGCGATTAATCATTGATGGTCCAGTGATTAGTCGAATTGAAAGTAGTTATAAGTGGGTAATTATGTGGGCAATAAACCCTTAAAAGGGCACCCTCTGATTCCCACTCTAACTAGGTCAAATGTCGGGTCAAACTTGTTATTAAAAAGTCAACAGAATGCTTAATTTCCAATTTATGCATAATTAGCAATGTAGAACTCATACAACCTGTTTGATCATTAATATAACTTGGTAAATAATATAAGAACATGTCTAAACATGTTCAACCCGACAATTTTCAGTAGAGACCCGGTTCGGAACCGAAAGTCGTATAATTTGACTTTTGCTTTGACTTTCAGTTCTGACCCATTTAAGCATGTTTTTAGAAATGCCTTAGAGCTTTAATTGGACTAGGTTACATGCTAGTATAACCCTCTATGATTATACACCCTGGTTCATTAGTTATCCAATTAATATGCATGATTCCGTTAATTGCCTATATGTTGACCATTATGCCCTTTTCACCATAAAACGTGATTTTTAAAAATGTAAAAGAGTAGAAACCTTAGTTACTGAATTATAAACTTGCACCCAAAATTTGACATCAGTTTGAGATGTAGATTGAGAGTTATGCTCATTAGCGTAATTAGAAAGCTTCTTTAGCGATTAAACAGCATAATTAGCATATAGCCTATTTAAACCCACTTTTTGATATCAAAATCTTTACCCACTGATGTAATATATTATTTTGGGATTTTTGAAGATTTTTAATTAATTTTAGGCTGAGCATAACTTAGAGTTATAAGCTTAATTCGGTAATTGTCGGTTTTGCCCTTTTGTGCTATAAAATGAGTTTTACATATCTTTTTGACCCCAAACCTTTTGCTACTGATTTCATATGATAAATAAATTATTTTAAACCTTCTGGGATAATAAAAATATCAGCTTTCTATATAGAACCCGGAAACGGCTTCTAATCGCCTTTTTTTTAAGCGTTTTTAACGCATAGTATGTACTAAAACTATTTTAAACATATAAGGGTTGATACCTACTGATATTTTAGGTAAATTATAATATTTTAATAGTAAGCAAAAGTTGTTTAACTCAGACTTCAGTTTTGAGCTTTTCGGCTTATGTGAAATTACCAAAATGCCCCTACGGTGCATAGTTTGGTTATAATTGATAAATTTCACATATATGCAATACCTTACTGATATAACTTAGTAAATTGAGTATTTTTGCTGATTACATCAGACCTGTAACTCAGGTTAATACTTAAACTCTTTTATAACCTTGTAAATGACCAAAATACCCCTACGGGGCATAATTTGAGTTTAAATTCGTTTCGGGCATAATAAAAGATATCTTACTGATGTCACAACATATTTGAGGCATATTAACTTAGGAAACCTGTAAATGACTCTCATGGTCACCCGTTACGCCTCTTGCGCGTTCGGTTCGGTTTATGTAACTAGTTTCATAAATTAGCCGAAACGGGTCAAACCTTATCGGTTTTATCTCAAAATCCAGAATGTGTTTAGATTACCCATATTAAACACTTCTTCAAACTTGTCGGGTCTAAATCACATTCTATTCCGGTCTTCGCTTAATCGTGCGTTTGAACCGTATCTATCTTTAAAACTAACCGGTCTAAGCTTAAGCTTAACTAAAGGCCGTTAGGATTCTAATAGGTTATTATAAACCTTTGTTCCAGAATAGGAGACCCGGTAAAAGCTACCCGCATTTGCTAATTGTGAATTATACTTGCAAAGGTAAATACTTTTAACTTATTTTCCCTTATACGGGCTTGGGGTACGGTATATAAAATACCGCTTGGTCGGGCATTTGACCTTAATCGATTGGTGGTTAAGTATTATCGAGATGACCCGTTTAAATATGTTTTGTTTGCTTAACTCCTTTGGGGGGTTAATGACCATGTCCCGGATATCCTTGGCATCATTTTACGAAATGGCCACGACCTAAGCGCGGAGTGTAGGCGTACAGTCGTCAGTGCATAAATAAGAAATGTGGTGTGTCTATTGATCTTTAACCCGGAACGATCCGGGCTACTGAACGCATAAGGAACATGTAATCCTTTTACAAGTTTATATATTTAAATAATTATCCCAAGTTATAAAAATATTTATGCCACGTGCATCCAACTAAATTTTTAATCATTTTTAAAATGAGTCAGTTGATTGTATTTACCAGTGTAAACTGACGTATTTTCCCAAAAAGATTAAGTGCAGGTACTACGCGAACTAGGCTGGCTGCTCCTAGCATCAATAAAGAGTCTCGCAAGCTTTAGATGCTTAAAGTCTGTTGAACTACTGTTTCCTAATTATTTTTGATCCGTCTGTGGATTAATTTCAACTGTTGTGATACTTGATATTACAATTTATTAAAGTTGAAATATATCTTTCATTTGCTTCCGTTGTGCATTTAAATATTGTGTTGTTTGACTATTATGTTGCCAACCACGTCACGATACTCCCCACCGGGCCCACCGGTAATACGTGGAAAGTCGGGGTGTGACAGATTAGGGGCGACTGTTGTGATATCACGATATGTAATGTGATACTATGTGTTTTTATGTATGTAGTTTTGTTACTGATTAATCTTAAATATGATTGGTGGTAATACGAAATTCGATTTTTTAAAGGTTAGGGTTTTTTTTATTGAAGCAAACCTGTAGATACGGTTAGTCATGTTAATGCACATGTGCATAGTTATGCACATATGCATATTTTGCCATATTAGTTTAACAAGGCCAGTCATATTAATGAAAATGCGTATAATTATGCACGTGTGCATAATTTGATAGAATAGGTTAATAAGGTCAATTATGCACAAACCCCGTTTCCCATATATATTTAGAATGAAACAAGAGAAACAATGCCTGGTGGAGGACCTATACAATCAGGATAATAGAAACTTTATGGGGGTTTGGAATTGGTTGAGAAGCCCAAGCTCGGCCGAAGAATTACTGGAATGGCACGAGTTGAGCGAGCTCCTCGATAATGTCACTTTGTCCGATGGAAAAGATGGTTGGGAATGGTTGGGAGGTAATGACTCTGATTTTTCGGTCAAGGCTGTCAAGAACTTCCTTTATAGCGGCTCTGATTTCAGCAGCAGGCACGTTGTGAAATGGTCGAAATGGATACCAAAAATGCAATATTTTTGTTTGGAGGGCGGTTTTAGATCGTATTCCCACGCTGACTGCACTACGGGACCAGAACTGTTGGGGCGGAGACGTGAAATGTTGTCTGTGTGAAGATGGCGATGAAACAGCTGAACACCTTATTTGTTTGTGCAAGGTAGCATCGACTGTCTGGTATCACATCAGTCAGTGGTGCAAGGTGAGTCCTTTTATTCTGTTTTCGGCTAAATATATCGTAATTGCCTCTGAGTTTTGCAATATGGATAGAGAAGTGAAAGAAGCTTTACATGGCATTATGTTTGTGACAAGTTGGTGTATATGATTAGCCAGTAACAATAAAAGGTTCTCGGAGACTCAAGTTAACCCCCGAGAGATTATCCGTAATATTAAGTCCGTCGGTTTTTATGGTATAAGAATCGGTCTAAAAATAGGTCCGTGAGTTGGGAAAAATGGTATAGTTTCGATATAAGGTAGCTGCTAGTTTTCGGTCCTTAGGTTATTGTGTTAAGTTGTTGTTTTTCGTTTTGTTTTAGTGGTTGGTTCGGCAACCTCTGTTTTGGAGGTTGGCTTCTCTGAATAACATTTACATTTAAAAAAAAAACTTATGCACATGTGCATAGTTTGTCATAATCGTTTTGTTACTAATTAATGTTAAATATGATTGGTGGTATTACAAAACTTGATTTGGTAAGGGTTAAGTTTTTTTATTGAAACAAACCTGTTGATAAGGTCAGTTATGTTAATACACATGTGCATAGTTATGCAAATATGCATATTTTGTCAAATTAAGTTAATATGAATGTATTACGGCATATGCACACATGCATTATTACCTTAAAACATAAACATTGTACATATTGTATGTAATATGTTTACTTCACATGTGCATACAAGAAATAATTGATGTAATATATGTAATGTATGTAGGAAAAAATTATTCGAAACTGCTCATGGATTGACAACAAGGACGTATTTGATTAATAGGTTGACGAATGAAAAATACCAGGGAAAAATGATAGACAAAGAGGCTTTGAAACAGGAGGAGTGTTGGAAGATGGTTATTGTTTTGGTCAAAAATCACACAAGGATAATGCAACCAAATCTGATTTTGTGAGGTGTGATGCTTAGTTAAATGATCAAATGTATGAACAATGAATGAATGAAATGAGTGATGAACACAAGGATTTATACGAGGAAAAAGCCCTTGATCAATGAATGATCTCCGGCATAAAAAACCTCGGGTGATGGAAACTACCGATCACCAACTATATTAAACAAACAATGTTTACAAATCGGGATGATAACAAGCTTGGTACAAGGATCACTAAAGTGTTAAAGTGTGTAACGCAGAGAATTCTTGAGAGCTCGAGTGTAGTGCAGTTGTGTTGCTAATAATAATCATAATGAAGCTTGTTATCCCCTTTTAAAAATAGAAATAATCTAACTAACAAACTATCCGAATAAGGTGCAAGTCCCCCACGATCACCATAACTGTCGAAGAACTCATGCACGTGTAAAAATGTCAAGCATATTCCCCTAGAATCTCGGTTGGACCAAGTCCTACTCGAATACACCTGCAAAACAAGTTCAAAAATGATGGGAACAATTGTTAGTATTAGGATCATAATGATGATCCTGGATCCTTAGTCCTGCAATGTCTTCTGAGGATCCTTAATTCAAACTGAACTGAGGATCCGTGATCCATGCCACACTTTAGGATCCGTGATCCATATGCTATGAAATTCTATCCCTAACAGTTATGAAATGAAAAGAAGATCAAAAGGTGTAGGTTGTGAACTAATGCGAATGTTATGTAGGTAGTTTGTGGATATGTAATTCACAAAAACAATTTTTTTTGTTGTATTGATGTCTTTTGATTGTAATATGTGGGTAGTTTGTACGATAACGGTTGATATAAGAAGTTTGACGTATATGATGTCTTATATGGTGGTTGATGGGTTAAAAATCTATTTGATTGTTCAGGTTTGTGGTATGTTTGTTAATTTTTGATGTATTATGTTGTTTGATATAGGAACTGTTGGTATTGCACATGTGCAATGTTTGATGTAGCCTATCATATTACGTATGTGGTACCCTATTACGTATGGGGTACCACATTGCATATGATGATGTATATGTAAAGGAAAATGGATTACATGTAGTTAAGACATTTATGTAGGCACATGTGCATTGGTCGAAACAATAACAGTATGTAGTGAAAGATTAAACATGTATGCACATGTGCATTGTTTGAAACAATCGCCATGTGGAGTGAAACAGTAAACATGTATGCACATGTGCATTTTTCAAAACAGTAACCATGTTGGTAATATATGGTAGGTGGTCAATAATGAAATTACATACGCTTATGTATAATAAGTAATTGATATCAAAGTATCATGATCACAATCATATTCTATGAATATGTATACAGACAGTGCAAAATGATTGTAAACAAAAAGAATAATGTTTAGAAACTGTTTGTCATTATATATGATAATCAAGAATCGTTGAATGTTTTATGATGCCTAGATGAATGTCTCCACGCCTGGATGAATGTCTACAAGGTTGGTCAGGTTCATATATATATGTAGGGTCTTTAGCATCATCATCAACATCTTCACCAGTATCAATGGAATCAACGTCCTCCCAACTGTTAAAGGTATTGTTTATAATAGGGATGTGTCCAACATCAACATCGGGTATCCAATATGGTGTGCCATTAGGTGTCAAAGTCGTAATCATTCCTGTATAAAGAAAAAGAAAAACATATAAGGTTGGGTTTAATATGGTATATGATGTGTATACGCACGATGTATGAATGTTTAACAATTTTTTTTGGTGACGTGTATGGTGTGTCGGTAATGTGATGCACATGTGAATAATTATGTACTGATGGTTAACAGTTTATTTGTGATGATTATGGATTCAACATCAACTTCAAGTATCCAATATGGGGTGCCATTGGGCGTAGAATGTATAGCAGCCGTAATTGTTTCTGAGAAAATAATAAATAAATAATGGTCAACATGATGAACAAATGAATAGTAAAATTGTAATCAAAATGCACATGTGCATTGTCAGATAATATATAGTGTAATAAGTTAATTTTCATCATAATGCACATGTGCATAAATTTGTAATGTAATAGAATTTATAATATGATGCAGTTAACATAATGCACATGTGCATATATTTTTTAGTAATCATTATTTACAACATAATATAAATGTGAACATGTTGCAAACGTGCATATCATTGAACAAATCACAATTTACATAAAATGGACGTGGAATACCTTTAGTCTCAAACCGAATGAACTGTAATTGCTGATGTTTTGTATTTGTAGGTGTTGTACCAGTCGAAGTAGTGTCAAGTAACGAATGTTCAGATATATTATCATTCCCAGAGGATAATATAACATTGTCTGATGTTGACATGGAATCAAGAGTCAGTATTTCAAAGCCACGAAGGGTGTGTCGACTTTCAACTGTTATAGACACAAGTTTGCGACTTTCACTTGGTTTGACAGCGGAAATAGCAGGTGGACCACCAAAATCAGCATCAGATGTATGAGGATGATATTCAGAAATTGTTGGATGATGCGTGTAAAGTGTCGTATAGTTTTTAATGTATATTTAAGCCCTTTAACACTTTTTTTAGCCAACTTTTAAATTTATAAAACACGATATTTACTAACACTAAACACACATATGGGCAAGTGCACCCATCGTGAGTGTAGTATAGTGTTTGTAAGATACCGAGGACGTCCAAGGACACAAGAGCTTTTAGTACCAGTTTATCCTCAACGTCTAATAAAATCAAAAGTTTAGAAAAAGGTTTTTAAACTAAAAAAATAAAACTAACTAAAATGCTGAAAAATAAAATAAAATAACATATAGACAAGATGAATCACTTGGATCCGACTCGTGTTTAGTGTAACATTTGATTATTTCCGCACTTTTGCACTTTTTAAGAGATTATCTTAGTTATTGTAGTAGGCCTCTCTTCTGAAGGTGACGTTACCCTCAACCCAGTAGTTTGAGTCAGCAAGGATACAATCCTAAAGGTTTGGATTATTGAAAGATACTTAATTAATTTATTATTGCATATTGTGGTAGGCCCCTCTTTTGGAGGTGACGTTACCCTCGGCTAAGTAGTTTGAGTCATCAGGGATACAGTCCTAAGTAGCCGGGTTAAAGTTTTAATAGTAGTTTACATATGAGGGGGTCAAGGTGTTCGGACCCCCGCCATCCAATACCAGTGGGTATTGAAGGAGGTCCTACTAAAGTTGACCCAGGTCCTTGCAGGATCTATACACTGAACAAGGCAAGACTCTTACCAAACCATTCCCTTAACCCCCGACCAGGTAGCCAACATATCTCCTTATAGACCGTGGAGATATGAATGGTGAAAATCTTTTATTTTATATAGACAGTAAAATAATGCCAAGACACCATGGACAAACGATAAGGAAGACTCACATTCAACATAAGAAACTAGTTATTAAAGTCATTAATACAGAACCAAATAAGAAGTGCGAAAAGATTAAAAATAAAAAGTATTACACTAGACACTTGTCTTCACCAAGTGATGTAAGAGACTTAGGCAAACATGGCCTTTGATTGTCAAGAACTCTTACGATCAATCTTGGATCCCGAGACTACTCACACACTCTATGATGGATGATGGTGGTGGATGTGGGTTGTGATGGTGGTGGTGGGTGGGTGAAGTGTGAGAGAGGTGGTTTGCCAAGGGATGGTTTGCAAATGAGCCAAGCACCCCTATTTATAGTCTGCACAGAAGCCCGGACACGGCCCCGTGTCCATTGGGCACGGCCCCGTGTCCACCCATCTTCTCTTTCTTCATTAATTGCAGTTTGTCTACATTAGTTGACCACGCCCCCGTGTCCGCTGGGCACGACCCCGTGTGCAGAAGCGTATCTGTACTATCAAGATTTCCCTAGATTCTGCGAATCTTAGAGTTGACCACGACCCCGTGTCCGCTGGGCACGCCCCCGTGGTGGGTGATAGAAGCTTCTACAACTTTGTCTTTTCTACAGACACTTGGGTACGCCCCCGTGCTCATTGAGCACGGGGCGTGTTCAGCCTTCTGTTTTCTTGTTTTGCTTGTTTTGCTTGGGAAGATGCTGTCGGGGGGTCGGGCATGCCACGTTTATTCTTTTTCTTGTATTTATGTTAGATTTAACTGCCTTTTTGCTTCTTTTGTTCATTTGAGCTCATTTAATCCTGAAAATATAAAAGGAAGACAAAAACACACTTTTTCCAACATTAGTACTAAAAAGGGGTTAGTTTTATGTCACATTTGATGTAATTTATATGTTGGCACACATCAAATACCCCCACACTTGAATCTTTGCTTGTTCTCAAGCAAAATTCTTTATATTGTGCCTTTACACTCCCAAATGGAATGGGTAGAAGAGAAGGTTTTGGGCTTTTCATAGAGTGTCGGGATTTCCAAGATTCTTTATTAAGTTTTATTTTTATTTATTTACATTCCTATTCGTCATGATTTATTTAAAATATTACATAAGATAAATTACTTATTAGGGCATAACATACCTTTTTTTAAAATTCCATTTATATACAAGTTCACATACCTCACGGGGGATCACTCAACACTCGGCCGAAAATGTATTTTTGTGAAACACTCGAGAGCGGCATGGAACTTACTTCTACCATAAGCTTGCCAAGCAATCAATCCTCCTCCTTTTTAACTATATACCTTTGTAAATATCAAGAGGACTTTGGGGGAAGGGTTAGGCTTGGGTTAAAGGTAGGTGGTTGGGTTAGTGGTTAGTAGAAAAGGGCGAAAGGCGTAAAAAACATCGGTTTTCGTAAGACTTTTTATTTTTTGTAACTTTTTATTTTGATGAAGCAATTATTCAAACAAAGTTCTTTTTGATAAACTTGTTTGTTTATTTCTTTTGACTTCATCATCATCATTTTTTTTGAAGAAGTCATAAGAAAAACCGAGCTTTGTTACTAAAATAAAGGGTTTAAAATGAAAAAGGGTTTTGGTGGGTAAAAGGGTGTTTGTTTTGGGTTAAGAAATGAAAAGGTTTAGGCTCAAAGGGGTCAACTTGGGGGATTTTGGGTAGGTGGTAAAAAAAATAATGGTGTAGAAATAAAAAAAAGTTAGTCCTAATTCCTCCATCATTTACTTACTCGGGTTTAAGTTGGTAAGGACCGGGAATGTATCGTCGTGGCAAGTTCTAGAGTCGTAAGAACCAAGCGGCTATTCACACAAGAAATGAAAAATGAGCATTTAGTTTAAAGATGTGTATTTGTATGCTCAATAAAGGCTCAAAACTCACTTTTTGTGGGAATGGGTTTTTTATGTGATCAAGTATATATAATCAAATTTTAACTAGATTTGTCATGCCGTTTCATAATTTTCTTATGTTTGTTCTTTTTATCACGACGCTATCAGTTGTAAATTTGTAAAAATATAACCTTTTTAGAATTTGAAATTCCCAAATTAAACCTAGACAAGTAAAAAAAATGAAAAATTTTTGAAAAAAAATTAGGGTGTTTAGCGGTTCCAATAGAGTTTTGTGTAAGGCTTGTAATTAGGACTTGCAAAATTCAAGGTTTTAGCATCCCCCCACACTTAAATTACACATTGTCCTCAATGTGTCCCAAAAATAAGTTTTTAGGTTGATTGAATGTGTAAAAAGATGTGAAAAAGCAAAATTTTATGTTACTGGGCGTCTGGACATGGCCCCGTGTTCAGATCGCCAGTAACAGAAAAGAAAGTAAAGTAACAGAAGGCTGGACACGGGGGCGTGTTCAGTGAGCACGAGCCCGTGTCCAGGTACCTGAACTGGGCATTTTTCTGCAGATAGTTGAGCACGGGGCGTGTTGGATGAGCACGGCCCCGTGCTGAACTTGCTGTAATGAAGAAAAATGGGCGGAAGGCTCTGTTTTTGTGCATGGGGTGCTGGTGCAAGTTTCCCTTGGTATCCTTCACCATCCCGAGTGTGTTTTACCCATTACATCATCATCCAAACACCAAATGATTTGTAAAACCATCATTCATTAAAACTAGCACATTACATTAGGTCCTAGAAAATTTAAAGCAGAAAAATAAAACTAAGGGTCCTAAGATAGATAGGTCAAGTGATACATAAAATCATCATAAGGAGTTCTATTTTTATCAAAATTTTCGGAAATAGCTTTCCGATATTTAAAAGTTTTGTAGAACTTCGGACCGAGGGGTATTCCCTAGATGTTATTAAAGCTATTCTTCTATTTCTCTCGGGAGGAAGAAGGCGGGCTCGTTTTCTTCAACATCTTGCGGAGGGGGAGTGACACCAACCGGAACCCCTTGTAGTATGTCTTGAGGGGGCTCCGGGTGTATGGTGTACCATTCGGCCGGTATGATGACTTCTGGTACCACATTCCATGCCCTTTGGGTGATAATTGGCACCAAAGGTGGAGAAGCGAGAATGTTCAACCTTTGGTGTAAAAGGTTGACCTCTCGAAGACATCCCTCTAGTCCCACCGTCAAATGATTGATACGGTCGACCAATGCTTCTTCCACTCCCGTCATTTCATCAATAGCTTCTCTTAAAGCGTAAACGTAGTTTACAAGAGAATCTTCAACCGTTGATGACCTTCTCCCTTGTCGGTTGTTTCTAGAGTGCGATGAAGATGTTCCGCTAGTTCTGCTCGCCATTCTGAGAAAACATACCGAAAAGAGTTCAATTTTATGGAAACAGTACCTCGGACACAGCCCCGTGCTCAATGAGCACGGCCCCGTGTTCAGATGTCTGCAAATTTTTGGAACAAGGAATCTTGGAGTTTTAATTTGTTTTCGTGATTTTTAAAACGTTTTTTAAGCAGAAACAACTTAAAACATTGTTGTAGAACTTATTTTTAACAAGATTTCTTGAATAAAAATCTAAAAAACATCTCAATAAAGCTTGGAATTATGAAGATTTCAAGCTCTAATGGAGGAAAAATTGAAGAAGAAGGTAATGGATAAAAGTGGAAAAGACAAGATGGTTGTTGGGAACCTTCTTTAGAATATACCTAGGATGGTATGTGTGAAGATCCACCAGATCTTAGTCTTTGGAGTGGTCCAAATGTGCAGGAATCTTGCTGCATTTATAGAAAACGACAGTACGCTGCACACGGCCCCGTGTGTAGGCAAGATCCTCACACATTTTGTCCGTATTCTGACACGAAATCAGACGGGAATCTCTGGGTGGACACGGGGGCGTGCTGACCTGGACACGGCCCCGTGTCTATAGGCTGTTTATGACGTTTCTTCTATTTTTAAGGAATTCATTCGGATCAGGTGGTTCCTTGCTGGATGGAACAACCCCAAAGTGCCTGAGTTACCTTAATTGCTCTAGACTAAGACGAGAACGCAAGAGGTTGTCGGTGAGGGTGATTCCTATGCTAAATGTAGGTGGACAAGTCCAACCCTTTCCCAGGCTCTCGTTAAAGAAGGTGTATGCCGAATCGCTCAGGTCTATGTATGCACCGAACGAAGTCGATGGGGAGTCCTTCACGGCACAATCGATACAGGGACGACTATCGCTCAAGTCCTCGCTAGAGTTAGAGGTGATTTCGGGAACAACGAAGTTGTTTTTATTCGAATGCGATCTCAATAATTCTTCTTGGGCTTCGTCTTGAGGTGAATTAATGATATCCATCTCAAGTTCTTTTACCCAATTAAGAATTAGATCTTCCATTTGAAATAATTCATCGAGAAGCATTTCTCCTAGAAGGGTTGATTGAGAGCATTCGAGGGAGAGATAAGGATTATTTTTACTTACGCCCCTCTTAAGGCTACAGGAAAACAATGGGTCTATATAATGGGGCTTATAATTTAGAAAAATAACATTCTAAATCTTTATGAGGGCCACCACATATTTGACACCACGTACCATAAGAGTGCCGAAAGTAAAAAATATCAGTATCACTCATGTTTGTGTCAGAAATTACCAACCGTCGGGTTCTTACGGTTCTGTTTTCAGTAACTGAAACTTGGGCACGGGGCGTGTTTAGTGGGCACGGCCCCGTGTTCAACTTACTGTCTGACTTAAAACAGGATTGCAAGTACCAAAGATTGGGCACGGGGGCGTGTTCAGCGGGCACGCCCCGTGCTGAGTTCTACAGAAGCTGGAAATCTAAAAAAAATCCTAAAAAAATAGAAAAATAAGAAAAAACGATTAGGCCGTTGATTCCTAACTTTCTTAAAATCCTTGTGTCCACGGCAACGGCGCCAAAAACTTGATGCATGTGAAGTGTCGTATAGTTTTTAATGTATATTTTAAGCCCTTTAACACTTTTTTTAGCCAAGTTTTGAATTTATAAAACACGATATTTACTAACACTAAACACACATATGGGCATGCGCACCCATCGTGAGCGTAGTATAGTGTTGGTAAGATACCGAGGTCGTCCAAGTACACAAGAGCTTTTAGTACCGGTTTATCCTCAACGTCTAATCAAATCAAAAGTTTAGAAAAAGGTTTTTAAACTAAAAAAATAAAACTAACTAAAATGCTGAAAAATAAAATAAAATAAAAAACAGATAGACAAGATGAATCACTTGGATCCGACTCGTGTTTAGTGTAACCTTTGATTATTTTCGCACTTTTGCACTTTTTAATAGATTATCTTAGTTATTGTAGTAGGCCCCTCTTCTGAAGGTGACGTTACCCTCAACCTAGTAGTTTGAGTCAGCAAAGATACAATCCTAAAGGGTTGGATTATTGAAAGATAATTAATTAAGTTATTAATGCATATTGTGATAGGCCCCTCTTCTGGAGGTGACGTTACCCTCGGCTAAGTAGTCTGAGTCAGCAGGGATACAGTCCTAAGTAGCCGGGTTAAAGTTTTAATAGTAGTTTACATATGAGGGGGTCAAGGAGTTCGGACCCCCGCCATCCAATACCAGTGGGTATTTAAGGAGGTCCTACTAAAGTTAACCCAGGTCCTTGCAGGATCTATACACTGAACAAGGCAAGACTCTTACCAAACCGTTCCCTTAACCCCCGACCAGGGTTTATCCCCCCCCCCCCTGAGTTTTAGGTAGCCTTGTGTGCATGTAGCCTTGCTGAGTTGGTCGTTCGTCAATTTTCATTATACACGTAAAACTGTTAAGATATTATCAACTAGGGTTTATCCCCCCTGAGTTTTAGGGGCCTTGATCCTGATTCTGATTGTTCTGAAAATTTTAGGGTTTATGCAGAATCACTTGGGTATCTCAATTAGGGTTTCCTTTTGGACAAATTAAATTAATAAATAGGACTTTTGATGAGAGTTGTTACATTCTCCCCACCTTAATAAAAATCTCGTCCTCGAGATTTATTGGAATAAATAAGGATACTTTCGCTTCATCTCTGATTCCAGCTCCCAAGTGTATTCAGGTCCTCTCTTTGAATCCCACTTGACCTTGACAAGTACTAACCGTTTGTGTTTGAGAAATTTCACCTTTCTGTCTTCTATTTGAAGAGGTTTCTCAACAAATTTTAACTTTTCGTTTACCTCTATATCTTGAAGAGGTACTGCCAAAGATTCGTCTGCTAGGCATTTCTTGAGATTAGATACATGAAATACATCATGTACTCCAGCTAACTCTTCTGGTAGTTGTAAACGATAAGCAACTGGTCCTATACGTTGGATTACTGAAAATGGTCCTACGTATCTTGGACTTAGTTTTCCTTTCTTACCGAACCGTACTACTCCTTTCCAAGGAGAAACTTTCAATAGTACCTTGTCTCTAACTTGGAACTCCAATGGCTTCCTTCTATTGTCTGCATAACTCCTTTGATGATCTCGAGCCATCTTTAATCTCTCCTTGATTTGTGAAATTTTGTCTGCAGTTTCTTGCACAATTTCCGGTCCTGATAATTGACTTTCTCCTATTTCTGCCCAACAAACTGGAGTTCTACACTTTCTTCCATACAGTGCTTCAAATGGGGCAGTTTCAATGCTTGCATGATAACTATTGTTATAGGAGAATTCAATTAATGGTAAGTGATCATCCCAGTTTCCCCCAAAATCTATTACACATGCTCGGAGCATGTCTTCCAGAGTTTGGATCGTCCTTTCACTTTGTCCGTCTGTTTGTGGATGATATGCAGTACTTAGATTTAGTCGGGTTCCCATAGCTTCTTGGAAACTTTTCCAGAAGTGGGAAGTGAAACGACTATCCCTATCCGATACAATGGAGAGTGGAACTCCATGTAAGGATACTACTTCATCTACATACAACTTTGCCAACCTTTCCATGCTATAGGTTTCTTTCATAGGTAGGAAATGAGCTGATTTGGATAATCGATCCACAATTACCCAAATCGTATCATTCCCCTTTCTGGTTTTGGGTAACTTAGTAACGAAATCCATTGTTATGAGTTCCCATTTCCATACAGGCATTTCTAGTTGTTGTAGTAGACCTGAAGGTTTCTGGTGTTCTGCCTTAACTTGTGAACAAGTAAGACACTTAGAAACATATCTAGCTATATCCTTTTTCATTCCTATCCACCAGAAATTATTTCTTAAATCTTGGTACATTTTATTGTTTCCATGGTGCATGGTATACCTAGATTTATGAGCTTCTTCTAAAATCTTATTTCTTAATTCTCCTTGCTTAGGTACCCAAATTCTTCTTTGGTGAAACCTCCAAATTCCATCAGATCCTTATTCTAATTCTTTTATTCGTCCTTTCATTCCTTCAGCAGCATCTTGGATTGCTGTTTCTTGAAAATGCTTCAGTTGTTCCATTAAATCTAACTGTAGATTTAATCTAAGAGCATGAACTCGTCGTTGTTTCTCATGGTATTTACGACTTAAGGCATCTGCAATTACATTTGCCTTTCCTTCGTGATACTGAATATCACAGTCGTAATCACTTAGGATTTCCATCCATCTCCTTTGCCTCATGTTCAACTCTTTTTGCCCAAATATATATATCTTAAACTCTTATGATCGGTATAGACAGTAAACTTACTTCCGTACAAATAATGTCTCCAAATCTTAAGGGCAAAAATTATGGCTCCTAACTCTAAATCATGAGTTGTATAGTTTTCTTCGTGCTTTTTCAATTGCCTTGATGCATACGCAATTACCTTTTTGCGTTGCATAAGCACACATCCTAATCCTAGTTTTGAAGCATCACAATATACTTCAAAATCTTCTGTTCCTTCTGGTAAAGCTAGGATTGGAGCATTTGTTAATTTCTGTTTTAAGATCCTAAAGGCTTTTTCTTGTTTAGGTCCCCATTCAAACTTAACTTCTTTACAGGTTAGCTTAGTTAATGGTACAGCTATTTTGGAAAAATCCTTAATAAACCGCCTATAATATCCAGCTAAACCTATAAAACTCCTAATTTCTATTGCTGATTGTGGAACTTTCCATTTAGTAATGGCCTCTATCTTAGCAGGATCTACGTGAATACCTTCGTGATTTACCATGTGACCTAAAAATTGCACTTCTTGCAGCCAAAATTCACATTTCGAGAATTTGGCATAAAGTTTTTCTTTTCTTAACAAAGTTAAGAGTGCATGCAAATGCTGACAATGCTCATTCTGACTTTTGGAATAAATAAGTATATCGTCGATAAAAACAAGTACAAATTTATCCAAGTACGGTTTACAGATTCTATTCATCATGTCCATGAATGCGGCAGGTGCATTTGTTAACCCAAAGGGCATGACTGTAAACTCGTAATGACCATACCTAGTTCTGAAAGCAGTTTTAGGTATGTCTTCTTCTTGTACCATCAATTGATGATATCCGGAACGTAAGTCGATCTTAGAAAAATATCTAGCTCATTGAAGTTGATCGAAAAGATCATCAATCCTAGGTAATGGGTATCGATTCTTAATTGTAACCTTATTCAACTCTCTATAATCAATACACATTCTCATCGAACCATCTTTCTTCTTCACAAACAACACTGGTGCTCCCCACGGGGATGAACTAGGTTGTATGAATCCTTTACTTAGTATTCATCTAATTGCTTTTTCAGTTCTAACGTTTCTGTAGGTGCTAACCGATAAGGTGCCTTAGCTATCGGTGTAGTTCCTGGAATTAGATGAATCCTAAATTCTACTTCCCTATCTGGTGGTAATCCTTGTAACTCTTATGGAAACACATCTGGGTATTCTGAGACTACAGGAATCTCCTTAAGTTATTTACCCTTAGTACTAATGATTACTGAAATCATATATACTATTCCTTGCGTTCGTTCATAACTAGCAACTTTCATTACTGATATAAACTTCATGGGTTTACGTGGTTTATCTCCTGTAATCATGATTATTTCTCCGGTAGATGCCTGAATTTCTATAGAGTTCTTATCACAAAGGATTCGAGCATGGTTGGCTACTAACCAATCCACTCCTAACACCACATCAAACTCAGCTAGATTCATTGGCAATAGGTTTGCATGAAATTTATGACCTGAAAGTTCTATATTTTCTTTTTGCAAAACCTTGTCTATTTTAATAAAATTCCCATCTGTTGTTTCGACTGTAAAAATCTGCCTAAGGTTGGTTAAGGGTAAGTTAAGAGCTTGGCAGAATGAAGTATTTATGAAACTTTGGTTTGCACCAGAGTCAAATAATACTTTTGCGTATATGTTGTGGACTAAGAACGTACCAGCTATCACATCTAGGATTAGCTCGGCCTCCTGAGTTGTCAATTGGAAGGCTCGAACATTCTTCTTGGTAGCTCCGTCAGCTGGCTTGACTTTATTGTCTGTTGGTTTAACCAATTTAGGACATTCTGGCTTAAAATGTCATGTTTCTCCACAGTTATAGCAGACTCTTGTTTTCTTTCTGCAGTCTTCCTCGCGATGTCCTATGGCTTTGCAAAAGTTGCAGATTACATTACATTTTCCATAATGTTTCTTTCTGCAATTCTTGCAGAACGGCGAAGTTGAAGATTGCCCTGTTCCTCTTTTCTTGAAATTGCTATTATTGCCCACCCGAAATCCTTGGGTAATTTTCTGAGCCAGTTCCTTTTTCCTATTTTCATCTCTTGTGCGTACCAGTTCATCAGTTAAGGTGTTAGCTAGTTCCACCGCATCGTCAATAGTGCGAGGTCTCGCAGCTTTAACGATATTACGGATTTCACTAATTAATCCCCAAATATAGCGAGAAATGAGTACCGGTTCTGGCGAAGCCAGTTTTGGTACCACTCTAGCATATTCAAAGAATGTCGAAGTATAACCGCGACAATCTACACCCGTCATACGATGATTTAGGAACTTATTTGCCATTTGATCTTTTTCGTATTCAGGACAGAATTTTCTTTCTATTAAATGCTTAAATTCTTCCCAATTCATGGCGTAGGCCATATTTCTTCCTTTGGCTTGAAGTACCGTGTTCCACCATTCTAGTGCCCCTTCTTTGAAAAGATTTGACGCGTACATAACTTTTTCGTTTTCGGCACATTTACTGATTATAATCACTGTCTCGGTTTTCTCTAACCAACGCAGTGCCGCAGTTGCTCCTTCATTGCCTGCAAATTCCATGGGTTTACAAGCAAGAAATTCTTTGTAAGTGCAACCAGACGTTGCAGCTTTCATTTTCTTAGGGAGCGGAGCTTGCCGTGGTTCATTATCGTGAATTGTATGATTACCGCCTCCATTTATGCTATTACTGAAGTTATCTTCAGAAATACGTTTGCTGGGAATTATTTGTTGAGGTTCAACAGGTTTTTGTGCAGCAGTAAGTATTGCTGGAATAGCATTGGCTATTCCTTGAGCAACGATATTTTCTATATCTTGCCTAGTCATAAATTGATTCTCCGGGTGTTGCTCAGAATGGTTAACCTCGTTTACTGGTTCATTATTAGCGTTTTCCATCTGTTAATTAATTTATATAAATTATTAGTATCAAATAAATAACAATCATACACAAAACAATCATACAATTTTCACAACATATATATAATCAAAATTATCGATTTCTCGATTCCATTTTTATATTTATATATATGCGTCAATACACACCATTATCTTACAAAGTTTTATTTGTAGTTATGTTACAAACTGATTTTATTACTATTATTATACAACCACAGTCTCATAATCCCACTATCCCTCGTCAGTTGGTATTTCAGTAACGACGTTCTCTCTCGTCGTACTTCCAGGAGATCTGTTCTCCTACTTCCCTGATCCTATTTCCCGCATCCACCAGCTCCTCGCCAAAGTGGCGAAGTTCAGCTAAATTTTCATTGCTCATTGGCGGGTTTGGTATAGGTTCCGGGTCGAATTGAGGGAGAAAGGAATAAGGACTGTTGAGAAGGTTTTGGAACTGCCAATCATTAGTCCACCACTCATCCATTCCTAGAGGTTGGGTGTGGATTATTGGTTCTGGGATTGCTGGTTCCAAGTTTATAGGGAGTTGATTTTCAACAGGATAAGAGTAGAAATTATTATTAACAGGCCTGACTATATCACAGCTTGCCAATGCGCGATCTAATTCATCCTGAAATGGTAACTCCTCAATTTGTCTAGAGCTTTCCCCAATTTCCCTCTGGGTTTGCCTAGAACCTTCTCCAATCTCCATTTCCATCTGTCTAGAACCTTCTCCAAACTCCATTTCCAGTGGCCTAGAATCTTCTCTGACTTCAATCCCCTTTCCTTTGTCTAAGGGATTTTCTATTTTAGGAATCTTCCTAGTTGCAGGTTTCCTCCTTCGCACACGCCTCCATCTCACAAATCTTCTCCTTTTCTTAGGCTTGGGTTTCTCCGGAGGTGGAGCATTGAATTCCATAGGTTCTTCTATGTCGGGTATATACCTATTGAAATCTCTGGAAACCTCTATTTTCACCGGATAGAGATTTAGATTTTGAAGGGCTTCAGACAAGTCATTCATGCTGTTTTTGCACATATGCAAAAATACAAAAAATTACTAAGTTAAAATTTTTATAACACAATTTCATAAATAACTTTTAAATATTATTGCATATAGTATGACTAATTTAATACAAAGAACAACTGACAATTAAAACATATTAGGGTTTACTGTAAATTTATTTATTCACTAGATAAGGTTTCTGGATTGTAAATGATAAGGGTTCTATTACTGAAACAGGTATTTAAAGATTTGCATTTACGGCTACAGTGGCTAGCATATAAAGATCTGCCCATTTTTTATCTAACTTGTCTTCCCATGGTGGTTTACTGGGTAATTTCTGGGTTTCATGGTTAACTTTCTTTTCTCGGAATTTCTTTATTTTCTCCTGACTTTTCCTAATAATCAAATTTCTTTTATTAGGAGAAAGTGGTTCCTCGTAGTGTGCCTTTCGAACAAATATTCCTTCATCAATATCTGTTGGGTATTTTGAGGAATTTGTTTGGGATGAACTTCCCTTCTCTTTTGATGACCTATCTAATTTAAGATAGATGTTTGAAAGCTTTTGCTTACCCATACTGTAACTAACAAATAGTCAATAAATAAAACACATAATCATAAAATGAAAACCAAGAAAATTAAGTATTTCTAAATACTTAATAGGCTTAAATCAGTGGCTCTGATACCACCTTTTTCTGTCACGGCCCCTGACCCGGTTTGACCCGTTTCAGGAGCCGCGGGACAGAATATCCCGTGGTATTTATTGAGTTTAACAGCGGAAGATTTCATCAGGATCTTTTTAAAACTGAAATTTCCCGATTATTTTATTTCACAACTCGGGATAAAAACCCCGGTAATTTACAATCATATGATTTCACGGAGAAATCTTTATTTTACAAAACATGTTTCTTTATTTTATATTGAGCCACTTCCTTAAGCTGGTAGTGCTTCACGGCACTTTTCCTGGATTACAACAGATCACCTGAAACATGTTTGAAAAAGGTTTTGTCAGCGGGAAATACTGGTGAATCATTCTTTTTAGTAAAATGACGTGTTTGTTATAATTTACAGTATTAAGAGCGATTACAATGTTTCCATATATCAACCAACTACCCACAGTATTTGTCACTCGACTCGTTTCTGTGACTATGGTCAGATCACCCATTGGCTAACTCGTTGTCCAATGGTGACGGGAAATAAGTAATGTATACAAAACCCCATATACCGGCTGTAATTTGGTGATTACAAAGACTTAATCCCTGTAATTATAACTTTGAAAATAAACATGATTTTAAAAGTAATTTGATAAAAAGAGAATGACTCACATTGCAGATTTAATATGAACAGAGCTTAGCCTACTGATTAGCCTTGATAACCTAGTTTAAATAATAATGCACACAAACTAGGTTAGTAACTAATACAGCATTTACGATAACTCACGAGATTAAACCTTCACAACGAATGACAAAGTGCGATACTTAAACATCCATCGAATTAACGACGAATGACAAAGCATAAACCCTAATGTGGGCAACACTTAAACATCCATTGGATAGTTTAATCGATTGGACATTGAATCGTGTCAGCGATCAAGTTATTACCCTGTATTGCGGCAGCACTTCGTGAATTGTGTGTGTTTTGTAGTAATTATACAATATCTCAGCGTACAATTTGAGTTTTTTACGTCGAACAAGTGCCAGAATTCGATTGCCAACCCCCTCTATTTATATCTGAAAAATGGTCCCTCCCTCATGTCGCGACAGGGACACCTGCACCTGTCGTGTGGCGCGGGGCACACACTTTTAGCCTAGGGTAGCCTTGTGTGCATGTAGCCTTGCTGAGTTGGTCGTTCGTCAATTTTCATTATACACGTAAAACTGTTAAGATATTATCAACTAGGGTTTATCCCTGATGTGTGCAAAATGCAACATATAAATTCCATCAATTGTGGCATAAAACTAACCCTTTTTTAGTACTAATGTTGGAAAAAGTGTGCTTTTGTCTTCCTTTTGTATTTTCAGGATTAAATGAGCTCAAATTAACAAAAGAAGCAAAAAGACAGCAAAATCTAACATAAATACAAGAAAAGGAACAAACGTGACATGCCCGACCCCACGACAGCATCTTCCCAAGCAAAACAAGAAGACACAAGACTGAACACGCCCCATGCTCAGCCAGCACGGGGGCGTGCCCAAGTGTCAGCAGAAAAGACAAAGTGGTAGAAGCTTCTATTGCCCACCACGGGGCCGTGCTCAGCGGACACGGGGCCGTGGTCAACTATAAGATTCGCACAATCCAGGCAAATCTTCATAGTACAAAGATTCTTCTGCACACGGGGTCGTGCTCAGCGGACACGGGGGCGTGGTCAACTAATAAGACAAGCTGCATTAAATGAAGAAAGAGAAGGATGTGGACACGGGGCCGTGCCCACTGGACACGGGGCCGTGCCCGAGCTTCTGTTCAGCCTATAAATAGGAGTGCTTGGCTCAAGCTCAAACCATCCCTTGGCACACCACCTCTCTCACACTTCACCCACCACCCACCACCACCATAACACCATCATCCACCACCATCATCCATTGTCCATCATAGAGTGTGTGAGTCGTCTCGGGATCCAAGATTGATCGTAAGAGTTCTTGACAATCAAGTCCATGTTTGCCTAAGTCTCTTACATCACTTGGTGAAGACAAGTGTCTAGTGTAATACTTTTTATTTCTAATCTTTTCGCACTTTTTATTTGGTTTTGTATTAATGACTTTAATAACTAGTTTCTTATGTTGAAGGTGATTCTTCCTTATCGTTTGTCCGTGGTGTCTTGACATTATTTTACTGTCTATATAAAATAAAAGATTTTCACCATTCATATCTCCACGGTCTATATGGAGGTATGTTGGCTACCTGGTCGGGGGTTAAGGGAACGGTTTGGTAAGAGTCTTGCCATTGTTCAGCGTTTAGAGGTCCTGCAATGGACCTGGGTCAAATTTAGTAGGACCTCCTTCAATGCTTAACGGTATTGGATGGCGGGGGTTCAAACTCTTTGATCCCCTCATAAGTTAACTACTATTAATACTATAACCCGGCTATTTAGGACTGTATCCTTGCTGACTCAGACTACTTAGTCAAGGGTAACGTCACCTCCAAAAGAGGGGCCTACCATAATTTGCATTAATAACTTAATTAATTATCTTTCAATAATCCGACCCTTTAGGATTGTATCCTTGCTGACTCAAACTACTGGGTTGAGGGTAACGTCACCTTCAAAAGAGGGGCCTACTACAATAACTAAGATAATCTCTTAAAATAGTGCAAAAGTGCAGAAATAATCAAAGGTTACACTATACACGAGTCGGAACCAAGTGATTCATCTTGTCTATCTGTTTTTTCTTTTATTTTTATTTTTCAGTATTTTAGTTAGTTTTTATTTTTCTTAGTTTAAAACATTTTTCTAAACTTTTTGATTTGATTAGACGTTGAGGATAAACCGGTACTAAAAGCTCTTGTGTCCTTGGAAGACCTCGGTATCTTACCAACACTATACTACGCTCACGATGGGTGCACTTGCCCATATGTGTGTTTAGTGTTAGTAAATATCGTGTTTTATAAATTTAAAACTTGACTAAAAAAATGTTAAAGGGGCTTAAAATATACACCTAATATATATAACACTTCACACGCATCAAGTTTTTGGCGCCGTTGCCGGGGACACAAGGATTTTAAGAAAGTTAGGAATCAACGGCCTAATCGTTTTTCTTATTTTTCATTTTTTTGGATTTTTATTAATTTTTCAGCTTCTGCAGAACTCAGCACGGGCCGTGCCCGCTGAACACGCCCCGTGCCCAAATCATTGGAACTGGCAATCCTGTTTTAAGTCAGACAGTAGCTGAACACGGGGCCGTGCCCACTCAACACGCCCCCGTGCCCAAGTTTCAGTTACTGAAAACAGAACCGTAAGATCCCGACGGTTGGTAATTTCTGACACGAACATGAGTGATACTGATACTTTTTTACTTTCGGCACTCTTATGGTACTATGTGGTGTCAATTATGTGGTGGTAACCATAAGGAATTAGAATGTTATTTTCTAAATTATAAACCCCACTATATAGACCCATCATTTCCTAGTATCCTTAAGAGGGGCGAAAGTAAAAATAATCCCTATCTCTCCCTCGAATGCTCCCAACCGGATTTTCTAGGAGAAATGCTTCTCGATGAATTATTTCAATTAGAAGATCTAATTCTTAATTGGTTAAAAGAACTTAGGAAAGATTTCAATGATCTTTTCCAAGACGATAACCAAAAAGAAGGGTTGGAAACGCATTCAAACAACTTCGTTGTTTCCAACGATACTTCTAACTCTAGCGAGGACTTGAGCGATAGTCGTCCCTGTGTCGATTGTGCCATGAAGGACTCCCCATCAACTTCTTTTGATGCATACATAGACCTGAGTGATTCGACATACACCTTCTTTAACGAGAGCCCGAAAAAGGGTTGGACTTGTCTACCTACATATAGCCTAGGAATCACCCTCACCGACAACCTCTTGCGTTCTCGTCTTAATCTAGAGCAATTAAGGTATCTTAGGCACTTTGGGGTTGTTCCATCCAGTAAGGAACCGCCCGATCCGGAAAAGTTCCTTGAAAATAGACACACTTCATAAAACAGCCTTCCGACACGGGGCCGTGCCCAGGTCAACACGCCCCCGTGTCCACCGAAAGATTCCCTTCTGACTTTTGTCAGAATACGGACAAAACGTGTCAGGATCTTGCCTGCACATGGGGCCGTGTCCAGCCGACACGGGGCCGTGTCCAGCATGCTGTCATTTTCTATAAATGCAGCCAAGAATCCTGCACATTTGGACCATCCAGGGACAGAGATTTGAAAGGATTTTCTAACTTACCATCCTAGGTATGTTCTAAAAGAAGGTTCTAACAACCATCTTGTCCTTTCCTCTTTTATCCATTACCTTCTTCTTCACCTTTCTTGCAACAACACCTCCATTGAAGCTTTATTTCAAGCTTCATTGTGATAATTGTTAAGTTTTTGGTCAAGGAATCTTGTTAAAAATAAGTTACACAACATTGTTTTAAGTTATTTTGTTCAAAAATGCTTCATAAGTGGAAAAATAATTTGAAACTCCAAGATTCCTTGTCCTAAAAATCTGCAGAAAGTTGAACACGGGGCCGTGCTCATTGAGCACGGGGACGTGTCCATGGTACTGTTTCATTAAAACGAACTATTTTTGGTTTGTTTTCGTAGAATGTCTAGCCAAAACAGTGGAACCTCTTCTGCGCACTCCAGAAACAGTCGAAGGGAAAGGAGGCCATCGATTGAAGCAACTCTCGTAAGATACGTAATGGCGCTACGTGAAGCCCTTGACGAGATGACTTCGGTAGAGGAGGTCCTCATAGACCGTATAAATTATCTTTCGGTAGGGTTGGAAAACAGTTTTCAAGAAATAAACCTCTTGCACCAGAGGTTAAACATTCTTGTGACACCTCCCATGGAACCAATCCTCCCTCAAGAGGATTGGAACCTAGCACTTGGAATCCACAATCCTACCGGTTGGGACGACATTCCGGCGGAACCCCCTCTTGAAGAACTCCAAGAAATCCCGGTGGAAGTTGCACCTCCTCAAACCAATGCTAATGAGCCCGCTTTTCTTCTCCCTCGGGAGATCGAAGAATGGCTCGCCGACGTATGAGGAACCCATACCCGGAAAGAGAAGTTGTCAAAGCCACATTTAACCGGAAGATTTACCTTTTCGGAAATTTTGCTAATAGAATAAGGCTAGAACTTCTTGGTTTAGATTTCTTGTGTTTCTTTGACCTAACTATCTAGTATTTTAATTTTTAGGACTATTATGTAATTCTCTCTATGACTTAATGAATGATGGTTTTAGTTAATTTGGTGTTTGGGTGGTGTTGAAATGAATAAAACACACTTGAGATGGCAAAGGATACAAGGGAAACTTGAACCAGTACCCCATGTAGGAAAAACAGGACCATCCGACAAAATTCTTCGTTTACAGTGAGTTCGGCACGGGCCGTGTCCGCCCAACACGGCCCCGTGCTGCACAGTCTGCAGAAAAAGACCCAGTTCAGGTAACTGGAAATCTGTCGTGTTCACCCAACACGCCCCCGTGTCCAGGCTTCTATTTCTCTTAATTTAATTTTGTTACTGGCACTTGAACACGGGGCCGTGCCCGGATAACACGGGGCTGTGTCCAGCGCCCAGTAACACAAAATTTTTGCTTTTTACACCTTTTACACATTCAATCAACCTAAAAATTTATTTTTGGGACACATTGAGGACAATGTGTAATTTAAGTGTGGGGGGGATGCTAAAACCTTGAATCTTGCAAGTCCTAAATACAAGCCTTACACAAAACTCTATTGGAACCGCTAATCACCCCAATTTTTTTTCAAAAATTTTCATTTTTTTACTTGTCTAGGTTTAACTTGGGAAATTCAAAGTTCTAAAAATGTCATATTTTTACGAATTTACAACCGATAGCGTCGTGATAAAAAGAACCAACATAAGAAAATTATGAAAAGGCATGACAAGCTTAGTTAAAATTTGATTATATATACTTGATCACATAAAAACCCATTCCCACAAAAGTAAGTTTTGAGCCTTTATTGAGCATACAATTACATATCATTAAACTAAATGCTCATTTTTTGTTTCTTGTGTGAATAGCCGCTTGGTTCTTACGACTCTAGAACTTGCCATGACGATACATTCCCGGTCCTTACCAACTTAAACCCGAGTAAGTAAATGATGGAGGCATTAGGACTAACCCTTTTTATTTCTACACCATTTTTTTTTTTACCACCTACCCAAAATCCCCCTAGTTAGCCCCTTTGAGCCTAAACCTTTTTATTTCATAACCCAAACCAAACACCCTTTTACCCACCAAAACCTTTTTCATTTTTAACCCTTTGTTTTAGTAACTAGCTCGGTTCTTTGTATGACTTTTCAAAAAAAAAAATGTGTTGATGATGAAGCAAAAGAAAATAAAACAAACAAGTTCATCAAAAAAATAACTTTGTTTGAAAAATAGCTTCATCAAAATAAAAAGTTACAAAAATAAAAAGTCTTACGAAAACCGACGTTTGTTACGCTTTTTCGCCCTTCTTCTACTAACCACTAACCACTAACCCAACCACCTACCTTTAACCCAAGCCTAACCCTTCACCCAAAAGCCCTCTTGATATTTACAAAGGTATATAAGTTAAAAAGGAGGAGGATTGATTGCTTGGCAAGCCTATGGTAGGAGTAAGTTCCATGCCGCTCTCGAGTGATCCACAAAAATACATTTTCGGCCGAGTGTTGAGTGATCCCCGTGAGGTATGTGAACTTGTATATAAATAGAATTTTAAAGAGGCATGTTATGCCCTAATAAGTAATTTATCTTATGAAAAGTTTTAAATAAATCATGACGAATAGGATTGTAAATAAATAAAAATAAAACTAAATAAAGAATCTTGGAAATCCCGACACTCTATGACAAGCCTAAAAAACCTTCTTCTCTACCCATTCCATTTGGGAGTGTAAAGCCACATTATAAAGAGTTTTGCTTGAGGACAAGCAAAGATTCAAGTGTGGGGTATTTGATGTGTGCAAAATGCAACATATAAATTCCATCAATTGTGGCATAAAACTAACCATTTTTTAGTACTAATGTTGGAAAAAGTGTGCTTTTGTCTTCCTTTTGTATTTTCAGGATTAAATGAGCTCAAATTAACAAAAGAAGCAAAAAGACAGCAAAATCTAACATAAATACAAGAAAATGAACAAACGTGACATGCCCGACCCCACGACAGCATCTTCCCAAGCAAAACAAGAAGACACAAGACTGAACACGCCCCGTGCTCAGCCAGCACGGGGGCGTGCCCAAGTGTCAGCAGAAAAGACAAAGTGGTAGAAGCTTCTATTGCCCACCACGGGGCCGTGCTCAGCGGACACGGGGCCGTGGTCAACTATAAGATTCACACAATCCAGGCAATTCTTCATAGTACAAAGATTCTTCTGCACACGGGGTTGTGCTCAGCGGACACGGGGGCGTGGTCAACTAATAAGACAAGCTGCATTAAATGAAGAAAGAGAAGGATGTGGACACGGGGCCGTGCCCACTGGACACGGGGCCGTGCCCGAGCTTCTGTTCAGCCTATAAATAGGAGTGCTTGGCTCAAGCTCAAACCATCCCTTGGCACACCACCTCTCTCACACTTTACCCACCACCCACCACCACCATAACACCATCATCCACCACCATCATCCATTGTCCATCATAGAGTGTGTGAGTCGTCTCGGGATCCAAGATTGATCGTAAGAGTTCTTGACAATCAAGTCCATGTTTGCCTAAGTCTCTTACATCACTTGGTGAAGACAAGTGTCTAGTGTAATACTTTTTATTTCTAATCTTTTCGCACTTTTTATTTGGTTTTGTATTAATAACTTTAATAACTAGTTTCTTATGTTGAAGGTGATTCTTCCTTATCGTTTGTCCGTGGTGTCTTGACATTATTTTACTGTCTATATAAAATAAAAGATTTTCACCATTCATATCTCCACGGTCTATATGGAGGTATGTTGGCTACCTGGTCGGGGGTTAAGGGAACGGTTTGGTAAGAGTCTTGCCATTGTTCAGCGTTTAGAGGTCCTGCAATGGACCTGGGTCAAATTTAGTAGGACCTCCTTCAATGCTTAACGGTATTGGATGGCGGGGGTCCAAACTCTTTGATCCCCTCATAAGTTAACTACTATTAATACTATAACCCGACTATTTAGGACTGTATCCTTGCTGACTCAGACTACTTAGTCGAGGGTAACGTCACCTCCAAAAGAGGGGCCTACCATAATTTGCATTAATAACTTAATTAATTATCTTTCAATAATCCGACCCTTTAGGATTGTATCCTTGCTGACTCAAACTACTGGGTTGAGGGTAACGTCACCTTCAAAAGAGGGGCCTACTACAATAACTAAGATAATCTCTTAAAATAGTGCAAAAGTGCGGAAATAATCAAAGGTTACACTATACACGAGTCGGAACCAAGTGATTCATCTTGTCTATCTGTTTTTTCTTTTATTTTTATTTTTCAGCATTTTAGTTAGTTTTTATTTTTCTTAGTTTAAAACATTTTTCTAAACTTTTTGATTTGATTAGACGTTGAGGATAAACCGGTACTAAAAGCTCTTGTGTCCTTGGACGACCTCAGTATCTTACCAACACTATACTACGCTTACGATGGGTGCACTTGCCCATATGTGTGTTTAGTGTTAGTAAATATCGTGTTTTATAAATTTAAAACTTGACTAAAAAAGTGTTAAAGGGGCTTAAAATATACACCTAATATATATAACACTTCACACGCATCAATCCCCCCTGAGTTTTAGGGGCCCTGATCCTGATTCTGATTGTTCTGAAAATTTTAGGGTTTATGCAGAATCACTTGGGTATCTCAATTAGGGTTTCCTTTTGGACAAATTAAATTAATAAATAGGACTTTTGATGAGAGTTGTTACAATAGAAGCTTCTACACCTTTGTCTTTTCTGCAGACACTTGGGCACGCCCCCGTGCTCATTGAGCACGGGGCGTGTTCAGCCTTCTGTTCTCTTGTTTTGCTTGGGAAGATGCTGTCGGGGGGTCGGAAATGCCACGTTTATTCCTTTTCTTGTATTTATGTTAGATTTAGCTGCCTTTTTGCTTCTTTTGTTCATTTAAGCTCATTTAATCCTGAAAATACAAAAGGAAGACAAAAACACAATTTTTCCAACATTAATACTAAAAAAATGTTAGTTTTATGTCACATTTGATGTAATTTATATGTTGCATTTTGCGCACATAATTGGATGAGGATCATCAGATGCGTTAGGTTCAACATGGGATGAATCAGAAGACGCCATACGTCGTCGTAATTAGTATGCCGAATGCCTCCATCGTGAAATAGGTGGGAGCGACAGTTTTTCCTGCCGTGAGACCACTGTACACTCCTGTACGCTGCCGTGAATAGCGGGTTCACGCCGTCGTGTCAATATATCGATGCCGCTGATGCCGATTATGGATTGGGAACGACGCGAATTGATGAAACCCTAAAACAGGGGAACACTTACAGAACGCAGTGAAGGCCGCGCATGTTTTATGATACAATATAGTATAATTACAAGTTCACCATGCATCTCAGCAGCGCCAAAAGCTGCATAAGCTCCACACATGCCTCCCCGGTTGTCGGCTTGTTCTTCCATTGCCAATCCCACACAATCACCTCCCCTTTTTTGTTGTAATTGTCTGCCACCCAAGACCCTTTGTTTGCTGCCATTCTGTACAGAATTGGATAATCATACATAAGGCAATTGTTCAGAACCCATACATCAACAACATAGTCTAATTTTCAACATAATGCACCCATATAATTTAATACCATATCATTTACAATCAACGTAATGCACATGTGCATATAATTTAATACAACATCATTTCGAGTAAATATAATGCACATGTTCATATCATTTACTATAATATCATTTACAAAGTATATACATCATTTACAGTCAACATAATACCTTTAGTCACGAATCGAATGAACCGCAACTCTTGATGTTCTGTATTTGTAGGTGTATTGTGACTGTCAACTGTATTATCAGCAGATGGACCAACAATGTCACCAACAATGTCAGCATCAGATGTATGAGGAGGATTATCGGAGAATGTATGAGGAGGAACATCGTATGTGTGAGAATCGACACGTGATGAATCAGAGGATGCCATGTAGGAGGTATAAATGGTGGGTTGTTGTTGTGAATGCCGCTGGGAACACTGTGACCGGATGTCGCCGCCGTGAACTCCGGTGAGTTACTTGAACGTTGTCGGCC
The DNA here is from genome assembly GCA_030545235.1 of Helianthus tuberosus. NCBI lineage: Eukaryota > Viridiplantae > Streptophyta > Magnoliopsida > Asterales > Asteraceae > Helianthus > Helianthus tuberosus. The sequence goes on along the minus strand of CM060424.1, from coordinate 54,811,643 downwards.
ACCGTCGTAAACGTATACAATATTCTGAAACAATGAATGAAACATGAATGAAACCCTAATACGAAAATCGGTTTTTTTAATAACCGGTTTCGGTTACTAACCGGTATTTCAAGTCCAAAACAATAACCGGTGTAACCGGTTGGGATCGCCGGTTTTTTTAAAACCGGTTTCGGTTATTAACCGGTTTTTCATACCAAGAATCCTAACCGGTCTATAACCGGCGGTTCGGTTATAAAAAAAACCGGTTAAAAAAAACAGTTTCGGTTTTTTTCCCGGTTTTGGTTCTAAAACCGGTTTTTTGTACACCTCTAGACGACAGGACCGACCGTAGGGGGTGGTGTGCTAGCCAGGCATCGGAACCCGCCAGCCCTAGGCCGGCCTCCATACCCATCAGCCTTACAAACCAATACCAATCAAATTCTCACCGTAAAACGCACCACTGATTTGACTTACTATTCACGTGAAACATTTCAAACCTTTAAACGCTCATGTCACGAGATTAAAAGTTTCTAGAACTTATTTTTCTTAAATATTTTTAATTAAATACTTGTCTAATTTAAAATCTACAATACTTTAATTAATCATTTGTTTAATCCAAAACCATAAAAGAATCCTTTTACCCTCTTTATATATAAGACTTGCATCAATATTATTATTGTTATTCCAACATCTACTTTCTCCAATGGCTTCTTCCTTCTTCTGTTCAACCAAATTCCTACTACTCCTTATTCTCCTCTCAGCAATCCCAATCGCCATAATAATCTCACTTGAATCCGCCACACCAACCACCCACCACTACCAGATCCACAGCACCGGTTGGTTCAGGGAATCAAGCAAATGGGACGAAGTGAACCGCCGGTTCATAGTCTCCTTCACGGACAGTGGTGGTCTTGGTGTTGTTTATGTTCCAGATGACCATAAGGCTAACGCTGTTCTTGAAGAGATCCCGGTCGTTAAAAACACGGACCACGTTGGTAACGGAACCTGTGGTGTTTTTATTGACCGGGTTAGGAACCGTGTGGTTGTGGCGATTGCGGATGTGTTTGGTAACAGGTTTAGTGCGGTCGCTGCTTATGATTTGGATTCCTGGGAACGCTTGTTTTTTACTCAGCTTAGTACTTCAGGTTTGGTTTCACTTTTGGTTTGTTAATCATAATTTTGTGGTAAAATTGTAGTCATTTATTTGTGTATATATATTTTTTTATCATCGACCCGGCTCTCACTCATTGGAAACAGTCTCTCTATTCCTACGAGTTGAGTTTTGAAAATAGATGATACGTTTTGAATAATCAGAATCAGATAATTAACTGTAACAAAATGTGACGTTGAAAGATAGTGTTTGGATTTGATTATGTTGCTTGATATCACAATAATCAGATAATCAACTATTTGAGTGTTTGGCAAATATATATTTAAAAAAATAAACAAGTGAAAATCCTTTTCTAAACGCAAATAATCAATTTTTGAAAAACTGCGTTTTGTTGCAGTAGGGGGAAACTGCTTTTGGAAAACTGCGTTTTGTAACATTCTAAAAGCAAATAATCAATTTTTAGATTTTTTCTACCCAACCACTCAAAACTGATTATTTACGATTTCAAAACTTAATAATCTAAAAATCTCCTTCAAAACTCAACCCCAAACACTCTCTTATGATGATATTTTTTTATCAAGTCTATCGAATATATTTATTACAAATAATTTCCCAAATTTTTATAAAAAAATTAAGATAAAAAAATACTCACTTTGATGAATATTTTATGAATTAGCAATTTTAGCAAATAAGTTTTCCACCAAACACTTTTTTTTTTTTGAAAAAAATAACTCTTTTTAAGATGTTTTGATTTTTAATGATGATGAAGATTTGATATGGTACATGAATATATTGGTACATGAATTTTTGATGATGATGAAGATTTGATATGTATTGGTACATGAATTTATTGTTCAAAAATGAAATTAATTAGATATTATTAGTTTTGGTATTAACTTTAATTTTGTTAAGTGATAATTTAATGGTAGGGTAAAATAGGTAATAAAGACAAACTTTAAGTGGGAGGGAGAGATGCTTTATATTTATATATATTCTGTGGTTTATCGTTTTATCATCGTATCCGGATGTTTTATGTGGTGATAATCGTAAAAATACTTGTACTTTTTTTTATGTAATTTTTGTTATATCTACCAAGCAATATATGAAAAAAAAACTTTATATGTTAAAATTGGTTTATGTTGAGCCTTGAGGTGTAATCATATTTTACCATTTTAGGACATGGTAATTATAAGAATATAAGGATAGGCCTTTATATTAAGAATGCAATGACTTGTTGAATAATGGTAACTTATTTTCTGATATAGTAAAAAATGACATATTCAATGCAATATGACATGACTGTAAATAACATGGGCACATGCCATACTGGCCTATTTTAACGAATCAATGCTATTAATTATGTTAGTGAGGAAAAGATGGTGGGGCATCTTTACATGTTGAAAGTAGGTTACAAGTTGTTGCTTACAAAAAGAAAAAAATCTCTTTTTTTTTGGGTCTGTTAAAGTCTTGTTGGGTAGCCTCACCTACCAACCTAAAAATAATTTCTTGATTGATTTCTTTCAAGGCCAATGGGGCCTCATTGGCGACTGCTTACTTTGAAAATTAAAATTGTAAAGATAAAAATTCGTTGATAGGAGATTATTGTTATCATACAAAGTTTCTCTTATTTTACAACCCACCCATGCCAGGTGGTGCAAAAAGCTTTGCAGACGATCTAACCGTCGATTCAGAAGGGAATGCATATGTAACAGACGCCAAAGGTACTCAAATATGGAAAGTAGGGGTCGACGGGAAACTTATATCAGTCATAAAGAGCCCATTATTTCACGCTAAAGAATGGTACAATGACATAGTTACCCTCAACGGGATTGTCTACCATCCGAACGGTTACTTGCTTGTGTCTCACACGATCACTGGAAACCTCTTCAAAGTTGAAATCAACAATGGGGACAAAGTCACGCCGGTCAATCTTGACAGCACGCTGTTTATTGCTGATGGTTTGGAACTTTTGTCGCCTACCAAACTTGTGGTGGCTGGAGCCAATGGTGTGAAGTTAGTTGAGAGTAGCGATGATTGGTCAACCGCTTCACTTGTTGGAAGGTCGCGTGTGCTTACACATAGGATTGCGACCGCAGCTACAGTGAAAGACGGAAAGGTGTATATTAATCATGCACTTGGTATGGGCTACCCAAAGAAGAAACATGTTTTTGTTGAGGCTGCCTTTTCTTAGATCTTAATTTTACTTCGGGTTGTAGTTGTATATTGATTTATGTTGTATAACGAGTTGACGTTAACCCGCGCGTTGCGGCGGGATGTTGAGTATGAATGTTCATAGTATCACTATATGAAATGTGAAAATTTTTAAGTTTATGCAAAACAATTTTAATTGCTTTGCGAACATTGTATTAAAGCATTTTACTTCAAAAGACAAACATATAATGATTTTTATATAATTAATTATTAACCATAAATATTTTTTTAAACTCAAAATAAGAAAAAAAAAATCAACCGTGTAGCATAGACTGAAAAAAATTGCTATGCCAAATTTTCCCATAAATTGTCCCCACGAACTAATTTTTATTTCTTTGATTCTAAGATACTTTTATTATTTTATAAGAATTTTATGTCATAAGCTAATACAGATGCCAAGTCCATTTATCTTTTTTTGATATTTAGTAAAATGTTATAACTTATAACACACCCTGTTGCGTTAAACTGCGGTTTTATATACCAGTTTAACCAATTATATGTGTTCTAAAGTTGATAAAAGAATACAGAAACGTTTGTGTAAATAATTCTTACAAATTATGAAAGGTTTAAAACTTTAAAAATGGTACAACAGGCTAGTCTTTTGTTACTTGATGGACGTTTGGATGTGAGTATAAAGTGACTTTTTAATGACATGAACAAATCAACTCATATTGACATAAAACACCACCCATAAACCTAAAAACATTATGCAACCAAACAGTTTTCAAATAACAAATTTCAAGCTTTAAAAACTACAATCTAACTTTGAAGATCTGCTTTTCAAAAAAAAAAAAAAAAAAAAAAAAAAAAAACTTTGAAGATCCAACGGCATTGATTTTGAAGGTCCAAGATGGCTAGGTTCCTGGTTCTCGAACAAAGATGGAAGATCAAACGAAGAACAAATATGAAAGATCCTTTTTTTTTAAATTGTAATATACCATTTGGTTGCACCAAAATCGAGAAGAACACACACCATCACCGCCTCACGCTCGTTATGTGCATAACCCACCCCACCCCACCCTCACGCCCACGTTATTGCCTATGGGTGAAGTCCACGTCTTTGGTGTGTTACCCCATTATACATGGGGTAAACGGTCATAACAACGATGTGTAAACGGTCATAATCACAATTGTCTAACAAAAAAAAGAAAAAATCGAACACAATACATAAGACGCCTGGCAAAAAATCATTTTACACTAATATTGTCGCAAAGATTGCATCTCCGTCACTAAACAGTCTAAGACAATTAATTCCTTGTTATGGTCATTTGACATAACATCTAGCATTGTCAAAAGCCATGATTTACTACTTAAACAGTAAAGATACTTGTTTAAATCATTTCTAAAATCCAACGACTTTACATTCAAGTCATTGGTTCCCCTTGTTTTGCAAAATCAAATTCATAAACGAATCGGAACATAACAGATAATAGGAACGTGAATATTGATTCATAAGTCGTTGCCATCTTCAAACCGATCACAAAGGATCAACAGATTATGGCCCATAACCTTTTTTTTAAGAACGGGCCAGAAAAACAGAATTTTTATGGCGAGACTCCGGCGAACTTGAAGAACAGAGACTTATTATAAGGGTTTATATCCCTATCTCTAATCAATAATCAAATACACGAATTGTTGTTTTGAAATCCGAAAAAATCAAAGTGTGTTTAGCCCCTGTTTCCAAACCAAAATCATTTAGCGAAAATAAAAGTCAAGTTTTCCTAAATGCCTTGATCCGAAACAACAACAAAAAAAAATGTTTTTGTTTCAAATTGAAAGAAATTTTGAAGAATCAAGTTCATTGCATCAAAGGATTTTTTTCAGATCAAGTTTTTCATTAAACACGATGTACTCGTAATTTCAATGTTGGATGGTTTTGGATGAACAGAGTATGGATAGAGGAATATGGGGATGGTAAGTCTGGGCGGTTGGGATGTGGGAAGAAAGAGGCTCTCATGAATAGGTTGCGTATATATGTATTATTATAAATGATTTAAACAGGGTGGGTTGTGGAGACACGACGATTATATGAAAAGGTGGGAGTTGGTTTTGAATGCTTTTGAAACGGTGGGAGTTAGTTTTTGTATAAGAGATATAATAATCTATGATTATGCAACGGGACAATTGAAGGTTGAGCTGTTTACTTTTTTTACTAAAACCGTTTCAAAATGTCTTCATTTTTTTACCTAGAATTACAACTCTCTTTTAACATTGAGAAATCCCAGTATAATCATTTTTTTTAATTTGTGGTATACTATGTGATCATATTAGAACAATTTTAAGTATAGCCATGATGAATAACACAACCAGAAAAATAAGTATTCTTGTGATTTTTTCTTGCAATTCACCTTAACTTAACCAACTTTTAACAACATGCTCACTTTTTTTTTTTTCTCAATAAAATTACACACCTTACGGTTTATTTAACGTGTTTTAAATTTCTTACCAGTGGTAACAAAGGTAAGCTCTATACAAGTACATCAACTTACAATCACCTTATAAAGTCTAAACATCATAAATACATTCCACCATAATACCATTGCCAAATCTCTTATTTCTGGTAACTATATACTAAAGAGAGGCCAGGAATGCACCACGTTATTATAACTATATTATATATTCTGTATATAACTTATAGTCCTTCCTTATCTGCACACGCATATATAGCACATGCACTTTTATGCCAAACCTGAAATAACATAGGCGATTCGGTTCTTACCTCATGAGCATGGTTTGTGGCTTAGTGCTTCTTGGCTCGACCTTGAGGAACTAAAAGGTCATCTCGGTTAGACCCATCAGGCTTCCGGGCCCATACAGGTGCCTGATCAGGACCATAACGGTAATCATAGAAGAGTTCTTCACCGGCCTCAATTCGCTCTTTGGCAAAAATGCCAACCCGGTGATCGCCAGCCACCATCATTACCTGTGCTACCAGCTTTTTAGACATGGAAATTGCTTTTAAACTGGGCCATACGCACATAAGAAACGGGCTAATTGCCTAAAATCGTAACCAACTTAATTTATTGGTCTTATTTTTATTTTGGTTAACCAACTTAATTTAGGTGTAGAAAAAACCATCAACATTTCACATAAAATTTGAAACTCTGATGATTTTTTTCTGGCCTGATAGAAGTTGGTTACCTAAAGGGCTGCACCGAACATAACATTTTTCCCTGTTTTCACAACTAACTTTAAATTAAACGGAAATAGGAATGAGCATAGAACTCATTATTGATTCTAGCAACCAACATCATTTGTAATTATTTACATATAAGTTGATGATGTGGCACTGTATGTGGCCATGCCAAGAGTCAGATGCCACATAACGGAAAAATGCTTATGTGAAGAACGAAAAACCAAATTTACTCACAATTTCGAAAAAGATTTTTTAGAGCAATTCATAATTGAAAATATGTAATACAATAATATGCCACATCTAACGCCATATGGCATATAAAACAGGGAATTACCTTAGCGTAACAGTTGGGATGTGATGAGTGGTTGGCGAATTTCAGTTTATCTCCTTTGCGGTAAGCATCAAGCACATACTGCAAACAAGGAAGCTACTCTTAGATTCTATTTTGGATCAAGTTGCTTGGTTATATGACTCTGATCAACTCTCTCTTTAAGCTGCATCATTTGATCCCTCACTAAAACAAGTTGATCAAGGTCGGAAATCAAATTGCTAACCAAATACTCCCCTGTGTGGATGATTTCACGAGCAATCCGTTTAACCTTGTGTTGCACATCCTTGTCACCCACCCTTAAATTGTACTTCACATTTAATTCATTCGGCACCACATCCTTTGTCCATCTCTTCATAACATATTTGTTTGGTATTTCTTTAACACCAAACATCTTGAAAAGAAAATAGATGTGTTTACATAGCAGCCCATACTGCTCAAAACGCAAACAGCTACACTGTGCAGTTACATCATTTTCAAGATTCTTGAACCACACCTAAGAAAACCAAAAGAAAAAATATATATTAAAAACTAAAATCGCATGTGTAAATTAACAATTTCGCATGTCTAAAAATCATTTATTTGTATAAATTTAAAATCGCATAGCTACATTAAAATCGCATGTTTGAAATATATATGCTATAATACCTCTAATAAACCATCCCCATGGGCTTTAAAGTCTTTCATCAATATCCTGATCTGTGGACCCTCGATTTTGGTGTCCATCGGCAGACGTTCGGAAATTGTTCCATGAATCTCTATTTGCTGATCAAAGAATATAGACCTGGTGTATATCTTAGCAGCATCTTTTTCCAATGTAGTTTCGCTCCAATCAGCAGGCTTAGTATATTTTGAAATATGATCATTCTTTCTATGATTGAACCTTTGGACATCCATTGCACCGTCAAAATGATTCATAAACTCTACAAGAGTGAGTTGTGAATTTGACACCTGGCAAAAAAAATGATTCTCTGTAACACCCGTCTAATTTATTTAAGGGTTTTCGTATATATTACGAAAACAAATATAAGATTATAAGTAATTACTGTCGAATAATACGGGTGAATTAAAACTTTTACAATTTAATATCTAACGAATTGCCGTTTAAAATAACGACGAAACAACGTGCGGAAGCTTTATTCTAGTGTGTTCGGTTCTTGCTCGACGCTCGATCTTCATCCGAGAACACTTGGTATTTTCCTGTGATCAAAACCAACCTAAAAGTTAGTTTTGATGCTTAAACAATAAGTTAATCAAGTTCTAAACAACAACCCATGAGATAAACGAAAAATTTCCAGTTTTGCAGTCTGACGCGGGCCGCGACAGACTTAAAGACATCTTACGCGGGCTGCGGCGTATCATCGCGTGTCGCGACGTAATTCAAGCCATCCGTCGCGTGTCGCGAGGGAACACCATTTCCAGCAGGTCCAGATTATGTACCTGCATATCAGCCAGCTCCGAATTTTCTAAAAATCCAACTTTGAACTAGCATAACTTTTTACTCGGTTGTCCGTTTTACGCGATTCTTTTTCCTACGCGTCCGTAATTTAATTCTCCATCTAATGGAGTTAAAATCCAACGTCCAACATAATAAAATTTCAGACTTTTAACTCTTCGGCTTATTACCCTTTTTACCAACTTTTGACCCGTTCGTGATTTCACCTAACAAACTTGTTTGTGACCCTTGTTTCTTTTTGTAAACCTATAATTATGATTATTTCCTATCGTACAAGGTTCAAATCACGGGTTATTACACATTCTTAACCCGTTTCGCTAATACTTCTATTTTGTCCCGTTAAGGGTATTTATGCACTAAGGTCCCATAACATCCCTTTTATACTTATCTTAAGGATTTAATCTATCAAAACACTTATTTCCAACAACCTTTAAAGGTCGTTTGCCCGGTTTACCCAACAAGGGCATTTTAGTCAACTTTAGCCCCTCATTTACGACGAAGGGCATTTGCTACTTATTTGACCCAAAAATGTATGTTTAACCACAATTGTATTTATACGTACCTGGCTCGAGTCAACCTAGTGACCCGTTTCAACACCTTGCTTTTATTAGCGCTATTCTATGGCGACGCAATTATCCAAATTACTATTCGCTCCTGTAACACATGACTTGACCACCGCATTAGTTGATTTCGTCAAATGGTGTTATCCCCACCATTTGACCCGTTCGGCCTATATAACCCAACATTTTTATATGTAACGAAACATGGTTTTTAATTGCCAATCACACATCCGACCCATTTCGGATTTTCTCACTAGATCTCTAAAGTCACTTCTTATATTTTTAACCCATTCGACTTACGCTATGGGTGTCCTTTGAACTTTAATTTACTTTAGTCGATACTTGACTAAATTTCCATTTTTACCCAATTTCCCATTACTAGTTACGCCATAAGGTAACCTTAAGAAAAACTCTTTAATTCTTAACCAATTCATGACTAGTTTATCATTTTGCCTTTTTTCTCCATAAATCATGGTTTAAAACATTTTTATTGGTTCCAACTCATTTCGTTTCGTGTCGTGTCGGAACCCATGATTCGAACATAATCCTTTATTGTATTCATCGCTTATAAAAATAAATACAAATACTACAAGTGGGTGTAAGTTTTACTTACCTTGTATCCGAAACACGCTTTTACTTCACACTTGATTCGTTTGACCCGCTCACTCATCAAGCTTCCACCTAGCTCGTTAGGCGTCAACTATCATCATAATTCATGAGATGGTTAGATTAGTCATTATCAATTATGACTACTCCGTCTAACGGGTCTTATGTTGACTTTATCACTTGATTAAATCGTTGGCTAGTTTGACTTCCTAGAAGTCAATTGATCTATCAACATACTCAAATGCTCATTTCACATGGAATTTCAACATTTTAGCTTCATTTAGGCATTTTAACAAACACCTAGTGAGCATAATTTTACATATTTACTAACTAGTTCATAACTAGTTATTTTTACCAAGATTTACATCACAATTCAAACCTCTATGTCTAGTGTTCATGAACTACACATCATATTTTGAGAAATCAGTTTCTATGCATCAATTTAAACTAGATTAGCATTCTACATCCTAGTGTTTATCATTTTCTCACAAAACCCATGAATCACCTTCAATGTGTTCATGAATTTTTTTAGAATTTGGCCATGATTTCACATGTTATTGTCTAGGTTTTACTCCTAGACACCATATCAACCTTATTCTACCCAAATAGCTAACATGCAACATAAATTTTCAGATTTCCCAATTTCATGAGAAATTCAAACAGAGAATTAACACCAAATTTCACATACCTTGTAACCCCCTTGTGATGAGGATCACGAATCTACGTTCAGATTTCGATTTGGGACAGGAATTGACCTTCAATTTGATGATTTTGGCACTTTAGGGTTTTCACCCTCCTGGTCGCTCCTGGAGATCGATCCACACACACCTTGTGTGTGTGGTGTGTTATTTTTTTATTAAATAAAACTTGTTTCCTTTTTAACGGTTTTGGTCCCTCAAGTTTAGATATTCATAAATGAAACTATAACTCATAGTTTATTATTTAATTACCCATTACTAACTAGGTTACTTTTACCTATTTAACTTAGTGGGTTCCGGGAGTTAAAAACCCGTTGTATTTTAAGTCCTGTTGACTCGGGCTCTTATAAACTAAATTCTTAAATTCTTTGATTCGCTTGTATTTAATTATTAGGATTTCTTATTTAAATCCAAATATTTAACGGGTTATTTTTACTGCTAACGGTACTTTACCCGTCTTTTAGTATGAACAGAGTTTGATTACTAAACCCGTTTTCGGGATGTTACATTCTCGCTCTCTGATCTCGAAGTTGTTCGCATGAAACCAGACATGGGCTCATGCCGGTAAAAAGCCGGAATCCACATGTTTCTCATCGAAAACATATCATCAATCCATTTGTTTTCAGTGAGACCGAACTCAATCATCACCAACTTCCACTGCCTCTCGAATTCTTCAGGCTCAATGGAATCAGTCCATACAATGTCGCACATCCTCCTTTTAAACTCATCATTATTGCACAACTCGTGTCCAACCTATACCGATAAATGCTTTTTATGTCAGCCTATAACAAAATCTATATTATAAAAAAACGCTAACGAAAGAAAATATAGCATGCTATACCTTATCTGCCACTTTTTTCATTATGTGCCACATGCACAATCGGTGTCTGCTGGTAGGAAAAACCTCCTCAATAGCCTGTTTCATAGCAGGGTCTTTGTCCGTCACTACAACCTTTGGCTGCCGACCAAATGACTTTAAGAATTAATTCAGAAGCCACTTATAGGATTCAATGCTCTCCGATGACAACAACCCAGCTCCAAGGGTTACATTTCAACAGTGGTTGTCAATGCCAGTGAACGGAACAAACACCATCTTGTACCTGAACAAACACATGCGAAAAACACATTGAAACATGTGAAATGGACAGGTATCACATGCGAAAATATACAGAATCACGTGCGATATATTCAACACCAACTCTTCAATGTCTACACATGCGATATTTCAAGTTTAGGAAATCGTATAACATGCGAAAAATAAATAAAAAACATGTTTGTCTTGAAACACTTACCTGTTTGTCTTGAAAGTTTCATCAAACGATATCACATCCCCAAACTCCATATAGTTAAGCTTGCATAACTCATCAGCCCAAAACAAACCAGTTAACCGTTTGTCATCATCAACAGAATATTCAAACGAATAATCAGCTAAATATTTGTTTTTTATCGGTCATCCTATTAATCACCATGTCAGCGTCATATTCTCCTATATAGTTGTTAATTCGATTCTTAAAATTTTTGCAATCATCAACCGTGGCACCAACGTTCTCGAAACCACCATAACGTTTCCTCATTATATGGAAAGCTTTGACAGGACCAAGGTTTAAAGTGCCTAGTTCCCATACCATCTCCTCCTGGACATCTGACAATTGTCTGTAAGCTGGCAGCATATGAATATCATGTGGACATACAAACTTATGATTATGGCCATCAACAAATCTCTTTGCTGTATATAATCTACCATCCACCGTGCAAATCATAAGATGAGCTTTGCATCCAGTTCTAATGGTCCCCCTGTTCCTTGATTTGTATGGATTTTTGGACTTCGAAGAACGATCTTCAATACACACTGCCTTATGACCCTCTTTAGAACAAACAAAATACTTAGTTTTGGTTATATCACCACTGTGTACTTTACCACCCTTCCGAGTAGAAAAACCACCTAACTTAGCATATGATTTGTAAAACGCATATGCTTGTTCAATAGAGGTAAATTGCATTCCAACCACTGGTGTAGCTGATGATTCAACCTCCGGAGTGTAAATCCTTTCATCTACATAAATCAAATAAAAAAAAAACACATGCAAATTATCATACTCCTCACATGCGATATATTAATATATGCCTAATTTCATCCTACCACAAACAACACGTGCGAATTGTATGAGCCATAACATGCGAAATGATGATTCTGGTGAATATGATTTACACATGCGATTTATTATAATAAAACATGCGAAAATTCGTAACAGAATAAACATCACGTGCGAATTGAAAAACTCGTAACATGCGAACTTATACATGATGCTTTCAAATAAAAAAATACTCAACAATCAAACTTCAAAAACAGCTTTAGCAATGCAAAATAATTGCTACAATTAAACAAAAACAAGTATACGATCAATTTAAAAAATCAGCATTAACATAATTACCATTCGTCTCATCATTTACAGCATTTGTACTTGCAATTGTATTTGGATTTGGATTTGCAGGTTGCGGATTTAAAACATCCTCAATCGAAACTCTCTGATATGCAGATAATTGAGCATGATCACCGATCGGACGAGTTTCTTCAAAATCAACATCTGTTCGTCCAGTGCTGCTCTGTGGATCCATCGAAAAAACAATTGAATGAAACCCTAACGATGAAGAACGAAAACTGCAATTGAGAATTATGAAAAATTTGAAACTGATTCGAATGATAATTACCGGGATATTAGTGTAACGAACTTCTCGTTGATTGAATGAAGAGACGAATTTGCCCTCAGATGATTGAATTCATTGTCTGATTTAAACTTATCAAATAAAAACGAATCAGGACACGTGTACGGCCACTACTGTCGCGTACGTAATGTAGGATTAGGAGATTTGTATCCTACACTTTACCTATATATATATATAGGATTAGGTTCAAGGGTGAACACTAGTGTAGCTTGCAAACTGAGTGAACTAATCCTGGTTATACACGTGTGTAGATCAATGGCTAGGATTTGATGTTGAAATACACTAGTGTATTTTACGATTTGATGATGAGATCCTGACCATACACGTGTATAGATCAATGGCAAGGATTTGTTCACTTAGTTTGAAAATACACTAGTGTTCACTCTAGTATGTGTGTGAGTGTGTGTGTAAAGAAGAAAAGAGAGAGAGAGAGTAGGCCCGTCTTAGGAGTCGGAGGCTTGCTGTAGACGACAGGACCGGCCCTAGAGGGTGGTGTGCTAGCCCAGCATCGGAACCCGCCAGCCCTAGACCGGCCACCATACCCATCAGCCTAACAAACCAATACCAATCAAATTCTCACCGTCACTGATTTGACTTACTATTCACGTGAAACATTTCAAACCTTTAAACGCTCATGTCACAAGATTAAAAGTTTCTAGAACTTATTTTTCTTAATATTTTTAATTAAATACTTGTCTAATTTAAAATCTACAATACTTTAATTAATCATTTGTTTAATCCAAAACCATAAAAGAATCCTTTTACCCTCTTTATATATAAGACTTGCATCAATATTATCATTGTTATTCCAACATCTACTTTCTCCAATGGCTTCTTCCTTCTTCTGTTCAACCAAATTCCTACTCCTCCTTATTCTCCTCTCAGCAATCCCAATCGCCATAATAATCTCACTTGAATCCGCCACACCAACCACCCACCACTACCAGATCCACAGCACCGGTTGGTTCAGGGAATCAAGCAAATGGGACGAAGTGAACCGCCGGTTCATAGTCTCCTTCACGGACAGTGGTGGTCTTGGTGTTGTTTATGTTCCAGATGACCATAAGGCTAACGCTGCTCTTGAAGAGATCCCGGTCGTTAAAAACACGGACCACGTTGGTAACGGAACCTGTGGTGTTTTTATTGACCGGGTTAGGAACCGTGTGGTTGTGGCGATTGCGGATGTGTTTGGTAACAGGTTTAGTGCGGTCGCTGCTTATGATTTGGATTCCTGGGAACGCTTGTTTTTTACTCAGCTTAGTACTTCAGGTTTGGTTTCACTTTTGGTTGGTTAATCATAATTTTGTGGTAAAATTGTAGTGATTTATTTGTTTATATATTTTTTTTATTATCGAGCCGGCAGCCTCTCTATTAGTGAGATTTACAGAGTATGATCATGATGATATTTTATTTATCAAGTCTATCGAATATATTTATTACAAATAATTTCCCAAATTATCAAAAAAAAATTAAGATAAAAAAATACTCATTTTGATGAATATTTTATAAATTAGCCATTTTAGTAAATAAGTTTTTCACTAAACACTTTTTTTTTTGAAAAAAAAAAAACTCAATTTTTAAGATGTTTTGATTTTTGATGATGATGAAGATTTGATATGGTACATGAATTACCCTTATTCTTAAAATGCATGGTCGGTGCAGCAGTGTAATTACAAAATTGCCCCTTTTGGAAATTACAATACTATCCCTGTTCAAGATTCTTTCCAGCGTCTTGGCAGGCAACAATTGTTTTCTTTCTCCGTTCATGAAATGAAGACAACCACCACCATGGTGGGCTGGGATCCAACCACCAAGTCAACGAGACAACGCCATTTTTTTGTTATCTCTGGTGTAAGAAAGAAGAACGGGGTGGCAGGAAAGTTCCAGTTTTAATCAAACAAAAACGATAACAGTGTTTAATATCAAGAAAAAAACACAGTACATGTTGGAAATTTTGTGAAAATATTATTTTTCACAAATATAGGAAAATGGTTTTTTCCTATTTGGACTAGAAATAAATATAATAAAATGAGCGGGTTTTATATATTTATTTGTGGGTTTGTGTTCTATGTCGGGAGGGCTTCCCAACGAACTAAACCACGTCCAAAACGGAGCTAAGATGAATAAGATATCGATGCTCAAAGTTTGGTGTTTGGAACTTAAATGCTGAAATAAGTGGGAAAGTGGCACATTGTCCCACATCGGATGAGAGATGAAACTTAAAGGGGTATTTAAGTGGGAACTCTCCATCCTTATTGTTTCATGGAAGCACTCACTAGTGTACTCGCGAAGGGTGCGGAGCACCCTAACTCGCACACGCGCGCGCGCGTGGCGTGTGCGATGAGGCGCAATGTGGCGCTTTGATGGCGCACTTTGCACTTCACACACTCGCATCGCCGCGAGCCGCCTTTGTATTTTTGACCACGTGCGCGTGGTGGATCACAGAGGCTGCAAGGACCAAGTGGTGAAGGTTCGAGGCGCGTGACGTGGCAGTCCGCGCGCGAGTACACATGGCATGGAGGCGCACCAAGGGTGAGCCAAAACGGCGCGACTGTGTGGCGTGCTTGTAGAGGCTCACAGGTGACGTGGCACACGCGCGCAGGCGCGCATGGACCTGAGTGAGTATGGCGCACGCGCGCATCGCAGTGAGCCATATGGACGCACCGCGCATAAGGGTGCAGACCTGTGCGCGCGCGCGCGCAGTAGGCTTCCAGCAGCAGTTAATGCCAGTGCAGTTACACTAGGCAGTTACGTTTCAGCATTCGAAACTGACGAAGTTAATGCGTTTGACTAAGAATTAAGTGACGAATTAAAGTGCATTAAAGACGTCTAATGCAGTTTATTTCTCCATTTAATTCATTTTTCAGTTTCGCCTAAACCTGCAACTATAAATAGGGTGCTACCCTATTGCAGAAACACACCGAATAACACAAGCTCTCTACAATCTTCTCACTGCAGAATTCATCACTTTCCTTCAAGCTTTCGAGGTACACCTTCGGGTTAGAGTCAAGACCGGCAGTGCAACTGCTTGAGGCTGTTGTATCCTGGAAACAAACGTGTTCTCCTGGGAGACACGAAATTTATTTTAAGGGACCCATGTCTAACACGATCCTCAGCCAAAGAACAATGTTTCTGTTCGGATTTCTGTTCTTGTATTTCCCTTTTCTGTTGTATTTGTAATTTTTCTTTCAGTTGTAATTCTGTCTTGTTTTTATAATTCAAGTTAATAAAATATTTTATTTATTTTACACGAACGGATTCCTACAATCTTAAAACAAATTTAAAACACCGTTCGTGTAGAATCACAAACTTCTCTGCTGTGTATATATTTTTTTTCTCACAGCAGGTTGTGTTTTAAAAGGTTTTTTCTCTGTTTTGATTCAAAGTTGCGCCTTTATCAAAACAGAACTCTGTTTCTACTCCTTCTGTCGCTGAGTTCCAAAAACCTACTGTTGTAGTCTTCAAAGTTGGACTTAGAAGCTGCGCGGTGGTTTCAAAAACTCTTTACTTTGGATAAATAATAAATAAGCACATTTATTATTTTATTAACTTGGTTTTGTGGAATTTTTCAGAATGTCGACTGAAAATACCAACGTCAACGTTGTTGTCGGTACCCCTGCCAACACTGTGGGAGCGTCCACAGTGGCGAATCATGCTGAACGACCCGAAAAGTTCTCGGGTCTCCACTTCAAGCGGTGGCAACAGAAGATGTTCTTCTACTTGACCACCATGAACCTTACGAGGTTCTTAACGGAGACCGCTCCCCAACCTGCGGAAGGGGAGACCGATGCTCAGGCTCTGAGCGCGGTAGAGGCGTGGAAGCACTCGGACTTTATATGTTGAGGCTATGTTCTCAACGGTCTCTCGGATGCATTGTATAATGTGTACTATAATATCAAGACTTCCAAAGAATTATGGGAGTCCTTGGATAAAAAGTACAAAACGGAGGATGCGGGAACAAAGAAATTTGTTGTCGCCCGTTTCTTGGACTTCAAAATGGTTGATAACAAGACTGTTATGAACCAAGTCCAAGAGTTGCAAATTATACTAAATGACATCCATGCTGAGGGTATGGTACTTAGCGAAACATTTCAAGTGGCAGCCATGATCGAAAAGTTACCTCCTGCTTGGTTGGATTTTAAGAATCATCTTAAACACAAGCGAAAGGAAATGTCGGTCGAGGACCTTGTTCTTCGTCTTCGTATAGAAGAAGAAAACAGGGTGGCCCAAAAAGGCACCATTTTGCAAGCTTCGGCTAAGGCAAACATGGTGGAAGTTGGGGAGTCCTCAAAGGGCAAGAAAGGCAAGGGTAAAAAGGACAACAAAGGGAAAGCAAAGGTTAACAACCTTGGACCTAAAAAGGGGGCTGTGAAAAAGAAGCATGCGCCTTTCCAAGGTACTTGTTACAATTGTAACGAGACGGGGCACCGTGCTAACCAATGCAATAAACCTAAGCGTGAGCGTGCGCATATGGTTGATGAGGATGGTATGCCTCTGATTGCAATGATAACCGAGGAAGCGGCTATGATTGAAGAAGTCAACGCAATGGGTGAAAACCCAAAAGGATGGTTCGTTGACACGGGTGCAACCCGCCATGTTTGTAGAGACAAGGCTCTTTTCTCTACATTCAAGGAAGCATCGGGTGAAGAAAAGCTTTATATGGGGAATAAAGCTACCGCAAGCATCAAGGGGGAAGGCACGGTCGTTTTGAAGATGACTTCGGGCAAGGAGCTTACCTTGACCAATGTGCTTTATGTCCCAGAGATACGGAAGAATCGCGTGTCGGGATGGATACTCAACAAGTTTGGATTTCGTCTAGTGTTTGAATCGGACAATTTTGTCTTGTCTAGACGTGGAATGTTTGTTGGAAAGGGCTATGCCCTTAATGGTATGTTTAAAATGAATGTAATGGTTGTAAACCAAAACAAGAAAATGAATGAAATTTCTACTTCTACTTACATGGTTGAGTCTTCTAATGTTTGGCATGGTAGACTAGGACATGTAAATTTTAATTCATTACGACGTTTAATTAAATTAAACTTGATACCAACATTCCATATCGAGTCCAATCACAAATGCGAGACATGTGTTGAATCCAAACTTACGAGATCATCG
This sequence comes from Helianthus tuberosus, assembly GCA_030545235.1. Classification (NCBI taxonomy): domain Eukaryota; kingdom Viridiplantae; phylum Streptophyta; class Magnoliopsida; order Asterales; family Asteraceae; genus Helianthus; species Helianthus tuberosus. The sequence goes on along the minus strand of CM060424.1, from coordinate 54,793,719 downwards.
TTTAAATCGGTTGAACGAATAACCGAACCCCTTGATTTAATTCATACCGATGTGTGTGATTTAAAAGCGGTTCCCACGCGTGGAGGAAATAAGTACTTCATCACGTTTATTGATGATTGTACTAAATATTGCTACGTGTATTTACTAAAGAGTAAAGACGAAGCAATAGAGAAGTTTATCTTGTACAAAAATGAAGTTGAGAATCAACTTAAAAAGAAGATAAAAGCTTTGAGAAGCGATCGAGGAGGTGAATATGTTGCACCTTTTGCGGTTTTATGCGCAAAGAGTGGCATTGTACATGAGTGTACACCTTCTTATTCTTCACAATCAAATGGCGTTGCGGAACGAAAGAACCGCACATTGAAAGAAATGATGAACGCCATGTTGATAAGCTCGGGAGTGAACCGAGAAATGTGGGGGGATGCCATTCTCTCAGCAAACTATCTTTTGAACAAGATACCTTTGAAAAATAGGGACGAAACTCCATATGAGTTATGGAGAAAAAGGAAGCCTTCGTACAAATACTTGAAAGTGTGGGGGTGCCTAGCTAAGGTAATTGTACCACCTCCTAAGGCTCTTAGGATAGGACCCAAAATTGTTGATTGCATTTTCATTGGATATGCACATCAAAGTAGTGCGCATCGTTTTCTTGTACATGAGTCCAAGAATCCCGATGTACATAAACACACTATCATGGAGGCAAATCCTAACGTCGTCTCATATTTTGAGAATGTGTTTCCTATGTTAGGAAAAACACATGCGCCTTCATCAAGAGCGGTTGATGAAGCAGGTCCAAGTTTGTCTACATGGTTAGATGAAGCAGGACCAAGTTCATCTACGAGGATAGATGAAAGACATGAACGACCTGAGGTCGAGGAGGGTGAGCTTAGACGAAGTAAATGACAAAGGGTTGAAAAATCATTTGGTCCAGACTTCATGAGCTATATGGTTGAGGGTGAGCCTAATACCTACCGCGAAGCGGTTACCTCCGCGGAAGGACCTCAATGGCAAGAAGCAATTAAGAATGAAATTGATTCTATATTGCAAAATCATACTTGGGAGTTAGTAGATCTTCCACCTGGTTGTAAACCACTTGGATATCGTTGGATATTCAAAAGGAAGATGAAAGCCGACGGAAGTATTGATAAATACAAGGCAAGGTTAGTGATCAAGGGATTTAGACAAAAGGAGGGTCTAGACTACTTTGATACTTACTCGCCTGTAACGCGAATAACCTCTATACGATTGGTTCTTGCAATTGCGGCTCTAAGAAATTTGGAAGTTCACCAAATGGATGTAAAGACCGCATTTCTAAATGGCGATTTAGAAGAAGAAATTTACATGGAACAACCTGAGGGTTTTTCCGCCCCTGGAAACAAGGGTAAAGTATGTAAATTGGTCAAGTCTTTGTATGGCTTGAAGCAAGCTCCAAAACAATGGCACCAAAAGTTTGATCATGTCATGATTGACAATGGTTTCAAAATAAATGAGTGCGACAAGTGTGTTTATTTTAAAGACACACCAAGAGGTTATGTGATTTTATGTCTTTATGTAGATGATATGCTTATCATTGGGAGTGATGATAACATGATCAACTCAACGAAAGACATGTTGAAAGCGAGGTTTGACATGAAAGACATGGGTCTCGCGGATGTGATTCTTGGAGTTAAAATCACTAGAACCCAAAATGGTCTTGTGTTGAGTCAATCTCACTACGTGGACAAGATCCTTGGGAAATTCAATTCGGATGATACGAGTGTAGCTCGAACTCCAATTGATAATACCCAACGCCTAAGGAAGAATAGAGGCGAGAGTGTTTCTCAGTTAAAGTACTCAAGGATCATTGGTAGTCTCATGTATCTAATGACATGTACTAGACCCGACTTAGCATATGCTGTAAGCAGGCTAAGTAGATACACCAGTAATCCGAGCGAGGATCATTGGAAAGCTATCACGAGGGTGCTCAGATACATAAGATACACGAGAGACTATGGATTGCATTATACCCGTGATCCAGCAGTGATCGAAGGATACACTGACGCGAACTGGATATCGGATATAAAGGATCACAGATCAACAAGTGGTTACGTGTTTACACTTGCTGGCGCAGCTATAGCTTGGAAGTCTTCCAAGCAAACGGTTATAGCGAGATCCACGATGGAATCCGAATTCGTCGCTTTAGATAAAAGCGGGGAAGAGGCGGAGTGGCTACGTCAATTTGTGGAAGATATTCCAAGGTGGCCAAAGCCGTTGACGGCGATCTGCATACATTGTGACAATCAGTCGGCTCTTGCTAGAGCACAAAACATGATGTACAATGGCAGATCAAGGCACATTCGACGTAGACACAACACGGTACGACAATTTATCTCAACGGGTGTTATCTCAGTTGACTATGTGAGGTCAAATGATAACATTGCGGACCCGTTAACAAAAGGCTTAAGCACAGATATGGTGTTAGGTTGTCAAGAGGAATGGGACTAAAGCCCATAGATGAAAGGAATATGAGGGAAACCTAACCTAGTTGACTGGAGATCCCAAGATCTAGGTTCAATAGGCAAACTTAATCATAAACCCAAAGGGAGTCACTGTGGGGGGTGCCCCAAAATCAATAAAGGGAGTTGTATACTTCCTAGTCCATTCCAATCAGTGACATGAAGGAAAGGTTAAGCATGTTGAGGTTAAGGATTTTGAGGAAATCCGAATTAACCATGATGCTTTTAATGATTCAGAGGAATCACCTATGTTAGAGAGAAGTGGGGTCGCTTCGAATGGATTTGTGGGGAGGCGCAAATCTTAGAGCTCTCGCAGAACCAGGAACGTGTTCCATGACCATGAACGGACACAACCATGAGGTCTTAACTCGACTAGGGATAGTATTGTGTGAATGTATATTGTCGCCTACATAAATGGGGGATTGTTCAAGGACACCGCGTCTACAAGACCTTAGGAGGCTAAGTATGCTTCACAAAAGAAGGTTCAAAGGTTACACCTACCTATCTTGCAATACTCAACTGTTGAACGTGTATCGTTGAAACTTGATAGATCGATTTCTATTCATGTGGGGGATTGTTGGAAATTTTGTGAAAATATCATTTTTCACAAATATAGGAAAATGGTTTTTTCCTATTTTGGACTAGAAATAAATATAATAAAATGAGCGGGTTTTATATATTTATTTGTGGGTTTGTGTTCTATGTCGGAAGGGCTTCGCAACGAACTAAACCACGTCCAAAACGGAGCTAAGATGAATAAGATATCGATGCTCAAAGTTTGGTGTTTGGAACTTAAATGCTGAAATAAGTGGGAAAGTGGCACCTTGTCCCACATCGGATGAGAGATGAAACTTAAAGGGGTATTTAAGTGGGAACTCTCCATCCTTATTGTTTCATGGAAGCACTCACTAGTGTACTCGCGAAGGGTGCGGAGCACCCTAACTCGCACTCGCACACGCGCGCGTGGCGTGGGCGATGAGGCGCAATGTGGCGCTTTGATGGCGCACTTTACTCGCATCGCCGCGAGCCGCTTGAGAGCCGCCTTTGTATTTTTGACCACGTGCGCGTGGTGGATCACAGAGGCTGCAAGGACCAAGTGGTGTGAAGGTTCGAGGCGCGTGACGTGGCAGTCCGCGCGCGAGTACACATGGCATGGAGGCGCACGGTTGCGCGCATGGTGCATGGGCCTGATGTGACGTGCGCGGCGCACCAAGGTGAGCCAAAACGACGCGACTGTGTGGCGTGCTCGTAGAGGCTCACAGGTGACGTGGCACACGCGCGCAGGCGCGCATGGACCTGAGTGAGTATGGCGCACGCGCGCATCGCAGTGAGCCATATGGACGCACTGCGCATAAGGGTGCAGACCTGTGCGCACGCGCGCGCATTAGGCTTCCAGCAGCAGTTAATGCCAGTGCAGTTACACTGGCAGTTACGTTTCAGCATTCGAAACTGACGAAGTTAATGCGTTTGACTAAGAATTAAGTGAGAATTAAAGTGCATTAAAGACGTCTAATGCAGTTTAATTCTCCATTTAATTCATTTTTCAGTTTCGCCTAAACCTGCAACTATAAATACGGTGCTACCCTATTGCAGAAACACACCGAATAACACAAGCTCTCTACAATCTTCTCACTGCAGAATGCATCACTTTCCTTCAAGCTTTCGAGGTACACCTTGGGGTTAGAGTCAAGACCGGCAGTGCAACTGCTTGAGGCTGTTGTATCCTGGAAACAAACGTGTTCTCCTGGGAGACACGAAATTTGTTTTAAGGGACCCGTGTCTAACACGATCCTCAGCCAAAGAACAGTGTTTCTGTTCGGATTTCTGTTCTTGTATTTCCCTTTTCTGTTGTATTTGTAATTTTTCTTTCAGTTGTAACTCTGGCTTGTTTTTATAATTCAAGTTAATAAAATATTTTATTTATTTTACACGAACGGATTCCTACAGTACAATTACTAAATAATCAAATAGAGTTTTGAATTTCGATCACCATCTCCGCCCAATAATGTTTGTATAGAGAGAGAGTGTGGAGAGAGAAATGGGTTACTTCAGTCTTTGTCGCCACAACCACGGTGGATCTGAACGAGATCTGCCACTGATCTGGGTTTTGTGGACAAGAAGACACACAAAGACGACGGTTAGATGGTGGTTGCGATTAGGCGGCGACGATTCTATTGTTGTGGCAGCTAGGTGATTGGACGGCTTGATCTGGGTTGCGGTGGTGATTGGCGGTGATCGACTTGTTTGGTGAGACAATGACGGGTCGGTGATGGTGGGGCTATGTCTCTGTGGTGATTGGTGGTGATCAGAGATGATGACGGTTGTGTGGTGCGATGATGACGGTTCGGTGGGGGTGTGCCGGTGATGATAGCAGTAGTTTCATGGTGGTGGTGTACTGTGTTGGTAGAAAGAAATGGTAAGAGAGTGAGTCACAGAGTCAATAACTAAAATCAAATATTAATTTTGGTTAATAAAACGTTTCAAGTCCGTAAAAATTGATTCCACTCATTTCTCAGTTACATTAATATTGATTTTAGTTTTTTTTTATCGTCATCAATACAATGAAATATTTGAAACCGTTCATTTCTCAATACAAAAGAACAGAATTAATTACATTAATATTGATTTAAATTTATTTTATCGTCATCGTCACTCATCAATACAATACAATAGTATATCAATTTGGTGGATGACTTTTCCCTATATAATTTGATGATGGTAGCTAATATTGTTTTTTTTGTAAACAAATAATGTGGTTTGAACCTAAAATTGTTAATATGCTTTTTATATAAAGTAAAATTCATAAAATAATTAAATAAAAAGTAAGTTTTAATGTTATGTCGTCTTTCTTTTTTTCAATTGCTATACCGAATGTCGTTACAATATCAATACCTTCATAAAACAAACTAATACCGACCCAATTTCTGCCGCAACAAGCGTGACGTTGTCGCCGCAACGCGCGACACGGGTAACAATCTAGTTTATTGTTCAAAAATGAAATTAGTTTAGATATTATTAGTTTTGTTATTAACTTTAATTTTGTTAAGTGATAATTTAATGGTGGGGTAAAATAGGTAATAAAGACAAACTTTAAGTGGGAGGGAGAGATGCTTTATATTTATATATATTCTGTGGTTTATCGTTTTATCATCGTATCCGGATGTTTTTTGTGGTGATAATCGTAAAAATACTTGTACTTTTTTTTATGTAATTTTTGTTATATCTACCATGCAATATATGAAAAAAAAAACTTTATATGTTAAAATTGGTTTATGTTGAGCCTTGAGGTGTAATCATATTTTACCATTTTAGGACATGGTAATTATAAGAATATAAGGATAGGCCTTTATATTAAGAATGCAATGACTTGTTGAATAATGGTAACTTATTTTCTGATATAGTAAAAAATGACATATTCAATGCAATATGAAATGACTGTAAATAACATGGGCACATGCCATACTGGCCTATTTTAACGAATTAATTATGTTAGTGAGGAAAAGATGGTGGGCCATCTTTACATGTTGAAAATAGGTTACAAGAGCCACCCCGAGTTTTCTATTACAGTACATTTACTTCAGAGAGTCCCCGACTCTTGTGGAGGGTGCAACTACACGCTCCCGGTTAATCGGGTGGGCAGTGGGCTGGAAATTTTCTCGGGGAACGCCTTAGCCAAACTCTGATGCACCAAGCGTGGGCCCGGTTAAGACAACATAGCCTTGGATGCCGGAGTGGGGCGGAGGGGCCTACCCGAGTTATAGGGTAGGTGCGATCTCTATCGCCTGTTGTAGAAATATCGCCGTTCAAAAAAAAAAAAAAAAAAAGTTGTTGCTTACAAAAAGAAAAAAAAAATCTTTTTTTTTTTTTTTGGGTTTCTGTTAAAGTCTTCTTGGGTAGACTCACCTACCAACCTAAAAAATAACTTCTTGATTGATTTCTTTCTTTCAAGGCAATGGGGCTCATTGGCGACTGCTTACTTTGAAAATTAAAATTGTAAAGATAAAAATTCGTTGATAGGAGATTAACAAGTGTTATTAATAACAGCTGATTAATAATTTTGCCCAAATTCTGTTTGAATCTGTAACACTTGATCTCTCGTACAAGGTAATATTATCTGTCTTGCCTAAAAAATAACTATGCAATTATTATTGATCAGGGATATCGGATTTAGATAACCTCAACTTTCATCAATTGGTCGATAACACTTTCAACTTTCAATTTGTACCACACCACTCTCAACTTTTAACTTATTTTCCTACAACACTCCCAAACTAACCCAATTTGCTACCATCAGCTACCACGTCACCAAACCAGTGTCACGTCATCAAGAAATGCCATGTCACCACACAAGTGACACATCAGCAAAATAACTGGGTTAGTGTTCAGTTAGTTTGGGAGTACCAGAGGAAAATTAGTTGAGAGTGGTGTCAGTACAAATCGAAAGTTGGAAGTGCTATCGGCCAATCGGTGAAAGTTTGGGTTATTTAAATCCAAAATCCCAATTGATTATCCGAGCGTGTACTTCCTAAGAAGTCACTCAACCTTGATCCTACAATCGCTTGCACCCGAACACCGGTTAACTGTGAAATGCTCATGAATATATATGGTCAAATTTGTTACCTTATCATATATTTAATTTGAAACTATAAGTCCAATTTACTGTTTTAATTTGCTTTAAGAAAGTTATTTAATAATAATAATCCACAATTTCTCTTATTAACCCACCCATGCCAGTTATCATACAAAGTTTGCTCCCTCTTTCCTTTTTTATCCTCATAGTAATGTTATCTTTGCAGGTGGTGCAAAAAGCTTAGCAGAAGATGTAACCGTCGATTCAGAAGGGAATGCATATGTAACAGACGCCAAAGGTACTCAAATATGGAAAGTTGGGGTCGACGGGAAACTTATATCAGTCATAAAGAGCCCATTATTTCACGCCAAAGAATGGTACAATGACATATTTACCCTCTACGGTATTGTCTACCATCCAAACGGTTACTTGCTTGTGTCTCACACGATCACTGGAAACCTCTTCAAAGTTGAAATCAACAATGGGGACAAAGTCACACCAGTCAATCTTGACAGTACGTTGTTTATTGCTGATGGTTTGGAACTTTTGTCGCCTACCAAACTTGTGGTGGCTGGAGCCAATGGTGTGAAGTTAGTTGAGAGTAGCGATGATTGGTCAACTGCTTCACTTGTTGGAAGGTCGCGTGTGCTTACACATAGGATTGCGACCGCAGCTACAGTGAAGGATGGAAAGGTGTATATTAATCATGCACTTGGTATGGGCTACCCAAAGAAGAAACATGTTTTTGTTGAGGCTGCCTTTTCTTAGATCTTAATTTTACTTCGGGTTGTAGTTGTATATTGATTTATGTTGTATAATAATCTATGATTATGCAACGGGAAAATTGAAGGTTGAGCTGTTTACTTTTTTTTTTACTAAAACCGTACTAAAACCGTGTGTCCACCGTTTCAAAATGTCTTCATTTTAACATTGAGAAATCCCCGTATAATCATTTTTTTAATTTGTGGTATACTATGTGATCATATTAGAACAATTTTAGGTATAGCCATGAGTTCATATATGAATGACACAACCCGAAAAATAAGTATTCTTGTGATTTTTTCTTGCAACCGTATAGCAGCAACCTACTTTTAACAACATGCTCTCACTTCTTTTTTTTTCTCAATAAAATTACACACCTTACGGTTTATTTAACGTGTTTTAAATTTCTTACCAGTGGTAACAAAGGTAAGCTCTATACAAGTACATCACCTTATAAAGTCTAAACATCATAAATACATTCCACCATAATACCATTGCCAAATCTCTTATTTCGGGTAACTATATACTAAAGAGAGGCCAGGAATGCACCACGTTATTATAACTATATTATATATTCTGTATATAACTTATAGTCCTTCCTTATATGCGCACGCTTATATAGCACATGCACTTTTATGCCAAACCTGAAATAACATAGCCGATTCGGTTCTTACCTCATGAGCATGGTTTGTGGCTTAGTGCTTCTTGGCTCGACCTTGAGGAACTAAAAGGTCATCTCGGTTAGACCCATCAGGCTTCCGGGCCCATACAGGTGCCTGATCAGGACCATAACGGTAATCATAGAAGAGTTCTTCACCGGCCTCAATTCGCTCTTTGGCAAAAATGCCAACCCGGTGATCGCCAGCCACCATCATTACCTGTGCATACCAGCTTTTTAGACATGGAAATTGCTTTTAAACTGGGCCATACGCACACAAGAAACGGGCTAATTGCCTAAAATCGTAACCAACTTAATTTATTGGTCTTATTTTTATTTTGGTTAACCAACTTAATTTAGGTGTAGAAAAAACCATCAACATTTCACATAAAATTTGAAACTCTGATGATTTTTTTCTGGCCTGATAGAAGTTGGTTACCTAAAGGGCTGCACCGAACATAACATTTTTCCCTGTTTTCAAAACTAACTTTAAATTAAACGGAAATAGGAATGAGCATAGAACTCATTATTGATTCTAGCAACCAACATCATTTGTAATTATTTACATATAAGTTGATGATGTGGCACTGTATGAGGCCATGCCAAGAGTCAGATGCCACATAACGGAAAAATGCTTATGTGAAGAACGAAAAACCAAATTTACTCACAATTTCAAAAAAGATTTTTTAGAGCAATTCATAATTGAAAATATGTAATACAATAATATGCCACATCTGACGCCATATGGCATATAAAACAGGGAATTACCTTAGCGTAACAGTTGGGATGTGATGAGTGGTTGGCGAATTTCAGTTTATCTCCTTTGCGGTAAGCATCAAGCACATACTGCAAACAAGGAAGCTACTCTTAGATTCTATTGCTTACCGTATAGAATACCATCAGAAATTTGATTAGGAAGCTACTCTTAGATTCTATTGCTTACCTGATCATTCAAATCAAAAAGAAAAGATGAGTTGGCACGATCGTATATTTTCCCTCGCTTATCTGCCTCTCGATGCGAGATCAGTTCACCGGTGTACTCTCCAAGATAATCATTTTTGTTGACAGAGTTCTAATTACAAAAAATTGAAAATAATAAAGTAATAATGATAATATAAAAATTGAACATAAAAAAGTAATAATGATATTATTTTCAGTCATGCTGGAAGGGACCAATCAAAAATAGGGGTGTGAATTTCTGACACAGACCTAACAAGAAATTTGTGGGTTTGGGTTTAGTCTTAACGGGTTCGGGTCAGTTTCAGGTTGAACCCGTGAACCTGTTTAGCTAAACGGTTCGGGTTTGTGTCAACCCGGGCGGGTTGGCGGGTTGGCGGGTTGACCCATTTAACCCATTTGTATTATATTTTATTTTATTTTTTGGAACATTTTTTATGTCATAAGTTAAATTGGGTGGGTATTTTATGTCATAATTATAGCTTAAAAAGAGAAAAGATTCTATAATTAAAATGTAATTGTATTATATAGATTTGTGTTTTTTGTAGTAAAATTTTAAAGTTAATATATTTATTTGCGAAAAAAATTGGGTTGAACGGCTCGTGTTCGGGTCAACCCATGAATATTCGGATCGTGTTCGGATTCATATGCATGACACGATTTTCGGGTTCCGGTTCTCTAAAATTTTCGGGTTCGGGTCGGATTGGACCCGCGAACACAACCTGTTTAGCAACCTTAATAAAAAACAAGCATAGAAAAGGTCAATTTGATTGATACCTACCTTGAGAAAGGCTCCCCAACCAGCAACATTAGATTTAGCCAGAAGAATCTGAAGACCATAAGTTGAGAAATATAACAGATGTCTTTCATAGAAATATATAAAATTAATTTGAAAATATTAAAACACACACAGTTGTTGATAGTTGATACTGCTCACCCTTTGCTGCTGCCTCAGAAGGAGCCTCATGTTACCGCATTGGCCTTCACCTCTTCTTGGGGGCTCTCCTGATGAACCATCACCACAACTGCAAATACGAAATTTTGAACTTTTAGAAGCGTAAAGACAACATTGCCCCAAAAGAAAAAATAACGCATCTACAGTATCGACAGTCAAGAAACAAATTTTCCTACATTTACGGCAGAAAATATTATTACATAACTGATAACAAAAAAAACATGGTAGTTATATTACCTCACCCAGCAATTCCTGCAAACATCAGGATCACATTCACGTCCAGCAGCGAAACACGGGCATTGTCGGCTTCTGCATTGGCTCTTTGCGCAGTGACATCCCCTAAACCTGTTCTTGCAGCTTTTTGAGCACCTAAATCATCATATTTACTTATTTACAAAATGCAAATAAATAACATTGAAGTTGATCTATAAATGTAATTATGTATACACTGATCTATTCCAATATATTAGCTAAATGTTTGTTTTGTAGTTTAAATTAACATACCCACAGTATTTCTCACAGCAAGTAGCATTATCCAAACAGGGGCATTCTTTTCCACACATAGATTCGCATCTACATGGAATATACTGTTTGCAAGATTGGTTTTTCTCATCAGCAATTCGTCTCCACATTGAGGGATGACCCGCAGACTTCCATGAATATTTAAGTTTTTTTGCTCTACCCTTTCTTCGAAGCATTCGTGACCTTGATGCAGTGTCTTGCTCCTAAAAGAGGGAAAATAATCTCATAAAAATTATTAGATGGTACACGAAAATCTCAAAATTGTGTGTATATAATATATACACACACACTTATGGGACCCGATATTTAGGCCATGGACATAACTGGATACTCGACCAAATGTTAGGACTTATAGGAGGCAAGGTAGGTGGCTCGGGTAACGGGTCAAAACATGATGGGTCAGGTTGACCATTGGAACATTTTTTTTAAATAGTTGATGCACTAGTTTTTATTACAAAAGCATTGTATATCAATCATAATCTGAATCTTTGAAAAAAAAAAAAGACTAAGAAGGTTGTATGTATCGCAAAATAGACTTAAAAGACTTTCAACATGTTCGACCCATTTACCCAATTGCGATAGAGAACGACCCAAATGAACCATTTATGAGAAAATGGGTCGAAATTGCCACCTTTATTAATAGGACTGACTGCAAATTTCAGGCCTAACTGGTCCTAAAGGGATCAGTATTTTTGGGCTCTTGCTGGGCCTAGAACTTTGGGCCAGGCCCATATGTGTATAGTATATCTAGGACCAACTCAAATGCTGATGTGTCCAGTATCATTTGTAAAACCACTAAAAATCATATAACAAACACATAAAAAACCTATACTGGTAAATATCTCGGTTTTGGAACCAGTTTCCTCTTATAGCACACTGTAGAAAATCATATAGCCAAACCTTAGGATCTGCATCAGCTCTGTCGTTTCCATCTGGCATAGAGCATGCAGTAAACGATCTCTGTGATGTTGATGCTCCATTATCACACATATAATTGGCTACTTCCGTGCAAGTTTTCAAGCCAGAAAGTAAGTTTCTTGCTATGAGACAGCTGCAAATAACAAAGAATGGTTTAGTCATTCATGTCGATAGTTTCACTAATATAACAATAATTTAAAATTGAGTACGGGTAACGTTGAGTAGAAAGATCCTCTACCTGTTCTTCCCAAAAATCTCTAATCCCTTAACATATAGTTCTTTCTCGAGTAGTTCCCATTTCGTCCCTACTGGAGTTGATTCCTGCTTTAACATATTTACTCCTGTACCCGTATCCTTAATCACTTCTTTTGAAACACACTGAGAAGAACTAGTCGCTTCATCATTGGTGGTCATTTGGAGATCCAATTTTTTGTCATTTAAGTTGTCATCTGAAACTTGAGTATCTTCAATTGTCATAGAAATTGTATCGGGTACTGACCCTGTTTTCTGTTTTTTCAAGGAAGACCCTTGTTGGTCATCAATAACATGTTTTGGTTCTTCTAATACCGTAGTTGTTTGTTTGGATAGCTTGCGCTTTCCTGTATTGCCGTGACAGATTTCACCATCACATCAACACATGGAAGTTCGTATATACAGAACTAATAGACCGAATTGGCAAACAACAAATATATAAAACAAGGAAAAACTATGTGCATCAATCTTCTAGAGTAATGCTTTGTGTAATAATCACCTGGATCATCACCAATCCGGATATTGTGCAGGTTTTCATCTGAAGGTGTATTGCGTGTCTCACTTAAGACATCTAGATGATCTGAATGCTTCTTCACAGTTTGAAGCTGAAAAAAAAAATATAACCTTTTACTAAAAGCAGACAAACAAAATAAAGTTGCATAAATAACCATCGATTTATGATTTATGAATAGGATGAATCGACCACGTCCACCACTATTTACATAACAACCAATAAATACCACCTAAGCAGTAGGGGTGTGCAAAAAACCAAATTAATTGACCCATAACCGAATTAAAAAAGAAAACCGAACCACATAAAAAACCGGTGGGTGGGTTAATTGTTTTCCTGAAACCGAAAGTAATGGGTAGGTTATGGTTATCAATGTTTCCATACCCGCCATAACCGAACCGACCAGACATGTAGTAAATCTTTGTCGGATTTTCACCATTTTTTCAATATTTGATGTATTTGGTTGAACGCTTGTTAATTTATGGGTTAAATCATATCGTTTTGGTTGATATTTATTTAGATTTATGGATTATATAATGTTTTGTTTGAATATTTGATAATAATCAATATTGATATTATAGATTAAATGTATTTCAAATACTATGTAGTATACTAATATACAGAAATGTGTTACAACAATTTATTGCATGGTCAAAAAAATTTGAGCTATTTTTAGCTAGGCCTAAATTCACAGTTAACCGACCACAACTGACCCGCTATAACCTTCAAAACCGCCATAACCAATTGGTTATGGTTATCCATTAACTGACATCGCGGTTATAGTTATGGTTTTGATGCAAAACCGACCCATGTACACTCCTACTGAGCAGTTTAAACAAAAATTGTATCTCTGCATTCTCTATGTCAACAGTTAACTAATCCAACTATTTTAATCAATGGTTGTAGTTTTATAGCAAGGATTATTAAGTGATACCTGAAGGTAACAATGATCACTGCAAGGTTTCACAGTCTCTTGAGAATCAAGAGGGTAGTGTTGTCTTTCGGTCTGTTTACAAGGCAATTGGAATCACATTTAAGTAGATGAGGTAAACTTCAGGATGAAATTGCAATGGTTCTAAGAGCACAAAACCTTACAGGAGTAATAACGGTTTGAGAGTAACCATGAAGACGGCAATCAAATACCTGTTAAAACAATATAAAAAATAACCTTAAACATGACAATTCTAACGAACAGTAACAAAATGTGAAACAGGTAAACAGACGTACCAAACACCGCCGACAAAAAAGATTATCAAGGGAATCTAATGAAGCATTAAGACTTTTGTCCAGAGGTATGCTCCAATCATGATGATGGTCTGCAGAAGCAGACACATTTTGGTTTATTTTTTCTTCATCTTCTTTTTTCAACATGATATATGCCTCCTGCGTCACATAAACAACAACAAAAACTTCAAGTATATAGAAAACTAGTAAAAGCAAGACTTGATATGAAAAACACAATTCTTGATGATAATATAAGAGCAACTGAGGTACGTAGATTTCTGAAGCATTCCCCCCAACATATTGTGTCAAGATTTTAATTACTTCATCAGTTGGCTCATAATCCCGAGAAACCATCCTGCAAGATTCAATAGATGATGAAATCTTTTCAGAACAAATTTGTATTTCTGCTCAATGTAGCGTGAATAACAACAGATATTCAAATTAATTTGCATTTTTAACGGATGAACTGCATAGGGCTGCAAACGAACCGAACTTTCAACGATCAGTTCATGAACCGTTCGGCGGGAAGTTCGTTTGTGTCCGTTCATTTAATAAATCAACGAACATGAACAGAGTTCACGTTTGTTCATTTATGTTCAAGAACGTTCGATAACCTGTTCGTTTATGTTCGTTTGTGTTCGATAGTTCCTTAAGGTTTTAATTTTTATATTTATTTTTCGATATTCTTTTTATTTTATTTATTTTATTACCCAAACAATTAACTTTATTTGAGATAACTGAGACAAATAAACCCTATTCCAGTGTTCATGAACGCCCGTTTGTGTTCATGGACCTTCGTTTGTGTTCGTGCATGTTCATGAACGGTATTTTTCGTTCATTTGTGTTCGGTGCCTAAAATTAACAAACACGAACATGTTCATTTCCTTAATGAACGAACACAAACAGAAAATCTCGATCGGTAAGTGTTCATGAACACATGTATTCAATTCATTTGCAGCCCTATATGAACAACATCCAAGAGTAATGTATTATCTTAACTAACCGTATGATGCGTTTTTCTGTCTCAGAAAATTCATGTTTCTCTTCCTCAGGTTCAGTAAGCTCTTCCTCACTGTCGCTACAAATCAGAGCTTCACTTCCATTTTGATCATAATATATACGTCGCCTCCCAACAATTGATTGATCATCAGCCATTCTCTGGTTTCTGTCATCCATACAAAGAAATCACATATTTATACTTTTGGCACTTAAAACTAGTTACATAATATATATAAAACGGAAGTACAGACGGAAAAAAAAAACCTGGCCAAAAAGATCCAGGTAGTATAAGGTGGTATTCTATCAGCAACCGGAAGTTTCGCACTTATTGAAATAGCTGCTTCTTGACTGCTGCTATCATCGCCTGATATTTGGCCTGGCCCAGTAAGGATGCAGAGGGGGTTTTTAATCCTGGAAGACAGCATTTCACCCGTGCCACTGTTTTCAGTAGACGAATCATTAGCTCTATGCGCTGATAATGACAGAAGATGAGAGACATCTTTTTCTAGCTTCTCACAGTTCTTTGCAACTTTATCCTGTACAAAGGTAACTAGTTTTGAGTGCCAAAAGTACTAGATAATTCTCATGTCGTTCACGATTAATTCATATTGTCGTAAATCAAAATAATCAAACTACAAGTAACTAGAGTAAATCCAGCTAGAAGTCGTGGCTTGTTGGATATTTAAGTGATTAAATCATGGTTTAGTTTGTAGTAAGTTAAGTGAATAATAGATTAATAGTTATATGTAACACATATGAGAGCAGAAGGCATGCTGTTGAAATATAGTTAGTTGATATCGGCGAAAACAAAACTAAGTTAATACAGCAGGCTTTAGCTTTCAGCCGACTCAAAGCTTCTACATGTGGTAAACTATGACAAAAGAGTTCATCTAATTTCTGTGATTACCATGGTCATAGTTATTAAGTTATGCATTGGATAAAGAAAAATAACTAGCATCTATGAAGTTCTTACTATATAAAATGTGGAGGCACTTAATTGTTAATAGATAGATGGTAGAGGTGATCAGGGGAGCCATGAAGATGATGTAAACACACAATATAAAGTACACCGTAACAGAAATCAACTCACTTTAATCAAGAGAACCCTTTCTGCTTGAATCTGCTTCTTCAGCTGATTTATCTTAACTGTTAAGAATTCCAAATCACCAGAGGAGGCCTGCCCCCTCCGTGAATTCTGTCATTTCATAAGAAAAGAAACCACAACAACAATAAGTATCACCGGATCAAAAGCTTACTATCTATCATCTACTGTTTCCAATAACTCAAAACATAAAACCATGGGAAATTAAAAGATATTAGATACAGTGAGTTGAAATTTTGTCTATGCATTTAAAGCTTTCTTCACGTGTGTTCGTTTATTGCTTTCGCGTTTTGTTTTCGTATTCGTGTGTGCTTGATTGATCCTAACACACGTCGTCACTTTGAGAAAACACAAGCAAATAAAGCTGCAAACAAAGTAAATATCCTAATATTCACCTATGCATTCAACTAGAGGCATCAAATACAAAGAACAATACCAGATTAGAAACCTAATTTTACAACAACAGATGGTACGTAGTAAAAACGCGTGATCAACTTAAAATACAAGTACACAAACATATGCAGCAGTAGTAATAATCCACTCCACAGCTGAATTATCATCAACAAACAAAACAAAGTTCATAGGCGTAAATTAAACGAACAAATGATCGGAGGAATGTAAAGTTGAGTGAATTGAATTACGAATGATCCGTAATTATCAGGAAATAAAGGATGAGAACGTACAGCGGATTTAGAGGAATCGATTGAATTGGAGTTGGAGAGCATCATCGATCGCAGTGGAAGTGAAGAGTGAGTGATCAAGAGAGAGAAGAAGAAGAAGCGACGTACAAGGAGGGTTTAGGCTGAGGGATACCCGCGGAAAATCTGGACTAGTGTAATTTGGTCCATTAGGAAGGAGCTTGGGGATTCACTTTTTCTTATTTATTGATTTGTACAACAATGGATTGGGTGTTATTTTTTTACATATTATTATCAAATTTTATAATGCTACTAAAATAAATGTTAAACATAAATAATTAAATATTAAATATTCTAAGTATACGATAGGATTCATAGGGATGGCTATCGGGACCGACATTCAAGGAGATAGATCAGTTAGGTGATGTTTGTTTTTTTCAGAGCTAAAATGTCTGCAGTCTGCGGACCACATCTGCAGACATCTGTAGCAGAAGAGGTGGATCAGACCTCTGGAGTCTACCAGAAGAAGACTGTTTGTTTTTTAAACTTTTACAAGCTGCTGAACATCATACAAATTCTAATTACCATTTTATCACAATGAACATTATAATCAAACAACATAACAAGCATGAGTAACAATCAAATTAAGATCACAATTCTGAAAATTAACACCAAAATTCAGCAAATTAACATCACAATTCTGAAAATTAACACCTTAAGCAAAGTAACATCACAATTCTTAAAATTAACACCAAAATTCTGAAAAACTAACATAAAAAAATCTAAAAAATAACACCACAATATGAAAACTAGCACCACTTTCTGAAAATTAACATAAAAATCAAGAAGACCGAGTAGCACTGTAGGCCAGGAAAATCAAGAAGATCGAGCAGCTCAGAATATGAATGTCTCTGCTATACACCACAATCTTACCTGTGAAGGTCGGCTGGAGGTGGAGGTCGGCGGAGGTGGAGTGCGGCTGGAGGTGGAGGTCGCTGGAGGTGGAGGTGCGTCTGGAGGTGGAGGTCGGCTGGAGGTGGAGGTCGACTGGAGATGGGGGTGGAGCAGGTAACGGCTGGATAAAACTAGGGTTTGGAGTTTGTGTTTTGAAAGAGAGGAAAGTTTGAAGACGCTGGAAGATGTGAGGCCAGGTCTGTTTGAGGAAGAGGTGGGGAAGACATTTTTTAATGAAAGCTCTTCCGAAAAACAAACACGTTGCAGACTTAAACGTCTGCGCGTGGTCTGCGTGGAGCAGACATAAGAGGTTCTGAAGTACTTCTGACAAAAAACAAACACCCCCTTGCTCTTTATTTTCTTCGTCTTCTGTTGTTGGAGAATGTGAAAAAAAATGAGCAATTTAGAAGTGTTAAATAAGTTATGTTTGTGAGTGGGCCGATTCAACTAGAAACAAACCTGAACATGAAAATTGTGTCAAACATATGAGTTTGAATACGACATAAATTTGTAGATTTACAAGAACATGGCTCATTTAATGTGAAATTGTTTTCCCATGATAATACTCTAAAATGGCAATTTACAACCAAAAAAACAAATGTATATACAATGGTTACGTTTAAACTATGAAAATCATGCTCATATATTATCTTTTGCGTTTGACATATAATACATAATCCAGTTTCTAGTTTATTGATGATATAAATATTTTTTAGCAAAACTTATGAAGCACAAACATGTTAAACATATCAGCCCATTAAGTCAACGTGAGCAAGGCTAGATTAGCTAAACGTGTTTGTTGCTCGACCCGAAATTGACATGGAACCGTTGAGGTTAAACTCAGACGTTTGAGTTCCGTATTAAGCATTGTGTATTCCTTTTTTTTTCTTATTCACAAACCAACTTTGTTGTAATTACAACAATAAAAAGAAATTACGTTGAACATTGGTGAGTTGATAGCATTTATAAAGTTTCTAATAAAATAATACAACATTCGTAGCACAAATAGGATAAAGTTTATAATAAAATAATACAACATTGGTAGTACAAATAGGACATGGATGTCATAAACGCTTTACTAAAAGAAGCAGTGTTGATGGGAGGATATTCAAAGTAAGTATTTTATCGTGTGTTAGTATCACCTATTTTTACAAAGTATAATCCCCTAAGCGGGTTTTCACTCAATATCTCTTTATATTGGAACAAAATGTATTACAAACGGGCACAATAGACTATCATTATTGCATTATATTGTTAGCACTCGTTGCTAGATTTGATAAGGTGAAAACAACCTCTAAAAGTTATCAACTTACAAGATGCAAGTAGGTATGAATGCTAAGAAAATGTTTAACATACAAATTGTTTAAAAGGTATAAATCGTTAAAAATATATAGCGGTTGAATAGTAGTATTGTTAACTTGCTCTTAAGATGACAATTTGCAAACATGACAACTTTTTCCACAACCCTCATTGTTTCATTCCTTTCTTTATGATCAACTAGTGAGATTTTCCTGCACTTAGCGGCGGAAATTCAGTTGGTTTCAGTTCAGATCGTTATGGTAATGACACTCACTATAATAATTGAAAGAGAAGATTACATCGATCGAAACAATAAAAACGAATATTAATATTGGTACAGATGTTGTTTAATTGATATCAATTCGGTTCGTATGCATTCTACGTTTATTTTATTTTAATATTTGGATATTTATTTTTTGAAAACGGATATTATGCAAGCTATTATACCAAACTGAATCGAAACCGGTTTAACAACATCTATATTGATACCAATACTTATTTTTATTGTTCATGATTTGATAAACTAATACCGTATCGCTATCATACCATACCGAGTTGAACCGAACAAAATCAATACTGGTATACATTAATTTTTGTGGTTTCTTGTTTGATAACGGATACTTTGATCGCATCTTAAAAGTCGTCTGAAAAAAGAAAGATTTTAAAATCAATTAAAGTGATAAAACCACAAAATAATAAAAATTTGCAAAAAAAACTAATATTAAAAAAAACTGAAAAAAGAAAGATTTTAAAATCAATTAAAGTGATAAAACCACAAAATAATAAAAAGTTGCAAAAAACTAATATTAAAAAAAAACTGAAACTACTGTTCATAGTCACTTTGTATTAATATGTATAATATGTATAAGAGTTAATTGCTCGGATGGTCCCTGTGGGTTCACGTTTTTTCACGTTTAGTCCCCACATTTTGAAAATATCATGTATGCTCCCTATGGTTTGTCATTTTGTTACTCGGATAGTCCCCCAACATTTACTCTGGGGACTATCTGAGTAACAAAATGACAAACCATAGGGAGCATACCTGCTATTTTCAAACTAACTGACATCTACTCAGGGACTATCCGAGTAACAAAATGACAAACCATAGGGAGCATACCTGCTATTTTCAAAAGGTGGGGACTAAACGTGAAAAAAGTTGAAACCATAGGGACCATCCGAGCAATTAACTCTATGTATAACTAGAATTACGACCCGCCGCAATGCGGCGGTGATTCTTTAGTTATAACTAAGTCGATTTAGGACGCACACGTTATGTTGAACCTGTCAAACATGAAAAAAATAGATGATGTAAAAACGTTCACACACACACGTACGTTGCGTCGTGTTAACTCGCAAAATTTAGACCGAAACGTGAAAACGCTAAACCAAAGACGCACGTTGCGATGTTTTAAGTCATAAAATTTAGAACGAAGCATAAAGCGGAAAATTTGCGAAAAATGAAAACTATAAAGGATCAAAGTTGAAAGTAAAAAAAGTTGTGAGTATAGATTGCAAAAGATAAAAGGTTTAATGTTAAAAGTAAAAAACAAAAAGTTTTGGGTTAAAAGTAATTTATGAAATACTTTTGGATGAAAAGTAAAAAAAAAATCATTTTTTTTTTAAAAACCTCCAATGCCAAAGTTACAACAACCATATGCATAACTATTTTTCTTTGAAAAACCACCAAAGTGAAGATTACAACACATAAGTAAAAAAGAATCAAAGTGATTAAATCGCAAAAGATGAAAACTTTTGAATTAGAAGTAAAAGAATCAAATTAATCAAAAGGGTTAAATTACCAAAGATTAAAACTTTAAACTTAAATTGTTAAAGATTAAAACTTTAGGGTTAAAAAGGAAAGAAAGATTAAAAATTTTTAACTTAAATTGTCAAAGATTAAAATTGTAGGGTAAATTGTCAAAGATTAAAACTTTAGGGTTAAAAAGGAAACAAAGATTAAAAATTTAAACTTAAATTGTCAAACATTAAAACTTTAAGGTTAAAAAGGAAAATTCCTATTTTTTTTTAAAGACTCCCAAAGCCAATTATACAACTATCATATGCACAAATTAGTTGCTTATTAATAAGGTTTTAATGTAGTGGTTAGGAGACATCAAAAGCATGCAACCCATTTTTTAACTCATATAATATGAAGAAAAAAAATATGAAAACTAAAGCACAAAGGTTTAAGAAAACGTAACACCTTGTAAACGAACACCAAGCCTAGGATTTACCCAAAAAAAAACACCAAGCCTAGGAATAGTATTAATGAAGCTAAATCAATGACTAAGATGAAAAGTGATAATTTTATAATTAAATAAGAGTTATCTGGGATGAGCAGCGAGGCAAACTCACAACTGCAAACTTTTAGCTAAACATTTAATTTAATGTTTTTTTATACCTTTTTTTACTTAACTAATTTTTAACACTTATTTAACTAAATAACTTTTTACATGTTCAATAAATTAAAATATTAAGTTTAACAATTTAGTTAAATAATTAAAAAAAATAACAAAAAGAAACCTAAAATTAATATATTTTAAAAGATTTTAATTGCACAATTTTAAATAACAGTTTTTTTTTAAATGACAATGTAAACTTTTCGTGATTTTTAAATATACCGTCACGACTTGTTTTATCTCAAGTTATGAATTATCACCTAGAAACACTAGAAATCTCAAGTTATGAATTCCACTAATAAAAGAAAAGGATATGTCGTATTATAAAGAATAATTTTGTAAGAGATACCATTCAACAAGGTTAGGGTAAAATGAAAACTTATACGAGTTGTAAAAACTTAAAGAATTCGGCCTTGGGAAGATTTTTCAAAAAATTTTTTACCAAAAATCCTAAAAAATGAATTTTCCAAAAAAAAATTACGGCAACCGTAAATGCTGTAAAAAGTAATGACATGCTTATATCATCAGCTTTTTAGCGCTGCTGTAAGGGGCCGAAAAACACCACTTTGAACTTTTTTTTTTCTATTTTTTTACGGCACTATTTTCTAACATTTTAATATAGGGGTGTGAAAAAAATAAGGACAAAACTCGCACGAAAAGACTGAGTTTTCTGCACCTATGTACAACGCCCGCTACCGCTTGGCGCTCTGGCGGTAATGTAAATTTTGGAAAAATTTGACGTTTTTTCGATTTCGTTACCGCTTATTTATAAAACGTTACCGCTACGAACGAATCCTAGATCCGCTACTGGTTCTCTGAGTTCTTACGGTCGGGTTGGTTTTCCCATCCCCATTCAATAAAGTTGCAACTAACGGTTGTGTTACAAATAGTCGGTGTCCAAAATATCCATATTCCCTCTGAAACAAGACATGGCTACTCTTCTTCCTCTCTCCTTGCATTCTCTCCACCAAAAGCCACGCCTCCAGACCCGTCTGTTTCGATTATCTGCTCAATCACGAGAAACAGTATGATATACTACTCTCTACAGTTAGGGTTCTGAATTTGTTAATCGTTTATGAATCCTGACAAACCCTTCCTCCTACAGATAGATCCAATTTCGAGTGCCCAATACACTCCTGGCGTGCTTGATCATGTTTTCCTCAACTTATTCCGCAATAAGATGGTGCAGGTAACATAACAAATTGAATAATAACCAATTGTGATTTGGTCGTGTTTGTGAAATTGGATTACAGGAAGTAGGATGGGATTCGGAGAAACCGGGTTATGATGGATTAATAGACGTAGCCAATCGTCTTATGCTTGCCAGAACCAACTCTGAAACCAAAGATGCAGCTGTATGTTACTTCTAACTAGTAAAATTCTATCTTAATTTCGTAAACACTATTTACATGAATTACATAACTGTCAGGTTCGCATATTAAGATCGCTGTTTCCCCCGTTGTTGTTAGAGCTCTACAAAATCATATTTGCTCCTGTTGCTCAAGGAAAACTTGCTGCTGTCATGGTAGGTGAGTAGTTATTTACAAACATATATTGAATAAAAGCCCCTTGTGGGGCGTTATGCGACAAGTGACAAAACACGTAAGAGAAGGGCTTTATGGGGCTTTATCTCACAAGAGGGTTTAGTGGAAAGGGGGGTTATATAACCCCTTCAATTATACATACATATGTATGTATATATATGTGTGTGCGAGTTGGGAAGAATGGTCACGCCGCTATGTATTTCGCGATGAGAGCACAAAACCAACCCATAGCGCCGGCCGTAGTGGTGTGGCCGGGCGCTATGGGGCGCCATGGTGGATTCCGGCCGTATTTGGTATTATATTCTGAATGTGATTATTATTTTTTAAAGGTTGAATTAATCCAGTTGAATGTTTGAGGTCAATTTTGATGTGAACCTTAAGTGACCAGAAATTATCTTGTTATCACAATGGCAATAAGTTATAAGTTAATCATAACTTTAAACAACAAATGCATATCCAAACACTGGCTCTTTGATTCTGGTTATTTCATATCAAGGATTCGACTCGTAAAATGGGACCGTTATGAGGTGGTGTGAAGATGGTTAAACCTACATGTTGTGGCCCACGGTTAATTGATAACTTGATGTTATGAGAAATGTTTGTTTTGTTGGTAATTTGAAATGATTCTTAGTACTAAGCTTGTGAGTCTGTGTTCTCTGGAAGCAAGGGTGACTGCACTATCTTGTCAATGGCTAATGGGTACCTGCACAGTTAACAATGTTGATCTTCCTGATGGATCATCGTTACCAAGTGGGGTAATAGTTTGTTCTTTTTAACGTTCCATTAGTTTAGTGGTTGTTATTTGCACATGTCAACTTGGGTAAGGTTGGTGTTGTTTTTTATGTAGGTGTTTGTCGAAAGATGCAAGTATCTAGAGGAGAGTAAATGTGTGGGGATATGTGTGAATACATGTAAACTTCCTACTCAGGTCAGCAGCATTTGGTTTTCAGATACAGCATGTAAACTTCCTACGCCCCCGCTTGCGGGTGCGTATATAATGTATATTATATGTGTGGGCCCTCAAGGGGCAAAAGTGAAATTGCACGAATTTTAACGTTATCGTGAAAATAACGTTAAAAGTGACAGACGGTTAATCATGCATCATGTGGTGACGTTGATAGCCGAAAGACAAGGGGTACGTACACTAATCGACCTTTGTCCCGATTGTTGCCGAGTGTTATGTGCCTTATGTCCTAGGCTTGATGCAAAACTACTATCGAGCCGGGGGTCTCATTGAAAGAAGCCTCTCTATTCCTACGGGGTAGGGGTAAGGTTGTGTACATCTTACCCTCCTCAGACCCTACCTTAGCTTTGCTATTGGTGGGATTTACCGAGTATGGTGATGATACAATGGTTTCATTGGAACAATCTACCAGTTTTGGGATTGATCTCTGAGAATGGATCAGATTGCACTATAGAATTGATATTTTGTATATTTGTTGGCCGACTGTAACTAGATTCGGTTTGCAGGAGTTCTTTTTGGATCACATGGGAGTTCCTCTTCTAATGGAGCCAAACTTCAGCGATTATAGCTGTCAGGTAAAGAACTCTACGTCTTGTTAGCTCATTGTCTCGCCTTGGCCTTCAACTAACAATGAGTCGACGTGCAGTTCAAGTTTGGAATTTCTCCACCGGAAGATGATAGCACTTTGAAGGAACCTTGCCTGGAGGTGTGTCCCAATGCCACCCGTCGCAGAACAGAAGCGACCAACACACATGAAATGAAGTGTCCAAAGGCATAAAAAATTAATATCTGTGACGGACAACTTTGCTACATTTGTTCTGATACGAGGATGCCATGTAGATTTGACTTTGCATAGGTTGTCCTTATGAGCAGATCATTAGAAAATGGGCAGAATTCTAGATACCTAAACAGCTGATAAAATCAGAGAAAAATACAATTGAAACTGGATAAACAATGTATGGATTTTGTTTATTTTCTTGATCGCTCAAAATCATTTCTGTAACCTGTAATGCGATGATACTGGAATAGTATGAAGCCATACATATTAAAGTACTGAAATGCGGTGATACTGGAATAAAACAAAACCATACCATATTGAAGTATTTTTTACTACTATCTAACAAACTATCACCAGTAACCAAACTGTCGGATAAATATAAATTGTAAGTGGCAACTACATATGTGAAACCAAAAGGTTGTAGATAAACAATAAGATGTGTTAAGTCACATAACATACAAGCTTATCAGTCCACTTGCGGTTCAGCGGTCCCAACCAGAGGGCCGCCTCCTTTCTCTAGGCCGGTCTTTTGACCTGCACAAAGCATAAGTGGTTAATGAGACAACCAAGAAGTCACTTACAAATAATATGCTTCTGCTATTTCTCATATGGGTTAAAAGTCACGAAATGTCTATTTTTTTATGCGACTAATTATTAAAAAAATGAAATATGACTAAAGAAGTCCGCATGACCCGGCACGTTTAACCCATTACCCAACCCACCCACTTGTGGTAGCGCAGTGCTAGATCATCGCTATCTGATGTTTAGCGCTCAATAGCGTAAATGGCAACAATTAAGGTTTTTTTCTAAAAATTATTAATAACCAAATTTTTTGGCATTTTCATTGACCAAACAGCTGTAATCTTCACTAATTGCATCAACAAAACCATAATTTAAAAAAAAAAAAAAAACTAATACGTTATCACTAAACATCAAATAGCGCTCACTATCCCTACGTAGCGTATAGGTAGCTTGTCGCTATTTACCGCTATTCGCTATCAATAACTATGGTAACATCTAATATAACCCAACAATATTAACTAAATGAAAAGGAAGTTCAAATTAGGAAAATTACCTCTCAGAACTCCCTTGGCTTCCATGACCTGTGTTCTGATTACCGGTATTGCCAGCTGGCTTGGGAGTCAAACTTGGAGAAATGGTGGTAGTGGGAGGCCGTACATCTCCACCTATGGAACCACCAGAAACAAAACCAGGCAAAACCATTTTCTTGTTACTGTTGATTAACCCCTGATTTTGAGAATTCGACGAAGCAGCAACAAAGCTGCTTTTGAACTGAGCCATAACTCCAGTTTTAAGTGAATTAACAGCCGAACTACGACCAGTTGATGAAGCAGCTTTAGGTTCTGAATTGTATCCTATCCCCAAACCAAAATCCACACCACGCACACCTCGATTGCCACCTCCCCTTCCTTTTGCCCTTTTCCCACCTGCACAAATATGAAACAAATTAAAATGATGATAATGACTTCACCCAGTAAAAAGTGAATGTATGCATACAGTTCGGCCATATGGTAATAAATCATGCACAATATAAAAAATAATATTAACAAAAAGGAAAAAGAAAAAAATACCTCCTTTTCTCGCGTCCCGTTTGGATCTATACCTCCCATCCTGAAAAGTTAAGATAAAACACATTACTCACAAACGATTTTGTATGATTTTTCATGATGAACAGATACTGTTACTGTTTATGATATATCTGCACTTCACAGTTATATTCAAGAATAAGAGAAAAACACATAAATAGTTCTTTGTATAAGATAATGCCAATTAAAACATGTGCAGGTGAACAAACAATAAGTGTGTCTGATTACAATTAGTGTGAAAAAAACCAAGATTTTCTCCTTGATTAAGCGATCTGACAACACTAAGAAACTTGTTAACATTTTGTTTGCAATAAGTTATGATACGAACCCAGCTAATCAGCCAGGTGGGTTTAGTGGGTTAGTGGGTGTTTAGGGAGAAACTGCAGCTTAACTGCCCCTGTTTTTCCTATTTATTTCCTGTTTTAGGCTGTTTATTTCTGTTCTTGTTTTATCTAAATTACCTAAGTACTGTTTGTACCGGAGAATTTCCCTTCTCGAATCGGGCCGACTAGTGAAATTTCCTTTTGTTTGCATCTTATTTTCGGGTTCTATCAATTGGTTCCATTGCCGGGAAACCATGGCGCCTCAAACCCGAAGCAGCCATAGCATCTTCTATGGAGTCCCTGCAGAATGAAGTTGCTGCCCTCAAAACGCAGAACCAAAAGAAAGAGAAATCGCACAGCGGTTTCAATCAATTTGATGATGAGGAGTCCTCTTGGGGCAACAACCGCCGTTACTGTCCCCACAACAAAATTGAATTTCCCAAATTCAGTGAAAGGGATCCACGGGGTGGACCCTTAAGGCTGAGAAGTATTTCCGGTACTATCACATACCGGAAGAGGAGAAGGTGGATGTGGCCTCGATGCACTTGGAAGGAGATGCATTAGACCTTTACTCCTGGTTATCCGCTGATCAGGAAATCGAATACTGGGAAGACCTTGTTCGCGCGTTACAAAAAAATTTCGGACCTGCTGAGTTTCAGAATCCAGACGAACACCTGTGCAGCATCCGTCAAACTGGTACAGTACAGGAGTATCGCCAAAAATTCGCGAAACGTTCTCGGGTCACGAGTTGGCCCGAGCACAGTCTATTGGGAATGTTTCTAAACGGCCTCAAGGAGGAATTAAGAGCAGATGTGCGGATCCACAAGCCCAGAACGGTGTACAAGGCCATGAGCATTGCTCATGAGTTTGAATCAAAGGCTGATTCCAATCGATCAGGATCAAAATCGAAGCAGACTGCTGTCAAAAGAGCCCCTGTGACCACCGTTCCAGCAATTACCACTTCTCTGGATCGCATTTCGGAGGCAGAAAAACAGGCCAGGTACATCAAGGGTGAATGTTTTCGGTGTGGGGAAAATTATGGGCCGGGGCATAGATGCAAAACTAGCTCGCTACAATTGTTAGAAGCGGGTGATCAGAATGTTAAAGAACTTGTGGAGACTAAAGAAGAAGCTGAAGACATAGCCCGGATTAGCCTACACGCCCTCGTAGGCACGCCACACCACCCGGCATTGATACTCTACGGTTCCATCAATAATTTAAGGTATCAATTTTGGTTGACTGTGGTTCAACCCACAATTTCATCACAGCCTCCTTGGTTCCTAAAATTGGTTTATCAACCTGTGAAGTTGTTCCATTTGGAGTGAAGATTGGCAATGGGGATATCATTCGCTACAGCCAAGTTTGTAAGGATGTTGTGCTACATATAGCCGACCTCCAAATAACTCAAAACTTTTATCCGCTCGTTGGGAGGGATGGATGTGGTCCAGGGTATACAATGGTTGGCTACCTTGAACACGGTGCAAGCTAATTGGAGCAAAATGTTTTTAAAATTTACTTTAGGGGGGGCGAGATTATAAACTGCAGGGAATGATACCCGAGACTCATAATTCAGCAACATTCCATCACTTGACCTTCGAGCCATTCGAGAAAAAATCAACAGCAAGGGTCGGTAGCCGACTTGAGGGCAAGTCGCTTTTCCAGGGGGGATGTAATGATACGAACCCAGCTAATCAGCCAAGTGGGTGAGTGGGTTAGTGGGTGTTTAGGGAGAAACTGCAGCTTAACTGCCCCTGTTTTTCCTATTTATTTCCTGTTTTAGGCTGTTTATTTCTGTTCTTGTTTTATCTAAACTAGTAAAAAGACCCGCGCGCGTTGCGGCGCGGGTAAATCGCAATTGTGGAATAGATTAGTTCAAGCGTTACGTGATGCGTTAACTATATGAAAACGTGCGTTTCGAGACGTAACCGAATGAACTCAATGTAACCTATATAAGCATTGCAATTTGATCAAAATATAAAGTAAATCAAATATATACCATACGATCATAACATATTATATGCGACCGACTAACTCGAATTTATACCGTTAAGTCAAAATGTATTATAGGCGACCCGGCTCATACCTAGGAAACGTATTGTACGAATATATACCGTACAATTAAAACGTATTATATGTGACCCGACTTACACGTAGAAAACGTACAAAGAGGCTTATGTAGGTATTAAGGAAAAAAAGTTGAAATCACGTAAAAATTATAAGTAATTAGTTAAATATATTTTCATTGAAATCACATTTCTAAACTCAAAGTGGCATTTTATATAGGTTTTCAAAAAGAAAACATTTGGGGTAAAAGAAAATGTCAAGGGTTAAAAGTGTGATTTTGACAAACTTGTAGGTTGAAATGTCAACCGACATTCACTTCTCCCCATTATTATCATTTCCCCCAAAACACTCATCCTTAACCCTCTTCATAATCGTAGAAGATTCTGCCAAACCTCCTAATCGATTAGGGTTTGCTAAACATTCTTCACCAATTAAAAAATCAATTTCTTCATCTTCTTCAACTCGACTCACACTGTTTATTAAAATTGCTTTCGCTTTGAGACAGATTATGCATTTACGAGCCGGTTGGTCGTTGTAGAAGCGGATGCGGAGGACGGCCCGGCGGCCGGAGAGTTCTCCGGCGCCGCCATCGAAGAAATTGTTGTGCTGGTTGTGTGTCCTGACGTGGAACAGGGCTAACAAAGAAGTTAGGGTTTTGTAGGTGTTAGAATCGGGTAATCGGAGCTTCACTTCGACCACCATGGTGAATTAGGATCAGGGTTTGGATCCGTATACAAACTGTTGTAAAGAATAAAACTGGAAGAAGAAAAGATAAGAAAGTGACAAGATTTATTATTGGAGGCCGATGTGTTGGGCTTTGGAAGTGCCGGAGGCGGAGGAATTGTTGAAGTGGTGGATGAGAGAGGTGGCGCCGGTGGGATTGAAGGCGGCGGAGGTGGAGGTGGTGGTGGTGCGTTTGTGTGCTTCTTCGATTTCTTCTGTCTTCGATTTTGACTTGAATTTGGCTGGTTTTCTCCGCAGCATCGTTACTTTGAATTTAGTTGAAAATGGAATAAGACAAAAAATGGAGAAATTGGTCGGTGGCAGAAGCCACCGACTTTGTCTTTTAAGATCTTATATATAATTACCTAAGTACTGTTTGTACCGGAGAATTGCCCTTCTCCAATCGGGCCGACCAGTGAAATTTCCTTTTGTTTGCATCTTAAATTTCAGGAGCAGATAGCTAAGTTTAGACAGTTGCCATTTTTTGTTAAAAACACTATTCGTTTAGCGGTACTACTCCTAAGCACATATGACATGACCTACAATGAAAAAAAAACAATATTTATGTAGTATAAAGACAAAAAAAAAGTTACCTTCATAGCAAGGTCCATTAGCTCCACTGACACATTTTGACCAGCTGCAATCAAGCTGTTGACCAACTCTCCAGCAAAACGGGCCTCTTTATGTGTGATAAGAGTGTAAGCAGTTCCATCTTTGTCACCAGCGCGGCCCGTTCTCCCAATTCTATGCACATGCATGTCCATATCTCTAGCAATATCAAAATTAACCACCGATTTAATCGATTTAATGTCAAGACCACGAGCAGCAACATCAGTCGCAACAAGAACATGGTATGTTCCCGCTTTAAATTTTTGCAATGTCTCCATACGAGATGCCTGATCTTTATCACCATGAAGAGCAGCAACTTTAAACCCTTTTTGCGATAACTGGCTTTCTATCTCATCAACCGTTGCCTTTTTTGAAGCAAAAACCAAAACATCACCATTATCAATCAGTTCCGGTAGCTTTTCAAGCAGCCAATTCAACTTTTCTGAATCAGAAAGAAGTACTTGAACTTCTTGGGTGATATCTTCATTAGCCATCCCGATCTCACCAACAGTAACTCTCACGGGATCCGTAAGTGTTTCTCTAGCAAGCTTCTCAATTTTTCTAGGCATTGTCGCTGAAAAAAGCAATGTTTGACGATCCGGCCGGATTTGACCGACAATTGACCGAATTTGTGGTTCAAACCCAAGGTCAAACATTCTATCAGCCTCATCAAGAACCAAATAAGTAGCTCTCGACATTGTTAGCGCCTTCATCTTTAGCATGTCTATTAACCTCCCCGGTGTAGCAATAACAATTTCACATCCTGACTTCAGTTCTTTAAACTGCTCGAGCTTCGACATCCCACCGTAAACCGCAGACACACGAATACCATACGCTTTTGCAAATTTCTTGGCCTCTAAATATATTTGGTGTGCAAGTTCTCTTGTAGGTGCACAAATGACTCCAATGGGCCCCTCCTCTTTAGCCAATTCAGGTTGATCCATAATGTGTACAATCATAGGAAGAACAAATGCTGCGGTCTTCCCTGAACCAGTTTTTGCAATGCCAATAATATCTCTGCCAGATAGCACAACTGGCAAAGATTGGCACTGTATTGGAGTAGGCTTTTCGTAAGCTTGTTTTGCAATTGCTTTCATTAACTCTGCAGAGAATCCAGCTTCTGCAAATGTTTTTATTGGCCTTGGAACGTCAAAGCCTGCAACACGGATTGCTAGACTCTTTCGATACTCTGCAACATCTTGCTCACTCATACCTGGTTTAAAAATAAGTAAAGCTTTAATTAATGATGATGGGTTATGTTAATATATATACACTCTTATAATATATATACACACTCGTATCAATACGTATATACTTTCAGTGAAATAACCAAAAAAGGTTTGGAATTGAATACACAAATTACTTCGAGGAAAACTTCTACAGTTTCATGAGTTGTCTGCTATTATAGCATGTATCTAGACTTATACTAATCTTGGTTTGAAAATGCGCGCATTAGGAGCGCATAATGCGCGATGTGCACGATGCGCTGATGAGATCGCGTCAGGTGATGCGATGCGCTGCGATTACATGAGATGAAGATGACGCTCTAAATCGCACAATGCGCTTCTAATGCGCTCACATGATGCGCCCTGATGCACACATATTTTTCTGATATCAACCACTATAGAGTAAAATTGTACAATGAGCTTGTACAATGAGCTGATGAAGTTGTTAAGTGAATTCCTACATAGATTACTTGTACCTTTGACCACCTGTACACATAAGAGTTCAAGGCTTATTTTGGTTATATTGAACTTCATTGATGGTACTGGAGCTATTTTTTTGTATTTATTTATTTTAATCTCTAAATTTTAGTGTTTTAACAAGTTAAAATACTATCTCTAAATATTTTTTTTAAATAACAAACGCCTCGCATACGTGATGCGCTCGCATCACCCATTGCGCATTGGCTTTTGGGATCAAAACGCATCGCGAATTTTAAAACCAAAATAATAATAGGTATTAAACGTTATAGCTAGATGGCAGTGTCGTAATGTCTTCCAAATGTCACATAGGCATGTCCTGATCTTTTATACGGGTTTCATAACAAATGTGTAATGGATCACAACTTTAAGGTAAAAAAGAGTGTTTATTTATTTGCTACTTGAGTTGCGGTTAATGATTTCTAATCAATTATTGGTCGTTTGAGATAGTTTACCCAATTCTCTTGGGTTTCATCTTTTATTAATGCTACTGGATTCACTCTGATGATCTGATCATACACCAATCAATTCAAGATACTTTAGTATGAAGTGTTTTGGTTTTATATACAGTTTCTTGTTCCATATTTCTACATACATTAGGATTTTCATCTTCTAACATCTACAGATTGTAATCATCACTGCTTACTGACTCACTGACGACAGAATATGTATATAGAGTTTGTTGAGAGTTCTCTCTAAGCAACAAATCTGTTATGCACAATCATCTAAGCAGCATTGCGGTATTGCCTAAGAAACACTAGCCTTAGTTTGTCTATGTGCTTAACCAATACATACAAAACACTAAACACAAAAGCAACATATACACAGATTGTGGAATAGGTGTTACTGTTTAGACATATACCTGATACGGATGGCTTTTCTTCATAAAAATCTTTATTAAACGGTTCATAATCAATCAAACTATGATCCAAAGCAGCAATAGGCTCAATCTTCTTCTTATCAACAACAATAGGATTATCATCAGAATCATACTCCAGCATTCCAGCATCCACAGCCTTAGCAGCAGCATAAACCTCCTCATCCGAATTATAACCAGCATGAAGCGCATCAGACGCCAACGTCAAACCGATATCCTTCTTCGCTCTCAAATAACTCTCCATCGGATCATCCTCCTCATCATCTCTATACTTATCCGCCTTCTCTTTCGCCTTCGGAACCACCGGCGCCCTCATCTCCTCATGAATCCCTTCCATAAATGCATCCAGCGGATCAATTTCACCGTCGTCTGCTCCTCCGTCGTTATTAACCGCGTTGTTGCCGGATTCTTCGTACTCTATGTTGTCGAGATCGGTGTCTTCGTAGTGGTCATGGCCGCCGCCGCGGGACGACGGAGGAACGTAGAGTCGTTGAGGTGCGTCAGGTCGCTCGAAGCTGTATGTGGATTGCTTGTTGATGCCGAAGCCTTCGAATCCGAACTTTCTCTTTGACATTGAAAGGAAAGGAAACGAAACCCTAGGTTGTTTGTTTGTTTGTTGTATTGAGATGAGAAGGGTGGGAATAAACCCTAGCGTTGGTGGTTTTATGAAGGGTTTATAGGTGAATGTTTGGTTTGGTGTGAGAGTGTAAGGTGACGACGGTGGTGATAATCGGCGGTGGGGGTTGGACCTAGAGGCAGAGGGAGATTTTGTTCGTTGAAAATTGGGAAATTATCTCCGATATGCATTCTTATTTTCTGATTTTTTGTAATAAAAAAAAGAGTTAAATGTTATTTTAGTCCATGTGGTTTGGGTTATTTTGCCAGTTTAGTTCAAATGTTTCATTTTTAACCTGTGGGTCTAAAAAGGTTTCACAGTTGCCATTTTAGTCCACTTGATTAACTTCATCCATTTTTTCTGTTAACGAGAATACCAATTCTGTCATTTTGTATGTAATTCTGTTAACTAAAAGTGCAATTCAGCCATATAAAATGATCGAATTGGCCTTCTCGTTAACATAAAAAATGGATGAAGTTAACCCAGTGGACTAAAATGGCAACTGTGAAACTTTTTTGGACCCACAGGTTAAAATGAAACATTTTGACTAAACTAGCAAAATGGCCCAAACCACAGGGACTAAAATGACATTTAACTCATATAAAATAAAAAATCTTGAGTAGGTTATCAATGGGGTGGTGGTCTATTGGAAAAGGCAAAGCCTTTAAAAACACCTAGGTTGGGAATGGGAAGGTCATGGGTTCAAGTCCCACGAACGACAGGGGATTAAAGAAATTAGTCGTTCAAAAAAAAAGTTGCCATTACTTGTTTTTTTTTTAACGGCACCTGAATTGCACCTAGGGCCGTTCAAACCGCTCGGCGCTCGCTCGACACTCTTTCGGAAATTGCTCGGAAAATGCTCGTTCGATTTGACGCTCGGTTGTAAACGAGCCGCTCTGCTCGGTTCGGTTTGTAAATGAACCAAGCATGAGCAAAGGTCCGCTCGGCTCAGTTCGGCTCGAATTATTATTTTTAGTTAGTATATATATACCATATATAAACATGTATATACACAAATATAAATTATACATATACACACACACTCAATTTATACACACATAATATACATATCCACATACATACATAGGGGACCGCTAAAATGAGAACCACCTCGAGTTGTAAGAACCGTGAGAACTTTTTGATCCGGGGCGAGGTGGACCAAAAATTTTTTTTCATAAACGTAGATGCGTGTATTATAAACACATTTGTAAAAAAGAAATTCAAAAAAAAATGTTGTGTGTGTAGTTTTGAGCACCACAAGTTTGTGTTTACGGGTACCGTAAATTTTCCGGTACCCGTAAACACAAACTTGTGGTGCTCAAAACTACACACACGACATTTTTTTTATTTTTTATTTTTACAAATGTGTTTATAATACACGCATCTACGTTTATGAAAAAAAAATTTGGTCCACCTCGCCCCGTACGGTGTAGTTCTCACGGTTCTTACAACTCGAGGTGGTTCTCATTTTAGCGGTCTCCTACATATATAAACATGTATATACACAAATATAAATTATACATATACACACACACCTAATTTATACACACATACATATATACTTAAATATAAATTAAATTTATAGTTTTATATAGGGGTGAGCAAATTAACCACCAAAACCGATAACCGAACCATAACTGATATAACCGAACCACTAATAACCGATAACCAATATAACCAACGGTTATGGTTATGAAACTTTGTATAACCGCTCAATCGGTTATGGTTATGAAGCTTTGGTTAACCGATATAACCGAAACCGAACCGAACTTGTGATGTTAACTTTATATAATGGATCTGTGTTTTACAAAACCATATAGAGGGTTTTTACTAAGATAAAAGTATGTTAGTAACAAAATGATCGTGATGTAGATGCCATTTATTTTGATAAAGAACTAAGGTGTTATGGCCATAATTGTTTTTGTCTAAGAATTACCTTATTAAAAAGAACCTCAATCGGTAGTTTAACCAAAAAGTTTAGTCTCCGTTATCTTATAAAATAGGCTCAAGCTAAGTTCAGATCATGCACAACCCTATTTATTTCAAACCTTGCTTGGTTACTTAACCGAACCAAACCGACCCATGCACACCCCTAGTTTTATATATACTACTCTATTAGATTTTGGTCAACTATATACAAATTTAAAACAATATTTATAAGTACTAACACGATCACGCCAATATCAAATCTAAAAGTTAAACCCTAAATAGATAAACGACAGTCTGCTCATCAAATCTAAAAGTTAAACCCTAAAAATTAATATTAAATCTAAAAGGTAAACCCTAAACAGATAAACGACAGTCTGCTCATCGCCTCAATGTTTCATGTCGTTACCCTAAGTCAATCGTCTCTTGCTCTCAACGTCATTGTTCGTGCAATATGATTATCGCCTCGTTGGCCACAACATTGTTATTCATAAGAAAAATATTATGCCATGAAATGTGCTTGTTTATTAAGACATAAAAACTTGAGACCCTACATTGTCACTATCTCTCTCAGCAAATTTAAATCGGGCGACACGGTTGTCCAAATCGCTCAAACTTCGCTCGTCGCTCGCTCGAAATATTTATTGCTCGAAAAATGCTCGCTTGATTTGTGATCGGTTTTAAATGAGCCGCTCCGCTCGATTCGATTTGTAAACGAGCCAAGCACGAGCAAAGGTCCGCTCGATTCGGCTCGGCTCGTGAACGGCCCTAATCACACCTTACCTAGATTTGAACTTGCATTTTCTCAACAAAAAAAAAAGTTTTGCGTCTTGCTACTGAGCTACAACCCAAGTATTACATGTTTGGTAAAATTATCCCTTCAAGTTTAATTTCTTGTTTATAAGACTAAGACTAGGCAATATTATTATTTTATCAATTCAATTCTAACATTGTCTATTTTTCATGTCATATTTTAAAAGTTGACAAAAACACTTTTTATTTGAACAATATATTTAGGGGTTGTTTGTTTGCATCTGAACTGAACCATTAAGAGGAAACATCTGATTCAGTCAGACTTGAGACTGTTTGATTCCAAAAGAAAACATCTGAATGGTTAAAATTAGGTCTGAATCAATCAAACATTGTTTGATGCTGAATGGGACAGAGGAAGAATCAGAGCTGACTGGGTCAGATCTGGATGAAACAAACAGCCCCTTACACACACCCTTTACATGAATATGACAAAACTAAAAATGCCTAAAATTTAGGGTTTTAATAAAAATTGAACCAATTGTTAGGATTTAATATGACATCTATAAATGACACATCATGTTTGATATATAAGACTAGTTGAAATTCACTTATGTTGAATGTGACAAGTAATTCAATAGTTGGTGTTATGGTTTTTTTTTTTGGCAAAATTGCACTTTTCGTCCTTTATGTTTCAGGGTTTCTACAGGCGCTGTCCTTTAAGTTTAAAAATTACACTCTATGTCCTTTATGTTTGCAACTTATAACAGGCGGTGTCCTTTCTTGTCAACCCAGTTAACTTTTTATGTTAAAACCCCTCTTTGTAAAACTCATTAAAAACAGGGACCATAAGTGTAATTTTTAAAGTTACACATGCCCACCCTTCCTCTCTGCAATGAAGCTGCCGGAAACTGCAACCGTCACCGGCGATCACGAAACCGTCACCAGAAAACTCAATCCTTCAAAGGCAAATGGTCACTGATTACTCTCCGACGTCTCCGATTTCCCGCCGAATTCATCGTCTTCTTAAACTACTTCGATGCTGCTTTCAACACCTTCTTCCACCCCTGTTTCAAATCATCAAAACCCACCAAAAAATTCATCAAAATCACTCAAATCATCCAAACCTCTTGAACTCCTACTATCCTTCTCCTTCACCAAGTCAACTGTCTCCGTTCGACCTAAATTCCCTAACAAATCATCAAAATCATCCCTCCGTTGATCATCAGAAGTAACATAATAATTAAAAATATCAAAGAACCAGGCGATTCTGTTAAACGGCACAATAATCGTTGACCTCATGGCCGACGTCTTCTCCGATATCTTCAAGTAACGTCCACGTGGATTCTCCTTCAGATCAAAGTAAAACAGCTTATGCTCCACCTGTAATGTCTTCTACAACAGCTCCACGTCATTACCGCCGCTTCTGCCACCGCCGCCTGAGCTGAACTCCATCTCCGCCGTCCCCTGCCGCCCTCAGATTCGAACAAAACTTACAAATGTTACTTCAACTGGTAGCTTGGTCGATGAAAGTGTGTGAAACAGATTTAATTAGGTGGATGATTCGTTGTTACATGATGAATTGGAATGTGTGATTGCAGATCTGGAGTTGTTTGTGTGAGAATTTGAAGTGAATTTAGGGTTTCAGAATTGACGGCGTCGATCGACGGCAGCGGTGGCGTAGCGGTTAAGCGGAAGAGAGGACGGCCCAGGAAGTATTCCGCCGACGGTTCTGACTCTCCGGCGGCGGTTGATGGTGGTGGCTTTTCGTCTCCGGCGGTGAAGAGGCCTAGGGGTAGACCACCTGGTTCGTTGAATAAGCATCAGCCTGCTGCTTCAGGTATATTAATATTATGTGTTATTATTATTATTATAGATATGTTGTTTGCATTGGAAACTAGACAATTGTTTAATTAGTTGGTTAAAAAGGATGAATTTTATTATATGTTGGATATTAGTTTATGTTTATTTTATTTGTTTTATTGTAATATGTGTTTCTTACTAAGAGGGGTTTTAACATAAAAAAGGATGAATATTACACATATGGTCCCTGTTTTTAATGAGTTTTACAAAGAGGGGTTTTAACATAAAAAGTTAACTGGGTTGACAAGAAAGGACACCGCCTGTTATAGGTTGCAAACATAAAGGACATAGAGTGTAATTTTTAAACTTAAAGGACAGCGCCTATAGAAACCCTGAAACATAAAGGACGAAAAGTGCAATTTTGCCTTTTTTTTTTTTTTAAATTGACATATATGTAAGTTTTTTTAGTAAAATTTAACCATGTTTGATATAACATCTATAAATGTAGACACGTCATGTTTGATATATAAGACTAGTTGGAATTCACTTATGTTGAATGTGACAAGTAACTCAACAATTGGGGTGGAGTTTTTTTATTATATTCTTTTGTGTGAAATTGACATATATCTGAGTTTTTTTACCTATCTTGTGATTTTGGAAAAAAAAGAAATCAATGTTTTAGTGATCACCTTCAACCCAATATCTCTATAATATGTCTCTACGATTCCCCACTAGTCCAGGGTAGTGATCACCTTCTTCACTGGCTACACCAAGTAAATAACTTTACGTTTTCTTTATCACAATGATGACTAGTCTCCTAACACTGTCTCCCAATAGTGTTTGTATAATAATAACAAACCAATGGTAAGACCTCTTACAAAAATATATCACTTAACTCGCTGGTGATAAACTCACAATTACAATATTTGAATATTTGAGTTAAAGCAGAATTTTTTCTTTTTTGTTTTTTGGTCTTTGATTTTCAATCTCTCCTCGATTAGATATGTAAGGTAAATAAAGTGATACTGATTAGATGTGTATTTGGAAGTGTTATGAGCAAAAGGGGTAAGTGAAAAAGGTTAGGGAAGACGTGTATTTGTAAGCAAGACACATAAACCAATAAAATAAACTCTGACCAATCAGGTCGATCCCATAGTTGATCCATCAACCGTGGATTCCTCAGTTTTTGTCTTTTAGTTCATCTTAAATATTGAACGTTGTGTAAGACTATAATATGCCATCAACACCTTTTACGCGTTCATTCCTCTGCTTTCTCTCCATTTATGGAACATTTGTCTCCCACCATGATTACATCCACAAATGGAAAGAAAACAACTAGATACTTCCATTTCCAAAATTCAAAGTCCCTCCAACTGATTATCAACTTGTTGGGCTCAATTGAGACTTTTACGATAACATATTTTTTTAGAGAAAAAAAAAGGAATATGTTAGTTTACTTAAGCTTTAATTAATTTTATATATAATTCTCAGTTTCTTGATGTATCATGCTTTGATCTTTGTATATGTTCTTTCATTCTTAACTTTCGTAGTCTTTGAGTTGTCATCACATATAAATCTGGTCTTTCACCTTTGCATATCACAACATGTTGCACTTGATGATTTGTTGCATCTGATGATTGTTGTTCTTGATGACTTGCAATATATTTCCCAAGTCTTGATCATTGTAGTCTTGAATCATCATTTGATCTTTGCACTTTATAAGTCTTGTTTATGATAATTTTAATGCTTTTGTGAATTATTGAGTGGTATATGAGATGTAGATAGTATATGTACATCCTTAATCGACAACCATTAACAAAGCTTATAAGGATGAGACATAATCAAAACAAGGCATCATTCAGGCTTTTAATCATTTCTTAATCCCCCCCCCCCCCACACACAAGTATCAACCATCTTCTTTATGTTGATTTTAGCCTTTATTACTTCATGATATGAATGGAAATAAAAAAAAAACACCGACTGATCAAACCATATATAAAAAAAAGCAAAAATCAAATCGTAAATATCTAAACAAGTTGAAAAATCATCTGTCTACTTATGTTTTATCCCCTAAACCAAGTTTTTAGAGTTGTATATACAGTCGAAATAATCAAACTACCAAACCAATCATAGGCCCGAAATTATTTTATATGCTATATATTATATGTCACAATATTTGGCCATTATATTTATATTTTACTAAATTATATGAATGGTCCATGAGTCATGCTCATAATGCATAGTTGGTCATTTCTTTAAAGAATTACATACATGGTCTTACTAATCATTGCTTAGTATCACATTGGTTCGAGTGGAAAAATAATTTATTATTTTATCAACGGCTGCATTGGTTTATCATTGTCTTCGTTCTTCAAGCAATGCTTAAGCCTCCAATACTTTGTATCACATAGACCACCTTCTAATAATGAGGCATGCTATTTTCTTGAATTTACTTATTGATTTCATATACACATAGTTTCTCACATGAGGTATAATCACCACTACGTATGTAAATACATTTAAATTATTGATAAAATGGTAATAGTATTATTCAAACGGAACCAACATCGGTTACAAGCAAATAGTATAATATCCTAGCCTAGAGTCGGTTATTCAAACAGAACCAACACCGGTTACAAGCAAATAGTATAATATCCTAGCATGGAGTTAGTTGTTTAAAATAACACGAACAATTCAAAGTCTGAACAAGACAAGGGCTAAAGGCCAAACAAGACAGATGCAAACAATTATTCAATGTTTATTGCAGGATTATGGGATGATCCTATAATGAGAAGGAATGCCTCATTTTATACAAGTGCAACCTTAGAACGGAGATGCGTCTTGAGTTGGAAGCTAAATGGAAACGCCGCCTTGATTAAGCAAGAGCTGAGGAAAGCTATTTGTCTTAAATAAAAAAAGGGAAGGAGACTAAAGAGACCGTAGACTTCGAAATAAGCATCTTATAGAGAAAAACACAATATTATAAATGTTCTAATGTGCATAACACGCCCACCCCATCACATAATTCAAGTATCAAAAACACTAAACAACCCAAACTCCTTACATAAAAAATGATGTTTGCACACTGCCAAGACCTTTTGTCAACATATTTGCAACTTGTTTAGTGATATCAATCTTTTCAGTTTTAAAATTCGAGAATAAATCTTTTCACAAATGCAAATGAATTTCTCAGTGCTTGGTTCTATCATGAAAATATGGGTTTGTAGCAATGGATAATCTAGCAGAGTTATCACAAAATTATGTTACTGGTAATTTTATATCAATATGTAAGTCATTTAAGACATTTAAGAGCCACATTACCCCACATATAACTTTACACAAGGTTCGATACTCAA
Organism: Helianthus tuberosus; assembly: GCA_030545235.1. NCBI lineage: Eukaryota > Viridiplantae > Streptophyta > Magnoliopsida > Asterales > Asteraceae > Helianthus > Helianthus tuberosus. Next base: position 54,752,861 of record CM060424.1, on the reverse strand, counting down.
TCTTAGCAGTAGACCGAGACACAATCGATTGCTTTTTCCTTCTTCATCAGACCAGTTTTCCACCCAAAAAAACATAATAATGAGTCACAAACCTTTGATTAAGCTTGCACTTAGCCCAATCATAATCAACATAACACTTCAACTCATTCTCATTCTCATTACCAATTGAAAATGATAAACCAAGACTAGTTGATTGTTTAAGATATCTTAAAATATGAAATGAAATGTGTCACACCCCGACCACGTAAGACAACGAAACGTGGCGGAAACGTCGGGGAGTGCTGTAACAGAATTAATTGTTTCACAACCATGGAAATTAAAGTTTCGTTTTATTAATCAAATAAGAGAGTTACATTGTTTTAAACAAGAAACAAAGAGTACATAACAAAAATTAACTAGTTCTTGTCTCGTTTTAAGTCACTAAGGCACAGGTCCGCCTAAGTATGTCTCGATAAGTCCTATGCATCAACTCCTGAAAACACATGTGAAAATAGGTACGTCAGCATAAAAATGCCTGTGAGATACATAGGTTTTGTGAAAATAGGATTCATGACTTGTAAGTTTAAGGAAATGTTTAATAAAGTTTAGTCATGAACCTTGTAAATTGATTTGTTTTGTAAGTCGTTGAAAAACAATAATTTCAGATGATATGTATGAGTAAGAGAATATTGTATGGTTAAATGAATAACCATGTAAAATGAGTTTGTGTAAGATAAGTTGTTTGTAAAACAATGTCTTGTGAAAAGTATATTATTTGTATAAAATGTTATATGTCTAAATTGAAATGATTCAAATAACGCTACGATATGTAATACCATATAAGCACTTATATATAGGAAGTACCCGCGGCGTATCCACCATGCTTGTATCATATTACACACGCCTCGTTACTTAAATCACTTACTCAAACCAAACCACCAAAGTAAAATGTTTATGTATAATCAAATGTCATACCAAAAATGTAAGCATGTGATGAATAACAAATGTACTAAGTATGCAACAAAGGACATACCTAGCATAAAATGTAATGTAAAACAATGTACTAAGTACGCACACAATGGGCATACATAGCATAAAATGTAATGTAAGACAATGTGCTAAGTACGCACACAATGGGCATACATAGCATAAAATGTATTGTAAAACAATGTACTAAGTACGCACACAATGGGCATACATAGCATAAAAATGTAATGTAAGACAATGTGCTAAGTACACACACAATGGGCATACATAGCATAAAATGTACTGTAAAACAATGTACTAAGTATGCACACAATGGGCATACATAGCATAAAACACAATGAAATCATGTACTATAAATGTACTAATGAACATAGCAAGTATATGATGTGAAAACAGGAAAGCATGAAAGTAACAAGTAGGCACATGTGTTTCACCCCAAAACAGTTTGAAAACAGTAAAAGAGGGGTCTATGTACTCACTTGAGATTGCTTAGTAGTCCTTGAGTAACAACCAAACAATGCTAGAGATCACGGATATCAAACGGCACCTAATATAGGTAACTACATTAATAAACCGGACCTAAATCGGAAGGTCGGATAGAATGAGGGCTCGTAAACCAAATAAGTATGGGAACTCATGTAGTATGGTTTAACAAAGCCTACATACTAAATGAAACCTAACCTAAGTGCTTACGACCCATTACGACCCGTCTAGGTAGCTTATGCTACTTTAACGCGTCGTTCGCGTAAAACGCGTTCGGGATGCCTAACTAGTCCTATGATAAGTAAAATATGCCTCAACATGTCTAATATTGTTGCCAAATCAGTTTAGATACCAAAAATTATGTTACATATGTTTAAAATGAATTTTGGCATTAAAGGGGTATTTTGGTAATTTACCTAAGGCATATAAACTACCTATCATACAACTACTTAAACGAAGCGACCATAAGGTATAACCTCGGAAGGTTATTCCCTATATACTATGGTCACCTAATGCGTTTGGTCGAATCCTAATGATCGACCAAATGGGTCGGGTTCGAAGGTATAAGCGATTTATTAGGTCGCTTACCCTTACGACCCTAGACAACGTGGTAATCAGTAGGCATAGTCACAAGGAACTATAACCATCGTGATTACGCTCACGTTGCGAAGTTCAAACGAACTTCGCATTGACCATAAACTGGTCAATGCAGAAAGTCAAACAAAGTTTGACTTTCGGACTCGAAAAGCAATAAAAGAACGAAGGAATACTTACAAAGGGTCCCCGAAAGCTAATCTTGATCCAAGTAGCTCAGGTATGAAACAATGGTTTCAACTTAGAGCTTCTCAAATCAGATTTTGTGGGTTTTGCAAGAAAGGGGGGTTGGGTATTTATAGTGTTCGGAGAGCCGTTAAGATCGTTTCTTGGAAATCGTGCTTTGATCTTGGCCATACACCTCAAGAATATGGTTTTACAAAACCATTTGAGCCCCTAGTATTGAGAAATACCATGTGCAAGGTGGTTTTGTGGGTAATACAGCTGTTAACAGCCTGTTTAAACAACTTTTGCTGATCTGAAAGGGCCTCGCGTGACGCCAAGGGGGCTAGGTGTCACGCTAAGGTCCTTCTGATCAGCAACAGTTTCCAAAGTTTCCATTTCAGTCCCCGTTGTGTATTAAGGCCATTTCCGACATGTTTAAGGCTCGTTAAGCCAACGTTAAGGCCCTAAAATGATGCCTAAACATTGTGGTCATGAAACATGCTAAAAAATATGCCGGATGTTGGTTCGTTTGGTCGTACGATCGCGATGTTCGGTTAATTACGACGGAATGCGCATAAGTGCGAAAAACGATCCAAATTGCGTGACGAATGGATTTTTCTTATGCCAAACACTAAAATAAAATATTTTAGTGCTTACATAAAATTTTGGATGTCCGGATGTATTCAGAACGTAAGTTATGCGCGAAAGTGTAAACTTATGCACTTTTTGACACTTTTAGTCCCTGAATGAGCCAAAAGTTTATTTTAGCATACCGAACCCCTCAAAGCCTATTTCTAAGCTATGTAAAGGATATTTATGGTATGTTTAACTTATGGTCATGTTCCGGAATGTCTGTTACAGTACGAATTGGCATACTTTCGCAGTTTGTCAACTTTAGTCCCTGTAAGCGAATAGACTTGATTTTGTCATACCAAAGCCTTCAAAACTTATTTCTAAGTTATGTAAAGGTTATTTAAGATATCTTAAGCCTATGTCACTGTTCTGGAGTGTTTGTTGCATTAAACTGGTTATATTTACGCATCGGTGCGCGTATAACCTTCCAGAAAGCGATTTAGAGCCCGAAATCGAACAAGAATTGATATGTGCAAACGATACACATATTTATACAAATCCCAAGTATGAAATACAATATTTCATTGGTTTGGTATTTGTTTGATGGTTGAAGTGACACAGGTGTCATAGTCTCCCCTACTTTAGGAAATTTCGCCCCGAAATTTAGTTTTAGAGGAAACTTGTGAAGACAGCTGTGACGGTTTCGCTTTCAGACAAATCCATTGAACCCTTAAGTAAAACTCTGGGCCATGTTAGGATTCTTAGCAAAAATGTCAACCCTCAAAGTGAAGTCCTTGTAGTAACAAAACATGGAGTGTAAGATCAAACCCTCGAACTACGGGCTGAAAAATGTTTCTTATGAAGACTCATCATAGGAAACTTGGTGTGTGATTTAGATCAGAATTGGGGAGTGTAAGAATAAATGACATTGGTCGAGGTCCAAGACTTCTCTCGTATCATTACTCTTGTCACTATTGGTCTTAACACATGACAAAACTTTATGTGGTTTCTGTGCACTGAATTCCATAATTATGTAGGCCTCCATAATTACGTAATTCCTTGCACAGTCCGCACAGTTCATTTCATAATGCGTATGGGGAAAAAAATCAAACGAATAATCCTGTGGTGATTTAACTTGACTGCAATAGAGCATCTTTAACTAGGTCACCAAAGGATTAGATCAACGAACAATCTCTTGAACTAGACCACCCAAGAGCCTATTTAACTACATAAACACATGATATCTTTAACTAGATTGACGAACCAATCTATTTAACTAGGTCAACGAACGATCTTTTTTAACTAGACCACCAGAGGGCCTCTTTAACTATATCAACGCATGATATATTTAACTAGATTGTCGAACCAATCTCTTTAACTTAGATCGACGAAGGATCTCTTTAACTAGACCACCAGAGGGCCTCTTTAACTATATCAACGCATGATATATTTAACTAGACTGTCGAACCAATCTCTTTAACTTAGATCGACGAAGGAGCTCTTTAACTAAACTACCCAAGAGGAATATTTAACTACATCGACGGAGGATGTCTTTAACTAGATTAACGAATCAATCTCTCTAACTAAACTACCCAAGAGGAATGTTTAACTACATCGACGGAGGATGTCTTTAAACTTTGAAATAGTACTTTATAATCCAAGGGACTTAACTACGACGTAGAAGTCCATTAAGGATTTAAGATAGTATCTTTGGATATCCTACTACGAATCCCTTATACGAAGATATGGAAGATTCTACGAGGATTTGGATAACAAAAATTTGGATCACATAAAAAGGGAACACATAATCACATAATTGTTTAATTTGGCCTTAAATTTGTTATCTTTGGACGCGGATGCTTAAAGCACGCCAGGAATCCAATCCGTGGATTTCATTTGGCACTTTAATCATTTTCAAGAGTCTATCTATAAAGATAGAATGATCTACCAAAAATTCGATTTCATTTTCAAGAAAACGCAATATTCGAATTAAGGTATAATAATTTTAGAATATACGGAAATACCCTTAGGTACCTTATTAAGAATTTATAGTGGTACTTTGGGTATTCGTACAGAGTTGTAACTTGCGCCTTGTACTTCGTTTCCTTGGAAGAAACGGGTACTTAGGATTTTTGTGGGAAATCGCAAGAGATCATAAAATGGAAAGATTTTGGGGGGTAATCTGTTCTTCAAGGAATACGGCTCCTTGATTGTCGGTGTTGTAGGGGATACGTTGTTTATACATGCCATCACATTTGTACATTGCAATGTAAAATAAAAAGATTTATTTATAAACAACAACAACAACTGTTCCATGGACCTTGACAACAAAAGGAAATAATACATAAGGCTTGATTATTTCTAAGCAACATTGTCTTTTAGTTGGTCCGATGCTCATCCCTGCGCTGGATTCGCATTAGCAATCTTTGGGCAATTTCTTCGGAAATGGCCCATCTCGCCACAGTTGAAGCAAGGACCTGGTGGACAACGAGCTTGAGCAGGATTTACTTGAGGTTGGTTTGGACCACCTTGATTTGGGGTAAATTGACAAGCATTTGCCAGGTGACCGAGTCACCCACATGATGCACATAAATGACACTGTAGGTGAGCTAAGTGGTGTGCATTACATTTGTTGCATATCGGTGCAGTACCGGCATAAGGTTTCCTTGTAAGAGGTTGAGTTGGTTGGTTGCAGGTGTTTTGGTTGGGTTGAGCAGCAATCGCACAATTCAGCGAAGCCTTACGCTTCTTAGAAGGTTCGGTTTTGCTTTCCTTGGTTTTCTCCTGAACATTAGCTGCTTGTTTCTTGTCGCCTTTCCGAAAAAGTTTGCCTTTCCTGATCTGAGATTTAGTCAAGGTTGCAGCTAGCTCAATGGCCTGCCTAACCGTAGTGGGGTTACTACCAGTAACAATGTCCTGAACTGAGTCAGGGAGACCATCAATGTATTTTTCGATCGCCTTATCCAAAGGCGTAACCATGGTAGGACACAACAGGCTCAGCTCCTCATATCGATCAGTGTAGGCTCGATGTTCACCGCTGTCTTGCTTAAGATCGTCGAATTCTCTTTCCAAAGCCTAAGTTCATGACGAGGACAGAACTCCTTCATCATCAGAGCTCGAAGCTCTTCCCATGCTTGAGCTAGTGCCACATCGGCACCCCTATCTCTCATCACACCATTCCACCATGTCAAAGCCCGTTTCTCAAAGACACCAGATGCGAAATCTACCTTTCGATCATTTGGGCATTGAACATGCCTGAAGGTGCTCTCTAGACTCTCGAACCATTGAAGAAGTGCAGTCGCTCCTTGAGACCCAGAAAACTTTGATGGCTTAGCCGAGTTGAACGTCTTGAAGTTGCAGGGGGCATTATTGTTGTTGAGGGCTTGGTTACATTGGGCAACGATGTTCGGGATTGCAGCAGTCATTTGCTGTGTAATGACAGCTGCCAGCTCTTCAATAGATACCGGATTTTCACGTCGTGGAGGCATTCTAAAAGGGGAAACAAGAGAGAAAACAAATGAAATGGCATTGGGTAAGAATAGGATGTTACAATTACCGACCAAAATCATGGTTGATGGTCATTTGTTTGAACCACGAAGCAAACAAACAACACAAAGGCTGAATCAAAGCAAATAGATCCTCATAGTGTATCGCGAAGACATGCTCGCCTATAAGTGGACACTCACCCCAAGAGTTCCCAGGTAAGAGTGTCTGGTCTGATTATGTGGATTTGTACGAACACTCTAGCCTTAGACAGAAAACCCAGGGTACAGGCATTCACTCTTCCAGTTTGCACGTGTTCACACTATTTAGGACCCAAAACTTTGACGAGAGTTTTGAAAATTCAAAGGGGTTCAAAACCTTATAACAGAGGGTTCAAAACCTAGTAATCAATCATCCTAGAACAGATGATTAGTTTTCAAAGCGGTTTTGAAATTTATGTTCTTGTTGTGGTCGTCGCCTAAGGATAGGTGACGGTATTGTTTTATGACTAAACGCAAGTAAACTCGCGTTAGGGTCCTAGGAAGGTTATAGACTAGGTCAAAGTATTACTAATAACCTAATTCCCTATAACCATTGGCTCTGATACCAACTTTTCTGTCACACCCCGACCACGTAAGACAACGAAACGTGGCGGAAACGTCGGGGAATGTTGTAACAGAATTAATTGTTTCACATCCATGGAAATTAAAGTTTCGTTTTATTAATCAAATAAGAGAGTTACATTGTTTTAAACAAGAAACAAAGAGTACATAACAAAAATTAACTAGTTCTTGTGTCGTTTTAAGTCACTAAGGCACAGGTCCGCCTAAGTATGTCTCGATAAGTCCTATGCATCAACTCCTGAAAACACATGTGAAAATAGGTACGTCAGTATAAAAATGCCTGTGAGATACATAGGTTTTGTGAAAATAGGATTCATGACTTGTAAGTTTAAGGAAATGTTTAATAAAGTTTAGTCATGAACCTTGTAAATTGATTTGTTTTGTAAGTCGTTGAAAAACAATAAGTTCAGATGATATGTATGTGATGCGTGTGAAGTGTTATATATATTAGGTGTATATTTTAAGCCCCTTTAACACTTTTTTAGTCAAGTTTTAAATTTATAAAACACGATATTTTACTAACACTAAATACACATATGGGCAAGTGCACCCATCGTGAGCGTAGTATAGTGTTGGCAAGATACCGAGGTCGTCCAAGGACACAAGAGCTTTTAGTACCGGTTTATCCTCAACGTCTAATCAAATAAAAAGTTTAGAAAAATGTTTTAAGCTAAGAAAAATAAAAACTAACTAAAAATGCTGAAAATAAAAATAAAAGAAAAACAGATAGACAAGATGAATCACTTGGCTCCGACTCGTGTATAGTGTAACCTTTGATTATTTCCGCACTTTTGCACTTATTTAAGAGATTATCTTAGTTATTGTAGTAGGCCCCTCTTTTGAAGGTGACGTTACCCTCAACCCAGTAGTTTGAGTCAGCAAGGATACAATCCTAAAGGGTCGGATTATTGAAAGATAATTAATTAAGTTATTAATGCAAATTATGGTAGGCCCCTCTTTTGGAGGTGACGTTACCCTCGACTAAGTAGTCTGAGTCAGCAGGGATACAGTCCCAAATAGCCGGGTTATAGTATTAATAGTAGTTAACTTATGAGGGGATCAAAGAGTTTGGACCCCCGCCATCCAATACCGTTAAGTATTGAAGGAGGTCCTACTAAATTTGACCCAGGTCCATTGCAGGACCTCTAAACGCTGAACAATGGCAAGACCTTTACCAAACCGTTCCCTTAACCCCCGACCAGATAGCCAACATACCTCCATATAGACCGTGGAGATATGAATGGTGAAAATCTTTTATTTTATATAGACAGTAAAATAATGCCAAGACACCACGGACAAACGATAAGGAAAGATCACCTTCAACATAAGAAACTAGTTATTAAAGTCATTAGTACAAAACCAAGTAAAAAGTGCGAAAAGATTAGAAATAAAAAGTATTACACTAGACACTTGTCTTCACCAAGTGATGTAAGAGACTTAGGCAACCATGGCCTTGATTGTCAAGAACTCTTACGATCAATCTTGGATCCCGAGACGACTCACACACTCTACGATGGACAATGGATGATGGTGGTGGATGATGGTGTTATGGTGGTGGTGGGTGGTGGGTGAAGTGTGAGAGAGGTGGTGTGCCAAGGGATGGTTTGAGCTTAAGCCAAGCACTCCTATTTATAGGCTGAACAGAAGCTCGGGCCCGGCCCCGTGTCCAGTGGGCACGGCCCCGTGTCCACATCCTTCTCTTTTTTCATTTAATGCGGCTTGTCTTATTAGTTGACCACGCCCCGGTGTCCGCTGAGCACGACCCCGTGTGCAGAAGAATCTTTGTACTATGAAGATTTGCCTGGATTGTGCGAATCTTATAGTTGACCACGACCCCGTGTCCGCTGAGCACGGCCCCGTGGTGGGCAATAGAAGCTTCTACCACTTTGTCTTTTCTGCTGACACTTGGGCACGCCCCCGTGCTGGCTGAGCACGGGGCGTGTTCAGTCTTCTGACCTCTTGTTTTGCTTGGGAAGATGCTGTCGTGGGGTCGGGCATGTCACGTCTTGTTCATTTTCTTGTATTTATGTTAGATTTTGATGTCTTTTTGCTTCTTTTGTTAATTTAAGCTCATTTAATCCTGAAAATACAAAAGGAAGACAAAAGCATACTTTTTCCAACATTAGTACTAAAAAAGGGTTAGTTTTATGCCACAATTGATGTAATTTATATGTTGCATTTTGCACACATCAAATACCCCCACACTAGAATCTTTGCTTGTCCTCAAGCAAAACTCTTTAATAAGTGGCTATTACACTCCCAAATGGAATGGGTAGAGAAGAAGGTTTTTGGGCTTGTCATAGAGTGTCGGGATGTCCAAGATTCTTTTAGTTTTATTTTTATTTATTTATAATCCTATTCGTCATGATTTATTTAAAACTTTTCATAAGATAAATTACTTATTCGAGCATAACATACCTTTTTTAAAATTCTATTTATATACAAGTTCACATACCTCACGGGGATCACTCAACACTCGGCCGAAAATGTATTTTTGTGGATCACTCGAGAGCGGCATGGAAGTTACTCCTACCATAGGCTTGCCAAGCAATCAATCCTCCTCATTTTTAACTTTCATACCTTTGTAAATATCAAGAGGACTTTGTGGGTGAAGGGTTAGGCTTGGGTTAAAGGTAGGTGGTTGGGTTAGTGGTCAGTAGAAAAAGGGCGAAAAGCGTAACAAGCGTCGGTTTTCGTAAGACTTTCTATTTTTCCATTTTCTTTTTATGAAGCTATTTTTTTTTCAAACAAAGTCATTTTTGATAAACTTGTTTGTTTATTTGCTTTTGCTTCATAATCAACTTCTTCTTCTTCTTCTTTTTTTTTTTTTTTTTACGAAAGTCATATGAGAAACCGAGCTAGTTACTAAAACAAAGGGTTAAAAATGAAAAAGGTTTTGGTGGGTAAAAAGGGTGTTTGGTTTGAGTTATGAAATGAAAAGGTTTAGGCTCAAAGGGGCTAACTAGGGGGATTTTGGGTAGGTGGTAAAAAAAGAAAAAAAATAATGGTGTAGAAATAAAAAAGGGTTAGTCCTAATGCCTCCATCATTTACTTGCTTGGGTTTAAGTTGGTAAGGACCGGTAATGTATCGTCATGGCAAGTTCTAGAGTCGTAAGAACCAAGCGGCTATTCACACAAGAAACGAAAAATGAGCATTTAGTCTAATGATATGTAATTGTATGCTCAATAAAGGCTCAAAACTCACTTTTGTGGGAATGGGTTTTTTTTATGTGATCAAGTATATATAATCAAATTTTAACTAAGTTTGTCATGCCTTTTCATAATTTTCTTATGTTGGTTCTTTTTATCACGACGCTATCGGTTGTAATGTCGTAAAAATATAACCTTTTTAGAATTTTGAAATTCCCAAGTTAAACCTAGACAAGTAAAAAAATGAAAATTTTTGAAAAAAATTTGGGGTGATTAGCGGTTCCAATAGAGTTTTGTGTAAGGCTTGTATTTAGGACTTGCAAGATTCAAGGTTTTAGCATCCCCCCCCCCCCCACTTAAATTACACATTGTCCTCAATGTGTCCCAAAAATAAGTTTTTAGGTTGATTGAATGTGTAAAAAGAAAAAATTTTGTGTTACTGGGCGCTGAACACGGCCCCGTGTTCAAGTGCCAGTAACAAAATTAAATCAAGAAAAACAGAAGTCTGGACACGGGGGCGTGTTGGGTGAACACGACCCGTGTCCAGTTACCTGAACTGGGTCTTTTTCTGCAGACTGTGCAGCACGGGGCCGTGTTGGGAGGACACGGCCCGTGCCGAGCTTACTGTAAACGAAGAATTTTGTCGGACGGTCCTGTTTTCCTGCATGGGGTGCTGGTTCAAGTTTCCCTTGTATCCTTTGCCATCTCAAGTGTGTTTTATTCATTTTAACACCATCCAAACACCAAATTAACTAAAACCATCATTCATTGAATCTTAGAGAATTACATAATAGTCCTAAAATTAGAATATTAGATAGTTAGGTCAAAGAAACACAAGAAATCTCAATCCAAGAAGTTCTAGCCTACTATTTATTCTACTAGCAAAATTTCCGAAAAGATAAATTTCTCGGTTAAAAGTGGCTCGACAACTTCTTTCTCCGGGTATGGGTTCCTCACACGTCGGCGAGCCATTCTTCGATCTCCCTAGGGAGAAGGAAAGCGGGCTCATGAGCATTGGTTTGAGGAGGTGCAACTTCCACCGGGATTTCTTGGAGTTCTTCAAGAGGAGGTTCCGCCGGAATGTCGTCCCAACCGGTAGGATTTTGGATTCCAAGTGCTAGGTTCCAATCCTCTTGAGGGAGGATTGGTTCCATGGGAGGTGTTACAAAAATGTTTAACCTCTGGTGCAAGAGGTTTATTTCTTGAAAACTGTTTTCCAACCCCACCGAGAGATAATTTATACGGTCTATGAGGACCTCCTCCACCGAAGTCATCTCGTCAAGGGCTTCACGTAGCGCCATTACGTATCTTCCGAGAGTTGCTTCAATCGATGGCCTCCTTTCCCGTCGACTGTTCCTTGAGTGCGCAGAAGAGGTTCCACTGTTTTGGCTAGACATTCTACGAAAACATACAAAAAATAGTTTGTTTTAATGAAACAGTATCACGGACACGGCCCCGTGCTCAGTGAGCACGACCCCGTGTTCAACTTTCTGCAGATTTTTAAAACAAGGAATCTTGGAGTTTTAAATTATTTTCTCAACTTATGAAGTGTTTTTGAACAAAAATAACTTAAAACAATGTTGTGTAACTTATTTTTAACAAGATTCCTTGAATAAAAACTCAACAATCATCACAATGAAGCTTGAAATCAAGCTTCAATGGAGGTGTTGTTGCAAGAAAGGTGAAGAAGAAGGTAATAGATAAAAGAGGAAAGGACAAGATGTTTGTTAGAACCTTCTTTTAGAACATACCTAGGATGGAATGTTAGAAAATCCTTTCAAATCTCTGTCCCTGGATGGTCCAAATGTGCAGGATTCTTGGCTGCATTTATAGAAAACGACAGCATGCTGGACACGGCCCCGTGTCGGCTGGACATGGCCCCATGTGCAGGCAAGATCCTGACACGTTTTGTCCGTATTCTGACAAAAGTCAGAAGGGAATCTTTCGGTGGACACGGGGGCGTGTTGACCTGGGCACGGCCCCGTGTCGGAGGGCTGTTTTATGAAGTGTGTCTATTTTAAGGAACTTTTCCGGATCGGGTGGTTCCTTACTGGATGGAACAACCCCAAAGTGCCTAAGATACCTTAATTGCTCTAGATTGAGACGAGAGCACAAGAGGTTGTCGGTGAGGGTGATTCCTATGCTATATGTAGGTGGACAAGTCCAACCCTTTTCCGGGCTCTCGTTAAAGAAGGTGTATGTCGAATCGCTCAGGTCTATGTATGCATCAAACGAAGTTGATGGGGAGTCCTTCACGGCACAATCGACACAGGGACGACTATCGCTCAAGTCCTCACTAGAGTTAGGAGTATCGTCGGAAACAACGAAGTTGTTTGAATGCGTTTCCAACCCTTCTTCTTGGTTATCGTCTGGGAAAAGATTATTGAAATCTTTCCTAAGTTCTTTTAACCAATCAATAATTAGATCTTCTAGTTGAAATAATTCATCGAGAAGCATTTCTCCTAGAATATCCGGTTGGGAGCATTTGAGGGAGAGATAGGGATTATTTTTACTTTCGCCCCCTCTTAAGGATACTAGGAAATGATGGGTCTATATAGTGGGGTTTATAATTTAGAAAATAACATTCTAATTCTTTATGGTTACCACCACATAATTAACACCACAGAGTACCATAAGAGTGCCGAAAGTAAAAAGTATCAGTATCACTCATGTTTGTGTCAGAATTTACCAACCGTCGGGATCTTACGGTTCTGTTTTCAGTAACTGAAACTTGGGCACGGGGGCGTGTTGAGTGGGCACGGCCCCGTGTTCAGCTTACTGTCTGTCGCAACCCCCGATCCCTGATCCCCGGAAACGGGCGGACGCGATCACAGAGTTCGGTGGTATCAGGGTTATTTAATCTCGCAGCGGAATTTACATCAGGACCGTAGTTAGGAAATGTTTATCAGAGTAATCTGACTTCCAGGCGGCCCGCGTAAGGTAAGGCTAAGCCTTACGCAGCCCGCGTCAACACCAGTCAACATAATAGCTTAGCTGGGTCAGCTAGTAGGTCCGCCACGATGTCGACACGTGTCGGCCTCTGGTGTATCCGCGTTTCATGAGTCCGCGCGGCCCGCGTAAGCTTGAGGTGAGGTCCTACGCGGCCCGCCTTAACTTACATTTTCAGATTTTTAATTTATTTTATAAACTATAACATAGATCGGGCTCGGTTTTCACATACGGGGTATAATATATGACATATTGGGATATCTTACAATATAATAAGGCGTCTAAAATATTATGAGGGCGATGGTTTACCGAGGGTTGTTACATTCTCCCCACCTTGTTTTAGAGCTCGTCCTCGAGATCTATTGGAATAAATGCGGATATTTCCTTTGCATTTCTGATTCTAGTTCCCATGTGTACTCTGGTCCTCTTTTGGAGTCCCACTTCACTTTGACTAGAACTAGTCTTTTGTGTTTGAGATTCTTGACTTTCCTGTCTTCAATCTGTTGAGGTCTTTCTACAAACTTAAGTTGTTCATTTACCTCTATATCCTTAAGAGGTACTATCAATGATTCATCAGCTAAACACTTTTTAAGATTTGATACATGAAATACATCATGTATTCCTGCCATTTCCTCTGGCAATCGTAGCTGATAGGCTACTGGTCCTATTCTTCTAATAATCTTAAAAGGTCCAACATACCTGGGACTTAGCTTTCCCCGTTTGATGAATCTTACCACTCCTTTCCAAGGAGAGACTTTTAACAATACTCTATCTCCTACTTGAAACTCCAATGGTTTTCGCCTGTTATTAGCATAACTTTTCTGTCTATCACGTGCTGCTTTCAGTCGTTCCTTGACTTGAATAATTTTATCAGTTGTTTCTTTCACTATCTCAGGTCCAGATAATTGCTTTTCCCCAATTTCTGCCCAACAGACTGGGGTTCGACACTTTCGTCCACAAAGTGCTTCAAATGGTGCAGCATTGATACTTGTGTGATAACTATTATTATAAGAAAATTCTATTAAAGGTAAGTGATCGTCCCAATTACCTCCAAAATCAATTACACAAGCTCTAAGCATGTCCTCCATTGTCTGAATTGTTCTTTCACTTTGTCCGTCTGTTTGAGGATGATATGCTGTGCTTAACCTTAACTTGGTTCCCATTGCCTTTTGGAAACTTGACCAAAAATGAGATGTAAAGCGACTATCTCTATCAGAAACAATTGATAAAGGAATGCCATGTAAAGAAACAATTTCATTTACATACAATTTAGATAATTGTTCCATACTAATTGTTTCCTTCATTGGTAAGAAATGAGCTGACTTAGTTAGTCTATCTACAATCACCCAGATTGTATCATTTCCTTTCCTAGTTTTGGGTAATTTAGTAACAAAATCCATGGTTATAAATTCCCATTTCCAAACTGGCATTTCTAATTGCTGTAATAAACATGAGGGTTTCTGATGTTCAGCTTTAACTTGTGAACAAGTTAAACATTTAGAAACATAGACTGCTATGTCCTTTTTCATTCCTATCCACCAGAAATTTTTCCTTAAATCCTGGTACATTTTGTCACTTCCTGGATGCATCGTATACTTAGACTTATGAGCTTCTTCTAATATACTATGGCGTAGATTTCCTAATTTAGGTATCCACATTCTCTTTTCATGGAATCTCCAAATTCCATCTGTTCCTTGTTTTAATTCTTTTAACATACCTTTTAATTTTTCAGAATCATCCTTGATTACTGATTCTTGTGCTTCTCTTATTTGTTCATTTAAATCTACTTGCAGATTTAATTTAAGAGAACGTACTCTTCTTGGCTTTTCATGATACTTTCGACTTAAAGCATCTGCCACTATATTGGCTTTTCCTTCATGATACTGAATATCACAATCATAATCACTAAGAAATTCCATCCAACGTCTTTGTCTCATATTCAATTCCTTTTGCTTGAAGATATACCTTAAACTCTTATGATCAGTAAATATGGTAAACTTACTACCATAAAGGTAATGTCTCCAAATCTTAAGAGCAAAAATTATAGCTCCTAATTCTAAATCATGAGTTGAATAATTCTCTTCATGATTCTTAAGTTGTCTAGATGCATAGGCTATAACCTTTTGACGTTGCATTAACACACATCCATAACCTAATTTAGAAGCATCACAATAGACTACGAAATCTTCAGTTCCTTCTGGTAATGCTAGTATGGGTGTATGGGTTAATCTTTGCTTAAGGATTCTAAATGCTTCTTCTTATTTAAATCCCCATTTAAACTTAACAGATTTACAGGTTAGCTTAGTTAAGGGAATGGCTATTCTAGAAAAATCTTGAATAAACCTTCTATAATAACCGGCCAATCCTAAGAAACTTCTAACCTCAGTTGGTGACTCAGGGGTTTTCCATTTCGTAATTGCTTCAATCTTTGTTGGATCTACATGAATTCCTTCATGATTGACTAGGTGTCCAAGGAATTGTACCTGTTCTAACCAAAATTCGCATTTTGAAAACTTAGCATAAAGCTTTTCCTTTCTTAGCAAACTTAAAAGTGCATGCAAATGTCTTGCATGATCCTCTTTACTCTTAGAGTAAATTAGAATATCATCTATAAAAACAATTATGAATTTATCCAAATATGGCTTACATATTCGGTTCATCATGTCCATAAATGCAGCTGGGGCATTGGTTAAACCAAATGGCATGACAGTAAATTCATAATGACCATACCTTGTTCTAAATGCGGTTTTAGGAATATCCTCTTCCTGTACCTTTAATTGATGATATCCTGACCTTAAATCGATCTTAGAGAAAAATCGAGCTCCTTGTAGCTGATCAAACAAATCATCGATTCTCGGTAATGGGTACCGATTCTTAATCGTGACTTTGTTTAATTCACGGTAGTCAATGCACATACGCATTGATCCGTCCTTCTTTTTAACAAACAGTATCGGCGCTCCCCATGGCGACGAACTTGGTTGTATGAATCCTTTCTCCAACAATTCGTCTAATTGTTTCTTTAATTCTTGCATTTCAGTGGGTGCCAATCGGTAGGGTGCTTTGGCAATTGGTGATGTTCCTGGTATTAAATGGATTCTGAACTCAACTTCTCTATCCGGAGGTAGTCCTGGTAATTCTTCTGGAAATACATCTGAAAACTGCGATACTACTGATATATCTTTTAAATCCTTTCCTTTAATGTTAGTGATTATAGAAATCAAATACACTATAGAACCTTTTCTCATACAACTTGCAGTTTTCATCACAGAAATGAATTTAGTAGATCTAGAAGATTTATCTCCTTTAATTATGATCATTTTACCTTTTGGTGAATTTACTTGAATTAACTTTTGATCACATAAAATACTGGCTTTATTAGCTATTAACCAATCCATTCCTAAAACGACATCAAATCCTACCAGATTCATGGGATAAAGATTTGCAATAAATTTCTGATTTAAAATTTCTATGCTTGCTCCCTGCAAGATTTCAGAAATTCTAACAATTTCCCCATTAGCTGTCTCTACTAAGCATTCTTGTGGTAGTTTAGTTAATGATTGATTTAGAAATTTGCAAAACGACGTATTAATAAAACTTTGGTTTGCACCAGAGTCAAATAATACTTTAGCAAAAACATCATTAACTAAAAACGTACCAGCTATGACATCTGGAATCATCTTGGCTTCTTCTGCAGTCAGAACAAATGCTCTAGCATTTTTAGTTTTCTTGTTGTCTGCAGCTGGGACTAATTTTGGACAGTTTAACTTGATATGACCTTGTTCTCCGCAATTGTAACATACCCGGCTGTTAGCTTTCTTCCTGCAATTTTCTTCTTTGTGTCCCGATATTTTGCAAAAGTTACAATATATGGAGCATCTTCCTGAATGTTTTCTTTTGCAATATCTACAGTAGGGTGTAGAGGTAGAACCTATATTTTTCCCACGGTTAGAATTTCCAGAACGAAATTCTTGAGTCAATTTCTGGGTTAGGCTCCTTCTTTGATCCTCTTCTCGGGTACGGACTAATTCATCTGTCAAGGTATTGGCTAGTTCTACAACTTCTTCTATATTTTGAGGTCTAGCTGCCTTGACTATGTGTCTTATCTCTCCAATTAATCCCCAAATATAACGGGAAATTAACACTGGTTCTGGTGAGGCAAGAGTTGGCACTATTCTAGCATATTCAAAGAATAACTTAGTGTACCCCTTGCTATCCACACCAGTCATCCTAAGATTTAGGAATTTGTTTGCTATCTGTTGTTTTTCATGAGGAGGGCAGAATTTCCTTTCTACCTTGTCCTTAAACTCTTCCCATTCCATATTATAGGTTCTATCACTTCCTTTTGTTTGGAGGATAGTGTTCCACCATTCTAGTGCTGCATTCTTAAACAGATTAGAAGCAAACAGTATTTTATCTTCTTCAGCAAACTTACTTATCCTTAAGACTGCCTCAGTCTTTTCTATCCAGCGTAGGGTTGCAATGGCCCCTTCATTGCCCGAGAATTCCATTGGTTTATAAGACCAGAATTCTTTATAAGAACAACCGTAAGGCACGGTTCTTCTTCTTTTGGGAATGGGCATTTGAAGTACAGGTCCATTGTTCACGCTGTTTTCTGGTTCACTTGGTCGCTTACTGCTATGCTTACTTTTATTATCAGCATCTTTAACAGTTTGAATAATAAATGGCATTGCATCTATAATTCCCTATGCTACTATGTGTTGGATAGCACTATTGTCCACTTGATTGTTATTGTTATTGATGCTTGGATTCTCATTAACCACATTAATGTTACTCTGGTTATCATTATTCAGATTTCCTTGATTTCCTTCGTCGGCCATATGAATTTTAAACAAGTATCCATATTAATATCACAATTAATATCTTAATATAATTAATCACCTGACACGCATTTTTACCAAAACCGTCGATCATTGCGACTATACTCTTTTTCATATACTATGCGTCTATTACACACTAGTACAGAAATAAAGATTACAATGCCAACAGAAATAAAATAGTAATATGCATCCGTACACACATATTTTTTTTTATTATTACTACCATCTCCTCCATTCTCACATTCACGGATATGGATTTATCCAAAAATCCATATTGCGCTCATCGTATTTCCATACGAGACGCTCTCCCACCTGACGCATTCTCTCACTGCTTTCTAAAATTTCCTCCCCGAAAGTCCTAAGTTCTTGGACGTTTTCTGCACTCATTGGGGGTGCAGGTTCTCGGACTGGGTTTGGAATCTGGGGTGCCTGTTCCTGATATGGGGGTGTATGTGCCTGAAATTGGTAAGGATCCTCTAATATTTCCCTAATATAATCATCTTGGTAATAGGGATCTAAAGGGTCCATACCTGGGGTAAGCTTCTATGTTTTGTATGGGTGGATAATCCTGGATAGGATAACGTTGCACAAAATCCCTATTATCGTCCCATCAGGGATCGTAATTCGGGTCTAGAGGGTTTGGTGCAGGTACCCTTGGGATTTCTTCTGGATTAAAATCGTGCATCTCTACTTGGTTTTCCTGATTTTCTATCTCCATGGGTTGTTCTGGGTTTTGTGGTTGTGGGGCTACTAATTGTTCCAGACTTGGGTCAGCAGCAGTCGTAGCTAAGATATGGAAATTAGCTAAGCTTCTATTTAGCATATCTTGAGTATGGGCATCTGTCTCTCTCTTAATAGCTGCTAACGCTCTTTGCTGTTGCAATTTTCGCATTCTCTTCCTACGAGCAAAAGCTTCTTTACTGAACCATCCTCGTTTCTTATTAGGAAATGGCTCTTCAGATTTAGCTCTAAAAGCAAATATTCCATCTTCCTGATCAGCAGTATACCCTGAAAGGGCAGGCTGGGATGATGTACCCTCATTCCTAGGTGATTCAGACAACTGACGATTCACGTCTGCTGGTCCTTGATCACTCAAGAAACATTTTATCAATTAAAACAGTATTGAGAGCGATCACATTGTTTATTTCTACACAATTACTCATTCAGTATTTGCCACTCGACCGGATCTATGGCTATGGTCAAATTACCCATTGGCTAACTCGTCGTCCAATGGTAATGCACTGTCATTCAGACTTACTACTACTCGTAGTAAATTTTGTATACAAAACCCCATAATACCGGCAGTAATTGAAGAACTACAAAGACTCAATCACCGCTTAATCGCATTGTAAAACATTTAAGGTTTTGTAAAACATTAACAAAAAGAGGATAAACTCACATTGCTATCTTAGGCTTCTTGTAAGGGTTTCCTGGATATAATCTATAATTTATACAAATGTACATTGGTTAGTATCATAACCCTTTGAAATTATTAATGATACCCTCCCCGAGACGGCATTCCAACAACTACGTCGGGCAAAACCACGACAGTTGTTACGGAACCCTAAATCAATCGGGCAGCGTAACTATTACAAAACTGGGGTTATAATACTTACAACGGAGCAGAACTTCGCTAATTAGGGGTATAATACCCGACTATAATGCCTCTAATTCAGAAAGTGAGATTGAGAAATGAAAAGTGAGCGACGGAAAACAAAGTCTGATGGCCTTCTTATATAGTCGTGTAATCTGACTTCCAGGCGGCCCGCGTCAACACCAGTCAACATAATAGCTTAGCTGGGTCAGCTAGTAGGTCCGCCACGATGTCGACACGTGTCGGCCTCTGGTGTATCCGCGTTTCATGAGTCCGCGCGGCCCGCGTAAGCTTGAGGTGAGGTCCTATGCGGCCCGCCTCAACTTACATTTTCAGATTTTTAATTTATTTTATAAACTATAACATAGATCGGGCTCGGTTTTCACATACGGGGTATAATATATGACATATTGGGATATCTTACAATATACTAAGGCGTCTAAAATATTATGAGGGCAATGGTTTACCGAGGGTTGTTACACTGTCTGACTTAAAACAAGATTGCCAGTTCCAATGATTGGGCACGGGGCGTGTTCAGCGGGCACAGCCCGTGCTGAGTTCTGCAGAAGCTGAAAAACTAAGAAAAATCCTAAAAAAAATTAAAAATAAGAAAAAATGATTAGGCCGTTGATTCCTAACTTTCTTAAAATCCTTGTGTCCCCGGCAACGGCGCCAAAAACTTGATGCGTGTGAAGTGTTATATATAGTAGGTGTATATTTTAAGCCCCTTTAACACTTTTTTAGTCAAGTTTTAAATTTATAAAACACGATATTTTACTAACACTAAACACACATATGGGCAAGTGCACCCATCGTGAGCGTAGTATAGTGTTGGCAAGATACCGAGGTCGTCCAAGGACACAAGAGCTTTTAGTACCGGTTTATCCTCAACGTCTAATCAAATAAAAAGTTTAGAAAAATGTTTTAAGCTAAGAAAAATAAAAACTAACTAAAAATGCTGAAAATAAAAATAAAAGAAAAACAGATAGACAAGATGAATCACTTGGCTCCGACTCGTGTATAGTGTAACCTTTGATTATTTCCGCACTTTTGCACTTATTTAAGAGATTATCTTAGTTATTGTAGTAGGCCCCTCTTTTGAAGGTGACGTTACCCTCAACCCAGTAGTTTGAGTCAGCAAGGATACAATCCTAAAGGGTCGGATTATTGAAAGATAATTAATTAAGTTATTAATGCAAATTATGGTAGGCCCCTCTTTTGGAGGTGACGTTACCCTCGACTAAGTAGTCTGATTCAGCAGGGATACAGTCCTAAATAGCCGGGTTATAGTATTAATAGTAGTTAACTTATGAGGGGATCAAAGAGTTTGGACCCCCGCCATCCAATACCGTTAAGTATTGAAGGAGGTCCTACTAAATTTGACCCAGGTCCATTGCAGGACCTCTAAACGCTGAACAATGGCAAGACCTTTACCAAACCGTTCCCTTAACCCCCGACCAGGTAGCCAACATACCTCCATATAGACCGTGGAGATATGAATGGTGAAAATCTTTTATTTTATATAGACAATAAAATAATGCCAAGACACCACGGACAAACGATAAGGAAAGATCACCTTCAACATAAGAAACTAGTTATTAAAGTCATTAATACAAAACCAAGTAAAAAGTGCGAAAAGATTAGAAATAAAAAGTATTACACTAGACACTTGTCTTCACCAAGTGATGTAAGAGACTTAGGCAACCATGGCCTTGATTGTCAAGAACTCTTACGATCAATCTTGGATCCCGAGATGACTCACACACTCTATGATGGACAATGGATGATGGTGGTGGATGATGGTGTTATGGTGGTGGTGGGTGAAGTGTGAGAGAGGTGGTGTGCCAAGGGATGGTTTGAGCTTAAGCTAAGCACTCCTATTTATAGGCTGAACAGAAGCTCGGGCACGGCCCCGTGTCCACATCCTTCTCTTTCTTCATTTAATGCAGCTTGTCTTATTAGTTGACCACGCCCCCGTGTCCGCTGAGCACGACCCCGTGTGCAGAAGAATCTTTGTACTATGAAGATTTGCCTGGATTGTGCGAATCTTATAGTTGACCACGGCCCCGTGTCCGCTGAGCACGGCCCCGTGGTGGGCAATAGAAGCTTCTACCACTTTGTCTTTTCTGCTGACACTTGGGCACGCCCCCGTGCTGGCTGAGCACGGGGCGTGTTCAGTTTTCTGACCTCTTGTTTTGCTTGGGAAGATGTTGTCGTGGGGTCGGGCATGTCACGTCTTGTTCCTTTTCTTGTATTTATGTTAGATTTTGATGTCTTTTTGCTTTTTTGTTAATTTGAGCTCATTTAATCCTGAAAATACAAAAGGAAGACAAAAGCACACTTTTTCCAACATTAGTACTAAAAAATGGTTAGTTTTATGCCACAATTGATGTAATTTATATGTTGCATTTTGCACACATCAGGATGAGTAAGAGAATATTGTATGGTTAAATGAATAACCATGTAAAATGAGTTTGTGTAAGATAAGTTGTTTGTAAAACAATGTCTTGTGAAAAGTATGTTATTTGTATAAAATGTTATATGTCTAAATTGAAATGATTCAAATAACGCTACGTTATGTAATACCATATAAGCACTTATATATAGGAAGTACCAGCGGCGTATCCACCATGCTTGTATCATATTACACACGCCTCGTTACTTAAATCACTTACTCAAACCAAACCACCAAAGTAAAATGTTTATGTATAATCAAATGTCATACCAAAAATGTAAGCATGTGATGAATAACAAATGTACTAAGTATGCAACAAAGGACATACCTAGCATAAAATGTAATGTAAAACAATGTACTAAGTACGCACACAATGGGCATACATAGCATAAAATGTAATGTAAGACAATGTGCTAAGTACGCACACAATGGGCATACATAGCATAAAATGTACTGTAAAACAATGTACTGAGTACGCACACAATGGGCATACATAGCATAAAAATGTAATGTAAGACAATGTGCTAAGTACGCACACAATGGGCATACATAGCATAAAATGTACTGTAAAACAATGTACTAATTATGCACACAATGGGCATACATAGCATAAAACACAATGAAATCATGTACTATAAATGTACTAATGAACATAGCAAGCATATGATGTGAAAACAGGAAAGCATGAAAGTAACAAGTAGGCACATGTGTTTCACCCCAAAACAGTTTGAAAACAGCAAAAGAGGGGTCTATGTACTCACTTGAGATTGCTTAGTAGTCCTTGAGTAACAACCAAACAATGCTAGAGATCACGGATATCAAACGGCGCCTAATATAGGTAACTACATTAATAAACCGGACCTAAATCGGAAGGTCGGATAGAATGAGGGCTCGTAAACCAAATGAGTATGGGAACTCATGTAGTATAGTTTAACAAAGCCTACATACTAAATGAAACCTAACCTAAGTGCTTACGACCCATTACGACCCGTCTAGGTAGCTTATGCTACTTTAACGCGTCGTTCGCGTAAAACGCGTTCGGGATGCCTAACTAGTCCTATGATAAGTAAAATATGCCTCAACATGTCTAATATTGTTGCCAAATCAGTTTAGATACCAAAAGTTATGTTACATATGTTTAAAATGAATTTTGGCATTAAAGGGGTATTTTGGTAATTTACCTAAGGCATATAAACGAAGCGACCATAAGGTATAACCTCGGAAGGTTATTCCCTATATACTATGGTCACCTAATGCGTTTGGTCGAATCCTAATGATCGACCAAATGGGTCGGGTTCGAAGGTATAAGCGATTTATTAGATCGCTTACCCTTACGACCCTAGACAACGTGGTAATCAGTAGGCATAGTCACAAGGAACTATAACCATCGTGATTACGCTCACGTTGCGAAGTTCAAACGAACTTCGCATTGACCATAAACTGGTCAATGCAGAAAGTCAAACAAAGTTTGACTTTCGGACTCGAAAAGCAATAAAAGAACGAAGGAATACTTACAAAGGGTCCCCGGAAGCTAATCTTGATCCAAGTAGCTCAGGTATGAAACAATGGTTTCAACTTAGAGCTTCTCAAATCAGATTTTATGGGTTTTGCAAGAAAGGGGGGTTGGGTATTTATAGTGTTTGGAGAGCCGTTAAGATCGTTTCTTGGAAACCGTGCTTTGATCTTGGCCATACACCTCAAGAACATGGTTTTACAAAACCATTTGAGCCCCTAGTATTGAGAAATACCATGTGCAAGGTGGTTTTGTGGGTAATACAGCTGTTAACAGCCTGTTTAAACAACTTTTGCTGATCTGAAAGGGCCTCGCGTGACGCCAAGGGGGCTAGGTGTCACGCTAAGGTCCTTCTGATCAGCAACAGTTTCCAAAGTTTCCATTTCAGTCCCCGTTGTGTATTAAGACCATTTCTGACATGTTTAAGGCTCGTTAAGCCAACGTTAAGGCCCTAAAATGATGCCTAAACATTGTGGTCATGAAACATGCTAAAAAATATGCCGGATGTTGGTTCGTTTGGTCGTACGATCGCGATGTTCGGTTAATTACGACGGAATGCGCATAAGTGCGAAAAACGATCCAAATTGCGTGACGAATGGATTTTTCTTATGCCAAACACTAAAATAAAATATTTTAGTGCTTACATAAATTTTTGGATGTCCGGATGTATTCAGAACGTAAGTTATGCGCGAAAGTGCAAATTTATGCACTTTTTGACACTTTTAGTCCCTGAATGAGCCAAAAGTTTATTTTAGCATACCGAACCCCTCAAAGCCTATTTCTAAGCTATGTAAAGAATATTTATAGTATGTTTAACTTATGGTCATGTTTCGGAATGTCTGTTACAGTACGAATTGGCATACTTTCGCAGTTTGTCAACTTTAGTCCCTGTAAGCGAATAGACTTGATTTTGTCATACCAAAGCCTTCAAAACTTATTTCTAAGTTATGTAAAGGTTATTTAAGGTATGTTAAGCCTATGTCACTGTTCCGGAGTGTTTGTTGCATTAAACTGGTTATATTTACGCATCGGTGCGCGTATAACCTTCTAGAAAGCGATTTAGAGCCCGAAATCGAACAAGAATTGATATGTGCAAACGATACACATATTTATACAAATCCCAAGTATGAAATACAATATTTAATTGGTTTGGTATTTGTTTGATGGTTGAAGTGACACAGGTGTCACAAAATGAAAGTTGTAAATGAGACTTTAATATGTTATGCATATACTTACTTAAAATGCGCACATCATAGGATCAATAAGGCCCAATCAAAGTAACATAAATGATCTTATCTACTAGTCATGGATATTCAGTTATAATTTATAACAAATCATCACCAACCAAAGCATTATTTGTATTATATATAATAACATCATGTTCAATAGGAGTAAAGACATGCTTATAGCACACCATTTTTTAAACCACCTCAATTCGTAAAAAGATTTTCAAAATACCAATATCTTTAAATAAATTTCGAATTTAAAAAGATTCCTAACTCTATTAATTTATCTGTTATTGTTACTTGTTATCACCATGGCATCAACATAAACTAAAAGAGCAATGAACACACCAGAACTAGACTTAAAAACAATGAATAATCACTAACACTTTGCACAAATCAATTTCAAATAATGTACTAGTAAAATTTTCATTCCAATTTCCTAGAGCTTATTTTAATCCATACAAAGAATTTACCAACTTACACCCATTAGTTTCATAAGAAGAATCATATAGAATCTATAGTTAAATTTCCACACATAAACACATTGTTAACACCTAATTGATACACATCCTAGCCATTATTAATAGCCAAACTAATCAATAAACGAACAGTAACCATTTTAACCACTAGGGAAAACGTATCATTAAAATCAATACATTCACGTTGACTATATCCCTTAGCAACAAGTCTAGCTTAGTATACAAAAAAACCAATGGTCAGTCATATGTAACCAATATATGCCTAATAATGGTATAGGCGTGAAACATATAAATTAAAATATAGAGACAAGGATCCTTACAGTGTTGTGACACCTTCGAAATTTTGACAAATAATGTGGCGAAACATGTCCGTTAACTCTCAAATAATCCCGGTAAGTTGGACGAGAGGGACCAAATTTGCAAAAATCTGGAAGTATGGAAGTTGAGGGGTTAAAGCTGAAAAAATGCCAAAATTATGGCTTCAGAAGGTCCCTTACGGACCACAAGGCATATGCCTTACGGTCCGTAAGCCTTTTAAATTTTGTGGGCGCTGAAAGTCCTTACGGACCTTAAGCTTGGTTTGCAGACAGAAGACTGTAGCTGGCAGCTGCTGCCTTATGCCACCTAACCCGCGAATTTGCCACTTTCTTCTACTTCCTCCACCCAAGAGGACATTAATCAACTCCAGGGAAGCCTTGTAAACACTTGGCATCACCTTATGAGTCTTGATCAACCATAAATAGAGCTCATTCTTGCACTTTCCAACCTGCACCTTCACTTCTATATTTCTCTAACTTTTTGGAGCAGCTTCTGATCTATAGATGCCTCCCTCCTGGAGTTTTAACACTTCCTTGAACACTTGTAAGTGTTCTAACTCAGTCTTGTTTCATCTATAGGCTAGTTATTAGCCGAAAGTCAAACAAATTGACTTTTACTTTGACTTTTGGTTATGACCATTTCGGTCAAGCCAAAGTTCGTATCGAAAATGGCTACGTGATCGCAATAAGGAAGGTATTAATCCCTTATAAGGGCACCTTCTGAAGATCATGTTAAGTTAGTGAAATGACGGGTAAAAGTTTTATTAAATAAAAGTAAAAAACGCATATTTTCGTAATTCACGTTAAATGAACTCTTAAGTATCGAAACCTGAAATTTTGACATTATAACAGTTTATATAACATGTTAGGACATGTTAGATAATGTCCAACTCATCATTTCCTGCTTAATGCTCGGTTAGCAACCGAAAGTCAAACAGTTTGACTTCTACTTTGACTTTCGATTCTGACCCATTTGAGATAGTTTAAATACTGATCAAGGGTTGTAATATGATCATATTATTATAGGGAATAACCCTAAGGGTTAAACCTTCTGATCATATCATATGTCGGGTTTTATGCAAAGTCCACATATTATGCCTAGATAATGCCTAAAATGCCTTTTTTCGCATAGATTGAGTTTAAAACATAATAAACATACAATCTGAGTTTGAAGCTGACGTGGTAACGTAATAAATTATGTTTTGGCATATTGGAACTATCATAGACCCATTTAACCACCCGATTCCGCATATGCGCGTACGATTGACTTATATAGCATAGTTTATATACGCTAGCCGAATCAGGTCTAAACCTTTCCAAATCAGTTATAATCAGAATGTATGGTTGTTTGACCCATATTATACGAGTCCTTGTAATCGTAAGGTTATAAACCACATTCTATCTGGTCTTCGTTTAATCTAGTGAACCGTACCTATTTATTAAAGTTAACCGGTCAAAGTCAAATGACTTGAAATAAGACCCGTTAACATTTTAGTGGATCATAGTTCTGTCCATTCCAGACTATGAGCCTCCAATAAATTGCGCTTGTGTTTAGGTTATTTTGATTACGGTTGTGCTTAAACATCTTTGATTTGTAAAGATAAGCTAATGTAAATACTCTTAGCCTATTTTCCCTATACGGGCTTGGGATACGGAATTAGCCACTTGGTCGGTATTAAATCATAGGCGAATGATGCTTAAAATTTAAATAATCCGTTTTAATTTGTTTTGCTTGATAACTTAAACATTGAGTGTTAATGCGACCGTGTCCTGGATATCCTCAGCTCACTTAATTGCAAGTGGCCACAACCTAAGCGCAGGGTGTAGCAAATACGGAATAGGCTGGGGCTGCTTGGTCTAAGCATATTGGAATTTGCGACTCCACGCGAGACCTATTAGTCTAAAGTTTCCTTTTTGTTATTTCCGATCCGCCTGTGTACTTTGTAATATATAATTTAAAATTCAAGACATCCGCTGTGCTATGTGAATTACTGATATTAATCGTCACGCATAAATCCCAAGTCTTGGCCCACCGGGAAATAAGGGTGTGACAAGTGTACTCCCTCAGTAAAAAAAAGTTGAAGGGAACTTATAGGCAAAACACAAACTAATAGGACGAACAACCAAAAACAAGCCAACTAAACTTTTACTTAGGGTTCAAGTATTAAAAAACAAGTCTTGAAATTACTACAATTCCAACATAAGGAAATAAATCACTAACAAGTTAGGTTGATTAGAACCTGAACTAGAGGCCAACGTTGACAGGCTAGGGTATAGAAAAGCCCTAGAAACCGAGTGTTAAACCCAAATACAGTGGTTGTTGAATTAAGTAACAGAGAAAACTCAAATTGTGATTTACTAAAAACGAAACAATACAGAAGCCAACAATGATTCCATGCTTATTGCAGGACTATGGGATGGTCTTAGAATAAGAAGCACATCTTACAGAGACACAATCGTAAAACCTAGATGACTCTCGAGCGAGAAGATAAAAGGTAACGCCATCTTGATTAAACAAAAGTTAAGAAAAGCCAACTATCTTGAAACAATACATGGAAAGAGACCAAAGAGATTGTATTACTAAATTAGCTACTTTAAAAGTTATATAATATAATATTAATAAACACTTTTAAAATATTTAAACAAGTCAAAATAAAAAACTACAATTCACCCATGGCATTATAGCCTAGTGGTATCTTGGGGGTGGGATAAGGCTTATGACCATTAGGTCTTGAGTTCGATTCCCACAAGGGGGTTTTCTCAGATTTATTGGGTTTCCTCCTGAATTGGTGTATAGGCATTATTGCCTAGTGAAGATGGATATGATCGGGTGGTTCCGCTGGTGGCACGATGATACTCCAGTGGTCCGTCAGTGATCCAAATTTGCCGTTAAAAAAAAAAAAAAATATATCCTTTTCACTAGGCAAACAAGGCATGTGAGATAGCGACGGCGGTGCTAGAATAAGCCGGATGTGCATAGGCACTTAACGTACGCATATACTTTCAGAAAAAAAGGACTAGAAAGAGAGAAGAAACGAGAAGCAAGCGATCAGGAAGAAAAGAGGCAAGAGAGAGAAATACGGGCGGGTCATACACAAAAGGGTCACGGATCCGGGTGTAACCCAAGAAACAAAATCACTCGCAGGGGCTGTGTGATAAGAAATGAAAAAAATGGAGAAGATTACGACCATCTCATCTCTTTACCACTACACTCATTACCCCTCCCTCACCCCCAAATACCCAAACCCTAATTTCCCCAATTCACCTTCACCCCGTTTATATAATCCATCCATCCATCCGTTTTATTTCACTTCTACTCTCTCTCTCTCTCTATCTCTATACCCCTCTCTCTCTCTATATCCTCTCTATCTTACGCTACCTCTTCTGTTATCTCGCAAGGCTTTCGACCTTCTTACGGCGATCGAAGCGGTTTCAGTTTCAGTTTCTGTTCGTCTCGTCAGGTAATTGTGTAATTGTCTCGCCTTTTGTTGTAATTCAGCTTCTGTGTGTGTTCATGGTTGCTGTTTGATCGGCTTAATGTGTGCATCACAAGCTGGATTTGTTTCAATTTTGGGGGTTTTGTTGTTGATTGGTTTTTGTTATGGTTTTAGCGGGAGTTGTGTGTTTGATTATTATATACGGAACTGATTGGTTTATTTTATGTGAATTAAGCACTACATCCGGTTCATCTGGTTGTTAAAAAACTATCACACATCGGTTATATGCTAAATGGTGTGTGTGTGGTTGAATTTCGAATTGATGTCATATGGATTTACAACATTACAGGGAATTAGGAACGATTTGGTAACTGCATTAAAGCTTGTATAAAGTACCACAAGTAGCTCGAGATTGTGTCGAATTTGTAGTAAGTTGTTTTCGTGTCGGAAGTAATGGAATTGACTTTGGAAACAAGTGTAGGCATTGGCTACTTCTTTTTGTTTTTTGATAATGTGGTAATAATGTCATTAGCATGAGTAATCAGTTGCTGTTTGGTTATGTTGTTGTTGAATGTTTTGTTTTATGACAATGTATAAGCATTATGTGCGTTAATACGGTATCCTACGGTTTTTGATGTTCTATCGAGTTACTTTATGATCTGTATGTCGTGAATGTGTCAGGACTCAGGATATTCGTTAATATGTGTGAAGTTATTATATATACGTTGATTTTAAATTTCTGTTTCTTTGTTGGCGCGTGGGTTATATATTTATGGTATTTTACATTAAAACTTTTACTTTAACGGTTAACTCGCGCAAAAATAGTCGATAGACACAATAACTCTATAAAACCACTTGTATCGGTGACAGGTTCTTATATTTCGACAATGCGGAAATAGTCATTGGTATGAATGATCAGTTGCTGTTATGTTATGTTATGTTACTGTTGAATGTCTGTCTTTCTGACAATGTATAAGCATTATGTGCGTGAACGGTATCCTACAGTTTTAATGTTCTGTTGAGTTACGTAATAAATCATATGTGGTGATTTGTGAGAATATCTGTTGATATGTGTGCGTTATGATCATAGTTACCTAAATCGCTAGGGTAGCCACGATCCACGTATTGGATCGTGGTGTACCCAATCGGAAATCGTAAGCGTACCGGAACGCCATGGTCCGGCGAACCGAGTTGCTTCGGCACGGTGTTCCTGATTGCGGAGGTACGACGATCCAAACTGATCCGGTTCAGCGAACCAAATTGACAAGGTGGACGTTCCAAATCGATTGGGTACAACGATCCTTAGCTGAATTCAGAGTCAATCTTGTTTTCAGCCAGAAACTAGTAAGGGGAAGAAGAAGAAACGAAGGGGAAGAAGAAGAAACAGCGGCTGTGTATGTTTTTAGGTTTTTAGGGTTTAAATAAGTTTAGTTATTACAACATTTAACCCCTTTATTTTTACTAGTTTACATTTAAACCCTAAAACTTATAGTTTTTTTACATAAAAAGTGTGAGTAGTTTGTGTATTTAAACATTTAACCCTCTCTATCCTTACTAGTTTACATTTGGTCCTTAAACTAATAAATTTATACATAAAAAGTATAAATTAAGATTATAAATATATAACATTTAACCAAATTACATCAGTTTCTACTCCTATTCAATATCAATTTTTATCTTCAACCTTCAATGTTTATGTTTGGTAATTTGAATTTTGGAATTTGATAATTTATGTTTTAATTTGTGTACACTGAACCGGACTCCATGGTACACCGTACCGGTTCGTACCAAAATGAACCTACCCCCCTCCGTACCGAAAACGTCACCTCCAGCGAATCGCGTACCCGAACCGCGTACCCGTACCGGAGCGAACCGCGAATTAGGTAACTATGGTTATGATACATACGTTAATTTCAAATTCTCGATTCTTTGTTGGCAGACGGATTATATATTATATATTTAATAAATGTATAACCCATCTACTATTTTTTGCGCGGTTAACGGTTAAAGTGAAAATTTTAATGTAAAAATATCATAAATAATATATATGGTATTTTTACATTAAAACTTTCACTTTAACGGTTAACTCGCGCAAAAACAGTAGATATACACAATAACTCTGTAAATCATCTGTATACGTAATTACATATTCTTTTCAAATCTTCATTACTCTCAAATTATAAGCAGACTTTTAATGCTTTCTTTCTATAATAACTTTAGTAGCTCAGAATCAGCTAATGGGCTCGTGTGGAATTTGTATATCTATGGAAAAGGGAGTGTTTACTTGGTTTTGCGTATTGTATTTGCATTTTTTTTCAATATGTTAAAAACCCATAACTCACAAGAACATATTTACTCTGCATAACCGTATGTATCTAAATTTCGTTACTTTTAAGAAATTAGCATTCAGTGAATATGATACTTATCATTCAATAATGTATCTCCTTCAGGGGCATATAGCATTCCAATTTGCTGCATTACTGGGCTTCCATGTGGGTGATTTTTGCCAACATTTAATTGTTGGCTAAAAAAGAAGCAAAATGGATGAGTTGGTGGGAGGTCCTCTGTTTGACGGCATCGGGAATACCTTTAGAAAAAAGAGGACACAAACCTGCAGAAGGCCTAAACCAGAGGTTCAAGCTTTACCTGAAAATCATGATCATGCATCTCTATCATCTACACCATCAGATGATGCTGGAAAGATATCAAGCGATGAGAATGCTGTTGATGCTAATCCTAAGAGAAAAGTATTTAATCTTAATCAATGTGCTACTAAAACGGAAGGTGAATACTCACGTAAGAGAGCTCAAATGAATGATGGGAAATATAATAGTAATGGAGGTTTGATAGATGCAAATGAAGGTGGAAATGATAACAAATTAAAGAAAGTCAAACTTAAGGTAGGTGGTGTGACTCGGACTATTCAACCCAACACCAGTTTTGGAGCTTCAAAGAATTCAGGATCTTTAGATTCCTCTCGTTCCAGGCCAAAATTAATACTACAGGTATGTCATACTTGCTTTATTTGTCAATTGGAAGTGACTTTCGCTTAAACATATAACATTTTGTTTAATTGTCTTTGTGTTCCGTTCATCTGAAGTATCTTTAGCTAATCATGATATTGTTATTTTAACTTGAGTCGAGCCTTTTGTTTACTTAGGCTGTATATGTTTACGGTCAGGTGTCACTATGGGTATGGGTTTGATACCCCGTTGTAATGGGTATGAATTTTAAGCGCAACCTTAGACCGAAATAGCCAAACACTATCAAAACTTATTCACAAGTAGAACAATACTATACATTTTTTTTGAATTGCACATTGGCTTTGAAATTAGTTTGATACATCGGAATCTTTTATCACACTCGGAATGAGATATAGGGGGCATTCCTCATGGAAAATTTATATTTTCTTTCAAAATGTAATTATTGTCATTTAAAGCTTTCTTCTTTTTAATTAATTCGTGTATTAACTTAAATAAATTCGATTAATAATTTTAGGACAATTCCGACGAAGACGATTCTCCTGCTCTAAGTAAAAAGATCGGGTTACAAGGGATTCCTTGGAAGGATTTCTCAAAGGGCGGCTTTACTCTCGGGAGAGAAAACACTTCAATGGGCAAGAATTCAGGAGCAAAAGAGAAATCGGATCGGGCCCGGAAGAGCAAAAGGGTACCGAAGAAACGAGTCCTAGATGGTGATTTCATTGAAGAAGAAGACGACGATGAGATACGGTATCTTGAAAAACTCAAGACCGTTAGGGTTGCTGCTGCAAGCAGAGATTATGACGATGAGTCGAGTAAGAAACACAGGAGTCTTTCTAGGGTTTCTAAAGAAGATCCGAGCGTGTTGAGATCAGGTAGGGATAGTGTATCTGCTGATACCGATTACGAGGAGGAAGATTTGGTATTATCTGATCATGAAAATGAAGGAAATAAAGGAAAGAAACCGAGGAAGGATTCTCCTGATTCTCCAAATGAAACCAAGAAGGAAACAACCCTCACTTCACGCCAACGGGCCCTACTTTCTGGTCGGGATTCCGCATCCGCTGCTACTCAAATCGAGTTTCCAAATGGATTGCCACCTGCCCCTCCTCGAAGTAAGTTTTTTCTTCTAAATCATGTAAACTGTTTTCATAACAATGTCTACGGGTTCATAATATGTTTTGTGGATTTTGCCCTAAATATATACAGAGCAAAAAGAGAAACTTACAGAAGTGGAGCAGCAACTTAAGAAAGCTGAGGCTGCTGAAAGGCGCAGGATTCAGAATGAGAAAGCAGCTCGGGAATCAGAGGTTTTGCTTTGACCAACGTTTCAGTTACATTTTATATTTTCTTTCTTTTTTCTCATTGCATAGCGAAAACTGTTTAGGCTGAAGCAATCAGGAAGATACTTGGTCAAGATTCAAGTCGGAAGAAACGAGAAGACAAACTAAAGAAGCGCCAGGAAGAGTTGGCTCAGGTATGTGTCACCCTCTGATTCTTGATAGAATATTTTAACAGAAACTATTTTGTTTTAAGTTAATAGATTTGTGACAGAAAATTATTTGTTTTTAAACTCAAAATAGATTTGTGAAACTACACACTGGTTATTTTGAATCAAACTAATGTTATAATTTTCATTTTATCAGGAAAAGGCTGCCAATGCAAAAATGCTAGCACCGAGCACTATTCGAACTGTTATGGGGCCAACTGGAACTACTGTTGCATTTGCTGAAAATATTGGCCTGCCTCATATTTTTGACCCCAAACCCACCTGGTGAGTATAAAACATTCTATTTTATAAGGGTTCAAAACCAATTGTTTTCTGATTGTTATATGTATTTTAAATTATAATAATGCAGTTATCCCCCTCCAAGGGAAAAATGTGCTGGACCAGATTGTACCAATCCGTACAAGTATCGGGATTCGAAATCAAACCTACCTCTTTGTAGCCTCCAATGTTATAAAGCAGTTAATGCGAGGATGGAGTCTGAAGCCAACCGCTAGTGTCATGAAGGTACATTTGATGCTACAGGTGTTGGTAGGTAGGGGGAGTGACAGTGAGAGAATCATAGTTTTGTCTTAACAACATTGAGATTATCAAATTAATGGAGTTTGCATTGGTACTATGTTTAGAGGCAACCGCTTTTTTAATTAGCCAGTCTTTTATTTTTTGGGGCTTTGAATCTCGCATGATGTCAATTTTTCTTGACCAGCAATCTATTTGAGTGACCCCGTGCCTATGTGGAGTTTTCTTACCTGTCAGCTGTTTTATTTTCACCACTCTTGACCCACTGGTTGGTCAGGTTGGATGATTTTGATGTCAAATACAGGTATTTCTATTCTTGGTTTTAAATTGCGTATGAAGGTTGCATAATGCGCACATCACATGATGCGGTGATGAAATTGCATTGCGCAATGCGATTTCATGATGCAGTCTAATGCTGAGTCGCAGTTGACCAGTGTTTAAACAAATTGGACCCGACTGCAATGAGTCTTAGCGGGTGTTTGGGTTAGCTTAT
This sequence comes from Helianthus tuberosus, assembly GCA_030545235.1. Lineage (NCBI taxonomy): Eukaryota > Viridiplantae > Streptophyta > Magnoliopsida > Asterales > Asteraceae > Helianthus > Helianthus tuberosus. The sequence goes on along the minus strand of CM060424.1, from coordinate 54,718,516 downwards.
TTTGGAGTAACTTATGACTAATTGACTTATAAAAGTTAAGTTGTTTTTGTAGTGTTTGGATTAACTTATTTAAGAAGGTTTTGTGTGTTGATAAGTTAGAATTTCTAACTTCTCATTTATGACTTATATAAGTTAATAAGTCCTTATCGAGAAGGAATCCCAAACACCCCCTTAGTTTTCAAATATGTTTGAACAAATTTGCCCATTGATTGAGCGATGGGTTTGAGTTTATGAACAAATTAGACTATTGAATGAACAAACCTGACTAAATGAGAATCCTATATTTTAATATTTTAAAGTTTGAAACGTTATCTTTAACTTTTTAGTATTTTCTTTTTAATAAAGAGCGCCTCATGTACGTACGTAATGTGCACCCTTTGCACGTTGCGCATCACGCATCGGGTTTTGGAATCAAAACACATTGAGCCTTATTAAAATTAAGTTTCTAAACTAAGATGTCTTTATCTAATGGGCTGATAAATGATTTAGCTGATGTATGGTTTATGTTTTAGTGGTTGTAATTTGTTACTTCGGTTGTCATTACATTTCTTTCTTTTGCTAAAGTTGTGGGCATGGTCTAGGGCGAGAACCACTTTCACTTGAACCAATGGAACAATGAAGCAAAGTGTCGACTATATAGCTACTGCCACGTGATGTAGGGGTTAACGAACATGAATAATAAAGAACTAAATTACATAGACCATTACCATGGTTTTGTTAAAATTACGGACATGAATCTATCGAAAGTTTACATGCTCTTATTGATTACATAAACCATTACCATGGTTTTGTCAAAATTACGGATATGAATCTATCGAAAATTTACATGCTCTTATTGGTTTAATGGCTACTTCATGAGCCTCTATACACCTATTTTATGTGCTTTGCTTTCAAGCTATGTGGTATGGTGAACTTTCTAATTATCATCATCACTATCCACGTCATTGCTACATCACTCCATCTTCATTCATCATCCTCATCCACATCTTATATGGAATGGTCCATAACTCCCACCATCCTCCACCACCAATCAAATTTCTCAATTTCTTCAAAGAGGCTCGTGGTGCGTGGGAATATCCATGCTCACCACACATGGATTTGTAAGGGGCGGTACCACGGCCCACGTAGCCTTTCATGATCCAATCCACGCTCCCCACATCCGTTTAGCCTCGGTGGTTTAAAAACGAAACCCACATAATTATACGTGAATGTAAGCATGAGATATAAAAAAACCCTAAATGATCTAAATTAGATTCCGCACAACGTTGTGTATTTACCCCCAAAGCTGAGAATTGGTTCGTATACGCAGGGGCGGACTTATGTAGAAAGTACGGGTTCCCGGGAACCCAATCGGTTTTTAATTTTTAGTGTAAATATATATAAGAAACTGAAAAGGAACCCATAAGTAAATTATAAAGGGAACCCATAAACAAAAGAAGTCTTGGTTCCACTGGTTATGTCCACGCTTTTCTTCCTAACTCACCCGAGTTCGAATCCCGTATCAACTTGTTTTTGTTCCGTTTTTTTTTATTTCTCTTTTAATTTTTTTTCTTTAATGACCCATTTAGGGTTATATCACAAAAACATACACCGCACCACAAGCCACAGAACAAGTAACGAACAGAAGAGTGAAACAAGTCGACAACATCAGCAGCTCCACCTCTCCGCCGATTGCTGCCGTCTGCCGCCGCCGCCGCGACGTCCTTCCTCTCCGCCGCCGATTGCTTCCGAGTTCCGACACTTTGTTTTTCTTATACGAATCAGCGATTAAGGTTAGAATTTTGATTACATCAGTGATTTATGATTACAGTTTGTTTGTTATACATCTGAATTTGTCAATTTGGTAGTTAATTTTGGTAGTTAAACTTGAATTGGGGTTTTTAAACTTAAATTGGGGTTTTTAAACCTGAATTTGTCAGTTTGTTATAAACTTATACATCTGTTTGTTTTATTTAAGTTAATATTGCTGCTGAAATTGGGTTTTTGAGTTGAGAATAAACAGGTTTTGATGTATGTTTTAAACTTGGATAAATTACACTTTTCATCCTTTATGTTTGTAGCTAGTTGCAATGGATGACCTTTACCTTTAAAAATTACAGGCACAGTCCTTTATTTTGAAAACTCATTACACCATTCGTCCTTTAGTGCTAACCAGGTTAAAATTTTGAGTTAAATCTAGTTATATGAGGGTAGTTTTGTAATTTTACCTATTTATTTAAAAATATATTTATAGAAAGGAAAAAAGATATTTATACTGATAACCAAACACTCCTCAGTCCTCATCACCGTTCTCTCTCTAAAACACTCAACTCTCTCATCTCTCTCTCTCTCTAAAACCCTGCAACCTAAGCTCCTCCTCACCACCACTCCTGTCGCCGGCCACCACCACCGCTACAAACACCACCACCATCACAGCCAGCTGCAACCTAAGCTCCTCCTCACCACCACTCCTGTCGTTGGCCACCACCACCGCTACAACCACCACCACCATCACAATCAGCTGCAGCAACGCACCCGCCCCTCTCTTTAACCGACACAACCGGTAACAATCTGCCGCCACCTAGAAGCTTCATACGGAACACCAGATAAAACCCAAACTCATTTCATCTCCTTGTCTTAGCATCACCAGCGCCATAAGCCCACCACCATCAGAGGGGGACGGGATGTCGAGAACCCAGATCTGCGTTGTCTCATCTTGATTTTAGTTTATTTTTGTTTTTGACAGCGGTGGTCGTCATGAATTCGTCGGATGAAGTGACGGTGGTGGGGTTGAGGTAAAGAGGCTAGTGGGGTGGTGCGGATGAAGTCGATGGTGGATTTTGACTTGAAATTTGTAAATAGGTTGAAGTATTTGAAGTAAATCAGCAGCATTAATTTTGTATATGAGGTTTTTTTTAGATTTTGAAGATTTAGATTTGCTCGATTAAGGATTTGGGTTTGCTGGGAACATGATAGTTAAAGAAGATTTTTTGGCGAGGTTCTTGTCGTGGTCTGATACATCACCACCACCGCCACCTGAAAGAAACCATGGATTGTGGGATGTTGTTTGGGGGTTTTTCTGGGTTTTAAATAGGTGTGTGCATCGATCTATATACAGAGGGTTTTTCTGGGTTTTAAATAGCTCCGATGATGGTGGTGGTGATGTAACAAGCGGTGGCGGTGGTGGACTTAGGCGATGGTTGAGTAGATACAAGAGAGATTCAGATGTACATATATAGAGACAAGATCTTTGAGTAGATTAAATAAGTTGTATTATGTATATATGTTATGTTTTAGTTTTATTATTAAATAAAAACATGAAATGACCATAATACCCTCATATGACTAGATTTAACTCAAAATTTTAACCTGGTTAGCACTAAAGGACGAATGATGTAATGAGTTTTCAAAATAAAGGATTGTGGCTGTAATTATTAAAGGTAAAGGTCATCCATTGCAACTAGCTACAAACATAAAGGACGAAAAGTGTAATTTATCCTTTAAACTTGAATTTGGTATTTAGGCATTATCAGTTATGCAGAAGAATATTTCAAGTTTTTTTCAAAGGCAACCACCACCTAACATTGAATCGTCATCTTCAACTAGTAAACCCTTGAAAATCGTGTTGGATGATCTTCCGTGGGATCCTTCCGAAAGGAAACCAATTTCATCTTATCACCCTAGTCAAAAAGATGAAATTAGACGAACATATTTGCTTCGAGGTCCATGTCAACCGAAAGGAAAAAAAACATATTTTCCACAAACATTTATTGGTAATGGTGATAAGTTAAGACGGTTCAATCCAAAATGGTACACAGAAAAGCATGGAAATTGGTTAGAATATAGTGTCAAAGCGGAGAGAGTGTATTGCTTATATTGTTACTTATTCAAAGAAAGTGGACAAAAAGATGTATTTGCGAGTGAGGGGGTACAATGTTGGCATAGGAAAGAAGAAAGATTCGAAAATCATGTTGGTAAATGCAATAGTTTTCACAACAGGGCGGTTCAAAAAGGAGAAGACTTACTTAAAGAAGCCCAATCTATACCTGCGGTTCAAAAAAAACCCGAACAAAACAAAGAATATAGAATCCGATTAAGTACTTCGGTTATACTCGCTAAAGGATTGTTGAATGGCGGATTACCTTTTCGGGGTCATGATGAATCTGAAGCATCCTTATATAGAGGAAATTTCATAGAGTTTTTAAAATTGTTTGCACAAATAAATGAAGAAATTGGAAAGTACATATTAAGTAATGCTCCGAAGAATTGCCAAATGACGGCTCCATCAATACAAAAAGACATTTGTAATTGTTTTGCAGAAGAAGTGTTAAAGATGATATTTGAAGAGCTTGGTGATGATGTCTTTTCTTTATTAGTTGATGAATCGAGGGATATTTCTAAAAAGGAACAAATGGCTGTGGTTTTGAGATTTGTTGATAAATTAGGATTTGTGAAGGAGCGATATATTGGTGTAGTTCATGTTATGGAAACAACCGCTTTATCTCTTAAATATGCAATTGATGAATTATTTGCTCACCGCAATTTGAGTTTGGGTAGGGTTAGGGCCAAGGATATGACGGTGCAAGCAACATGTCCGGTGAGTTTAATGGTTTGAAAACTTTGATTTTGAAAGAAAATTCTTCGGCATATTTTGTTCATTGTTTTGCCCACCAACTTCAACTTGTTGTTGTGGCCCTTGCAAACAAGCATCTTGAAATTTGTAGATTTTTTTTAAGGAAATAACAGATTTAATAAATGTTGTTGGTGCATCGTGCAAACGAATAGATTTGCTAAGAGAAAGTCAAAGAGAGCTTTTGGCATTGAATCCGGAAGTTGTAATCAGAAGTGGAAATGGGGTTGGGTGAGATGGGGTTGGGTGAGATGCCTTCAGAGATGGGACAAAGAGGTTGTTTGATTTGGTTAAAAAGGGTGGAGAGAGGGAGACTACTTATTTAAGGTTTTCAGTTATTTATTTTAACTGATTGAAAAAAATTAAAAGTTAGTATCGGAATCTAACTGTTTACTCGTGTTGCTATGTATTGGTGTTTGGATATGTGATGAATTATGTACAAGCTTAGGTCACTGAAATTAGCCAAAATTAACCAAAATTCTAATAATAATATGTGCTTTTGAATCACAAGGTACACAATAATAATAACATTCACAATGTGTCTAATGTGTCTTAAAGACAACATGTTATTATAGTATAAAAACCCACATTTTGATAGTTGTTTGTAGTAAATATTGTTTAGAATGGATTAAATGTTCGTTTCTGGGTATTTTACAGGTTCATAAGTGAAAAGGAGGATTTCTGTTGATGATTATTAAATATTGCTAAAGGCAGGCCCAGTTCTGTTGTTTACGACCCGTGATCTAGAAGGAGTGTACGAGTTGTTACACCCCAGTTTCTTGGTGGGCCTGGACGATGGGGTCTATGCGTGACGATTGATAACAGTTTCACAATTTGCAGCGGAAGTAGGGAGTAAAAATACAAATATTTAAAAGCTTGAAATTATATTAAAATGTATAACGTTGTGTTTGGTACAAATAACCCACAAGGTAGGATCTAATAAAAAGGACTTCAGACATCATAGGTCTTTAGCCATGGAGTCGCAAATTCCAAAGCTCTTTGGCCGAACCTTATTCAACTTATTATTGAGGTTCACCACCTGTAAGTTAATCTTCAAAAATACGTCAGTTTTTGCTGGCAAATACTATTAACCGTCTCATTTTGAAAATCATTTAATAATTATGATAACTATTTGGTTATCATTTGATAGTCATTTGGATAGATTCTTGTTACCAGATTTACATGCTTGTCATACATTTGTCATACATTTGGGGACCAATGCTTATAACTGGTACATGATCAATATACACACCATTTGAATATTTGTGTTTGCTAGGTGTATGCCTACACGCCGTGCTTTTTATGACCATTACAATTAATGAGTCGTGACGCTTGGACACGTTACTATTAAACCCCAACTGTTTTAATGTTAATCAAGCATAATGGATTAAACTCGGGTTATTACATTATTTGAAAGCATTTGACCATTTTGCATACCCTAACCAAGGGGCTAATGTTATATCCCAAGTTTTATAAATAAAAAATAGGCTAAAAGGTATTTACCTGTACTAGCTGTATGCACAGTGTGTTTAGTTCTCGTAGTATATGCTAAATATAGGGACCTTAGGCGCTCAACAAATTTTAAACATCCTTGGACCGCAAGGATATGTTAATACGGTCCGCAAGGGACCTCCCAACAACCAAAAATGTTATTTTTCACATTTTCAGCCCCCAACTCTTTTATATGCCCTTTTTACAATTATAACCCCTATCCTTTCAACATATCTGAATTATGTGGATGGTTTTTAGGACACGTGCCACGTTAGGATTGATTGGAAATATCGGGTTGTTACACGAGTCGTGGGCCCCAAGTTAGCACACCGACCTATTGTTTGGAAACCCTAAATCGATAAGCAACAACTTCCCTTGTTTACGGATCATGGCCCGGGCTCAGGTTGACGGGTCATAAACTACCCAAATCGTACATAAGCCGTATATAACGACTGAGATGTCGAAGAAACCATAAAGAGGAGACGAAACCAGAAGGAAGAAACGAAAAAGGCCGTTGAAATTCAAGGATTCAAGATCGGAGATTCAGGAGAGGATTCAAGGAAGAAGAACTTACATGATGACGAGAGATTGTTCTTTACTGAGTTAGCACCCTTCGTATTATCATTTCCTATTGATTTCTATCATATATTCAAAGAATTTCATAGCTTTGTTTGTTACTATGAGTAGCTAACCACGCCATAGCCGGTTAGGGTATGATGATTCTTGTTACTTTGTATTGACTTTGTTGATTTTTTTTATGAAAGTGTGATTTTCATAAGGTTTGCTTATGAAATTGTGATAGTGTAATTTATATGTTAAGTATTGATGTTCAATTGAGTTTGTGTGGATGATTTAGGTCTTTTTATGAGGTTATGCATGTTAGATCTGTTTCATTTATCTTCAGGCTATAAATCGGTCGTTAGTCTAGGGCTGGATGCTCAGTAGGCAAATGGCAAACTTGGTTGAATGTTGGTAATGCATACGGGTCACTTACGTGAAGAGTCTGATTATAAGGGTTTGGAAACTAGATAAGGGTTTGTTTTAAATTGAGTAGTATAGATAGTTATTCGCTCGGTTCGTTAATCTAGGTTGCTAAACAAATATAAGAGACTCTTATATCACAAGGGTTGAATAAATGTCTTAGTTACTTGGAACCAAATAGTTGGGTGTGTCTATAGCCTGATTTTTGGGGACATGGGGCTAACCCGAGGGGGCTCTAGCTTTTTAACACTACACCCTCGTTACAGTGTCATATAGGGCGAGTTTTCATAAGAACCATAATCAACTGTTTTACAAAAGTAATAAGATGATTCTGAACCTAATTGGTTATCTTTTTATCATTGTTTTCTAAAACTTAATCAAATAGGTTGTTTAGTGTTTTTCTGATTACTAAAATTTACTTAGGTTAAACATTACAAAAGAAATGGGTTTATAGATCTTAGTGTCCACAGATTGATACTTGGGTACTTACCTAGGCTATACTATATACTGATAGATACGCTTGCCTAGAACGTGTGTAGTTAGTATTTAGTGTTTTTATCCTTAAAACTCAGCTGTGTTCTGTGTTAATTTATTTGTTACTATCTAAGCACATCAGTGCCCAGACAATACATTCTACCAGTTCAAATCCATTTCAAAATCACCTTTTTTGCACTTACAATGCTTTGTTAGAAAATAATATTTTAATTAAGACTATGTTTAGGAGATGAGATACGTGAAAAAAATGCACTACATCGAAGCTTTCACATTTCACACCACGCTGTGTTGTGGTGGATCAACCCTCTAGCGCCATTGTCGTTTTCAACGTTCAACACTACCATCAAGGCACCCCAAACTGTCAACTCTTCCCCCTCGCGCATGTGAAGCCTGTCATGCCCTGCCCGAGCGCCCCCTTTTCGCACCCCCTTTGGCAGTGTTCCGCCCCGCGCCCACTGAAGGGGCACTGCATGCCCCACAACACCCACTCTAAATCTGACATATGCTATAATAAAGAGAGGGCTTCTAATTGAAAAAAGAGTGAATTACAACTTTTGTCCTTTATCTTTATACTCAATTTCAAGCGGTGTTCTTTATCTTTAAAATTAACGAGTTTTGTACTTAATGTTTTAAAATCCTACACGTTATGTCCTTTAACCCTAACATAGTTAGATTTTTCTTTTAAATCTGATCATGTGATTTCCACATGAGGGCATATTTGTAATTTTACCTCTATTGTCTAATAAAATATCGTAAAAAAAGAAATTATATATTCACCATGTCTTTCTCTCTTTCTAAAAAACCCTTTTTCCCTCTCAGCTCTCTCTCTACCAATTCCACCATCACTACCACCACCACAACCTCCTTCCACCGCCATGGTAATCAAATCCGGCCAAAAAGAACCACTACACTAATTCGCAGATCTAAAAACGGTGACCACCACTTTCATCCGGTCCCATCACTCTCTCAGATCTGAAATCGCAGGCCGGAGATGTTCAGAATGACCAGAAATCACAGATATCTCTATCTCGGAACGACCTAAAAGAACCACTACAGCGACCAGACTTGAACGAATCTTCGATTCTCCCTTTTCTCGGAACGACCTAGACACGTGATGGCCGGAGACTCGTTGATAACTGTGTTAATTTCTATTGGATTTAGCCTAATTTAGTTATGTGTATAAGAAGTTCATTATTGTGTAGTCGAAATTATCTTTTTTTTTTGTAATTATCAAAAAGTCATAGCATGGACAATTAGGGCATTGAAGGTTCGTATTCTGTTGGAATTATCCTAATTAATTAGTTTGAATTTGCTCTAGTACTTTCAAGATGTTTTTGAACTAGTTTGTTGCTTCCATGTTGGAGAGACCTTTACAAACCCATTGTTCAAGGTATGAAATGCTAGCAACAATAGTGGATTTTGTAATTTTTCAAGATGGTGGCAGGTTGTGTTGGTGGTTCATGATGGGGGGTGGAAAGAAGTATATATATATATATAGAGAGAGGGGGTAGAGAGACAAAAGGATTTGTTATATATATGCATACAAAATACATTATACATTGTTTTATGAGTGAATTTCAAATTTTGTCATTTATCTTTATAATGAATTTCAGGCGGTGTCCTTTATCTTTCAAATTGACGAGTCTTGTACTTAATGTTTTAAAATCTTGCATGTTATGTCCTTTAGCCCTAACCCAGTTAGATTTTTCTGTTAAATCTGGTCATTTGACTTGCACATGAGGGTATTATTGTCATTTCACTTTTCAGGGACTACAAACACATATCCAAACACCATTTCAAATAAAACAAAACACTAAACAGTAACCAATTCAACATCTAAACAAGTATACATATACAATATATATACAAATTAGATCGATAAAGAAACTTAGACGCTTGTTTAACCGGAAGCTTAGCGACTCCATCAGTATACTGAATATAAACATAATCAATAGGCGTAGTGGAACCTTCTGGAATGCTCGGTCTAATCGACATAAACCACCTTATTCCAACCTTAAATGACAATAATACCCTCATGTGCAACGATAAGCCGAGGATTTTGGTGGTGTTGGTAGCAGGTCTACACAATTTACATACCCAAAGTTAGTTGTCTATTTAATACCCAAAAACTTAAATGACAATAATACCCTCATGTGCAAGTCACATGATCAGATTTAACAGAAAAATCTAACTAGGTTAGGGCTAAAGGACATAACATGCAAGATTTTAAAACATTAAGTACAAGACTCGTCAATTTGAAAGATAAAGGACATCGCCTGAAATTCACTATAAAGATAAAGGACAAAATTTGAAATTCACTCTTGTTTTATATTTGTTTTAATTGTTAAATTATTTTTAAATAAATAGGTAAAAAAACCAAATTGCCCTTATGTGATCTGATTTAATAAAAAAAATTATCTGGGTTAGGCTTAAAAGACATAGCACGCATGATTTAAAAACATTATGTACAAAACTCATCAATTTTAAAGACAAAGGACACCGTCTGAAATTATGTATAAAGATAAAAGACCAAACTTGCAACTCACTCTTGAAAAAAAAATCTTCCTATACTAATAAATGAATTTTTTTGTACACGTGTCACTTTCTAGTGTTTTCTCACCATATTTTCCTATTTATCTCTCATATTAAATAATAATAATAATACTAATTTTAAACAAAAATCAGATAAGAATAAATATTTATTTTTCTATAAATAATTTTGAAACAAAAATTTAGATAAGGATAAACGTTTGTTTATTTGACACGTGTCACTTTCTAGTGCTTTCTCACATTATTTTCCTATTTATCTCTCATATTAAATAATAATAATAATTTTAAACAAAAATCAGATAAGAATAAATTTTTGTTTTTCTATAAATAATTTAAACAAAAATTTAGATAAGGATAAACGTTTGTTTATATATATAATCATAAAGTTATATCCTGAATATTATGAGTAGACATATACATACACACTTTGTAATGTTAGGCGCACTGTTATAATTGGTTTAAACTCATTATTTATCGCAGATTGCATCAACATTTAGAAAGACCACCATTATAAATATGACAATTCTATACTCCATTTAAAGAGAATTTAATTCTCGATTTACGGTATAATTCATAAAAAATATGAAATATTGTAGGATCGAGATTCGATCAAAACGAGTCGGTCTGAGTCAAATCTGAGCCACTAGAAAGGCGGAAACAGACTAGCAACCTTGAATCAATGTTAGAATAGGAGTAGAAGAGCAGAAATACACTTTAAACACGTTTTCCATTGATATTGAACGTATCGTACAGAGAGAATTTTGGTAGCACTTCGTGTCAGAAATCTCCAGAAGTTACAAATGAAAAACCCAACATGCCTATTTATAGGCACACCAGTTCGCACGAGGTAACACACCCAGTTCGCACGACCTGACATCCCCCAGTTCGTGCGACCTGACATCTCTAACCTCAGTTCGTGCGAACTGGACATTAAACATATAAACTTTAACTTTTTACACTATTACATATATTTGACACGACCTAGACTGATGACGTAGGCGATAGACATTATTAAGGTGTATAAAACTAACTAAAATCATTGTATATTTGAATATATCATAAAAACGAGATTCGACCCCATGTAATATATGTGTTAATAATACATTAAAAACAAACTAAAAGGTTATAATAAGTAAATAGTACATCAAATTTCATTTTTAAAAAATAAATCTTGACGACTGTATGTGTTAACACATAACATTATATTTTATACAACACGTGTAATACACGAGATTTTTTAAGATATATTCTGTTTTATTATTTATTATATAAAATTACATTTATTGAGGAATTTTTTGCAGGTTTAGGTGGTTTGAGCTTCAAAAGAGTGTATCCAGGTGGCCTGAGAATTTGTGATCAACATTAGGTAGGTCACTATCTCAAACAACGACCTTCCTTCTCTTATCTGCAAAAGCTGAGATGGTTCTGCAAAAGCTGTTGAAGTTGCTGAACGTCGCTGTTTCAAACAGCAATGTTGCTGAAAGTCGCTGTTTGATGTCACAATCTTAATGAAGGTCGCTGTTTCATAAAGCAATCTTATAAGAAGTCGCTGTTTCATACTACAATCTTAATGAAGGCTACTGTTTCATAAAGCAATCTTATAAGAAGTCGCTGTTTGATAAAGAAATCTTCCTCAAGATCGCTGTTTCAAAGAAACATCTTCATTAAGGTCGCTGATTGATAAAGAAATGTAATAAAAATTCGCTGATTGATAAAGAAATGTAATAATAAGTCGCTGAATGATTGTGTCGTTTTGCAGCAGGAGTCACATGTGAGTTCTAATTTGAAATGGTGGCCATTAAAAAGACTGCCATATACAGTACTCTATGACATGCAAAATCAGACCTCTCACCAACGCAAATGCATGCATTCTTATCTCACATGATATGACTACACAATGCAAACTTTAATTTCATTGTAATTTTTAAATCGGGTTGTGTAAGAATTCCACTGTTGTGTAAGATTTCCACTGTTCTTCAGTATGGTGTAGTCAAATCTCTGAAGTTGTCATATATGCAGAGAAACAGGTCTTTAAAGATGAACATAAACCAAAGCACAAGCACCACATTTCGTTTCAAACACCTAACAAACCAAGCTTCGAACCTTGCTTTACCGATAAATTTTCTGTGAACTTTGATCTACCGAAGATGAGTTTCGAATGTCATCCTGGTCCTCTTAATGCATTGGTGTTGTTTTTGAACAAGGATCACCGGGCGTTTGAGGTTTTCAAAAATCCAGAAAATTACAGTAACTCGATAAATATTAAACGATCAGATCGATCGTTCTGGAAGTATATGAAACAACATCCGGTTGGTCCAAGGGTAGAAGCTTTAATACGTGCAACAAGATTCAGTGGGATACTGGACATTGGGTACCGGTATATAGACCACGCCTTAATAACTGCGTTGCTTGAGCGATGGAGGCCAGAAACTCACACGTTTCACCTTCCTTTCGGCGAAACCACTGTGACATTACAGGATGTTAACGTGCTGTGGGGGCTTCCAATAGATGGGGAGCCTGTATCTGGGGCTGACACTGGTATAACAGTGTATACTGCAAGATCCAACTGTTAAGATCTGTTGGGGTTTACCCCTGAGGAAACTGAAGTGAAGGGCAAAAGGGTTAAGTCGACGCGAGTTTTACAAGAAATAACGTCGGATTTTTTTGAAAACCAAGCATTAGATCAAGACTGTCTTTTTCGTGCACGCTTAATATTATTTTATTTGATAAGGTGCACAGTCTTACCTGATAATGCAAACAACCTGGTTTCTCTAAATTTTTTGGAGTTTCTTGAAGACTTGCCCGCGTGTTTGGGTTATAGTTGGGTGGTGCTGTGTTATCCCACCTTTACAGAAAACCTTTGTAACGCTGTAGCACCTAATGCTATAGTCGTTACTGGCCCAGTGTCGCTTCTACAAGTGTGGGCTTGGGAGAGGTTTCGTTGTTTTGCTCCTGCTATTGCCGAGTTCCACTACAATGCCCCGTTAGCTGCTCGGTAGAGTAAATTGGAAAATTTTTAATTTATTTTTTCGGTATGTATATAACACTATGTTAATTTATTATTTATCTTTGTAGGTGGAAGGGAAGCTTAAGCTGTACAGAGGTTCCCACACATTGCCTGAAATTATATAGATCTCAGCTGCAATTTATGACCGAGGCAACGGTATGGTTGTTAGTTGTTGACATATAATTTTTTTTAAGACGTTTCTAAAGTTTGAATTTTTTTGTTTCAGTTTAATTGGAGACCATACGACGACATTGTGGGTAGACTCCCCGATATATGTCAGAGTGGTATGGGAATTTGGCTGAGTTGTTGCCCTCTGCTATACTACTCGGTTGTGGAGCATCACTATCCTCAACGAGTGATGAGACAGTTTGGCATGGTCCAGTATATACCACACCCAATTGCCATAGATCAAACTGAGCATGCCAGGCTTCATACCATAAACCGGATCGGGAAAACCGGGTAGAACTGGAGATCTCGTCACGATCCGTATGTTCGTGGGTGGGACACACGTCATCAAAACTTGGTTATCGGGGAATACATCACATCTGTTTCCGTTTCCAATGATTACATGGCATGGTACATGCAGCATACCGTGTTATATCTGACGAACCCATGGTTGCCACCTGGCCTCATGAGCGGCTTCCAAGATGAAGGAGCAAGGGTCCAAATGATGGTATATTTAAGTTTAAAATTATTCAACGTTACCTTTATTATTCTTAGTATAAAAATTAATTATTAATTTTTTTTGTAGTCGGAGATGATGGGTCTAATACACCGATCTCAAGATCTGGACTTTATGCAAGGTGCGGCGTATCGGGCCCTTGAGATGTCTAATGTTCCAGAATACCCACAATATCCGACTCACCTGACACAGGAGCCGGTGGACCTTGTTTCATATCCTCGTACACAGAGGTTAGGGAGGCCACGACGTCGTGGACGTGGTGGTAGAAACGTTCAAGAGCCCGGGACATCAAATTGGGGCAGAAACTTCGAAACAGGGGGGGGGGGGATCAGGATCCGGTGTTAACAAAAATGAAAAATTTGAGGGAAACTTTGGTGGGTCACAAAACGTTGGCACTATGTTTGCGGACGCTAATCTAGCCGCAAACAATGATAATACTGAGTCATGGCAGTCAATTTTGGCTACGACATGCAACTCCGGCGGGTATGACATGACCGACTTATTGGACTTCCAAGAAAATGATGTGCGTAACAACAATCAGTTTGTGGACCCAAACATAAGTCAGGCAGGGTTTGTTACCCCCTCGTCACAGATCATGGACCCCAACATAAGTCAGGCATGGTTTGTTACCCCCTCGTCACAGATGATCACCTTTATGCCGGACAGCCAAACAGACTATCAGTACTGGGCCCATAACCAAAGTAACGAAGATCACCGGACCCGTTATCAAAATCCTGAACGAAACCCCTTAGACTGGGGTGTCGACTTGAACCTGTTTCCAGCGAATGACAGCGAATGACCCATAGTTAACTGGTTTAAGAATGTAATACATTTTCGAATTAATATATTCTGTTTTTTGTTGTTGTTATTTGTGCAATATATTTTACTATTATTTTATTGTTCAAAGTAAACTGATACTAAACTAATTTCATAGCATTAAAAAGTTCATTACATTAACCAAAAAAAGACATCAATAACTGGTTCAAACTAAACTGATACTGAACTTCTGAAACTTAAACTAAAAATACACATAAACCACCACAATCATGAACCAAGTAAACAATAAACACATCTTCAAAAACATCACTTCCTTAGCTTTCTTAATTGCCAAATCATCTTTGTTTTCCATGCTCCTTAACAGTGCTGGTATTACCTTCTCACAACCAGGGCATGAATATGAAGTTGGAGATGAAGGTGTATCAGCCCACCGTATAAAACCACAATCTTTCTTCTGTAAAAACACAACAATCAGGAAATAGCCATATAATTAACTTCAATCAACTATAATTTTAACTTACACAGCATAAGAAGCGGCGATTTGGATTAGCTTCAGTCTTTGAAACCTTGTACGAAGTCGCTGCACCACATGAACAGAGGAATTGAGAAGCTTCCCCACCCTGAGATGATTTCTTGTTGGAGCTTTCAGCGGATTTATAAGACATCTTCAGGTTGGATCGATTTGGGAATTAGGGTTCGTATGAAATCAGGGAGCCACAAAATAAGAGAGGTAAATCAGTTGGATCGATATAAGGAATGAGGTATTTATAGATCTTTATCATTAAGGGTATAAAGGACATTTCACAATTTTTAACCAATATTCATTTTTCTCAAAAAGAAAAATGATTTTTAATTGAATTTCCACCCACTATAAATACCCCCACCAAGTATGAGAACCCCACAAAAACCACGACCACCTTTATCAATTATGGCAAACCAAGGTGACAATCAAGTAGCTGATGAGCAAAACAATTCGCATGTGGTCTAGAGAAACTCATTTTCGATTCTAAACAAATTAAGACGTCCAAGCGTTCGTTCTAACACTTCGTCTTTTCCCAAGCTGACCCGAAACGTTATCCTAAATAACCCCGGGTCGTCCGCTCAGTCGAGTAAACCTGGTGGCAACCCTCCAGAAAGAAAAAAATTTGCATTTCCAACCGACATGTCAGAAAATTGGTCAAGGGATGCTGTTGATTTTTACCTAAAGGAGGATTCCCCTTTTTGTTATTCTCGCTTTTTAGGGGAAATACAGCTACCTAGAAGCTTTTGGGGTAGCCTACTAGGCTACGAATCTAATGCATGCGTAAATGACATTGTAATTCCAATCCTACCATTATTAATTTTTATTATACAAATCACTGATTAGATATATTATTTTTATGGCAGCATGTTCAAGCGTGGACGTTAAGGCTGATGCGGCTACGACAGTCTAAACTTTTAAAAGACCTATCAAGGAAATTGCGTTGGACGGTTTTACCTCCCCAATTTTTTGAAGACGTGTGTTATACGAAGGATTGTTTAAGAGCGGTAGACATGGCGGGAAGGAAGGAACCGTACCCTCCATTTTGGGAGGTTGATTATTTGTATATTCCGATATGGATTAAGAAGGAGGACTGATTACTATGCCGTGTTGATATGTTTAACATGGAAATAACACAATATTGGACTGATAAAAGATGGGGAAATGAAAAACGACGGATGGTTGAAAACGTCATGGACATTTTTCCAATTTTCTTCAAGCATTTCCTTGACCAAATCCACTATTGGCGAAACTCGAAATACTGCACAAACAAAAAAGTTTCATTTGGTTTTGTTCAAGATGGTATGCCTCAGGACAATGGTAACATTGCTAATTCAGGGGTGCTTATCTGTATGATGATGGAGAACCTTGTAAGAGGCAAGTCGCTCATTGATGAAAGTGACGTAGAAGAGGCTTGTATCAACTACCGTCGCCACATGGCTAACGAACTTTATAGATGGCGTTGTATGTAGGATGAATGTTGTTTTGGTTTATGAATTGTGCTTTCGTACTATATTTAAAATAAAAATATAACGTTTCCTCATATTCTTGCATTTATGCTTTTTGACATAAAAGGGCCATCCTTGCCTTTTCTGAGTCTGTTTTCTCACCGGTGCGTCGCAGGTCACCGTCACAGGGTTTCTCCGTGTTCTATGCTAGGGTGAATAAGGACTTGGGCGAGTGGCGTCGTCTCGCCGGAGGTCGTTTCCCCTCGTTTGGGGGGGCCAAAACGGGCCTAGTAGCCATTTTTTGCTTTTTGACAAAAAGGGCCATCATTGCCTTTTCTGAGTCTGTTTTCTCACCGGTGCGTCGCAGGTCACCGTCACAGGGTTTCTCCGTGTTCTATGCTAGGGTGAATAAGGACTTGGGAGAGTGGCGTCGTCTCGCCGAAGGTCGTTTCCCCTCGTTTGGGGGGGCCAAAACGGGCCTAGTAGCCATTTTTTGCTTTTTGACAAAAAAAGGTCATCCTTGCCTTTTCTAAGTCTGTTTTCTCACCGGTGCGTCGCATGTCACCGTCACAGGGTTTCTTCGTATTCTATGCTAGGGTGAATAAGGACTTGGGCGAGTGGCGTCGTCTCGCCGGAGGTAGTTTCCCCTCGTTTGGGGGGGCCAAAACAGGCCTAGTAGCCATTTTTTGCTTTTTGACAAAAAGGGTCATCCTTGCCTTTTCTGAGTCTGTTTTCTCACCGGTGCGTCGCAGGTCACCATCACCGGGTTTCTCCGTGTCCTATGCTAGGGTGAATAAGGACTTGGACGAGTGGCGTCGTCTCGCCGGAGGTTGTTTCCCCTCGTTTGGGGGGGCCAAAACGGGCCTAAAAGCCATATTTTGCTTTTCTATATAAAAAAGTGTCGGATCACGATATTTAATAATTTAAACCTAATACAAATACGATAAAGCATTGCATGTTTTATTACACGTTTGGGGGTGAAAAACGAGCTGCATAAAACTCATCCGCCATCTCTCGTCTGTATTTCGCGCAAGCCTCAACAAGATCTCCCCCAATCCCGACGTCCTCATCATTAACCAGTTTAGTTAAAAAAATACAAACTAACACCCCTGAATCAGGTCCTGGGTTTTCCTTCTGATGTTGGCAAACTTCAGTATGTGTCACCTTTGTCTTTTCCACATATGGACGTCCAGAATGTTCCCAGTAGGAGATTTGTTCCAAAAATGTTTTGAATAACGATTCAAATTTTATTAGGGTTGGGTATACCCTAACTTGAATCAAGCTTGACCCATCAGAAACACTTGAAGCACACGTCCCAGTAAAATACAAGGTAAGGTGAAGTGTCCGCATATCAACACGAACCATGAACCAGTCTTGAAGGTCAACACAGATTGGAATATAAACCTGAGTCAAAAATATATAAGTTAAACATATTTGCTTTAAAATAAACACTAGGGGATGTAACTGTTACCGTATCGATGTCCCAAAATGGAGGGTAATGTTCCTTTAATCCAATGGCAAAAGGTAACGCACGGTGGTTCGGATTCTCACCCAAAAGATCCAGGAATTGCGGTGGGAGAATCGTCCATGGAAACAGTTGTTCTGGTTTTCTGGATTTTTTTGATTAAAATCCATCTGAACCTCATCATTCTCGTCACCCACCCACACACATGCTACACGGGGAAAGTTTTTATAACATAAGAATAAAACATATTTTTCGGAGAACCTATATTTATACTCCTTACCAGTGCCGACAAGTAACCGTAGTTCTCGTATTCAAGTAGGGCACCCCAAAACTCGGATCCGAGTTGTCTCCTTCGAAGGAATCCGCTATAATAGAAAGAAGAATCGCCGTTATGATAGAACGCCATTACATTTTTTGACCACGATCTAGACTCTTCTTTTGGGTAATAGTACCAGTGTGTCTTTCTGGGGATCTTTTCAGGGGGGTATCGGGAACTTCCTCCAGCTCCAAGTACGAGTCTTCTGGGTCCCCCATTTATTGTGTGTGGTTGGTGCAATTCGAGATGGGGGTATGAGTCACTATTTATGTTTGAACAATCAAAGTAGTAAAGTCGTTGTTTTCATGCTGAAATGTTATACTAGGTCGCTGTTTCATCCAGAAATGTTATACTAGGTCGCTGTTTCATCCAGAAATGTTATACTAGGCCGTTGTTTAAACAATAAATGTTATACTAGGCCGTTGTTTCATCCAGAAATGTTATACTAGGTCGCTGTTTCATCCAGAGATGTTATACTAGGTCGCTGTTTCATCCAGAAATCTTATCCTAGGTCGTTGTTTCATGCTGAAATGTTATACTAGGTCACTGTTCCATCTAGATATCTTCTACTAGGTCGCTGTTTCATCTATAAAAAGTCCCTTGCAAAACACCCCTCCATTGGTCCTCATCACTCTTCTTTGCAATACCATTTCTTAGTACTGGATAAGCGCAATGGTAAGAAACGGTTACCTCCGTTCTCCCACGTTTCAAAACAACTGCATGAGTGAAGAAGACATCAAAGCTTGTTTGGAATGGGAACTACCCCCAAAGATTCCTGATTTGGAGGAAGGAAAGAAATCAAAAAAATCTGAAGCTGTCGAGGAAGGAGGATCGTCTTCCGGTGCTGTTGTGCATCATCAACTGGCGAAACCGAAGGACGTTCTTGGAAAAAAGAAACAGGTTGAAGAAAATCCCCGTTGTTAAAAAAGTTTGGACCTATGACAATCAACAGTTTGATTTCAACCCTAACCTGGAGGAGGATTACGACCCAGAAGTCCTGAAGGATGCTTGGAACTATGAGGAAGAAGAAGAAGATTGGTCCTGTGTTTGGCATAACCCATATTCTGGAGAAGAGTCAGACTCGGAACTATCATCTAGAGGTGACTGCCATTGGAAATAGGGTTGCTCGTTTTGTTGCAGGATGTTTGTTGTAGTGGTGTTTAGTTGAATGTTTTTTCTCGTTTGTTGTATCATCACTTTATGTCCTCATCTGGATTGTCTTTAGTGGAAGGTTATTCTCGTTTATTGTATCAGTAGGTTATGTTTACTAGTATTCTAATAATTACCCACCCCTACACTTCTCTCTATAAATACCACCTATGACACAAATATGTCTTCACATCTTCCCCTCACCTCACAAGTCATTCGGATGGCAGATGGTGATAACGAATTACACATTCATTTTCATTTGCATATACATGAAGGGGAGCCAAACCCTGCAAATGTTGAACCACAACCCAACCGTAACTCTGTTCAACCACAACCCAACTATAACTTTCTTGAACCCCAAACCAACCGTAACCATATTTCTCGACAACCAAACCCTAACAGTGTGCTCCCCTCCACTGAACAGTTGCATGTCCCTCCCAGACCTTCAACGCTAGAACAACATCGTTACCATCCAGATTATCATAGTCAGGAAAATCAAAATCAAACTTCCTTCATGGCAGCACCACAAAACCCTAGCAGCCCGTACATCTCAGTTGTGGAAAGGGGGGCAGCCTTACCTGGTCTTATCCGACCCATATATAGGTGTGGACACCACTACTACTGTAGGTATACTGAGCCATCCGACAGCGATCGAGACTCAAACGCGTTATCAGATGACGCAGTGGTTAGTGATGATCCATGGGAGCAGTATCAGAATTACGATAGCGATTCAGATTCATCTTTTTGAACCCCACCATATTCTACCTTAGCTGTTGTCTATGTATTTTCAATTAAATAATATTTGTGTTGTTGTGTTTAATGTTTGTTAGTGAATTTTGGAACAAATGTCTTAATTGTTAAATTACACCAACTGAGAATTCAAACAGAAATACCAAACACAAAACATAGGAGGGTACACCTAACAGTTAACAGTAAAAACCACAACAAGATACTAACTTAACGTCGGCCACAGGTCTTCCTGTTGCGCCCGGTTTCTCCGCATCTGCTGCATCGACGTGCCTGGGGTTCATCGTGGTAGTTAACATCCATCTCATTTTGAATTCTTCTTGAACGAACCCTGCCTCAATGTGGTGTGACCCTCGAAGGGTCCCTTTGAATTGTCCAGTCCGCTTCTTCCCACTCATCTTTGTGTCCCAGGGTGAAAAAATGACCGCTGTACTATTCCTGATAGGTGGTGGTGTGGAATATGGAATTGGTAACGTCATGTGGTTGCTCACCCCTCCAAGCGCAAACAACGATAGCATGGGAACAAGGGAATCTAAGCATTTGCCATTTCCCGCATGAGCACCGCCTGCGTCTGTATTCAACGATGTACTCGTTTCCACCGTCATCATTGCATTCATCACTTGAAACTACCGCGTAGCGACCTTCTCTGACATCGTAGACGAACACTTCATGTTGCATGGCTATGGAATGCAACTTGTTAAACCTGGACCAAATTCAAGGGGGTAGAGGGGTATTGCAGCTTTGGGCCATCTGCGCGTGCCGAGCATACTCTGATACGTCCTTGGTAAACGTATAATGAATCAAGGCTTTTACTGGCAGGAGTCTTGCTTCACGTAAGACATTATTCATAGACTCGGATATGTTCGTCGTAAGGTTACCCCAACGACGGTTTCCGCGGTCATGAACAATAGTCCACTTGCTTTTGTCGATGTCGTTCAGGTAGTCCCAAGCATCCAGATTTAACATCCGCATTTCCCTCACAGCCCAAAGATACTTTCTGCGTTGACTTGTGCTCCCGATCATCCAACACAGCTTCCTAAGAGATTTGGTCTTGAACCTACCACTAAAATTGCTTCTTACATGCCGAAGACAATAACGGTGGTAGGCGTTTGGTTCCCTCCAATCCACAAGGTTCTCCATCGCATTAATTATCCCGGCATGACGGTCTGATAGAACACAAATTCTACTGTTACAGTCTCTGGTGACGTATTCCCTCAAATTTTGGAAAAACCAACACCAACTATGAACCGTCTCTTCGTCAACTAGAGTGTACGCCACTGGCATTATGTAGTTGTTGGCGTTTTTTGTTACCGCAACCAACAACTTACCACGGTACCCTCCTTTCAAGTGTGTGCCGTCCACAGAGATGACAGGCTGGCAAAGATGAAACGCGTGAATAGAAGGACCAAATGCCCAAAAAACATATTTGAATCTTGGATGTCCTGGAGTCGAGTGCGGGTGATGAAACCATGAAACCACCGTACCAAGGTTTCGAGACTGAAGCCGTAACACGTACTTTGGCAGCTCCTCAAAGTTTCTTTCCCAGGTTCCATATATCCTCTCAATTGCCTTTCTTCGTCCATGCCACACCTTCGTATATGTAACATCGACAGACATCGCTTGCTTTATATGCGTCCTGATGTGTTTCACCTTCAACGCAATGTCTGTACGAATTTATGGCAGGATGTGTGCAGCGATATCCTTAGATCTAAGGCACCTGTTGTTGTTGCGTACCACCATGGAATAACAACTGTGGGTAGGTGCCCAGTTGGTAATTTGCCACATGTGTTGGTGTTTCTGTTTTGATGCCGTTGCATGCCATTCACACAAAGGACCATGAGGGAAAGGGTTTTTATAATTTTTGTTTCTGGTGTAGCATTTAACTTTGTATAAAGTTGGTTTGCTATCCATCAAAAAAATTTCCATTCCACGGCGAATGTTCCATTCTCGGACAGCAAGGTCCACCTCCTGTTTAGATTTGAAATACATGCCGAGACGTATGTGTTTTACTTTTGGATTCCATACCTCCATTGGATTATCTTCATAATCCGGACACATGTAATCCCTAAGTTCCTCGTCCTCGTCTGGGTCGTCATGTGTCCCCGGAATGATAGGCCTCGGCTGAGCCAGGGTCAACTCAGTGTGTTGGTTGACTGCAGCCTCGTCGTCAGAAGTGCCATCGTCGGATGGCAGCGCCTCTTCACTTTCAAAACTTTCTTCGGTGCTGCAACTTTCCGAATCATCAAAACCGTCATTATTGTTGTCACCGACCACAAACTGGGAGGACGGACCTACTATGTTATCAATAGGAGGCATGAAGTGGTGTTCTTGAGTTGTTTGCCCGTATCCCTCGTCATCTTCATCGGAATCTTGGGTGTCAACAACAATACGTTGTGTAATATCATGCAGAAGGTTTGTGAAACTCGTGTGTTGGACAGGATTGACTGCCTCCCACTGAACATAGATCTCGGCAATGAAGTTGCCATCCGATACTTCGGCTAAATGTTCATTGTTTCAACACCATCATCGTTGAAAATTTTTGTTGTCTGAGATATGCCCTGAAACGTGTACCCTAGTAACAATGAAAGGCGCACCGATTCTTTCTGTAGTTGAACATGATTACAGATTGAATCCACCAATTGGTCATACGACAATTTATGTCGCATAAGAAAAGAGGTTGTTAGCATGGATTGGTCAAACTGAACAGCCCCGTTTACAAAGGAAAACACACCGCCCCAATATAGTCTTACGAGGTATGGCCGAAAAGAATCCATCATCTAAGAAAGTGAAATGTTAAGGATGGGTGGGTTGTGTAAGCTGGATTTCGTTTAGTATCTATCTGTTTTAAAGAAAGTTAGTGTGGGTTGAGAACCTAATCCAATTGGTATTTATAGTGTTGAGGAACCAGATAGATGGTGGAGCCCACCATCTTGTGGGTTAATATACATATAATAATTATTTTTTAATATTCTAAAAAGTAAAAATGTAAGTTGTCTTAAAACAACTTTAAGTATGAAAGATGTTGGATCTTAACTCCATAAGATGGAGAATTAAATTACGGACGCATAGGAAAAAGAATCGGGTAAAACGGATCAATAACGAAGAAGTTATGGCCGTTTCCGTGAAATCAGGACGTGCTGGGAATCTGCAGCATCAGCAAACGAGTTTCTGTAAAAAACAAGCACTCGCGTAGCGCGAGAATCAGTGGCGCTACGCGAGCCCCTAAACCCCGAAAATTCTTAAATTTTATCATTTTTAACCCCTGTACTTGTTTGGACTTGATATTTGACTATCGAAACTAACTTTTAAGTTGGTTTTGATCATAGGTGAATGTCAAGAGTGCACGGATGAAGATCAAGCAGCTACGAAGAACCGAACACACGAGATTAAAGCTTCCGCACAACATTACGTCATAACTTTTAAATGGCGAACTTATCTAAATTTTGTTTAAAACTTTTAAGTTGTAAAAGTTTTAAATTACTCGTATTTTTCTAAGGATACTTAATGATAAATTCATGGTTGTTTTCGTTAATTGCACGAAAACCTTTAGTTTAATAACATGGGTGTTACAAGTTGGTAATCAGAGCTCATGGTTAAAGAGTAAAGTGTGTTCGGTTCGAGGCTTGATCGCAAATCCGGTAAGTACAAGTATGTTAACAGCTTAGCATGCTAAAGTGTTGTAAACAACACATAGGGCTGTCGTGTGATACACGTTACCCCAATTAAAACGATTGATATAGTTGACGAAAATACGCGCATTGACGCGTATAGTAGAAAATGCTTTGTATTAGAATACGGGCGATTATTGAAGTAGATGCTACTAAATCTTGTGAATGTCTTAATTGAAGGACACTCGCGTTTGAAGACGACGAGAGTCAAACAAATTGTGGATATGATGATGGAATGGTCCGAAATATGATAAAAAGAGCATGCTCATTAAGGACCTAAATCGCGTAATGATCGCAGATTAGCTAATGGCAAGGAAAGCCTGTTAAAGCAAGCAAAATCAGGTACACGCTCTAAATTATTACATGAATAGTAATATGCAACAAATACATAGAGATTAAAAGTTGCATAAGTAGATAGAAAACTTGGGAAAAACCTGAATAGAATACCTATCCAGGATATTGTTTCCAAGAAAAACAAGTAGAGGTATTACTTACATAGGGCGTGATGTGAAAACTATAAAAAGGTCATGTGTATCATGTGTTAATCGCTTACTCTGGCCAAGTAAGTAGTGGCATATGATACCATGAACTTCTTATGGCGGACACGTTTACGTCCGATGTGGTAATGGCGGGGTGAATGGGACTAGTTAAAAAGTACCCAAATGAGTCAGATAAGCAAGATATTTGAAAATAATGTAAACACACAACCGAGTGACGGAAGCGTGTTACATTAGGATAATGAGCCCGAGTGAAGGGACAAGCAAGCATGTAAAATGATTTAGACAAGTATTGGGAGGGAGTGTACTTACACTCGAACCCAGAAAACGCAAGCATGTAAAACGATTTAGACAAGTATTGGGAGGGAGTGTACTTACACTCGAACCCAGAAAACGCAAGCATGTAAAACGATTTAGACAAGTATTGGGAGGGAGTGTACTTACACTCGAACCCAGAAAACGCAAGCATGTAAAACGATTTAGACAAGTATTGGGAGGGAGTGTACTTACACTCGAACCCAGAAAACGCAAGCATGTAAAATGATTTAGACAAGTATTGGGAAGGAGTGTACTTACACCCGAACCTGGAAAATGCAAATATATCCCTTAACGAGTCGTTTTTGTAAAACGTCAAACTTAAAGGCAAAGTCAGAATATAAAAAAAATGAAGCGAGGTCTTAATGCATACCGGGAGGGTTACAATAATAACGACTTCGGTAAAACACCCGGTTGATGGGTAAGAATTAAACACATGCGTAAAACCAAGAGATGCGAATGCGGGTTGAGAAATCAAAGGACTTGGATTACGAGTTATGACTATAAAATCTCGTAAATAGAAATTTGTGAGTAAATATGTTCAACTATTCGAAGACGAATGGGTTGAATAAAGAATAAAGTTGATTATTATAAGTGATGGATTTCACATTAATAGGTCAAACAAGTTGAATACAATATAACGCCGAATGGCACTAATGAACGCTAGCCAGATAAAGGTAGCGTTAATTGCGAGAGAATAATGAGCCCGGTAATGGGATATAACCAAATAAGAATATGAGCAAATTGAATAACAGTAAGCATAAGAACAAACTGACGCGTAAATAACGTCAGAAGTAATAAAGTCGGAGGATTAGTCCGAAAGCAAACAAATGAAGCCTTAGACTACGGTCAAGGTCAATTGAAGTTCAAGTGCGATAATAAACGATTCCAAGCATAATAAGAGATGCCTGGAAGCTATATATGTATATGTACATTTGAATATAGACAAGAATAAAAGATGATCTACGAGATCATCATAACCTACGGGATTAAACACAGTGTTAAGGTCTACGGACCAAAAAAAAGACCCTCGGGTCATAAAGAGAAGAAACGAGTTGTTAATATCTCACCCTAAGAAGGTGAAAAACTTAAAGAACTAGCCTATGGGGCTAAGTGAAAGAATCTACGGGTCAATAGTGTATAGCAAGGGTAACTAGTTGTGATTCCCCGCATAAAAACTAAAACTTCGGTTTTAGCAAGAAATAACGTTTTTACAAACATAAATTCTGATAGGAATTTAAATGATAAGCATGAAGGATACAAGTCTTGACACTGATAGGCGCAAGACGATATATTCAAAAAGTGTTATTTTCGAAAATAAAAGGTTGATGCAAACTAAACTCGATGTGACACGATCACGGTTAGGAAATGTAATGCGAAGTAAGATCACATTATAACCAAGCGAGCGATAAAAGTAACTGGACTAATAAGACTAGTTAGTGAGACCGGTTAAGGTCACCAATTCAAATCAAGAAATTTGGTTTGCTTGTAAACGGTAGATTCGGTATAGCTGAACCGAATAAATAAAATTGAAAACAGAGGAAATTGTCGCTAAAAGTGAAAGATTTCACTAAAGACCTTTAAACGGGTCAAAGTAACGGATTCATAAAGAATTCAATAATATATAAAAGCGATGGAAATCGCTAAGTTAACTAAACTAGTAGAAATAACGAAATTACGTTATTTCGAAGTTACACTATGTCGTATGAGATATGAAGACAATCAGTAACCAAAAAGATGTTACCGTACTTTTCGGGCAATACTAACGATTGGTTAAGAAGTATAGGTAATGTTTAAAAGACCTCTCGGCTCAAATACATTGAGTTTAAACTCAATGAGTTATGTAAGAAAAGGTTTCGAGGACGAAACCTCTCTAAGGGGGGTAGACTTGTAACACCCCGAAAACGGGTTTGGTAATCAAATCGCGTTAATACTAAAAGACGGGTAAAGCACCGTTGGTAGTAAAATTTACCCGACGAATATTAGGATTTAAATAAATAAACTTGATGTTAATTAAAAGAAGGGTAAATACTTTGAGGAAAACAAAGTATATAAAAGGCCCGAGTTGACGGGACTTAAAATATAACGGGTAGGGAAACACCCCAAAAATATATAGGTTTCGTATATATATATTAAATATCGGTTATGAACAAGATAAAATAACTAGGAAGTAAATAACCTAGTTAAATTACAAGTCTTGTAGTAATAAAGAAATTGGTTAAAATACACTCAATGTAACTTGGGTGAATTAGAGGGGCCATAAGGGACAAACTAGAAACAAGTTTTAATTAAATAAAACTCTCTACACCAAAACACACACCTTGAGTGTGTGTTCTGGTCGATGTCTTCCACATGAGCAAAGGAGTTCCTTTGTTCAACCCTAACTTGCCTAAATCCAAGAAATTGAGAGGCCAAATCAGTCCCAAATCGAAATCCAAGCTCGTATTCATGAACACCAAGTTGAAAGGATCACAAGGTATGTAAAATTGTGACGTTTTGATCCATCTCAAATTCTAGGTTATTTGTAAGAAACTGAAATTGAGCTTGATTATGTCATGCATGAGTGAATCTTGAAGTAATATGATGTCTAGGAGTAAACCCTAGTCAATAACATGTTAGATTGTTGGAAAATCTATGAGATTCATGATGATCCATTGATAAGCTAAGTGGGTTTTATGTTAATATGATGAACACTAGGAAATAGATTGTTGATCTAGTGTAAATCGACAATTTTGAAGTGATTTCAGAAATTATAGAAGTTAACTACTTTGTAAGATGGTTGATTTATGTGAAATTTGGGCTAAGAGATAAGCTAGAGACATGATAAATAAACATGTAAAATTCTGCCCTTAAGGTGTTCGTTGAAATGCCTCAAAGAAGGCTCGAAACTAGAATTTTGTAGTTAAAAACACCTAGTTGTGATGTTTCGGCTATTATGCAAAATGTGATTTAAAAGAGTTCTAAACGTGTTAAACGCGATTAGAACTTTGGTTAAAACGGAGGTCTAAAGATAACGCCTACCGGGTAATTAAAGAATGCTAAAACTAGTTGATAACTCGAAAATGCAATTAGCATACTAATGGGCATTTGACTATTAAAAAGGTCAAACTAACCTATAATACGATAAATAGCAATTTTGATATGAAATGCATAAGGTGGAATAATCGTATTAGAGTATGATTAAACTAACCACCTTGAAAACGATGATGATAGTTTGACGCGTAACAAGCTAGGTGGAAGCTTGGAGTGAAAGCGGGTCAAACAAGTCAAGCATGGAAGAAAAGCGTAGCTCGGATGCAAGGTAAGTGAAACTTACATAATTATGTAGAATACTTGTTCATTCTATGCGTTATACATGCAATAATGATAATATGGAAAATATGGATTCCGACGCGATTGATACGAGTCGGAACATATAAAGATGATAAAAATCATGGTTTATGGCAAAAAGGGCAAAACGGTAAATTAATCGTGTAATGACTAAGAAATTATGAATTTCCATTAAGATTACCTAGAAGTGTAATCTAATAATGTTGAAAAAGGATTTGGTAATAAAATCCGGGATGGGACGGATGTATGAACTGGAAATCAAAAACCATGTTTTTGATTTAATAGGCAACGTTGGGCATATAGGCCGAACGGGTCGAATGGTGGTGATAACACCAATTGACAATATCGGTTAATGTGGTTGTCAAGTCTTATGTTAACAGGAGCGATTAGCAAATCGGATAATCGCGCCGCCATAGATTGTGTGATAATAAAAGCGAGATATAAATCGGGTCTATTTGATGACCCGAGCCAGGTACGCTTGTATGAACTTATGGTTAAAAGTGCAAATAAGGTCCAATGGACAGTGAAGTCTTTCATCGCAAAAATGAAGGATTAAAGATTACTAAAAACCCCTGGTGGGTAACCCGAGTAAACAATCCTTAGAGGTTGTTTAGGAACTTACATTATGATTTTGGTAACCCTTGAATGCGTGCAAAAGTTGTAGACATAAAAACTTTCAAGGGTTAAATACTTAAAATGTGTATTGCCGCAAAATAGCATTTCCGAGGGATAAAACTCGGAATAAAAGGTCCATTTCGTTAAACCCACCACATTCATAGTTGTGGTGGAAGACTAATCAATAAGAGACGGGTGGAGTTATGAGGTATATGGAAAAAGAGCATAGTTCATGCTAAAACGGTCGTAAATACCCTTAACGGGTCAAAATAAGATTTTAAACAAAAACGGGTAAATAATTGCGTAGAAACCCGTGCTCAGTACTTAATATGATTTACCATACTAGAATTAAAGGGTCATGACGAATGGTGGTCAAACAAATATGTTCGTTTGATAAACACATAGTCGGGTCAAAATTTTGGTAAAAAGGGTAATAAGCCGAAGAGTTAAACTCTGAAATTTTAGTATGAAAGATGTTGGATCTTAACTCCATAAGATGGAGAATTAAATTACGGACGCATAGGAAAAAGAATCGGGTAAAACGGATCAATAACGAAGAAGTTATGGCCGTTTCCGTGAAATCAGGACGTGCTGGGAATCTGCAGCATCAGCAAACGAGTTTCTGTCAAAAACAAGCGCTCGCGTAGCGCGAGCATCAGTGGCGCTACGCGAGCCCCTAAACCCCGAAAATTCTTAAATTTTATCATTTTTAACCCCTGTACTTGTTTGGACTTGATATTTGACTATCGAAACTAACTTTTAAGTTGGTTTTGATCATAGGTGAATGTCAAGAGTGCACGGATGAAGATCAAGCAGCTACGAAGAACCGAACACACGAGATTAAAGCTTCCGCACAACATTACGTCATAACTTTTAAATGGCGAACTTATCTAAATTTTGTTTAAAACTTTTAAGTTGTAAAAGTTTTAAATTACTCGTATTTTTCTAAGGATACTTAATGATAAATTCATGGTTGTTTTCGTTAATTGCACGAAAACCTTTAGTTTAATAACATGGGTGTTACAGAAAGGAAATGAGAGGTCTAAGGTTAAGGATGCTGAGAATTCTGCAACTTCGGTGATGTTCGGCGAACAACATTACAATAGGGTCTAAATCTCCTACCGAAAACGGGGGTGATGATGACTGTTCGACAGGCTCATGCCCCCACCAGAAGTTGCAGAATAATTTACGGGAGGAGGTGGTAGATGAGAATAAACCGCCCAACAACCTGAGCGGCTGAATCTTCCACAAGACTCAATAGCAGCCGGTAGAAGCATCCACAGCAGCAGTTGAGTCATTATCCTCGTACACCTTACGGGAGGAGATGGTAGATGAGAATGATCGTTCTCCTCCACACAAGAACTTCCCACTTGGTATACGAAAATTAAAACTGAGAAAAACATCATGATGAATGAGGTCCCGAATGATCCAAGAGCATCATACATTGACCAAATTTTCGTATCGCCAGAAATATCAAGCCCCGAACATCTTTTATAAAGAACATCATACAGACACAATTGCAAGATCAACATTATATTATTTTCAACATGCAATTATTTTAACACACTCATTGTGTTACAGAAGAATTCTTGTGCATCAATCAGTTTGTATTATATATTTGGGTTATAAGGCAACACATGCATACGTTGGTAATGTTTTAAACTTGCAAAATGAAACAGCAATATTTAATAAATTTGTAGTATCAAACAACAATCTTTAATAAAATTGTAGTATCAAACAGCAATCTTTAACAAAATTGTAGTATCAAACAACGATTTTTTAGAACATTGCAGATTAAAACAACAATCTTCATTAAGATGGAGGTATGAAACAGCGACTTTAAGAAGATGGTACTATGAAACATCGACTTTATGGAAGATGGTAGTTCAAAACAGCGACTTTATGGAAGATTGTGACATGAAACGGCGATCTTTATGAAGATGGTAGTCTGAAATAGCGATCTTAAGAAGATCGCTGTATGAAACATCGACGTTCAGCAACTTCAACAGCTTTTGCAGAACCATCTCAGCTTTTGCAGAAAATAGAAGGAAGGTCACTGTTTGAGATGGCGACCTACCTAATGTTGATCACAAATTCTCAGGCCACCTGGATACACTCTTTTGAAGCTCAAACCACCTAAACCTGTAAAAAATTCTTTATTGATCACGTGTAAGATGAGTTCAAACCTAGTATATATAAAAAAAAATCTTTGGATAATAGAGAATTAGCCCAAGTGAAGTGGGGCATACCGAAAAGTTGGGCCCGAACCCGTATGTAGGCGAAGGACGATGGCGATATGAAATTGGAAAGCAATCGGAATGTCTGTTTTCTGTTAGAAACAAAAAACTACAATTACATCACATATAATCAAACCCTCCAATCTCTTTGCTGCAACACGATTATTTGACTCTTCTCTTCTCTTCAGGTAAACCATTAACCAACCCCCTTTTTCATTTCATTTCATTTCTAGGGTTTCATCTTCTTTCGATTTTCAAATCAGGCCTGCTGCAACTGTTAAAATATATTTATATTATCATTTCTCCTCATCATCAAACCAACCTAGCTTCTTCTAACTTCCAGATCGTATCTATATTCATCGTAAACTTCTATATAGTTAGTTATTCGAATTAAATTAACCTAACATACATCCACTGTTTTCATTGCTAAAGATCTGCTTCAATTTGGGGAAAATATGGAGATCTTCTATCATTTACTCTCATCAATCTTATGCATATATGTGTTAGGGATATTGTTATTTCTTAAGTTGTGCTTTTAGCAGTAGATTTTATACTTTATTGTTTGTAATTGTGTTTGGTTTCGTGCAGCGTGTGGATTGATTGAGATACTGTGATAGTCTGTGTGAGGTTGAATTTGTAAAGGTATCATGGCGAGGATTAAACCTCAAGCTTTGTTACAGCAAAGCAAAAAGAAGAAAGCGCCGAGAAATATCAGTGTTCCCACAATTGCTTTGTATAGTGTGGTTACGGTTGTTATGGTGTTTTTCCTCTTTGCTACATACAGACACTGGTCTCAAAGGTTAGTTGATAGCAAATATCTTGTTTCATCCGTTCACCTGTAGCGCAAAATCATTACGTTTTTACTGGTCAGACCATGTGCAATCGTTTCACGTGTTTTCATTGCCACGTCAAAAAGTGAGTGCCACGTAGTCATGAGCTCTCACTCACTTTTTTTCACCTTTGGTGTGTAATGGTTTCACAAGTTTCCAATACCCACCACCCATTATAATAATATTTAAATTTAAATAAATTAAAGAAAATTGGAAAAAAAGGGAAAGAATATGATTGGTTGAACACCTTGGGGCTTGGGCCCACCCTTTGTTTCTTTTCACGCCCGGGGGGGTGGGGGGTAACGCCGGATCACGGCCACCGTGGTAGGGATGTGATCCGGTTACACATAGCCTCATAAGGCATGCCAACGACAATGATGAGTATAGTTGAACTTAATGTGAAATCATGCCATGCTTGTATAAGTTATATTTATGAAAAGTTGTTAATATGGCTTGCATTTAAATATTGCAAAAAAAGTAGGTCTTGGTCATATGTATACAATACGTGCTAGCACACCTAACGAGCGACGTGTATGTTACTTTTAGGTCAATAGTTCAGACTGAGGAAGGAACATCAAACTTTCAGGTAAAGTGTTGTTTGTTTAGTGGCATTTTTTCTGTGTTGGTTGTTAGGCTACAATATAACAACTTTATGAGTAAAGCAAGATACGTATACTTTTTTTGGTATGTTTAATTTACTTTACATCATACAATCCTGGTGATATATTGTTCTACAAGTTATATAGCAAAAGTTCATTTCTTTATTCTGCATCAGGTTGATGATGACTTTTCAGATTCAAAGAAATCTGATGTTCCAAGATACGCTGTAAGTTTCAGATTTTTTTTTCATTTAAAGTTTACGATGATATCCATTTGGCTTTTATTTAAGCTCCATATTTTTGGTTTTGATACTTAAGTATCTTGTTGTCTTTGTCTGTTTTGACATACTTTTTTATCCAGATTTTTAATACATCTAAAGGTTTGATTACTGTGGAACTTTACAAGGAAGGTTCACCTGAAGTTGTGGATGAATTTATTGATGCCTGGTGAGTATTGTTATTACCTTATATTGCCGTGTCATATATTAAAATCATATTAGGCTAGTGCTATGTTTATCTCTATATCTCATTTGAATAACTTGCCTATTAGTATTAAGTTTCCTATACGTTGGTTCTGCATCTTAAGGCTGTTTACTTCTTTCATCCCATTAACTGGTGACAGATGGACACTTGGAATGATAGAATGAATACTTTATATTTTAATCCTTTGCAGTGAAATGTTTGTTTTTTGTGCTTAAAAATGATTCTTTGATAAATGTTATAAATGAAGATTTTTGATGACAAATTCTCAATTCATGAGCTTTTTAAGTAACAAGTATCTGATATAACCTAATAATATATATTCACTGATATAATTTAACCATCACTAATAACTTCAACACTTGCTCTTAATTATAACATATATCCAATGATTATCCAAAATAATTAACAACCTCAAATATTATTTTAAGAATCAATTGATAATTGAACATTAACAGATAGGATACAATCTTACAATTCTCAGGTTGTATACAGAATGCTTAGAAGAAGGAATATAGTTAAGTCTAATTGACCTTTGCATATCAAAGGCAATAAATAACTCAACTGCTAATAAAGTCACCTTGTCATTTATATACACACATGCAATTTTCAAGGCTATGCAAATATATTTTCCTTCTAAAGGTTCTGAATTGAAATTTGAGAATTGTATAGTGTTCAATTAACAGCAGATGATTAATATTCTATTTTAAGTTGTTAATGACATATCATACATTTGATGATATAATAAACATCACTAACAATGTATAACATGATTATAAAACATCTGTTGATAATTGAACATCAGCTTAAAACACCTGATATAAGAGGATAACATATAACGAACGGGTCAATGAAACCGACATTTGATCAAACTTGTGGTAGGCAAAAAAAATCAAATGTTTACAATATCTGATTTTTGAAATATGATTGCAGCCAGAAGGGACACTTTAAAGGGATGCAATTTCAACGTGTAGTGAAACATTTTGTAATCCACGGTGGTAACTCTGAAAATCAAGCAGTTATAGAGGATTGGACTTCTAGAGAGAAGCACTACAATCAGCTTGAGAAAAGGTTTCTCTAAATCCACACAAACGTTCATTTTTTAAATATATAGTTTACTCATCAGCATCTTTTATTTATTTGTTAATTTTTTCCATCCAGATTAAAGCATGAAGCTTTCATGCTTGGTACATCGAATACTAAACATGAAAAAGAAGCGTTTGATATTTTCATTACAACTGCTCCAATTCCAGATCTAAATGCAAAACTTAATGTCTTTGGACGCGTTATCAAGGGCGAAGATATTGTTCAGGTAAGTTTAATGCTACAATTTATAGTGCTTATTCATTTTTTTTGGTTAAAATAGTAATATACAATCGTTGAACCTTTTCTTGTTTAGTACTAGTAGACATTGATCGGTCTTATTTTGGAATTTGAATTATCTAGGAAATTGAGGAGGTGGACACAGATGAACATTACAGACCTAAATCTCGAATTGGGATAATTGAGGTTACACTGAAACAGAAGATTTAAGGTTTTTTATTGGGATGTCATATACCTACCTGACAAGTGTGTGCTGAATTTATTTTTGTCATGTGAGACAGAGAGTAGAGGGTTGGGTTTATGGTTGTATCCATGGACATGATTGTTTGTGTATGTGTTTGTTCTGCGCACAATGTAGAACTTATGGAAGGAAAGTTTGTTTAATTAGAGTTTTAGGTCATACAATTACCTTAAGGTAGCGTTTGGTACGAAGAAATAGAAGACGGAATGGAATGAATCATTCTATTGGAATGAAAAGAAACATGTTTGGTTGTCAAGTAGTAATGGAATGGAGCATTCCACAAGGAATGTAAACCTTCCAAATATAATAATTTTCATTCCTTGGTAAGGTGGTGTTTTTTTTCATTCCTTCAAGGAATGGAAAGATATATTATTATTATTATTATTATTATTATTATTATTATTATCAATATTTATTATTATTTTTTACCATTATTATTATTATTCTTATTGGTTTTAATAACTCACTCACGGGCGACACCACTACTAGCTGCCGCCGTGACTACCGTCGCCGCTGTCACCCACTTCCGCCACCACCACCACCCACCTCCACCCCAGCTGTCTCCCGCCACCACCCACCTCCACCCCAGTCGTCACTCACCTCCGCCGCTACCAACCGCACCCACCATCCACACCTCCACCCTAGGATCAAAATCATGCTTATATTCTTTCGTTATTTTATAGAATAG
Source organism: Helianthus tuberosus (assembly GCA_030545235.1). Taxonomy (NCBI): domain Eukaryota; kingdom Viridiplantae; phylum Streptophyta; class Magnoliopsida; order Asterales; family Asteraceae; genus Helianthus; species Helianthus tuberosus. Next base: position 54,683,456 of record CM060424.1, on the reverse strand, counting down.
CACACAGACAGATATTTTATTTTCTTTTTCTTGTGATTAGTTTGGAATTTTAAGTTTCAGATTGGCTATATGCAAGTTTTATAATCAAAGTTTTGGAGAGTTGCAGCCCGAAATTGGTTTTGGGGGGGGGGGGGGGGGATGATGTGGCACCTGCCCATCATCTCTCTCCATTCCATTGCCTACTCAAAATCCATTCTCTCTCTACAAAAACAGCACTCGCTTTCCTCTCTTCTCAAAACACTCAATTTTTTCTTGTTATTCCTCATAGCATCCACAAGACGAGATTTTTTTTCTCAATTTTAGGAGAAAAATGAGAGAGATAGAGAGAGTGATGAGGTGGAGGAGGGAAGGTGTGTATTAGTTTTTGGTGAAAAATTGAGAAAACAACACCCACTTTCCTCAATTTTTTCTTGTTATTCCTCATTGCATCCACAAGACGAGATTTTTTTCTCAATTTTAGGAGAAAAATGAGAGAGAGTGATGAGGTGGAGGAGAGAAGATGTGTATTATTTTTTTGGTGAAAAATGAAAAAAAATGAGTATGCGAGTAGGGGAAGTAAGACTGTGGGGTATGGGGCTTGGGTTGGGGCGTGGGTTGGGGGAAAACGCCCAAGCCACCACCCCTTGGGGCTTGGGTTGGGGCGTGACCCTTGGGGCTTGGGTTTGAAGCCGGGCGTGGGCTTGAGATCCGATGTGGCGGCCTCCTATTCGCTGTCCACCGCAAACCCACGCGGTGCACCCACGCCCCTCCATACCCCACTGACACGTCACTAGGCGGTGGGGGGGCTCGAACTCCACGTGTCAACTCATGCCCCCAAGCCCCACCATACCCCACGGTCTAAGAGAGATGAGAGAGAAGAAATTTGTTTTTTGGACAGTGAGAGAGGCAAGAGGTAGAAAACCTATGATTGGTTTGGGCAATGCCAACATGGAAACCCAAAAACATCAAAAAGTTGATGTCTACTGTGAATGGTCTCACGTTTAAGACCATGCGTAGTCGTTGGGGTGAATAATGCCCCATCCTTGGGCGTTTTGCGCCATGTGGCAGCCCAGTAAGCAATGAGACGCTTTTCTAAAATGAGTGTAGTGGGGATATGAGTATTATGTTAAAAGGGGTGTAAAGAATTAAAAATATATAAAAATAAAAACCATGAAAAAAATTGATTGGCTAAACAAGAAAAGGGTTAGATGTGATTGGCCCATCAAATGGGGCTTGGGCATGCTTTTAAAAACGCTTGGGAACCAAAAACCACAAAACACGCCCATGGGGGCGGCCTTGCCGGCATTTTGGGGCGGGATTGGGCGGGATTGAGGGCAAAAAACACCCATTACGCTTGGTCTAAAACCTCATTCTCTCTTCTTAAAAACTTCACTTAATAACAAAAACAATAAAGAATTGTCACATCTCCCAAATACACACTAAAAACATCCTTGATGTGGGTGCTCTTACATCAATAGCATATAGGTGCTGAGTGAGTGCTGACAATTAAGAGATGTGAAACACACCTCATGTTGTTTCAGTTACTAAGACTAGTGGGTATGGGGAGGCTCATCCCCATGAGGATGGGTCGCCACGTCAGCGCCACGTAGGAGGGGCTTGCAGAGGATGGACCTAGGGGGTGGAGGATGGGGCCCCACATTAATATAAAAACAATTAAAAATTATAAGTTATTTGTTTTTTAGAGAGAGAGAGAGACAGGACAGAGAAAGAAGAGAGAGAGAGAGATGGAGGCCCGTCTTCCCCGTCTTGCTGCAGCCGGTTTTCACATGCTGGGCCAAGGGGGCGGTGTGGGGGACCGGCGCCGGCCTTCGCCGGGCCTAAGCCGGCCCCCATACCCCTTGGTCTAATTAGTCCTTGATCACTCGCTTTGGAATGGTGTCGTTTGTGTGGTGGTTTTCGTTTTTCTTTTATGTGGAAGGAATCTACATGTATGAGGCCCTTCGTTTCTTATATCCTTGGGTTAGGGTCCATGGATTACATATACCTTCGTCGTTACAATAAAGGGCGTCTACTTTTCATATGCAAAACCTGCTGGGTATGATATGAACGTTGTTACACACCCAAGTTTTACACTTTTTCCTTCAAAACACATCAAATTACATCTCTTGTGTTACACCCATGCATCCTTACTAAGATTTCAGCAGTGTCAAGTTTTACACTTTTTCCTTCAAAACACATCAAATTACATCTCTTGTGTTATACCCATGCATCCTTACTAAGATTTCAGCAGTGTTTCAAGACTTGCAAAATCAAAGTCAAATACACGCTCTTACAAAAAGTGTAACTACGAGTTCAGATTACTTTGATTATTCGTTACCATGACATGTTAGATTAGGTTGGTTATACGTTAAATCACATAAATGTATGAACAATATGATTTATACAATTCTAAGTTCAAAGTCGGATAGCAAAAATATTAAATGTCAAAACATGCATGCATACTAAGATTACAAGACAACTACTTTTTTTGACTTTAGATCTTCTAAGATTCTAATAGCGGACCTAGGTAATTGGTTGGGTGGGTGGGCGGGCGGGCGCATCATTTGAAAAAAAAAATTAGTGTATTTTATAGGCAAAGATCCCGATCACACCTCTTAAAAGTTTGGTTAAACCCCTTGTTCACACCCACAAAAAAGAATTCCTGGGTCTGTCACTGCATGTATGACCGACTGTATGTGACTTGTTACATGTTACTCCCTCTTGATGAAAAATAATATTTTGAAGCTTCTAATTATATTGGTTCAAGTGACGGACCCAGGAATTTTTTTCTAGGGGTGTGAATTTTTTTTAAAGATTTTAGGCCCATAGCTATATAAAAAAATTCGGTTCATAGCGGGCCGGATCAGGTCGGATCATGTAAAACAAGTAAACATAAACAAACAAAGTTTCAAAGCGGGTCGGATCAGATCAGGTCGGGTTGGGTCAATTTCCATTTTCAAACAATCAAACCCTATTTCCTAACTTCCTATCACATTAAGTAACAAAGTTTCAAGTAAAATCGTAAACATAAAACCCATTATAAGTAAATAAAGTAACAACAAAAAAATTCAAAGTTCAAGCCCTCCATACTTCTATTTTTCCTAATCATTAAATAAAACAATAAAAAAAACTTATCTAAAACATAGTTTGGTCTTTAATTAGAAGAATCCGACGAAAAAAAAGTGATTCAACCTTTTTCCTCTTGAGAAATCGCGTTATGACTTCCATACTCATGGTTCTTATCACATATAAATCGCTCCATAAGTTCATAAAACAACACTAAACACTTAAACAAAATAAACAACCATGTTCAACCAATACCATAGTCCATAATTTTCAAACATTTAAGCCCTAGTTTTAAATGTTGATTAGTAATCATCTTTCGGCCAAAAAGCTCGTTCGGTCGTAGGTCGTTGTAGACTATAGTCGTTGGGCGTGTTTTTTGGAGCGGGATTTGGAATTCGAATCGGTCATTGGTGGGTTGGTTTTGGTTATTTTATTTAGTTTAAAATTTTTGGGCTTGGGTAGTTGGGTTAATAAATTAGATTGTAGTTTGGGTTAAGTAAAGTAAATAAGTCGTTAAAGAATAATTATATAAATTGTGTTATATACTTATTATATTCATAATAATCAGTGTTTATTTTTTTATAAATTCATAATATTTTTTCTAAGGGGGGCGGTTGAAAATTTTCAAGGGGTGCGGTTGGGATTTTCGACGAAAATTAGCACTAAAAACTTTTTTTTTCAAGGGGTGCGGCCGCCCACCCACCATTGTGGGCAGGTCCGCCCTTGATTGGTTCGTATATCTTGAGTCAGGGACAAATTTAAGGTCTATAAACAAGAAGTAAAAATGTAAATGTAAAACAAAGACTAAATGTCTACGGAGTCACATGTGGTGTGTCATAATCTAAATATAATGAAAGCATAAAGGTCATCTTCCAAGACAATCATCTTGCTTTCTAAAGTGTAATTTCTAGGTTTATGCTTTCTAACTAAGGGGGCTCGGTATGGTTTCGGTGACCTCCTTCGGGGATGGCATTCACCGCACGGTGAATGATTGCCGGTCCATCGGTGAGTGGGGATCGGTGAGTGGGGAGGGTTGATTTCGGTGTATAGTCACCGATGAGAGGAGAGGAGAGAGAGAGGAGAGATACAACCAATCAAGTTTTTTTTTTTTTAATTGAGGGGTGTTTGAACCATACCTGGTGATTGAGTGTAAAATGGGGAGTAGAATGGGGAGTTGACATGACATGCTATTATTGGGTAGAGAATGACTCAAACACCATAACTCAAACAAACCATACCGTACCCTAATGTGTGATTAATTAGAGGACTATGTTAACTAAATAACATTTTGCCTTATTCAAAAATGTTCGCTAGGCTGTCGTGTCTCGCTATTTTTTTGACATCTGATACATTAGGCGTTTTAATTACTTCATTAGCGTCCAAGGTTAATGGTTATCTCTATATAGTGATCAAAGCGTGCGTTGACTATAATGTGTAAAGGTAGAGGGAAGTATGTTGATCTTTCAGACATGGGTTTTTTTAACGGCTTCTAATTATAATCTAATTATGTTACCATTTAAGCATCTACAAACATACCATGCAGGATTTGACCCTTTCACTTAATAGATACATGAAAGACACCTTACCATCAGGATTTTAGATTATCTCATACTTGAAAATTTCAAGTTTATTAGTTTAGATTATCTCATGCCTCGCTTGCGGTCAGGACCGGCCCTGAGAATTTGTGTACCCTATTCGAGCTAAAAAAATGTGTCATTAGTCCTTAACGAAATTGGGTATCGGGCTTACTAAATGTCTAAACCTAATGCCAAAGGGGTTAATAACTAATCTAAACCATAAGAATAGTTGGGAGGGGGGGGGGGTGTTTGTATGGGTGTACCCTATTAAAAAAATATTTAACACATACATATCGGGATTTTTTCATAAAAAAACGTGCCTCTCGAAATATCGGGCCCTGACCGGTGGTCCTCCCCGCCCACCCCCAGGGCCGACCATGCTTGCGGTGTGCACATATAATGTATATATGTGTGGGCCATCAGGGAAAAAATTGAAAGTGCACCAATTTTAACGTTATTTTACTAATTTCGTGAAAATAACGTTAATATAGGGGGATGCTTAATCATGCATCATGTGGTGGCGTTGATAGCCGAAAGACAAGGGAGTACATGCACTAATCGACCTTTGTCTTAATTGTTGAGTGTTATGTGCCTTATGTGCAAGGCTTGATGCAAAACTACTATCGAGCCGGGGGTCTCACTGGAAGCGGTCTCTCTATTCTTACGGGGTAGATGTAGATGTAAGACTGTTTAAATATTATCCTCCTCAGACCCTACCTTAATTTTGCTATTGGTAACGTTTATGATGATACCCCCACCATAGCCCAATTGGTTAGGCCGGCTTCTTCCCTTTGGGAGGTCGCCGGTTCGACTCCAACTTGTGGCTTATGGTGCGGGACGTCCCAATGATGGATCGTTACCTACCGAGGCATGGTGCGGTCCTGAGGGCAACCCGGTTTTCATCCAGCTCTTACCCCAGCGAGTCTCTCGTGTGGGGGCAGTATGGTTTCCGGGCGAAGGTCAGCTAGCGCGCCGGCCGCGGCCCGATAGAACATCGCGTTCGGTAAGCGGGGCTGATGGGAACTTGTCATCGACAAGCTCTCAGTGACCTATTACTGGTCAGTACATAGAAAGTCACCCTTAAAAAAACGTTTATGATGATGATTAGTTCCATTGAATATTATATCCACGTGGAGAGCACAAGATGCTAGCCATGTTTCATGTTTATTGTTTAACTTGGAGTTGGTAGCTAGCCTACCCAATAATCACGGATTAACAAAACACCTACCCATGTGACAAGTTGTTTAATATTGGGATAATGTATGTGTTGTATATAAGGATGTGTAGTATTTAAAAGTTTTCACTAAAAGCATCTACCTCTCCTACTAAATCGAATTAGGCGTCATTTTAATTGAGTTTGTTTTATAACGAACCCGGTAGAAAATTAGTTATTGAAAGGACTGTAAAATATGACAATATAAGCTCGTCATATTATAATTATAAAAAAGAAACTATTCAAAGTATCAACTTAATATTGATTGTTAAAACATACTTTAATAGATACAAAGGTAATATACCGATTTGGGAAACGAGCTCTAGTGGAGGTTAACACCTAAAGCTTAATTGTATTTTTAAGGACTAAGTTGAAAATTTTTTCTTTCTTTTTCCTAGAATGGCAACTTAAAGATTTATTAGAAAAAATAGATGGTGTCTTAATTGCTAACGTTGTTCACAAGTCGAACTGAGCAGACCTTTGCTCGTTTACTCATTTAAAACAAAGTCTCAAATCAAACGAGCATTTTCTGAGCAATGAGTATTTCGAGCAAGCGTCGAGCGATTTTGACAACTGTGTCGCCTGATTTAAATTTGCGAAAAGAGATAGTGACAATGTTGGGTCAAGTTTTTATGTCTTATAAAACAGACACATTTCATGGCATATTACTTTTCTATAAATAACAATGTTTTGCCCGATGAGGCGATGATCATATTGCATGAACAATAACGTTGAGAGCAGGAGACGATCGACTTAGAGTAACAACATGAGACATTGAGGCGATGAACAGACTGTCATTTAGCGATTTAGGGTTTAACTTTCAGATTTTGTGTTGATTTTTTAACAGATATGATTGTGCTAGTACGTGTAGATATAGCTGTAGATTTGTATATATTGTACCAAAATCTAATAGAGTGGTATATATAAAACTATAAAATTAATTTATATTTATGTATATATGTATGTGTGTGTTGTTTCCCGCACATTACGTTCGTCGCCGTGGCCTTTTTTCTTCACCGGTGGCCGTGGCCTTTTTTCTTCACCGGCCAAATTACGTTCGTCGCCGGCTAGTTTCCCGCAAGCCTTTTCTATTTTTTACAGGTACAAACCAGACAAGGTGACCTCCGGCAAGGGTGACCTCTCCGACGAGTCTCTCCGCAAGTCTCTTCTCTATATTACACGCCTTCCGTCACTGGTTTTCTACGGAATTCCGGCGACTCCTTTGTGTCAAAACCAGCGAGCTTTTGAGGCTTCACGCTCACAGAGGCTCCCTTGCTTCAGAACCGGCGAGTTCACGTCGACGACCTCCCTTACTTCAGATTTTCAGCCGGAACTGGGTGAGGTTTTGATTGCTCAGACTTTCAGATCTTCGGTAACAGGAGCTTTCCGGCAACGTTACGCGACATATATCCAGGTGCACTCGATCCAATATATAACTATACATATACCTACTTTACATATACATATGCTGAAAGGATAAGCCATCTAGTTATTATATTGATCTCCACAGTATTCAAGACATATATTTCCGAAACACAAGCAAATAGGATATTATATGAATGTACACATAACAGATTATTAAATACACATATCTAGTTAGTGCAAATTTTTATTATATAGAAAACATACTTGAAAGGAGAAAAAATAAGATATATCTTTTGATATAAAGTTAATGCAAATTTAGAGAAAGAAGCTAGCCAGACATACAACATTGTTATTTAAAGCAAGTTTATTCCGGTTACACATCTACTTAAGATACATCTTTTCATAACAGTTTTTTACTGATCCTTAAATTAACGCAATCCTTAAAGACTATTGGGTGTACACTTTGTGGGTTAATAGATAATTAGATATACCTTAAAGACTATTGGGTGCTTCTTGTTAATCTGTGTACGTGTTGGATTGTGATTGCGTGTTAGAGACGTTTTTAGGGCTCGTGTGTTTCATTTCTCTTTCAGGTGAGTTGTTACAATCATAGACAATAGGAGTCATGATTTTTCCTTGAGATCGTGTCCAAGGACGAGAGGTGCAAGCAAGGGAAAGGATAGGGGTTATACTTTGCGTGTTGCCTCTTGGAATGTAGGAACTCTTAGTAGTAAATTGTTGGAGGTGGTAGATGCACTTAAAAGACGTAGGATAGGGATAGCATGCCTTCAAGAGACTAGGTGGAAGGGGCACAAAGGGGAGGTGAGAAATGGGTACAAGTTATTGTACTCAGGGACAGATGGGGCAAAGAATGGGGTAGGTTTTCTAGTGGATTTGGAACTGTACAAAAATGTGGTTGAGGTGATACGACACAATGATAGGATTATGGTGTTGAGGTTAGTACTAGGAGGAGAGGTAGTGGCAGTGGTTTGTGCTTACGCACCACAAGTTGGACTAGGGGTCCAGGAGAAGATGGACTTTTGGGACTGTTTAGATGCAGTTGTGAGGGCCATACCAAGGGGTGAAAGATTATGTATAGGAGGCGATTTTAATGGTCACATTGGTAAAGGTAGTGATGGCTTCCAGTCAGTGCATGGGGGTTTTGGTTATGGTGATAGGAACGACCCTGGTAGGGATCTTCTAGACTTTGCAGTAGCTCACGACCTAGGTATTATAAACTCATTTTTTAAGAAGAGAGATTCGCATTTGATTACTTATAGTAGTGGAGGACGTAACACACAGATTGACTATCTTTTAATGAGGCGTTGTGATCTACGATGGTGCAGGGATTGTAAGGTTATACCAGGGGAGACAGTGGTGGCTCAACACCGTTTACTTGTCGCTGATATAGTCATGAGAGAAATGTTGACTAAGGGGAAGGGGAATACGCGACCTAGGATACGATGGGGTAATTTGAAAGGCGACAAGATTGCACTGTTCAGAGATAAGGTCATCTCAACAGTATCGGCCCGCCTGGATGGGGACTCAAACCGGGTGTGGGAGGCTATGGCGACCACCATTACTTATGTGGCAAAGGAGACTCTAGGGGTAACAATAGGAAAGACAGATGGGCGTAAGGAGTCTTGGTGGTGGACTGATGAAGTACAAACCAAAATAAAGGATAAGCAAGAGAGCTTTAGGGACCTTTTGAGATGTACGGATGACGTTGAGCGTATGAGATTGAGGGAGAGATACACAAGGGCAAAAAGGGATGCGAAAAAAGCGGTGACTGAAGCAAAGAACAAAGCCTATAAGAAGATGTATGAACGCCTAGAAACAAAGGAGGGGGAAAATGACATGTTCAAGATTGCCAAAGCTAGGGAGCGCAGGAGGCAAGATCTAGGGGTAGTTAAGTTTATGAAGGGAGAGGATGGGCGTGTGTTAATCAAGGAACACGACATAAAGTCGAGATGGCAAACTTACTTCCACAAGCTTTTCAACGGCGATGGGGCTTACCAACAACAAAGCAACAACTCGAGTACACAGAGACAACAACGAAATAACTGCTATTGTAGGCGTATCACACAGGGAGAGGTGATGGTAGCACTTAGGAAGATGGGAAGGGCTAAGGCAGTGGGTCCGGACAACATACCAATTGAGGTGTGGAAGTGCTTGGGACATGCTGGAGTTCAATGGCTAACTAATTTGTTCAATCTCATTTTCAGATCTGGAAGAATGCCAGACCAGTGGAGGAGTAGTGTTGTAGTGCCTTTATATAAGAACAAAGGAGACGCCCAATGTTGTGGTAGTTATAGAGGGATTAAGTTGTTAAGCCATACTATGAAGTTATGGGAGAGGGTGATTGAGACTAGACTTAGAAGAGAAACTCAGGTTACGGTAAACCATTTTGGTTTCATGCCAGGGCGGTCAACTACAGAAGCGATACACATTTTAAGGAGATTGATGGAAAAATATAGAGAGAAAAATCGTGATCTACATATGGTGTTCATTGATTTAGAAAAGGCGTATGACAGTGTGCCACGTAGATTGATATGGGACAGTTTAGAGGATAGAGGGGTACCTAGTAAGTATATAGACTTAATTAAGGATATGTATGTTAAGACTAACACTAGTGTTCGTGCTCCGGTAGGGGATACTGATTTCTTTCCTGTGGAAGTAGGACTCCACCAAGGGTCAGCGTTGAGCCCTTTTCTATTTGCGATTGTCCTAGATGAGTTGTCAAAGTCGATTCAGGAGTCAGTTCCTTGGTGCTTGCTTTTTGCAGACGATATTGTGTTGATTGAAGAAAGTAAACAGAGCCTGAATGCGAGGTTAGAAGAATGGCGGGTAGCCTTAGAATGCAAAGGTTTGAGGATAAGTCGCTCTAAGACTGAATACCTTTACTGTGATTTTAGTGGAGCAGGCGATGAGCACGACACCCAGATCACCATTGAGGGCCAGGTGGTTCCACAGGCAACTAAGTTCAAGTATCTAGGATCGTTTGTTCAGAGCAATGGAGAGTTTGACAGTGACGTAGCTCACCGTATCCAGGCTGGATGGTGTAGGTGGAGAGCAGCCACAGGGGTGTTGTGCGACAAGAGGTTCCCTGTTAAATTAAAAGGAAAATTTTATAGGGTTGCAATTAGACCCTCTATGTTATACGGAACAGATTGTTGGGCCATCAAGAAAATTCATGCACGAAAGCTAGAGGTAGCAGAGATGAGGATGCTAAGATGGATGTGTGGGCACACTAGGTTGGACAAGATAAGAAATGAGGTTTTTAGGGAAAGATTAGGAGTTGCTAGTATTTCAGACAAGATAAGGGAGGGGAGACTGAGATGGTTTGGGCATGTCAGGAGGAGGCAGACGACAGACCCGGTTAGAATAGTTGAAACACTCGCGGTAGATGGAAGGAGGAGTAGAGGCAGACCGAAAATGACGTGGGATGAGCGGATTAGACAAGATTTGCTAGATTTGCACCTCTTTGAGGACATGGTCGAGGACAGATCTTCGTGGAGACGTAGGATTAAGGTTAAAGATTTTTAGGAGTTTGGCCTGGTTTTTTAGCTTGGGCTCCTATCTTATGAGTTTTTTTTTTTTTTTTTTCAATTTCTATGAGGTGTGATATAGTTTTATATATATATATAGGTTTTCACCTTTTCTCGGTGTCGTAGTTTTACTAACAAGCACTTACTTATTTATTCGTTTATTATTATTTTTATTTCTATCTTTTGTAGTAGTGGCATGCTTATATATGTTTTTTAGAAGCTTATGTCTTGGTTATGGTTTTTGGAGCCGGGGGTCTCACTGGAAGCAGCCTCTCTATCCCCTGGGATAGAGGTAAGGCGTGCCTACATCCTACCCTCCCCAGACCCTATCAATAGCTTCGCTATATGTGGGATTATACTGGGTTTGGTTGTTGTTGTTGTTGTATGTGTGTGTTGTTTATATATGATATAAGCAAAAGTGTACATATTTTTATATAAATTTACACCCACATTTTATTAAGTTTTGTTAAAGAAATACTTAAAACAGGCTTATTTTGGTTTATTTTTAGGACAAAATGAACCCAAGTTGAACAAAGGAAGCAAATCCGGCTAAAAACTGAAGAAAATGAAGAAAAGTTGTCCAGACACACCCCATGCCTCAAAACCGGAAAACTGTCAGCACCTCCAGAAGACCACAAAGCAAAGCCCAGACAAGTAAAATTCAGACACGCCCCGTGTCTTGGCACAAAAAGACAAAAGTTGACTTCTGGAAGATATGGGAGATCCGGGGGACCCACAAAGTTGACCATGGCCAGTGTCTGGCAGACACGACCCGTGCCTCGCTAACCGGATGCAAGTCATTTGGCCAGACACGGCTCGTCCCTTCCAGGAATGCTCTGTAGGGCTGTAAACGAACCGAACGAACACGAACAAGGCTATGTTCGTGTTCGTTCGTTAAGGAAATTTTGATGTTCGTGAACTGTTCGCGAACACATGACGAACAGAAGTTTGTGTTCGTGTTCGTTCGTTAAGGAATTTTGGTTGTTCGCGAACAGTTCGTGAACACTAACCACAAACGCAAACGAACACAAATGAACTTTAATTTTGAAAATTAAAAAAAGGCACCGTTAATCTTAAACATTGTAAACAACGAAAGTAGTTAAATATAACCATTTAAAGATTGAATGGATGGATAATATTGGGTTCAATCGATTGGAGATAAGCTGAATGAAGGAGCGTGATATCAAAAGAGGGAGAGGGCTAGAGAGAGGGAAATAATACATATGGGGAAAGTAAAAAATTAATAAAACATTAAAAACTTTTAGAAAAATAAACATAAAAAACCAAACACGAACGGACATAAACGAACGAACATATTACCGAACGTTCACGAACGCAGTCGAACGAACGAGACCTTTGTTTGTGTTCGTTCGTTAAGCTTATCGAACGAACATAAACGAACTTCCCGCCGAACAGTTCACGAACTGTTCGCTGAACGTTCGGTTCGTTTACAGCCCTAATGCTCTGTGTCTAGGTCTCCAACATGCTCTAAATAAGGGGCCAAATCCATCATTTTAACTTGCTCATTCTCTCCACTCTTCTCTGCAACACCTTTCTCTTCAACCCACTATCTCTAATTATTATAATCATTAAGAAAAACACAAGAATCATTAGTGTAATCAAGTTTTTTATGATTAATATAATCTTTTCAAGTTTGATGAAAACTAGTTCCGTGGTTATTCTTGGCTAGATTTCTTAAGGGTGTTTGGGGGAAACTTACCCCCTTGATGGGGAGTTAACTAAGGAAAACCATGGATGAATAAGGTGTATGCGTGTTAATGACTTTGGTTAATTAATAGTTTATTGAAAGTGAGTGAAATACTAGCATCACCATTGACTTGGGTCATTAGTATTTCGCCTTAACCTGTAAAATCTACCAATAACCTTGCGACACCATTAGTTTGGGCTGCTCATGTTTTCTATGTCTATGTAGAGTCAAAACAGATTGATGCTCTGACTAGAGTTAAAGGTTTTGAATGGGACTTTGGGTTGGTAAGCTCTTGCCTTTATGTGGCGCTAGTACCAAAACATAAAAGACTTGTTTTTGTAAAAGTAACTACCTTAAGGGAGTTGACAACTCACCGTCTGTAACATCCGCCAAAAATGATCTTAAATCTGACCCACTTGTAAACCAAATTCAAATCTTAATAAATGATCACTATTCTTTTTATTTTATTTATTTACTATTCTAGTTAGTTGGTTAGTTATGTTTATCAAACAACCCTAGACTTAAGGAACATCACTCTAAACGACACCTTCCAACAACTCTAGTCCAAACGACATCATAATGATCCAAACGACATCAACTTTCAAACGACAACATCACCCTAAACGGCATTATCCCTAAACAACATCGTAATCCTTCAAACGACACCTCACATCTCCCAAGCGACACCCTTCAAACGACCTGCAGTGTTGTTTAATGACCAACTCAAACGACAACATGCATAACCAAACGACACCAAGCACATGTTAAACGACATGTGTCTGCAGCATTCCAACATCCCAAATCGCGAAATTCTTGAATCAAGCAGCTCATATCTCATTCAATCATTGCCTAAATTACGTCATTCTTGATCCTAAAATGTCGGTTTCTACGGAGAGGATTATTCTCATCATCATTTACCTCTAATACCCTATCATCTCTCTAATTAAAACCCAATTTGGTTTCACCATTAAAACCTTTAAGAAACCCTGAAATGTTTTATCAAAATTCGGCTATCATAACGAAATCTCTTTACACCAAATGATATCTCCACCCTTTGCATACAATAACTTGCTCTCAAAACCGGCAAACAACCCTTCTACACCGCGAATTGAAGCACGAACGGATTTAGGGCTTGGAACTTACTCTCACGAATTCTCCTTCGTTTCTTAAAAAAACGCAGTTCTTGAGCCTAACTTAGTTTATTTTTCGTGCTCTATAAAACCCCTTTATCAATTTCTATGATAGAGGGCATTTAAATACGAATTTAGACTCTTGTTATTTTAGGATTCTTAATTTATGAAATTTTAGAGCTTTTGATCTTAAGATTGTGTTTTGATGAAATTAAATTCATGCTACTGTTCATATTCATGTTAAAAAAGTTTGTGGAATTTTTGAGGATTTTTTTATATTAATTGGATTTATGATAAATTTATTATTGATTATATTACATAGGAAATTATATAAAAATAAAATAGTTTTAAAATAAAATCTTATAAATATTAACTCTGATTATTATAGAAAATACTTATGTCATGAGGTTTTTATAAGAATTTTCAGGAATTTTGATAAATTATTCCGTAATAAAAAAGAATATATTTAATTATAGAATAAAATGGGGTTTTCTACAAAACTTGCGATTTTAAATAAAAATATGAAATAATTATATATTCTGATTTTATAAAGTATTAAATGGATTTTTATTAAGTTATCTAAAAAGTATTTATTTCCTGCACATAATAATTAATTAATTCTTGCAAATTATATATTTAGTCGGCATAGATGATTTGTACAAAAGCTCCCAAATATTAGGACTCAATTTTGTAGAGGTTTATATTCGGTTTGTTTAGATTATTGACGTGCGTGGGCGAGTATATATTTTTAGCTCTATTTTAAAACATTAAGTACAAAACTCGTCAATTTTAAAGACAAAGGACACCGCCTAAAATTAGATAAATAGATAAAGGACCAAACTTGCAATTCACTCCAATAATTAAAACAAATATGATTAATTTTTTTTTTTGGTAAATTTCTTTTAATCTATGTCGTCTGTGAGACTTTAACCCAAGACCTCCCCTCCTAAAGTCCGGATGTTTAAAGATTTTGCCTTTATCAATAGACTACCACCCCACTAGTACAAATACGATTAAATATTAATGCATTTATTATTTGTTTTTTCTTTTTATAATTGTTTTAATTTTCTTTATTTTAGTTTGGTATTAAAATTTCTTTTTACGTGATATTGCCCCTAGCTTCTTTTTACTGATGCACAAGCTTCTATAGACGTTTTGAAAAAAGAAGTTTTTGATTTGGTTCAACACTTATTTTAATGGTTGCTTGATTCGATTTAGATACACATTTATAACTTTTTACACACATATATAACTTTTTAAATGTAAATAGCTCATTTACTTTAACAATTTCCGGCTTTACTTTTACACCTTTTTTTCGTTTTTACTTGATATGGTTCTTTTGTCCATGTTAAGTGTTTAAAATCATTGAATTCAAAACAAGTCTGAGACAAGATCACATGTGATGATAAGATGAATATATATAAACAAGAAAAATAAATATATATAAATAAGTATAAGTTATATCAATTTAACCGGTGGAAAGAGACACAAATAAGAAAGTTAATTGATATAAAGGTATAAGACCATATACAAACATGTATATTTGTATAAACTGTAAGAACTAATAGTTTAATGACATCTGTCCTCAATTAAAAAAATAATTTAAGGATATTTTAGACTTTTTATACTCTTTTATTTATATCTAATTAAAAACAATAATTAAATTATCTCTAAATTCCTGCAAGATTCATTTAAATCCTAAGGTTATGATATAATAGAAAGTTTTTTTGTCTAAGAAGGCTAAGAAGTAATCTTGACCATCAATAGATTTAATCAAGGGCTAAGATTAAGGTAGTGTTTGTTATGAAGGAATGAGCGGCGGAATGGAATGAGTCATTACGAGGGAATGAAAAAAAGGTGTTTGGTTGGTTAAGGGATTGGAATCACCCATTCCATAAGGCATTCCATTCCCTCAAAATTATTCCATCTACCCCCTATGTTTTTTTTCATTTCATCCCCTCTTGCACCCTTCATTAACAACACCACAACCCACCACCTTCGCCACCACTCACTACCACCACCACCACCAACGCCTATCGCCGCCACCAACCACTGCCGCTACCAACCACCATCGACGGCTGCCGCTGCCACCTCCCGTCACTGCCACCCATCATCGTCGCCGCCACCACCGATCGCCGCCACCGCCTATAATCACTACCACCGACCACCATCACTCACCGCTGATTTTATTCCTTAATTTTCTTGCCTACCAAACAATACACGATAATAATTCATTCCATTCCCACATGGTAACCAAACGAGACATGGAATGGTAATGATCCATTGCATTCCATTGTCCATTCCATCACCTCGTCTATTCCATTCACTCGTCCATTTCATTACCCCATACCAAACAGACTCTAAATTAGTGAAATTGAAGAGAAAAAAGAGGCGCGTGGGTTTGTGTAAGGGCATTCTAGTCAATCAAGCACAATAGTTTATCTCTCCTTCATTTGCCCCCATTTTTTAAACGTTAATAATTTTTTCATACGACATTATTTTTTTATAAAAAATTGCACCAAAAAAACGAGCGTTTTTTATCTTTAAAACGAGTATACTATTGCTATATTTTCGAAAAAAAATTGAAAACCCAGTTGCGTAAAACGCAATGGAAAAAACTCAGTTGCGTAAAATGCAATGGAAAAAAAGGAAAAAAAAGTAAAAAAATGACTTTTTCTAAAACGCAATGCACCAAAAACACAAAGAAATGTCTTATTTCTAAAACGCAATTGCCAGAAAACACAAAAAAAATGTCTTTTTTCTAAAATGCAGTAGCCTAAAAACACAAAAGAAAGTGTACTTTCTAAAACACAATGGACTGAAAACACATAAAAATGTGTTTTACCTAAAACACAATGCACCAGAAACACAAAGAAATGTCTTATTTATAAAACGCAATGGCCAGAAAACAATTAAAATGTCTTTTTTTCCTAAAACGCAATGGCCAGAAAACACATAAAAATGTCTTATTTATAAAACGTAATGGCCTAAAAACACAAAAGAAACTGTTCTCTCTAAAACGCAATGAAACTAAAAACACATAAAAATGTGTTTACCTAAAACGCAATGACTAAAAACACTTCAAAAATGTCTTATTTCTAAAACGCAATGACCATAAAACACTTAAAAATGTCTTATTTCTAAAACGTAATGGCCTAAAAACACAAAAGAAACTGTTGTTCACAGAACCAGAAACTGTCTACGAAAATAAAGCAATTTCTGGAAAATTAAATTTTCTGATGCATTTTTATTGAAGCGGTTTCGACCCTAGCCAGGGGCTGCCGCCCCTTGGACCCTGATCCAAGGGGCGCTGCCCCCGGACCCCCGCCAAGATCGTAAAACGCAATGACTCGATTCAAAAACCCAGATCGTAAAAATGCAATTAAAAAAAATCTTACATAGATCGAAGCCGATTTCTTCACCGATTGACGAAATTTGAATGTTAGAAACACTTATCAGCGATCACGTCGAACGAATCGAGTGATTCGCTTCAAAATCACAGGGAAAAAATGAGATATTGTAAGAAATTAAACTTGGTTTATTCAAAAAAGCTGACGAACACGTTGATCACGTGTTTGAATCATTGATTGGTGACGAAAATCGCGCAATAATGTAGTGATTATTGAGATCATGGTTGCAAAACTCGCTAGGCGCTCCCTAGTCGGTCGACCGGGGAGTTGAGAGTACTCGGTGTAGGCGGAGAGTACTCGGGGAGTACTCGGACATGTTAAATTATAAAGAAATTACTTTTTGGATATAAAATATATGTCAAATAACATAAATTTACTAATATTTATAACAAAATATGTGAAAATGATATTCATTCATTAATATGATAGGCATAGAAATTATGTTTTATTATTATTTAAGTCAAACTAGGCCCGAGTTGACCTACTAGATCAAATTCTGGCCAAGGTTGACCGCGTTTGACCGACTCCGAGTAATTAGGCGGAGTCGAAGAAAGTCGCCTCGGCAGCCTACCTTGTAGCGACTACTCGGGGAGTACTCGGCCTTGGAAACCTTGTTTTACAACCATGATTGAGATAGAAAGTGAAGAAATGGTTGAAGATGGTGAGTTTTGAAAATGGTGGATTTTGAAGTTACAGAGAGAAGAATGGAGAAGAGTAAGTAAAATTGACTAAAATACTCTTTCTCTTTATTTTAAATTTTGCCACATGTCCTTATCATATTGCTTCCTATCCTTCATAGCCAAAATAAACTTTCTATTTGATCCTTACCCTCAAATCCTAATCTCCTAATTTATTCTTCATCATCGAATCATCATCACCATCACTGTAATCAGTATCATCAGCAGCACCGTAATCAGCATCATCGTCAACATCGTAATCAGCACATCGTCAACATCAGCACCTTAATCAGCACGGTAACACCACCGTCAGACGTCAGCACATCCGACGGTTACATCCCACACCACCACCGTCAGCACATCTCGTAATCAGCATAACACTGTAATCAACACATTAATCAGCACCGTAATCAGCACAATTTCACATTTTTTTAAATTTTGTAAACAAAAGATACGATTACATAACTAGCACAATTTTATTTTTTTATTTTATAAACAACACATATTGTTTTTTTTTTTTTTTGGCAGGCAAAACGAATGAAATGTATTACCACAAAAAACTCGATGTAGCAAGACACTACAAGGACAGAAAACAAAACTACATTCACCAAAGGTTACATAGTAGCACAATTTCATGTTTTTGTTTTAATTTTGTAAATAACACATACTATTGCATAACTAGTAGAAAACAAGTTTATTTCTAAATAGGTTCCCAATAACAACACAAAGGAAAAAATAGCAACATATAAGAATTACACAAAAAAAATAACTTACGTATAGATTTAAAATCAACACAATACATTTTTCATATTAGCATATTCCAACTACATAACTAGCACAATTATAGAACACATTTTTGTAACTTTTTTAAAAGTCACTTTTATATAAAAATAAATATAGCAATATGATACTCATATTAAAGATAAAAAAGATACTTGATTTTATGGTATAATTTAAAAAAAAAATAGTGAAGTATATAAAAGTTATTTTAGTTTAAAAAACTTGATGAAATTAGTATTTAATGGGAAATGACTAAATGACTAAAATACCCATAACTCTATAGTATTAATTATTAATTATTAATTATAGGACTTTTATTTATAAGAATACCAACCTTTGGTATAAAATATGGCTCAAATTTGTTTTTTGGATTTATACATTTAGCAGATTTTGTATAAGATGTCAGTCTTGATATAAAATGGCACGGAGGAGATTAAAGTGAATGGAAGAAGGTTCCAATGGCAGAATAACTAGAAAAGAGCGTTAAATCTGCGGCACGTGCTCTTTGAGTAGATATTGCGGGATTCGTATCGATCTTTACACGTGCCTACTATTCATTGGCTTCAACCCAACGGCTAACGGCCCTTTTGTGAATTTATTTATCGGAGCGTTCACATATATATGGATGGAGGATTTTTATTTTATTTTATTTTATTAGTTTAATCGTTGTCCCATTCTACGTATGACCAATTTGGCAGCTGCTAACACAAGTCGAATATGGAACAACACTTTATAAAACTACTTTATTATTTGTTACATGAATATTCACATTTGAATAAAATAAAATATTTATTTGTATGATTCTCGGAATTTAACTACTAGAAAATTAAGATACAAAAACACATCATACTTTGATAAGCGGTCTAAAGGTACAAATAGATATCGCTATTAACATTTCTTTTTCTAAATAAAATAAGAAAAATACAATTGCTTTCATTAACTCTGTAGAGAATCCGGTTTCTGCAAATGTTGTTATCGGGTAGAAGTATATTGGATGGTCTGTTTATGTTAGATGAGGTAATTGCATCGTTGAAGCGTATGAGGAAGATGGGAATGATCTTTAAGGTAGATATAGAAAAAGCTTTTGATTCACTGAGTTGGGAATTTTTAAACTTTATTCTGGATTATATGAACTTCCCGGTGGAATGGAGAAGGTGGGATCCAGCTATTGTCACTAATGTCCGTGTTTCAGTCCTTGTCAACGGGCCGCATTCGCTTGAGTTTACGTACTATAGGGGCTTGAGACAAAGTGACCCGTTGTCACTTTTTCTTTTTATTATTGCTATGGAGGCGTTAACTAGAATCATGAAGGAGGCGTGCTCGGTTGGATTGTTTAAAGGCATAACATGCCCTTAAAATGGGTAACACTTTCGCATTTTCTATTCGTTGATGATGTGGTTTTCCTTGGTGAGTGGTCACCTGAAAATGCAAAAATTCTTGGGAGAATTATGCGTTGTTTTACCTAGCACCCAGCTTACTGGTGAATTCGACAAAGAGTAGGGTGTTTGGGGTGGGGGGTAAATGAAGCATGTGTTCAAACGATGGTGGATGTTCTTCATCGTTGTATGGGAGAATTTTTCGTTTAAGTATTTGGGCATTTATGTGGGAGAAAATATGAATTTGATGAAACATTGAAAGCCTGTGGTGGAGACATTTAGAAAATGGTTATCTATTTGGAAAACACAAACTCTTTCATATAGGGGTAGATTACACTTCCTTACCTACATACTTCTTTTCTTTATATAAGGCCTCAACACGAGTCATCAAAGATTTTGGAGCGGATGTGTAGAGGTTTACTAGGGATGGGGGTGATATTGGTCAACCGAAAATAAATTGGGTAGCATGGCATAAAGTAGTGGTTCCAAAGGATCAAGGGGGTTGGGTTTTTTATCGCTTCAGGAAATCAACCTTGCAATGCTCGCGAAGTGGTGGTGGAGGTTCAAAGTAAAGGATAATGTGTTATGGAAAAAGGCCATTTGGAGTCTTCACAATAATCCTAGGTCGTGGAGCGTCATTCCTGCCTCCATACCGGGGCTATGAAAACAAATTTTCAAAATTATGTATGACTTGGAGCCTTATGGTGTATTTCAAACATGCGTTCCGTGGGATTTTAGGGTGCGGTATGGATATTGTCTTCTAGCCATGTCACACCCCAACCGATGGCGGAAACATCGGGGCGAGACGAACAAATCGCTCAAAGCATCATAACACTAGTTTGTGGCAATATAGTTTAAGTCAAATTTCATAACAAGTACTAAAATGTCATACACAGATCAACCCAAAACAAAACTGTATCAAAATTGTTCAAACATTGTTTATTTTCTACGATGAGTTTCTAAGTTCATCCTAGCTTGATTTCCTCGTTCACCTTGACTATAAACCTGCAACATGTATTAAAATAAAATCAACGAAAATGTTGGCGAGTATACAAGTTTAATACATAGCATAAATAGTTTAAAGTTTAACTGCTCGTATCCACATGAAAACATATTACAAGTTTCTAACATGCTAGGTTAAGTAACCAATATGCTAACCCAAGTCTCCAATGCCAAGTGCCTTTCCTACATCGTCGCAACGACGAGGAGGTAAAAGTATCAAACTTAACAATACCCCAAGTCTCAAGGGCGGTGCGTTACTCCTATAGCGCTATAATTGTCAAGGTAGGCTAAACATAAGATTCAACGTTCACGTAGCATATAAGACTCACAAGTATCATGTTTTCATGTTTAATAGTGGACAAAGTATGTTTATAAACAAGTTTCAAGTGTGGTGTATTTATGTAGAATACATGTTGCATCCCAAAGTGTTTAAAACAAAAAGGGATCGAGTATACTCACAGTGCGTGCTTAGAACCTAGACACAGTCTGATTGGATCGAAGGGAGCGCCGGATCAGGCTGCGTGCGGGAACAGAGCATAAGTCCTCTAAGTGCTGACCCGGTCGGAAACAGAGTGTCAAATAGTGCAAAAAAACAAGTCAAGTTTTCAACAGACTATCAGAGAGGATGGGTTCCATCCGGACGGATGATCATCCGATCGGATGGTCATTCGGATGGATGGCCATTCGAAAGGATGGCCATTCGGACGGTTGGTCATTCGGTTAGTCCGTGGTTGCTTGTGAACTGTTAAAATTTTCGAAGTTTTGATTAAAAATGTGGCAACAAGAGTAGACAACGATTATTATCACGATCAGATCATCCGGACGGATGGTCATCCGAACGGATGGCCATTTGAGTGGATGGTCTATGTTCGAAGTTTTGTAAAATTTTCTAAGTAGAAGTTTCAAGTTAACGGAGACGGCGTGATGACGTGTCAAACAACAGAAAATACCAAACCCAGTTCATTCAGCCAGATGGGCTCAGCCCTTTCGGACAAACGCGTTGTGTCTGATAAAAGTTCATGTTTGACCCGTTAATCGGTCCATCTCTTCGGTGGAAATCGTTTTTCAAGTCGACTCTCGACTAAGGAACGAGTAGAGAGTCTGTTTGAGTCCAGATTCCATCACTGTTGTGTAAAAACTGAAGAAAAGTTCAAGACAAGTTGTAAAAGTGTTAAAATCTTTCATAACTATGTTTGAGAAGTGTGAAAATCCTTTAGATCTTAGTCCAATCTCGATTTAATGGTGCTCCACAATAGTTTGCCTAAGCAAACGAGTGAAAACCACCTTCGGAAGGTCTAAAATCAGTGTTTTTGAGAAAAAGTTAAAGTGTGTGTGTGATTTTGATGAAGAAGATGGAGTAGAAGTGATTAGAGATGAAGATTGAAGAAGATTTGGGGGGAAAAGCTTACAAAATAGCCTTGAATCGCTTCTGGAACTTGAGGGCGGATGGGAGTGTCAAAGTGTTAGAATGAAGTGTACGGCTGGTATTTATAGGGGAATGGAGAGGGGTTAAGTCGGTGGCGAGTGGCAGTGTCTGGATGGTTATCCGAACGACCAGATCCACGTTTGTTAGTTTTCCAACTTTGGTTCGTTTGCGAGCGAGGTTAAGTGTTGCGTTGCGTATTATTGTAAGTAGCCATTACATATAGTATCATTACATTTTGGCATTCAAATAGCATAAATAACAAGAATAATTTCGTGTTTCGAATTCGTATTAAATTAGTCTCTCGTCCATTAGGTATCAAGTATAGCAAAGTGTCAAGAATCTAGGATAAATACATCGTTCCCATATAAAAAGCATCACATAGAGTAATAGTTTGCACATAGTATAACACAATTATGGTTATAATAGCTTCGTTTCCATTATGATCGGTCGTCTCGAATGTACAAGTATAACTGGATAGGAAGTACGATAAGACTTGCTAGGATAATAAGAGCGTTAAAACTAGGGCGTTACAAGCTAGACTGTTAGATCTTGGAGGTGCTGCTCATGTCCAGACTCCCTTTACTGTTTGAAGTGGAAAGAAACAAAAAAGCTATTGTTTCTGATCGAGTAGTGTTGGTGGATGGCGTGTGGAGGACAGGTTTTCATTGGACTAGGCAACTATAGTAGACAGATGAGCTTAGAGAGTTAAGCATGATATTTTGTATGTTATCTCCAGTCTCTTTTTATTGCATAAAAGGATAAGTGGAATTGGACATTGAAGCCGGACGGGTTATTCAGTGTTAGAAGTCTGAGAAAATACATTGGCTTGGGCAATCAAACGAGCCTCGGAACAACGTTTGTGTGGAACCGGTGGACCCCAATCAAAGTGAATTTTCTGGTGTGGAGAATGAGGTTGGATAGGTTGCCAACGAGGTTATTGCTTGCTAGAAGAGGCGTGCGGATACCATCTTTAGCTTGCGCCCCTTGCGTGGACGCAGAGGAATTTTCAGAACATTTATTTACTTGTTGTGGATTTTTTCAGAAAGTTTGGGAAGGGGTTTCGAAGTGGTGCAGGCTGTCAGATTTGTTCTTTTTTAGCATATATGATTTAATAAATTACCAGGTATATGCTTGCGGGGTAAAGGTTTGGAAGCAAGTGATCTATGTTGTCTTTCAAACAGTACTCTGGTGTATATGGAAGTGTAGAAACAACAGAGTGTTCAGGTGAACACATGACAAACTGGAACGAGTTTTAGAGGAGATTAAGGTATTGGGGGTTTTGTGGCTAAAGTATCGCGACAAAGTGGTGGGTTTGACACGGGAAAATTGGTGCAATTTTGATGTAAGAAGTATTTGGTGTATGTACTTCTGATGTGGTTGTCAATTGTTTTGTTGACCTATTTTTATTAAAAAAAATTAGTTGATCGTTCAAAAAAAAAAAAAAACACTACAATGATCTATAACCTTATTAAAATAAATATTATATTTGTCGCATAATATGCTCTTTAATCAAATATTTTTAATTAGTTATCTATATCGTTTCATTCTACCACTACATGATTTATAGTTCAATTAACGTTTCTTGTGACTTTAAGGTTTTGCTCTGAAAAAACTTACTTTTCTTAAAGCCAAACTAACAGTTTAACTTTAGAAAAACTTACCTTTTTAACGCCAAACTAACATATTTCAATTAACCATCAATACTTGTACTTTGCGGAATTTGAACCATCCACTTCTAAAATAGAGGGAATACACTTTGCCATCACATCACTGCCCTTTGTGGATCGGAAACACTTACTTGACATGATAATAAAATAGTTGGGAGATGATAATGTGATAATCTATCTATACTATATAATAAAAGAAACCTTTATATAATATATAATAATTTTAGTTATTATATTTATGTATTAGTCGAATTGTTTGATTTAAATTGGATATGTATTTTTATAGATATGTATAATATATAATGATTTTATTTATTATATTTATGTATTAGTCGAATTGTTTGATTTAAATTGGATAGTGTTCTTATATCATATGGCTATTAATACATGTTCGGTTATTTTAAAATAAGGACTTAATCTTAGATTAAAAAATAAAAAAATAAAAATCTTAGATTAAAAAATATTTTTGAATCATTTATCTTAATAAGGATAATGATAAGGCATATTCATGTATTACTTTTAATTAATTATTAATAAATAAAATCAGTGTCAGCTAGAGCCTAGAACTGAGTTTATTGGTACAGCTTTGACGTGAGGTCGAGCTCACTCAAAAATAATCCAATTAGATTAAATAGATAGTGATAAGTGGGTATCGAACACAGAGAGTTTGTGGAATGCGTGTTTACTAAGCAGTTTGTGATTTACTAGATCAAAACTAAAGTGCAGAAAATAAATCTCAATATTTTGGTTATTTGGTTTGTTTGACTAAATCTAACTAAAGTAAATCGCAAATCACTAGCAAGTTTTAAACAAGTAAAAGAGATAGCGATCATCCCGGTTTTCAGGTTTTAAGTGACGAATGTTAATGCTCTACTGGAAAGAACCACATAGACATGGCTCGTGTGTGTGCAATTGTGTGTGATAAAAGGGAACTAAGTACTCGGATTCATAAAATGCGAGGTTGTTACCCGATGATCAATTAACATACTTCCAACCCTAATCCCTCCCACGATATCTCGATTGCCAACGACACCAAGAACGTATGGTTTAGAACTATGATTAAACACAAGTAACAATTTACAAACAATCACTCAACTCCATAATAAAACTAAACATCAATGCAAAGTCTACTATTCCAAAAATAAAAGAGCAAAACATAATCGTCAAGAGAAAACCTTACATCCGAGATGATTACCAAGCAAACTAGCCACTCATAGTTCAGTGAATCATCATAACATTCAATCCTTGGTTCATTGAAATCAAACACAAAGTAGTAATGTTTATAACACCCAAAAATACCCTAGAGCACCTGAAGTTTGCCTCCCACAAGTTTGCAAAATGGAGCTAATGAAAAGGATCCCCAAAAGACATCCATCATTATCTTTAGAAACATAAGTTACATTTTGGGACTGGGTGCCACCATAAGCTACGGTTGCCACTGTAGCTTACAGTGGCTTGTGAGACTACTACACTGGCTTAGTTCTGTCTTACGGTGGGAAATATCATCTCAACACCTACCGTAGCTTACTGTAGGCACTGTAAGCTAAGTAGATCTCCCTTCCATCCTCCTTTATTCTTCATCAAACTTCCATTTTGCCAGGTAGAATTGTGGGAAAACTAAAAAATAGATGGCTCCAATGAGTGACATATGTCCTATAAATGGTTTATTTTATTATATAGTACTAGCGGTAAGACCCGTATGCAAACACATGTCGTTTCTTAGAAAACCATGCATACCATATTTTATTAGTCGATGAGTGTTGGTTGAAGAACATGAACCATAATATTGGGATCTCTAGTTGTTTGATCAAAATGTAACACAGATTTAATTAATCCAAAGAAGTCGTACAATCCAAACAATAATAAACAAAACCATTATTAATACAATAATATACAAATTGAACCCATTTTGGATAAGCCGATTCTATGTAATTTTTGAATTGAACAAATTGTGTAACACCATTCAGATTAGCTGATGTGTCATATTACATAATCAAAGACTAATAATCACTAACTTTAAAACTTACACATAAACTACGAGAACGATTTCATAAATGAAAAGTTAATAAATATAAACTACACATTTTCTGATTACTAACTTAGGCTTCAGTATATCTTTTTTCTAACCTCTAAGGTGCCCTCTCTCCACTCATAACCTTGAAACTTGTAATGAAGAAAGACTATGGCTTAGCAAAATGTCACGAATATTCCAAAAGAAGATGTATACAAATCGAAAAAAATAACAGGACAAGAGAAGAAACTTGAACATCAAAGCGACAACTACTTCAAAAATCATAGTTTTCTAAATATAACATGCATATGGCATTATAAAGATCCCAAACTTTCAACGCAAATAACTTAGGCTACGATTGAGTTACAGGGCACTCCGAGAATGTTGTGCATCAAGAGCACTGTTCATCCAGTTACCGTCACGCGCCGCTACTGCCTTACTCTTCTTCCAACTCACCAAGTTTCCTATTTCTATTCCAGATGCCGCCGGATTCGTTCTGCAAAATCCAGCCGGCCCTATTTCGGCTGTTTCTGTTGTTAGACCTATCGTTTCCGAAATCTAGAAACGCTACTGCCCAACCAGCTGTTGTTCCTATTCTGTTTATCACTGTTGTCCAAGGATCAGCCAGCCGTTAACTGATTGTTCATGTCTAGACCTATTTCCAGATTCTGTTACACCTGCCGCCCAGGCAGTTCACCGTTGCTGCCACTGCCAGAAGCTCTAGCCATCTGCTCTAGATTTTTCTATATAACACTCCCAGAACCACTGCTTGCTGTTTGCTCTTCCAGAACTGATGTCGTGGCTCGTTTTCTGTCTAAGTACCATGTTACCAGCCACCTGCTGTTCTTGTTCCGGTTTCTTGCAATTTTAAGTTCCAGTCCTTGGTTATTTCCAAGTGTTATAGTCCATGTCCTTCTATAAGGTCCTAGATTCCAGTATTTTTTTATCACTGGGTGAAATTCCCAAATATCAAAATCCGGTAACATGCAACGCACAAGTTTGAATCTTGCGCCACTATGAGTTCTATTAACAACTATGTGTAGGACAATAGTAAATGAGACCTGATTTACCTCATTATTTCAAATAGATCAATATCCTTAAGTTCTAGGCGTGCTGACTTCACAGCTGCTGGAATTGCAACAGCGGAACCAACGCCCATAATAGCGGGTTCCACACCAACAGCTTCGAAACTCCTGGATGACGTATCATTGTAAACTGGTACTTAGTAAGAAGCATATATATCCTATGAAAATGAAACATCTGATCTGAAAGTTATTTAGGGTCAAAATTACGAGCAACGTTAAATTTGTCTATTAACAACTGTAAGTTGCCGGTAGAAAGTCAACCAACTAATTTTTAGAGTCCAAAGGTCAAACATACTTGAATACACCAAGAATTGGAAGACCTTTCATTAGAGCCACACTTCTTTTCATGAAACTCCTGGATGATGTATCATTGTAAACTGGTACTTAGTAAGAAGCATATATATCCTATGAAAATGAAACATCTGATCTGAAAGTTATTTAGGGTCAAAATTATGAGCAACGTTAAATTTGTCTATTAGCAACTGTAAGTTGCCGGTAGAAAGCCAACCAACTAATTTTTAGAGTCCAAAGGTCAAACATACCCGAATACACCAAGAATTGGAAGACCTTTCATTAGAGCCACACTTCTTTTCATGAAGAGAACTGCAGCAACACCGTCGCTAATCTAACTTGCGGTCCCTGTTCGGGAAAAAAATTATTCAAGGGTTTTAATGAGTCAAAATTCCTTAATCCTCATATCATGATTTAAATCACTTAGTTTTTCTTGTATATATATATATATAAGTATATATATATATATATATGTATGTACCGTTGGACACAAGGATATTAAATACATAACCAATTTAAGTAGAGAATTACGAGAACCATATAACAGTTATACCTATTACTGTAACTATGATATCTAAGGCGGTTATGTAACCACATTACAACTCCACTATATCTTACGCGCACAACAATGTATAAGTGCTTATGCAGTTCTCGAAGCTATCTACTTTCAAATTGATTTTATATTAAACACGCCTCTATATGTACAAATATTAAATGTATGTATACCTGTTGTTGTTGTACCGTCTTTTTTGAATGATGGTTTCAGTTTCGCTAGATCAACCATATTCATGTTTGGCCTAATACCATCATCTACTGATATTATTACCGGCTTCTCCTCTCTTGTTTTTGGGTCAACAATCCACAAAGAGATCCATTTGACTTTCTTAGGTCAAGTTTGACTAATATCATTCGTAACATCGATGTGAATTAAGATTACATTAAACTTAGTGGTAAATACTCTAACCAGAAGATGTTAATGTTCAATTTGCAACAAAATTTATATCAATTTCATCATAACATGGTTTGAATTTTAAAAGTCAATGCACCTTGGTTTCAAAACTCTGCTTTAACCTAACAGTGGTTTCAAACACTGTTTTATTTTCTAACATATGTTTTAACCCAAAACACTGTTTTTAACATCTGTTTTAAACCAAAACAGTGGTTTCACTTTATATAGGTCCACAAAACACTGTTTAACCCAACAGTGGTTTGAAACATCTATTTTCATCCATCTGTTGACTTAGACTTAAAGTCAACAGATGTATCAACCACTGTATTATTTTCTAACATATGTTCACAACAAATAGATGTTTCAAAACATAAAACAGTCTTTTTATAAATGAGTATTTCTAGTGTGGCTTTGGTTTGAAACCAACAACAACAAAATTTCTAGTGGCGGCAGGGAAGCTAACCGCAGTCCATCAAGTTCAGGTTCTGCAATTACTTGACAACCCAAACGTGACTTGCATAAAATAGACGTTTATGAGATCCTGATTAGATAATAATAAGATATTGATAACATTAATTATATTCAGCAAGTTATATTCAGTTTATGTCACAAATCGCGAACTTGTGACAACAAAACAATATCATTTTCTTACCAGTTGTGGAGACGGTGATGAATCTGGAACAGAACTAATCTCGGGCTGTGAATCATCCTCCACATGATCCTCCATCAAAATCAAATCAATTCAACCCAATCTTCGAACACAAAACATTCAAACAGTAAAATTAGAGTTTCGGAAATCAAAAACTCAACAAATTATGACATATGTATTACTTACCAGGATTCACCTGAAAAATCAGAAAAAAGATAGATTCTTGATTTTCTTGAACCAAGATTCTTGTTTTAGTAAGTAAATACGTTGCTTTTCGAACTCACATTCTTTAGACCGTTCTTCTGGCATAGAGCGACAAACATTGCACCATGGATATCGAATGTTCAGGTTTTGCAATTACTTGACAGCCCAAACGTGACCTGCATAAAATAGACGTTTATGAGATCCTGATTAGATAATAATAAGATATTGATTACTTTAATTATATAACGATGCTTTACTTCAATTGCAAGTTGAAGCAATTTGTTTATCGCATCCCAACACCATTGAACACCTCTAATCGATAACGATTCAAGTGCCGGAAGCTTACTGAAGTCAAGCCATGTAAACTCTCCCTGCAAAGTAAAAAAAAACACAACATGAAATTACATTCAAGTGCAGGAAATTGTCAGTGGATTCGGAAAATGGGCGTTATACAATACGTTTTGTTTACGTGACCTGTATACATCTGAAAGAATTTCCCAGTTGAGTAGTTCCAAAGCTTCTGCATTCACAGTATTATAAAACGAAATGTTAACAACCAGCCATTCAAGACTCCAAGTTCTTACAGATTTCTGACCATTCATTACAACTGCAGGATATGCTAAACCACCTGTTGATAGAATAGATGCTGAAAACAGAATCAGTCGAAGGCTTTATCGGCCTTCGACAATTTCCAAAACTTTGGTCTATCTCAAAATATTTTTGTAGAATTGTCATTTTTGACAACAATCCATTCAGTTTCTTATTGCAACCGTAAACGACATCCCGTGCATACCGTTTTCTGCTGGACAACCACATGATGATCAGGTATATACTTTTTTTAATAGTTCATTTCTTTTTTGCTTGTTTACTCATAAGGAAACTTGTTCATGCATATAATACAATAACAACCATACAGCTTCTCGAGGTTCTCCTTCCCCTTTTGAACTTTGAAGCACCTTTCTGAGCAGAGCCACACACATAATTATGCTTCTCTTGGATCGGAACTGCCTTATCCACTATTTAAGAAATATATACATAATTCTAATTAAACCATCTAGCAGTGATATATGAAGGTGATGAATGGATGTGAGTTTTCAAATAATAATTGTAATCTAGTAATCACATACTTTGCTAAACCCTAGTCAGATTAACTCAGAAATAACCCTAATTATTATATTAATGAAACCAAATAAAATCATTTCAAATATTAGCAATGCAAGAACCACACATAATAGAATAATCAAAATCAAACAATTTCATGACATCTACCTGTGATTAATCTGTTCAGAAAAAGGATCTGAGGACCATGGAAACTCCGGTTCAAGTGACGGAAGTTCACCTTCGAGGACCAAAAACTGTTCGATCAAACTAAAATCAAAGAAACAATTGGAATCAAACAAATTTCATGAGAAAATTAAACCAAATCAAATAAAAAAAATCTACATGTGATTAATCTATTCAGAAAAGGATCTGACGACCACGGAAACTCTGGTTCAAGCGACGGAATTATCACTCTTCACTGGTGCAACCATTGCCGGAAATTCAAGATTCCGGAAAGAAACTGCGGAAGAAAGTAGTATCAGATGAGAACTTGTTGATGGGGTTAAATGGGATTTTGTAAATTAGAGATTTTTATTCGATGGATGTTGAAAAGCAAAGCACATGAATGAGAATTTGCATCATCGTTGACTGTTATTGAAGCAAAAGTACATAAATTTGTTCAAGTCAAAGATTATATATAAACATATACAATTATACCTCTCCACTGTCATCATCATCAGCTTCATCATCATGAACTTCTGACTTTGACTTGTCAGATTCATCTTCTTCAGGCTGCGCGTAGATATTCAGAGTTTCTGTTAGCAAAGGAAGATTGAAATTAACCGATAATAAACCCTAAAAACGAAAATTACCTGTCACACCCTCAAATCCACATGGGGAGTACCACCGCGAGGCGTGTAACTGACCAGGATCCAGCCACCAATTATACTGACCATTTAGTTAATAATAAGAACGTTCACCAACCATAAGGGTTAGTAAATACCATAGTTAAAGTTCAAAAGTTTTAAGTTCAAATAGCAGTTTAAGTGAGTAGCGGAAGCATAGGCAAAACAGTTCGAACAAAATTCATAGTTTAAATTTTATTATGGAACCCAACACACAGGTTAAGACGACCACTACACATCCCCAAGCTGCAAGCTCCTGAGTCATTGGGTACCTACAAAGCATGCAGTAGAGTATCAACATAATGTTGGCGAGTTCACGAGTTTGCCCAGTTTTTATTTCCAAAAACTTGTTTCAACAGTTAATTTACTCATTTATACCATGCCATGGGGAGCTACCCCATAAGTAAGCTACTAAACTGTTTACAACACCGAATACTATGCGACCGTACGTTTTCGTAGAGTGCCCCGTTTGTCAATGTCTATCATCATTGACGGTTTACCAGAGTCTATTAGTTCACTCCCGATCCCATATGCGGGCACGGTGTGAGGCTGGTGAGACCTAAATAACGCTATCAACTAATAACCCGTTCGCCAGGCCCCGGGGACTAATCGGTATTAAGTAGTAGGGACTTGAGTGATAGAGTTTCGTTTAGTATTGCTCGTTGCATCCAATATAAATAGTAATTAACTAAAGGTCCCGCATAAGGGGAGAAAAAGTAGGTTTGTATCCCTTACAAGGGGATATCGTTGTTTAATATCTGTTTCCCAACCACTGGGAACGCATGCTTTAAAAGTTGTGAACTCACCTTGGGTTGCTCGGCAGATTAGTTTACTTGGTCAAGCACGCTGGTCACCACGTCCTAACATGGTTACCAGTAGGGGTCAGGTGTGGGGTACGAACGAGTCACGTATATCATTCACGTATCTAACACATAGCTTGCATAACATACATACATTCATTAAGTTATTGGGCATGTCCTAAAATTTATACAGTTAACCATAACAGCACGTAGCAACAGTAGCACAAACACAAAGCCCAAAACACGTCATCACACATTGTGGCCCAATAACTGAGTCGGACAGCCCAGTCGAGACCAGGTGGTGCAGGCATGAGTCGCAACCTCAGAGGTCTCGAGTTCAGTCTCGAGTCGAGATCATGAGATCTCGAGTCGAGATCTTGCTGGTTTCGAGTCCTTGATGTCTGCTGTTTGGTCTCGAGTCGTCACTTAGATGGTCTCGAGTCGAAACCGGGGGTCTCGACTCGCATGTTTGATGAGGAGATCCTTCTAGAACATGTGCCAGCCTTTTGTACTAACCAATAGGATTGCATATTCATGATTTATGTACTGGCCAATCAACAATGCACAAACATGTTTTCATTATTCTACCCTAATCAAAATGGATTAAACATAGCATTTTCAAATATTTTTCATGATCTTCAAACAATTCATCTTTCAAGTTTTCATATTCAACCAACATGTTCATCCTACACATAATCATGCACTCGGTGAACAAGAATCATAACACATAATCTAAATATCAAGGCAATCTTGTAAGCCATCATCAAACAAAACATTTGTTCTACAATATCTAACATAAATCGGATGGTCATAAACATCCTAAACTATTCAAAACATCTTAACAAGGTATTATCATGCAACATTTCACACTTTTCACAAAAGAGATATTGTTCATCTTAGACATTGGAACCAAGCATGTATATTATTCATCAAGCACACACCTTTGTCATACATTATCATCATACATCTAACTAGTCACACAAATGAGCACTTTTTGCATGGAATATTAACTTGTTCAAGAGAAACAACTAACCGATTGTTGTGTGACACAAAGGTGTGCAAGAAGGTGATAAAGTGGAGCCTCCGAGTGATGAATACAAGCTGATCCGAAGGTCCTTTTGTTGCCGGTTGGTTCCAGGTAGAAGGGAGGATGATGATGGTGGAACTTTAGGGTTTTCTAGTGAGAGAAAGCGGATGAGGTGAGAGAGGGAGAGAATGGAATGTTTGGGATTTGAAATGATGATTGCTAATGCACCAAAGGGGAAATTCGGCTAGCCTCATGGGGGTTTTATACCCACTTTGTGTTGCACCCTAAAGGAATTCCGAGTGGGCTCAAGGGGGTGCGGCCCAACTGATTTGGGTTACTCGTGACCGAGTGTTCTCAAGTCGGGTCCTTGTGGTCTCGGTTCACTAATATAACACATTCATAGTTATATATTATACGTACACATTATAAAACACATTGCATGGAAATCACACGCCTTCATTTAATAATACATGCACACATAACATTAGTTCAAAGAGAAAGCTACTCGGGAAAACCTAGAGTGTCACTTTACCTGATGATTAAGTTATCAAACACACTCCGATCAGCAAAAAAACGACTCTTTGTTAGGATCGGAGGCTCTAGTGATTGTGCTTGTTTGCATGATTTAAACATTAAGTGCAGCGGAAATGAACAACAAACTTTGTAAACACAATCAGGGCAGAAAATAGTTTTAATGAACACATGATTTGCATTAGTTGAAAGATTACAAATTCAATCAAAAGATTACAAGGCGTGCTTACAGACTAAACTCTCCCTCGGCCTGATACCTCAAGGTTGGATTGCACAAGATGAAAGGATTGAATTGAGGAGAAGAACTCACTCAAAACGATCAAATGTAACAGTACAGAGTACTGTTCCATTTATAGACAATCCAAACCACTGAGGCATCTCAGCTGACGTCACCATGAAAGCGACGTCTAACAGCCTAACAACCTATATCTACTGTTCTTATACAAACACTGCTAATCTTAACCACTGACTATACATAAAGCAGATGACATACTAAACTACTGCTCTCTCTTTACATCAGTGCTTTCCTCAAAGTTGATCAGTCCTTGATTGGGCAGTGCTTTGTCATCAGTAGATTGTACCAGGAGTGCTTAGTTCTCAGCAGTCTTCTGGGCTTCATCAGTAGTTATGCAGAACAGCAGTAGTTGTATCCGGGCAGTGGATATAAGATCATCAGCTGTTATAATCACTTTCAAGGGAGAAGACTTAGTGTAAACAGCTGTTTATTGTGAATCCACTGTTGTGAACCGGTTTTGGCTTTCATTATCTGTTTCTCTGGTAGGGTTCAATCCCAACAATCTCCCCCTGGAACAGATAATGCCAAAACCCTTCATTATTCTGGATTTTTATTTCTCATCAGAAGTTCTTTGACTTGTTCTTTAAATTTTAGCTCAAAATCCTGAGAACTTGTATCATCTTCATCCCGGCACAGTGTAAGCTCAAGGAGATCTTGTAGATCTTCAACACCTAGGCCTAGTGCTTGATTCCTTAATATATGCTTCACTTCTCCATTGGTTCTGACTAGAGTCAATACATGGGTCTTTTGATCAGAGAGCCACTTTAGTATTTTTAAACCAAATGGGTTTCTTGGGAGAGATTTATTTGCAGATGGGCTTGGAGATTTTGGCCTTGAGAAAAAATTGCAAAGCAGTATCCTGAACTTCAGACATTATTTTGAAAGCTTCTTCTATGACTTCATTTGCTGCAGCTATGTCTTCTGCAACTTCTTTGTCAATCAGCTCTTATCTTTGTTGTTGATCAAGCTCACTGTCTGTGATATCTGCTGATGATGATTGGCTCAAAACCTTTTTGGCAAGGTCTTGTAGCTTTGCTGATTTTTCTTTATCTAAAGCCATTTTCTTGATGGCTTCTTCAAAATAATCAGTTTTTTTTTCTTTTTCTTCTTCAACAGTCAGTTGTTCCCTCTTTTCTTTTCTCAGCATTGTGACAGAGGTTTCTGCTGTGTTGATCAGTGTTTCAAAAGTCTTGATCTGCTCCTTTAGCTTTTTGTAGTCAGACTTTTTAGGAGTGTCAGAGACTGTCATCCTCCTTTTCTTAAGCCTTTCATAAGCTTCATATGTTTGCTGCTTAGTCCATTTTGCTATGGCATTTGCAGTATCCACCCTTGCATCCACCAGCTCCTGCTTCTTTCTTTTATACTCAGAAGTAAGATCAGCTATGAGCTTCTTGTATTTGTTCCAATTTGGAGCTGTCTTCTTCTTTCTTGGATCATTCTTAATCCTTTCAATTCTCTTAGCCTCATGCTTTAATGAAACTATTGGCCATTCTTTGAATTGTGTTTCTTCAGCAGGATAGAACTTTTCTTTCATTATGTATGCAAGGTATTCTTTTCTCAATTCTTTTCGTTGATCTGCTTCAGGAGATAGGCTTGACATTTCCTTGTTCAGATCACTTGCATATTCTTCCATTTGTTTGACTTTGGTGAGCAGGAATTCCATTCTTTCTAAAATGGCTTCATCACCTTGACCCTTGCATTCAACTTTGGCTCTTATCTTAGCCTATCTTGCTTTGAGCTCAAGATATTCATCCATATTGTCTGGGATTATGAAGCCTATGAGAGAAGGAAATCTCCTTTTTGAAGGATCATCTTCGGTGTAAAAATGTTTCATCTCATTTTTTTACAGCTTCAGGCTCCAGTGGATGTTTTGCAGCCTCAGGGTCATATATGTCATCTGTTGGCTGAGTTGTTTTTCTTTTTCGAGTGTGAATTTTTTCTGGTGGAGGGGTGCTTTTAGGTGGTTTATTGATTGAAGCAAATATGGCTTGAGATGTAGTGAGGGTATTTGGACCAACAGAGGTTGTAACAACTGGTGTTTCGACTACTGTTGTCCTTACAACAGATGTTGTAACATCTGTTGTCTTCTGCTTTTTCGTAGGAGGTGATGATGGTGATGTAATATTGATGAGAGCAGTGGTGTATGACTGACTAACAGCTGTTGAAACAACTGGTGTTCCAACCTCTGTTGTCATTACAACTACTGATGTATCAGCAGATGTCTTCTGCTTTTGAGCAGGGGTTGGTTAAGGTGCTGGTGATGGTGCTGATGAGGTTTTGGGTGGGGCAGTGGTTGTAGTTGTGTGTGTTGTAGTGGTGTGTGTTGAAGAGATGGCAACTGTTTGACTAGCAGTTTTTGAAACCTGCTTTTCTTTTTCTTTTTCTGGTTCAATATACAGGCCATCTTCTATTCCCTTCTTCTTCAACTTGATTTTCTCCCCCTTTTTGGCATTATCTGGAAGGGGGTTATCAAGGAATAGTAGATTGGAAAGAACTTTGCCAGAGGTGCTTTGAATGCTGGCCTTTATAGCCTTGATATCTGCTTGAGTATCCTTGAACCTTGATTCCACCATGTTTGTCAGCATTTGTACATGTATAGCATGCTGCTGATCAGCCATTTGTTTTTGTTTTTCAAGCAGGGGTTAAAAAAGATTCCAGAGCTCATTTGCAGCAAGTGCTTGTGGTGGAGCAGGTGCTTGAGGTAGAACAGCAGTGGATTGTGCTTTTTGAGCTTTTAACAGCTGTTGCACCATATCCTTTATTTCAGCAACTGATGTTTCAAGTTTTTCAACTCTGCCCGTCAATTCCTGATATTTTGAATCATCACCCACTTTAATGGGATCATCTGAATCCCCACCAGCAGTGGTTGTACCAATGTGTGACTTAGGAACTGAGTCCCAAAAATCACCCATTGATGCCCCTTGTTCTTGGTACTGGGGACTTCTTTCTTCAGCACTTGATAAACCTTTGATGGTACCAGTGGTTAGAACTAACTCACTGGTGGTTACCGATGGTGCTATAGAAGAAATTGCCTTCAAGTGAGTCTTACTGATGAAACAACTGTCCAACTGAAGATCTGTTGATCCATCAATTATAGTTGCTGCTCCACTTGAACTACCACCGAGAGTTACTTGTAACTCAGGGGGTGCAACCTCCTCAATTGTTGCTGGGATAGCAGGAGTAGTAGCATCAGACCCAGTCACTTGTGGGAGTATACTCTCAGTGACAGGTGATATAGAGGAACTGGTTTGTGTCTGAGCTATAGCAACTGCATGCAACAAGGGTATTATTGATTGTGGCATTATGATTGGTGAGGGTATGGGTGTTGAAAGAGACATGTCCTTGGGATCAGGACTGTGGAAGATGGATCCGAGTGGATCCAGAGCTTCATAATTTGGTGTCCCTGTGATTACAACCTGATCCTTTTGTGAGGATGCAGGAGGAGTTTGAGGCAATGGTGGAGATCTTTCTACCAACTGCTGTGAGGAAGTAGCAGCAGTGGTTTGTGGTGACATTTGTGTTGTCACAGGCAGCTGCTCTGGGATCTCATCTTCCAGAGTTGCCTTTTTCTTGGGTTTGGTGGGCTTTCTGTAAGATTTTCTTTTGGTCTTTTTGGTGATGTCAGGTGTAGGTTTCAAAGCAGTGGTT
The DNA here is from genome assembly GCA_030545235.1 of Helianthus tuberosus. NCBI lineage: Eukaryota > Viridiplantae > Streptophyta > Magnoliopsida > Asterales > Asteraceae > Helianthus > Helianthus tuberosus. The sequence goes on along the minus strand of CM060424.1, from coordinate 54,646,096 downwards.
GTGCTGCTCTGATCACCTGGAGCAGTGGGCTCAGCAGTAGTTGCCTGAGGAGCAGTGGTAGCTGCTAAAGTCTGCTCAGGCACCCCTGCTTTTAATTTTATAGGTGCCATCATTCTGGAAAATGTTTCAGTTGTTAAACCTTTTATTTGAAAATAGACACCTTGTTTGAGCAAATTTTCATTCTCTTTTTCAAATTTTTGTTTAAAATAATAGCTCAGAAATCTTGGAAAAAGCAGAAATGCTTTGCTATCAACATTTTTCACCAAATCATCAAAGATCTCCTGTGAATAATTAAAATTTTCATTGTTTAAAATAGCATAACCCAGGCATTGTATCTTTGAATGTATTTCATTGAAGGCAGTTGTTTTATTTGAAACACACATTAAAAGCGTGTGGAATAAAAACCTAGGTGCAGAAGGAAATAAACCTTTTTGTAAGGTGTCCTTTGGTTGTTCTGCATATCCCCTTTTCAGAAAATCAGCTTTTATCACGTCTTTATCAAAAGAAGTTTTACCGTTCTGGTCATCAAGTTTAAAGACTTCTGAGATTGATTTTGGGGTTATTTGAACTGCTTTACCCTTTATGGAGGAGTTTATGGCAATGACGGTCTCGCCCTGTTTTTCAAGGATAGCATTCTTCCAAAACTCTCTCTGGGTTTGTTGATAAATTGGAGCGTCTGCTTTCAACAAAGTTTTGTACTTTGATTTAGACAGCGTATCAATGATGGAGTCGAAGGTGTGGTTATCGGTGGGTTTTGTGAGCAAACCCAGATAATTATGAGGAGATTTGTAAGGTATCTCGATGGATTCTTCGGCCGTTTGAGCGACCTCTTTGGAAGATGGTGTTGATTTTGGTTTAGATTTTGATTTTGATTTTGACTTCGTCATTTCTGCGAAGAGGAGCGAAGAATGATATGAGAAGAAGGGTTGGAAACTGCTTTGAGAAGAGAATTTTTGGAATTCAATTCGACAGTGTAAAGCCCTGTTTGGGATTTTGATATGGGTTTTATTAAGGAAAAAATGATCGCTGATGTGGCAGCGGTTATTATGATCTGAAGGCTAAAAACTGACCACGTATCAACAGATGATGAAGAGATGAATTATGGAGAACAGTTGTTTTGGAAACCACTGATGAAGCAAGTATCAGTGGTTACAACGGTCAAAATGAGGACAGTGGGTGATTTTTACTATCAGTGGATAGCATATCAGTGGTTGTAACATAGATTTTGAATATCAGTGCTTACAATGAAGATGGAAGAACAGTGGTTGACTTTCAGCAGTGGATAGTAGTTAGAGAGCAGATGTTTGAACACAACAGTGTTTAGGGGTGAGATAATGATAACAATTTGAAAGCTCATTATGTCAGCAACTTTTAAAGAAATTTTCATTCAAGGTTTTTGCCACATGTCATTTTCACATTTCGAAGCTTTAACGAATTTCTGACAGTGGATTAGTACCCCAGATGGTGAGAACTTTTTGCTAAGGCAACTCATTTTTGTTTAATATCAAATTAAAACATGAGTGCCCCAGTAGTTTAAGCAATGTTTAGCAATCAACCTTTGATTAGTGTTTAAAACAAACCTGAGTATGACATGACCTTGACATAAGTACCATTTCCTTTTGACCCATTTATGAGGACAATAACACCAATAAAAATAAGGTACTATATCCTGACAGGAAACTGAAACTATTACCAACAAAAACAAGCAAAAGTTCAAAATATATTATTCTTAAAAAAACGAATAATATATCCTGGTTATTTGAGAAAATCCTTTGTATAAAAATGGTTAAAGGCTTTTCTGAGAACAACTTCAAAAGGATCTGGTATATTTTCAATAAAATACGTAATCATATCATTCTCAAGTTTATGAAAATGGTCAGTGGTTTGACATTTTGAATACATTTTGACCACTGTTTGGTACCATTTTCTTGTCAGTTGATTGCAAACATGAGGACACATGGACACATGAGTTTTGAAGATCCTGTTATAGATCTCGTTACCATGTGATGATTTTGAAGATTTGTCTATTCCTCTTGAAGTTCATTCACCGGAATTACCATTTTTACCTGAACCTTTTCCTGAACAGATGAATGCACACAGTTGCTTAATGACCATTATTACCCTAAACTTTGACTCTTAAGTGTTTTATGTTTATACTCTTTTCTTCTGACTTCAAAAGTTTTGAGATAAACACACTTCTAAGTTTTTGTGAATTTTCTTCTTCCCTTTTTACCCTTCCCATTTATAAGTAATGAATTACTTACTGGGAGGTCTTTGTTGAGAGAAACCTTAATCCAATATCATTTTGCAGTAATGTTTTGAGAGAATTGGTCATGTTTGCACAGGTTTTTCAACCAATCTCACACTACATATGATATGGACTATGTTGATCCCTGATTTTCTGAATGTATTTTAACATAGTTGATTTTGTCCTTTTGAGGATCTCAACCTGTTTTCAACACATAAGATCTGAATGACTAAAGTTTTAATTTCCCTCTTTTTATGTTATAAAAAACACTAATGTTTTATGAACATAGGTTTTTGTTAATCTGAGGTTCATACTTTAGTATTTAATAAAAACATCACAAATTCCTTAACAACAGTTGAAATCAATTTTAAAAAGAAGAAATAATACCATAGTTTAACAGACATGTTTTCAGATCTGAAAACTATGAGTGACTTGTGCATGATATCACTTGTTGTGTGAGATTTGTGTGTCATATGACATCTTGGTTGTTTTACAGAGTATTTGAATAGCAGTTTTAAGCATTGTTACTCATTACTCTGTTTTTCAACTAAATACAACCAACCTTAGTATCAATGAATTTTGAGCCGAACTGTTATGTCAAATTGATTGTTAGATCGAATTTGACTGTCCAGGCTCTGATACCAATTATTAGGATCAGAGGCTCTAGTGATTGTGCTTGTTTGCATGATTTAAACATTAAGTGCAGCGAAAATGAACAACAAACTTTGTAAACACAATCAGGGCAGAAAATAGTTTTAATAAACACATGATTTGCATTAGTTGAAAGATTACAAAGTCAATCAAAAGATTACAAAGCGTGCTTACAGACTAAACTCCCCCTCAGCCTGATACCTCAAGGTTGGATTGCACAAGATGAAAGGATTGAATTGAGGAGAAGAACTCACTCAAAACGATCAAATGTAACAGTACAGAGTACTGTTCCATTTATAGACAATCCAAACCACTGAGGCATCTCAGCTGACGTCACCATGAAAGCGACGTCTAACAGCCTAACAACCTATATCTAATGTTCTTATACAAACACTGCTAATCTTAACCACTGACTATACATAAAGCAGATGACATACTAAACTACTGCTCTCTCTTTACATCAGTGCTTTCCTCAAGGTTGATCAGTCCTTGATTGGGCAGTGCTTTGTCATCAGTAGATTGTACCAGCAGTGCTTAGTTCTCAGCAGTCTTCTGGGCTTCATCAGTAGTTATGCAAAACAGCAGTAGTTGTATCCGGGCAGTGGATATAAGATCATCAGCTGTTATAATCACTTTCAAGGGAGAAGACTTAGTGTAAACAGCTGCTTATTGTGAATCCACTGTTGTGAACCGGTTTTGGCTTTCATTATCTGTTCCTCTGGTAGGGTTCAATCCCAACACTCTTTTAAAACCCTAGAGAGAGAAAGAAAGAGGAGAGAGAAGACTGGAACTTCAAATGCATGTATGATATAAAATCGATTGAAGCAGATACAATTGGGGATGAATTTTAGAGAGAGAAAGCGAGTTTTAGAGAGAGAGAGTTGAGAATTGACAAAAGCTCCGAGAATTTAAAAAGAACTTATATGGATATGGTTTGAATTTTAAATCTGGAGCCAAGATTTTGAATTTTGAATCTGATCAGAGGTTTGAATTTTGAATAAACATCAGAGGTTTCAATTACCCTTCCATTTTAATGAAACATCAGTGGTTTGAGACTCTTGAATGAACATCAATGGTTTCATAATTGAAAGTGGGGCAGTGGTTTAATGCCATAAGTGGGGCAGATCTTTGAATTATGATGTCACATAAGCTTTTCTATGACTGCCACCTCATCGTTGATGACATAAGAAAAACCTTGTTGGATATGCTCTCTAGCTGACACATCAGCTTTTCTTATGTCACTTGGATTTCTCCTTTTGTAGAAAGTATAGATAGATATAGATTATATTTATTCAACCCATGTAATACACGAGGTTCTAACCTAGTTTACAAAAAATAATAAATAAAAAAATCATTATTTACCAGGATAGGAAGTTGGACTTTTTTTAAACAAAGTTAATTAAATATTAAAGAAATAGATGAAAATATATTTATTATATTTAAGTTGATTTTTCATGAACCATCATTTAAACAAAGTTAATCTTTCTATACTAATAAATGAAAATAGTTTTTGGACACGTGTCATTTTCTAGTGCTATCTCACCTTATTTTCATATTTATCTCTTATATTAAATAACTAGGTTAGAACCCCGTGTATTACACGGGTTTATTAAATGTAATTTTATATACTAAATAAAAAATAATATATTTTTAAAAACCTCATTTATTACACGTGTTGAGAAAATATAATTTTATATATTAAATAATAAAAAATTATATCTTTAAGAACCTCGTGTATTGTACATGTTGAATAAATGTAATTTTATATACCAAACAATAAGAAAGTTATATTTAAAAAAAACCATGTGTATTCACGGGTGGAAGAAATGTAATTTTATATACTAAATAATAAAAAAGTTATGTTTAAAAAAAAACTCCGTTTATTGTACGGGTTGAATAAATCTAATTTTATATAGCAAATAATAAAAAATATTATATCTTTAAAAAACTTGTGTATTACACGGGTTTATCTATGGTTAAAAAAAATCTTTCTAAATCAAAATGGTTTTTTTTATTATTTTTTAAATTAGGTTAATACTATTTTAAATTTTTGGTTTGATTAATAAGTTGTTCAATATAATTTCTCATAGTTAACAATAATAACATTAACAATAAATAATATGCATGTTTATCTACTGTTAAGTGATACAATGCTTTTAGTAGGGCTGGCAAATCGTGTCTTATCAGGTTTAACAGGTCTCTACCGATATGTGTAACACAAGTATTAAAAATGAATACAACTCGTTTAACTACTTTATATGTCATGTTTATAAAACAGTTTTACGTTTGATGTACCAAGAAGAAGAAAAGTTTTTAGTTTATATAAGACTTTAGGATTATCTACTGTCAAATATTATCGTAATAACATTTTGTATTAATAGGTTTTGTTCATAATGTATGCAGATGATATATATTTCAATTTTATATTATTTTATAGTAAATTACGATTTTGGCCCCTGTGTTTATATCACTTTTACCCTTTTAGCCCAAAAAAGAATCTTTCAACATCTAGGGGCCAAAGGGTTAGGAAAAAAGACGTTGGAGGTCAAAAGGGTTAGAAAAAAGACGTTGGGGGCTTAGATATTAAAAAATTTCTTTTTGGGCTAAAAGGGTACAAATGATATAACCATAAGGGCCAAAATCGTAATTTACTATTAATTTTAATATAACTTTGGATAAATTAATATGATGTTAATATTTAGATGAGTAAATTACGATTTTGGCCCCTGTGGTTATATCACTTTTACCCTTTTAGCCCAAAAAAGAATTTTTTAACATCTGAGCCCCCAACATCTTTTTTTCTAACCCTTTTGGCCCCTAACACTAACCCCATTCATAAAATGTTAGGCGCCAAAAGGGTTAGAAAAAAAGACGTTAGGGGCCAAAAGGATTAAAAAAAGATGTTAGGGGCTTAGATATTAAAAATTTCTTTTTTTGACTAAAAGGGTAAAAGTGACATAACCATATGGACCAAAATCATAATTTACTTATATGTTTTAGATGTAGTTTTAATATAAAATTGCTTATATTTAATGCGGTTAGATCTCATATGATAATAATTAATTGGATTTTTAAAAAAAGTAAATGATAACAAAAGAATACATAACCCGTGATTATGAAATATTTTTGGATAATGTAGTTTTTAGATAAGAAAGAAAATACTAATATTAAGTATTTATTTAGGCCAAGGATTTAGAGTTGATAAGATTTATATTAATTTAATTTAATTAATATTTAATAATTTAAATTAAATAATAATTATCTACAATTAAAGATGGTCTAGAATAACGACAAGTGTCCCTTTATTGGTTTCTTTTATTATATAGTATATATATAGATAATAATAATTTTAAACAGAAAATTAGATAAAAATAAATAATAATTTTAAATAGGAAATTAGATAAGAATGAACATTTGTTTGGACACGTGTCATTTTAGAGTGCTATCTCACCTTATTTTCATATCTATCTCTTATATCTAACATATAATAAAAGACTCCAAATAATGCCACATGGCATTTTCTCCTTCAACTTATTAAATATTAATAATATTATTAGTATATTTAATAAGGAAAAAAGGTATTGAACTAATTTAAAATCTTATCGTCTTACTATATCTAATAAGTTAATATTAAATTTGAATTAATTTAAGTATTAATAATATTGATAACTAAACTATATATTCTATATATTAACACGTTAACAATAAAAATAACATTATTAGTATATATCTAATATCTAATAAATTATTAATATCTTTTGAATTAATATGAATATCTTATATCTGATTTTTTTACTTTCAACGTTGGTCCCCTATACTTTTCATCTTTCGCAAGTTTTCTTTTACGTTTCATTCTAAATTTTGTGAGTTTACACGCCGCAATGTGCCTGTGAGATTCAACGTTTTTTCGTCTATTTTTTTCCGTTTGACAGGCTCGTCGCAAGGCGCGTATTTCTTCTCGTTTGACATGTTCGTTGTGACACGCGGGTCCTACATCGACTTAGTTATTTCTTATATGTTTTACGTTTCGGACTAATTTGTTTGCATTAACCGATTAACACTCGCAATGGGTGTGTGTGGTTCAATGATTTTACGTCTGCTTTTCGTTCGGTTTTATTTTTTCCTTTTTTTATTTATTTTGTTTTTACAAACTTTTCCAATGTTGGTGGTCGCTGATAGTGTTGTGGCATTGTTGCTACTTGGTACAGTTTTATGTTTTCGCCGCAACGCGGGGGGCTTAATACTAGTTAAATAATAATAATAATAATTTTAAACAGAAAATTAGATAAAAATAAATAATAATTTTAAACAGAAAATTAGATAAGAATAAATATTTGTTTTTCAATAAATAATTTTAAATAAAATTTTCGATAAGAATAAATGTTTGTTTTTTTATATAATCATAAAATTATATCTCGAATATTATGAGTAGATGTATATACTTTGGAGTTCGGCGATTTAAACTATGGTAAATTTTGAATTAAAGGTTCGCATGTGATATATACTTAATAATTGTAATGATGTTTTTATTTAAAGGTATATTGTCTTATTATTTAGTATATAAATTATTTATGCAACCCGTGTGATACACGGGGTTTTAACCTAGTTAAATATTAAAGAAATAAATGAAAAGATATTTATTATATTTAAGTTGATTTTGCATGAACCATCATGAGGGTAAAAAGTTTAAAATCATAACATGATATTTATGACGTTAAAAAAAAAGATATTTATCCTTTACTTAATTAAACCATGATAATCGTGAGGAGAATATTTATATTTTGTGGGTTCAGTCATTCTATGTGTTTCCTCGGGATCGTACAAAAGAGAAAGGGAAAATAGCGAAAATGGCCACGACTTGGTCAACTTTTCCGTATTAGCCAACTCAAACGTCTTGGGGAGACGTTTCAAACATCTGCAAACGTCTTGGCGTCTCACCAACCAAAAGCTGCCACGTGTCCGACAGGAGAGTCAGACGTCTTGGCTGGACGGCTTGAGACGTTTCGTTATGGCTGGCCATTTATCCAGACGGCTTGAGACGTTTCCGGATGGCTTGAGCCATTTAAGTGTATTTAGCCGGCTACATCTGCTCTAGTCGGATAACACGTTTTGTTGTACTTATTGAAGACGCTTTGTACGATTTTAAGACGTTTTGTACGAATTTAAGACGTTTTATTAGCAATTTAAGACGTTTTTATATTTTTTTTTATTTTAACACGTTTGTTGCAATTATTTATATGGAACCCTTATTTAAGATTCAAAAAGTTTGTTTGTTTTTAGTAAATATCTCACAACATGAGGGTGAGGTTTGTTGTTTATACTGGGGGGAAGTGGGATGTCATTAACGGAAACATTGAGTATGTTACTGATGGCGATTCAAGGAGACGTGGTTTAGAAGTTGAAACATATCATTCATATAATAGTTTTGTAAACTATGTTTCTAACATGTGTGATATTCCAAGCATTACACGGTTGTCATACCGGATGTCTACGTTTAGTGATCCGATCGATATAATTAATGATCGAGATGTTAGATTTTTATTTGATTTGGCGATGCAGAATCCTTTTGAATTATATAAATTATATGTTATTCAAGAGTCTGATGTTGGTTCCTCTGGTTTTTCTTCTTTAAACAACTTCAAAGCTCCAGATCTAAATATTTCAGTAAAAGAAAGTGTTGATGTTTTAAACGAAGAGTGTCCTCTTTTAGAAAATAATTTTGAAAAATCATCCACGTCTAACAACGAATCAGGTTCTTTATCTATAGTGTTTGAGGCCGGTCATATATTCAATAACAAAGAAGAGATGAAGCTTGAGCTGGGAAAGAAATGTTTATTAGAGCATTTCGAGTTTAAAGTTGATAGATCATCTAAGACACGGTATGAAGTTTCATGCATGGGTGATGGTTGTGTATGGCGATTTAAGGCAAATGCTATTCCTTGTGGTAGTTTATGGTTTGTTAAACATATGAACGATAGACACACCTGTTCGAAGACGCAAACACACCCACATTTCCGTCAGGCTAACCCAAAGGTTTTGGGTCACTTTTTAAAGGAACAACTAAAAGACAGTGGTAGGATATATCGAGCGAAAGAGATTGTCAAAGATTTTAGAGAAAGGTTCGAGGTTGAGATGACAAACCTTCAAGCTTGGCGTGGTAAAAGCTATGCACTTGAACTTCTACAAGGAACAACCCGAGACTCTTTTGCCGAACTACCAATATACTGTTACAATTTGAAGCTTGCAAATCCTGGAAGCGTTACTCACATCTTGGTTGATGAGCAGAGTCGTTTTGAAATGGTTTTTGTTGCTTTAGGTGCTGCGGTAATTTACACATTTTCTTTTGTACTTGCTCTTATTTTTTTAAAGTAACATGGGTTTTGCTCTTATTTCGTTTTCATAAACTTTCAGATTCGTAGCTTTATGATTAATCTAAGACCTGTCGTTATCATTGACGCGGCACACCTAAAGGGTGAATTTAAAGGGACGTTGTTTTTAGCAGTGGGCATGGATGGAAATAATCAGATTTTACCACTTGCTTATGGCATTGGAAAATCAGAGGATGGTGAATCTTGGACATGGTTTCTCTCAAAGCTTAGAGACTATGTTGGTGAAATAGCAGATATGGCGATCATTTCGGATAGGGCGAATTCTTTACATGTAGGTGTTAGAAACGTGTTTCCACGTGTGTACCACGGGTTGTGTTGTCGTCATTTAATGATGAATTTACGTTTGTCGTCGTCTAAAAAAAAAGAGTACGAGGCACTATGGTGGAAGACATGTAAATCTTATCGGATGTCTGACTTTAACGAGTCATTCAATGCTTTGTGTCTTGTTGTTCCTAGAATACGTCAGGTTTTAACAAATATTGGGTTTGGTAGATGGGCAAGAGCTCATTGTCCTGGCAATCGATACCACTATATGACATCTAATAGTGTGGAGTCTATTAACTCTTTGTCTAGATTCTCGCGTAAGATGCCGATAACGCAACTTATCGAATTCTTCCGCGAGTCTGTACAAAAATGGTTTTATGACCGTCGACTGCAGGGCATGCAGGAGAGCCATTCACTGACTCAGTGGGCACAGAAGAAAATTTTAAAGAAAATTCAAGGGTCTAGAACCTGGACTGTTGCAGGCATCCGGGTAAACAGTTTTCTTGTTGAAGACGGTGGGAAAAGGGGTGTAGTTGATTTTTTGAATCGTTCGTGCAGCTGCCGTGTCTGGCAAGTTTCTGGTCTACCTTGTGGGCATGTGATTGTTGTTTCAAGATTTTTGGGTGAAGCTGACTGCAGTCATTATGCATTCTCGTGTTATTCAAACGAAGTCTACAAAAAAACGTATGAAGAATCGATTAATCCTCTGCCTCATAGGTCTGAATGGGTGATACCAGAAGGCCTTGGCAGTGTATTACCCCCGCATATTACAAAACGTCAATCTGGCCGTCCAAAAGAAAACACCCGAATCTTGTCTCGTGGGGAAGAACCTGTTCCGGTATATTGTTCGCGGTGTCGAACATACGAACATGTTCGTGACGTTTGTTTAGATCCAATGAAATCACAGATTCGTTCACATAAATCATCAGGCAAAGGAAAAGGAAAAGGGAAAGAGACAGAAACCCAGAGTCCAACGGATGACATTTTTCCATCTTATAATTTAGCAGATTTTTAATAATAGCTTAGTTTTTTTATGTTTTATTTAGGAAAATCATGTAACAAATTCTGTAACCGCAATAGTAATTAGTACTTTTAATTTATATATGAATTAAATTTTACAATGCATACGTCCAGCCATCAAAAATTAATTGGTGTGTAGCGGCCGGCGTAGAGTTCATCAGCCATGTAGCGTCTATATCTGACACAAGCATCCTGCATGTTTACTTCGTTCCATGTTAATGAACGGTTCTTAACTAGATTTTCCAATAGCATACATATGATAGCACCTGAGTTTCGACCAATATGAGCTCCGTGGTCAGGCCACACAACATCCCCGCAATACTCTAAGGCTTCTACATGATGTTTCCCTGATTGTTGCCAGTATGATATACGTCCCAGAAACCATACGAATGGAGATTCAAATTCTAAAAGAATTTGATGTATTTTCCTGTGTATGCAAAATCCTTCTCCACAATTACTTAGGTTACAGTTATCGGGAAAATAAGCATATATTTTAAGCGAACGCATATTTATTTTTAGAAGTAACCAGTGGTTTTCGTTGTGCGCTACGGGCATGTAAATCTGCAAAAATTTGAAACGTAAATAAGCCCAAGAGAAGGTATTATTTTAAGGGAATTTTTTTTAAAGTTACAAAAAAAATCTTTTGTACCGTATCAACGTCCCAAAAGGGAGGAAAAAATTCTTTTGAACCGTCTCCATATCCGTAGGCCTCTCTATTCTGTTCTATTATCATGTTAAAAAAAGTAGGCGGGACAACTGTCCACCGATAATCATTTGACGGCATCGCCCTTAAGCGTCTGTGAAGCTCCCGTTGATACATAAGCTTGTTGCACCATGCATTGATATGCTAAGAAAAATATGGTAAACGTTTGACAAAAAAAAAAAAAAAAAAAACACAGTATCATTAACATGAAAGGTATTTCGAAGGTACCGTTTCCTGAATAAAACCGTTTCCACAAAATCCAAGTAATCGACCCCACCATTCTTTTCCGAGAGGTGTTTTACCCATGTAGGTTGAGTAGCAAGTTGGAGTATCGCCGTCATAGTAAAACTCTAGAATATTTGGCGACCAATGTTCAAACCGATCATTTTGGTTTATCCAAATGGTGCGTTGCACGGAATGAGGAATGTTTGAGTAAGACATTTGGTGTGGCATTATTGACATAGTGAGGGCACACATATATATACACACATGTTCACAATGAAAATAATTAATATAAAATATAATATTCAAAATACAAATAATTTTGTTTTATAAAATATAAATTAATACAAATCATTTAATAAATTCAATATCGTCCTCTTGTATCTCGTTGACTAATTCTTTAGGAATAAGCGAGTTGTAGAAAAGTGTCAACATATGGCGCCTCATCCTTGTAGCCGTTATGCTTGTGTCTTCACCATCATTTAGTGGTTTTTTGTTAATCAACCGGTCTAGAAATATACAAACCCAAACCCCACAGTCCCCTAATGGTCCTGACTGTTGTGGCACATCATCTGCATATACTGTTTCAAACGGATACTTTAACGTTAAAGGTTTGTTGTCATAGTAACCATGCAAACGAAGCCAATGGTCAAAAACAAAATTTATCTGGCAAACCACTTCCGTTCTTCCTTTTTCGATTTCTCGCATACCCATTAAGCTACCAAAAAAAACAAGCATTGATTAAAAGTCATAGCTTTTGAGAGTAAAACTATTAAATAATCAGCGTTTATAAATTTTTACCTGTCGTAAATAGTGAGGGTCTGGTTAACCAGGTTGAAAACTCCTAAAAACCAGTGAAATGATGGTATATATAACGGTACATACACCTCGTCAACGCTAAATATCCGAGGAAAAGGCTCTACCTCCCCGTTGAAGTAACATTCGAACTTCTGATCTAAATTTTGACAATGCATCTGGAAATACGGGGGTAAAATGGACCAATTGTCGGATGGATTTCTTGAATTATACATGTGTATCATCCATCCAAAAAGGTGCTGTCATAAGTTTGGACAATTTTAGCGAAAGTTTATAGGAAACTATAGTATATTTAGTATTAACAAATTTACCTCATCGCTTAACCAGCCTGTCCCGTCAGTGCCTAGCAAGGCCGCCCAGAAACTAGGACCAACATAGCCGCCTGCAGTGAGTGTTAGTTGTCTAACGCCGCTAGTTGGTGCCCAATTTTTTATATTTTCAAATAATTTATCTTCATCATTTGCTATATTTTTTTGCTTCCGCTTGAGGTTTCTGAAAACTACAAACGGTGATAGCACAGCCTTGGCGGGCTTCACAAGCCTTTCGGACCGCCTCACTTTAATCATCTCCGGATCCTCATCCTACAATTACATTATTTAACAGGCCATTTAACAAAACGTACAGGGATAACAAAAATAAACTTATACGCAGGCCAAACTTACGGCTTCTTCGGTAAGATTTTCGGGAATTGCAGACACATGATACACTTCCTTATCGAAGTTAAAATAGGAATAAGCTGCCGCCTACAAATTTAAAAAAAAATGTTAGAAACATTTTCAAATAAATTTATTTTTTAGATTTTTATAACCAAATAAATGGGTTACATTATCATCTTCTTTTTGCGATTGGTCCATCGGTGTTCGTATGTGGCTTGGAGTATTAACCGGAGCCATACGAAAAGTTTGCAACAACTCCGACTTGAGCATGTCAGTCAACGCCCGGTTGTTTGAGTAGATCCTTTGCATCAACTCTGAGTTGTTTGATAACATCATTGACTGAAATTTAGAGACAAGCTGCTCTTCGGAATAAAATCCTGATGAAAACTGACCGGGACCCGCATCCCGTTGCACGTCAGCCGTGTTTAACGGAATATTATCCGTCTGAACCGGTTCCGTCTGAACCGGTATTTCAGGTGCAAATCCCTGCATTTGAGGCAGCAGAACTTCATCATCGCCGAACAACTCGGCAATGTAGTCCTTCTGTGGCTGGTCGTAGTTTTGACTCGGGCCGATTGGTTTATGAATTGGAGGGGGTAATTCAGTCGCCATAGCAGGGTTAAAAATTTGACGTTCAAGGTCCAAATAATCCGAGCTTGAAAGATACCATTGTGTCTCGGCCTCAAACATAGTTGGTGGTATGAAGTTTAGCGGTTTATATTCGCGTATCTAACACATTGAAAACGAAACATTTTACAAAAGGTTCAAACTGTTAACGGTTGGAAATTTTATTTTTTTAATTTTATAATTTTTTTAAAAACTAACAAAGGTTCAAACAGTTAAAGGTTGTAACTGTTAAAATGTTTAATTTGTTTTTATAATTTTATAATATAATTTTTTATAAAATTATAATTTGAAACTAATAAATTTATTTTTTAGAAACATTTTGAAACTGTTAACGGTATGAATTTTTTTTTAGAAATCTAAACGGTATGAACTTTATTTTTTAATTTTTAAATTTTATAGGTTGAAACTGTTATCGGCTTTTAAAATATAGTTATTTAAAATTATAAAACTTTATAAAATAGCAATTTACCTTTATTGCATTCGCTAAGATGCCATCAACACTACCCTTCAACAGCTTTTGTCCTTTTTTCCATCCTAAAAATCTCGGAATGGTCTGAGCATTGAAATACCCCCTCCCCTGTTTGAATTCCGGAAATACCTCTAGAATCCACATCTGTAAATGCATTACATATTTACCAGCTATTAGTATACAAGTTAAAACGAAATTACACTTAAAATATAAAATATATTTAATATATATACGATTTCAAACGGTACCTTAAAGGGCCAAACAAATCCATCTAACGAAAAACCCTTCGCGTTTGCCTTTTGACGAACGTGCATATCATACACGTTCGTATACGTGCTCTCCCAAAAATAATTACCCCATGGATATTGGTTAAACTCATTCAGATTATCCACCAGGTGTAGCAGTTTAATATCGATTGTATTTGAATCCTGCAACCCTAAAAACCCTTGACCCAAAAGCATCAGTAGACATATCCTTGTGCAATCTTCGTCACTATATGGCATCGGACCTTCAAACATATCTCTAATTCGTTTGAAAGCAATACGTTCACGGCCCGGGAAATGACGGTTTTTAAATGAGTGAGGGTGGTCAATCGGGGTCCAGTTAGTGGACCCAAACCTTAACCCTGTTATTAAACAAAATTGTGATGGGGTAAACATTAAAATTTCTTGGCCTAGGCGATATGTAATCCCTAATCTGGGTGTAGGTGTATGCACTTGTAATTGTGCAACGCCGAGTAAGAGTAGACTGTCACACATAACACACTGAATATCCAAATAAGGCCCAAAACATGTCTGCCTAAACTTGGATTCAATAGATTCCGTCATTCTTTCTTTCATAGTCTTTACTATATTCCATTTTTGACGAACTTTGATCTTTTGGACCTTGTAAAGTAACAAATGAAACAAAAAAAGACAACAATAAATATACTAAAATACTAAAACACTATAATAAAGAAAAAAAAGGACAAACTCATAAAGTATCACCGCTACACTTGGGAGAAGATTTGATCCCACGTCTTGCATGACATGATCAGGAGGTTGCATGTGCTCTTGACCACCCAATGGTGGGAATCCGTAGTAATTTGGATCCATTTTCAGTCAACGGGTCGGGTCTTTGGTCGTCGGGTATTTCTTCGGATCTTCAATGTGGTCTGGTCTTCAACGCGGTTCGGGTCTTTGGTCGTCGGGTATTTCTTCGGATCTTCAATGGTCTTCGGATCTTCAATGGTCTTCGGATCTTTTCTTGAAGGTGGTCCTAAAGGAGAGAACGTGGTCCCCGAAGACGTTTGACGGTGGAAATGAAACACATGAACCCACACTCAAAGTCAAAACATGTTCCACGACACGTGTCACGCGATGGCTACACGGGGACCCAAAGTGGAACACGTGTCTTTCAGCAGACGTCTCAAGATGTGGGAAACGTCTCAAGATGTGGGAAACGTCTCAAGATGTGGGAAACGTCTCAAGATGATGTGGGAAACGTCTCATGATGTGGGAAACGTCTTAAATGTACTAAACGTCTTAAAATCTGCTGAAAAGCTGAAACGTCTCTGCATGAATGCCACGTGTCAAACCCTGAGACGTCTTAAATCTTGAAACGTCTTAAAATGTGCTGAAACGTCTCTGCATGAATGGCACGTGTCCGAAACGTCTCTGCATGCTGAAACGTCTCTGTATTGACGAAAATTGGCATTTATTGATAATTTAATTTAATTTTTTTTAATAAATAGCAATGGGAATCCAATAACAATTTTTCACTTCAAGTATAGCATTTGAGTACGTTTCTGGAGCACGCAAAAATGTCTGAAACAAATAAAAATGATGTATACTGCTCTTAACCAGTAAACAAATCATCATCTTGGATTCTCAAAAAATGGAGAACTAACAAGGGTGAAAGTTCTTCTGAAGTTCCACAACAAGATGATTCAGAACAAAGGCACTTTATACACAATCGACAAAGTTTTCACCTCCACCGGGCTGGTACATGGGCAATTCCAGACGACGAAAGTGAGAACTGGTCAAAAGACGTGGAAACATTCTACAGAAATGGGGATGTGCCGTTCTGTTATTCAGCAGTTTTCACAAGATCAATAGAGTTGGACAAAAAATTTTGGGGGACTCTATTAGGTTTTCGCTGTGGCGGCTACCTAACCTCAACAGTTAATTATTCTTCCTAATATTTTTATTATTTCTTCAATTTTTTCCCCGTTATTAATTAATTTTAATTTTAAATTACAACTTATACAGCATATTGAAGGATGGGTGGGAAGGCTAATGGCTTGGAGGAATAGAAAGATTCAAAGGGATCCGTTGTTAAACTTGCGGTGGACAATTCTTCCACCACAATTTTATGAAATGTTGTTAGATTCTACTCCTAAAACCGTTGTTAAATATGCCAATGGCAAATTACACCCATTTCCTTCTTTCTTCGAAGTGGATTACGTCTTATTTCCGTTACCGTTAGAAAATAACGAATGGCTCCTAGCTCGACTAGAGTTATCGTCACAGGAGTTGGTGTATTACCCGTGCGAAGATGTTTGTGTCGGCAATAAATACAGAAACGTTATTCTCCCCCGTTTGACGAATGTTAAAGTTTACTTAGGAGCATTACTAGTGCATTTGCAATATTGGAAAAAAACGGGAAAACCAGAAAAATGTATCTGTGCCGAGCTCAATGACAACTAAGTGGTATCTAACACAACAATCGCAGGGAATGAAGCAATCTACCTGTGTATGCTTATGGAGCATCTGGTTACGGATAAACCAATAAATATAACTGGAGACATTTGTAAATCAATTTTGTCGTACAGACAATTTATTGCAGAAAAACTGTATTTTTGGCGGTGTTTACCCCGTCCAAATGTTGTCTAGTTTATGCAATAAAATACTTGTTTTTAATTTATTTTATTAATTTGATTAATAGTGATCAATGAACCCACTATAAAATGGCATATAGGCATTCTTGCCATTTAACCACATCCAATCACAATTTTATCTCAAACTTGAAATTTTTTAACAAAATCATGGATTCTTCTTGGACCGACGAAGAAGACATTGCTATTGCCGTCTCCTACGTTGCCGCTCATGATGAAGACACTTACTCAGTTTCCGATCCCGCGTTCTGGGGTCAAGTTATGAACTATTTCTGCATTCACGTGCAACAAACGACCCGTAGCGCGAATGACCTCAACACTCGGTGTGCTTTCCTACGCTTCAAATGTAGCCGTTTTTTAGGAAGGTATAAGAACGTTAAAAAAAAGGATCGGCACAATAACCTGCCTGAAGAAGAGGTGATTGAAGAAGCCCTGCTAGACTACGCAATAATTTATGACGAGGATTTTGAACACATTTCAGTGTTTGAAACCTTGAAAAATTATATTTAGCTAGCGTTTTAGGATTTTATTTTTATTTTTATCTTGTATCGTTTTTTATCTTTTATTAAAGTTATGTTGTATCGTTTTAAAAAGAAGACCACCCTTTTTAGACATTGGCAATTTTGGTCCAGTTGCAAATTCCTTCATAATAAGTGCTTCCAAACACTAAATATGATAGCAATTCAATACATACTAATTCCACAAATACAACAATATTGCAATTGCAATTAAAAAGCTTAGCACATATAGTTTCTTCGACTTCGTCTTTGTGTCAAATCTCATTGCTTTCAAGTTATTGTTCTCTTCTATTAATAACATATTGTGTAATTCAAGGTTCTTTATCTTCAGGTCTTTAAACGTCACTGGAGTTGAGGTGCCGAATGAACGTTCAACGAACATATTATCAACATCTTCTTTCCACAAGAAGAATTTGCAATCACCTCTCTACAAAAACACAACTATAAAGAAATTGCAATTGACTATCTACAAAACACCAAATTGAACTTACAGGCCAGTGAGAACACCCGTAAAATTCTTCACCATGTCTTTCACTTTTAAGTCCAGCTACTCGAAGAACCGCAAGAATGTCGTGATGACAGTACACATTTCCATCCAAATCGACCTTGAAAAGTTTAGGTCTTCGAATTAGACCAGAGGTAGAAGACGAGGACATGTTGAATCAATGTTACAAAATGATTGTCACAACGGGCTTTTATAACCCCCCAGCTTTTTCAGATTTTTAAGTTTTTTATATTTTTTTTAAATAATATAGTTTATATAATGTAAGGAGTATATAAATATAATTTAAGTTCAAATTATAACAGCTCTGGACGGAGGATAAACTGGTTAGGACGTTTGGGTTACACACGTGTTGCGCGGGTTCGAATCTCACAAACGGCCGGTTCTTTAAAGAAGACCCCGTTTTTTTAAATTTTTAAGTTTTTGAAATATCAGTTTTAAATACTTAAGTTTATTAGTTAAGGTTCAACTTTTAAATACTTAACTTTATTTATACCGTTTTAAATCCCAACCCCGTTAAAGAAAATATAAAACATTATAGTAAACATTAAATTTAAAAAACAAATATATACAAAAGAAAAAAAAATAATACATTCAAAAAAAAAAAAAAAAAACCAACATCTAAATCCAAACCCTAATCGTTTCCCACTGCGAGACATGTTCGAAATCATGTCCTTCAGCGTGGCGGAAGTTGATGAGGGCAACCGCCTTGATGTCGTCCTCGCTAAGGCCCTCGGATGAATTCTCCGCAGACTTGTAGTAACTCTCGAACTTCTTACATTCCAACCGTATAACACGAAACCTTGAAGATAAGGCATCAACGCTACGGCCGTGGTCCGGACCACGGAGTTGTGCAAAATATTGTTGCACCCGAACCCATAGACCTCCCTGCCCTCGACGAGGAGGATTGATATACACCTCCTCCCAAGCCTCCACCAATGCTATGTCCTCAACTTCCGTCCACGAGTTAGCAGCCATGTGTGGTTGTGTGTTTCTGGGTGTAGAAGAAAGATGAACAAAGAAACTGGAATAACAAGAACGGCGTGTGTTTATGTGTGTTTGGTATTAGGGGTATATATAGTTGGTAAATTGCCTGTTGAAACACCTTAACAGGTTGAAACGTCTTAACATATAGGCTGTTATAACGTCTTTAAACATTCAATTATACTGGATTGAGCAAGAATTAAAAAGTAAACAAATTTATAACTTTATTATCATTGAATACAAAGTACATAAAAAAC
The DNA here is from genome assembly GCA_030545235.1 of Helianthus tuberosus. Taxonomy (NCBI): domain Eukaryota; kingdom Viridiplantae; phylum Streptophyta; class Magnoliopsida; order Asterales; family Asteraceae; genus Helianthus; species Helianthus tuberosus. Next base: position 54,626,895 of record CM060424.1, on the reverse strand, counting down.
ATTACACTGTTACAAATATAATCATTTGAACTAGAATACACTAAACCGCTACTTCCATAAATTTAAAATGGGGTAGGAGATCCGGACTTTGATTCCGGAATTTGCATCGAAACACCTAGGAATAAATATGGGTCGTGAACTGGTAAGTTCCATCAGCCCACATTTATTTTGGCCTAGGTGATATGTAACGGGTTGTTCATATTTGGTTCTGCGGTTCTACGTCATCGGTGATGGTAGAGGATCTGGCAAACACACTGGTGAGAGCCCATTGTGTTAGACCAGCTCTCGTCCACCACCCAGAACGGGCAGAACTGTCATGACCCGGACAACCCGTTTAACCCTTCACGTGTCCGTTGTAGATGAGTTCTTGAACCCGATCGACCCCGCATAGCACGTGGAAGGGGAAATCCGATCTAATCCCATTACAAGGGAGAAGATCTGTGTCCGTTGTAGATGACTTCTTAGACCCGTTGTAGATGACTTCTTAGAACCATTTGTTGAATCCGGGGGTCTGCCCATTTTTTGAAGTTGTGAACACCAATGTGCTAGAAAATATGGTGAACAAAAAACGTTGTGTATAACAGGGTGGAAGTGGAAAATTGTGAACGACTTAAAAACAGGTTCCAAACGTCTTGAAAATCACTTTGAAAACCGGGAAACGTCTCAAACGTCTCATGGTTTGAATTAAACGTCTCAAACGTCTTAAAAAGACCTTTGGAAAACGGGAAACGTCTCAAACGTCTTAAAAAGAGCTTTGGAAGACGAGAAACGTCTCAAACGTCTTAACTTTTATTGAAACGTCTTAAAACTTTTAAAAAAAAGTAAAAACATATTAAAAAAAGAAATACAAAATAGAAATTAAAAAAAGAAATAAAAATAGAAATTAAAAAAAGAAAAAAAAATTAGAAAATAAAATACCTACTAAACAATAAATTAAAAAAAAATATATTAACAAAAGGGTGTTCTTTAAAGAACCGGCCATTAGTAAGATTCGAACCCTCGCCACTCGTGTACAACCCAAACATCTTAACCAGTTTATCCTCCGTCCGGAGCTGATAAAATTTCAACTTATATTGTATTTATATACTCCTTCAGTTAAAATATATTATTTTAAAGAGGTCTTCTTTATTTAAAACGTCTCAATATCTTAAAGAAACGTCTCAAACGTCAAACGTCTCAATATTTTAATGAAACGTCTCAAACGTCTCAATATTTTAAAATATAATTGCTGACGTCTGAAGCCATGTTTAGGCGTCTCAAGCCGGCTTCAAACGTCTCAAGCCATGCAAGTATCAGCTTCTTGGCTCAACTATTAAAACGTCTCAACAAGCCGTCTAAAACGTCTCAGCCAAGACGTTAAGACGTCTGACCTGTATGGGACACGTGGCAGCTTTTGGTTGGTGAGACGCCAAGACGTTTGCAGATGTTTGAAACGTCTCCCCAAGACGTTTGAGTTGGCTAATACGGAAAAGTTGACCAAGTCGTGGCCATTTTCGCTATTTTCCCAAAGAGAAAAGCCAACTTCATCACGGCTCGGGATCGTACAAAAGAGAAAAGCTAACTTCATCAAGGCTTTTTCTTTTCCCTTTTGACATTTGCAGTTTTGCACCCCCTTTCTTTATCTATCTTCTCTCTATTTCTACATACTTTCCTTCGTATTCTTTGGTAAGTTTCAGATATTTATTTATTTAATTTTAGAGTTAAACGCTATTTTAGTCTTTACAGTTTGGGTCATTTTGTCAGTTTAGTCTAATGGTTTTATTTTTCGCATGTGGGTCCAAAAAGGTTTCACTGTTGTCATTTTAATCCACTTGGTTAACTCCATCCATTATTTTTGTTAACGAGAAGAGCAATTCGGTCATTTTATATATAATTTTGTTAACTAGAAGGGTAATTCGGCCGTATAAAATGATCGAATTGTCATTCTCATTAACAGAAATAATGGATGAAGTTAACCAGTGGACTAAAATGGCAACGGTGAAACCTTTTTAGACCCACAGGCGAAAAATAAAATCTTTGGACTAAACTTCCAAAATGACTCAAATCACAGAGATGAAAATGACATTTAACTCTTAATTTTACAATACGTTATACGAATTCTTTTGTTATGAACACCAGGTTATTAAACCCGTGTGTTACACGGGTTTAAGGATAGAAATTATATAATTTTAATAGTGTTTGCATAAGTTTACATAACTGATTTTTTTTACTTTGGGCAATGCTACATATAGTTGGCCATGTGTAAAGACCGACTCTTTTCGAATAGCAAAACATACGTGGAGAGGAAGCCGTCTTCTTTTAATTTCAATGTAAACAGTTATTTTGTCTGACGATAGTAATCGAAATCTAAGGATAAACCTTCGAGTGCCAATTTTACTTTCAAATAAGATTTGTGCCTCAATAACACGATTGTCATTCATAGGACCTGTAGTCGAGTTCCATTGCATAAACCATACCTTTTAATAATATTTCTTAACAACATTATTGGAACATCAACCTTTAGTAATGATTTATGTTTTGGCAAGCCTAAAAGTCTAAGTCCATTAAGGACATTTGATTAGTATAAATTTGCATCAAAATTATTATAAAGATACTCTGACTCTTATAAATATACTTGCCAAGAAATAGCGTAAGCAAACGATCATTAACTCTTGTGCAACATCATTTTTAGGCGCACGTATAGCTCTATCTTTATAATATTCAAATTGTATGAAATTTTGAAGAATATTAGGTGGATAAAATCAATAAGAGAAGAAAATAAGATCAGAGGGGTCAGTAATGAGAAGACCCTCTAGTATGTTTATAACATTTCTCTTTAGAAATTTGTATACTTCGCAAACCCAAAAAAAGTATTATGAATTCTTAATAATGAATAAACAATTAACTTGGAGATAAATAATAATTCTTTTATAATAATTAACTAATAAATAAAAAGCTTTTGAGTTTGGTATATTCAGATAATTGAATTAATTTAATATTAACATATTAAAAAAAGATCGTAGCTTTTGAGTTTGGTATATTCAGATAATTGAATTAATTTAATATTAATTTTCCTTTACTAATAAATGAAAATCCTTTTCGAGTTTGGTATATTTAGATAATTGAATTAATTTAATGTTAACATATTAAAAAATGGTCGTTTGCTTAAGAGTAGAAATTAAAACAAAAATTAAAATTATTTATAGAAAAACTTATATTAATTCTTATCTAATTTTTATCTAAAATTATTAATCCTTATTATTTTTTTAATATTTTATATACGAGATAAATGTGAAAATAAGGTGAGAATGCACGAGCAAGTAAAACATTTCCAAAAAGTATTTTCATTTATTAGTATAGGAAGATTCAAACAAGTGGTTGGAAATTAAAGAATATGATCATTTCTTTTTTGTTTTAAAGACGTAGGTACAAATCCTGTACAAATAGGTTTATCGTAAAAAACGTATGAAAGATATGAAAAGGTAAAAAAACGTGGTGGTATTTTTGTAATTATTTTACTCGTAATTATTACCCTACAAGATTATTTGTAGAGTAATTATGATACTTTACAAAATTACCTTACAAGATCTACAAGATCATTTGTAGACTAATTATGATGCTCTACAAAATTACCATACAAGATTATTTGTAGAGTAATTATGATACTCTACAAAATTACCCTACAATATCAAAATTATCCTACAAGGTCATTTTACAAAATTACCCTATAAGACCAAAATTATCCTACAAAATCATTTGTAGGGTAACTTTGATAATTACTCTATGAGTAAATAATTACGAAAATGCCATCGCATTTTTTTTACCATTTTCATGCATTTCGTACGCTTTGTATGATAAGGCTATTTGTATTTGATCTTTTTGTAAAAAGACGTAAAGTTGTTATGAGAAAGAAAGGTAAGCATATGATGAATTAATGTGCGCATATCTTATAATTATTAAATTGTGTTATGATATGCTTATTGTGGTATATAATTTTTTTTTACTGGAATAAAACTTTTCATAACTGTATCTTTATGATTGTATCATAATGCTATAAGGTATATGACTAGAAATATATATATCTTTAAGCATGTTTTTCCACATAATTATAATTCTCTATTAGTTTATGTAATCAAGTGTATTCGTATTTAATAACAAAAGACCAACTAAACATGCACAACGTTATTTATAAATGAAACTTCTTTTACCTTAATTAGTATTACCAAACACATATGATACCAAACACCTATGAACAAGGATGTTGCATGTAGTTAATAGTTATACTGGAGAAGGGAGACAATTTGAACAAGAGATGGCGTTTTGCAATTAAAAATAACATACACTTCTTAAATTTCAATTTTTAACAATAAACCATTCAATAGTAATTAAATAAAGATTATGATTTTTAAAACTTTAAGCCGGCCTAAATATTCTATGAGAAAACTACCATGTACCTCTTACCTATCATCCATCAACGCGTTTTGAACGTATTATTAGTAGATAAAAACATATATGTGACTGTAAGGAAATTGGACAATATTAGTTTTTATACAAACTATTCATTCAGTTTGTTTTCTATTTTTATACAAATGGATTAATGTATCAATTTATCTAAAATATTAACAAAGAATGTACGTGACAGAATGACTTGGTTAAATGAAAAACTTACTTCTGTTATGAATTATTCAAAAAATATAGATGACAACCAACTAGATTGTTCATTATATTATTACCCACCGTTGTTTTATTTTGACAAAATAAACTCACCCTCAGTTATATCAATCATGTACCCACCAGCTATTATTGTATGCAATAACAATTAAGCATATTGTTACTTCCATTATTCTCAAGATCTTCAAGCTTTGTAGTTACAGTTTTATAACACGTTATCAGCACGAAGCTCTAGCCAAGAACGAGGCTCTAGCCAAGGAAAAGTTCAAGCAGTTATAATCAAAGTAAGTGTTTGATTAATTTATATAAACTATAATTGTTATGATAAACGTAATATTTCTTTTAAACCGTGGGATTGTTTTCCTTTATGAGACCCAGTTATCCAGACACTCCTATCATAAAAACATCTAAATCCCATACTTAATAATAAAAATGAGTACGAGTTACCTATTTGCTATGGGAATATAATAACTATGGGACTACTAACAATCTAAATTAGTGCAGAGGACCTCATACTATGGATATATATAATAACTTTGGGACTACTAAAAATCTAACATTTATTTATGCACCTAACATTTATATTTATGTTATCCAACATTTATTTATAAAATCTAATGTTTAATAACGTTTATTTATGTTATAAAACTAGCCTAAAAGCATTTTGTATGATGGAAACTTAGGCTCCTTTTGAGCTCCTTTATTGCAGTTTCTTTAAAGAAAAAAATTATAATAGGAAACAAAAGATGGATACATCCGTGTGTGGTGTATGTTTACATATATAAGAAAACAAGACTTTTACTGTGCGCTTTTACTGTGCACAATAATTCGAGTAATAATTATTTCCTTTACTGTGCGCGTCGTTGTAATCCACTATTCATAATAATTTATTTATTATTGTGCATACTAATATATATATATCCGTAAAAATGGCTATGCATATTTTACTATAAAATTACCAATTATTAATATCATAACTGTTGTTATCAGAAACTTTTAGCAGTAATAATCAGCACGTTACCCACGATACCTACCGAATCTAATATTAGTTTAAACATTTTGTTTGTTACCGAAATTTTCAAACCTAATACAGTAAAACTTTTTTCAAGGTGTATCATGGAAGCCTTAACCAAGCGTATTGTGTAAACTTAATTTGTATTTATATAAGTAACCCACCACTCGTGTAAATCCTCAAACCAACTGAACTTCTGATATAGTTCGACACATACCCAAAACAACTCATACTCAAATTATATTTTGAGCTCAGACAAAGCCCAATATTACTATCATGAGTCTTCAATTTTCTGCTCGTGCACACGCTGAATCTTCAAACGCAGCAGAAATTCATGCCCAGATCGAAGTCCATAAATTTCTTCAGTTTAAGGATGTACGCACCCATACGAAATGTCTAACCCTTAGGAGGCTTAAAGTTAATACTATTAATAGTATCGACTGGAACATAACGGGAATTCTAGACAAAGATGATCGACTGACGAGGTTACTACCAATTGGTTCACCATGGCGTCGTTTCTTTGACATCTTAGAACCTTCATACGATGAACTTGTATATGAGTTCTGGTCTACTTTTCATTTCACACGAAATAAAGACTTATCTGAGCCCTCTATCGATTTTAGACTCGGTGGAGAAACTTTTAAATTGTCATTATCTGAGTTTGCAGTACATTTAGGTATTTATACAGAAGAAGAGGTTAGATCACCTATATTTATAAACGCATTAACAGAATATCCTGATCGCATACAAGATTATTGGTCTACACTTACACCAGCAGTATGGAGTAAAAATAATAATTCAAGAACATTTAGAGATCCTCTTTATCAGTATATGCACCGTGTTCTAGCCAACACGATCAGGGGGCGCACGTCTAATCTACACAGGGTTAGTGGTACCGATCTCTTCCACTTATACAGTATATTCGAGTCAGTCCATTGTAATATTGCTTACTCTCTTGCTATGTACTTTGAGCAATACCAAACACGTCCCCCGAAAAACCTTATGGGAGGATCATACATAACAAAAATAGCCAAATCTCTAGGTGTCATAGACGATCAGATTATTCAAGAATTATCCCCACCACGATTACCTGGAGTGATAAATTTTACAAATATCGAGATAATACCTATTGATATTCCTACACAAACACAATCGTTTCAATATGAGGCAGCACCGGTTATCCCAGAAAATACATCACAAAATCTACAACAATTACTGTTGCAGTTTCCTCAATCATCTTTTTATCAGCATGATCTGTTGTCTCAACAGCAGCTAACACCACCCGTGTTTGAACATATTTCAACTAACACATATCAAACACAGCATACTCAACCACAAACACCAGGCATCTACCAGGAACTTTCACCTTTATCTTTTGGGCAAGGAGAAATGATGCAACAATCCATATTTAATGATAACATGACATTCCAAGAGTTGTTAGCACCAGAACAACCCATATCACCACTATTACAGTAACAGTCTTCACTACATCCGGAGCAACAACAACAGTCAATTGTTGAAGCCGGACCAAGTACGGTGCCTCTAATAAATCCACTTTTAGATCCAATGAAGGTTGATAAACTAATAAAAAAGAACCGGAAAATATCCAGACAAATAGAGTGGTTGACGAAAAAGAATGAGTGGCAGGAAGAAATGCTAAGACAAGTAGCTAGTATTATCTCAAAACAATTTACTCCGCCACCACCATCACCTCATGATTCTGATTCTGATTAATTTCAGTTGTATACACATACAGAGGTCTGCAAACATAACAATATACTAGAATCATTTTACTACGTTTCAATTATTTTATTTATATCCATATGTTTATTTTTTGATTTTTCTTTTATTTTATTATATATAAATATGTTATTTTATTAAGTGATTATTATTATAAAATAATAATGGGACTCGAAATAGGACATGAAACATGAGATAGGACATGAATTTTGAAAAGAGGACATGGGACACAAAACATATGACATGACAGGTTCTTTCATTTGGTATATTGGTTTTATTAAAGTATCTGGGAAATACGTACAAACTAAAAGACTTACTTGCTATAGCTGAAAGTAAACCATTCGTAAGTCTGTGAATAAACATAAATTAAAGGCTACATATCTGGATAAGTAGCCATATGAATTGAAACATGTTTACATACAACATTGATATGGAAGATGACACACGAGCATTGTCATCTCAACAGCAACTCCCATCACCGTTAGATGGATCCCACCACCATATTAATAATTATTTCAGTTATAGGTTGCCAATTTTGTTACAAAACATAAATAAGATAAATATTAAAATCTAAATACTCATTAAAAATGAGATAACATACAAAGGTACAGCTATGAACAAATAAATGAATACATAAGTACTAAATAGATGAGGCGGAAGCTCATACATTAATATCGGCAATAATATTAACATTATGCCGGTCAATATTAAAACCGGGTGAATCATCTTCGGAAAAATTTTCTTGAATAACTTTGAGAAGAAGAGGGTTTGATGTGAAAAAAAAATGAGATTGATAATTGGTTATTTATAGTGGTAAATTATAACCGTTTTGTAACGGTTATATATATACAACGGTTATATATATATATATGTATATATAATAAATGATGTATTAAGGAAATGTTATTTTTGGGAAGTTAGAAAACTGTCAGGTTTATTTGATTCATAAAAACAAGTTTATATTTACAAAATATATTAAATGGTAAAGACGAAGCATGATAAACATACAAGTTTGGGTTGTACATACATACACACATACAAATGTTTTGTGGAAATACAATGACAAACATATGTATATATAAATTATTCATAAATTAGACGAATAATGCAAATAACGGTTTTGCCTGGGACATTCAAAATTAATAGAAAGAATGGGAAAAGCTAATTACCTGATAGTACAAAGCTTTTAAATAGAGGACGCTCTATTTTTCCCAAAAATCAATAAGAAACTTATTGAGTTTCAAGAATATATATATATATCATCAAGGATATGATGGCATGACAGATTAAGCCATCAAGGATATACTATGATGAAAAGGATTCACATATCATATGATAATCCTAAATAGGATTAAAGGATACACATATCCTAGCATGATACCATTTAGTATTTAAATCGATGCATCGTCTAAATGGTTATCAATTCGCAACTTGAAGTTTGCACATATGACTTAGCTAATATAGCAAGAATTCCAGACTGAAATTTTTTTCTTTGATAAATTCTTAATTATCAATGATCATTGGAACAAGTATTATTATTGAAACATTTACTCCCCATTACAGTTATTTAGAAACCAAATATTTATCATCTTTGGGTGTGCGATATATATATATACTGAAATTGTTACAACACAACGCACAAAGATGAGTTTTAATGACATGTTGGGAATAAATAAAATATATAGCCATAAATGGGAGATTTCTTATAGGCTTCATTTGCTGATTATCAATCCCAACATGAGGGGGAGATAGAAAACAACTGAAAGTGAAATAAATTTTGAAGTTATCATTGTATTATCTGTATCCTCGAGTAAAATATCTAGAAGATATTTTAAGAAGGAAATTCATCCAAAAGGTTTTGAATTGCTCCAGTTAAAATTAATGTCCAAGAAGGACAAAGACATATTGAAAATTGGACAAAGACATATTGAAAATCTTATATACCAGATGCTAATGCTTTAGCTCGAGTTGATATTACAGACAAGCAAAGGGATAATATTAATATGGCTATTGAATCCCGTTTGAAACATGGGAGGCCAGTCGGTTCAAATGATAAAACATCCTCGAAAAAGAAAATGCACTGAAAGGGAAATTGACCATAAAAGAAAAAAATGGTAAATTCAATTACCTCAGGAAGGAGTAAACGATAAAACCTTCCCTTAGGAAGGAGTGAATGATAATACCTTCTCTCAGGAAGAAGTAAATGATTTCAACATAAAATTGTCGGTCAATTATGGTCATACACATATATTATAGAATCAAGATGAAATAGAAAGTTTGAAGCATAATAGACCATTTGATTTTTCAAACATTAAATAAAAAAATAGGAAGTTATTATACATGTGCTTATATTTAACCAAAAACGGAAATTTCACAAACTAGGCACCTAGCTCGGTTGGCTAGGTGCGCGAAAGGGTGTGGCCTAGACCCGGGTTCAATCCAGGGGACGGCCAGTTTCACCATTTTTACCATACAATTTTAGAAATTTTTCATTAACACGTTGCAAGATGAATTATATTTTCCTTTTCATATTCTCCTAAGGTGAAACGAAATTTTTGATACACTTGAGGTATGTAAGGTATAATTTATATTTTTACTAACCCATCAAAACAAGTTTGGTTAGTTTTGTAAATGCAGGTAATGTAACAAAACACAGTTGTGGATCTTATGATATTTGTTTCCAAAAAGGAACTAGAAGTCTCATATGAAGATCATATAACACTAATCGAAAAAGATTGCCTACCTAAGGATCAAGCCAAAAATTGTTGTCTATAAATATTTGATCAACTTTCAAGAAAGATAGAGACAAGTCACATAAATAATACATATTAAAATGAGGGGGAGTACTATACAAGTTGCACTCTTTTTCCCTTCACTAAGTTTTATCCTATTGGGTTTTCTTAGTATGGTTTTTAATGAGGCAACATACATGATCTAGAAATATCAGGAGAAGACTATACACTGCACTCTTTTTCCCTTAGCTATGGTTTTGTCCCACTGAGTTTTCCTAGCAAGGTTTTTAATGAGGCAGTACTTAATGACCCCAAAGTTTGCAAAGTGTCATCCAAGGGAGAGTGTTATTAATTATTCAAAAATATGGATGACAACCAACTAGATTGTTCATTATATTATTACCCACCGTTGTTTTATTTTGATCAAATAAACTCACCCTCAGTTATATAAATCATGTACCCACCAACTATTATTGTATGCAATAACAATTAAGCATATTGTTACTTCCGTTATTCTCAAGATCTTCAAGCTTTGTAGTTACAGTTTTATAACAACTTCAACATATATCACATTAAATAAGAAATTGAATAAAGCTTTTAAAAACATTCGAATAGAATCTATATTGTATTCATTTTTATTTCGAACATGGGAGAAATGAACAAAAAGTGGTACACGGCAGGCACGTACTAATATACATTCACACCTGAATATATTTATCTTTTAATCCCTAAACAAGTATCTTCTTTAAAATCTATCTTCTCAATTTCTCATTTTTTATCACATATGGTAATCCCTAAACAACATAAACAAATGAAGATAAATCATCACAAATAAACAAACGTTCATAAACACATTACCAAACGTTTACGAACACAATTGAACGAACGAGAGCTTTGTTCATGTTCGTTCATTTAACCAATCAAACGGAATTTCATGTTCATGTCCGTTCATTTATTAAACGAACAAACGTAAACGAACTTTCCACCGAACGGTTCACGAACAATTCATGAACGTTCTATTCGTTCATGGGAGGCTTTGATGGTGTGCGGGGAGGACCTCCGCACAAGGCCCACGATTTCGAGGGGCATATGATTTAAAAAAATTCCGATACGTATATGTTATTTTTATAAATAGTAAACACATACCACTTCCAATATAGGCCCATTTACAAATCATTTTTTATGGTTTAGAATTTAGCCCACTTGGAATTAGGTTTATTGAGCCCAATACTAGTTTGATTTTTTTTTTTTAAATAACAAAACATAACGGAATGACACATTTTTTCAATCTTGAACAGGGTACGTGAATTCTCAGAGATGTCTCTGTATTCGTTTATGTACTACAGGCATTGTTTAGGGGCTAAATATGCAAACTTCCATAATAAGACAAGAAGTGAAATTGACCATAGAAGTCGGTTAGATAGAGCTACAAGTTACCATCCCAACCCTCCTTCTTATCTATTATATGTGAGTCAGAGTCAAAGCCAGTGGTGGCATTAAATACGGCCACCGGCCACTGTCTGTTCTCCGTACATCCTTTACCGACAACTCCCGGTCAACCTTTCACACCAAGCCTCCTTTATACTCCCTCCCATATACCAACAACCTAAACAACAAAACCATCTTAGATCAAAGATTTTGTATCCATGAACACCAAAGAGCTGATCACTATGATGCTAAACACTAATAATCCATACAATTATCATCATCATTCTGACCCATTTTCATCGATATCTGCTGCTGCTGCTGCTGCTGCTAATGATGCTGATGATGATCAGAAGACTTCATTAGGGTTCATGGAGTTACTGGGATATCAAGATTATTATTCTTATCCTTCTTCTATGTTTGACAACACCACGACGTCGTATGATAACCACCTTCCACTTCCACTACCACTACCACCATCAATGGATATGAACATATCCACGTCAGCTCAGCACTTGAACCAAGATGATAATCGGAAGGAGGAGGAGGAGGTTATAACAGCCGTTGATGAAGTTGAAGAAGAGTCATCTGTGGTGTTAAATGGACACCCCTCATCACCAAATTCTTGTTCAGTTTCCTCACCTGCAGCAGCTCATCAACAGTAAGTTTAAGTTACTATATAGTTACATATCTTTTTATTTTTATTTGTTATTGAAAGAAAAGAATGAATGCATGTAAAATTGGAATATATAGGTGCATTAAAGAGAAGGGTGGAACAAAGAAGAAAAAGAAAGAAAAAGAAGCAAGATTTGCATTCATGACAAGGACTGAGATTGATCATCTTGATGATGGTTACAGATGGAGGAAGTATGGCCAGAAAGCTGTCAAGAACAGCCATTTTCCAAGGTATTTGTAAATTAATTAATTATTTAATTGTTAAATAATTAGAATAATAATCATAACAATTGATTGATTGATTTGCAGGAGCTATTACAGGTGCACAAGTGCATCATGTAATGTGAAGAAAAGAGTGGAAAGGTGTATGGGTGATTCTTCTTATGTTATTACAACTTATGAAGGCAAACACAACCATCCAGTTATTCATAACTCTCCACCACTAATTCCCTCATACAATCACCTCATCACCACCACCACCACCACTGCCCCACCTGCTATGCTAAAGCTAGAACAAGAAGGGCTTCTTCAGGATGTGCTGCCTTGTTATTACTGATCATCTACATCCATGCATAATGTATGAAATTAAAGATCCAAGCAGTATATATGCATGGTTAATGCTGGCTATTTTATAGGTATACATAATACTGCAAGAGTTTAGTTTTACTTTCACTTTTTTGGTGTGTACATGGGAATCAATGGTGTCATATCTTTTTACCTTTTTCTTTGATTTAACCTTCTTTATTATGTTGTATTTCTTTGTTTTTTATACATGCTACTTTTTGCCTCGGGTTGTAATTTGAATGGGTATTTGTAAGATTCGAGTCTCTCAGCCAATATTGTTCGTTTTGTCCACCAGTTTGTTCTTTTACCACAATAGACTTCTTAGGTCGCTCATCTTGAAAACTTTCGATCTAATCATGTTTCATACCCTCATCAACAATCAACGGCCAAACTTTTTTTTTACCCAACATCTTTTCCGTCCATGATTGTAAAATTTGCCTATATTGCATCTTCATCCAAAGCAATATAAGTTTTTTTTTTCATAATGTTAGGCCGTCAAGCCCACAAGCTAAACATGTTAACGTTCTTAGATCTCTGTCCATCGGTCCATATGAATAGAATCTCTCTTTACCATAAGAGCTAATAGTGCAGAATTGCCTACTTATGATAAAATACTAAAAAACATAAAACATAAACAGAAATCTGATTGTAGACCCCTGGCTGCTGGTGCGATTTGGGACCACAGGCGTGATCTGAGGTGATGATGTATTGTCATCAAGCACTAAGAAAAATCTTTTACTTGTGACTTGGCCTCTCAGATTTGTTCTCCATTCAATGAATGTCCAATCATCCGCTATTAATCCGGCCAAAGACATGTGCAAAATGCACACATAATATTCTTTCTGAATTTAATCATTTACCCCAAATCATAATCCTTATTATACCAAACATTAGTCTTTCTCACACACACTAAATTTGTATCATAACATATTATATTATTATCCTCTAATTATCTTAAAAAAAAAAAATCATCGTATGAGATTGATTATCATAAGTTGTTTTTTATGATTGGCGATCCGGGTTAACGATTGTATAGGTTGTTAGTTCATTGGATTGTGGCTTTTCTTTTGGTTGTTTTGTTTTTTGAGTTGTGTTTGTCGAGTAGGCCCTTGTTAGTCCTAGTCTTGGTATGCCAAGTCTAGTAGTTTGTGTCTACGTTTAGCCACACCCTGTTCTTTTTTGGTGATTTATAAAATTTTACCGGGGTAACCCTTTACCCAAAAAATTCATAAGTTGTTTTTGAGACTGTATCTAAACCGACTATTGAGTGAAATAAGTTGTTTTGTAAGAAGCAGTCTGATCAAAACCAATACCAGAATCACCCAAATTCATTCATTCAATACCTACAAAATCCATTAGGGGCAATAGTACTTGCCTTCTATTGGGCTAGATGGGCGGCGGGGGAATAGTGCCTGGCACTCCCTCCCTATTAGCCTAACAAATTTAGGATTTTATGCCGTTTTAAAATTACGATTTTGCCATTAGTTCAAAATTATGTTCTTACCCTAACTTAGAAATAAATTTACGCTTTTGCTCCCAGCTAAATATTTCAATTTTGCCCCCGGTTAAAAATTACGATGTTGCCCCGTTTCAATTTACAGTTTTGCCATTAGTTTTTTTCGCTTAAAATTACGATTTTGCCATCATTTCAAAATTATGTTTTTACCCACACTTAAAAATAAATTTACGCTTTTGCTCCCAGCTAAAAATTCCAATTTTGCCCTCGGCTCAAAATTACGATTTTGCCCCGTATAAATTTATAGTTTTGCCATTAGTTTTTTTTTCTCACAGCCAAGTTACGATTTTGCCCTCAACTTAAATTTACATTTTGCCCATCGTTTTTGTTTGTTTTCCTGGTGAAATTACAATTTTGCCCCCAGTGTAACATTGCAGTCATGCCGGCAGTTTCCTGGCACTCCCCCATTGGTTCATTTAATTTACGATTTATCCCTGAATTAAAATTATGATTTCGCCCTCAGTTAAAAATTACGTTTTCCCATCGTTTTAGTTTTTTAGCAAAACTATAAAGGTTTTTTGTTTTAATTGGTTTACTCGATTTAATATTTATTCGTGTCAAGGAGCTGCCTAACACTGGCTCATTAGTTCTGAAAAATTACAGTTTTGCCCTTAGCTCAAAATTACGGTCTTATCATCGTTTTTGTTTTTTTTTCTAGCAAAATTATAGTAGTCTTTTTTTAGTTGATTGGGAATTATTCGGCTATCGCCCCGCAACGCGGGCGGGGCATCAACTAGTTTGCATACAATAAGCTGATACAAACAGCAAAAGAAAACCAGTAGCCACACAATTACCCTCACATGGGATCTTGCAAATTCATGATACCCATGTAGGATTAGACTGCTGATTGCAATTCTCAAGTTGTTGCTCATAGTAGCTGTATTCCTCAGGTTTCTCCCACTGACAGCCAAATTAAAATGTTAATTCAATAATAATTATAATAAGTTACAATCGTATTTTGGAGTCTGAAAAGTGTATAAAAGTAGAAAAAATCTTACCAAGCTTTCACATGTTACACAATTATAGTAGTATGCATTGCCATCTGGACATATATGCTCACTCCATTCACAATCAGGTAGATCTTCCATTTCCATACATGTCGGCCCAGAACAAGCGCTAGAAACTGATGACTACAGAGATAATTGAAAAAAAAAATTACAAAAAATTGAGGTTCTAATTTCCACTAAACAATATTTTTTACGAAATTGAACATAAATGTGCACAATTGAAGATCACTAACCATCTGTGAACTATTAGGTAGCGAGGTTTGAGCCACTGGGTCATTGAAGTAAGGTGGATATCTGCAGTAACAAAATTTAAGATGTATCAATCTTACATAATAACTTTTATTTCTGGTTAGTTTAAAGAACAGTGTGTTCACGAACCTGTTTTCCCAAACTCTTGGCTTCCTTGGTTCTGCAAACCGGACAGCCAACGGCTGATCACAGCCCTAAATATAATAAAAATATTGTAAAAAAACAAGCATCATTAAACAGATATTTATTATCTAGTAAGTGTGTTATTATTTAGGTCACATACTTTCATCACGTATTTTCCATTCAGACCGTTAATTGCATCAGCTGCCATAGCTCTATCAGAGAACGTGATGAATCCCGTTCCTTGAGCATCAACATGAACAAGTAGAAAATATAATATAAAAACAATTACAAATGCCGTTAAAAAGAATTTACATATACGAGTCGATGCATATGACTAACCTCGGGCCCGCCTCTGTTCATCGTAAACTATATAAACATCTTCAACATAACCATAAAGGGAAAATATCTGGAAGTTATAATATTTTATATAAATCAAAAGGAGATAGAAACTCACATCAAAATAAAAGGCATGTCATTACAAACACTACTTTGATTGCAAACTTATTGTGGAACATACTTCTGCAATTTCGGCTTTTGATGCATGCTTGCTCAAGAAACCAACAAAAACTTGAGATTCAGGGCCGCCCTTCAACAACTTGTTTTCATATGTCTTCAAAAAACCTATCACACAGATTTAGAGAGACAGATTATGAGATCAAAAATGTCACAAATTTCTAGCGAATAAGGGCCCAAAATAGGTTGAAATATTGGTTAATATAGATAGTTCAACTATTTCAAAAAGGAAATACATTATATAACCAAGGAAAGCATGCAATAAGATGAAGGTACCTGGAGCTGGACGTTCTGGTTTCTTTGTGGCATATTTAACTTCAATGGGACGCAAACTCTGAAATAATATGAACACGCATACATGGGAATTTATAGCTAAAATCAAAGGAAAGGTTCAACCTTAATCTCCGGCATAGTTGAACTTACTCCAGGAAAAGTATATTGATAATTTAAAGCTTTTATAGCTTGTGAAGCATCCTCTATCGTTGCATATTTAACAAAACAGCAGTCTGGAAATACAGTTTTTAATTCGTTATAATGTGGATGATCATGCATGAAACAAGAAAAAAACATGTAATTCATAAGATCTGACCACAGTTTGAGAATTTTCATTTTCTATGTAATTTCTCAAACCATTGTGAACATATACATACAAAAATGGTGGGCTAGTGAAAAGCATACTTTACCATGCTGTTGGAGATTTTTTAGTTGCTTGAAAAGAACAACTTCGGTGATGGTTCCATGTTCACCAAATAAGGAACGGATCTGATAAGATACAAGTAAACTTTGATAATGAGAAAATATTAGTAACTATTACTTGGTGATAATGATCAAATAAGTGTCGACGGTGATGATAGCATACAGGAAATTAAAGAATGCATTTCATCAGACAAACACATTATTCATGAGAATGAGTGATCTTGAGGTGCAACCGTGCAACTAGTGGTCCTAAAAGTAATGAAATGCTCCAAGGTAAGTCACTCAAATGTCATCAATTTCTAAGTGATCTTCATCATTGGCGATGTTCGTAACATATATATCAGTAGTCTAAGAATAACACCATCAAAATGGAAGACCATAACTTAATGCTAGCTGTAACTAACTTACATCTTCTTCTGTGACTTCTCTTGGAACACTAGAAACATAAAGCTTGTTACACTTGCCACCATCAAAGAATTCTGAAACAAACAAAAGGAAAACAACTTTAGGAAGCCTTCTTAGTACAGAAAACACAAGCAGCAATGCATTACTGCATTCAACAAATTAACTTCAACACATCCCGCCCTTATAAGCGGACCTCTATCAACACAACACAACACAACACAACACAAACCAAATCAACTGAGCAACAAAACCCTAGGTAGTATTGGACCATATGGTATTATAGTATTTACGATTTATCAGTATTAAGCTCACAGCCCCGTTATCTCTATATATTGTAATCGCTATTGAACGGAATGAATCAATTCAGTCTTTGATAATCTTAAATTTAGTTCCTCTATGTTCATGAACAAACAAACCAAGCATTGAGATAATCTGGATTCCAAAAATCCACATCTACACCTAGAACTATAATGCTAGACCCTAGCCCTACCAAATGCATTAATAATACACAATCTGTTGCATAATTAAAATCAAAATTGAAGATGAAATTGGATACAAACCAGGAGGTCCGTGAACAGACTGAGAGAACGGTCTCTTTCGTCCCGAAAATGCAGTGCCATTGGAGTATCCAAATGAGTCGCTTGGTTCACCACCGGCGTCTTGGTAGTTGTTTTGGTATCTACGGTGGTGATTGTAGTGGCCGCCGTGATTGAAGGGGCCGCCGTCGTGGTAGGGCGGAGGGGCGGAGTTGTCGTAGGACCAGGGAGAATTGCTGTGTTGATCCATACGACAGAACTGGTGGTAGAACCCTAACGGCCTAACGATAATCGGATTCCGGTTGTTTGACTACGGCGTTGAGTAATTGAGTTGTTTTGTGTTCGTTTTTCCCTTTCTATTCTGGTTTTGTTTTAGCTTCTTTAGCTGACACACTGTTACACTAGGGAAAAAAAAATTAAGGTAAACTTCATTAGAAAACAACCTGGCTCCAAAAACACAAACTACATATTCACAAAGTTACATCAATTGATTTACAAAAAAGACCTTGATTTACATCTACTTCTAATCCATAAAAACCCGATAGATCTAATCTCACTTAAGATATCTTCAACCCCAACTTGTTTATCTTCAAACCTAAGCTTGTTCCTCGAACACCAAAAGCTCCAATTTCTCACCCTAAATGGAATCACCCATTGTAAGAATAAATATGTATTTATATATGTTTAATCTAGTAGCCATCATTATCATTATCATTTATATAATATAGATCAAAATATACAAAACCTTATAATATATTAGTTGGTAATTATTGATGGACCGATTTACCCTTATTAACTAATAAAGTTTCCCCTTGTGTGTATTTAAGGAGACGATTAGAAAGGGTTTAGGTTGCATGATCATAACATCACACATGTTCGACCTCCTCTCTCTCCATTACTACGAGTTCTTCAACCCTAAAGAACTCGGTATTACCATCATTGACACACGCCCTAAAGGGGAACCAAATCAAGCTAACTAACATGTTGAACTCTATGGTGTTGTTTTTATTTTTTAATTATATTGTAATTTAATATGTACCTAACCGGGATATTTAACATAGGTTAGTGATAAAGATCACCCGAGTGTAAAAATTACAATCACCGGGATCAAGTGTGTAACTATTGAACCACTGAGACCAAGTCTGCAGTATTTGCAAACCACATGATGGTTCAGTTATGTTTAATCATAATGGAAAACATGAAAACATACATTTGATTGCATCAGCACAGCCTAGCAGAGAATCCAGATGGAGACGCAGCAATAAGGTTTGACATGATTGTCATCTTGGTCTGGTTCCTCCTTAGGGTGCAATCTAATGATGGGGACTTAGAAAACCGAAAGGGTATCGGTTGTAGGAGATGGAGGTCGAATTATGATGTTATGATCTTATGGGGTGTGTCTGATTGTGTAACTGAGTAACCCCTTAACCTCCACATAACTCTCCTTATATAAGCACCCAGGAGGAAACCTAATTAGTTA
The DNA here is from genome assembly GCA_030545235.1 of Helianthus tuberosus. NCBI lineage: Eukaryota > Viridiplantae > Streptophyta > Magnoliopsida > Asterales > Asteraceae > Helianthus > Helianthus tuberosus. Next base: position 54,607,572 of record CM060424.1, on the reverse strand, counting down.
ATAAGGGTAAAATGGTCAATCAACAATTACCAACTAATTATTTAATAGGTTAATATATATTTTGATCTTTATTATGTAAATGATTATAATGGCTATAGATTAAATATTAATACATAATATATTTAATCTTACATTCTCCCACTTAGCCGAGTAATCATTTACTATGAGTATTAGATAAGCCTGATCAGGAGTTAACACTCATTTTAGCCTTAAACAAGTACTATAGCAGAAAAATCCAGCCGTTGAATCATTATGCGACTCAGGACCCCCATTAATCATACTATAGCCTTAATTTAAAACCTAATCGTCATGATCAAAATACGCATAAGCCCTTTGTTTGATTTGTAACTTCATTTGTCTATATGCCATTATGCTAGCTTGACATATTCTTAGAGACATACAAAATCAAACTGATGAGGAAAAATTAACTAATACTTAGTCATTCATAGTACGATATGCAGTTGCGCATGGCCATCAATTAATACTCGTCTCTGAGCTCTCTTAATAAGACTTATGGGTAATAGCCCTTCAGTTATAGGATCCTTAAGGATATCATGAATGTATTCGATACAAAACTTAGTTTCCTCAATTCGTTCATAAACGAATAATTAATTGCGTATCGAAATTTAATGCAGCACCTCTTGAACTGTTACTGTTCAAGGAGTCATGGTAGCTGACTTTATCACACTAAGTCTTCAAAACATTAATTATATGGAGTTAATAAACTTATGAGTCCACTGATAAATTTCTAACAACATTTAGTGACTATATTATGTCGTTATAACTTAGGTTGTTATTATCAGTTTATTATGACTCCTCCATAAGATGGATTTGTCTGCTGACATAAGGATATACCCGAAATTACATTTTATCATCTTTGAATATTTCAAAGTTAGAGTAATAAACCGGTTTTAATTCTCACTTCTTCTTAAAATTATAGCTTCTCGTTTCCTTTAAAGATATTGTAGTACTCCATTAGATGCTTCACATTAATCCAGACATATCTAGTGTGTTGCAATGTGAGTAATATCTAAACGAGTATAGACTTAAACTTACATAAGGCTTCCAATTAATGAAGCGTAAGGAAATAATCTCATTTATCCTATTATCCTCTAAAAGAGAGCATTAATGTTTGTTACATATGTAAGGACCCATTTGTGGTTAAACTTATGGAACGAAACTAATGTCCAATTGGGTCTATCTCGGTGTGTTATGATATCTATTTCATAAGAGATATCTCTGAGATCTATTATATCAAAGTTTGTGTTAACAATGCTTTGACTTATGTAACATATACTTGTCAAAAGAATATCATCTATATAGACAAGTTTATCTTAGTTGCTCCCACTCATTTTGAGGTAGGTACATTAATCCACTTGATTCTTGATGAAAATAATTACGTTAGCTTTTCATCACATTATGATGTTTGCATTAACCCATACATGGATTTTATTGGCTTACAAATAAAGTGCTCTTTAACCTTCAGTTTGAAACTTTAGGTTATTATCTAATGAACATGTAGATGTGTCAGCCATTTGTTATGGAAAATTGTTTATAATGTTCATCTAATGTAGCTTTAAACTATTATAAGCTACTAGAACAGTGATGATCCTCAAAGAAATCTTTGATAATTTTTCTCTTCCTAAGTATAACCTTTGACAATCAATCATGCCTCTTCGTGTCTTAACGCTTATATCAGGATTTGGTTTAGTTATGAACACTCTTAGGTAATTCAATCAAATCCCAAACGTTATACATCATCATCATCATCATCATCGTACTCAGTATATCCCACCTATAGCAAAGCTAAGGTAGGGTCTGAGGAGGGTGGGATGTAGACAGCCTTACCTCTACCCCGTAGGAATAGAGAGGCTGCTTCCAATGAGACCCCCGGCTCGATTGTGGTTTTGCATCAAGCCTTGGACATAAGGCACATAACACTCAGCAATTGAGACAAACGCCAATTGGTGCATGTACCCCCTTGTCTTTCGGCTATCAACGCCACCACATGATGCCTGATTAACGATCCCCTCTTTTTAACGTTATTTTCACGAAATTAGTAAAATAACGTTAAAAATTAGTGCACTTTTGCTTTTGCCCCCCCGAGCGCCCACACATATATTACATTATATGAGCAGACCGCAAGCGGGGCTCAAATCCCAAACGTTATACGAACACATAAAATCAGTTTTACTAGAAAACTATTTTATTCCATTTAGAAGATTGATTGACACTAATGGCTTAATTTGACAAGATAGGATCGGTAAACTTTTCCAAAATCCATTTCAACTTCAATTAGGGAGGTTATGTAATCATCAAAGTTAGTAGGTTTTTTAAACCTAGATGACCTCCTGAGTTGATTATTGGGTTCATTAGAAGTTTCAGTTTTATGGATTAGCTTTTGGTTAGGTTGCTATCATTTTCAGGATTCTAAGTTTTTAAGAATTGGTGCAGTATGGTGTACAAGAGGTGTAATCGGAGTTAAATTCGGAGTTAAATTTAATGACATTCTTCCCCCCGCCTCTTGTATTCCTTGCAAGTCATGATAAGAACTTTGACTGCTCCCACTGACCTTAGAAATCTTTAGGAACTCAGCATGCTTAGGGTCAATATGTAACGACCAACAAATTCTAATAGAGAGACACAAATTAATGACGTTAGTCGTTGTGATTTCTCTTGTTGAGGATTATGTTAGTTTAGGTAAGAAATCTAAGTGCGCCCACAATTAGGCAACAATGAAACTTTTGTAAGAGTAGCATTAGATTTTAAGGAGACAAGTATTGATGAAACAGTGTCGTGATGAAGCGGTGTCTTGTACAAGAGGTGTAAATTGAAGTAATGTAAAATTTTCACTCCCCCACCTCTTGCAACTATTGCAAGTTATTATTAAGACACTTAATGCTCCCACTGATCTTTAAAATCTCTAAAATGCTACAAGAGAAGTTTCAATGAGCTACGTGACATGGGAACCTATCACATATACGTTAGGCTTTATTTGATTTCTTCAATGTCCAAATATCATAAGAAACTTTAGGGACATATCTAACAGAAATCTTATTAAGTATATATGTATGAATAGATTTCTTCTAAGACCGTGAGCCATATGCGACAAAATTTAGATACAAGTTGATAGTCTTTTAAATGATAAATGAATTATGTCTGAATATTCCATTTTGAATAAGTTCCACGAATGTCAATGAATGACTTATGATGGACCCATACTTATTCCTTAAGCCAAGTAATATTTTAGGGCTATAACGTCATGATTTAAAATCACTTAGAATGAGATTAGTTGAATAATCATCCTCATTAACCATGTCATGATTTCTCATGAATTTCGGTTATAATGGATGAAATTTATAAGTCTCATTTTCCTTTTGTCAAATTTTCATTTGCATGATGACAAAAGTTGTGAAAGTGTAAGGTGTCATCTATTTCCATCTTAGTAATGTTTCTATCCAGATATTTAGAACAAATAAGATGAGAGTTTAAGGTAAGTGTGACTTTATGTTTACTATGCAAACCTAAAAACCTTCATAACATTGCTTAATTATGATACTATATTCTGATTAATTTTCAGAATATGTAAGGTATCGAAAAGCTTTGTTAAAAGACTGCTTATTATGGTTCTTATAGCCTTAACATTTAATTTTGTCACTAACTCTCATTGTTAGTTAATTGTCGAGTTCTGGTAAGGAAACGTATGGAACTAGAGTCAACTAATCATGTGTTAATTGGAAGATTAAAATTACCAGACTTAAATATCATTAGTAAGTGACTATCTAATTAATTTATCCAACTGTTCTTTAGAATAATGGATAGTCTCGTTGCTTATGTCTAGTCTAATGGCATAATTATGCACTGAGATTTTCCCTTGAAGAACCTTAAAGTTGGAATTTTTACTTGTAATTTGTCTATGGACCTTAGAACAATCCTCTTTTAAACTATTAGTGGTTCTAAGGTGAGTAACAACTTATTTTCCAGCTTCAAACATTTATTTCTTTGTACATATGTTGCTTATCAACACACTCATTATACTTTGGTACTTTTGAGTGTTATAGTTGATTTATAAGGCATCAAATTGTACAAGTGAAAATCTAAGTATGTAATGTACTGGAAAATGTACTTATTTCCATGCGTAAGCCCTTAACTTTATGGGTCATGATATTGTACATTATAATGTATTCACATATACCACTTAACTTTATAGTTTAGAATTTAAATGAAGGCATGCACCTTAGGAGTTCTTGTGATTATTCCACAATTATAGATTAGTCTTAGAAAAGACTTAATCTGGAATAACCTTTTAGTGACAGCACTTATTCTTGATTATCATAAGAGACATCATGTTCGATTTGTCCTATTAATCATGCTCTATTTTTATTCTGTAGTAATCATTATCAGAAGAGAGCAATAGGATTATCGTGTCTTAAGAGATAATCAAGGATTTAATTTAAGAGCTAATTCTTATAGAAACTTTAAATAAAGCAAAACATTTTAGGCTTAAGAATTAGAGTGGATGAGATATAGATTTATAGAAGAAAATTATAGTGAGTAAAATTATGGGTACTAAGAAATAAGGCAGACGAAATGATCATAAAATAAAAATAAAGGATCATTAATCTAAGGATCATTATGTGAAGAGGTTGTGATATGTCTATTACTAACATCAAAATAATAGACTATTTAAAGTTCTACTTAAACGAAGACAAATCAGCTTTGGCCAGAAGTGTAATCATTTAAGCATGTGTGCAAAGTAATTGTAACAAATCAGCTTTGGCCAGAAATTGAGACAATCACTTTAGTAATGCACTTGTTAAGTATGCCATCTATGAAGGAATTAAATCAGCTTTGGCCAAATATTAAGACATTCATGTTTATGATGCACACTTAACATAGCTTTCGTAATACTTGAATGATAAGTAGATGTATCAAGTCAGCTTTGGCCAGAAATGACACATCAAAAGCTCATTCAAGTAAAGCTATTTTTGGTTTTGTAAAACATTATTTGATCCTTATTAATTAACTAAATATTTACAAAAACCAGTTATTTAATAGCAAACCACCCGTTAGCGCGGATCGAACTCCGCGACGAGTTCGCTGGGGGGTGCGGGGAACAGCGTGCCCCCGCCCGCCCCGAAAATTTTTTTAGTTCACATTAAACAGCTTAAAATAATGAGGTTTCGAGTCACAACCTTGTTGTCTCGAGTTATGACCTTATGGTCTCGAGTCGAGACCTTTGTCTCGAGTTATGATCTTATGGTCTCGAGTCGAGACCTTTGTCTCGAGTTATGATCTTATAGTCTCGAGTCGAGACCTTTGTCTCGAGTTATGATCTTATGAGCCCTTATGATTTCGAGTCGAGACCTTATGGTCTCGAGTCGAGATCTGTTGGTCTCGAGTTGTGAAGGTTTAAGGACCTGATGATTTCGAGTCGAGACTGATGATCTCGAGTCGTAATCTGATGATCTCGAGCCCTCTGTTGATAGCTGTTTATTGTGATAACATAACTGAAAATTCGAAATCTAAGGGATTATGAGATATGATTTCCTGTTTTAAGATGATCTAATTTTATCAAAAATTTCGAAAATTATAACTGTATATCTTTTAACAGTTTTCGAATAAACTTAGAAGATAAAATTGGATCAAACATGGAAAAACACTCATCAATCCTAAAATACATTCCAAAACATAACAGAATTTTCGAATTTTCCTAAGAACATGATGAACCCTAAAAAAAAATAAAACATAAATTCTGGAACCCGAAACCTGAATTTTAAGAATTTTCTAAGTAGATTTCGGACATAATTTTTTTTTACCCGTTCTTGATTTCGAGTCACATGATAAACCATTCTTTTCCGAAAACAGTGATTTCGGTCCAAGACCCAAAATCGGCAGTTATGTTTACGAATTTATTCAAAATTTCTGTTTTCATGATTTCAATTCCAGAATTAATGGAAACGAAAACAGAACTGACTAATCAACATATGCTCTGATACCACATGTTGGTTCAGTTCTGTTTAATCATAATGGAAAACATGAAAACATACCTTTGATTGCATCAGCACAGGCTAGCAGAGAATCCAGATGGAGACGCAACAATAAGGTTTGACATGATTGTCATCTTGGTCTGGTTCCTCCTTAGGGTGCAATCTAATGATGGGGACTTAGAAAACCGAAAGGGTATCGGCTGTAGGAGATGGAGGTCGAATTATGATGTTATGATCTTATGGGGTGTGTCTGATTGTGTAACTGAGTAACCCCTTAACCTCCACATAACTCTCCTTATATAAGCACCCAGGAGGAAACCTAATTAGTTAATAAGGGTAATATGGTCCATCAACAATTACCAACTAATTATTTAATAGGTTAATATATATTTTGATCTTTATTATGTAAATGATTATAATGGCTATAGATTAAATATTAATACATAATATATTTAATCTTACAGCCATCATTATCATTATCATTATCATTTATATAATATAGATCAAAATATACAAAACCTTATAATATATTAGTTGGTAATTATTGATGGACCGATTTACCCTTATTAACTAATAAAGTTTCCCCTTGTGTGTATTTAAGGAGACGATTAGAAAGGGTTTAGGTTGCATGATCATAACATCACACATGTTCGACCTCCTCTCTCTCCATTACTACGAGTTCTTCAACCCTAAAGAACTCGGTATTACCATCATTGACACACGCCCTAAAGGGGAACCAGATCAAGCTAACTAACATGTTGAACTCTATGGTGTTGTTTTTATTTTTTAATTATATTGTAATTTAATATGTACCGAACCGGGATATTTAACATAGGTTAGTGATAAAGATCACCCGAGTGTAAAAATTACAATCACCGGGATCAAGTGTGTAACTATTGAACCACTGAGACCAAGTCTGCAGTATTTGCAAACCACATGAACCAACCATAACATTTAACTCACCTTCTAATTACCATAGTGACTATTAGTTTAACATTCTTCTTTTGTAACTGAAACTGGTCTAACCAACGATGATTTACTGTAATTGTTTAGATCACACATCCTTTTGCTATAAACTTTACTTGACAACTTGAAAATGGAATATATATGTAAAAAGGTCATCTCTATTTATTAGTAAATTTATATTTTTCACCAACACTTCCACTTTCTGAGAACGCCCACAATGTGCAAACCCTACAAATCTCTACAAACAACCACCTCATCGCCACATCAAACCTACTAACTTTCTTAAAAATCCATCACTTTTTCCACAATGTACAAACCTCTACAAACCCAATTAAAAAATATTATACATATATATGTGTTCACCCCGTGTGTGGGTGGAGGGACCCACACATGAAGTCCGGGACTTGAAACGAACTGGACGGGTGCCACAATGTGGGCGGGCGAGACGAGCAAAAGGCACCGATGCAACATTGTTTATTTGTAAGGACTAGAATGGTAAAATAGTAAAAACAAGAGGGTTCTTGGTGTGAAGGGCTTCTCCGGTTACCTGCTCTGCTGTCTGTTTGTTGTCGTCGGCGCTCACTCTTCTTATTATTATCCGGTGACAATATCTCTCCCTTAGACCATGGGGTATGGTGGGGCGTGGGTTGAGGGCATGAGTTGACACGTGGAAAACAAACCCAAACTCACGCCCGTGGGGTATGGTGGGGCTTGGGATGGGTTGGGGGCATGTGAAATGGCTAGTTTGATTTGGCCATTGAGAGGCTGTCATGTCACCTTGCTAGCCCGTCCCACGCCCGGCTTCAAACCCAAGCCCCAAGGGCCACGCCCCAACCCAAGCCCCATACCCCATAGTCTTAGGGGGAGGGGGTGGTTATCACTTGCAAAATTCCATCACTCACAACATCCAATCAAGTTCCGCCATGTCATCAACCATTATTCCATTACTCACAACCTTTTTTAGTGGTGGTAATCACTCACAACACCCAACAATAAACCCTCACACCCCCTCACATCCAATTATCACATAATACCCCATAACGCGTGAAATATATCACGTACAAATTCCATCACGTGTTGAATATGATGGTGGCGATGGTTTGTTGCCTTCCATCACTCGTGGTAGATTCCCCATCACGTACAAATTCCCCACCACCCCCAGTCCCCTTATGTTAACGTACTACCCATTGGTAAGGAGGTGAGGATGGTCATCACTCATCACTCACATCATTCATCCATTTCGAGTTTTTCATATTATTATAATGTTAATTTTTAGGGTTTTTATACTGTTTCTCTGCATTTAATCCTATATCTATTATGGCATTAATTAGTTACAGTTCATGATTACAATTGTTAAATTCTTTTACTGGTATGAATGCATATTGCCATTTATTCATGTTACTCACTAATTAAGCTATGTTATCTGTAGTACTAGGACCAGTCCTCCTCCTATAATGCAACAGTGAGTGCTATCATCTTTAATTTGCAATCAAGTAAGGGTGAAGGGAGTGGTTAAACAGGTGAAAGTGGCAAACTTTAAAATGGACCAATCAGAGAGTGCCACGTCAGAGAGGAGAAAAAGTTTAAACTTTGCTGAAAAGTGTTGGCAATGGTTTAGACAGTTGAAAGTGGCAAACTTTTTTTTTTGTTTTTTTGTTTTTAAAAATTATGTGTTAAATAAAAACAATAAAGCATCAAATTAATTAAAAAAAAAACAATTACATTAAAATGAAACTAATAAAAAAAAATTCATAGAAATAACCTCACTAAAACAACGCAACGACTAAAAAAATTAAAAATCACACGGCCATCCATACTTTGCGGCTATCTCGCGTTTTCGTGCGAGCGTGATCTCCAACATTGTTGGGCGAACATTGTCGTGAGGCCGGTTGTACGTCTCCAAGTCCTTGTCGAATTTAGCCTGGCGCATATTTTCTTCTTGCTTCTCGGCCAACGTCAAATATCTTTCCTCTCGCACCCTTTTGATATCCATCAACTCTTTTTTCATCGCCCTATATTCTTCAAATTTAGTGGTTATGTCTCTTGGATCGTCGCTTGAAGAAGGGGCGGCTTTGGTTTTTTTATCCCTCCTCTTTTGTCTTCGTGGCGAGGGATCCACGTTCATGTCGGGGATAGTTTGATGGCCACTCGTGAACTCGGCATTCGGTGTATCCGGATGGTAATTACCCGAGTCCGACGACTTTCTTTTTGAACTCGAGCCCGAGCTTTCGTCTTCACCCAACAACGGAACTTGGCTATATTTTTCTTGACTTCGGACGACCTCCCACGCCGCCATATGAGCAAACTCATGATGTTCTTTTTCCTTGTAATCCTTAAACGCTTGCTTCAAGACCCAAGAATCGTCGGATCCGCTTGGACGTAAACGGTCCTAAAATAATAAATTACAGAAAAAAAAATAAGTATTTTTTTTGGGTAAAAATTAAACGTATGAATATTAAATAGTTTACCGCTTGCTGATAAAACCCGTTGAATGTTTTCAAATGTTTTCAACTTTCCGTGCATGGTAATCATCTTGGAGCGGACCTGATGATGGGTTCGGCTGCTTCCTCCGATCGTGTTGTTGAAGTGCTTAAGAACTTTGCCCCAAAAACTATTCTTCTTTTGTTGGTTGCCTTTTCTTTTGTCTAAGGTGCAATGAACCCAAGCCTTGGCCAATGTCTCCTCTTGTATAGGAGTCCAATTTTCCCGTTTCGCTTTACCACTCTTCCCTCTCGGCTCGTTTGCGGGTTCTTCTTGATGGTGGCCTTCGTCTTCGTCATCATATTGCTCTTGAGTTTCCGCCACAAATTCTTCGTCGTCTTCATCTTCCACATCTTCGTCCCTCGGCAGTTGTGAGGATGGGGTTTGAAAACCAAACGGGTCAAAAGTGTTTTGGTCGTCTAGGGAATCATAAATATTTGGAGCAACCGTGGTCGGACCCTGTGGAAAATAGTTATGCGGCGAAAAATTTGGATGGGGTTGGGTGTTGAACCCGTAAGTCGGTTGCATGCCTTGGCTATAAAAAAATGGAGGTTGGCTATGTGTGGCGAAGCCTAGTTGCGGATGATACGGCGGAGTTGAACCACTCGAGCCGCCCCGTTGAGTTGGCACACTCGTCCTCGAGCCAACCCGTTTAGTTGCCTTGCCATCGCGTTTGCTTGAGCCTTCCATTTGCAAATATTGGGTCAAAAAACTTGGGTGAAAGTTTGGAAAAGAGAAGATGTGGTTGAAAGTTTGGAGAAAATTGGGTGTAAAAATGTTGATTTATAATAAAAAGTCTATTTTTTTTTTTATTAAAAACGGCAATAATGCCGTTACACACACACACCCCAATGTTTAATGTTTGTCCTCTTCTCCTTTGTCGATCGGTGAGTACATACCGATTGTTTTGTTTGGCGCGCGGTAAACAAGGGAGGGCGGCGGTGTTACCGCTCGGCTTTCTCCTTTGCCGAGTGGTTTCCCGCACCACTCCCTTCACCCTAAGTTCGCATGATGTTGAAATTGCTGGAGCTATAGTTTTATTACTAGGCTCAGTCTATTGTTATGCTCGATATTACAGGTGTGCACACAAGAGTGTCATCTTGCTGATGTGTGTCCTCTAATTCTTAGGGCTGTGTTTGCCTAGCACGGTGTCACAATCTGACTGCCAATACTTGTAGTTATGTAAGTTGTAAGATAAATGTACTATTCAAATACCAATCGTTTGTTTCATACCCTATTTTGTGTGTCAAGATACGCCCTTTTACCGCCCTTTTCAATGATCTGAGTCTTAAGGAATTTGTTCGATTTTGGTATTTGACTCATCTATAGCATCAACAAGTTGGAATATGCCATAACTCCTGCTTATGAATTATGATCTACTTAGATACCAGAATCTTTGTTACCCTTAACAGTATTGTGTTCTATAAACACTCATAATTAACTTGTTAGTATTGCTGTTTTGATATTGATGACGTGTGTGCTTGCTTATCAGGGAGTACTAATTTTTTTGAAAATTGAAAGATGGCTAATAGAGAAGATTTAGACATCGACGACGATGATGACGATGATGATGATGATGATGACGACGATTTCACTCAACTTTACAAAGAATACACCGGTCCTCCAAGAACTAATACAACCGGCGTACCTGAAACCTTCAGATGAAGAAGACGAAGCCCCAGATCCAAATGCAGTTCCTACCGATTTTACCAGCCGGGAAGCTAAGGTTTGGCAGGCAAAGTCTAAAGCTACCGAGAGAAACTGGAAAAAGAGAAAAGAATCCGGGGGTGTTTGGGATTCCTTCTCAAAATGACTTATTGACTTATATAGAGCTAAAAGTCCTTTTGAGAAGGAGAAGCTTAGCCAAACATTATTGAGAAGTCAGGAAGATAAGAAAAGCTTAGCCAAACACAAGCAGGAAAAGGACTTTTCAATGTTTTTTTTTGTCTTCAAGAAGGAGAAAAGGAGAAGTCACAAATTGTGACTTCTTGAGGAGAAGTCCTTCTGAGAAGGAGAAGTCAAAAAGCTTAGCCAAACATGCCCGTAAAATATGTGAAGAATCCGGCCACTTTACTCAGGTATAGATAGAGTAAAATGCCATTTTCCTCTATGAGGTTTGGCCAGTTTTGCGACTTTCGTCCAAATGTTTGTTTTCCCGCATCTGGATCCAAATGGTTTGAAATCTTGCCATTTTCATTCAGCTCGTTAACTCCATCCATTTTTCTTCGTTAAGTTAGGGGTATTTCCATCTTTTTTGCTAACTTAAAGGGCAATTCGTTCTTTTTCACTTTATGTAAAAAGACCGAATACCTCTAAAAAAGACCGAATTCCCCTTTAAGTTGAAAAAAAGACAAAAATACCCGATTTAACCGAGAAAAATGGATGGAGTTAAGGAGCCAGATGAAAATGGGAAGATTTCAAACCTTTTGATTCCAAATACGGAAAAACAAACCTTTGGACGAAAGTCGCCAAACCTCATAGACGAAAATGGCATTTTACTTAGTATAAATATTATGATTTTAAAATGAATCTTTGCTTCATCTCAACAGTTGGTGTTATGTTGTTTTAAAACTTTGGTTTTCTTTTCTTGATCATTATAGGGTTTTCCAGCAACTCTTGGAGCTAATTGCAAGTCTCAAGATTTTTTCGAAAGGGTTCCTGCAAGAGACCCCCAAGTTAAAGCACTCTTTCCCGAAGAAGTTATAAGCAAAATTGAAAAAGATATTGGGTGCAAAATTAAAGTTGAGAAAAAATTTATAATTGTTAGTGGCAAAAATAGGCTGATCTTAGCCAAAGGTGTAGATGTTGTTCACAAAATAAAAAACGAGGGTGACAAAAAAGTTAGTTCCAGTTCAAATATGACTAGATCCAGGTCACCAGAAGGCAGAAGTCCGGTTTGCTCCAGAATGGGCCGGTCCGATTCTCAAAGGTCTAACCCTAGCCCTAGAAATTCCTTACGTTATAACACGAGATATATGCGTGAAGATTATCAGAAGTTACCAAGGGGGTCCCCACAAGGTAGGGATGTAAGATTAAATATATTATGTTTAATATTTAATCTAGTAGCTATTATAATCATTTACATTATATAGATCAAAATATATAACAACCTATTAAATAATTAGTTGGTAATTGTTGATGGACCATATTACCCTTATTAACTAATTAGGTTTCCTCTTGAGTGCTTATATAAGGAGACTTATGTGGAGGTTAAAAGGTTACACACTTAGACATAACCTAATAATCATAACATCAATCTCGCCTCCCTCTCCATAGCCGACTCCCTTATCGGTTTAATCATCACCATCATCAGTCAGCACCCTAAGGAGGAACCAGATCAAGCTGACAATCATGTCAAACACTGTTGCTGCGTATCCATCTGGATTCTATGCTAGCCTGTACTGATGCAATCAAAGGTATGTTTTCATGTTTTCCATTGTGATTAAACAGAAGTGATTCAACATGTGGTATCAGAGCATATGTTGATTAGTCGGTTTTGTTTTCGTATCCATTATTCTGGGATTGAAATCTGGAAAACATAAGTTTTGAAAATTCAATGAACATCACAGCCGGTTTCGAGGAAAAGAATATGTTTTAAATGTCTCGAAATCAAAACGTGTAAACATATATCCGAAATCTGTTTAGAGAACTCTTAAAATTCAGGTTTCGGATCCCAGAGTTATGTTTTATTTTTTTAGGGTTCATCATATGTTCTTAGGAAAATTCGAAAATTCCTTATGTTTTGGAATATAATTTGAATTGTTGAATGTTTTTCCTAATTTTGATCTGTTTTGTCTAATGAGAATTTTCGAAATCTGTTAAAAGGATAAACAGATTATGATTTTCGAAATATTCTGTTAAAATTAGATCAATGTTAAAACAGGAAACTCTATCACAATTCCTAAGAATTCGAATTTTCAGTTATGTTATCACAATACAGTTGTTAACAGTGGACTCGACACCAAGATCTCGACTAGAAACCACAAGGTCTCGACTCGAAATCATAAGTGTCCTCAAATCTTCACGACTTGAGACAACGATTTCGACTCGAGACCAAAAGGTTTCGACTCGAGACCACTGGGGTTTCGACTAAGGGCTTCAATCTTCACAACTCGAGACCATGGTTGCAACTCGAGGACCTCATCAAGGAGTCGAGATCTCATAAAACATGGAGTCGAGACCATGATTACGACTTGAGACACTGAGGTTGCGACTCGAGACCTTAATGAGTCGAGACCTCATAATGTTACAAGATGAGTCGAGATTGGACTGAGATCTCACTCGAGACCTCATAACTGAGTCGAGATCTCACTCGAAACCTCATTATTTTAGGCTGTTTAATGTGAACTAAAATTTAGCTCGGGGCTTCGCCCCGAACCCCGTGCGGGGGCACGCTGTCCCCCTGCACCCCCCAAGCGAACTCACCGCGGAGTTCGATCCGCGTTAACAGGTGGTTTGCTATTAAATTATTGGTTTTGTAAATACTTAGTTAATTAATGAGGATCAAATAATGTTTTACAAAACCAAAATAGCTTAACTTGAATGAGCTTCTGATGTATCATTTCTGCCCAAAGCTGATTTGATACATCTACTTATCGTTTAAGTATTACGAAAGCTATGTTAAGCGTGCATTATAAACGTGAATGTCTTAATTCCTGGCCAAAGCTGATTTAATTCATTCATGTATAGCATTCTTAACAAGTGCATAACTAAAGTGGTTGTCTCATCTCTGGCCAAAGCTGATTTGTCACGATCCCTTTGCACACATGCTTAAATGATTACACTTCTGGCCAAAGCTGATTTGTCTTTGTTTAAGTAGAATTTTAAATAAGTCTATTATTTTGATGTTAGTAATAGACATATCACAACCTCTTCACATAATGATCCTTATATTAATGATCCTTCATTATTTTTTATGATCATTTCGTCTGCCTTATTTTTTTTAGTACCCATAATTTTACTCACTATAATTTTCTTCTATAAATCAATATCTCATCCACTGTAATTCTTAAACCTTAAATGTTTACTTTATTTAAAGTTTCTATAAGAATTAGCTCTTAAATTTAAATCCTTGATTATCTCTTAAGACACGATAATCCTATTGCTCTCTTCTGATAAAGGTACTACAGAAGAAAAGTAGAGCATGATGAATAGGACAAATTAAACATGATGTCTCTTATGATAATCAAGAACTCTCTAAACATAAATGCTATCACTAAAAGGTTACTCCAGATTAAGTTTTTCCTAAAACTAATCTATTATTGTGGAATAATCACAAGAATTCCTAAGATGCATGCCTTCATTTAAAATTATAAACTATAAAGCTAAGTGGTATATGTGAATACATAATAATGTACAATACCATGACCCATAAAGTTAAGGGCTTACGCATGGAAATAAGTACATTTTTCCAGTACATTACATACTAAGATTTTCATTTGTACAATTTGATGCCTTATAAATCAACTATAACACTCAAAAGTACCAAAGTATAATGAGTGTGTTGGTAAGCAACATATGTACAAAGAAATAATTGTTTGAAGCTGGAAAATAAGTTGGTACTCACCTTACAACCACTTAAAACTTTAAAAGATGATTGTTCTAAGGTCCATAGACAAATTACAAGTAAAAATTCCAACTTTAAGGTTCTTCAAGGGAGAATCTCACTGCATAATTATGCCATTAGACTAGGCATAAGCAACGAGACTATCCATTATTCAAAAGAACAGTTGGATAAATTAATTAGATAGCCACCTACTAATGATATTTAAGTCTGCTAATTTTAATATTCCAATTAACACATGATTAAGTTGACTCTAGTTCCATACGTTTCCTTACCAGAACTCGACAAATAACTAACATGAGAGTTAGTGACAAAAATTAAATGTTAAGGCTATAAAAACCATAATAAGCAGTCTTCCAACAAAGCTTTTCGATACCTTATATATTCTGAAGATTAATCAGAATATAGTATCATAATTAAGCAATGTTATGAAGGTTGTGAGGTTTGCATAGTCAACATAAAGTCATACTTACTTTAAACTCTCATCTTATTTGTTCTAAATATCTGGATTGAAACATTACTAAGATAAAACTAGATGATACCTTACACTTTCACAACTTTTGTCATCATGCAAATGAGAATTTGACAAAAGGAAAACGAGACTTATAAATTTCATCCATTATAACCGAAATTCATGAGAAATCATGACATGGTTAATGAGGATGATTCTCTTTCATCTAATCTCATTCTAAGTGATTTTATATCATGACGTTAAAGCCATAAAATATTATTTGGCTTAAGGAATAAGTATGGGTCCATCATAAGTCATTCATTGACATTCGTGGAACTTATTCCAAATGGAATATTAAGACATAATTCATTTATCATTTAAAATACTATCAACTTGTATCTAAATTGTCTTATATGGCCCACGGTCTTAGAAGAAATATAATCATATATGTACTTAATAAGATTTCTATTAAATATGTCCTTAAAGTTTCTTATGATATCTGGACATTAAAGAAATCAAATAAAGTCTAACGTATATGTGATAGGTTCCCACGTCACGTAGCTCATTGAAACTTCTCTTGTAGCATTTATAGAGATATCAAAGATCAGTGGGAGCATTAAGTGTCTTAATAATTACTTGCAATAGTTGCAAGAGGTGGGGGAGTGAAAATTTTACATTACCTAAATTTACACCTCTTGTACAAGACACTGCTCCATTTTGACACTATTCTATCATAACTTGTCTCCTTAAAATCTAATGCTACTCTTACAAAAGTTTCATTGTTGCTTAATTGTGGGCACACTTAAATTTCTTACCTAAACTAACATACTCCTCAACAAGAGAAACTACAACGACTAACGTCATTAACTTGTTTCTCTATTAGAATTTGTTGGTCGTTACATATTGACCCTAAGCATGCTGAGTTCCTAAAGATTTCTAAGGTCAGTGGGAGCAGTCAAAGTTATTATCATGACTTGCAAGGAATACAAGAGGCGGGGGGGGGGGGGGGGAAGAGTGTCATTAAATTTCACTCCGAATTTAACTCCGATTACACCTCTTGTACACCATACTGCACCAACTCTTACAAACTTAGAATCCTGAAAATGATAGCAACCTAACCAAGAGCTAATCCATAAAACTGAAACTTCTAACAAACCCAATAATCAACTCAGGAGGTCATCTAGGTTTAAAAGCCTACTAATTTTTATGATTACATAACCTCCCTAACTGAAGTTGAAATGGATTTTGGAAAAGTTTACTGATCCTATCTCTTCTAATTAAGCCATTAGCGTCAATTAATCTTCTAAATGGAATAAAACTGTTTTCTAGTAAAATTGATTTTATGTGTTCACATAACGTTTGGGATTTGATTGAATTACCTAAGAGTGTTCATAACTAAACCAAATCCTAATATACAAACGTTAAGACACTAAGTAGCATGATTGATTGTCAAATGTTATACTTAGGAAGAGATAAATTATCAAAGATTTCTTTGAGGATCATTACTGTTCTAGTAGCTTATAATAGTTTTGAGCTGCATTAGATGAACGTTAAAACAATTTTCCCTAACAATTGGATGACACATTTACATGTTCATAAAGCAACCTGAAAGCTCTAAACTTAAGGTTAAAGAACAGTTTGTCTATAAGCCAATAAAATCCATGTATGGGTTAATGCAAACATCATAATGTGATGAAATCTTAACGTAATTTTTTTCATCAAGAATCAAGTGGATTAATGTACATACCTCAAAATGAGTGGGAGCAACTGAGATAAGCTTGTCAGTATAGATGATATTCTTTTGACAAGTATATGTTACATAAGTCAAAGCATTGTTAACACAGACTTTGATATAATATATCTCAGTGATATTTCTTATGTAATAGATATCATAACATACCGAGATAGATCCAATGGGACATTAGTTCCGGTCCATAAGTTTAACATTAAATGGGTCCTTACATATGTAACAAACAATACTGCTCTCCTTTAGAGGATAATAGGATAAATGAGATTATTTATTTACGCTTCATAAATTAGAAGTCTTATGTAAGTTCAAGTCTATACTCGTTTAGATATTACTCATATTGCAACACACTAGATATGTCTAGATTAATGTGAAGCATCTGATAGAGTATTACAATATCTTTAAAGGAAACGAGAGGCTATGATTTGAAGAAGAAGTGAGAATTAAAACCGGTTGATTACTCTAACTTTCTGATATTCAAAGATAAAAAAATTTATTTTCGGGTATATCCTTATGTTAGCAGACAAAACCTATCTCATGGAGGAGTCATAATGGACTGATATCAACAACCTAAGTTATAACGACATAATATAGTCACTAAATGTTGTTGGAAATTCATCAGTGGACTCATAAGTTTATTAACTCCATATAATTAATGTTTTGAAGACTTAGTGTGATAAAGTCAGCTACCATGACTCCTTGAACAGTAACAGTTCGAAAGGTGCTGCATTAAGTTTCAATACACAATTAATTATTCGTTTATGAATGAATTGAGGAAACTAAGTTTTGTATCGAATACATTCATGATATGCTTAAGGATCCTATAACTGAAGGGCTATTACCCATAAGTCTTATTAAGAGAGCTCATAGACGGGTGTTAATTAATGGCCGTGCGCAATTGCATATCGTACTATGAATGACTAAGTATTAGTTAATTTTCCTCATCAGTTTGATTTTGTATGTCTCTAAGAATATGTTAAACCGGTATAATGGCATATAGACAAATAAAGTTACAAATCAAACAAAGGGCTTATGCGTATTTTGATCATAACGATTAGGTTTTAAATTAAGGCTATAGTATGACTAATGGGGGTCCTGAGTCGCATAATGATTCAACGGCTGTATTTCTCTGCTATAGTACTTGTTTAAGGCTAAAATGAGTGTTAACTCCTGATCAGGCTTATCTAATACTCATAGTAAATGATTACTTGGCTAAGTGGGAGAATGTAAGATTAAATATATTATGTTTAATATTTAATCTAGTAGCCATTATAATCATTTACATTATATAGATCAAAATATATAACAACAACCTATTAAATAATTAGTTGGTAATTGTTGATGGACCATATTACCCTTATTAACTAATTAGGTTTCCTCTTGGGTGCTTATATAAGGAGACTTATGTGGATGTTAAAAGGTTACACACTTAGACATAACCTAATAATCATAACATCAATCTCGCCTCCCTCTCCATAGCCGACTCCCTTATCGGTTTAATCATCACCATCATCAGTCAGCACCCTAAGGAGGAACCAGATCAAGCTGACAATCATGTCAAACACTGTTGCTGCGTATCCATCTGGATTCTCTGCTAGCCTGTACTGATGCAATCAAAGGTATGTTTTCATGTTTTCCATTATGATTAAACAGAACTGATTCAACAAGGGACTGCGTAGAAATATATATGGTAAACACATGCTTGGATATCAATATATTATTAGTGAGCGCTTATCAGATTTGTGTAGGGCTGACAATAGGTAATCTGCTAAGACACGATAAGAAAAGTGAAAAAGACCAAATTGCCCTTTAAGTTAACAAAAAAAGACAAAAATACCCATGCCTTAACAGAGAAAAATGGATGGAGTTAACGAGCCGGATGAAAATGGTAGAATTTTAAACCTTTTGGATCCAAATGCTGAAACATAAACCCTTGGACGAAAGTCGCAAAACTGGCCAAACCTAAGGGACGGAAATGGCATTTTACTCTATAATTTAACATAGGCAATTTTCGTAAAATATATGTGTGGGCGCTCGGGGGGGCAAAAGCAAAAGTGCACTAATTTTTAACGTTATTTTACTAATTTCGTGAAAATAACGTTAAAAAGAGGGGATCGTTAATCAGGCATCATGTGGTGGCGTTGATAGCCGAAAGACAAGGGGGTACATGCACCAATTGGCGTTTGTCTCAATTGCTGAG
The DNA here is from genome assembly GCA_030545235.1 of Helianthus tuberosus. NCBI lineage: Eukaryota > Viridiplantae > Streptophyta > Magnoliopsida > Asterales > Asteraceae > Helianthus > Helianthus tuberosus. The sequence goes on along the minus strand of CM060424.1, from coordinate 54,588,174 downwards.
TGTTATGTGCCTTATGTCCAAGGCTTGATGCAAAACCACAATCGAGCCGGGAGTCTCATTGGAAGCAGCCTCTCTATTCCTACGGGGTAGAGGTAAGGCTGTCTACATCCCACCCTCCTCAGACCCTACCTTAGCTTTGCTATAGGTGGGATATACTGAGTACGATGATGATGATGATGATGGAATTTTCGTAAAAACTCTATAGATTTCTGCTGAATTCACACATAAGTCCCTGGATTTTGGTATTGCGTGATTTAATCCTTTGACCTTTAAAAGATAACAAAAGTTTTTTTTAAACGTTTATAGGCTGGCTGTCATGCAAAAAGGACCATTTTTGTACATTTTGAAAATTTCAGGGACGTGCATGTGAATCAGCAGAATCCCATAGGTTTTTTTTGACAGTTGCACAAATTTATATAATGGCTTTCTTACATATTATGTGTATCTTAGATTGTGAGAGAAATGAGGGAAAATTATGGCGCGAGCAATGCATGCAAAGCAGTTTCTTCAACTGGATTCTCAAAGGCTACAACAAAGGGAGAGGCGGCACATGACCGCTTCAGGATATGGTGGTTAAACAATCTGAATATGAAAATGTTGTTGGGAATCCTTATGGTGGTGGGAATATGCCAATGGATTTAAGGGTACGGTATCCAGATGTTGAGAACCACCCTTCTTCGAGATCACATGACGGTTATGGTGACTTTCAAAGCCAAAGGCATGAAGACTATGGGAAGGCGTATAATAGATATTAAATCATGTGTAATACTCTATCAGATGCTTCACATTAATCTTCGAATCTTATAAGCATATGAGCAAAGTTGCATTGACATGATTCAATCATTGGTCCCATCGCATAGGTAAGTATAGCGGCTGTACTGTGGCCTTTTTTGTGGGACAAGGTTCTAAAACTGTGTTCTATTTGTTTGGGATAAATGTTGTAGCAACCTAATATGTATCTAAGATTTGGAATTGTACAAGTCGAGTAGATTTTTTGTTGTTTTTGGTCGTTTTGTGGGTAACCCAGAAGCCGAAATCTGGTTTGTTTATTCAAAAGTAAACGTGGATGTGATGGAGTTTCGAGTGCAATCAAATGGCTCAAACAAAATGATTCATTCAAGGACTTGGAACCTAATGGTTCAAAGAAACATCAAACTCAAAACTAACTTTAAACATTCACCCTAACAACCTTATTTATACCGGAACTTAACAACCTTAAAGATGAACATGACTAAACCAAATGAATAAAAGATACGATTAATGATAATAGGCTCGATAATAAAGGAAATAAATATTATTCAAAGCTTCATATGATCTTCGGTTATATCACTGCATCAGGATGTTTCTATGTCCTGTATTTAAAGACAACGCTGGAAGTGATAGTCTAGGACTTGTTCCCGCCTAAACTTTTGTAAAGAAGCTCGATTTCAACCTGCATAATTAAATCATACAAAGTTCAACCATCCATACCTTTGAGCTATTAGAGAAAATTGTATACAATAAACTTGTGCATATTGCTTTTGAATGTGACACATAGGATGGTAATCACTTTTTTTTTCTCTCTTCCACTACTTCTGGTTATTTTCTATGCAATGTGTGTGTTTAGTTTTGATTTGTACCTTGTAATAGTTGAGCAATCTATCTCTTTTCTTCTTCATTGTTGGTGTCAAAAAACCCTTCTCCCCTTCAAATGTTTCGGCTTCAAGGATCACACGCTTGATTGTTTCAAAACCTCTCAACTAGTTTCACAACGCAAACAAAACGACATTGCTTATATAAGTGAATCTATAAAAGAAAAATATGAACAAAAACCGCACCTTATTTCTTTCTGCAGTAGATTTGAGTTCAGAGAGAATGTAATCCTGTAGTTGACTCAGCTTACAGAGCTCAACCAAGGTTGTCTTATGCCCGTTTTTATGTGCCCATCTTTCTGCATGATCATGGTTCACTACGACCACCGCCACCAATGATTGCTTGAAACTATCCCCATATACCCAAATCTAACCACATAACATATAATCAGCACTCACATTTTTAAATATAATCATGTTATACTAACAGATCTGACCCGTTTTGACCCGAATCCATTTTGACGTAACAGACATTTAGGAATTAGTAAAAAGGTAAATGCTAATTACATCTTCAACAATGGGAGTGATGGCATAAAGTTTCTCCAAATGCTCAAGTGCAACATACTCTCCTTGTGACAATTTTATCAAATGTTTCTTCCTGTCAATAATCTTCAATGCTCCATTTGGTAACATCTCCCCAATGTCACCTGATTATTCATTCATAAACATATTAAAAAAATCAAATTCTCAATACAAACAACAAATAATTGAACCCACTTGATAAAAAAGAAAGAAGCTTTAACCATAGTTACCTAAATCGCTCATGATGCCACGATCCACGTATTGGATCGCGGTGTACCAAATCGCAATTCGCTAGCGTACCGGAACGATGTGGTACGGCGTTCCCGATTGAACCGGTTCGGCGTTTCCGATTGAACTGGTTCGGCGTTCCCGATTGAACTGGTACAGCGATCCGTTTCTGGTTCATCTGCGTTCCCGATTGAACTGGTACGCCGTTCTAAATCGTTTTAGGTACAGTGATCCCTGACGAATTTTAGTTTTGGGAATCTACTGTCTTTTTTTGAACAGCCCAATAACATTTTTCAGGAAGAAAGTGAAGAAAGAAGAGGGAAGAAGAAGAGCGGCTGCATATGAGTGTGTTTTAGGTTTTTTAGGTTTAAATAAGTTTAGATATTTTAACATTTAACCCCTCTATTTTTACTAGCTTATATTTAAACACTAAAACTTGTAGTTTCTAAATAAAAAGTATAAAAGTAGTTATTTCAACATTTAACCCCTCTATTTTTACTAGTTTATATTTAAACACTAAAACTTTAGTCCTTAAACTTATCTATACATATACATAAAAAGTATAAATTAACACTATATATATACATAACATTTAACCAAATTACATCATCAATTTCTACTCCTATTCAATTTCCATTTTTATCTTTAACCTTCAATGTTTATGTTTATGTTTATGTTTGATAATTTGAATTTTGAAATTTATGTTTTAATTTGTGTACACCGAACCGAACTCTATGGTACACTGTACCGGTTCGTACCGAAATGAACCTACCCCCTCCGTACCGAAAACGTCACCACTAGCGAATTGCGTACCCGAACCACGTACCCGTACCGGAGCGAACCGCGAATTAGGTAACTATGGCTTTAACCTGTATGAAACCACCCATCTGTCATCACCTCATTGGTCAACTCTGGATTCTTGTAGTATCCTGCAAAAGGAGCTTTTCCCCTAACACATATTTCGCCACGTGGCGGATATGCCAGCGGGTCGTAACCCATGTCCGGAACTTCCTCTAGACGTAGTTCCGTGTATACAAAGGGCGTACCGACGGTCCCAACCATGCACATTTCGTCTGGAAATGCAACCGTTGCTAAACCACAAGTTTCTGTCAACCCTGTAACAATGAAAAGAACGTGTTACGTAGAGTAAGAAAATCATTTGACCCGTTTGTATACGAGACACAACCTAAATCAACACATGCAAACAGGTCGAAATTGTCACATCTAGTATTACGTATAGTTATTAATATCAAGATGCATTTACCATAGCCCTGTAATACAAAAGCACAGGATGTAACCCTTAAGAACTCTTCCACCTCAGGGCTTAATGGAGCTCCACCAGACACTATAAGCCGAATCCGACCGCCCAGTTTGTTCTTAATCTAAAAAAAACAAAAAAAAAAAATAACAGAAGTTTCCACTCAGTATATTAAATTTGATGTGGCATTTAAGGAATATAATGTCTAGACAAAAACCTTGCTAAAAGCCAGCATATCTGCAAATGGTGATGCATCTTTCTGCTTATAACCTGCTTTCAACCATCTAAGTTTGCTGCATAAAATACATATTAAAACCGGCATTCAGTTCACAAACAAAAAGGAAGAAGAAAGCATGATTAACATGTAAGGGAAGTGATTTAAGTACTAGTTGTATAGAATGTCAAATATTTTCCTTCTCCTTGGATTAAGTTCTTCGAGTCCTTTCAACACGCCTGAAAGACCAAAGAATCATCAGGAAGATTTAAAAAATATATCGACGGATGACCAGCCAACAACAGCTAAGTTCCTGAGACCTTCGTAAATCCGTTCCAAAACGCGAGGTACTCCAGCTAAAAATGTTGGTTTTAGCTCCATCATATCATCTCTTAAAGCATTTATATCCTTCAAAAGGTAACAGCCGGCATATGATTATAATTAAGATTATAATCCAAAGGTAACACAGACAGATCAGGGACGCTTTTTAACTGACAGGTCAACGGAAATTATTATTTTTAATTCTTCACATTTTTAAAATTTTTGGATATTTAAAAAGTTTACTTTTTTTCTTTTGGAATTTTGGCCGATTTGTCGACTAATACTTCCCTCATTGAATTTTTTTGTCTCACTTTCCAGTAATGTAATTAAGCTAAAGTTGATTATAGCAAGTAAGAATTGAAGTGAATTTTACCCCGTGGAAGAAGCCAACAGAAGCACCTTTACGAAAAAAGTATTCTTCAATCATACGATCAAGAATGTGGGCGAGAGGCAGGAAGGATAAATAAACATCATCTTCGGTCATCTATAATCATACATCTCCAAAGTCAACACATGCAAAGTCAAAGAAAAAGATTTAGTACCTTGTCCTCAAATTGTTCCATGAAAAGATCAACCCCATTTATATTTGTTGTAGCATTTTCATGAGTCAAGATAACACCCTTTGGATCTCCACTAGTGCCACTTGTGTACATAATTGTGCATATGCCACATGGTTCAGGTGTCTGCAGCTCTGATGGATGTTTGCTTCCCTGCTCAATATTAATGCGTAAATAACCGTCAGTCTTTTAACATAATCATTAAGCCAGACAAAACGCCCCACTTGCGGTATGCGCATATAATGTATATATGTGTGGGCCATCGGGGGGCAAAAGTGAAAGTGCACGGATTTTAACGTTATTTTACTAACTTCGTGAAAATAACGTTAAAAGCTGAGGACGGTTAATTTTGCATCATGTGGTGGTGTTGATAGCTGAGAGACAAAAGGGTACATTCACTAATCGGTCTTTGTCCCGAGTGCTGAGTGTTATGTGCCTTATGTCCAAGGCTTGATGCAAAACTACTATCGAGTCGGGGGTCTCACTGGAAGCAGCCTCTCTATTCCTACGGGGTAGAGGTAAGGCTGTCTACATCTTACCCTCCTCAGACCCTACCTTTGCTTTGCTATTGGTGGGATTAACTGAGTATGATGATGATGATGATGATGATGATTAAGCCAGACAAAACGGGTCGGTGGTGGGGTAACGGGTCAAACTGGGTTCTGGCTAAAAGAGGTCGGGTCAAAATATACCGTTCTTTAAAATGTTATCAGTTTGGTTCTGATCAAAACAGGTTGTTTTAAACAAGATATCAATATGGTTCGGGTCAAAATGGGATTTGATAAGTTTACTCAAATAATATGTGCAAACATAATGCTGATGAAGATGAAGGTCAAACCATATCAAGGAAGTCATTCCATGAGAATGTTTTCATCCCAATGGATTCCGCCATTTCTTTTTTCCTTATCCTCCATTGATGTGAAACAAACAATCGCTACAACCACAATAAAAACAGATTTGTTAACCTTATTTATATATCTATACAGGGGTACATTAAATGTTAAATATAGTATACAGAACCAACTTTTAAGTAGAAAACTGAACAAACATTTGTACATAGTGCTGATCAACGTGCATGTGTTTATACGGTTCTCATAATTTTCCACTTAAAATTGGTTATGTGTATAGAGAAAAGGTTTCTCACCCTTAAGCCGTTTAGTATGCGTACAATCTGGATCCAGTAGCTGCAAAAACAGCTTAAATATTAATTACTGGTATATAAATTAATGAAAACTTAGTTAATGCCACTAATTTACCTGTTTAACTTTTTTATCTTGGACAAAAACAATATCAACCTCAGCATGCTCCAAGATAAATTTTACAGCCCCTGCCCCTGTTCAAATCAAGAGAACCAAGATTAATCTAAAGGGTTAGGTACTTAGGTCACAAAGAAAAACAAAAAAGAAAGTGATTTACCAAGGGTGTCATATAGGGGTACACAAATGAGGCTCTGGGCATTGCAAGCCTACATCACGAAAACTAAATAGTAAAATAGGTTGAACTCGTCTATACACGTTTTTTATCGTGCCAGTACTCAGTACCATGTCGGTCAGTTTATGACCCAACCCATTTACTCCAAACACTAAGTCGTTATGCTTCGTGTCAAGTCGTGTTGTGTTAAAAGCTATATATAAACCATGGCGTAATTAATGTAGACGAAAACTTACCTCCATTGCTACAATCCATTGAGGGCAATTTGATCCATAAATTCCGACTTTACATCCCTATCGCATGTTTGTAAAAAATCAATACATAAAATATTTATATTGTGGTGTACTTAATAGAATAATTTGATACATATATTTATTGTTATACCAGTATGATATGCAGTTACTTTGATCTTGCGTGTTATTATGATAAATAACATTTTTGGCATCATAATTTTTACAGTTAATGATGATGTGCACAAGTTGTGACTTTTTTAGGACAAACCAAATTTTTTTTTGAGTGAATTTCAAGGATTGTCCTTTATCTTTATACCCATTTTCAGGCGCTGTCCTTTATGTTCAAAATTGACGAGTTTTGTCCTTTATGTTTTCATATCATACACGTTTTGTCCTTTAGGCCTAAGCCAGTTAGTTTTTTCAGTTAAATTTGGTCATATGCTTTGTACATGAGAGCATTTTTGTCAATTCAAAGGTAAGTTCAACGGCAGATTTACAGCTCAAAGCTTCTGCAACCTTTGAATTGACAAGAATGCCCTCATGTGCAAAGCACATGACCAAATTTAAATGAAAAAACTAACTGGGTTAGGCCTAAAGGACAAAACGTGTATGATATGAAAACACAAAGGACAAAACTCGTCAGTTTTGAACATAAATGACAGCGCCTGAAAATATGTATAAAGATAAAGGACAATCCTTGAAATTCACTCTTTTTTTTTTTTTTAAAAAAGGGTCCTTTAAGGGTATACTTACAGGTTGGAAGCCAGAAGCTCTAAAAGCATATGCAACATGCAAAACTTCCTGATATACAGTTTTGTAAGTTTTCCAAACGTACGGTCCCCACTGAAACACAAAAACAACACACACACATTCAACAAAACAAACATCAAACATGGATCACTTCAAACAACATGTAACAATCAGTACTACATTTCCGTTTTCGAGCTCACGCCATCCAAGCATCCTGTTGTTAGGAAACTTTTCAACAGCACACCTACAAGACATATTATAATAATATAACAGTAACATTTATTATACATGACTGTTTATTAAGAATAAAGATGGAGAACAAGAACCTAAAGACATCCCAAGTGGTCTTGAACTGAGAATCAACAGGTGGGAAAGATTGTTCTGCAAGAGGATTTCGGTAAACCGGGCCAACAGACGGGTCGCCTTTTCGCCCATCTTCCACCTTCACAGCAAACTGCAGCTTATCCATGTGTATGCCTGATTTCAACTTTAGTCAGTAAAAGTTGGACACTAATTCTGAGAGCAAGCAGGTGATGAGTTTTATAATTTATATCTTTGAATTGATTTTCATGTATGACAATGCCAATAAATGGGAGCAAGTAGATGACATTTTTTTAAAAAATTCAAGTAAATATTAAATGTGATAATTTTTTTTTTTTTGAACGGCAAATTTGGATCACTGACGGACCACTGGAGTATCATCGTGCCACCAGCGGAACCACCCGATCATATCCATCTCCACTAGGCAATAATGCCTATACACCAATTCAGGAGGAAACCCAATAAATCTGGGAAAAACCCCCCATTGTGGGAATCGAACTCATGACCTAATGGTCATAAGCCTTATCCCACCACCAAGATACCACTAGGCTATAATGCCATGGGTATTAAATGTGATAATTGAGGAGTAGTTTGAAGTTTTGATGAAGAACCAAGAGGGTCAATAAATTCTTGATGATATTTTTTATTTTATTTTTTTGTCATTTAAAGTTTGAATTTAATTCAGCCAGTTAAAAGATAGGAAGTAAATGCTATGTATGATGTTTCATCTAATTTCTAATCATATATACAATGTATTTACTAGTCTTCATTAAAGAGAAATGAAGCCTTAGATTGGCCCATACCCAACTGGTCTCCACCGATTAGACAAGAGAATCTTCAATATTATTTTTTTGCTAACAAGTTTTTTTTTTCTTTTGGTGGATAAAGTTATGTTAAAACGCAACTTGTTGCCCGTCTACCTTCTGTTTTGATATAACTTGGCAAGTATGAATAAAAAGTTATCATGTTTATATATATATATATATATATATATATATATATATATATATATATATATATAAACTAGAGCAAAACTGTTAGTAATGGTTTTAAATTCCCTAAATCATAATCGGATTGTTGTACAACTGAAACTGAAACTGAACTAAACTATATTGTATGAGAAAAAAAAAATGGTTTGATGAACTAGAGAACGAATGTTTAGTAGAGAGGGAATGAAAATATATTGTATTACCTAACTTGCCTTAAAAATAAAATGAAAGGATGCATATTATTGGTCCATGAACACCTTCATACACCACCAAAAAAATTACTACTTATATTTTTTTTTTTTTTTTTGGATAAACTGATAATTTATTGACAATTTTGATCCGTTCTAGTTTATACATACCCTATAAACAGAAATTACAAACTAATGGCAGGTAGACGAGCAACAAGCTGCGCCGCTACCCCCTTCTGAATGGCAAACCCTACCCTGCTAAACACAAAATTCTGCCCCTTAACATGTGTGGTGTTACTGCTTACCACCTGTTGAACTCGCTTTAGGAATCGCACCGCGTTAGGGGCGAGAGCGCCAAATGTATCGAAAGCGAACGGGACGAACACGTGCTGATTCTCGATACAAGCTTTTTCGTGTTTAGCTACTTTGCCTGCCTCTGCCTTGGTTATCGCCTGTCCCACCACAAAACCGTGATCCCTTAGCCCAACGAGGGGGGACACACCTGTCAAATCGACACACGCGTGTTTCCCTCCTTCCCATCCAAAAACAAGAATGTCGGCGGGCCGTAGCGTAGATCTCCCTTCTAATGGATCAGTCAAGAAGTTCACTGGAGCTTCCTTTTTTGCCGAGACCCCTGCTCGCTTAAGGACATCATACAGCACATCGCGAACTAAATCATGACGATACTTAAACCCCGGCAATTCTTTGCAATGTACTGCATGCTCCCCAAAAGCATCCAAGCAACACTTCTGACACACAGGACACGGGTCATCAGCCTGGAAAAGGGGTATCATTAAACGGTACTTGAGGATAGCCCGATATTCCACCGCCGACATACTCTGCCCTAAACCTTCGATGGGGACAACAGACAGGAAATCCTGAGCATGGGGGGCTCGCAAACACTCAAACACGGCTCGCTGGCGAGGGGAAAAGACAAACTTCTCTTCAACTGTCTTGACGATTTCTCCATATAAGGCCTTCGCCAGAATTTTCTGGGCTTTAGGGGGGCGGTGTCTTTAATGTAGAAATCGCTAAGATCAAGATCGGGAAGAGAACTATGCAGATTGGCCAACGCACCCTTGTAATCAGGGTCCAACAACTCTCCCCCACATTCGCGAAGGATGTGGTCTTGAAGAACCCAAGATTGGGCCCTTGAAGCCACAAAAGCGTAGGAAGAGGCATCCTCAGCTGAGCAAATCCCAAGCCCCCCAAATCGTGTCGGGAGGGAAGCTAACCTCCATTGTAGGTCCCCGAAAAAGGCACCCCCACAAACAACAATGTCCTCGATCGCATTCCGTAGCCCCTTGTCAAAAACAGAGACGGCTTCCCCGACATAAGAAGGCTGACACGTTCTAAGCCCAAACAGCAGTTTAGCAACCCCCATACACGAACGAAGCAGGAGGAGTTCGCTCTGAGGGTTCTTAAGGCGTTTGAGGCATCCCATCAGCTCAACCGCACATTTGGCTCTTTTGAGGACCAACCCGCTAATAAACTGCCCATCTCTACTGACAGCACCGCCCAAGAGTTTCATACCGTGCACCGGCCTACCAATCTCCCGCGGAAATAAACCCGCCTGAGTCTTCACCCCGTCGCATGTAGGCCAAAAAACTTCAGTTTTTTTAAGGTTGAGAAGGAGGCCCAAGGAGGGCCCCTCCACTCTAATGATGTCTAAAGCCTTGGCAACCTGAGTAGCATCTCCAATAATGGTCCCATCATCCAGGTACCATGCGTGAAACAGAAGCTTACAACGATCTCTGATTCGGAGAACAAGAGGGTGTAAAACAAGGGCAAAAAGAAGAGGCCCTAAAGGGTCCCCTTGCTGAACCCCCGTGGATGACCAAATAAAATCATTCCCCACGTAAAGCCTAGCTGGTTGCCCGTATAAAAAATCAACCCAAGCAGAGATGGATGGACACATTTTCCTTACCTCATTTAAAAGAGCAGTTCTATCCACAAGGTTAAAGGCATTCGTGAAATCGACGGTAAGCATAGCCAACGACCCGTCTCGGTGGTGCGCATTTAAGAGCCTGTTCGCACTATGAAGAACCGCCTCAGCCCCGTTTGGAACCCCGACCCCAAACTGAAAGTCGCCAAGATATTTGGCCATCTCCTTCCCCACCCCCTTCATCGCTACCTTGGAGACCACTCTCCTCCAGATCGAACCCACTGCAATAGGTCTAATTCCATTATCGGGCTTGAGAAGGGGCGTAAGAGGAGCAGATGCAACAAACTCCGCCAAACTCCTCGGACACCTCCCTCGCAAAAAAAGGTTAACCACAGCTGAAATTGCTCTGAGAAGGCTAACCGCAATCACAGACCCTTCACCACAAAGGGCGTCCAAAAGGTGTTGAGCCCGCAAACCATCTTTCCCACATGACGTCCCTTTCGGGAAGGATTTGATACACCCAAGTACACTGTCAGTCTCCGCTATAAGGTGAGGTTCTGATGGAAGGAAAGCTGGCATGGTCGGAGGGGGCATGCACGGGTGTTTATCCACGAGAGCCTTCATAGTTTTCTTATCATGTGGCGCGACCCCAGAAGAACAAAGGACCTTAACTGCAGCGGTAAAATGACCATCGGCGACCTTACGTAAACACTGCTTGACATTAGAACTCCCATCCTCGCTTTTTTTTCCAGACATTTTCTTAAAACCCTCAGGACCCTCCTTCACAGGTTGAACAAACAAAGACTGAATGAGAAAGCCAAACCCCTCACGGTCACCCCATTGGGCCAACGCCCGTTGTATACTGAGACATTGACCATTTTTCCTGTTGCCCGACCTCTTATCCTGGCGGCTGACCGGCGTAAACACCCGCAAGGTGTTGTGTTGTGTTGTGTTGTGTTGTGTTGTGTTGTGTAAGGGTTCTTGAGAGTTGCAAGAATGGTGAGAACATACTTTGAGAAATAAATCTTCACCACAGGTTTTATCAATTCAAAACATTTATTTGTTGAATTGTTATTTTCCTTCTCACAATGGTAAGTTTTCACATAGGAAAAGTGTGACACAAATGGTTTTAGAAAAAGAAATCGTAAAAATCTTACATATTTTTTTCTTACTGTGATATTAAATATAGTTTCACTAGACATTATTCTCTTTAAGCTGGATTATTCCTAGATGATACTATAATTTATATACAGAGGGTGGATAAGAAAAAGTTGAATTTATAAAAAGTACGAGAAGTAATCTGAACAAGACAAATTAATGGATACGGTGAAGGTAATCTCTGATAGTTATTGCTGAAAAAGCTTATCATTGACGGTCAGGAAAAAAAAAGAATAACCACCATTGTTGACTTTTATCTAGTTCCATCACATTTTAAATGTAAACTAGGATTACGATCCGCCGCAATGCGGCGGGGATTCTTTATTTATAACTAAGTCGATCTACGACCCACACGTTATGTTAAACCTGTCAAACAGGGTAAAAATAGACGATGTAAAAACGTTCACCCACACACGCACGTTGCGTTGTGTTAACTCGCAAAATTTAGAACGAAACGTAAAAACGTTAAGCCAAAGACGCACGATGTGATGTGTTAAGTCACAAAATTTAGAACCAAGCATAGAGCGCAAAATTTGCGGAAAATGAAAACTATAAAGGACCAAAGTTGAAAGTAAAAAAAGTTATGAGGATAGATTGTAAAAGATAAAAAGTTTTGGGTTAAAAGTAAAAAACAAATAGTTTTGGGTTAAAAGTAATTTATGAAATACTTTTGGGTGAAAAGTAAAAAAAATCAAATTTTTTTGGAAAACCCCCAAAGCCAACGTTACGACAACCATATGCATAACAATTTTTTCTTTGAAAAATCCCCAAAGCACACCCCGCGTTGTGGCGGGGCGTAAAACGGTGTCAAATAGTACTAATGTCACACAACCGTCATCGACAACCAACACTGGCTCGACCTATAATATGCGTATTGCGACGAACCTGTTAAACATGGAAAAATAGAGGTAAAAACGTTGAACCACACATGCACGTTGCGTCGTATTAACTCGAAAATTTTAGAACTATACGTAAAACGAAAATTTGCGAAAGATGAAAAGTATAAGTGACAAAAGTTGTGAAGTTAAATTGCAAATAATGAAAAGTTTTGGGTTAAAGTTAAAAAAACAAATTATGTAGGGTTAAAATTGGAAAATGTACAAACCTTTGGGTTAAAACTAAAAAATCAAGTTTTTTTTTTTTTGGAAAACACCCAAAGCACAACTTACAAGTCCTTATGCACAAAAAGTTTGCTAATTTATATAGGTTTTAATAACTTTTATATTTTTTTAAATAATAATACCATAAGTACAGTAGAAACTCGATAAATTAATACTCGATTATTTAATAAACTCTCTAAGATAATATTTTTTGCCGATCCCGACTCGGGGATAGGGTGCTAAATTAATAATTCGCTAAAATTATAAGATAATACATTTTTGATAATTTCTTTAGACCCCATATAAAATATAAATTAATAAATTCCTTATATATAGCATATTACATGAATGATTTATGAAGGTTTCTTGAAAAATGACTCAATTGTCTTTTGTTTTTTGTTGAAATCAATTTCCCCTTGAATCTCGTCTCTAATTTTCCTTAGCATGGTACGAACTTCTGGTGTTGTTTTCTCATAGCTCAACAAGAAATTGTTCAATGTGATTACCGCTTTAATAGCTTCGTTTCGCGAAGGGGGAAGTCATGTTGTGTGTATGATTTGTTTGTGTTAACCTACGTATTTTGATCTTGTATTTATATAGAAGATATTTTTAATGTCCATAAAGTGATACATTGAACACAAGAAACATAATAAGGTGTGAGATTGAAGGTTTCTTTCAAATTGGGCCGTTCATTTGATATACATGCATTGTATACAATAATTAAGTGGAAGCTTGAAAGGTGTTTGTAAACTAAGTATTCTATTATAAATTAATAAAATATTAATTAATATATAAAGTAATAATTATTAATTTATCGATTAATTAATAACTCTTTTAATTAATAAATTTTGATGGTCCCAAGTGTATTATTTTATAGAGTTTCTACTGTAGCTTAAGATGAGAAAGTTGTGATCTGGGTTTTCACCATTTTAAATATATTTATTTTTTAACAATAACGAAGTACAACAGTACATCAGTTTTCTTAAAAAGGTAGTTAAACGATAACTTATGATATGGAAATTTTCCATTTTCAGTAAATGACATCTGCTTTCATTTTGGAAAACCAAATTATCATGTTACAATCTGCATTTCCCAACCCACATCCATTATACTGTATGTAAAACAACAATTCATAATATATACATCCATATATTTTGGGACAGACCAAAATCCTCTCTCTAGTGCATCCCATGTATCTCATGCCACATCTTTTTCAGCCAAAAGAAACACCAAAACTTGCATAATCAATGAAATTTGGTGCAAAAGAAAAGAAAACATTGAAAAGAAAAGTAAACATTGTGAAAAAAACCCATATCAACCTGAAGTAAACTCTTTCAACAACGAACGTCTGTCGTTTGTAAGCGGTTAGATAAATAGGTAAAGGATCAAATAAAAATAAAATAAACGTACGAACTGTACGAATAGAAAGAAAAGTCAAAAAGTGGCGGTGGCAATATGGTAATTATCAGCAATTTCAAAAGTACTGTACTGGGGAAAAGCAAAAAGTGGCGGTGGCAATCTGGTAATTATCAAAAACTTCAAAATTACTCTAGTAGGGTAATTTTGAGCATCTGTAGGGTAATTTTGAGCATCAATAAGGTAATTTTGAGCATCTGTAGAGTAATTTTGAGAAATGTAGGGTAATTATCAAATTACTCTAGTAGAGTAATTTTGACTTCTGTAGGGTAATTTTGGGAAATGTCTTGTAGAGTAATTTTGTTAGCATTTAGTTATGGGGTTTAGCTTTATGGTTTAGTTTTTAGCTTTTAGTTTGGGTTGGGGGGGGGGGTGGGGTTAGTGTAATTTCGATAATTACCCTACAATTTTGATAATTACCCTACACGACCAACATTACTCTACTTGAACTTTTACAATGGTTTAGGTTTTTTTAGGTTTTTGGGGGGTGGGGGGGGGGGGGGGGGGGGGGTTTAGTGTAATTTTGATAATTACCCTACAATTTTGATAATTACCCTACACGACCAAAATTACTCTACTTGAACTTTTACAAAATTACCCTACAGAAGTTCAAAATTACTCTACTAGAGTAATTTTGAAGTTGCTGATAATTACCAAAATGCCACCGCCACTTTTTTTGACTTTCTTTCACTTCGTACGTTTCGTACGATAATTTTATTTTCACCGGAACTTTACTCTAGATAAATATATGTATGATTTTACAACTCGCATTCATATGAAAACAACATCACCAACAACAAATCTAACCAGACCCACTAATCATACCACAAAGGGGGCAGCAGCTAACTCATCAAATTCCGCTTCAACTTCCCTTATTTCTTGTTTAATTCCATCGATTACTGTTTCCATGACACGCAACTCCGAAAGTCTTTTTTCCTTCTTCAACATTGCATGTTTCCTTCTTTCCTCCAATTCCCTCATCTGTCTATTGATTTCTTCCATCTCTTCCTCGATTCTCTTACCGTCCGTTTTATCTTCCTCGAGTTTCTCAACAAACCCTTTTGACTTTTCTTTCAATCCCTCCTGCTTGTCTTTGATCAAAAGCAATCCAGTCAACCGCTCTCTTAACGCCTTCACATCAAACCCGTTGTCTTCAAGTTCTACAAGCGTTTCCAAACAGTCCCCTATTGCACTTTGTGGATCGTCTAATCTCAGACTGCGAGTCTTGTCAAACATGGTTGAAAATGTAACCATGGTACCAATGGCTAATCCTTCTTGAGCACCCTCTCTTACACCTTCCAATAGAGGACGAAAATGCGGTTTCTGTGGAAGCATCCGGAAGGCATCCATTGATTCTAATGTTTTCCAAAGTGTCGTACTTCTAATAAATGGAAAGTTTCCGGAAGTCAACCATCCCTCACTTGCCTTTGACGATTGCTCCACAGTTCCCTCTAGAGATAGATTCGATTGGTGTCGATTATAAAATAGTCGAGAAAAATAAAAAATTGACAATGGGATCTACCTGTGACCAGAGAGTCTACACCAACAGAAGCTTCTGTTGTTGAATTCTTCTCCAAGCTCCCATC
Organism: Helianthus tuberosus; assembly: GCA_030545235.1. Classification (NCBI taxonomy): domain Eukaryota; kingdom Viridiplantae; phylum Streptophyta; class Magnoliopsida; order Asterales; family Asteraceae; genus Helianthus; species Helianthus tuberosus. The sequence continues at coordinate 54,572,386 of CM060424.1, read as the reverse complement.
TGCTTTTTCCTTAGATGCATCTCGGGAGTCTACACGAAAAACCGTTGGAAACAAAACAGCACATAATCATTTATGTAAATTGTAACGATGATACACCAACTTATCAAGAAGTCTTTAGTATACCTTGAGCTGGAGATTTAGCGTTTATACTGATTGTCCGTCGCTTTGCTTGTTTTCTTTTCCTTGCTGGATACCTTTTTGTCTGCATACCCTCTTGAACATGTGAATCGGTATTTTCATTTGGCACCCTGTCTTTAACCAATGATTCATTCTGTTTTTCTGCAATCGGTTGCTCGTTTACAGGTCCCTGGTTCTCTTCCAGCGATTTGGTTTCTGAACTTGTAGTCAAGTCAACTTCTTTCCTTTGACCATCTTCCACCACAGAAAGTGTCGATGGAACAACATTTCTGATCTCGTGATCAACTGCAATGATTTTTTTAATGTTAAAAACTATGCATCGATAAACTTTCAAGCACGATTGTATGTAACTTAGAAAGTTTAAAGATTACCTGTGGCAGGAGTCTTGGGGCTTAAGGCTTGTGACTTAAACGGTCTACCCCTTTTCCTTTTGAGTGCAACAGATGCAACATTCCCTTCACTTCCCTCCTATCGAGCACATGAAAAACATTCCAACTAGGGGTGAGCAGAAAACCGAGAAAACCAAATCGTAACCAAAATAACCGAAAAAACCGAACCGAAACAAAAACGACGGGTCGGTATTTGGATTTCTAATAACCGAAAATTTCGGTTCGGTTTTTAGATAACCATTTTCAATAACCGAAAAAACTGAACCGAAACAAAAACGACGGGTCTGTATTTGGATTTCTAATAACCGAAAATTTCGGTTCGGTTTTTAGATAGCCATTTTCAATAACCAAAAAAACGAACCGAACCGATAAGTAACAATAGTAGGCCCAATCCATATGTTTTTATGTTTAAGAAACATTAACATGTTTATTTATAACTGAACTGATTTATCTATTGCTTACAAGAAATAACAAAAAATAATATAAAAATTAAATGATCTTCAAAGTATTATAAAAGAAAATGTCTTAATAAAAGCTTTGGAGAAGCCTAAAATAGATTAGAAGATTAGGCTTATGTGAACATATTAATTAGAAAGGTTAGATATAATAACTTAAATGTAAACGTCTAAGAAATATCCTTATATTTTGGATTATACTTTTTATTTTGGAATCTTACGTAATTTTGTTCCAAAAACGAACCGAACCGTTGCTAAAACAGAAACTGAACGGTTATCAAAAACAGAAAACCGAACATTTCGGTTACAGTTTCGGTTTTACCACAAAACTGAACCGAACCGTGCATCCCTAATTCCAACCGCTCTATGATTTCTAATACAAGTATTAAAATAATTGTTTTGTTGCTAGCAATTGTAATAATTTTCTCACCTGATCAACCTCTGTTAGTGGTGCCTGTGGAACGTCTGGTTGTCTAGTGTCGCTTTCAGCAACATCTTGAATATTTTCATCAGGCAGATTCTGAACCATCTCCTCTTGTGATACCGTCATCTTATTACACTGCAAACCCATGACAACAAAGACAAAATCTTCGGTAGCATCTTCCTGTTCCACAGTTGCTCGGGTTCTGGGTTTGACCGAGTCAACTTCAGATCCTGAAAAGGAGTTTCAACTTGAGTGCTTATTACATATATGCATATATAAGGTTTTTTTTCAAATAAACATAAAGAAAACAAGGATTCGATTAATCATACCGTCTGTCAAAGTTTGCAAGCTTTTGAGCTCATTGATTAACCTACTCCCCTTTCCCTTATTTTTTGATGAGCCTGTAGTTGGAACTTTCGGTTCGATGCTTTTTCCTCGTTTACTATGCTGCAATAAATCAAAAGTTAAATTTCCCTCATGAACAATAAAAGTGAAGGGATAAACAAAACCACTTATTGCCTAATTAATATTCAACTCACCACTTTCTTTCCATGAGAAAGATTCTCCATTTTACTAAAGGCTTGGTCAGTCATTTCACTCACTTCAGAGTCAACGCCCTCGAGTTGACCAACAGATGGGTGTTTCTCTTTTTTACTTGAATCATCATTCATAATTTCATCATTTGGTGACATCTTATCACTGCTATCAAGATTTTTTTGTCGCTTTCTCGTCAATATTGATGTTGCAACAGGAGACTGTTTACCAAAGATAGAAGTTGCCTGCTCAATCGGAATATCTGCCGTGTCACCCTTTTTACTAAAGGCTTTGTCAGTCATTCCACTCGCTTCAGAGTCAACGTCCTCGGGTTGACCAACAAATGGGTGTTTCTCTTTTTTACTTGAATCATCATTCACAACTTCATCGTTTGGTGAGGTCTTATGATTGCTATCAAGATTCTTTTGTCGTTTACTCTTCGTTATTGGTGTTGCAACAAGAGACCGTTTACCAGTGATTGGGGTTGCCTGCTCAGTCTGATTATCTATCAAGGAATGAGCTGTCTTCACAGCCGTGTCACCCTTTTTACCACTCACTTCAGAGTCAACAACACCCTCGGATTGACCAACAGATGAGTGTTTCTCTTTTTTACTTGAATCATCTTCCGTAATTTCATCGTCTGGTGAAGTCTTATCATTGCTATCAAGATGTTTTTGTCTTTTTCTCGTCATTATCGATGTTGCAACAGGAGACTGTTTACCAACGTTAGGTGTTGCCTGCTCAATCTGATCAGCCGTGCCACCCTTTTTACTAAAGGCTTGGTCAGTCATTCCACTTACTTCAGACTCAACGCCGTCAGATTGACCAACGGATGTGTGCTTTTTTATAACTGAATCGTCATTCATAGTTTCATCATTTGGTGAGGTCTTATCATTGCTATCGAGATTTTTTTGGTGTTCACTCTTCATTACTGATGTTGCTACAGAAGACTGTTTACCAATGATTGGAGCTGCTTGCTCAATTTTATTATCTATCAAGGAATGAGGTGTCCTCACAGCCGTGTCACCCTTCACAGAATTAATATTCAGGTTATTATAAGAAACAGTGTCAAAAAGAAAACTAAGACTTGATAGGCCACGAAGCAGGTCTAAGTTCAATACATAATATATACACAATCCTGAAACAATTATTGTAAAATGACTTACCTTGCTCAAATAATAGTGGATTCTTATCTTTTAAATATACGTGTGTGTGTGTGTGTGAATGTACTTATCAGAGGTAGCAATTCCTGGTACGACCCGAAACATGGTACAAATCCGACATGAAAATTATCGGGTTTTTAGTTGGCCAATATCGTGTTTGGGTTGACATGTGTAACTAGTTTAAGAAAGTAGTGGTGTTCAGGTTGTACTAAAACTGTACAAGCAACCCATCAACTCCTTTTAATATTAGATAAAAATATATATAATTTATACCTTCAACTCGTTTACATCTTTATTACAACCAATATACAACCCAGCAACCTGTTTAGCCCATTTACAACCTGTCAGCTCGTTTTGTCAACCCGTCTGACCCGTTTAAATAAACGATTTAAACAGGTCGTGTTAGGGTCACATGGTTTTAAGTGTGTCTGAGTTAGAGTTACTATCTTTGATACGAATAAATTAAATATAAGGGTCGTGTTTGGGTTCTATCAAACTGAACCCACCAAACCAACACGATTGCCACCCCTGGGACTACTTATATATTGCATTTAACACACATTTTCAAGTATATACGAATATCTGAATTTAATCTTTAGGGACTTTTTGGCCCATTTACTTGCTCCGAATCCAACAAGCAAATAGAGTGTCGGTTGCAACGGAAAATACGGTAGACCATTCAACCAACATATATAATATAATTTGAATACCTGAGAAGTGCTGAACCATTTGCCCCCTTTCCATTCCATATGTGGCCTAACTCTCGAGTAAATAAACTCCTGTTCCTTTTTTGTATGTTTAAAGAACACATTATACCTATTATCAGCAAGTGATTTGGTGATTACCCCACACCACCAGCCAAAATCATAATAAGCATCAACCTTTTCCAACAAAACAAAATTCTTATCCCTCAGATGAGGTGGCGAGGGTCGAATATGATGGTAATCCACCGTAACTTTTTGAAGAACTCCCTCATCACCAGCTCCTGGCTGCCGATACTCAACTAGAAAGGTCGAGTTGCCTGAGTTTTTCAGTACCGTTGCAGGAAACCAAACATCACGCAAACTTTCTTTCTCAAAAGACACTTCCACCTTTTTTCCCACAGTGAACATCCATCCTGCTGTTACCTTCCGATAATTTCCCGAGAAAAAAAAACAAAATCAGAAGCATGAATACAGAATTTAGCATCGTCAGATCAACAACAAATAAACCTCTCAAGTTACGAGATTTTTACACCAAGATCAAAATTAAAGCATATATATAACGTGATAGAAACATATAAAAATGAATCCTCGGAGATAATAATCTATTTCCACAGAAACAACCATAATACTTAGGTAGTGTTCATTTCACAAAATGAAATGGATTCTTAATGGAATTGGAATCCATTCTTTATGTTGTTTGTTTCAACAAAACAAGGAATTGGAATTGAATTTAAATCGCCAGTTCACCTCCTTCTTTCTGGATACAAGATAGTAATGTCATTTTACATATTTTACATTCCAATTCCATTGATAATTATACCAACCAAACACATTACGGATTTCAAAGGAATTCTTTAAAATCCAATTCAAATTCCATTTCATTCTACGAAACAAACACTACCTTAGGGTGAAGGGTGATAGGAGTGCGACCCTGAATCACCTGTTCAAATCAAACGGTAAAATAAAAGATAGTTCTACGGCTCGTTAGGATACAGAATCACCACCAAAAGAAACGGTAGGGCTGCGACGTCGAATCGAAGATACAGATACACAATGTTGTAGAAGGCGCTAGTCGGGCGGTGAGGTACCGCCTAGGGATTAATCGGATTGGACTTTTTAAGTATAATTTTACAAATTTTTATATATATATAGATAACTTTATACTTTTTATTAATAAATTTACAAGTTTAGGAGATAACTTTATACTTTTTATTAATAAATTTAAAACTTTAGGAACCATATGTAAACTAGTGAAAGATAGAGAGGGTAAAATGTTAAAATACCTAAATTTAAATGTTAAAATAGGTTTATAACTAAAATTTGGGCTTTAAACCATGGGCCAAGTTTCAAAAATTGGGTTTTTTGGGTAAAAAAACATGGGCCCGATTAGTCCGATTTTGACCATAACCGATTTTTTTGACCGACTAGCTTAAATTTAGGCAGTAACCCACCGACTAGCGCCTAGGCGCCGATTAATCGGCCGCCTAGGCCGATTTCTGCAACATTGCAGATACACCACTCCGGTTAAGATATCGTTTCTAAGAACAACACTCAACGCACCACGGTTGAGCTAGCATCGACGAATTAATTAACCCACACACATGAGATAATTAACACAAGAAATGCATCAAAAACACATTCCCCTCATGAACCTTCAATTGCTCACCCAAGGCATTAAACTTCTCAAAGTCTTTTTCACATATATTCTTTTCTTTCTCCTTTGATTCTTTCAGAGATGGCCCAGACTTCAAAGCCTCCAGTTTTGCCTCCAAATCCTTTGCATTTGCTGACAACACATTTACATTCTCCAACAACATATTCTTCTCCTGTTATCAAAATTTAAGGAATTCGAATCTGATAGTTCTACGGCTCGGTAGGAGAATGTAAATGTGTTGTCAGCAAATGCAAAGGATTTGGAGGCAAAACTTGAGCCTTTGAAGTCTGAGCCATCGCTAAAGGAATCAAAGGAGAAGGAAAAGAATATATGTGAAAAAGACATTGAGAAGTTTAATGCCTTGATTGGGCAATTGAAGGTTCACGAGTGTTTGTTTAACGAATGAATGAGAATTTTCTCGCTTTGTTGGTTTTTCTCAATGGATTTTGAGTTGAATTAATTGCTCCATTGCTAGCACAAATTTGACGTATTTGAGAGGTGTTCTTTGGAAGCTAAACTTGAAACGGGTGGTGATTGCTGTATCTCGTATCACGTTTAGATCGCCCTACAATTTGTGTCGGTGGTGAATCTGTATCCGAAAACAAGCCGTTGATCTATCTTAATTTACCGTTCCATTTGAGTTCCAAATATCTTACCTGTATGCCACCTCATTTTTAACAAAAAGTACCCAAATTTGTTGCAAAGGTGTTCCGAAACCACCCAGAGTACCCCAAATAACTTTTCAACACAAAACAATCATTTGTCATTGGTAAAAATTCGGATTCTTGAACCTAACTTTGCTACTAGAATTCACCACCCGAAGCATCACCCCAGTGCACCCTATTTACCCAAACTACCTGAAAGGGTTACCCAAAGGTGCCCTCTTCACCCTTACTGTATGGTGAAAAGAAGACAAATAATCCACAAAATTGATATGTTTCTGTAAAAGAAGGGTTAAACAGGTCGTGTTTGGGTTGACCCGAATTTATGTGTGTGCACGTTAGGGTTGAAATCTTTGACACAAATAATAATAATATAGGTCGGGTTCGAATTCCACATTTCAACCCACCAATCCGCAACCCATCAACCCAACACCAAATAATCCCCAAATTAAATGTCTTTTAGCCCTAGCCCAAAAAGAGAGTAAGTACATAAACACTAATTTATGTGTGTGCATGTCAGGGTTGAAATCTTTGACACGAATGATAATACATGTCGGGTTCGGGTTGCACATTTCAACCCCCGACACAATTAACACTAAATAATTCCCAAATTAAATGTCTTTTTTTAGTAAGGACAACAAACCCTAGCAGAAATAGAGAGTGCATAGCATACACACTAATTCATAAGCTATTATTACTAAAAAACAAGTTAAAAAACGTAAAAATGAAACCTGCTTGTGAGGCTGCTGCACCCATTTGCCACCGACCCATTTCTTATGCAGCCGTAACTCAGACCCACGAAACTCAACTTCCTCAGAAGGGTTTTCAAAACCAACAACAAACTTACACGTGTCAACAACCCGCGTAACAACACCGGTCCACCACCCGTCTCTATAAAAAGCTTCAACGACGTCGTGTAACTGGAAATTGGGGGGGTTGGAATCAGGAAGAGGTGAGGGTCTGACGTAAGAAATGTTGGCGTATTCTCTCAAGCGGGTGGAAGAACCGTCGTCTGATAAAAGATTGTGGTATTCGACGTAAACGAGGTTGTTGCGTGTGATGGAGGGTGGTGGGTGGATGACGGTGGCGACGTACCAGGCGCCGGTGGAGTCGTCTTGGGTTGAGGAGACTTCAACTTTGGAGCCTTTGGTTAAGAAGGAGAGTGAGGTGGGGTTAGTGTCCATTGGTTGGGGTGGTGATGGTGGATTGGTGGTGGTGGTGTAATTTAGGGCGATTTTGATTTGGATTTTGATTTTGGGTTTGAAAAACCCTAGGCCGCCATTTGATTTTTCACTTGTTTTGTGGTGTGACTGGTATCAAGTGTCATGATTTTATAATTAGCAAAATTAATTCCTTTGATGATGCCTAGAATCTATCTATCATGATATCCTATCCTTAATTTCATTTTGTGTTTGTGTTTGTGTTTCAGTTAAAAATACATAATTAAAAAGTAAAACTTTATTAATGGTTGTTATAATTAATTAAAGAGTTAAATGTCATTTTAGTCCCTGTGGTTTAGTCCATTTTGCCAGTTTAGTCCAAAGGTTTCATTTTTAACCTGTGGGTCCAAAAAGGTTTCACCGTTGCCATTTTAGTCCACTGGGTTAACTCCACTCATTTTTCTGTTAACGAGAAGACCAATTCGGTCATTTTATATGGCTGAATTGCTCTTTTAGTTAACAGAATTACATACAAAGTTACCGAATTGGCCTTCTCGTTAACAGAAAAAATGGATGAAGTTAACCCAGTGGACTAAAATGGCAACTGTGAAACCTTTTTGGACTCACAGGTTAAAAATGAAACCTTTGGACTAAACTGGCAAAATGGCCCAAACCACAGGGACTAAAATGGCATTTAACTCTTAATTAAAAGATTTATGTACTCTTACATCATGCGTAGTCGTTTGTTGAATAATGCCCCCACCGTGGGGCGTTTTCTGTCATGTGACAGTCCAGTCAGCATGGGGGAATTATTGGGCGTTTTTTGCAAATGTGACGTAGTGGAAATAATGCCCAATAACGCTCATTCCAATCATTACACAGTTATTTTTTTTAATTAAAAACTTAAAATACTTCATTAAATTAAAACAAAATACAATACTAGAAATAAAAAAATAAACCGACTAAATTAAAAAAAATACATTAGTTTTCGTCTTCGCTTTCTACATCCTCGCCATCTTCGTCTTCCTCGTCCTCCGTTTCTTCTTCACCCTCAGGTGGGATATACCGAACCTACCATGCGTGTTGTACCAAATCAACTGTTAACGCGGAATGGTACGGTTCATAACACAATTCTCGTGCATTATTAACTCTTTCTTCCATTGACGCCTGCGGATGCTTCTCCTGAACGGCTTCCGGTACATAATTCTGGCATATCGTCTTTCCTTCGTCTTCCAAAATCATGTTGTGCATGATTATACAAGTGTACATAGCATCTCTCATTTTTTGTTTGGTCCATGTACGACAAGGATTTCTCAAATACTGTCATCGTGTTTAAGAACCCCAAAGCATCTCTCAATTTCTTTTCGTGAAGACTCTTGAACCTTTTTAAAGTGTGCTTTTTTTTTCATCGATAGGATCACTAAACGTCTTCACGACAATCGAATACCTAGGATAAATTCCGTTGCACAAATAATATCCATGAGGGTAGTAGTTTCCGTTTGCGTAAAAAGACGCTTTTGGAGCTCTGCCAGAAATCCAGTCCTCTAATCTAAGATAACGCGCACCATACAAATCTATAATACCTTTATAAAAACATACGTATACAAACATAAGCTTAAAAAAAGAGAAAAGTGCCCGGATAGTCCCTGTGGTTTGGTCTTTTTTCACCTTTAGTCCCTAACTTTCTAAAATTACCTCTATAGTCTCCAACTTTTCAATTTTCGTTCCCGGATAGTCCCTGGCACGAATGGAGGTTAGTTTTTGGTGTTAAGTGGGTGTTAAATGACTAAAACACCCTTACTATTTAAATATATAAAACTTAAATCATTAAAAAAATAATTAAATGGGGCCCACCATCCTTATCTTCTTTACCCCTCACCCAATCATCCACATCCAGGCTCCAGCCATGTTTGTAGAGACCCACCCACACCCCCCACCACCATATTCAACCTTCACCAAAAACACCAATTTCCAATTAACGTCGGTTCAAATTAGACGGTAATGTGGGGTGTAAACGTTTCATGGCGATTAATCGATGCCATCACAACCCACATCCATCTGTGATGCGCTTGCACCAACTCCCCTGCCTGTCTGTTTGCCACTTTCTTTCCTCCCATAATTGTCAGCATCATAGTGGTTTCCCATATCCATATCAACATCCAAATTTTCAACCGATTGAACATCACTATGAATACTAACAGAAGGTTTATCAGTGGAACCTGGATTGGCAGCCGCAAAAACTGCATAATCTGTTGCAAATGAGACTCCATTACTTGTTTTAGCAACATAAAGGCTTTCAAACAACTTGCTTTCATCAGTGATACGCTTGCACCAACTCCCCAAGGCTGTAACAAAGTTAGAACTCGCTACTTGGTGTGCCGATTGATGCGATTCAGTAGGTTCACTATTCTGATCTTGAACAAAATCCTCTAAGTTCAAGTTAACAACAGCCTTTGGCGTTGGATGATTCGTTGCAGGTGTGGAGGTGTTGCAGGTTAGCCAAACCAGAGGTGTAGGAGGTCTAGTGTAAATTTCGGGGCGTTTGTCGGTGTAAATTCCGGCGAGCAGGTTCGGCAGGCGCCCTGTCACTGGCTCCCCGTCATCGTCTTTACATGGTTTCCCCATCATCATCTTCATATCAGCAGGTTCGGTAGGCGCCCTAGGATTAGTGTTTATGTTTTTTGTGAGATTACAATCTGATAACGATACAAATATCCGATTGTTTTCCCCGTCATCATCTTCGCCGTCGGAGAATTCCAACACCGTCATCATTATCGCCGCCACATGTTACCAGAGTGAGTAGTGACCACCATTATTACCAATCTGTTGTCACCGTCGGTTGTACCGTATGTCGTTGGATATCGTTTATTTGTTGGAATGATGATTATGATTTCGTTGCAGAGAAGGAGAAACTAGAAAAAGTAAAAAAAGGGGGTGGGTGGTAGATTGGAAAAAGGTGGGTCCCATATGTCTTTCTTTTAATCTTTGATGTTTTATATTTTAATATGAAGGGCATTTGGGTAATTTCACAGTCACTTAACTAAGAAAACTAACCTTCATCCACGCCAGGGACTATCCGAGAACGAATTTTGTAACACCCCAAAAAGATTTATTATGTATATAAGTTAAATTAAATAAAAAAAATACTAAATTAGTAAATATGTTGAAATACTAGGTTAATAATGGAGAATGTCTAAAATAAAACAAATCAAATACTAGAAGGGTTAAAAATGATAGAAATTGAAGTTAAAGTATTAAAGTGAATGAAACCCAAAAACACACACATATGTGTGTGTCTGAGAACGACCAGAACAGAAGAACCAGGGAAGAACCCTAGTTTTCTAAAATACAATCAATTGGGAAGGAATTACAAGGCTAATCAACTGCATGAACTCCAATTCTTGATTTTCTAAGCTTGTTTATCGAAGTGGTAAGTCGAATTGTATGATTTGATGATCTTTGGTGAAGTGGGTTATATTTAATCCGTGAAATTATGTGAAATTAGGTATGAGTATTGGTTAGAATCATCATATAGAAGATGAATTATGTTTAATTTTGGTCATTTGAATGATTTGAAGTAAGACCCACTTGGTGTAGAACTATATTGAAACATGATGATCATGAAGGCAAAATTTGATGTAATGTTGATGTATGTAGTTATATCATATGTATTGAGTATTTGTTGAATGAATTATATGTAGAATGAAAGACATGTGAGTTTAGTTGAATTTTTATTATCCATGACATGAACTAGTAGGAATAGGCATAGGATACTTGTACTATGTGCTTAGTATGTTGTATGCACACCAAGTGTTTGATGAAATGTATATGTGAAGTTAGAATGTGAGATTATTAGAAAAGATTTGATAAAACTAAATCTGTCCAGAAAGTTACAGCCGACTTTAATCGGCTGTAACCAGGTCAAATCTTGTAAGAAACTTATGTTTATGAAGTTTGTGATGAACTTCCAGGAAAAACCTTTCAAACCCAACTGGAATTGCATTTTTTTGACGAAAAATGAACGTTTTATGAATTTTTCCGTATCGAAGGTTCAGGCTGCGTTTTCTGGCAGAATTTGCAGCCCATTACGAATGTCATAACTCAATTTAGGAATTGAGTTATAATCTCAAATTTTTACTGTAGGTAGCTTCAGGAGGTTAAGAAAATCTCCAACTGGAATTTCGTCAATCGGATAAACGAGGAATTTTAAATGAATTTTTCCGTAAGCTGCAGTCAGAAGTGATGAATCTGATTGCAGCTTAGTAAATGAATTTTTATAAATTTTGGGTAGAGATTTAGACTCTAAAATTTTAACACAATGATAACCCCTCCGAGGGGCACGTCACATAAAAAGATTGTAATTTTTGCAAGCTCATAAGTACAGTAAACAGAAGTCACAAAACAGCCTATTTTCAGTGAATTGAGCTATACATGTTAGTGAATGATTGATTAATGAAAGTAATGTGACTAAGTGGTTATATGTTTATCGGATTGGAAGTGTGTATGATTGACAGTTGACTTTTTAGAAAGTCAATAAGGTATGAATAATAAGGTTAGACTTCCTAACACTATTGTGAGAATAAGGAGATCATGTGAATATTTGCTAGATTATTATATGACGTACATGATGGTAAGTTGAATTGGTTATGTTATGACTGATGTGATAATGGATCTATGCCATATGTATGTTAGCAGTTGCCTACTAGTAATGGTCTATGGCATTACGAATTGTAAATTGTATGTATTGTTATGTAATCATTGATAATTATGCATGTATGAATGTATTTAATTTAATGTATGGTGGAATGTGTACTATAACACGCGTATGTGGTATATAGATCCATGTGTAGAATTTATCGATGTATGAATAAAGTAATTGATAATATGAGTTATAATGTTTGCTAATAATGACATGTAAACGTGGACATGAAAGGATAGGTACATGCCATTTTGGGCGCGAACTCGGGAGGCAACGAGACGAACATATGGAATACGTATCAACTACTTACGGGTCAAGGTAAGTGCTTCTTGCACTTAATAGTTGTAAGCAGGAACATAGATTTATTGTTTGCAGGTTCTTGTACTTGTATACGTAGAACATCTTGTGGTTTAATGTGGAACTTATATGAGAATATTAAAGTATGAAATGTTAAATTGGAGGTATTCATAGGAGAATACCATGGACAAGGGAATCATAACCCACGAGTATGGTAAGTATCTATATCATAGATTTGAAACTATTTAATTGGTAAGATGAATTCAAGTCATGGGTACATGACTTGCCTGGTGATTATTATGTTTTTTTTTAACTAATGGTAGAATTTTAGATGTGTTGATAACGGTTAATCTAATAAAGGGTTGTTGACTTATTAAAAGTCAAATTAGTACGTGGCTTCCAAACCACAATCTTAATAAATTGGATGCTTTGGATTAAATAAGTACATATGCACATGATTCCAAGTTGTGTACAAATATCATAACCATGATGTTTATTTAGTAAGTGGATTAGATTACAGTGGTAAGTGGTTAAACTATTGTCTCGAATTATTTAACTCGGGGTAAGCAAGTAGATTTGGGTCACTTGATCCACATGAATGAAAAAGATTTGGATTATGGCTAAGTAAAGCATTAATGAAATCTTTGGATCTGTTAGAAATAAGTATTAATGGTCTAATAGTTGAATGAGATTTTTAACACAGGTGGCTTAATTGTGAATTCTAGTGGAGGTTGATTCACAAGTTGGAAGCGATAGTTGACTATGAAATTAATGGAGTCGAGTTCGTTGGAAGTTTGTGAAAAATATAGATCAAAATCCACCTATTTGAGTTATCTAATATATATTATATATAGAACTCATAACGTGCATGTTGGGTTTCAGGTATAATGGGAACTAGAGGTTTGCGGACTGATGAATGGAACAAGGTTTGGCGACAAATCCGAGATCGGGTCAGCAATGTCAGTTCGTCCATCCGTCAGGTTATATCGCCGACTTAGACGGGTCATCATGTTTTACTTGCCTTTTTCGGAATTCGGTAGTTTTAAACCGTGTAAGCTTCATGAGTCAGACGTAGTGTCTTGTTTTGTTTATGTTCAAGTTTAGAGTTGTAAAATGGATTGTAAACAGGTTTTGTTACCGTAAGGGTTATCCGTATTACGAACGGGTCATACCGAAATTTTATAAAAAAATTGTCATGAAATATGTAAGTGTTTAAATGATGGTAACTATCAAATGAAAGTCAAGACACTATAATTGTTTCTAGAAATTGAAGCTAAAAAAAGGGTCTACATTCCGCATAGTAAGAATGTTTAGAAAATTTATGGGCATTTTTTAGGTTAAAAAAGAAAAAAAATATAGCCGTTGACAACTAGCCGTTGCTCCTCGTTCCCATTGGTCCAACAATTGTCCGTTCAGCGTGTTTCAAAAAACGGCAAATCGAATTTCAGGCCCAAACACACCTGATAACGCCGAGGGGGGCGGGTGGAGGGCGGAATCGGGCGTTTTTGAGGGTCAATTTTGAAAAAAAAAATGACGCCTACTACGGGTGGTCTTATAACTTATGAAACTATATGAAATGTTAATCATCAAACATGCACTATTTACTTTTGCTACTACGGGTGGTCTTATAACTTATGAAACTATATGAAATGTTAATCATCAAACATGCACTATTTACTTTTGGTTTTCTTAGCTATAAATTATTATATGTGTAACATTCACGATAAGAACACACTTTATATGACTGAATTTTAATAATATTCGGCCAATGATCCCCACATCAATTGGTTTGGGGAAGGTGATAAGGTCTACCCATTTTAGTGGGGTTTCTGACCCATAATCAATTAGCACATAGTTGTGCAGTTCGTGGTGTTTCGATGCCTAGCGCCTGTCATGGATCAAACGTGACATGTGTGAGTACTAGTTTGTTCGTTGTACCAATTGCGTCAGCCGTAAAATAATTAATGATGTATTGGTCTTGTAATTATAGTCCAATGAAATTAAGACAATTTTATATTAGTGTCTAATACATGTTAATACATAACTAATGTAATTAATTTCTAACACAAATAAATAAATTACCATTTGTCATTATAAATTATAACAGTTGCATCAAAGGGCATTATTCCAACATGTCACTATTACCGATGTTGTTTATCTATTCTTGTACCACTCTTAGTGTTTTGTACAGTATATTAAGCCATGCGGTGTGGGGGACGGCGACGGGTCGTCGAGGTTCAGCTATGGCCGTCCACACCGCCCCCTTCAGCCCCGTCCCGTCCTCGACATTCTCGACGTGCCTCTCTCTTTCTTATCCAACATAGCTTTTCTGTGTAACACCTCTTAAATTTATGTCCAATAATATATCGACACGTGTCATGAGCTTTAAACGTGTAAAGAATTACTTTAGAGGGACTAAAGTTGACAAACAGAGAAAGTATGTGAATAAAAGGATTCAAAATGTCAACAATGGATAAATATACCTTTCAATGACCCTACACGATGTTTATACCCTTAAACGAATGAATCATGGATCATACGAAGCTAATTGTGGGAGAAAGTGAGAGATTACAAACTACAGGGGTTAAATGTGTCAACATGTTTTAAGTATACCTCTGAGTGACCTTTTAGCAAACCCGAAGCTTTGTAACGATTAATTATGCTCACAAGAATAAGTGATAAAAATTTCACAAGGTTTCGATAAAGTATGAGAAAGTTATGATAACATTCGTATACGAGGGGTTAAAAGCGTCAACGTTGAAATTTAAGGCTTTTCGGGTGATCACAAAGTTAACCAAGGACTTAACAAAGTTTGGTTATGTTTTAAGGTCCTTAGAAATCAATTTAGAGGGTTAAAAGTGCAAGAAATAAAGTTAAAACCATGTTTAAAAGGACCAAGGGCTGAAATGTAATTTCTGAAACTTGTGTAACCTGACCCCGGGCCTCATACCGGCCGCGTAAGACCCTGCTGGTCTTTTACGCGGGCCGCGTGACCCTCTGTAGCGACAAAAAACCTGCAGATGCCTGTTTTCAGCAGGTTAACCGACTTTGAAGGCCTGTTTTACATACCAGGGGCTGCCCCAATGGTATTACATGAAATAGGGACACCTGGGAACATCATGCAACAATTGTAGACTTGCTTGGCATCATCTTGATCAATCTAATTCACTATATAAGAAACACATTGTTGCAACATTTCACACACACACTTGAAAACTCTCACAGCTTCAATTCTGAAGATTTCTGGAGCTCAAGACCACTTCCTAGAAGTCACTAGTCGTGCATAGGACCTCAGTAAGTGTCCTTAACTTTTCTTAATTCAGTTTTACTTAGTTTATTAGCCTAAAGTCAAACCGTCGTAATTAAGGTTTGATTTAGTGATAACTCACTAATGGTCCAATCAATTCTCGAATTGAAAGTACCTATGAGTTGGTAATTATGTGGGTAATAAACCCTTAAAAGGGCACCCTCTGATTCCCACTCTAACTAGGTCAATTGTCGGGTCAAACTTGATTATAAAAAGTCAACAGAAAGCTAATTTTCGCATAAACACATAATTAACAATGTAGAAGCTATGAAACCTGTTTTATCACTCATATAACTTGGTAATCAATGTAAGAACATGTCTAAACATGTTCAACCCGACAATTTTCAGTTTAAGCTCGGTTCGGAACCGAAAGTCGCATAAGTGGACTTTTGCTTTGACTTTCAGTTCTGACCCATTATAGCATATTTTAGAAATGACTTAGAGCTTTATTAGGACCAGATTACATGTTAGTATAACCCTCTATGATTATACAACTTGGTTCCTTAGTTATCCGATTCATATGCATGTTTCCGTTATATGCCTAAATGTTGACTATTATGCCCTTTTGACCTTAAAACGAGTTTTTTGAAAATGTGAGAGGATAGAAACCTTCATTACTGATTTATAAACTCGCCCTAAAGATTTGACATCAGTTTGAGGTCTAGATTAGGAGTTATGCTCAATAGCGTAATTAGAAAGCTTTTTATTAGTTAAGCGGCATAATTAGCATATAGCCTATCTAAACCCAAATTTTGATACCAAAATTTTTACCCACTGATGTAAAATAATATTTTGGGATTTTTGAAGATTTTTATTTATTTTTAGGCTGAGCATAACATAGGGTTCTAGCTTTGATTCGGTAATTGTCTGTTTTGCCCTTTTGGCCTATAAAATGAGTTTTACAAATCATTTTGATACCAAACCTTTTTCTACTGATCCTATATGATAAATAAAATATTTTAAGCTTTCTGGAATGATAAAAATATCAGCTTTTCTTATAAAACCCGGGAATCGCTTAAAACCGCCTTTTTATGCGTTTTAAGCGCATAGTATGTATTAAAACTATTTTAAATATATAAGACTTGATACGTACTGATATTTTTAGTAAATTTTTATACTTTAACAGTAAGCAAAATTTTTTAACTCAGATTTCCAGATTTGACCTTTTAAGCTTATCTGAAATTACCAAAATGCCCATTCGGTGCATAGTTTGGTTATAAATGATAAATTTCACATATATGTAATACCCTACTGATATAACTTATTGAATTAAGTATTTTTACTGATTATATCAGACCTGAAACTCAGATTTATATTTAATCTCTTTTATAACCTTTTAAATGACCAAAATACCCCTACGGGGCATAATTTGAGTTTAAATCCAATTTGGGCATAATAGAAGATATCTTACTGATGTCACAACATATTTAAGGCATATTAACTTAGGAAACCTATATATGACTCTTATGGTTACCTGTTACGCATTTTTCGCGTTCGGTTCGGTTTATGTAACTAGTTTGCATAAATTGACCAAAACGGGTCAAACCTTATCATTTTTGTCTCAAAATCCAGAATGTGTTTAGTTTACCCATATTATACATGTCTTCAAACTTGTCGGGTCTAAATCACATTCTATTCCGGTCTTCGTTTAATCATGCGTTTGAACCGTATAGCTTCCTTTAAAACTAACCGGTCTAAGTTTAGGCTTAATTAAGACCCGTTAGGAATCTAATAGGTTATTAAAAACCTTCGTTCCAGATTTAGGAGCCCAGTAAAAGCTACCTGTACTTGCTTGGTTGTATACGGCTGGGATAAATTGTATAAATTTGCTCAGGTAAATACTCTTAACTTATTTTCCCTATACGGGCTTGGGATACGGTATTATAATAATACCGCTTGGTCGGGTGTGTAGTCATTTAAATCGGATTGTGATTAATGTATTTACATAACTCGCTTTAATCTGTATTATTTGGTGTATGGCCTTTGGGGGTTAATGTGACAACTGGCCCAAACCGGTAACTTCCGTACACATTACTTATTGCTTAATGACTGCAATTATGAGTTTAATTGTCAGCAATGTCTGAACACATGATTAAACAAGTGAATTCATGCACGTTGTATACTACAAAATATTGCTTTAAGCATAAACGAGAGCGTTGCCTCAAAAATAATAGTAAACTCACCGGTAAGACACACTGTGTCGACTGAGCTGCAGAAAGCAGTCAGACAATAAAATTGAGGCCTAGGTGTAGGTCCGACGACAAAAGAGCATTAAAACCCAAGAGTACATACAAGGGTTTATACATATACCCTCCGGAAGCAAAAATAAGCACTAAAAAGCACCCGAAACGCACTTTAAGTGCAGAATTTATACAAATCAGCAATAATTCAGCATTTAGACATATAAATATTATGCAGAAATGTCGTTTTATTATCCAGAATATTTCCCTAAGCGTGGGGAATTGAAAGAGTACAAGAAAGGTACTTAAACGACACTAAAAAGTGTAATTTAGCGCTTTAACGAATCGGTATGTAACCGAACGACCGGACTATACCCGGAACATGAAAATATTGTTATTTTCATTATTTATCTTTTTCTGAACTAGTTATGGTCCCCGAACACCATAACACCCCTTATAACGTAATAACGCATTAAATCTCTAAATTTTGCACTTGAAAGCTCATTTATTTATGTAATTAGAGAATGGATTTTACACTTTACCCCCCCTACTCATGTGGACGGCTACATGGGGGTGACCCCACCAAAAGTTGCTAAATCCTTAATAATCTTGTTAAGATATGCTAGGATCTTCATTGGATTCATGTAAGATACCATAAGATCTCAAAGGACTTGTAAGAAGATATGCAAGTACCATCCAAATTTCACTTAGACCCCTTCCCCCATGTATGTAATCGGCCACATATATGGCCCCACTCCAAGACCTATCTTGATCTTCATAATCTCATTAGATCTCCTTAAATCTTCCTAGATATGCTAAAGATTATGCTAGTACTTTAAGAAACATGAGGACCATTGGACAAAGTCTACTAAATGGGTTATAATATGGACTAGAACTCACCATTCTTATCACCATCACCACTCTCACTCTCCCTCTCTCTCAAAAGCTTACGGCCAAGCATCCCCTATTCCATCCATCCATTGTTCAATCTTGTTCTTCACATTCCAACATCACACAAGTGTTAAGGGTCGCATATTAGGAGTCTTGGAGCAAACGGAACGCGTAGGACCTCATTCTCTAGCTTTTATCCACGCCATTTCCGTCAAGATCCTTCCCTAGCCTTGAGCTAGAGGTATAACACTTAGAACTCGTATTTAAACTATTCTAAAGTGGTTAAAAGGATTTTTGTCGGTTAAAACTCGTTAACATGCAATATGATGCTTAAAAGTCTACTTAAAACACTAAAAATGGTGGTTAATAGCACATAAGTTGTGTAAATGTTGTAGTAATTGAAAGTTGTGATTATTTAGACCCGATCTATGATATGGTAGCTCGGATCATCATTTAACCCGGTTTAGTCATGATCTTGGATTATGACATAAAGCTTGTTTATGAGTAACAAAGGTTAAATGATGAAACTCTACCACACATGAAACATGAACTTGTGTAAAAGTATTTTTACTTGCAAAATATTGTTCAAAACTAGTAGATCTAAAGATCTACAAGTGGTTTTTCGGAAGAACCAAGCAAAAATATTAGTTTTGTTAAAACCCGGATCTTATCCGAACTAAAAGCATTTTTAGTAAATAAACAAGTGTGTAGACACATGTGTCACAAGAAAATTTAACAAAGAAATATTTTTCTAAATCCCGACTAGAAGTTGTGAAACTTCATATTCTTTAAAAATAAAGTTTTTAAGAAACTAAAATTATTTTTAAAGATAACAAGACTTACTAAATGTGCTAGTAAGTTACTACACATTTTTGTAAATATTCAAGTTCATGAAATGGAGGAATTAGTGATTATTGTTGATGATTATTGTTGATAATTGTTGTTGATGATTGTTGACGATTTAAAAGAAAATAAACACATGTTTTGAAAACATGGGAAACCTCCATTTTTAGGGGAAACTCTGTCAAAATTTTTATAAATTTTGACACTTAGAAAAATATGAGTTTTTGAGAAACTTATTACCTAAAAATGTGTTTAAAAGTATTACTAAGGTTTCCCTAATTTTTGGTGATAAGAAATGAGGATTTCTTCCAGAATAAAATGGATGTTAAGTATATATTTTTGAAAGAAAAAAAAATATATATTATTTGATCACCAACTTTTGTGCTAAGTGTATATAGTATGTGTTATACGTGCTAGTGTATTAAGACTTAAAAATACACTAATTACTCATGAGGAGTAGAAATATAAAAATACACATACAAAATACAAGGTACATAATTCGGGTGCAAAGTGCAAAACACAAAAGACTTATATTTATTTTTGAGAAAATAATATAAGTAAGATACGTAGTTAAAAATATATAATATTTTTAACACAAGAATATATACAAAAGAGAGTGACTGTACTTGTGCGACGCAAGTCTAGTGACTAACGTTAAGAAAACGCGTATAGGTTACGACGTTAATTAAGCAAATCCGGTGGAGTTTACGACGCTAGGAACGCAAAGTTGTGAGTTCATGCTCCCCCTTTTCTTTTAACTGTTTTCAGTTTTTATAACTTCGGGGGTGAAATACATGTACAAATGTACAAAAATTTATAATTGGTATGATATAAATACAAGAAGTACACTTGGTGAGAACGAGAACCAAGTGTGACGAAATATAAGAATATGAGAAGTACACTTGGTGAGAACGAGAACCAAGTGTGACGAAATATAAGAATATGAGAAGTACACTTGGTGAGAACGAGAACCAAGTGTGACGAAATATAAGAATATGAGGAGCGCACTTGGTGAGAACGAGAACCAAGTATGAGGCGCTATGAGAAATGATAAAAAGAAACGCGCTTGGTGAGGACGAGAACCAAGTAGGATGCGTTATGAGAAATAGTGTCACGAATAGGGTACAGAAGCACCATTAATCGTGTATATACTTAGACCGCAGAACAAAAGGTTAGATCTAACGGGTGCCTGGCAGCCACACTCCCGGTCGGGGCGAGAACCGAGGAGTGCTTTTGTGTCTCAGAATATACCAATTAAATGTCTTAGGTTTGGTGACTTCCTATGTCGTGCCACATGTTAATGGCCTTGCAACCCATTAACAATCCTGATACTTACAGGAATATTTTAAATACATGAAATTCATACCATACTAAAAATTGATGAATACTTGAGTACGTGGGGTACTCAAGAAAAGATTGAATTATACTTGAAGTACGTGGGGTACTCAAGAAAATGAGAATTATACTTGAGTACGTGGGGTACTCAAGAAGAAATTGAATTATACATGTGTACGTGGTGTACACATGAAACTGGATTTATATATGAAAACTTGATTTTTACATGACGTAAACTATGTTTTCATACAAAGTATACAAACGTGAAAAACTAAAACTGCATGAATTCACACCAACTTTATGTTGACGTTTTTCCAAAAACTCACATGTATTTCAGGTAACTAGGATGGATGTGCGCGTGGTCTTGCTTATGCTCGTGGATGTCGCTTGTGTTTAACTTTAAATAAAGTTGTAAACTTTTAAGACAATGCTTTATGCGACTTAGCGATGTAAACGCTAACGTATGTTTTCAAATTATGGTATTTGAAGTTATTTTCTTGAGCATGTAGCATGTTTACTCTTCGTATGCAATGAGAACCTTTCATGATCACACCTCGTGCTTCCGCCGTAGAAAGGGGTGTGACAGTTAAATGACCATGTCCCGGATATCCTTGGCATCATTCAAAGAAATGGCCACGACCTAAGCACGGGGTGTAGGCATACACCTGACAGTTGCATATGTAAAAACTGGTAATCCACTTAAAGGAATCAACCTTGTGGGCATTATACCTGTGGCGTGTCAATTAATCTTGACCGGCTCTTCTAACCGGCACTGACGGACGACAAATAAGTAAAACTGTATACAAGATTATTTTTAAATAACTGTCCCAAGTTATAAAAGATATTTTGTGCCGTGTGCATTCAAACTAATTTTCTTAAACTCTTTTCAAAATGAGTCAGTTAATTGTATTTACCAGTGTAAACTGACGTATTTTCCAAAAAGGCTAAGTGCAGGTACTAGACGAAATAGGCTGGCTACTCCTGGCATCATTAATCAAGTCTTGCAAGCTCTAGATGTTAAAGTCTGTTGAACAATGATCTTTTTATCTTTTGATCCTCCTGTGGATCCTTTACAGTCCGTTTGTAATACTTTGATATTACTTTTTATTCGGTTTGTAATGTGATTCATCTTTTGCTTCCGCTGTGCATTTAAATTGTGTTGTTTGACTATGATGATATCAACTATGTCACGATACTCTCCATCGGGCCCACCGGTAATACGTGGAAATTCGGGGTGTGACATTCTGGAGTTTGTCCCTCAAGTTATCAATGTTAAGGTAGTTCAAAGGAAAAAAAAAGTTAATATGGAACTTTCTGTGGACAACAATGGCTGGGTGCCGCAGAGCTTGGTGGCCAAGCGGTGGTTCACATGAGAGAAGAAAAATAGGTTTTTATGGTGAAGAAGAAAGATGAACAAGTGGTAACTTTTTCAAAGTAAAGAAGAAAGATAAACAAGTAGCAACTTTTTCAAAATAAAATTATTTAATAAGGTGGGAGAGTGTAAAAGTATAGTGTCTAATAAGTGAATAGAGGAGACTATAAGTCTATAGTATATTATTTGATGAATACTTGAGTACGTGGGGTACTCAAGAAAAGATTGAATTATACTTGAAGTACGTGGGGTACTCAAGAAAATGAGAATTATACTTGAGTACGTGGGGTACTCAAGAAGAAATTGAATTATACATGTGTACGTGGTGTACACATGAAACTGGATTTATATATGAAAACTTGATTTTTACATGACGTAAACTATGTTTTCATACAAAGTATACAAACGTGAAAAACTAAAACTGCATGAATTCACACCAACTTTATGTTGACGTTTTTCCAAAAACTCACATGTATTTCAGGTAACTAGGATGGATGTGCGCGTGGTCTTGCTTATGCTCGTGGATGTCGCTTGTGTTTAACTTTAAATAAAGTTGTAAACTTTTAAGACAATGCTTTATGCGACTTAGCGATGTAAACGCTAACGTATGTTTTCAAATTATGGTATTTGAAGTTATTTTCTTGAGCATGTAGCATGTTTACTCTTCGTATGCAATGAGAACCTTTCATGATCACACCTCGTGCTTCCGCCGTAGAAAGGGGTGTGACAGATTGGTATCAGAGCTGCGATTGTAGTGAACCAGGATTCCTTCTCGAGTCTAGTCTACAATCTCTAGGATCCTTTCATGAAAACAATTTTCAAAGAGTTTTCATTGCATAAAACGTCCCGCGACATCCACTGCCTGAAACTATCTACATGAGTCTAGAAAAGACATTACGAGATTTAGAGTGCACTTGAGTAGCACTTGTCGTTGACTAGAAATTACTTGCAATTATGTGTGATAATTGGCATGTACTAGAAGTAGAATGTCACAAGTATATGTGACTTTACCTGAAAGCAATGGCCTACCTGAAGGAAGAGACACGAGGATGAAACGAACTGTGCGGACTGTGCAAGGAGTTACGTAATTATGGATGCATACATAATTATGGAATTCAGTGCACAAAAATCACAGCAAGTCTTGTCACGTATAGATTCCCTCAGTGCAAGCCTACTAAGTACTCTGCTAGAGTAATAATTGTTTGATGTCACTTATGTGGTATATATACCTGTGAATATATATGATACTACTGGCTAGTGTGACGATATCAAACAAATGATTAACCCTGTTGGGTTATGTTCTGTCAGAACATGGCACCCAGGAAAGCTGTGAATGCTCGCAATGACGATCAACCTCCTCCTCCCCTACTGCCAAGAATTGCCGAAGAGCTGGAAGCTCTACTGGAAGAAAGGATCTCCGCTGCTATCGCCCAGTACGAGGCGAACCGTACTCAATATAGTGGAGGACCAAGCAATGCTAGGCGTAACGGGCAAGGAGATTCGTCTGGAGGCAACGCAGTTCAAGGCTTCACTTTCAAGCAGTTCCTTGACTGCAAGCCGATGAACTATGATGGCACAGGAGGTGCAGTAGCATTTGTGCGCTGGACGGAGAAGACTGAAGCTACTTTCCGCATGAGCAAGTGTACCGCGGATCAACAAGTCACTTTTGCTACTGGGTTATTCGTCGATGAAGCTCTGAGTTGGTGGAACCTGCAAGCCCAAACTTTGGGTGATGACGCCGCTTATGGCCTAACTTGGGAGGAACTGAAGGAAAGGATGAGAGAGAAGTACTGCTCTCGTGCGGAACTCCAGAGGCTGGAAACAGAGTTCTGGCACTTGACTATGGAAGGTGCTGACATCAATGGTTACACTCGAAGGTTCCACGACCTGTCGAGAGTGCTTCCCTACATGGTGACTCCTGAATTTAAGCGTGTGGAACGCTACATTTGGGGACTGGCCTCAGAGTTTCGTGGCATGGTGACGTCGGCCAAACCACAAACAATCACCGAGGCTGTAACTCTGGCTGTCAGCCTGACTGAAGATTGTGTTCGTATGAAGAAGTTATCACTAAACCCAACAGAAAAGACCGAGACACATGCTGAGTCGTCCGGTGACAAAAAGAGAAAGCATACAAGTTTGAACCAAGCAACTCGCAACAACAAGGGTTTCAACAAGAAGCGCGACACTAATCCGCCTCAGGAGACAAAAACCCATGCAACCAAAGCATACCAAGGCTCCATGCCTAGATGCCAAAAATGTAAGTATCATCATGATGGAGCTTGTCGCATTCCAAGGTGCGACAAATGTGGTAAATTGGGTCATCAAACAGAAGACTGTTGGGGAAAAGGAAAGAACCGAAATGGGAACGGTGCTGGTAACAAGAATGGCAACGGGAAAGGGCAAGGATGCTTCAAGTGTGGAAGCAATGATCATTTTATGAAGAACTGCCCAGAGAGAAACAACGCTCCGGCTCGAGCATTTGTGATTGGAGCAAGAGACGCACACGAGGACCCTAACGTGGTCACCGGTACGTTTCTCATTAACAATCACTTTGCATCCATATTATTCGACACTGGCGCCGATTATAGTTTCATGTATGTGGAATTTAAACGCATACTTGGAATAGAATCTAGTAGATTAGAAATTCCTTATTCCATAGAACTAGCCAATGGTAAACTTGTTGAATCAGGCGAAGTTGTCAGAGGCTGCACACTAGAACTTGGCGAACGAAATTTTAGCATCGACCTCTTACCTATTCAATTGGGTAGCTTCGATGTAGTAGTCGGGATGGACTGGTTGTCCAAGAACAAAGCTGAAGTTATTTGTCATGAGAAAATCATTCGCATCCCCTTTAGTGAATGGTGAAACTCTCATCGTGCATGGAGAAAAACGAGACGCGCCTCTTCAAATCATCAGTTGCATGAAGGCACAGAAGTGCTTGAGGAAAGGATGTGTCGCTTTCCTAGCACACGTTATAGACAAGAAGGCTGTGGAGCCAAAACTCGAAGACATTCCTGTGGTGAAGGAATTTCCTGATGTATTCCCTGAAGATCTGCCAGGACTACCTCCGCAACGACAAGTCGAATTCCGCATAGACTTGGTTCCAGGAGCTGCTCCTGTAGCCAAGGCACCCTATCGACTTGCGCCATCCGAAATGCAAGAATTATCTACACAACTCCAGGAGTTGTTGGATAAGGGATTTATAAGGCCAAGCTTCTCGCCCTGGGGAGCTCCAGTATTATTCGTGAAGAAGAAGGATGGAACACTGCGGATGTGTATCGATTACAGAGAACTGAACAAGCTCACAATCAAGAATCGGTATCCGCTACCGAGGATTGATGACTTGTTTGATCAACTGCAAGGATCAAGCTACTATTCCAAGATCGACCTTCGATCTGGATACCATCAGCTGAGAATCCAAGAAGGGAGCGTGCCAAAGACTGCATTCAGAACGCGATATGGGCACTACGAATTTCTTGTGATGCCATTTGGGTTGACGAATGCACCAGCGGTCTTTATGGATCTAATGAACCGCGTATGCAAACCATATCTCGATAAATTCGTGATTGTATTTATCGATGATATCCTGATTTACTCGCGAACGAAAGAAGAGCACGAGCAACATCTCAGAACCATCTTGGAGCTACTGAAGAAAGAGAAACTTTATGCAAAGTTCTCGAAATGCGAATTCTGGATTCGCGAAGTACAATTTCTTGGTCACGTTGTGAATGAGAAGGGCATTCATGTAGACCCGTCCAAGATAGAAGCAATAAAGAATTGGGAAGCTCCCAAGACCCCAACCGAAGTCCGTCAATTTTTGGGCTTAGCGGGCTACTATCGGCGATTCATTGAGAATTTCTCAAAAATAGCTCAACCGCTAACGACCCTCACACAGAAAGACAAGAAATACGACTGGGGTCACAAACAGGAAGAAGCCTTTCAGCTACTTAAGAACAAGCTCTGCGATGCACCGATACTATCGTTACCCGAAGGCACTGAAGACTTCGTGGTATACTGCGACGCCTCACGACAAGGCTTGGGTTGCGTGCTTATGCAGCGCCAAAAAGTCATCGCTTACGCTTCAAGACAACTGAAGGTTCACGAGAGAAATTATACCACTCACGACCTGGAGCTGGGTGCAGTGGTATTCGCCTTGAAGATTTGGCGACATTATTTATATGGTACTCGATGTACAATCTTCACAGATCACAAAAGCTTACAACACATATTTGATCAGAAGGAATTGAATATGCGCCAGCGACGTTGGGTCAAGCTGCTAAATGATTATGACTGTGAGATTAAGTACCATCCTGGAAAGGCGAACGTTGTAGCGGACGCGTTGAGCCGAAAAGAAAGGGTTAAGACCCTAAGGGTTCGAGCATTGGAAATGACGATTCGAACGAACCTCACTGCACGCATTCGGGATGCACAACAAGAAGCCCTTAAAGGAGAGAACCGTAAAGCTGAATACCTACGGGGTATGTTGAAATATATGGTGCCAACTGAAGAGGGAGCCTTATACTTTAAGAAGCGTATTTGGGTTCCACTCTATGGTGGCATACGAGAAGTCATCCTTAATGAAGCCCACAAATCGAGATATTCGATCCACCCAGGATCGGACAAAATGTATCAAGACTTGAAAGAGTATTATTGGTGGCCGAGACTCAAAAGCGACGTTGCTGTCTATGTTGGAAAATGCCTAACCTGTGCTAAGGTTAAGGCAGAATATCAGAAACCGTCCGGCCTACTACAACAACCAGAGATTCCCGTATGGAAGTGGGAACAAATCTCGATGGACTTCATAACGAAATTACCCAGGACCCCGAGAGGGCACGATATGATATGGGTAATAGTTGATCGATTGACGAAGTCTGCGCATTTCCTACCAATCCGAGAGAAGGATAGCACTGGAAAGCTAGCAGAGATATACTTAAGAGAAATTGTGGCACGTCATGGAGTGCCAATCTCAATCATTTCAGACAGAGATAGACGCTTTGTCTCAAGAATCTGGCAATCATTTCAGGAAACCTTTGGATCTCAGTTAGATCTGAGCACGACATTCCATCCGCAAACAGACGGCCAGAGCGAACGGACAATACAAACGTTAGAAGATATGCTTCGCGCATGTGTCATGGATCTAGGTGGCAGCTGGGATACTCATCTACCTTTAGTTGAGTTTTCCTACAATAACAGCTATCATACGAGCATAAAAGCCGCGCCGTTCGAAGCTCTGTATGGCCGCAAATGCCGATCGCCCTTATGTTGGGCAGATGCCGGAGATAAACGTATGGTTGGTCCTGAACTTGTACAAGAGACCACCGACAAGATTGCGCAGATCCGAGAGCGCATTAAGGCGGCTCGAGAGCGACAAAAGAGCTACGCTGATCCGAATAGAAAATCGGTAGATTTCAAGGTGGGAGACAAAGTGTTGTTAAAAGTCTCACCATGGAAGGGCGTAGTCAGATTTGGAAAGCGTGGAAAGCTGAATCCACGATATATCGGACCATTCAGAATACTGAAGAGAATTGGTACCGTGGCATACAAGTTGGAGTTACCGGAAGAACTTAACGGAGTACATGATACGTTTCATGTATCCAACCTGAAGAAGAGTCCAACGCAAGAAAACGTGATCATCCCGATGGATGAAATACATATTGATGAAGCCCTCCGATTTACAGAGCAACCCGTTGAGGTTACTGACTGGAAAGTCAACAAGACCAGGAGGAGCAGTGTGAAGCTTGTCAAAGTACGTTGGAGCTCTAAGCACGGACCCGAGTACACATGGGAACGTGAAGACCAGTTCAAGAAAAAGTATCCCCACCTATTCAAGAAGACTCCAGCGAGAGTGAGTTCAGTCTGAATTTCGGGACGAAATTCTTTTAACGGGGGGAGACTGTGACAACTGGCCCAAACCGGTAACTTCCGTACACATTACTTATTGCTTAATGACTGCAATTATGAGTTTAATTGTCAGCAATGTCTGAACACATGATTAAACAAGTGAATTCATGCACGTTGTATACTACAAAATATTGCTTTAAGCATAAACGAGAGCGTTGCGTCAAAAATAATAGTAAACTCACCGGTAAGACACACTGTGTCGACTGAGCTGCAGAAAGCAGTTAGACAATAAAATTGAGGCCTAGGTGTAGGTCCGACGACAAAAGAGCATTAAAACCCAAGAGTACATACAAGGGTTTATACATATACCCTCCGGAAGCAAAAATAAGCACTAAAAAGCACCCGAAACGCACTTTAAGTGCAGAATTTATACAAATCAGCAATAATTCAGCATTTAGACATATAAATATTATGCAGAAATGTCGTTTTATTATCCAGAATATTTCCCTAAGCGTGGGGAATTGAAAGAGTACAAGAAAGGTACTTAAACGACACTAAAAAGTGTAATTTAGCGCTTTAACGAATCGGTATGTAACCGAACGACCGGACTATACCCGGAACATGAAAATATTGTTATTTTCATTATTTATCTTTTTCTGAACTAGTTATGGTCCCCGAACACCATAACACCCCTTATAACGTAATAACGCATTAAATCTCTAAATTTTGCACTTGAAAGCTTATTTATTTATGTAATTAGAGAATGGATTTTACACTTTACCCCCCTACTCATGTGGACGGCTACATGGGGGTGACCCCACCAAAAGTTGCTAAATCCTTAATAATCTTGTTAAGATATGCTAGGATCTTCATTGGATTCATGTAAGATACCATAAGATCTCAAAGGACTTGTAAGAAGATATGCAAGTACCATCCAAATTTCACTTAGACCCCTTCCCCCATGTATGTAATCGGCCACATATATGGCCCCACTCCAAGACCTATCTTGATCTTCATAATCTCATTAGATCTCCTTAAATCTTCCTAGATATGCTAAAGATTATGCTAGTACTTTAAGAAACATGAGGACCATTGGACAAAGTCTACTAAATGGGTTATAATATGGACTAGAACTCACCATTCTTATCACCATCACCACTCTCACTCTCCCTCTCTCTCAAAAGCTTACGGCCAAGCATCCCCTATTCCATCCATCCATTGTTCAATCTTGTTCTTCACATTCCAACATCACACAAGTGTTAAGGGTCGCATATTAGGAGTCTTGGAGCAAACGGAACGCGTAGGACCTCATTCTCTAGCTTTTATCCACGCCATTTCCGTCAAGATCCTTCCCTAGCCTTGAGCTAGAGGTATAACACTTAGAACTCGTATTTAAACTATTCTAAAGTGGTTAAAAGGATTTTTGTCGGTTAAAACTCGTTAACATGCAATATGATGCTTAAAAGTCTACTTAAAACACTAAAAATGGTGGTTAATAGCACATAAGTTGTGTAAATGTTGTAGTAATTGAAAGTTGTGATTATTTAGACCCGATCTATGATATGGTAGCTCGGATCATCATTTAACCCGGTTTAGTCATGATCTTGGATTATGACATAAAGCTTGTTTATGAGTAACAAAGGTTAAATGATGAAACTCTACCACACATGAAACATGAACTTGTGTAAAAGTATTTTTACTTGCAAAATATTGTTCAAAACTAGTAGATCTAAAGATCTACAAGTGGTTTTTCGGAAGAACCAAGCAAAAATATTAGTTTTGTTAAAACCCGGATCTTATCCGAACTAAAAGCATTTTTAGTAAATAAACAAGTGTGTAGACACATGTGTCACAAGAAAATTTAACAAAGAAATATTTTTCTAAATCCCGACTAGAAGTTGTGAAACTTCATATTCTTTAAAAATAAAGTTTTTAAGAAACTAAAATTATTTTTAAAGATAACAAGACTTACTAAATGTGCTAGTAAGTTACTACACATTTTTGTAAATATTCAAGTTCATGAAATGGAGGAATTAGTGATTATTGTTGATGATTATTGTTGATAATTGTTGTTGATGATTGTTGACGATTTAAAAGAAAATAAACACATGTTTTGAAAACATGGGAAACCTCCATTTTTAGGGGAAACTCTGTCAAAATTTTTATAAATTTTGACACTTAGAAAAATATGAGTTTTTGAGAAACTTATTACCTAAAAATGTGTTTAAAAGTATTACTAAGGTTTCCCTAATTTTTGGTGATAAGAAATGAGGATTTCTTCCAGAATAAAATGGATGTTAAGTATATATTTTTGAAAGAAAAAAAAATATATATTATTTGATCACCAACTTTTGTGCTAAGTGTATATAGTATGTGTTATACGTGCTAGTGTATTAAGACTTAAAAATACACTAATTACTCATGAGGAGTAGAAATATAAAAATACACATACAAAATACAAGGTACATAATTCGGGTGCAAAGTGCAAAACACAAAAGACTTATATTTATTTTTGAGAAAATAATATAAGTAAGATACGTAGTTAAAAATATAGAATATTTTTAACACAAGAATATATACAAAAGAGAGTGACTGTACTTGTGCGACGCAAGTCTAGTGACTAACGTTAAGAAAACGCGTATAGGTTACGACGTTAATTAAGCAAATCCGGTGGAGTTTACGACGCTAGGAACGCAAAGTTGTGAGTTCATGCTCCCCCTTTTCTTTTAACTGTTTTCAGTTTTTATAACTTCGGGGGTGAAATACATGTACAAATGTACAAAAATTTATAATTGGTACGATATAAATACAAGAAGTACACTTGGTGAGAACGAGAACCAAGTGTGACGAAATATAAGAATATGAGAAGTACACTTGGTGAGAACGAGAACCAAGTGTGACGAAATATAAGAATATGAGAAGTACACTTGGTGAGAACGAGAACCAAGTGTGACGAAATATAAGAATATGAGGAGCGCACTTGGTGAGAACGAGAACCAAGTATGAGGCGCTATGAGAAATGATAAAAAGAAACGCGCTTGGTGAGGACGAGAACCAAGTAGGATGCGTTATGAGAAATAGTGTCACGAATAGGGTACAGAAGCACCATTAATCGTGTACATACTTAGACCGCAGAACAAAAGGTTAGATCTAACGGGTGCCTGGCAGCCACACTCCCGGTCGGGGCGAGAACCGAGGAGTGCTTTTGTGTCTCAGAATATACCAATTAAATGTCTTAGGTTTGGTGACTTCCTATGTCGTGCCACATGTTAATGGCCTTGCAACCCATTAACAATCCTGATACTTACAGGAATATTTTAAATACATGAAATTCATACCATACTAAAAATTGATGAATACTTGAGTACGTGGGGTACTCAAGAAAAGATTGAATTATACTTGAAGTACGTGGGGTACTCAAGAAAATGAGAATTATACTTGAGTACGTGGGGTACTCACGAAGAAATTGAATTATACATGTGTACGTGGTGTACACATGAAACTGGATTTATATATGAAAACTTGATTTTTACATGACGTAAACTATGTTTTCATACAAAGTATACAAACGTGAAAAACTAAAACTGCATGAATTCACACCAACTTTATGTTGACGTTTTTCCAAAAACTCACATGTATTTCAGGTAACTAGGATGGATGTGCGCGTGGTCTTGCTTATGCTCGTGGATGTCGCTTGTGTTTAACTTTAAATAAAGTTGTAAACTTTTAAGACAATGCTTTATGCGACTTAGCGATGTAAACGCTAACGTATGTTTTCAAATTATGGTATTTGAAGTTATTTTCTTGAGCATGTAGCATGTTTACTCTTCGTATGCAATGAGAACCTTTCATGATCACACCTCGTGCTTCCGCCGTAGAAAGGGGTGTGACAGTTAAATGACCATGTCCTGGATATCCTTGGCATCATTCAAAGAAATGGCCACGACCTAAGCACGGGGTGTAGGCATACACCTGACAGTTGCATATGTAAAAACTGGTAATCCACTTAAAGGAATCAACCTTGTGGGCATTATACCTGTGGCGTGTCAATTAATCTTGACCGGCTCTTCTAACCGGCACTGACGGACGACAAATAAGTAAAACTGTATACAAGATTATTTTTAAATAACTGTCCCAAGTTATAAAAGATATTTTGTGCCGTGTGCATTCAAACTAATTTTCTTAAACTCTTTTCAAAATGAGTCAGTTAATTGTATTTACCAGTGTAAACTGACGTATTTTCCAAAAAGGCTAAGTGCAGGTACTAGACGAAATAGGCTGGCTACTCCTGGCATCATTAATCAAGTCTTGCAAGCTCTAGATGTTAAAGTCTGTTGAACAATGATCTTTTTATCTTTTGATCCTCCTGTGGATCCTTTACAGTCCGTTTGTAATACTTTGATATTACTTTTTATTCGGTTTGTAATGTGATTCATCTTTTGCTTCCGCTGTGCATTTAAATTGTGTTGTTTGACTATGATGATATCAACTATGTCACGATACTCTCCATCGGGCCCACCGGTAATACGTGGAAATTCGGGGTGTGACATTCTGGAGTTTGTCCCTCAAGTTATCAATGTTAAGGTAGTTCAAAGGAAAAAAAAAGTTAATATGGAACTTTCTGTGGACAACAATGGCTGGGTGCCGCAGAGCTTGGTGGCCAAGCGGTGGTTCACATGAGAGAAGAAAAATAGGTTTTTATGGTGAAGAAGAATGATGAACAAGTGGTAACTTTTTCAAAGTAAAGAAGAAAGATAAACAAGTAGCAATTTTTTCAAAATAAAATTATTTAATAAGGTGGGAGAGTGTAAAAGTATAGTGTCTAATAAGTGAATAGAGGAGACTATAAGTCTATAGTATATTATTAGATGGAAAAACTTGTTTCATAATGTCAAATTTTATTTTATATAATTAATAATCTTAAAGTTAATTTTTTTTTTATTTTTAGTCTAAAGATTTATTTATTTATTTCTCACAACTATCAGGTTACTTTACTAATTTTATTGAATTCAAGTTTTTCCGTACCTTATTTGAGTTATATTTTTTTTTAATATTTATGAGTTTTATTATAAATATTTTAAGTTATGTAATGTTTAATTTTAACGTTATGTAATGTTTTTTAAGTTATGTATTGTTTTAATTTTTAAGTTATGTATTTTTTATAAAATAAAAAAGAGTAAACTGCCATTTTGGTCCCTGAGGTTTGGTTACTTTTGCCACTTTAGTCCAAAACTCAAACCTTTTGCATCTGGGTCCTCGTGGTTTCAGTTTTATTGCCATTTTGGTCCAAAAATGAAATCAGGTCATATTTGTCTTATAAAATCCTGCAATTTTTTCATTTTCCTCAGGGGCAAATCAGGTCATATTTGTCTTATAAAATATGGTATTTATTTATAAAAAAGAAATGATCATTTTGCCCCAGCGGAAAATGACAAAATAACAGGACTTTATAAGACAAATATGACCTGATTTCATTTTTGGACCAAAATAACAATAAAACTGAAACCACAGGGAACCAGATGCAAAAAGTTTGAGTTTTGGACTAAAATGGCAAAATTGACCAAACCACAGGGACCAAAATGGCAGTTTACTCAATAAAAAAAGAAGACTCATTTTCCACACCCTAGTCTCATCTCTTGGGCTCATCCTCTACAACGTGACGCTTACGTGGAGGCCCATCCCTTTAGGATGAGGCTCCTCCACACCTTATAGCCTTAGAAATATCTATACTATATAATAAAAGAAACCACTTAAGAGACACATGGCGCACTATGAGAGAAAATCGATTATTGATAATATTAAATTTAAAATTTGTAGAAGATCTTTGGGATGATTTTTTTAAACTAAATTGGGATATAATCTCAATATTGTATCATATTATATTTATGTTCAATTAAAACTTAAGTTTACCGATAATATTATATTATTTAATTAATTTCAACATTTGAAAACTTAATAATTTTTTTTCTTTGACACTTGAAACTTAATCAGTTCTAAATGTATTAAGTCATAATGAACATACGGATGTATATGTGATTAAACAATATATAATATATTCTATTAACAGGTTACATATGTATAAAACTAGGTTTTGCCCCGCCCGCGTTGCGGGGCACTAAGCCAAATATTTCCCGTTCATATGCGTCTGTGTTTCGGTTAATTGTACATACGACTTATAACACGATCTCAAAAAAACATTACACCGAGAAAACAATTAAAAAAAACACTATCAATACTTTTGCTAAAAAAAACTAAAACGATGGAAAGACTATAATTTTTAACTGGGGCAACATTGTAATTTTTAGGACAAATGAGCGTGTGTCACGCAACTGAGGGAAAAAGCGTAATTTAAAGGTAGAGGCAGAAATATAATTTTATTTTAAACTGGGGGCAAAAACGTAATTTTAAACGAAGGACGAAATCGTAATTTTAAACTGGGAATAAAACTAAATTAAAAATAGATTGGTGCAATAGG
Source organism: Helianthus tuberosus (assembly GCA_030545235.1). NCBI lineage: Eukaryota > Viridiplantae > Streptophyta > Magnoliopsida > Asterales > Asteraceae > Helianthus > Helianthus tuberosus. The sequence continues at coordinate 54,537,863 of CM060424.1, read as the reverse complement.
GAAGTGCCATGCAGCTGCCTGACACTATTCCCTCAACTTGAGATTGTATATGTAGAATTAAAAAATGGTTTTTGAACTGAGGGCAAAAGCGTAATTTAAAGCTAGAGGCATAAATATAATTTTATTTTAAACTGGGGGTAAAAACGTAATTTTAAACGAAGGACGAAATCGTAATTTAAAACTGGGAATAAAACTAAATTAAAAATGGATTGGTTCAATAGGAAAGTGCCAGGCAAGGTGCCTGGCACTATTCCCTCAACTTGAGATTGTATATGTAGTGAATAACTTAAAAAGTAACTTATAATATTAAGATTTATTTTTATTACTCTTATTCAAAATAACGGTTTTAAAAATATAACTTTTTTTTATTATTTGATATATAAAATTACATTTATTCAATCCGTACAATATGGTTCTTATACATATAACTTTTTATTATTTGATATATGAAATTACATTTATTCAACTCGTGCAATAAAGAGGTTTTTAAAGATATATTGTTTTATTATTTAGTATAAAAAAATTATTTATTCAACCCGTGTAATACACGGGGTTATAACCTAGTTATTTTATAAAATAATGATAAATTTGTTTTCAGACGCCATCGTTGTTGAATTTTTTTTTTTTTTTTTTTTTTTTTTTTTTTTGTAATACATACGTCTTATCATGTTATTGTGTAAGATAATTTTCAATAGTTTATCGACACTTCAGGGACTTGAGTTTCCCTCCAAATATTAAATCTTTGGGCTTATCTACTGATGGTTTGAGGTCACCAGAGAAGACCTTATAAGAAAAAGGAAGAGTATCAATATAGATTTAAGGATCAAGTTAGTGAACTGATGAAATTGTGATAAACCGGGAGGGTTAAGTCACTAGTCTCGTCAAGTAGGGTTAATCCCTTCTTTCCGAGATCAATGGCCGGGCCGTTCTTTAACATGTCTCCTGCACAAGGAAACACACCGTGACTCGTAACAAAGAGGATGGGGTGGGGGTGCTCCTTGTTACCACTATCCGGCGTGCGAATCAATGTTTGCTTGAGAGCAAAGCGTGTGTTTGAGTAGTATGTGAGTGAGAGCAGATTAGCGTTAACTCAAACCTGGTCCGGGATGGGTATTTATAGCCGAAGAGCGAAGGAGGGTAATTGAGTGGCTAGACCGACAAACGCGTAGCCTTTTGCAGGTGTGTCAGACGCGCAGGTTACGAAAGCGTTGAACGCTTCCTGAGGTGATGCCACGTCCTGCTGCGGTTGTCAGTCAGTCTGCCATCTGTTCATGCAAGTGGGCTGGGCGGCTGACCGCTGCCAGTGCCTGGACATGCCACTTGTTTGCTTGTCACTGAAGTCAAAAGTGGCAGTTCCACTTGTGGGACTACAGGCTGCTGTTTTGGGTCGCATTGCTATGTGCGGTAACCGCAGTGGTTACGACATCCCTTGCGGTGACAAAAACTCATTTTCATACACAAGGTAAGTCTTCTCATCACTTTTCCGATTGGGAGAGCAAACTGGGTTCGCGCGTGTCCGCACGACCGCAGGTGAATCCTTGTCGGTAGGGGCAATGAATCGGGTTATGGTAACTCGCGTCCAGGTATGGTGCGAGATTTGGGACCATACCCCTCATGAACTAAACTCAACTATACTTTCAAGATGAATTGAAGAAAAGAAAGCTCATTTGGTGAGTGTTATACTGTTATTGTAGCTAGGACTATCTAAATGGCAAGTGGCTCGTAGCTTGCTCGAAAAAATGGGCTTGAAATTAGCTTTGTTTGTTAACAATTACACGAGCCAAGTTGAGCAAAGGTTAGCTCATTTGCATCAGCCCAACTTTTAATTTATAGCCGAACTCTCCATCATTATTTGGTCCAATTCACGTCATGATCTTTTTTTTAAGTCGTAGCACTCTAACCAAGCCAAACCGAGTGTCAACATAGTGAGCCAGTTTCTTTTAAAACGAAGAGCCAAACCGAGCCAAGTGAGATCGAGCTCAAGCTCACGTCTTTAGCTTAATTTAAAATTCAAGCCAACCTCGAACTTGGACTAGCTCTGCTTAACTCGTCTCAATGAACAACGCTACTTTTAGAACCTTCTTCTCAGTGGTAAGAACTTTTAAATGATTTTGATTTGAAATTCACAACTAATTCCTGAAAATTAGAGTTATGTTTGTCATCAGTAAAATTGAATAATCATGTATATGATAATTAGAATTTATTAGAAACAGTTTATTGTGATTATATAACCTTTGAAATTGGATATATGAGTTTTTGATGGGATTTGAATTTTATGTAAAGTTGTATAGTGATAAGTGATCATCAAAAACTAATGGATTTACAAAAGTTTTGTGTAGTTATATTAATATTAAAGAACCTGATTAAAATAATACATTAACACTGGGTATATGAATTAAAGGTGTTATCCGATCTACCAAGACACAACATTGTCATGGTGATCAGGAAAAACATTAATCAAACATACATGTTATTTTATACCTCAATCACCAACACTCGAAAGTATGTGGTTTGAGGCACAGATACTCGAAAATCAACCAAACTAACGTCGTATGGATCATGTATAACAAAGGGGACCAGCGTAAGAGTTGAATGTCATTTCCCTAAGTTATCTAATGGTACAAGTACGTGATCATTATGGTCCGTCTTCCACACCTGAGCTAAGTCCATAGACGCGTTCATATCACTAAACGTTAAATGATTACAATCAAGTCCAATGGTTACGTTCATTCAGCAGAGTTGTATACAAATACAAAAAATCAAAGCCTACACCCGATTATAATCACACTTATTTACCCTTGCATTAATTTTTGTCGTCAAAGTTATTAGTTAATTACCCAGCGTCGAATCACAAAAACACCACATTTGGAAGCACACGAATGTAATCATCTTGTCAATGCAAGAGATGAATCACTTGTTTGAGGCTTCATCTCTCATAAGCTTTGATTGCTCTATATGCTCCCCCCATATCTTTAGATGAATTCACCTTTCGGCCATTGCATTGGTTACAACCGTCTTGAGCCACCGTGACAATGCAATCAAGAATGGCGTGTAGGCAAAATAACAAGTGAGCGTCCAAGTCACCAGACCCTGCCCCAGAATCTCAATATTCGCCTGCGGGTAGTACCACAGGTGAAACAATCTGCAAACAAACCACGACATGACTCTAAATATACCCATTCTTGCTTCAAGGAATCTAAAGGGCACAAGTTGCTTACTTCATTACAGGAATCTCGGCAAGCGGACAGGCAAGACCAACTATGCAAGCCAGCGCGAACCCCAGCCGAGACCGGTCCAGAGCTAACCACATCAACTCAGCACCAGCAAACAGTATGTAGGCTTCCACGTTGTCTTCAACTCCACCTTTGTACAACTCCGCGCTTAAATCCAAGAACACCACCAACGCTCTGTTACATCATTACATAAACAAACAAACAAACAACTCAACCAGCTGATCCACAATTCAAATAAATTATTGCTATGCATTCAAGATTCGGGCTGCAAATGAACCGATCGTTCAGGGAACAGTCTGTGAATTGTTCGCCGGGAAGCTCGCTTGTCGCTTGTGTTCATTCGTTTAATCAATGAACGAACACGAACACAAAATTTCGTTCCTTTAGTTAAATGAACGAACATGAACACATGCCGTGTTCGCTCATTTATGTTCCTGAACAGTTACGGTAACGTGTATTCGATAGTTCATTAGGGTTTTTAATTTTTTTTATATGTTATCCAAATACTTCAAATTTCTCACTAATAAAAATACTTAATAAATCTATGTGATGAATAATGCCGATTTTATTCAAAATTAAATTTGTGTTCCTTTGTGTTGGTTACCTAAAATTAACGAACGACATGTTCATTTCCTCAATGAACGAATACAAACATAAAATCTCGTTTAATAAGTGTTCGTTTATTTCCTTAACAAACGAACACAAAGAAGGTGATGTTTGTGTTTATTGGGTTCGGTTGCAGCCCTACCTAGCCATATGAAGATTAGATTGATTGATACTCACACAAGTGAAGCGAGAACTTTGGGGAAAGCATCCTCAGGGGGAGTGAGTGAGAATTTTTTATCGAGAAAAAGTTGCAGCAGACCGACAGTGGTGTAGAACAATCCAAGCAGTGGAGGAACCTGTTGTTGACATTAATTAATTAATTAGTTTGAAGACTGTAAATAAAACTTGAAGGAAGAGATGAGACTGACCCAGATGTTGGTGTGAAGAGGGCCGATATCAATGGATCCGTTTTGATAGACGACAAGATTAACCCTGGAGTGGATGCCGTCGAGAAGTGGGCCCAGAACGAAACCGCAGCCGAAGAGGGCGACAGAAACTGACGGCCATATATTCGTCGGTTTCGTTTGACTACAACGTGGTCTGAAAGCCAATTGTTTCCGGCTATGGCGGCGTACGGGAATCGGAATCGGATGGAATCGGGTAGATGAACCAATACAAAGATTCATTGTCAATTCTGTTCCGAGTGTTTTCACAAGCTTTTCTGGCCATGTAATAACAATGCACATCCGACCCACAAGCAGCAGTGATGTGTATATCACCTCTTTTCCTTTTTTTAATTAATTAATATTAATAATTAATTAATAGAGAAAAGTAACTGAAGTTAGAGCCAGGGACTATCCGAGAACAAAAAGGTCAACCACAGGGACTATTCAAGTAGTTTTAGAAAGATAGGGACTATAGCTGAAAAAAGGTGAAACCACAGGGACTATCCGGGCATCTTCTTCATACTAATATATATCTATATGTCACAGAATATCCATCTCTCCCTGCTCTCTCTCTCTGGTACCACCACCACCATCACCTACACCTCCACCGCCGCCACAACCACTGACCACCACCACCATCGTCACAACCACTCCTGCCACAACCACCACTTCCACCACAACCATCACTTCCACCACAACCACCGCCGCCATATTATCCCTTTCTCTTCATCCCTGCTCTCTCTCTGGTACCACCACCACCGTCACCTCCGCCACAACCACCACCGCCATCATCACTGACCACTACCACCATCATCACAACCACCATCATCCACGACGGAATTGGTTCGATTTGCAGGTACGATTAGGGCTTCGATTAGGGATTTCTACCGTAGAGACGAAGGGGTTTTCTGCCAGGTACGCCGCCGCCGTGTGCGGCGGCTCCCTTTCCTTCTCCGGTCTCTTCCTGGTTCTGTCGGTGGTCTTCATCAGCGAAGAACCGAGTGGGGGGGGGGTGTCTTGCCTGTAAACGTCGCCCGGACTGAATCCGATCGATTCGGATTGTTTCGATTGACTTTTGGTGTGATTAGTTGTGGGTTTTATGTGCATTTGATAAACGAACAAGTATAAAAAGTGCAGGTTCTGATTTAAGAAAATAGATCTGAAGTTGTTTGGTTTATGTTTGATATATAAAAGGAGTTTTGATTCGTAATGTACCGGTGTGATTGAAATAGTGTTGGTCGTGTTCCGAGTGAATCCGCTAATCAAAATTTGCTGAAATCATTCACAGAATATGTTATTCAGAAGTTTATCGCTGCAAAACTAGTTCGTTCGCTGCAGATTGTTGTTCGTTCGCTGCACTTGTGAATTAGTTTGATCAAGAGTCTCACACAAATCTGCTTTACAGATCAGCAGATTTATCAGCAGTTAATTCTTGCAGAATTAAAGTTCGGACGATTAAAACAGTATTCTTTTGCTGTTATTATTGCATCTGCAGAACTGATCCGAAACTGTTCATTCGCTGCTGATTTTTCGTCTAAAACCAGTTCATCCATTGGTAATTTGTGGTGACTTTGTTCGTAAACTGCATGTTGCAGATTGTATTCATCGTTATTGCAGAATCCGTTCAGCTGCAGATTTTGTTCATCAGTATTGAACAGATTTATTCGTCCGCAGAATTAAGAACAGGTCACTGCAGAATCAAACAAATCTGAACAAATATGCACATTCATATATTCGCTGAATTGCATACGCTGCAGAATCGTTATAATCAGTTCAGTCGCTGTTGTGATATTGGTGGCTGGAGGTGGCAGTGGTGGTGAATGGCGGTGGCAGTGGTGGTGGCTGGAGGTGGCAGTAGTGGTTGTGGTGGTGGCTGGAGGTGGCAGAGGTGGCAGTCGTTGGAAAAGTTCACCGGAAAGGCGGCGGTGCCGGAATAACTCGCGTTCAAGATTTAAAGTAGCCGGAAATTAATTTCGCCGGAAAAGTTCGCCGGAAATTGTGGTGGTGGGGTTTTTCTCTAAAAATGTAGAAGATGCCCGGATAGTCCCTGTGGTTTGGCCTTTTAAGGAAAGGGCATTTTGGTCATTTCAACACCCACTTAACAGAGAAAAGTAACTGAAGTTAGAGCCAGGGACTATCCGAGAACAAAAAGGTCAACCACAGGGACTATTCAAGTAGTTTTAGAAAGATAGGGACTATAGCTGAAAAAAGGTGAAACCACAGGGACTATCCGGGCATTTCTCTCTATTAATAATAATATTCAGTTCCAAATATAAAAAGTAAATTGTCATTTTAGTCCTTGAGCTTTGGTCCAAATTACCGTTTTAGTTCAAATAGTTTTTTTTTTCTCCTCTGAGTCATTGACTTTTCTATTTTCTTGTCATTTTGATCACATTGCCTAACTCAGTCTAAAAATCTGGTTATAAACAGGGGTATTTTTGGTATAACTGTTGTGTAGTGATAACCAAAGGTAATTTACAACATAATTTATAAACCTTATAATAATTTAATGCCAAAAATACCCCCGATTATAAACTGGTTTTTAGTAAGTTAGGCAATGTGATCAAAATGGCAAGAAAAAAGAAAAGTCAGGGACCCTATGGAGGAAAAAAACTATTTGAACTAAAATGGAAATTTGGACAAAAACTCAGGGACTAAAATGACAATTTACTCAAATATAAAAGTACACAAATGGTGCACAACCAAACCGGTTTGAGAACAGATAGCGGACAAAACACCGAAACCAAACTAACCTGCACAAATAGACATTGATTTGGAACCAACACAGGTTTTTAACCGGTTTATATTCTTCTCTTTTAAAACCATTTTGGGACCATTAAACCCAAATTGAATAGGTCAGCAAACCAATAAAACTCAAACCGTTCATGATGAGTGTGCAGGGCCGTACCTATAGTGTTTCATGTCTAGACAAGAGTCTAGGGCCTCCAAAAAAATAGGGTCTTCAATTAAAAAAACTATTATATAGTATATTTGTATTAGGTGTTGTTTGTTTTTGCAGACATAAACTGTCTGCAAGCTGATTTCATTTGTTCTTATGTCTGCAACTGAAGATGTGGTCTGAAGATCTGCAAGCTGAAAATATAAGACTGTTTGTTTTTATAAATTGATAATGTCTGCACAAACTTTGTTTATGCAAATACTTTCCACTCATCCCTTTCATTTTAAACCCTGGCATACCAAACACTCTCTACCTTCTCTCTATATGTCGCAACCCCCGATCCCTGATCCCCGGGAAGGGGCGGACACGAACTCAGTGACGGTGGTACCAGTTTGTTTTAATTTGGCAGCGGAAATTACATCAGGACCGTAGTTAGAAAATGTTTATCAGAGTAAAACCACCTCATTTAATATTAATAATCACATGGGCAAAACCCAAGTTTATTATTACAATACATTTATAGGGATAAACCCTATTTTATTGAATTTAAAACATCGTCTTTTAGGTAACTTTTATAGCCACATTTTCCCAAGCCTTCAGTGCTCTCCAGCTGGCTTTTTTACTAATTGGCTGTCACATTGTGTTACCTGAAACGCGTTTTAAAAACATTTGTCAGTGGGAAATACTGGTGAGTGAATCCCAGATTAATCAAGAACATTTTATCAATTAGAACAGTATTGAGAGCGATCACATTGTTTATTTCTACACAATTACTCATTCAGTACTGTCAATCCTGACTTGTGGGTCATATTACACATTGGCTAACTCGTTGTCCAATGGTAACGTACTGTCATCCCCGACTTACTACTTTACATAGTAGTAAATTTTGTATACAAAACCCCAACATACCGGCAGTAATTGAAAAACTACAAAGACTCAATCACCGCTTAATCATATTGTAAAATAATTAAGGTTTTGTAAAACATTACAAAAAGGTTATCAAAAAGAGGATAAACTCACTTTGCTATCTTAGACTTCGCGTAAGGGTTTCCTGGATATAATCTATAATTTATACAAATGTACATTAATTAGTATCATAACCCTTTGAAAATATTAATGATACCTTCCCCGAGACGACATTCCAACAACTACGTCGGGCAGAACCACGACAGTTATTACGGAACCCTAAATCAATCGGGCAGCGTATCTACTACGAAACTAGGGTTATAATACTTACAACGGAGCAGAACCTTGCTAATTAGGGGGTATAATATCCGCGTATTATAAGCCTACTACATAAATTGTGATTGAGAATGAAAGGAATGAGCGACGGAAAACGAAAACACGTTGCCTACTTATATAGGTGCTGATATTGGACTCTCACGCGCCCCGCGTAAAACACAGGCAAGGCTTACGCTGCCCACGTCAAAGCTGGGTCAACGCGTAGCTTGTCCCGGTCATGATCTAGACCCGCCACGATGTCGACACGTGTCGGCTCAGGGTGTTGCCGTGTTGTTCATTTCTCGCGGCCCGCGTTAACTAAACGGGAACTCTTACGCGGCCCGCTTGAACTAAAGAAATCAACGATATCAGGTTTCAACCCTGATACCGCCCGTGTAAAAGCTTGGGGTGGGTCTACGCGGCCCGCCTCAGCTTAATATTTATTGTTTTTAATTTATTTTATATGTTATAACATATCTCGGGTTCGGTTTTAACATACGGGGTGTATTTAAAGACATTTAAGGGTATTTTAAAATATACTAGAGTGTCGGTTTTACCGAGGGTTGTTACATTCTCCCCACCTTGTATTAGAGCTCGTCCTCGAGATCTACTGGAATAAGTGCGGATATTTCCTTTGCATTTCAGATTCAAGCTCCTATGTGTATCCAGGTCCTCTTTTGGAGTCCCACTTTACTTTGACCAGAACTAATCTCTTGTGCTTGAGATTCTTGACTTTCCTGTCTTCAATCTGTAGAGGCCTTTCTACAAACTTGAGTTGTTCATTTACCTCTATATCCTTAAGAGGTACTATCAGTGATTCATCAGCTAAACATTTCTTGAGATTAGATACATGAAACACATCATGTATTCCTGCCATTTCCTCTGGCAGTTGTAGCTGATAGGCTACAGGTCCTATTCTTCTAATAATCTCAAATGGTCCAATATACCTGGGACTTAGCTTTCCCCGTTTTATGAATCTTACCACTCCTTTCCAAGGAGAGACTTTCAACAATACTTTATCTCCTATTTGAAATTCCAATGGTTTGCGTTGATTATTAGCATAACTCTTTTGTCGATCACGAGCTGCTTTCAGTTGTTCCTTGACTTGAATAATCTTGTCAGTTGTTTCTTGCACTATCTCAGGTCCAGATAGTTGCTTTTCCCCAATTTCTGCCCAACAGACTGGGGTTCGGCACTTTCGTCCATAAAGTGCTTCGAATGGTGCAGCATTGATACTTGTGTGATAACTATTATTGTAAGAAAATTCTATTAAAGGTAAGTGATCGTCCCAATTACCTCCAAAATCAATTACACAAGCTCTAAGCATGTCTTCCATCGTTTGAATTATTCTTTCGCTTTGTCCATCGGTTTGAGGATGATAAGTTGTGCTTAGTTTTAACTTGGTTCTCATTTCCTTTTGGAAACTTGACCAAAAATGAGAGGTAAATCGGCTATCTCTATCAGAAACAATTGATAAAGGAATGCCATGTAAAGAAACAATTTCATTTACATATAATTTAACTAATTGTTCCATACTGAAAGTTTCTTTCATCGGTAGGAAATGAGCTGACTTGGTTAGCCTATCTACAATTACCCAGATTGTATCATTTCCTTTCTTTGTTTTGGGTAATTTAGTAACAAAATCCATTGTTATCAATTCCCATTTCCACACTGGCATTTCTAACTGTTGTAACAATCCTGAGGGTTTCTGGTGTTCAGCTTTGACTTGTGAACAAGTTAAACATTTAGAAACATAGGCTGCTATGTCCTTTTTCATTCCTATCCACCAGAAATTTTTCCTTAAATCCTGGTACATTTTATCACTACCTGGATGCATCGTATATTTAGACTTATGGGCTTTTTCTAAAATACGATAACGTAGGTTTCCTAATTTAGGTATCCACATTCTCTTTTCATGGAATCTCCAAATTCCATCTGTTCCTTGTTCTAATTCTTTTAGCATACCTTTTAATTTTTCAGTATCATCCTTGATTACTGATTCTTATGCTTCTCTTATCTGATCATTTAAATCTACTTGTAGATTTAATTTAAGAGAACGTACTCTTTTTGGCTTTTCATGATACTTTTGGCTTAAAGCACCTGCTACTACATTTGCTTTTCCTTCATGATACTGGATATCACAATCATAATCACTAAGCATCTCCATCCAGCGTCTTTGTCTCATATTCAAATCCTTTTGCTTGAAAATATACCTTAAACTTACTACTATAAAGGTAATGTCTCTAAATCTTAAGAGCAAAAGTTATAGCTCCTAGTTCTAGATCATGGGTTGAATAATTTTCTTCATGATTCTTAAGTTGTCTAGATGCATAAGCTATAACCTTTTGTCGTTGCATCAATACACATCCATAACCTAATTTAGAAGCGTCACAATATACTACAAAGTCTTTAGTTCTTTCTGGTAACGCTAATATGGGTGTATGGGTTAATCTTTGCTTAAGGATTCTAAAGGCTTCTTCTTGTTTTAATCCCCATTCAAACTTAACAGATTTACAGGTTAATTTAGTTAAAGGAATGACTATTCTAGAAAATTTTTTGAATAAATCTTCTATAATAACCGACCAATCCTAAGAAACTTCTAACCTCAGTTGGCGACTCAAGGGTTTTCCATTTAGTAATCGCCTCAATCTTTGTTGGATCTACATGAATTCCTTCATGGTTTACTAAATGTCCAAGGAATTGTACTTGTTCTAACCAAAATTCGCACTTAGAAAATTTAGCATAAAGCTTTTCCTTTCTTAATAAACTTAAAAGTGCATGCAAATGCTTTGCATGATCTTCTTTATTCTTAGAGTAAATGAGAATATCATCTATAAAAACAATTATGAATTTATCCAAATATGGCTTACATATTCGGTTCATCATGTCCATAAATGCGGCTGGGGCATTGGTTAAACCAAATGGCATGACAGTAAATTCATAATGACCATACCTTGTTCTGAATGCGGTTTTAGGAATGTCCTCTTCCTGTACCTTTAATTGATGATATCCCGACCTTAAATCTATTTTAGAGAAAAATCGAGCTCCTTGCAGTTGATCGAATAGATCATCGATTCTCGGTAATGGGTACCGGTTCTTAATCGTGACCTTGTTTAATTCACGGTAATCAATGCACATACGCATGGATCCGTCCTTCTTTTTAACAAATAGTATCGGCGCTCCCCATGGCGACGAACTTGGCTGTACAAATCCTTTTTCCAACAATTCATCTAATTGTTTCTTTAATTCTTGCATTTCTGCAGGTGCCAAACGATAGGGTGCTTTGGCAATCGGTGATGTTCCTGGTATTAAATGAATTCTGAATTCGACTTCTCTATTTGGTGGCAGTCCTGGTAATTCTTCTGGAAATACATCTGAAAACTGAGATACTATTGGAATATCTTTTAAATCCTTTCCTTTAGTGTTAGTGATTATGGAAATCAAATACACTAATGATCTTTTTCTTATATAACTTGCAGTTTTCATAACAGAGATGAATTTTGTGGATCTATTTGGTTTATCTCCTTTAATTGTGATCGTTTTACCTATTGGTGAATTTACTTGAATTGACTTTTGATCACATAAAATACTGGCTTTATTGGCTATTAACCAATCCATTCCTAAAACAACATCAAATCCTGCCAGATTCATGGGATAAAGATTTGCAATAAATTTCTGATTTAAAATTTCTATTCTTGCTCCCTGCAAGATTTCAGAAATCCTAACGGTTTCTCCATTAGCTGTCTCTACTAGACATTCTTGTGGTAGTTTAGTTAATGACTGATTTAGAAATTTGCAAAATGATGTATTAATAAAACTTTGGTTTGCACCAGAGTCAAATAATACTTTAGCAAAAATATCATTAACTAAAAACGTACCAGCTATGACATCTGGAATCATCGTGGCTTCATCTGCAGTCAGAACAAATGCTCTAGCATTTTGAGTATTCTTGTTGTTTGCAGCTGGAGCTAATTTTGGACAACTAAGCTTGATATAACCTTGTTCTCCGCAGTTGTAACATATCTTGTTATTAGCTTTCTTCCTGCAGTTTTCTTCATTGTGTCCCGATATTTTGCAAAAGTTACAGTATATAGAGCATCTTCCTGAATGCTTTCTTTTGCAATTCTTACAGTAAGGTGCAGAGGTAGAACCTATATTTCTCCCACGGTTAGAACGAAATTCTTGTGTGAGTTTCTGGGTTAGGTTCCTCCTTTGATCCTCCTCTCGGGTACGAACTAATTCATCTGTCAAGGTATTTGCTAGTTCTACAGCTTCTTCTATGGTTTGAGGTCTAGCTGCCTTGACTACGTGTCTAATCTCTCCAATTAATCCCCAGATGTAACGGAAGATTAATACTGGCTCTGGTGATGCAAGGGTTGGCACTATTCTAGCATATTCGAAAAATATTTTAGTGTATCCCTTACTATCCACACCAGTCATTCTAAGGTTTAGGAATTTGTTTGCTATCTGTTCCTTTTCATTTGGTGGGCAGAATTTCCTTTCTACCTTGTTCTTAAATTCTTCCCATTCCATATTGTAAGTTATATCACTTCCTCTTGATTGGAGGATAGTGTTCCACCATTCTAGTGCTGAATTCTTAAATATATTAGAAGCAAACAGTATCTTATTTTCTTCAGCACACTTGCTTATTCTTAAGACTGCCTCAGTTTTCTCTATCCAGTGTAGGGTTGCAATGGCCCCTTCCTTGCCCGAGAATTCCATTGGTTTACAAGACCAGAATTCTTTATAAGAACAACCGTAAGACACGGTTCTTCTCCTTTTGGGAATAGGCATTTGAAGTACAGGTCCATTGTTCACGCTGTTTTCGGGTTCGATGGGTCGCTTACTGCTATGCTTACTTTTATTATTCGCTTCTTGAATAGTTTGAATAATAAATGGCATGGCATCTACGATTCCTTGTGCCACTATGTGTTGAACATCACTATTATCCATTTGGTTTCCATTGTTATTGATGCTTGGATTCTCATTAACCACGTTAATGTTACTCTGGTTATCATTATTCAGATTTCCTTGATTTCCTTCGTCGGCCATCTGAATTTTAAACATTTATCCCATATTAATATCACAAGATAATGTTTAATATAGTTAATCACATGATACGCAATCTAGCCAAAAACGTCGATCATTGCGACTTTTACTCTATTTCCATATACTATTATGCATCCATTACATTCTAGTACTGAAATAAAAATTACAATACCAACAGAAATAGAATCACACTAATAGTAATATGCATCCGTACACACATATTTTATTTTTATTTTATTATATTATATTATTCTTACTATTACCGTCTCCTCCATCACATCACGGATATGGATTTATCCAAAAATCCATATTGCGTTCATCGTATTTCCATACGAGACGCTCTCCCACCTGTCTCATTCTCTCACTGCTTTCTAAAATTTCCTCCCCAAAAGTCCTAAGTTCTTGCACGTTTTCTGCACTCATTAGGGGTGCAGGTTCTAGGACTGGGTTTGGAATCTAGGGTGCGGGTTCCTGATATGGGGGTGAAAGTGCCTGAAATCGGTAAGGATCTTCTAAGATCTCCCTAATATAATCATCTTGGTAATAGGGATCTAAAGGGTCCATACCTGGGTAGGCTTCTATGTTCTGTATAGGTGTGTCTTCATGAATTGGGTAACGTTGCACAAAGTCCCTATTATCGTCCCACCAGGGGTCGTAATTTGGATCTAGGGGGTTAGGTGCTGGTACCCTAGGGATTTCTTCTGGGTTGAAGTCATGCATCTCCACTTAGATTTCAGGGTTTTCTATCTCCATGGGTTGGTCAGGGATTTGCAATTGTGGTTGTGGGGCTACTAATTGTTCCAGACTTGGGTCAGCAGCAGTTGTAGCTAAGATATGGAAATTAGCTAGGCTTCTATTAAGCATATCCTGTGTATGGGCATCTGTCTCTCGCTTAATAGCTGCTAGGGCTCTTTGCTGTTGCAACTTTCGCATTCTTTTCCTATGAGCAAAGGCTTCCTTATTGAACCATCCTCGTTTCTTAGGAGGGAATGGCTCTTCTGACTGAGCTTTAAAAGCAAACATCCCGTCTTCCTGATCAGCAGAATACCCAGAAAGGGCAGGCTGTGATGAGCTACCTTCACTCTTAGGTGAATCAGACAACTGACGACTCATATCTGAGGGTCCTTGATCACTCATACTGTAAACTAACAAATAGTCAAATAACACATAACAAATAAATACAATTATGCACGTATTTCCGTAATTTATTTACTAACACAAATTTTAAATTTTAAGTGTCAGCAGAACACTTCTTTGGCTCAGACCAGTGTCTAGGCTCTGATACCACCTCCTGTCGCAACCCCCGATCCCTGATCCCCGGGAACGGGTGGACACGAACTCAGTGACGGTGGTATCAGTTTGTTTTAATTTGGAAGCGGAAATTACATCAGGACCGTAGTTAGGAAATGTTTATCAGAGTAAAACCACCTCATTTAATATTAATAATCACATGGGCAAAACCCAAGTTTATTATTACAATGCATTTATAGGGATAAACCCTATTTTATTGAATTTAAAACATCGTCTTTTAGGTAACTTTTATAGCCACATTTTTCCCAAGCCTTCAGTGCTCTCCAGCTGGTTTTTACTAATTGGCTGTCACATTGTGTTACCTGAAACGCGTTTTAAAGACATTTGTCAGTGGGAAATACTGGTGAGTGAATCCCAGATTAATCAAGAACATTTTATCAATTAAAACAGTATTGAGAGCGATCACATTGTTTATTTCTACACAATTACTCATTCAGTACTGTCAATCCTGACTTGTGGGTCATATTACACATTGGCTAACTCGTTGTCCAATGGTAACGTACTGTCATCCCCGACTTACTACTTTACAGAGTAGTAAATTTTGTATACAAAACCCCAACATACCGGCAGTAATTGAAGAACTACAAAGACTCAATCGCCGCTTAATTATATTGTAAAATAATTAAGGTTTTGTAAAACGTTACAAAAAGGTTATAAAAAAGAGGATAAACTCAATTTGCTATCTTAGACTTCGCGTAAGGGTTTCCTGGATATAATCTATAATTTATACAAATGTACATTAATTAGTATCATAACCCTTTGAAAATATTAATGATACCTTCCCCAAGATGACATTCCAACAACTACGTCGGGCAGAACCACGACAGTTATTACGGAACCCTAAATCAATCGGACAACGTATCTACTACGAAACTAGGGTTATAATACTTACAACGGAGCAGAACCTTGCTAATTAGGGGGTATAATATCCGCGTATTATAAGCCTACTACAGAAATTGTGATTGAGAATGAAAGGAATGAGCGACGGAAAACGAAAACCCGTTGCCTGCTTATATAGGTGCTGATATTGGACTCTCACGCTCCCCGCGTAAAACACATGCAAGGCTTACGCGGCCAGCGTCAAAGCTGGGTCAACGCGTAGCTTGTCCCGGTCATGATCTAGACCCGCCACGATGTCGACACGTGTCGGCTCAGGGTGTTGCCGTGTTGTTCATTTCTCGCGGCCCGCGTTAACTAAATGGGAACTCTTACGCGGCCCGCTTGAACTAAAGAAATCAACGATATCAGGTTTCAACCCTGATACCGCCCGCGTAAAAGCTTGGGGTGGGTCTACGCGGCCCGCCTCAGCTTAATATTTATTGTTTTTAATTTATTTTATATGTTATAACATATCTCGGGTTCGGTTTTAACATACGGGGTGTATTTAAAGACATTTAAGGGTATTTTAAAATATACTAGAGTGTCGGTTTTACCGAGGGTTGTTACACTATACTCCGGCGACCGGAGCCATTTTTCCAGCCAGTAGGCGCCGGTTTTCCGGCCGGACACACCCACCAAACCTCCTTTTTTCTTGCTCCCTCTCACACACACGCAGACTAGAGAGATCCAGAGAGAGAGAGAGTTCAGGAGAGAGAATGAGATCAGAAAGAGAGAGAGATCGGGATATAGAGAGAGATGGCAGAGACAGAGAGAGAGAGAGACGCGACGGTGGTGAAGGACGGCCAAGTCGTCCCTCCGGCGACCCGAAAAGCCGCGACGGCAGCAGAGAGTGTTTGGGCAGTGGGTGAAGGGGCTGTGGGGTTTGGTAGCGGTGGGGTTTGGTGGCGGAAGAGAGGAAGAAAAGGTTTTGTGAAGATGTTTGAAGCAAGGGTTCCATAGCTTTTTTTTAAAGATGAAAGAAGTCATTTTTAGATTTATTAAAAAAAAAACAGTCTTTAAGGCCTTATGTCTGCCCGTCTGCAGACATAAGCTCCTTGCAGACGTTTTAAGCAAAAACAAACAACACCTTAGAGTAAGTAGTAGGTCCAAACAAATTAAACAAAAACTGTATTCATTGCAAGGCCAACTAAAGAACCAATTTTAGAGTAAATCTTCGTGGAGCTTTTCTACCAACTGGTTATTGCGAACTCCATGGCAGAACCCTGAGACTCGTAACTGATCAACTCCTCCGCTAATTTGCATTCTCTCTCTCTATTGAAACGATCAAGGAAGTCCTCCACTGATTCCCCATCTCGTCGTTTAATATGGTGGACTTCCGTGATATCTTTGGAACAACGTCATTGCTGGCAAAATTTTTGAAGGAACGCTCGCCGGAAATCTTCAAAGTGATTAATCGACCCTTCTGGTAAGCCCTCGAACCATACTCTGATCGAACCAGTATGTGTATGAGCAAACATATGACACCAGGATGGCATGGGCCATTGTTCGACTTTGGCGACTCCTGCGAATGAGAACATGTGATCTTCCAGATCGGATGTGCCATCGTAATATTTCAACGAAGGCGACATCTTAAGCTTCGAGGGGAGTGGAGCGTTTGCGATCCTTAAGGTAAACTTTGACTGAGAAGTCATAGAAATTGGCCGATACGGTATGATCAGCTCCACGTCTTAAGGATTGAGTCCCAAAGAACCCTGGCGAAACAAGCCATGTAGGCCGTTACTAACGGTTACATACGAGGGAGTAAAACCCTGTGAAATATGCAACAACATGGGAGTGATGACAATAGGACTTACCAGTGATCCGAAAGAAAAGGTTCCCATGGAGACATAATTGGATCCTGGGTAGGAACTTCCGAATAAGTTCGTTCGTAGATTCTGCAACATTTCATCGCGCTGTTGTTGCTGCTTGAGCTGTCGTAGGAGATCCGTGTTTCGTTTTAGGAAAGCATCGTCAAACTCAGGCAACGCTGAGGAAACAAGAACAACAACTGTAGTGGAGACTATTGAACTCATAGTCAGAAGAGCGACCAATGTGTCATGAGAGGCAGCGGAGCCTACAGAAACTGTAGAAGCAGTTGCTGCAGACGTGGTGTTCCCCGCCACGATGTCGCTAAAAGATGGGAAAGATGATGCCTGACTTGTAACGAATAAACAGGAGAATTGTGTTTAGTGAATTCGAGAGGATGGCACCACTGAAGACTCAGGGATCAACAGCTTCGAGCTGGGTATGAAACAGAGTCTTAGAACTTGAAGTTGTAACCTGTAAAGATCACAAGAGAAAAACACACCGTTAGCCTCGTCACAGGGAGGGGGGCCTCTCTGTGACAAGCTCGGACGTGACTGAGAAGTCATAGAAATTGGCCGATACGGTATGATCAGCTCCCCGTCTTAAGGATTGAGTCCCAAAGAACCCTGGCGAAACAAGCCATGTAGGCCGTTACTAACGGTTACATACGAGGGAGTAAAACCCTGTGAAATATGCAACAACATGGGAGTGATGACAATAGGACTTACCAGTGATCCGAAAGAAAAGGTTCCCATGGAGACATAATTGGATCCTGGGTAGGAACTTCCGAATAAGTTCGTTCGTAGATTCTGCAACATTTCATCGCGCTGTTGTTGCTGCTTGAGCTGTCGTAGGAGATCCGTGTTTCGTTTTAGGAAAGCATCGTCAAACTCAGGCAACGCTGAGGAAACAAGAACAACAACTGTAGTGGAGACTATTGAACTCATAGTCAGAAGAGCGACCAATGTGTCATGAGAGGCAGCGGAGCCTACAGAAACTGTAGAAGCAGTTGCTGCAGACGTGGTGTTCCCCGCCACGATGTCGCTAAAAGATGGGAAAGATGATGCCTGACTTGTAACGAATAAACAGGAGAATTGTGTTTAGTGAATTCGAGAGGATGGCACCACTGAAGACTCAGGGATCAACAGCTTCGAGCTGGGTATGAAACAGAGTCTTAGAACTTGAAGTTGTAACCTGTAAAGATCACAAGAGAAAAACACACCGTTAGCCTCGTCACAGGGAGGGGGGCCTCTCTGTGACAAGCTCGGACGTGAGAATAAGAACTGGAAGTATAAGGTGAAGTCAGTGAGAGAGTTGGAGGTTGTAGTGAGAGAAAGTACACATTTCCCGTTCATGGAGACTTAAGTGAGGTATTTATACTTGTGGGTATGCTGACGTGGTGGGGGGAATTATGGCCGAACCAGTCACTATCAGGCAGTTAGGGTTGTGCTCAGTTAGTTAGGAAAGATTCTTTAGGTCCGACGTCCTTCGTGGGACGGAACTTGTTCATTCGGTCCTTGTTATGTGACGTTCGGTTTGGTGAGTTATACGTCACCTCATCACTTTCCATTGTTATTCTATCTAGACAAGGGGTGCAAACGAGCCGAGTGGCGAGCTTCAAGCTAAAATAAAGTTCGTTTATTTATCGGGCCCGAGCTCGAGCATGTCATGTAAAACTCGTCGAGCCTTGTTGAGCCCAGTGTAATATTGTTTCTTATTAATATTTAATAACATTTACCCCTTATTTAAAGTTGTCGAGTAAACGAGCCGAGACGGGTTTATTTTTACTTGTTTACGAGCCTAGCCCGAACTAAAAAATAAGCTTGTTTAGTAAATGAGTCCGAACTTCACTTATCGAGCTCTCGAGCCTAAACGAGTCTATTATTTATATTATTTTTATTTAATATATCAATTAATAGATAATAAAAGAGACGAGCCTGAACCGAGCTTGAGTTTGTGAAACTACCATCGAGATTCGAGCCGAGCTCGAGCTCAAGCCCTCATAAGTTAATCGAGCTCGGGCTCGGCTCGGCTCGGCTCATTTACACCCCTAATCTAGACCCATTGTGTTATGTTGGGTCTTCATTGTTCCTTTTTTACTTTTGTACTGTATGCTTTTAACGACTAAGCTCCTTGCTTTAGCTTTCTAATAAAAAAATCGTTGTTAAAAATAAATAAACGACAACAATATCCACCGTAAACATCTAATTTTGATTTTCTGATAGTTATACTTTTGTATTTTTTTAACCACCACATTTTATTATATTATATCAATAATATTTGTCATGTTGAGTGCCAGCCAGTTTTATAACAGCAGGCTATTGACCCATTTTTTTTCATTGTATAACATATTTGGATTATTCTCATGTTCGAAACATGAATGGTTTAATTTTTGCTATTCACTTGCTTTTTTTTTTGCCATCCACTTGCTTTTGTCTTTTGGTTTTCAAATTGTTTTGCTCCTTCGTCTCAACTAGAATTATATTCATACATTATATAATATAGCTCCCATGTTCCCACACCCCCTATATCTTATTTTCACATCCCTAGTGTATACGGCCCGTATACAAAATATACGGCCCGTATAGAATGTTTTTGAATAGAAAAATGCGCAGAGAATGCTTTTTTGATTTTACTATATACGGCCCGTATATAGTTATACGAGCCGTATACATGTTTATACGATTTGTAAAACGTATACGGCTCAATGGAATTATTTTGGTAGGTTTTTGATGTTATCAAATGTATACGGGCCGTATAACTGTACACGACCCGTATATAAGGATGTTTTTTCAAGTATCACGTTTTTTTTCCAGTAAAAACACCATCGTTCTAGGGTTTCTAAACTCTTCATCATCTTTAACAACATTGATCGGAACACGCCGCTTAAATTTATTCAGATCGGAACATTGATCGGAACACGCCGTTGGAAGGATTGTAGTAGTAGGACATTGGCACCACTGTGAAAATAATGAACGTATTATTGGCCATTATTCGACCGAGTAATCAGTTGTATTTTTTTTAGTTGCTTCTCTTGTTAAGTTTCTGAACCAACCGAAATCCACAAATTCCAACAGTTTCTTCGTAGATTCCGTCGGGTTTTCAAAGCCGGTTGATGAAACCGAAGCTGTATTTCTGTTGTTCAGTACTTCCGAGATCTGAACCAACCGAAATCCACAAATTCCAACAAATTGCATCAGGAAGCTCAACTTGAACGGACGATATGTATCTTCTATCATGCAAGTTAAATCCACAATCAATGTATACAGGAGGGGGAGAGAGTCTGATACAATTATTTTTTTTACCCATAACTGAAACAGTCTGATACAAACACTACTAAAGATGAGTTGATATTCAACCAACATTTTCTTCAAACATTCTAAACCCTACTTGGAAACCGGTGTATGTGCTTGTGCTGTAGAAACCAGTGGTGAATTTGCGTACACAACTGAAGGTTCAGTGCACGACACAAACAAGTTCTCCACAGTTTGTTATTCAGATCTCTATTCGGTCATCTTTCCAAACTACAACACACGATAACTTTAAACTTTATAGTGTGTGATTTGACCAGGAAATGATTGGAGGTGATTGCTACTTTTAATAAGCTGTCATAGTTGTCAAATTCGATTTCAACAAATCTTTTCCTTTTCCTTCAATTTCTAGAACATTTTTTACCACAAATTCAGTTATTTCTGTTAATCCACAAATTTCATTGTTTAAATCAGAATCAGGTTCTCATGACAAGGATTGTTCTAATAGATTAAAGAGAATAAACCTTTTTTTACCATTTTTTACCCATAGTATACGAGCCGTATAACAATATACGGCCCGTATACAATCATCGTATACATTGTATACGATCGGTAAAAATTTTTTACCGAGAGTATACGGCCGTATAAACCGTATACGGCCGGCCCGTATACATATGGTAAAAAATGGTAAAAACCTCTTTAATCTATTAGAACGATCCAATAAACGAAGAACAAAGCCTATTTTCAAAACACAGGTTCATACAGTGCTGTAATAGGTTGTGGTTCAGCCAAAATGACATCTAGCATTACTAACGGTTCAAGTAAGTGTCTAAAAATCTGAAAATTCAGGTTTACCTTGTTAGTTTCTCAAACAAACACTACAAAATCATCTGCTTCCTGAATCTGAATCAGAATGTTAACTTTGAGTCATAAACCCTTAATCCCAACGCTTCTCTAAAAAAATTTGTTTCTTTCCTTTTCATGAGGTAAAACCGGTTTCAACATATGTATCTTGCTCAACTCTTGTGGGACCGTATCGGAATCAGGCGTTGGAAGGATTGTAGTAGTAGGACATTGGCACCACTGTATACAGGTTCGTGCATTGTTTAAATCAGAATCAGCTTCTCAAGACAAGGATCATTCTAATAGATTAAAGAGAATAAACCCTCGTTTCTTCATCTTCATCTTCAAGAACAATGATGGACAGATTGTTAGGATCTGAGGCTCTCATGATTGTGTTTGTTTGTGAGATTTGAACAAATCAAATAGATATGAACAGTTTTAAATGCAGCGGAAATGAATAACAAACTTTGTAAACACAATCAAAGGAGAATATAGTTTGATAAACAATTGCTTTTCATAGAGTCGAAAGATTACATCAAAAGTAAAAGGTTACAA
Source organism: Helianthus tuberosus (assembly GCA_030545235.1). NCBI lineage: Eukaryota > Viridiplantae > Streptophyta > Magnoliopsida > Asterales > Asteraceae > Helianthus > Helianthus tuberosus. Next base: position 54,515,824 of record CM060424.1, on the reverse strand, counting down.
TGCAAGCTTACAGACTAAACTCCCCCTCAGCCTGATACTCCAGAGTTGGTTGCACAAGATGAAAGGATTGAATTGAGGAGACGAACTCTCTCAAAACGAATCAAATATAACAGTACAGAGTACTGTCATATTTATAGGCAAACCAAACTACTGATGTACCTCAGCTGACGTCACCATGATAGTGACATCTAACAGCCTAACAACCTGTAAACACTGTTCTATACAACTACTGATGTCTAACAACTGATTGATAATAAAATACAAAACAAGTCTAACACAGTTCACTTTCCACTGTTGTGGCCTAAGCACTGATTACTTGATCATCAGTGCTTTCTTCAAAAGGTGATCAGTCTTTGAATGAGCAGTGCTTGGGTCTTCAGCAGTACTTAAGAGACAGCAGTAGATAGAGCTCAGTATTTGCCTTTTAGCAGTCTTTAGTTGTTCCATCAGTGTTTGGTTCATTAGTTGTTCTTCTGAGCAGTACTAGGAGTGTATCAGCAGATAGGTGACCACTGTCAAGGGGAGAGCTTAGAGTAACCGTCTGCTTATAGTGAATCCACTGTTGTGACCAGGTTTTGGCTTTACATTATCTGTTCCTTTGGTAGGGTTCAATCCCAACACAGATGATGTCAGATAATACTTTATTTGCCGAGAAACCATACTGTCAAGAAACTAACAGAAGACGTGTCGGGTTCTTTCAGAAGAGTTGGTATTGAACATCAAGGGTTGTTTTTCACCCTGTGTGAGCATTGGAAGCCCGAAAAACAGTCTTGCAATTACGTCTTCAATCAAGACCGCATTGTTAATTTTAATGATGATTCGAAACATTCCGAATAGCTAGCAGAAGAACCCGACACGTCTTCTATGATGATTCGAAACATTCACGAACCACAATGGACTCAAACTCATACTACTCACCCTCCCCTGAGGAAAGGTTTTCCCGACGACTCAAGATAAAGCAGTTGGTTTGTGTTCATATCAGCGTTGTTTATCACCCTGTGTGAGCATTGTAAGCCCGACCACTAGCAGAAGAACCCGACACGTCTTCTATGATGATTCGAAACATTCACGAACAACAATGGACTCACACTCATTGTTGCGAATTTGGTTTCTTCAGTACAGGCTGATGAAATTGAAGACTCAGACTCCTTACAACTCTCATCAAATGCCTTACCCTTCCTTTTATTCTATAAATATTAAATAAAGAATAACACCATGCCCGTAATCCCGCGTTGATAGCTTCCGTTTTATTACAGTCATACGACACGTTTTCTTGTTCTTCAATCTTTGTTACTTGTTAATGTTTTATTTTTTTCTACTTTTAGAAAGGTTTGAGCACCTCACGACTGTAAAATATCTAGTGTGATTTACACCTTAAATCCCTTAAATACTTTGAGAAAAATCAAAATTTCGTTCCATACGGGCCGTATAAAAGTATACGGCCCGTATACACGTTCGTATACATTGTATACGACCAGGCAAACTTATTTACACATGGTGTATACGGGCCGTATACTATTATACGGCCCGTATGGAATAAAAAAAACTGACAAAGTCTGCTGGCACATATTTTGTTGTTTTTTTTTATTCTATACGGGCCGTATAACAGTATACGGCCCCCGTATACACCATGTGTAAATAAGTTTTTTCCATGTGTTAATATTACGACCCATAAAATAATAACTATCATATACACATTAATATCGTTAATATATTTATGCATACTACTGTTAGTTAAATTTATATATACACAATATACATATTTTACTTTTAATTTTTTATTCGTTCTTAGCGTACACTTTAATAACGGTATAGCTTTTCGTGCTTTCTGAGTACATTGTCGGTTAGTGGGCATCTTCTACGTTTAATTTATTTTCAAAAGCCTCTTCTATGTTTAATTTTTTTTTTCGTAAAGACTCTGTCGTAACACTCCATTATATAAACGGTATCCCGCTGCATAACGCAGATAAAACTACTAGTTAGAAAACAAATAGAACACTACAGCCTAAAACAAAACAACAAACCAAACAAATAACACCTTAGTTACATAATTACATCACCCACATTAAACTCATGAGTCATGCCATGCCATCTACTCCACTCAATAGATTTAAAATGAGACCTACAAAAGAACCACAAAAAGGCATTTTCCTTAACGTCTTCCAACACCTTCAGTCCTTCACCACACCAAAGGCTTAGTTTATATATTGTATAAACATTTAGGCAAAATAACTGAAGGACAATCTTATATAATTTTAAATTTTCGGACGAAAAATCAGAAATTTTACACTTCTAACCGAAACATTGGGGGAGGGGGGTGCACCCCCCGTTCCCATTAAGCTCCTCCAATTATTACTATTATTAATAATACTACAACAAACTACTCAAGACTTTGGTGATTTACTTTCTTTATAGAAAAGAAAAAAAAGAACAACAAACAAATACCATAGATAAAATTAGATTTTAAATACTTATATAATATTCGAAAATATGAAATCTGTTGTTGTTGCGGTTAAGAAAAAAATCATATATATTTAAAGAGGACAACCAATGAAAAGATTGTGACCTGTAGTCCCAACAAATTATATTAGACATCATTTTATTAATCAAGCCACAAGGTTACTTGGAAGAATGATGATCTATATATATGGTTGTCCAACGCCTTTTGACTGAACCAAAGAGAATTAACTTATTTAAACATATTAGGTGGCCAAATTCATTTGCTCCCACAATATATTTTCCAAACTCAATTACCTTTCAACATATATATATAAAGCAAAATCTAGCAGTATATACATCCACTGGTGCCACATTGTATCCCTGTGGTTTCATGGCATCATTGGTGTTGCTTTTGACAGCTCTTGTGAACCACCCTCATCGTTCCATCCCTCCGGTTGTTGAGGACAACTGCACCAACAACAATTCTGGAAAAACCAAGTTTTCATGCCACCATGTCTATACCGATTATGAACACTCGTTTGGGTGGAAAAAGATGGATCATAACTGCATCTGGCCTGCCTAGCAATCAATTGCACAAGTGTGCTACTAGGATATAATAATCCTTGTTGGGCACCATATTGTTTTGTTTATTGAGCATAATAAGCTGACCAACCCGTCGTGGCAAACACCCCCAACTTTGAGTTTTTCTCCAAATTTGAAGACTTTTGGTTTTTATTTTCTTGCGTAAGCCGCATGAAATCTGGTTTTTAGCTGTTTAAATAGCGAAATATTATTGCATAGATAAACAGGTGTTAATCGTAAATTAACGCACTTTATATCAAATCTTACGTATGCACGGGTTGCAGCCTGAAATTCATCTTTTGTAGCAGAAATTAAACTAGCTATTTGCATGCTCATTTTATATATATGAAAATGTAGAATTATACCTGCAGTGTGCATGATTGTGCTCCAAAAGAGCTTGCACTACATGCACACAAAGATAATGATCTTGACAAAGTGGATGCTTTTGTGTCCACAATGATGATTCTAAACTTTTCAATATATTCTGGAAGTTATGTTATTGTTGAAACAATATGATTGTACTCATTGTTGAAAAAAGTGTTGGAATATGAGTTTTTTTTTTTTCACCAGGTGAAAAATGTATTTTTTACTCTTTTTGAACACCAACAATATTATATGTGATTGCCTTTAATATAGAATTTGTGAGAGCTTCACAACGAATCAAATTGTGTCCAAAACAGAGTTAAAATGAATGAGATGTTAATACTAGAATTTGTGTGTTTAAAGTTGTGAAAGATGCGGAAATTAGAATGGAAAAAAAGTGGAATGGGTGTCTACTTGTCCTGAAAAGAGTTAAAATGAATGAGATGTTACTAAAATTTATGTGTAAAAAACCTCCTTAATTATTGTTTTTGAAGGACCAGCACACATGCATGGTGTTGGTGATGGACGCAATACGACGCTTTGACGACGTGCTTTCCACTTTGTGAGCCACCTTTATATCTTAAAGGTGCGCTCATTTTGGTTCAGAGGCTTCTATTCACTTCGGTTTAGTTAGCAGGGATCATAGACCTTTGAAGTGTGTTTGGTTCATAGTGTGAAGGTTGTTACTAAACTTTCAATGGATTACATACACCTTTGTATATTCTCATGGATTTAGATGAAATATATAACATACTTGTAATATAAGAAGATTTTGGTGATTTGAACTCATAAAACTACACAGTATTCACACATTGCATATAAGAATACTCATGATCACTAATTTGTAAAAAAAATGCCCACAAAGACGCACGCAGAGAGGAGAGTGAGTAACAAGTTGTTACACTGAACATAATATATGGTTACATTTACGTTTTGCATTTCACAAGGGCGAGCCGCGTATTCATACGGCATAATATTATAAGTTCTGGTTTGTTTTACAAATAACTTCTAGGCGGTAGGCACACAACTACAAGGAAGGAACAAATGAACAAACAGAATTCCTTCTTTCTTACTTTTACAAACCAAGGAATGCACAATGCTTTCTTGCATGCTCAGGGACCAACTTTGTAACCATATCTGCAGCCACCCCTTTAAGCTCTATAACAAAAACAAACACCAAAGTACAGTTTTTTTTTTCAGTATAAAATTAGAGTGAACCAAACAGAATTCACGCAACCAGTTCGGTTTTTTCGGTTTTTCCTTACCATGAGGCTTGAAATTGAAAAGCGGTGGAAGAACACGCCCGTTTGGCAGCCTGGTAGCAGGATCACGCAACTCATCAAAGAATGGATGAATCATTGCCTCCAACTGTAATTTAAAAAAAGAAAAACTTACTATGCAAATGAATTAAAATACAGATTTATAAAATTCCACTTAATATAAAAATACTCACAGCAGTGCTTCGAAGATTTGGTGAGTATTGCAGAAGTCTTGAAACAAGATCAACGGCTTCTGGAGGCATCCGCTTGTGGAATATCTGAACGTATAATGTGTTAGGGTGTGAATCCTACATGTCATTATGAAAATTTGTGATTAAATTAAAGCTTAACTAATTACCTTATGCCACGGGTGAGCTTTTATCTGGGGAAACTTGTATTCTGTGTAGTTCGGGTTCATGCACTTGATTTCTTCCCTCGTTGGAGTGCCCAAAACCTATAAACAAACAACTAGCCACTATATCAGTACCATTTTACTAAGTTTACGTGACATGCTGTTCAATTAATAATTTGAAAAATATATATATAAAATCATATGTACCTTTATGATCTCTACTAGCTGGTCAACTCCACTCTCACCTGGGAAAAGAGGCTGAAATTACGAGACATTTGTCAGCTCATACAAACATTCTTTGAATATCCCAAAATAAAAAAAATATAAAGAAAAACAATTTATGCCTACTTGTCCAAGCAGTAATTCTGCTAAAACACATCCAGCAGACCAGACATCTATTGCTGTGGTGTATTCAGTAGCCCCGAAAATTAGTTCAGGTGCCCGATAGTATCTTGAACAAATGTAAGAAATGTTTGGTTCTCCTTTTACCTATAAAAATGGTAAGAGCATAAAGTAAGACAATACAACACAATATCAACATAAAAACAAAATATTACAAAATAACGATTGATACGAAATTACGAACCAAAACTTTAGCACTTCCAAAATCACATAGCTTGACTTGATGGGTATGTGGGTTTACCTGTTTGAAAGAAATATTAACACTACAGTAAATAATCTTTATTCATCAACACCAAATTGAACGTTAAACAAATAGTACTTTAATTCATCATTGAATCATTCATATATCTCATGTGTAATGATGGAACATATGCTGATGTGGGTTCACATGCCTCTTGAATTTTACGATTCAATCCAGCTGTTAATCTAGAAACGTATATAGATATATAAAAAACTCCACAAATACGTAGAAATGCCTACCAGTAAATTTTGAGGTTTGATATCCCTGTGGCACACTCCAATACTACCATGAATGTAGGCCAGGGCTCTAAAAATCTGCAGCATTACCCGAATATATTATCCACTAATTTCAAATCAAATTAGTAGCGCAACAACTTTCACAAGTATGGGATTAAGAAAAAACATATCAAAGAAACAATCTTTACAAGTTAAGAAAATTTGCAATTAGCGAACTTCAAAATTAAAAGACGAAATTACCTGGTAACTGTATAGTTTCACATAGAGCATGGGCATCCTTTGGTTCATCTTGTTATTGTGTCTGATCACGCGATGAACAGTCTCAGGAACATACTCTAAAACAAGGTTAAGATAAAGTTCTTCCTTTTCTGTCGTTGAAAAGAAACAATGTTTCAAGGCAACAACATTTGGGTGATCCAATACGCGCATTGTCTGTAGCTCCCGGTTTTTGTATCTCTTGTCTTGAAGAACCTTTTTAATGGCCACTGCCTCTCCGGTTTCTAAACACTTGGCCTGAAACACAACTCCAAATGATCCATGCCCAACAACACGTTCCGCCATGTAACTAATCGTCTGCACCAAATTAAAAACAACCGAATCATTAACAACAGGTGCGTATAATACAGCAGTCCAAAAGAAATTATCTGTGTGATCAAAGATTCAAAGTTACCTGTTTTGGCTGACCATTTCTTCCACCGATCGTTGTTACGATTATATGCCCTGTCTCTGCCCCGTTTCCATCAACTATTGCAGGCTCCATTTCCTAATGGTAAGAAATCATTATCTGTGTGTGGGGTAGTAATAATCTGATATACATATATATATATATGATGAGGTAACTAACTAACCCTGTCATCCCTAATTTTCATGTCATTCATCTCATCAGGCAACTTTTCAGCGGCAACCGCATTTCCGATAGGTTCTCTTACTTCAGATGCAGGTACCACACTCGCAGAAGCCATCCGTATGGTAATTAAATTTCACCAAATGTTTCTCAAGCTATATATTAAATAAATATATCTGCAGCAAAGACACAGAGGTTAAAAAAACACTTAATGAACTTATAAAATACAAAAACACAAATCTGAAGAAAGCAAAGTATATTCCACATTTGACTATGCACATAAATCTTTCAATTCAAACAAAATTGCCCTAAACATCTCAAAAGGTAATAAATATTTAAATATGACACGCATTTATCAATCGGGTAACATACATCAACAATTACTAAAAGTTAAAAAAAAAAAAAAAAAAAAAACTAATAAACTTATACCTAAATTAGTTCAAAGGTCAACATATAACAGATCTAACATAACATATCATCAATAAAACTGAAATTATTAAAATTTCAAACCAGTAGAGTCAAAGTCCTGATAAACTATAGGGATCTGGAACAATAAACAGAATAATTAAGCAATTAAACCCTAGCAATTGAGATTATAATAATATCCAAATCAAAAATATGAAGATTAACAGGAAGAAAGTAAGGTAAAGATTATGAGTGTTAAGAAGTTACCGATGATGATTATGATTGATGATCAGTAGCAGGTTTTGTGTGGATGATGATGAAGATGGATTATTATTATTATTAAGAAAAAATTGAAAAGTAAACAAGTGTTGATGGTGTGAATTAGGACTTAATAATAATAATACAGGCCATTGGGAAAGAGATGAGATGACTCTCTCTCTCTCTTCTGTCTTTTTGACCATTCAAACTTTGATTTTATATAAAATAAAGTTTTTATGGAAGTGATGTTATTTAATGGTCAAAAACGATGGTCCACATGCATTCAACCTTTTACCACATCTTAATCACACAATTTAATGTGGATTAAGATGTAAACCCATTATTTATTGTGTTGAATTGAGTTGTTCAAGTGAGACCTCTACATACAAATATAATTTTTTTTTAACGGCAACCACACTTTATATATATATATAAAGAGCCAGCAAGGGGTTGGAAACCACAAAACAAAGTCCAAAACGCAGCAAAACAAAAGGCCAAAAAACCCGGCCAGAATACATCAAAACTAACTGAATAACACAAAATTCCTCCAATTGCCCCATTCCAGCGATTTGAGGGTTGAACGGCTGCTCATCCAGTAAAAGGACTCCTCTTTTATCTGCTCCGCAACTGTAGATACAGGAATGAAAGAGTCTTCAAAAGCTTTTTTATTCCTCGCATTCCAGATCTTCCACACGGTCACACATGCAACCGTATAAACGGTCTTCTTCCAGACTTTGTCACCCGGGTTGTTCCTGATATACGAGATGAAGGAATCAAGGTTATTTAAGTTCATAGGAAATTTTATTCGGACCCAGGTGAGAATATTCCACCAAATGCACTTCGACCACAAACAGTTGACGAAAATATGGTCCGAGTCTTCTTCAGCGATGCCACACCGAGGACAGTAGCTATCCGCAAGCTGAATACCCCTACGAATGAGGCCTACTTTAGAGGCAATCTTCCCGAGCAAAGCCCTCCACAACAAATAGTTAGCTTTGGAAGTTGCCCAATTATTCCAAGCGAAAACCGGGCTGCTGGTATCCTCTTCTGCAGACGCCCTCTCGATATCCAAACGGACCTGTCTGACGGAGAATGACCCGTTCCAGTGGCGGATCTAGGATTCCGACCAAGCGGTAACGTTTTATAAATAAGCGGTAACGAAATCGGAAAAACGTCAAATTTTTCCAAAATTTACACTAAAAACGTCAAAATTTTTCCGACCAAGCGGTAGCGGAGGCTACCCCTTGTTGGCTGGTAGATCCGCCCCTGACCCGTTCGGGTCACTACGCCACTTCCAAAAGCTCCCATCCGAGACAAGATTTTCTGCAATGTTTAAACCGATAGAAGAAAAATGCGAATCGACTGAAACGACATCTTTCCAAACCCCTGGGACCGTTTTTTTTATTAGGATAATAGCTTCGGAATGATTAGACCCACTACCAGTATGAATAGCCGCCACTACCTTTGCCCAAAGCTGATTTGGATTGGATTTGTATCGCCACCACCATTTAGCTAACATGGCGTGATTGAAGCCTTGAATGCATCCCAAACCCATACCCCCGGCCTTTTTAGATCTCAACAAAAGTTGCCAGCGAACCCACCGAAGCTTGTGACCGGTCTCCGTTTTGCCCCATAGAAAATCCCTCCGAATTTTTTCCAGCTTTTTTAAGACAACCTTGGGGGCGGCGAATAGAGAGAGGAAATAGGACGGAAGGCTCCCGAGCACCGTCTTAACCAAAGTCATGCGGCCGGCGATGGAGAGATATTTTGCTTTCCACTTAGAAAGTCTAGAAGCAAACCTATCTAAAACCGGTTTCCAAAACTTTGCCCTCTTCATATTCCCTCCGATGAGAACGCCCAAATGAGTGAAGGGGAGAGACCCCGCCATACAAATATAATAATTATTATCATAATAATAATATGGGTTTAATAAGGAAGCAAGCCAGCGGTACTTGCAATACGTTTATTCGATAGTTTAAACTTCAAGATACGTTGAATTTGTCATGAGCTATTTAAATCAAATATGTGAGATCTTGGGCAAATGATTGTAAGACCATGTATTTTGAAAAAAAAAAAAAATCCGCGTTATATAGACGTTAAGGATATTTATAATTTTATACTCACTTGGCTGAAGAGGCATAGTGATCAAGTGAGTGTGATGATGTTTTGTAATTATAACCTAATCATTATTTGATAATTATTTTTTTACATGTGATTGTAAAATAACACTAAAGATAATTTCACGTTCCCGTCCGATATACATTCGCATCACTAGTACAACACTCATGTCCGTGTAAATTTCCAACCTATATACGAATGTCCCTCCACTTTGATACAAGACAATCGGCTGTATTGTGAGATTAAATATATTATTAATGTAATATTTAATCTTGTAGCCTTTATAATCATTTATATTATATTAGATCAAAATATATTAATAACCTATTAATAATTAGTTGGTAATTGTTGATGGATGAGTACAAGTTGTTATATTCAGGGTCGGATGGAGTAAAGAATGGGGTAGGATTTCTAGTGGCTATAAACTTGTACAAAAATGTGGTAGAGGTGATACGACACAATGATAGGATCATGGTGTTGAGATTAGTACTAGGAGAGGAAGTAGTGACAATTGTTTGCGCTTATGCTCCACAAGTGGGATTAGGGGATCAAGAGAGGAGAGACTTTTGGGACTGCCTAGACGAAGTTGTGAGGGCCATACCTAGGGAAGAAAGAATTTTCATAGGAGGCGATTTTAATGGCCATATTGGTAGACATAGTGATGGTTTTAGTGAAGTTCATGGGGGTTTTGGTTTTGGTGATAGGAACAACCCTGGTAGGGATTTGTTAGAGTTTGCGGTGGCTCACAACCTAGGTATCTTGAATTCTTTCTTTAAGAAGAAAGAATCACAGTTGATTACTTTTAGTAGTGGTGGACGTAATACTCAGATTGACTATTTTTTGATGAGGCTAGGAGATCGAAGGTGGTGGAGGGACTGCAAGGTTATACCAGGGGAGACAGCAGTGGCTCAGCACCGTTTATTGGTGGCGGATATAAGCATGAGATGAAAGCTGACCAAGGGAGAGAGGGTAATGCGACCTAGGGTTAGATGGGGTATGTTAAAGGGCGACAAAATCGAAGTGTTTAGAGATAAGGTCCTCTCAAGGACATCTCCTAGATTAGATGGGGACGCAAACCAAATGTGGGAGGACATGGCAAACATCATTACTAATGTGGCGAAAGAAACACTAGGGGTCATAACAGGAAAGCGGTATGGACATAAGGAGTCATGGTGGTGGAATGAGGAAGTGCATACTAAAATAAGGATTAAACAAGGGTGCTTTAGGGATCTTTTAAGGTGTACAGTCGAGGAGGAGCAAGTGCTTTTAAGGGTGAGGTATAAAGAGGCCAAGAGAGAAGCGAAGAAGGCTGTGTCAGAGGCGAAGAACGCAGCTTACAAGCAGATGTATGATCGACTGGAAACAAAGGAGGGGGAGCATGACATGTTCAAGATTGCAAAAGCTAGAGAACGTAGAAGGCGGGACCTAGGAGCAGTGAAGTTTTTAAAGGGAGAGGATGGATGCGTTTTGGTCAAAGAACACGACATTAAGATGAGATGGCAAACGTACTTCTACAATCTTTTCAATGGCGGGAGGGACTACCAACAAGAAAATGATGATTCACCTACGCAAAGGCAACTACAGAATAACGGCTACTGTAGACGTATCACATGGGAGGAGGTGAAGACAGCTCTTAGAAAGATGGGAAGGGCTAAGGCAGTTGGGCCAGATAACATACCGATTGAGGTATGGAAATGCTTGGGAGAAGAAGGAGTACATTGGCTAACTATTTTATTCAATTTTATTTTCAAATCGGGGAAAATGCCAGATCAATGGAGGAATAGTGTAGTAGTACCTGTGTATAAGAACAAAGGGGACGCCCAATGTTGTGGGAATTACAGGGGGATTAAGCTGCTAGGACACACTATGAAATTATGGGAGAGAATAATTGAGACGAGAATCAGAAGAGAAACCCAAGTCACAGTAAACCAATTTGGCTTCATGCCAGGGCGATCGACTACGGAAGCAATACATATTCTAAGGAGATTGATGGAGAAGTATAGGGAGAAGAAACGGGACCTACACATGGTGTTCATTGATCTCGAAAAGGCCTATGACAGTGTGCCACGTAGACTGATTTGGGATAGTTTGGAGAGTAGAGGGGTTTCTGGGAAGTATATAGACTTAATTAGGGATATGTATGTTAGGACCGAGACTACTGTTCGAGCGCCTGTAGGGGATACTGAGTCTTTCACGGTGGAGGTAGGACTACACCAAGGGTCTGCTCTGAGCCCTTTTCTATTTGCAGTTATCCTAGATGAGTTGACAAAATCAATTCAGGAGGCTTTGCCGTGGTGCCTGCTTTTCGCAGATGATATTGTGTTAGTTGCTGATAGTAAACATAGCCTGAATGCGCGGTTAGAACAGTGGCGATCAGCTTTAGAGGGCAGAGGTTTAAGGATTAGTCGTTCTAAGACTGAGTACCTATATTGTGACTTTAGTGGAGTCGACAACGTTGAGGACATCCAGATCACCATTGACGGTCAAGTGGTTCCGCAGGTTAATAAGTTCAAGTATCTAGGATCATTTGTTCAGAGGGATGGGGAGATAGATAGTGACGTTGCCCACCACATCCAAGTTGGATGGTGTAGGTGGAGAGCTGCCACTGGGGTATTGTGCGATAGAAGGTTCCCAACAAATTTGAAAGGGAAATTTTATAGAGTTGCAATTAGACCTGCTATGTTATACGGAACCGATTGTTGGGCCATTAAGGAAGTACAAGCACGCAAGATGGAGGTGGCAGAGATGAGAATGCTAAGATGGATGTGTGGGCACACAAGGTTAGACCGGATAAGAAATGATGTTTTTTAGGGAAAGGTTAGAAGTAGCTAGTATATCAGCTAAGATTAAGGAGGGAAGATTGAGATGGTTTGGGCATGTGAAGAGGAGGCAGACAATAGAGCCAGTTAGAGTAGTTGAAACTCTCGTGGTGGAGGGGAGGAGGAGTAGGGGCAGACCCAAAATCACTTGGGATGAGCGGATTAGGCAGGATTTGCAAAAATTGCACCTCTCTGAGAACATGGTCCATGATAGGAGCTCGTGGAGACGGAGGATTAAGGTTAAAGATTTCTAGGAGAGGGTTCAATTGTGCTTTTAGGGGTAGTGTATAGTAGTAGATATGTTTATATTTGTATAGGCTGTTTGTGTTGTTATATTTGTCTTGTTTACCATGCACTCTTTTACCACTCATGTTATATTGGTAGCTTCACACACACACACATATACCTCATGTTCTATATTTTTTCCTCTTTCTTTCCTGGGTGTTTTGGAGCCGAGGGTCTCACTGGAAGCAGCCTCTCTATCCCTAGGGATAGGGGTAAGGTGTGCCTACATCCCACCCTCCCCAGACCCTGCCAATAGCTCTGCTATTTGTGGGATTTTACTGGGTATGATTGATTGATTGATTGGTAATTGTTGATGGACCATATTACCCTTATTAACTAATTAGGTTTCCTCTTGAGTATATATATAAGGGGATTATTAGAGAGTTTAAGGGTTACACACTTAGTGAATCAACCAACCCTCATAACATCAAATCGGCTCTCTCCCCATAACCGAAACCTCCCTACTTTCGGTTCATTACCATCATCACCTTACACCCTAAGGAGGAACCAGATCATCTTGACAAGTATGTCGAACTCAATGGTTGCATCTCTGACTGGATTCTCTACTGGCATGTCAGCTGTAACAGGTACGTTATTCATGTTTTCCTTTATGTTTAAACAGGACTGATCAACATGTGGTATCAGAGCATATGTTGATGAATCAGTTCTGTTTTTGTATCCATTATTCTGGGATCAAAATCTGGAAAACAGAATTTTTGAAAGTTTAAAAAAATCTCGGCTGATTTCGAGTACCATGTGCCGAAATCACTGTTTTAGGAAGAATGTTTAAATTTTTGACTCGAAATCATAAAGGGCTAAACTTGTTGTTACGAAATCCATTACAAAACCATTAAAATTTAGGTTTCGGATTTCCAGAATTATGTTTTTTTTTTTTATTTTTTTAGGGTTCATCGCTTGTTCTAAGTAAAACTCGAAAATTCCCTAAATTTTGGAATATAATTTGGATTAGTGGGTGTTTTTATTGTTTTGATCTTAATTTTATCTATTAAAGTTTCCGAAAACTGTTAAAGGATAATCAGTTATTATTTTCGAAATCTTTTGATAAGTTTAGATCAAAAATAAAATAGGAAACACTATCCCACAATCCCTCAAATTTCGAGTTTCAGTTATTATCACAATAAACAGCCTTAACAGTGGATTCGAAATCATCAATGTAACTAACCGCACAAGTTCCCTTCAGTCGCACAAGATCAGATCAAATATGATCGCACAAGACAGTCGCACAAGATCAGATATGATCTGATCGCACAAGACAGTCGCACAAGATCAGATCACATGAGATATGATCTGATCGCACAAGGGCAATCGCACAAGACAGTCGCACAAGATTTGTACAACTAATTAAGCACATTGTACAAGTTAAGACTGCATAATCGCACAAGACTTGTGGATCGCACAAGATAGTGCCGATCGCACAAGACTTGGGCCTTACATACATTGCACAAGACTTGGGCCTTACATACATCGCACAAGACTTGGGCCTTACATACATCGCACAAGACTTGGGCCTTACATACATTGATCATCAGGTCCTTAAATCTTTATAACTCGAGACCTGACTCGAAACCTCATTACCCTAGGCTGTTTGATGTGAACTAAAATTTAGCTCGGGGCTCCGCCCCGAACCCCGTGCGGGGGCACGCTGTTCCCCTGCACCCCCAGCGAACTCACCGCGGAGTTCGATCCGCGCTAACAGGTGGTTTGCTATTAAATACTTGGTTTTGTTAACACTTAATTAACTAATCAGAATCAAATAATTTTTACAAAACCAAAATAGCTTAACTTGAATGAGCTTCTGATGTATTAATTCTGGCCAAAGCTGATTTAATACATCTATTTATTGTTCAAGTATTATAAAAGCTATGTTGAGTATGCATTACAAACGTGAAATGTCTTAATTCTGGCCAAAGCTGATTTAATTCATTTATGTTTAGCATGCTTGACAAGTGCATAACTAAAGTGATTGTCTCATTTCTGGCCAAAGCTGATTTGTCACGATTACTTTGCACACATACTTAAATGATTACACTTCTGGCCAAAGCTGATTTGTCTTCGTTTAAATAGAATTTTACTAAGTCTATTATTTTGATGTTAGTAATAGACATTATCACAGCTTCATAATTAAAATGGTCATTATTTATGCCTGCCTTAGTATAACATGCCCTTAGATCACATTAAGACTTCTTTCTTAGTATCATAACTTGCACACCTTATTTCCACTATCAGCACCCAATCAGGGGATTCCACCTTTGACTGGTGATAACTTTGCTGCATGGAAGGATGCCCTCATGCTTACACTTGGATTGCTGGACTTTGATTATGCTCTAAGAGAGAATAAGCCAGCGGACCTTACTACTCAAAGTACTGCTGCTGAGCAGATAGTTCATGAAAAATGGACTAGGTGTAACCGCATGTCTCTCATGTTCATGAAGCAGTCCATACATAACTCAATCAGAGGAGCTATTCCTGATTCTGAATATGCTAAAACCTATTTGGCTTCTGTGGAGGATCAATTCAAGGGAACATCAAAAGCACACGCTAGTACTCTTATCCTCAAGCTGGTGACAACTAAGTATGATGGGAGGAGCGGCATTCACGAACACATCATGATGATGCATGACATTGCCAATAAGCTGAAGGGCCTAGAGATGGAAATCAGTGATGGTTTTCTTGTTCACTTCATCATCACTTCGCTTCCTTCGTCCTATGAAGCATTCAAGATCAATTACAACACTCAGAAGGACAAATGGACGATGAGTGAGCTGATCGCTATGTGCGTGCAGGAGGAAGAGCGTATGAAGATGGATCACACTACTGATGTTGCTAACTTCACCACCTCCAACTCTAAGAAAAGGAAGCACAATTATCAAAAAAAGGATGCTTCTAAGGTCCAAAAGCCAAATCCAAATCCTCATACAAGTGCACCTTCCAGCTCTAAGAACTCCTTAGGCAAACCTTATTGCAAGTTCTGTAAGAAGACAAGACATAAGCAAAAGGAATGCCCTGACTTCAAGGAGTGGCTGGCTAAGAAAGGTAACGATTTTTTCATGATACTTGAGTCCTTTAATTTAAATGTTCCTGCTAATTCTTGGTGGTTTGATTCTGGTTCTATGGTTCATGTTACCAATTCAACTCAGGGATTCCTTACAATCCGGAAGCTGGGAAGAAACCAAAGAACACTTAAAGTTGGAGATGATCGGGAATTAGAAGTGAAGGCCATAGGAACATTACAATTATTTTTGAAAACTGGTTTATGTATTAAACTTTATGATACCTTATATGTTCCTGAGGTAACTCGGAACCTTGTATCAGGACCAAAGTTAGACATAGACGGTTTTGTCGTTTCTCATGGTCATCGCAAACTCTCTATTCTCTATGATTCCGTTGTTTATGGTACTGGCATTCTGGATGGTGGTCTCTATAGATTAGAACTAGATGATAATTTTTCCAAATCTTTGTTGTCATATAATATTAATGAATCACTCACAAAGATGAAATAGGTTCGAGACTTAGAGACTTCATCTATGTTGTGGCATCAACGTTTAGGCCACATCTCAAGAGAACGATTGAATCGTCTCGTCAAGGATGAAGTCTTACCTCCTCTCGATTTTACTGATTTTGGAACATGTGTCAAATGTCTTAAAGGCAAAATGACATTAGCGAATAAGAAAGGTGCCACTAGGAGCTCTAATTTATTAGAACTCATTCACACTGACATTAGTGGTCCTTACCAAATCGCTGGCATAACAGGACATACTTCATTTATCACTTTCATTGATGATTATTCTCGTTACATGTACTTGTATCTTATTAAGGAAAAGTCTGAATCTCTTACAACTTTTAGAGATTATAAAGCTGAAGTTGAAAAGCAATTAGATCGTCAGATTAAAGTTGTGAGATCAGATAGAGGCGGTGAATATTATGGAAGACATACTGATGTGGGTCAAGCTCCTGGTCCATTTTATGAGTTTTGTAAAGGCCAGGGGATTGTGAACCAATACACCATGCCTGGTACACCTCAGCAGAACGGTGTCGCTGAATGAAGAAATCGTACCCTTATGAACATGGTGCGCAGTATGTTAGCCAACACTAATTTACCATTATTCCTCTGGACTGAAGCGTTAAAAGCAGCTGTTCATATACTCAATAGAGTTCCTTCTGAGTCTGTCCCTAAAACTCCTTATGAACTTTGGACAGGAAGGAAACCGACTCTTAAATATATGAAAGTATGGGGCTGCATTGCTGAAGCAAAACTCTATAATCCTTTCCTAAAGAAACTTGACCCTAAAACAGTTACCTGTTTCTTTATCGGGTATCCTGATCATTCAAAGGGTTATCGTTTCTATTGTCCTTCCCATGTCACCCGTATTGTTGAAACCAAGCGTGCTGCGTTCCTGGAGGATTTCAAGGTCAGTGGGAGCAGTACTAACCCTTACGAAGAATTGCAAGAAGTACAAGACGCGGGGGGGGGGGGGAGGAGACTCGTCGCTTACCATTACTCCGTTTACTCCTCTTGTACCCCATGAAACTGCACCTGAAGCCACTGCACAAACTCCATCTCCACAATCAGAACCCATTATACCTCATAACGAAGGCACATCAAACGCTCAAAACCAAGACAACGCTGAACCCGATAATCAACTCAGGAGGTCATCTAGGCAAAGAAGGCCTACTAATTGGGATGATTATGTTACATACCTGACTGAAATGGATGCTGGAAAGCTCAATGATCCTACCTCTTATAATGAAGCCATTAGCAGTGATCAGTCTTCTGAATGGAACAAAGCAATGATTGATGAGTTTGAGTCCATGAAGAAAAATGACGTTTGGGATTTAGTCGAATTACCCAATGGTGCCAAACCTGTAGGTTGTAAATGGGTGTTCAAAACAAAACTGTATCCGAATGGGAACGTTGAACGCTACAAAGCAAGATTGGTTACAAAGGGCTACACTCAGAAAGAGGGAATCGACTATCAAGAGACGTTTTCACCTGTCTCTCGTAAAGATTCATTAAGGATCGTTATGGCCCTAGTAGCTCATTTTGATTTAGAGCTGCATCAGATGGACGTCAAAACTGCTTTCCTTAACGGAGACTTAGACGAAGATGTTTACATGAAACAACCTGAAGGCTTTAAACCTGAAGGTCAGGAGCATCTAGTCTGTAAGTTGAAGAAATCCATTTATGGGTTAAAACAAGCATCACGTCAATGGTACCTCAAGTTTGATGAAGTCATGAAGAGGCAAGGTTTTATGAAGAATCAAGTGGATCAATGCACCTACCTCAAGATGAGTGAGAGTAGCCTTACTATACTTGTCCTTTATGTAGATGATATTCTATTGGCAAGTAATAGTTTAGACATGTTGCATGAGTCGAAGCGGTTACTCTCCCATAACTTCGACATGAAGGATCTCAGAGATGCTTCTTACGTCATTGGCATTGAAATTCACCGAGATAGACACAAAGGAATCTTAGGATTGTCTCAAAAGACTTACATAGATCGTGTCCTTACACGTTACAACATGCAACAGTGCAAACCCTCAGTCACTCCAGTAGTTAAGGGAGATGTTTTCGGTTCATTCCAGTGTCCGACAACAGAGGTTGAAAATGAGCAGATGAGCCAGATACCTTATGCGTCAGTAGTCGGGAGCCTGATGTATGCTCAAGTCTGTACTCGCCCAGATATCGCTTATATTGCTGGAATGCTAGGTCGTTATCAGACTAATCCTGGCCTAGATCACTGGAAAGCAGCTAAGAAGTTCCTTAGATATCTGCAAGGGATGAAAGACTATAAACTGACTTATAGAAGAAGTGATCATTTAGAAGTGGTAGGTTATTCTGATTCTGACTTTGCTAAATGCAAAGATGACAAGAAATCCACTTCGGGCTACATCTTTATGTTAGCAGGTGGACCTATCTCATGGAAGAGTCATAAACAATAGTTAACTACAACTTCCACGATGATGGCATAATACATTGCTGTTTACAATGCAACCTGTCATGGAATGTTGCTTAGAAACCTGATCACTGGACTCAAAATTGTTAATTCCATTTCTAGACCATTGAAGCTTTACTGTGATAACTCAGCTGCCGTTAGTTTCTCGAACAGTAACAGTTCGACTGGAGCTGGTTTATATCTCGATACAAAATATTTGTTCGTACGTGAACGAGTTGAGGAAAATAATCTTTGTATTGAGTATATTAGTACTAAAGATATGCTTGCGGATCCGATGACTAAAGGTCTCCCACCTAAAGTTTTCGAAGAACATGTATCGAATATGGGACTTACTAAAGACCTTGTTTAATGGCATATTGTACTAGCTTATGTTTTAATTAATGAAATTTCCTCAGTTTGATTTTGTATGTCTCTAACATATGTTCTGCCGGTGTAATGACATATAGACAAATATAAATACAAATCAGACGCTAAAGGGCTTATACGTATTTTGATCGTAACTATTAGGTTTTAAATTGAGGCTATAGTATGACTAATGGGGGTCCTGAGTCGAATGATGATTCAACGGCTGTATTTCTCTGCTATAGTTCTTGGTTTAAAGCTAAAATGAGTGTTAACTCTTGGCCAGGCTTACCTAATACTCATGATAAATGATTACTCGGCTAAGTGGGAGAATGTGAGATTAAATATATTATTAATGTAATATTTAATCTTATAGCCTTTATAATCATTTATATTATATTAGATCAAAATATATTAATAACCTATTAATAATTAGTTGGTAATTGTTGATGGACCATATTACCCTTATTAACTAATTAGGTTTCCTCTTGAGTGTATATATAAGGGGATTATTAGAGAGTTTAAGGGTTACACACTTAGTGAATCAACCAACCCTCATAACATCAAATCGGCTCTCTCCCCATAACCGAAACCTCCCTACTTTCGGTTCATTACCATCATCACCTTACACCCTAAGGAGGAACCAGATCATCTTGACAAGTATGTCGAACTCAATGGCTGCATCTCTGACTGGATTCTCTACTGGCCTGTCTGCTGTAACAGGTACGTTATTCATGTTTTCCTTTATGTTTAAACAGAACTGATCAACATGTATTCCCTTGGTGGCTTGGCATGGCCATGCCTGAAAATTTGTCACAAACTCGGTTCCAAAACATTGCATCGTGTCCTAAATACTAAAAGGTTAATATAAATAAACACGTGTAAATATTAAAGAGTTAACTTCTGTTTTGCTCCCTGTAGTTTGGTTGTTTTAACGGTTTGCTCTAATAGTTTTAAAAGTGCCATTTTCCTCCCTAATCTTTCTAACTTATAACCAATTTTCTCCCCGCTCCCAACTCTATCCAAAATATTTATTAACTAGAAAGGGTATTTTGGTAATTTTATAGATAAAGTAAGGACGATTTAGTAATTTAACATGTAAAGATACATTATATAAAATAAACATATAACAAATAGTGTCTCTATCCTTACTTTCCTCTCTCTCTCTACATAAGCTTTCTCTCTCGTCTCCTTTACTAGCGGTCAATAGTGGTGTTCAAAAAACTCGTGGCTCGTAGCTTGCTCGAAAAAAGTTTAAAAGAGCTCGGCTCGAAATTGGCTCGGTTGTAAACGAGCCAGCTCGGCTCGGTTTGTAAACGAGTCGAGCTTGGCCTGGCATGGCTCGCGAGCTTGTGAGCCAGCTCGATAAGGTTTACATCCTTCATTTTTTGGTTCCACATCGCTCAGAAGACAAAAACTAAGGGAGTATCTCCCCTATAAAAGAAGGTAAAGAAAATGTACAAAGTGAGTTAACTATTTATACTTGCATATTTAGCCATTTGGTTAAATATAATTGCAATTATGGCCCTTAGTCTATGAAAAGATTCATTTTTAGGGCTTTTTAATTAGTAAATTTTGCGGTTCTTTGTTAGTTCGAGCTAGATCGAGCCGAGCCGAGCTAGCTCGAATTTTAATCGAGTCGAGCTCGAGCCTTAAATCTTAGCTCGATTTGAAATTCGAGCTCGAGCCGAGCCTGTCACACCCTCAATTTCCACATACGGGTTAATACCGCGAGGCGTGTGTCTAACCAACATCATGCCACCAATTATATTGAATAATAAATATAACAAAGTAAACACATCACTATCAATATGATTAGTGACTAAAGTCCAAAGTTGCAATGTTTAAAGTTAACAGAGGAAGCATAAGTCTAATAATTCAGCATTAGTTTAAAAGTCCATGAATATTATTAAGGAAACCAACAAGGATTCAACGTTACCACTACACTCCTCCGCTGCAAGCTCCTGAGTTGTTATTGAGTACCTGCAAAGCATGCAGTAGGGTGTCAATGTAAAGTTGGCGAGTTCACGGTTTTCCAGTTTTATTTCCAAAAACTTATGTTGTTAAATTACTCATTTATATCATGCCATGGGGAGCTACCCCATCTGTAAGCTACTAAACTCCGTAATACCGAGCACTTGCGACTTGTTGTATCGTTGTTGCCCCGTTTGTCAATGTCTATCATCATTGACGTTTTGCCAAGGCCTATTAGTTCATGTCCGTCCTCTTAAGGCACGATGTAAGGTTAGTGAAACCAAAATAGGGTTATCAACTAATATCTCGTTTGCCAGGCCAGGTGATTAATCAGTATAGTAAGTGGGGACTTCCGTGATAGAGTTTCGTTTAGTACGATAAGTCATGAAATATAAATAGCATTTAACAGTATTCCAAACCAGGAATACTAGGCAATCCCAATCCATGGAAAATGTTGTCTGTTCCGTTCCCAACCACCGGGAATACATGTTTTTAGTAAAGTTTGTGAACTCACCTTTATTTTGCTCGGCAGATAGTTTATGTCACACCCCAACCGATAGAGGAATCATCGGGGCATGGCACTAGGCGAATCAGATTGCTCAAGAGAATCCATAGCAACTATTTAGCGACAATATTTAATGCGTTCATAATCCCATACTAATAAACAATATAATCAGTAAAAAGTCATATAGATTTCATGTTCTCTCAAACAAGACAAATCCGACAACCTAGATTTATTGTGAGTTTCTAGACTTCCTAGCTTGATTTCAAGGTAGACTGCGATTAACCTGCAACATACGTTAAAGCGACGTCAATACAAAAGTATTGGCGAGTATACTGGTTTGACATAGCAAATCAATTAGATAAAAGTGCTGCGAATTTCCACGTACATAAACGAGATACACAACATATACACTACGGAAGCAAATACTACCAACTAAGTCACCCGATGCTAGCTAAGGTGGGACGTCGCGAGTAAAAGTCCTAGCACATATGTATCAAGCATCATGTGTAAATATGTACGTTAGTAATTCGCATGTGATAATAGTTTTGATAAGTGCAATTTAGATAAGAACGTATGTTACACCCCAAAGTGTGTTTAAAGCGGTGAAAAAAGGGGGTCAAGTATACTCACAGATCGTGTTTAATGAATAAACACAGTCTTGGATTGAAGGAAGCGCTGAAGAATTAGCCTGATCAGATAACGACAGTATAAGCGTTGAACATTACGTTAAACGGTGTCGAGTGGGATAAGTGAAGGAGGGTGATCCGATCGGATGACCTTCCGGACAGATGGTCATCCGGACGGATGACCATTCGGTCGGAGGTTTATCTGTTTGGGATGGATGTGTTTGTGTATGATGTGACTTTGTAACAACCCTCAATAAACCGACACTCTCAAAATATTTCCGACACCCTAGTATATGTTAAAATGTCCCAATATGTCTTTAAATACACCCCGTATGTAAAAAAAACCGAGCCCGAAATACAGTATAACATTAGAAATAAAATTTAAAATCTGATTATTAAGTTGAGGCGGGCCGCGTAGACCTACCCCAACCACTTACGCGGGCGGTATAAGGGCTAGAACCTGACTTCGTTGATTCCTTAAGCTTAGGCGGGCCGCGTAAGCCTTAGCTTACATTTACGCGGGCCGCGTAAGATCTAAATTGTGGCGCAGCCTGGTGATGACACGTGTCGACATCGTGGCGGACCTACCTGATGAGCCGGACAAGCTAGTCCGTTGACTAGCTTTGATGCGGGCCGCGTAGCCCTTAGGCTACTCTTACGCGGGCCGCGAGAGAACCAGATTCAGGAACTATATAAGAAGGCATCGGGTTTCAGTATTCCTCGTTCATTTCTTTTCTTTCTTAACGAAATTCTGAGTAGTATAAGTAATACACGGGTATTATATCCCCCTAAGTAGCGAGGTTCTGCTCTGTTGTAAGTATTATAACCCCAGTTTCGTAATAGATATGCTGCCCGATTGATTTAGGGTTCCGTGACAACTGTCGTGGTTCTGCCCGACGTAGTTGTTGGAATGCCGTCTCGGGGAGGGTATCATTAATATTTTCAAAGGGTTATGATACTAACCTATGTACATTTGTGTAAATTATAGATTAATCCCAGGAAACCCTTACGCGAAGTCTAAGATAGCAATGTGAGTTTATCCTCTTTTTGTTAACATTTTTGTAACTGTTTACAAAACCTTTAATGCTTAATAATATGATTAAGCAGTGATTGAGTCTTTGTAGTTCTTCAATTACTGCCGGTATGTTGGCGTTTTGTATACAAAATTTACTACTGCGAGTAGTAAGTCGGGGATGACAGTACGTTACCATTGGACGACGAGTTAGCCAATGTGTAATATGACCCACAAGTCAGGATTGACAGTACTGAATGAGTAATTGTGTAGAAATAAACAATGTGATCGCTCTCAATACTGTTTTAATTGATAAAATGTTTCTTGATTAAACCAGGATTCACTCACCAGTATTTCCTACTGACAAATGTTTTAAAACGCGTTTCAGGTAACACAATGTGACAACCAATTAGTAAAAAGCCAGCTGGAGAACACTGAAGGCTTGGGAAAAATTGGCTATAAAAGTTACCTAAAAGACGATGTTTTAAATTCAATAAAATAGGGTTTATCCCTATAAACGTATTGTAATAAGAAACTTGGGGTTTGCCCATGTAATTATTAATATTAAATATGGTGGTTTTACTCTGATAAAAATTTCCTAACTACGGTCCTGATGTAATTTCCGCTGCCAAATTAACAAACTGATACCACCAAAACTCTGAGTTCGCGTCCGCCCGTTCCCGGGACAGATAAGGGATCGGGGGTTGCGACAGAAGGTGGTATCAGAGCCTAGCCACTGGTCTAAGCCAAAGAAGTGTTCTGCTGACACTTAAATTCTAAACTTTGTGTTAGGAAATAAATTACGGAAATACGTGCATAACTGTATTTATTTGTTATGTGTTATTTGACTATTTGTTAGTTTACAGTATGAGTGATCAAGGACCCTCAGACATGTGTCGTCAGTTGTCTGATTCACCTAGGAGTGAAGGTACCTCTTCACAGCCTGCCCTTTCTGGGTATTCTGCTGATCAGGAAGAAGGGATGTTTGCCTTTAAAGCTCAGTCAGAAGAGTCATTCCCTCATAAGAAAAGAGGATGGTTCAGTAAGGAAGCGTTTGCACGTAGGAAAAGAATGCGAAAGTTGCAACAGCAAAGAGTTCTAGTAGCTGCTAAGCGAAAGACAGATGCCCATACACAGGATATGCTTAATAGAAGCCTAGCCAATTTCCATATCCTAGCTACAACTGCTGCTGACCCTAATCTAGAGCAAACAATAGCACCCCAACCACAATTGCAAATCCCTGACCAACCAATGGAAATAGAAAACCCTGAAAACCAAGTGGAGATGCATGACTTCAACCCAGAAGAAATCCCTAGGGTACCAGCACCAAATCCCCTAGACCCAAATTACGATCCCTGGTGGGATGACGTTAGGGACTATGTGCAACGTTACCCGATCCATGAAGACACACCTATACAGAACATATGAGCCTATCCAGGTATGGAACCTTTAGATTCCTATTACCATGATAACTACATTAGGGAAATCTTAGAAGATCCTTACCGATTTCAGGCACTTTCACCCCCATATCAGGAACCCGCACCCCAGATTCCGAACCCAGTCCTAGAACCTGCACCCCCAATGAGTGCAGAAAACGTGCAAGAACTTAGGACTTTTGGGGAGGAAATTTTAGAAAGCAGTGAGAGAATGAGACAGGTAGGAGAGCGTCTCGTATGGAAATACGATGAGTGCAATATGGATTTTTGGATAAATCTATATCCATGATGTGATAGAGGAGATGGTAATAGTAATAATAATAATATAAAAATAAAATAAAATATGTGTGTACGGATGCCTATTACTATTAGTGTAATTCTATTTCTGTTGGTATTGTAATTTTTATTTCAATACTAGTGTGTAATAGATGCATAATAGTATATGAATAGAGTAAAGTCGCAATGATCGACGCTTTTGGTAAAAATGCGTGTCATGTGAGTGACTATATTAAATATTATTTTGTGATATTAATATGGAGTAAATGTTTAAAATTCAGATGGCCGACGAAGGAAATCAAGGAAATATGAATAACGATAACCAGAGTAACATTTACGTGGTTAATGAGAATCCAAGCATCAATAACAATGGAAACCAAATGGATAATAGTGTTGTTCAACATATAGTGGCTCAAGGAATCATAGATGCAATGCCATTTATTATTCAAACGATTCAAGACGCGAATAATAAAAGTAAGCGTAGCAGTAAGCGACCCATCGAACCAGAAAACAGCGTGAACAATGGACCTGTACTTCAAATGTTCATTCCCAAAAGAAGAGGAACCGTTCCTTACTGTCACACCGAAAATTTCCACGTATCACCGGTGGGCCCGGTGGGGAGTATCGTGACGTAGTTGATATCATCATAGTCAACAACACAATATTTAAATGCACAGCGGAAGCAAAAGGATAAAAATATTACAATCCGAAATAATGTAACATCCAAGTATTACAACAGAAGTAAAGGATCCACAGGCGGATCGAAAATAAAAATAACACTGTTCAACAGACTTTAGGCATCTAAGCTTGCGAGACTCTTTATTGATGCTAGGAGTAGCCAGCCTATTCCGATTAGTACCTGCACTTAGCCTTTTTGGGAAAATACGTCAGTTTACACTGGTAAATACAATCAACCAACTCATTTTGAAAAGGGTTTAAAAATGATTGATTTGAATGCACATGGCACAAATAATATTTTATAACTTGGGATAATTATTAGAATATAATACTTGTAAAGGATTTACATATTTCTTATGCGTTCAGTAGCCCGGTTCGTGCCGGGTTAAAGATCAATAGACACACCACATTATGTATATGAGACACTGACATGTGTACGCCTACACCTGTGTGCTAGGGTCGTGGCCATTTCGTAAAATGATGCCAGGGATATCCGGGACATGGTCATTAACCCCCCAAAGGCGTTAAGCAAACAAAACAATTTAAACGGTCATCTTGATAATACTTAATCACCAAACGATTAAGGTCGAATGCCTGACCAAGCGGTATTTTATATACCATACCCCAAGCCCGTATAAGGAAAATAAGTTAAAAAGTATTTACCTGAGCTAAATATAAATTCAATCCCAGCCGTATCAAATCAGCAACTACAGATAGCTTTTACTGGGCTCCTAAATCTGGAATGAAGGTTTTTAAATAACCTATTAGAATCCTAACGGGTCTTTAATTAAGCCTTGACTTAGACCGATTAGTTTTCAAGAGGAAGATATGGTTCAAACGCATGATAAAGCGAAGACCGGAATAGAATGTGATTTAGACCTGACAAGTTTGAAGACTTGTATAATATGGGTAATCTAAACACATTCTGGATTTTGAGATAAAACCGATAAGGTTTGACCCGTTTCGGCTAATTTATGTAAACTAGTTACATAAACCGAACCGAACGCGCATGAAGCGTAACGGATAACCATAAGAGTCCTAAACAGGTTTCCTAAGTTAACATGCCTTAAATACGTTGTGATATCAGTAGGATACCTTCCATTATGCCCAAAACGATTTTAATCTCATATTAAGCCCCGTAGGGGTATTTTGGTCATTTTAAAGATTATAAAAGGGATTAATTTATCTTCTGTGATCCGGGTCTGAATAAATCAGTAAAATAACTTATTTTAACAGGTTATAACATTTGGTTATAAGTCTTATATGCCAAAATAGTTTTAAACCCTAACTATGCGTTTAATACGCGTATAATGTCGTTTTAAGCGATTTACGGGTTAATATAGGATTCTGAGTTTTCTGATCAGTTCAACAGGTTCAAAATACTCCATTTATTATTTGAAATCAGTAGCAATTGGATTGGTGTCAAAAGGATTTGTAAAACTCATTTTATGGCCGAAAAGGGCATATTCGGTATTTACCGAATTAAGGCGATAATCCTAGCTTATGATCAGTTTAAAAATAATTAAAAATCTTAAAAAATCCCAAAATATTATATTACATCAGTGGGTAAAAGGTTTGGTGTCAAAAATGGGGTTTAGATAGGCTTTACGCTAATGACGCCGTTTAATTACTAAGAAGCGTTATAATCACGTCATTAAGCATAACTCCTAATCTAGACCTCCGACTGATGTGAAAATTTAGGGACATGTTTTATAACCAGTAACAAAGATTATTGTACTTTCACATTTCCAAAATTCTCGTTGTATGGTCATAAGGGCATTATGGTCCATATTTAAGCATTTAACGGAAACGTCGGACACTTAAGGATTTAAGTGGTATAAACGCAGAGGGTTATACACACAAGTAACTAGGTCCTAATGGAACTTTAAGGCATGTCTAAACCTATCTAAACCGGGTCAGAACTGAGGTCAAAGCAAAAGTCAAACTTTTGCGTCTTTCGGTTCCGAATCGGTTCAAAACAGAAAGTTGTCGAATCAAACAAGCTTATACAAGTTCTTATGCTTATTATCAGGTTATATGAGTGATAAAATAGGTTACACGCCTTCTACAATGCTAATCGCGTGTTAATTCGAAAATAACAATTCTGTTGACTTTTTCAGACAACGTTTGACTCGTCAATTGACCTGGTTAGATCGGGAATCAGTGAGTACCCTTTTAAGGGTTTATTACCCACTTAATTACCTACTTATAACAACTTTCATTTCGGCAAAACACTGGACCGTTTGTGTTTTATCGTTAAGTCAAACCGTAATTACGACGGTTTGACTTCTAAGCTAAATACTAAGCATAACTTAATCAAGAAGGGTTAAACATACTTACACAAGTCCTATGAACGATTTGGAAAGCTTGATGATGGTCCTTGTGCTCCAGGAATGCTCAGAGATGAAGTTGGAATGGATGAACACAAAGTTGCAACTTTGTGTGACTTTATAAATTGATCAAAACCCATTTGATTGTTGACATGTAAGTCTAAGATTGATACAAGATGCATACAAGTGGCCTCTAGTGACTAAAAACCAGTATAGGAAGCCCAAGGTATTGAAACAAGTCAATCTAAGTCGGTTACAAGGCTGAAACAGGCACCTGTCATGTTTCTGTCGCTGGTACCTGTCACGCGGCCCGCGTAAGATATTGTTAAGTCTTACGCGGCCCGCCTGGACCTCCTGTTCAGGTTTTGAAGTTTTTGTTTATTGCACTTTCAGTCCCCGGTCCTTCTAAACGTCGCTTTCACTTCCATTCTTTCATTTTAAACCTTTAAAATTGACATTTAGGGGCTTTAAGACTTATACCCACTTTGTGAAGTCCTTGGCCACTTTGTGTTTACCCGAAAAGTCATAAAGTTCCATGTTGACGCTTCTAACCCCTCGCACACGAATTTTTATCATAACTTTCTCATACGGTAACGAAACTTGGTGAAATTTTCATGGTGCATTCTAGTGAGCATAATTAATCGTTACAAGGCTTCGGGTTTGCTAAAAGGTCACTCAGAGGTATATCTTAACATGTTGACACCTTTAACCCCTGTAGTTTGTAATCTCTCACTTTCTTTCACAATTCGCTTCGTATGATCCATGATCCATTCGTTTAAGGTTATAAACATCACGTAGGGTTATTGTAAAGTATATTTATTCATTTTTGACACTTTGAACCCTTATATTTACATAGATTCATCGTTTGTCAACTTTAGTCCCTCGAAAGTATTCTTTCACACGTTTAAAGGTTATGACACGTGTCAAGACATTATAGGACGTAAATTTTCGAGGTGTTACATCCTCACCCCCTTAAAAGAAATCTCGACCTCGAGATTTGTTAAAATGATGGAAGTACTCTTTGTCGCACAATGGACTTAACTTTTATAGCATATCTGGAGTCTTTCCAAGCTCCCAAAATGACTCCTATATCAGGTACATGTATCCTTTTGGAGCTTCTTAACCTGTCGATCCTCAATCGATACAGATCACATCATAAATCTGCATATCATTAGGGATAACATCTTGAGTAAATGAAGAAGCTGGAATCCTTGGAGGGGGTGGTGGAAGCACCGAGCCAATAGTTGCGGAAGTTGTAGCCGACACGGTTGTAGGTCCCTCTCGAGGATGAGATAAAACCTTTTCCTTGTTATGCTAAACACACTAGCAAGTGCGGAATCCAAGCTAGCATGCAAACCGAGATAGAAGACGACAAAACACGACACGCAAGATTCACCGATTAACACCACTTGTATTAATACGAATGAAGGGTCCGGTTACAAGCTCAATGTTTACAGAAGTATTCTATAAACTCTCAAAGTGTGTGTGTGTGCTCCTGTCTCACTCAGTCTTCCTCTTGTGTCTTCTTACAGAAGTGAACACAACACACGGGTATTTATACCCGACACAGATCGTCTGGTCGAAGGATCAGACAGACTGATCGAAAGATCATCTGTCGACCAGAAACAGCTCGAAGGATCAACATGTACCACGAAAGATGTGATCTTTCGTGGTCCATCCTTCGAAGGATATCTTTCGAGCTCATCATCATCGAAGGATATAAGTAATCCTTCGATGACCATCCTTCGACTCAAACATCTTTCAATCATGTGCTAACTGTTTGGTCAAGTCAAACCAGGAGGATGGTTGACTTGGTCAAACTTACATCGAACGCACATAAAAACAAACCTAAGACGTAACTCAGACTAACACAAGACATCGTTTTGAATCATGACGAAATACAGACAAAGTACAGACATAAGTGCACCAACAAACTCCCCCTTGGCTATAGCTTTGTCTCGATTTTCGTTCTTGTAGGTCTTCGTGTCTTCAAGTCTTTGACTTCTTTTCACGTCTTCAATGTCGGATGATCTTCAAAGTCTTCACGTCTTGAAAGTAGAAAGTGTATCAACAAACTCCCCCTTTCATGTAGAAAGTGTGTTGACAAACTCCCCCTTAGATTGAACTCTCCATTGAGTCATGCTCGTGAATCGTTGACTTGTCAATTCTTCAGATCCTTGTGGTGTTGATGAAGGGACAGCGGTAACTCGATCATTTTATCCTTTGAGTGCCTCCACTTCGTGTCTTCATTCCAAAGCTTTTCATCGAACATGTTCTCCTCGCCTTTAGCATCTGCACATGCAAGAAAGCTAAACGCATAATGAGAACAACCGCTTGGAATATAGTTAACATTTAAACTAACGACACATATGAGATCAAATCTCAATCAAACACCAACCGACAGCAGTTTGAAAGTTTAGAAAAATATTCATTTTAATCCTTTAAATTTCAAAACTCGTTAACTTCGACTGTTTATGAAGATGCAATTGTTTTCCAGCTTATAATCAGGATCTTGGGAAGGATAGACTCGAGTTCCAACATCAGTCAATCAAAAATAAACTAGAAGCAAAATCTTTTTGGATTTTATAAAGTTTATATTAAAACACACCTAAAATCTTTTTGAAATTTTCATTTTTCAAATGTAAAGATGGAAAGCAATAAATAAATATATACAAAGATGCATAAACAGGAAACATTAAATAAATATTTACAGACATTCTTTTTGCGAGTTTCGAGGGTAAGAGAATCATATCAGTGTACGGTCATGCCAAAACGCTCTTGTTGTTCTTTTAGTTAACATTAAGATAAGCATCCTATAACAATTATCGGTATTGTTGTCCACTTAAGCTCAGCTTATCATTTGTAATCATGGCGAGGGGATACGTTAAGGTATAATTTATACTTACCGACCGGTGTTTATCCACATCACGACACATTCCCGTATCAAGGTATGCACGAGGATTCATCTTACCGGTGAGTATACCGATTATCATCTGTTTGACCGTATATGATGTGAGATTCTCACTTATTTGATTTGAAAACAAGCCCTATGTGATAGAATCACTTATTGATGAGGAACTTGATTTTCAGATGCATGAGGGCACAGGAGCAAGTCCGTGAACAGGTCAGTACTTTCGTACAGCAGAGAGACGAACTTGACTCCCGGATGAATGTGATATTTAATCACTTATTGGTTTAGACATGTGATTGTTGATCACTTATTGAGGTCGTATGCAGTATGTACACGTATGTATGGTATCATGGAAGATCTAGACTTGCGTCCCCGTTATTTTTCGGTAAAAGATACAACCATGATACCCAGATGATAAGCAGCATAAAGACCGAATATCTCAGAACCTCGGCAATCTCTCAAACGAAATTTCGGTACTAAGGCCATATGCCAATGAATGGTTCCCACCTGGTCTTCAGTCGATTTAAGTTTATATCACCCTGCACACTTTAAAATGATTGTGAGCCTACCGATACATCTTATATAGAGCTGCTTATCGTTTTTCATTTAAGGTTTAAAGAGGTTTAGACAGACCACTGATGTACTATCATATTCTCTTTTGCTCGCCAGGAAACTCATTTTTGCTTTTCTATTGTTTTTGTGTTTTTGAAATTTTTCGATGTTTTTGGATTTTCAGATTTTGGATTACTCCCCCTAAAATCAACAAACTAAAATAAATTTAAAACACAAAGGTATTTACAAAAATGATTTTCCGATGTTGGTTAACTCATGTTTTACCTCAATGCCGTTTACCAAAATTAATTTTGAACGAATTTCGGAAAAATCAGTTGACATGTCGGTAAGCGGTGCGGACCATGACAGCATTGTCTGGCCAAAGAGTGCTGAATGAGATAATAATTCACAAAGCAGCTTAAATATCGACAAGTATAGGAGAGATTAGAAATTTAAAACCGTATCCTGCAACTGCATCGTGCATTGCAAGGAATCTGAGTGCTCTCCCAAACTGAATATCCACCCGGTGTGGATTTCAAGGTCGATTTGTAGCTACTGAAATCCCTTCACAGCAACAAGATCATAAACCTCCGGGTCCGGCTGGTCTTCCACATTGCACCAGCGAAGGTCTTTGTCTTTCTCTTTCAGAAGTAGTGTGCGGTTGTTCAATCCATGCCAAGGCATCCGCACACCTGGATGGTTTGTTCAACAAACACATTTTCTTCAATCACACCACGAAGAAATGTACACTGCACGTTCATCTTGTAGATTGTTGAACTTCAGACGTGCTGCAGGAGCGTACATTTTGATTTGAATCTATCCCGGGGACCCGATCAAAGCCTTGAACATTCACATTTTGAAATGATTTTCATTTTGTCGAAGCTTCCAATTTCTTTCATCAGACATTTCTTTTTCCCTTTTCTCTTCCTCTCCATCAAAGGCAACAATTTCTTCTGTCGCCTATCTTGTGCAAGGACGCTCCACTATCAACAATCTTACGACTATCGAAAGTTCCTCCTGGAATATCCTACACACTCACTCAGAGATTAGTCGGAGAGGGGGACCCAAGCCTTTGTGGACTTGGGTCGTCCTTGATCATCAAGAAAGGTGATTTCAATCACTTGATGATTAGGAAAAAGAACCTGTGGTGCTCCCCCTGACTGAATTACCTGTTTTTGTTTCCAAGCTGTTTGTCCTTTACCAGTATTTGTATTAATTGTTTTAGCATTTACTGGTGTTACAGTTTTAGGTTTTGCTTGAACAGGTTTTTCTTCTTTGACCTCTGATTTTAAGGCCTTTTCAATTACCTTTTGATTCTTTTGTTTTAACTTCTTTTCCCTTTCTTTCAAGACACGTGGGTCTTGTTTCGGGGAAAGTGATCGTTTTTGGTAATTGGTTTCTTGGGGAGCACTTGTTTTTGCCTTCAACTTTTGCAGGTATGGGCAGTATCTTACAATATGCCCAATTGTGCCACACTCAAAACACATTCTCCGCTCTACAAACCTCGGAGAAACATGTTGATGATCAGACGGAGAACCAGACAATGAACTTTGTGATCTAGACGTGCTTGGACCTAAATCACATCCGTTGGTGTGTTGGGTGTAATTATTCTGATCATTTCGTTTTAAAATTCTAACTTGTTTTACAAAATCAACGTTAGATTTTTCTTGAAATGTTTCAATTTTATCTGAACCCGTGGATCCAACAAAGTTCATTTTCGGTTCTCGTTTCTTAACAGAAGCTCTTTTGTTCTGCACCTTTTGTTGTTGAACCTTTGGTTGTTCAGTCTTAGCCTGCTGAACTTTAGGTGCTTGAACCTTCTTGTTCTGAGCCTTCTTTCCCTGTACTTTACCCTTTCCTGAGTTGACTTGTTGTTTTCGCTCAATTGGTAGTTTTTGGTTTCCGTATTGTTTTCGAATTTGTTCACACGGAATTAGATCACATTGAGTGACGGTAATTTTGCCACTTTTGTTCCCCAAAAACTTATCAGTACATCCTTCAAAAATTTGCTCAATTAAATCTTGATTTACATTTTTAATTGGAAAATCTTTGTTAGAGTAGATTTTTCTATCTCCTTTGAGCGTGTACAACAAGTTATTCTCTTCACTGCTAGATACAAGGGACTCCATTGGTTTTGACATTTCAGTCTTACTCGGTTTCACTGGTGGATCACACAGGATGTGATTCTCGATTGGAATATCTGTTGTAACCGAGTTAGACTGTTGTTTCACAATTACTTCAGATTCATCATCCGAAGAATCAGCATCCTCAACAATGGGAGGACTCTGTTCCATAACACATGATGAATCTGTCACATTCTCAGATTCAGATTCAGTTTCAGATTGACCCGAGGATGATGTACCAGTTGTGAACCCGAGGCCTGCTGCAAAATCGTCTAGATTGAGTGGCACAGTAGGTTCAAAACGGGGCATATCCTCGTCATCAGGCAATTTGGAGTAATTGTGATTCATTGGGGGAGGACATGATTTGAATCCGATACATTGTTTATCCCCCTTTTTCTTTTGAACATAAATAATGTGATCCAATACATAGCGGGAATTGGAATAGCTTTCCAGTTTCTGCTTAATTGTCTCACATTCACATCGAGCTGTTGCCAACTCTACCATTTGCTTTTCAATTGTGTCAATAAGATTATTGTTAGCATGTTGTTTTCGCAAAACAGCCTTTTGTAATTCTGAAACATCATGTCTTAATGACGCAATTGTTTCTTTAAATTCTTTTTCATTTCTGGTTAAAAACGAGTTAGCTTCAGCTGCTTTAGAAAGATCTACAATCAATTCTTGATTGTGTTTGGATATGATTTCTAACTGACTTTCCTGTTCAGCATATTTAACATTTAAACTATCACAATTTTCACAGCTAACTACAGTGGGTTCATCGACACATACCTGACCTGATGAACTGTCGACATTAGCCATAAAGGCTGAATGGAGAGAAGACGAAGAGTAAGCAGCTTGATCCATCAAATTAGATCTTCTTTCAGTTCCTGCTGCAGCTTCTTCCAAAAGCTCATCAATATCTGCATCGACTGACGCACTTGATGTCTCATCCACATGATCATTTCCTGAAGTGGAGGATTCTTCATCTGAGCTTCCACTATAACCAGAACTGTCTTCATCTCCAGAAGATGCAACACCATTGGTGGAAGATTCTCCACCACTGGCGTGCTTTAAATCCTTTACGACTTCAGCAAAACATGCTGTTCCACCATTTCCTCCTTCTCCAAGCTGAAGCGACCAATCACAACCCTCATCTATTTGAACCACCAGCCCCCGGTTGGCATTTGATGACCCTGCTTGGCCTTGGTTGTTGACAGGTATCAACGTACGAACATTGTTCCCGTTCTGGTTCTGCTGGTTGCCTTGATTTCTGAACGGATTTTGATTTCCATGCTGAGCTGGTCTTGTGCATTCCCTTTTGAAATGACCCCGTTCGCCACAGTTAAAGCACTTGACAGCTTGCTTGTCGAACCCATACTTGGTGTCTTTCTTGTTTTCCAAGTTGGTTCTCCCCGTCCTTTCCATAAACTCCTTTGCTCTTCGAATTGCACTAGCAAGAGCCCATTTGATATCCATCATTTCAAACTCTTCTTTATCCACTTGCTGATAATCTTCATTGGTTAGATTGATATTCCCAATCTGACCTGCGATCAATCCACTATAAGCACTAACCAAGGTATTCAACATCTCCATATGCTCCTTGGCTATTTCGACACTGACTTTGGAAAAGTTGGAAGTGTCTAATCTGACTGTGTTTGGATTGGAAGTGGCTTGAAAGTTTGAAGAGCTTCCATAAAACCCTTGCTGTTGCGGTTGTTGCTGCTGAGCTGAAGAAGAAGAAGAATCTGGTCTTGAATACATCATCGTGTATGCTGAAGGATCAAACTGACTTGTTGTGGAAGGACCAGTGTTTGAGATAAAGGCTGTTTGAAGCTTTGCATGTTGAGAGACTGGTTTTTCTCCACTGATACCTCCTGCAATCCCAAAGTACATCTCTGGATTTTGAGGAGTCAATGTTCTTTTTGCCTTAAGCTTTTCTTCTACATCCTTGTTCTCCAATCTTTGAATCAACTCATAAACGGTGATTGTGTCTAGAACACCATTTTCTTTGAGAATTTCAAGATAACTGCTCCACTTTGCTGGTAAGCTGTCAGCGAATCTCTTCACCATTTCTTGTGGAGTGGCAGTGACTTTAAAAGCAAACATCTCGCTCAACAAGTGATGGAACCTTGTAGATAAATCTGCCAAAGTCTCATTCTCCATACACGTGAATCCTTCAAACTCTTTCTTCAGTAATTCTTGCTTAATCTTTCTAGATTGAGCATTTCCTTCACATCGTAACGTGAGTATATCCCACAAGCTTTTAGTAGTCGTGCAGTAAACAAATTGGTGGTATATGTCTCTGTGAAGAGCTTGTGTGAGAATCATGAATGCTTTCTTTTCTAACTCAAATTTCTTCTTATCATCTTCAGACAAAGTGCTGTAAGTTTCTGGATTAGATCCTGCAACTTCCAAATCATGTTCAAATGCGGTGAAGAAGCACATCCATAGGTCTTGACCTTGCCCCTGAACATAAGTTCTCAGCCTTTCTTTCCACCATCCCCAATCATTGATGTGATTTAGCTTTGGCGGTTTTGTGCTTGTACCAGTTTCACTGTCGTTCTGCATCATAGATTGAATGCTGCTGTTTTGATTTGTGACCAATGCCCATTGATTTGCAGTGATCATTGCAGCTTGAGGTGGGGCAATAGCTTGCATCCATGCAGTTTTGTTGAAATCTGACGCCGATTGCGTAGCTGATGATTGTGGAGTCGAAGTTATTTGAGTCCACGCGGTTGGATCCCACTGACCGTTTGTTCCCATTTTATGAAAATTAATATATTAAGTGAAAATTGATTTAAAAATTAAAAAAAAATTTTCTCCTTTTAAAAATTTAATTTTCACAAACTATGTTAAAATCTCGAAGGATAACAACCAGCCGAAGGATCAAGAATCGAAAGACCTGAAAAGCACAACCTGTTAAACTTAAAAACAGACAAGGATCGAAAGATTAACACCTGTTCGAATGATCAACAGTGTTCGAAAGATCACTGTTGAGTTTCGAACAATGTTTTCGAAAGATTCTCCAATCGAAGGATCCTTATCTTTCGAAAATGAACTGTAGACCGAAAGATGTATGTTTCGAAAATATTCCTTGGAACGAAAGATAAGTCTCAGACTTCGAAGGATGCTCGAAGGATGACTATCTGTCGAACCTCCTTTGGTCGAAAGATGATCTTTCGACTTCGAAGGATATCTTTCGAACAGCTCTGACACGGTTGACAAATGTGACAGGTTGGTGAAAAGTTGACGGGTTGGTGAGAACTTTCGGCAGAAAGTATGTTCAGACCATATCTTCTGAACATGCAGGTTTCACCAAACAGGTAATGTCCAATATTTTAATCAGTTTACTCTTTTCAATGCACAAACAAGTTTGATATTAAAATTTCAAGATCAAAGAGTGTAATATTATGAAGAACACTTGAAAAAGTCAAGAACACAGCCCAAAAATCTGAGTTTTCCGGTAAACCCACAAACTTTCGGAACACAATATTTGCTAAAATGTTTAACAAAAACCAAAGACTAACATGTAATCATGAAAAACAACAAGGTTTTTAACAAAACATCAAGCAAAAACAACAAGATTTTCCAGAAAAATATAAACTTCAAACACCCGGAAAACACCCGAAAACACTCGGTTTTAACAAGGAGAAGAGCCAAGGCTCTGATACCACTTGTAGGTCCCTCTCGAGGATGAGATAAAACCTTTTCCTTGTTATGCTAAACACACTAGCAAGTGCAGAATCCAAGCTAGCATGCAAACCGAGATAGAAGACGACAAAACACGACACGCAAGATTCACCGATTAACACCACTTGTATTAATACGAATGAAGGGTCCGGTTACAAGCTCAATGTTTACAGAAGTATTCTATAAACTCTCAAAGTGTGTGTGTGTGCTCCTGTCTCACTCAGTCTTCCTCTTGTGTCTTCTTACAGAAGTGAACACAACACACGGGTATTTATACCCGACACAGATCGTCTGGTCGAAGGATCAGACAGACTGATCGAAAGATCATCTGTCGACCAGAAACAGCTCGAAGGATCAACATGTACCACGAAAGATGTGATCTTTCGTGGTCCATCCTTCGAAGGATATCTTTCGAGCTCATCATCATCGAAGGATATAAGTAATCCTTCGATGACCATCCTTCGACTCAAACATCTTTCAATCATGTGCTAACTGTTTGGTCAAGTCAAACCAGGAGGATGGTTGACTTGGTCAAACTTACATCGAACGCACATAAAAACAAACCTAAGACGTAACTCAGACTAACACAAGACATCGTTTTGAATCATGACGAAATACAGACAAAGTACAGACATAAGTGCACCAACAACGGTGGAAGAGCTCATGTTTGATCTAGAGGCCATTGTAAATGATGTGGCAAAAAGTTTTGAAAACAAAAAACCGATTAACGATTTCACAAAAAATTTTAGTAAAGAGAGCACCACTTGCCCCACGGTGGGCGCCAAATTGTTTTGGTCAAAAATTACCGAAGCAATTAAGTGATCAAATTAGTTAAGTGAGGTAGTGTGCTAAAATTATGTGTGAAGAATGTGTTAACAAAATTAGATATGAAAACAGTTTCAGGATACGGCTCAAGATATAGAGCTGTATCTATGATCAAACAATGAGCAAAAAAGTAAAGGTTGACACGAGATATACGAGGAAAGCCCTTGATCAATCTAGATCTCCGGCATAAAACCTCGGGAGCTGACAATCGTCGGCTGCCTTGTTCTTCTTATTGCTTGAATAACAGGATACAGTGCAGGATATGGCGCAGATCAATGCTAAGTGGTACAACGATTACAAGTGTTGAGTGTTTGTGCGTGATAGAAAGAAAAAAGAAGTGTGAGTTCGAATGTGGAGAGTCAAGTGTGTGTTCCTATTGATCTAGCCTCCTATTTATAGTTACAAGTAACAAACTAACTCTCCTATTATTCCGGGATGCTGGGAATATTCCATTATGAACGTTGGGGGACTCTTTTAACTTGTTTTCCACGTGCTTATTAACTATAAAACCGAGTCTTTAGCTCATATGACCGTTACAACCTCAATAGCATTGACCAGCATCCGATATTCTCGCAGAATATGCCTTTCTTCTATTCTGACCGTTACAAGACCCATTCTTCCACCATCAACGTCCATTTTTCAACCACCTTGAGCGAATCTTCAGGTAGATCAAGTCCTTTAACGTTGGTACCTTGCTACAAAAGAAAATCATTAGTAACTGCCAGGATACTGCGTCAGGATGTCACCAATATCCTGGTCTGATATCCTGATCAATATCCCTCAGGATGTTACCAATATCCTGGTCTGGTATCCTGATCATAAACAGCTAACATTAAATCAAGATATATTGTCAGGATATGGGCTCAGAATTTCACCCATAACAATTGTCCCCAAAAATATAACTGTTGGATATTCTAATTCCAACAGATATATTTTTCAGTCATTCCAATACGTCCGGTAAGGATATCTGTTTTGAACATTCCTGCATATGTTTGGTTAATCAGCACATAATATGATAAGATTGAAACTACTCCCTTTTCTGTAGACTTTGCTAAGGTCCCTGTTGTCTTCAATCTTGAGGAGCTTGACAGTTACCCCAAGTCTGTCCTGGTAAAAAAGGAACCATCTGTTGGCACCAGCTCTAAGCCCTCCGCTGTTGCTGCCGAAAGTTTCTGTTATGATGACCTTGGTTTCATGGAATCCATCGAGCCCATGAACTCCTTCCTTAATAAGGTAAATATCCAAATCCTGTATCCCGTACACATACACTGAACCTGTATCCTGGTTAGTTTGTCTTTAATGATACCTGTATTTTGCTTTGTAGGGTTTGAATCATCTGGTCGTCCTGTACTTAGAACAATTTATATTTCCTGCACTTAAGACAATACGATGGCCAAAGGTGGATGGGTCCTGAGTTTCAGGATGAAGCCTTTGGTCATCAATCAGTATGGTTTATTTTGAACAATATAACAGTTGAAGGCAAATGGGTTCTCATGTTTTCAGGACGAAGCCTTCAACTGTTTATGTAAATATACTTTAAAAACTTAATTGTGTTCTTGGTGGATGGGTCTCTTTTGAGATGAAACCAAGAATACAATTAATAATAAACTAACCTTTTAACCTTACATGTTGTTATTTGTTATGCATTGCTTAGTCTGAATTCCAATGTTCCAAACTTAGTGCAATTATTACTTTTTATGAAAATATCTTGATCAGTATACTCGCAAATATCCTATTAAGACTTCCGTCAAATAGGGTTTTTATAACTCAAGCAATTCAGATAAAGTTTTCAGAGAAAGAGGACAGTTCATTTTTATTTTACAAAGTTGGTTTTGAGAACACTTGTTTGACTAGAACACAGTTTCAGTTTTTAATCCAAGTATCCTGAAGTATATCCTGAGAATACATCTTGAGAATATATCCTGAGAACATATCCCGACCAGGATACTCATAAGTGTTATAGTTTCAGAAATTTAGACAATCTAGATAAGGTTTTTTAAAGAACAAAAATAGGAAAGATCATACCGAAACAGAAGACATCTCAACCCTTTCATTCCAGTCCTTTCGCAACCATTCCACCGAAGGTGTCCCCAGTCCAGGATACTTGGCGAATTATGCCCAAACTTGATCCTTTGAGTTCCTCACAATGCCTTAGTGGGATATAGTGTTGGCATAGGTTTCCTTCTCGCTCCAGCATAAATGTTCCCAGTAGGATATAGTATAAGCATACATCATGTTCCATCACGGATGTCCCCTGTCTGTGCAGGACCAGTATGTTGTACCGGGATATGATCCTTTAGCAATTCTTCAACCAGTTGTTTAAACTTAGCAATCTTTTTTCAAAAATTTATGTAGACTCGTAAATGATTATGTTTTTTGAAAATATACTTTGGGATTATCCAAAAACTTTGTATTTTATTGGGACTAAACCCATTTTCCAGGCATTTAAGCCGGAGTATAAGAACCTCAAGACTTGAAAAGGTGAAAACCTTTAAGTCTTTGAGTTTTACTGGGGATTTTACCCACGTTTCGTGCGCTACAGGCGAGGGTGTGGAAACCCCAAAACTTAGAAAGGTGAAAACCTTTAAACCTTAGAAGAGTGTGAAAACACTCTTGTTTTCGTGCGCTACAGGCGGGAGTGTATAAACCCCAAGACTTAGAAAGGTGAAAACCTTTAAACCTTAGAGAGTATGAAAATACCCTTTCGCGAGAGAGGGTGATCAATCCTCATATACCTTAAGGATCCAGGGTATAGCCAACAGTAACGAAATTGTCAGCCACTTTTACATGAACTGGTCCCGCCACCTTGAACTATCCCTGGATAACTTGCGCTCCAGGCGGGGTGTTTAAACCCAATTCGTGAGAAAGGTGAATACCTTTAAACCTGTGAAGGGATCAGGATCCCTTAAACTTGAGAGAGGGGGCCAATCCTCTAATCTTTCGAAGTATCCTGAGTGTGTATCCTGGAGCATATTCTGCAAAACAACTATAAACTAAGGTGGGTGTTAGCCTGGCTAACACTCCTCCGATGCTTAAGTCAGTATTGGGTTCAAAAGAATAAATAATATCAAATATATTAAAAGAGATAGAATTCATACCATTCTGAGTTAGAAATTAAATTCTAAACTCACTTGAAATAGGCTTTGAGATGTATAGCATTCCAGGATCTTGGTAGTATATCCCCTCCATATTCTTGAGTCGGTATGCTCCTTTCCCTGATTCTGATTCAATCTCACAAGGTCCTTCCCACTTTGGAGCTAACTTTCCATCAGCAGGGTTAGTAGTATTCTTAAAAGCCTTTCTCAATACCCAATCTCCGACTTGGAACCTTCTCGTCTTTATATTCTTGTTATATGCTCTGGATATCCTTTGTTGATATGCTGCCATCCTCAACCTTGCTGCATCTCTTGCTTCATCTATAGTGTCTAAATCCTGACATAAAGCTTCAGAATTTTGCTCAGGATATCGGAGGATAGATCTCGCGGTAGGTATCACCATTTCCGTTGGAATCACTGCTTCTGCTCCAAATACTAAGGAAAACGGGGTTTGGCCAGTTGCATTCTTTACCGTTGTTCTATCAGCCCACAAAACAAAGGGTAGTTCTTCTGTCCATCTTCCTTTCTTGGCCCCTAATCTCTTCTTCAAGTTATTGACAATTATCTTGTTTGAGGATTCAGCTTGTCCATTTGCTTGAGGATGTACCGGAGTAGACGTGATCATTTTGATTCCCCAACTCTTGCAAAAGTCAGTAGTCCTTTTGCTTATAAACTAAGATCCATTGTCGCAAATAATTTCAACTGGTATTCCAAATCTGGTCAGGATATTCCTCTTTATGAAAGATACTACTTCTTGGTCCCTAACTTGAACAAACGCTTCTGCCTCAATCCACTTGGAGAAATATTCCGTCATTGCTAACATGAAAACCTTTCCTCCTGGAGCCTTTGGAAGCTTTCCCACTATATCCATACCCCATTTCATAAACAGCCAAGGGGATACGATAGGATATAAAGGTTCCCCCTGCTGATGCAGGATGTTGCCGTGTCTTTGACATGCATCGCATCTTCGAGCATATTCTGCATCATCCTTTCTCATGGTCGTCCAGTAATATCCTGTTCTCAACACCTTCGAGAACAGAGATCTGCCCCCAGTATGGTTGCCACAGTCTCCTTCGTGGATATCCTGAAGTACTTCCTTGGTTTCAGGATCTTCCAAGCACCTTAGGTACGGACCTGCAAGGGATTTCTTATACAAAATATTATTTATAATAGTAAAACGAGATACCTTCATCCTAAAAGTCTTAGGATTTGCTTTCTTTGGGATATCTCCTTCTTGAAGATACTTCACAATTGGATTCATCCAGGATTCAGGATCCTTCTCAGGATATCCATCACCAGGATCCTGGATACATGCTTCTTCTTTATCTTGAGATTTAAAATGTTCTATTGCAGGATACAAGATGTGCACTATTGGTATCTGAGTTCCCTATGGTATCCTGACAATAGATCCTAAGTTTGCTAGAGCATCAGCTCCAGCATTCTTTTCTCTTGGTACCTGTTCAAGTGTAAAAATTTCGAAATATCCTGCTAATTTTTCAACAATTTCAAGATATTCAGTTAACCTTTCACCTTTTACTTCATGATCCTTTATAAGGACGACACTTACAGCGTTCCCCGATACTGCGAGGTATAGGGACAGTGGTTCACCATTCTCAGGCTTCATCAATAGAGGTGCAGTTGAAAGATACTGCTTCAAATCCTGCAGGGCTGCTTCATGCTTCTCTCCCCATTCGAACTTCTTGTTTTTCTTCAGGATATCATAAAATTCTTTGCATTTCTCGGAGGATCTTGAGATGAATCTGTTCAATGCTGCCACTCGGCCTATCAATCTTTGTATATCTTTCATGTTGGAAGGTGATTTGACGTCCAAGATGGCTTTGATCTGTTCTGGGCTTGCTTCTATCCCTCTTTTAGTCACCATATATCCTAGAAACTTTTCTGTCCCCATTCCAAAATGGCATTTGGCAGGATTCAGCTTCATGTTATACTGATCCAGGATATCAAATGCTCCCTTGATATCCTGGAGGTGATCCTTAGCCTTCTTAGATTTTTCTACCATGTCATCATGTTTACCAGCCACTGATATGTTGCACCTGCATTTTTTAAACCAAAAAGGCATAGCAGTATAACAATAAATACCTGTTGGTGTCATGAAAGCAGCATCCTCCTGGCCCGAAGGTTCCATTTGGATATGCTGGAATCCTGTCATGTCTTCATGTTTTCATGCAAACGTGGATATCCTGCATTTCAAAAAGTTAGTAAGTTGTTCCTCAATATTCTGAGGGATATTGGTTCCACCAAGATATCTGGATTATCCTGGTCCAGGATAATTTTCTCAACATCCTGCTCTGAACACTCCGTGATATCCTGGGCTCGTATCTTTAATTGCTATGCTGCATTGGGCTTGGTTGAGGATTTCATCGAGGATGAGTAACACTCCTTCGCCTCCTGCTGATCACTATCAACTTTGACAACCCCCCAAGGGGTAGGGATCTTGATGCACTGATGATAAGTCGATGGCACAGCCTTCATGTCATGGATCCATGGCCTACCCAATATAATATTGTAGCGGGATAAGGAGTCCATGACACAGAAGCGTTGCATTGAGTTAACCCCTTCAACATACACATGCAACTTTATTTCTCCCACGGTACTCCTGGCTTCTCCACTGAACCCAATAAGCATAGTGGATTTCGAAGTAATATCCATCGGGGATACATTTATCCTCCTCAGTGTTTCCAGCTGAATTATGTTGAGGGAGCTGCCATTATCCACCAGTATCCTGCTCACAAAATCATTAGCAACATATAAAGTTATTACCAAAGCATCATGGTGAGGATCCTGGACAGTATCCCTGTCATCACTGCCGAACGTGATCACTTTATCAGTTGTAAGGGTTGACATCCTGGTTGGCTTATCTCCCCTTTCTGCCTTAGCCTCTTTTGCATGTCTTTTTTGCTGCAGAATAAGAGGTCCCACAGATATCGGATCCTCCTGAAATAAAGTTAATTATCTTGGTATCTGCAGGAGGTGATGCTGCTCGTTCAGGATCCTTCCCAG
Source organism: Helianthus tuberosus (assembly GCA_030545235.1). Classification (NCBI taxonomy): domain Eukaryota; kingdom Viridiplantae; phylum Streptophyta; class Magnoliopsida; order Asterales; family Asteraceae; genus Helianthus; species Helianthus tuberosus. The sequence continues at coordinate 54,471,853 of CM060424.1, read as the reverse complement.
TATCCTGACCCTTATTCTTCTTTCTTCCCAGGAGATCCTTCAGATATCCTTTGCTCAGCAGATAGCTTATTTCTTTCTTCAGGGCAATGGAATCATCTGTTATATGCCCGAAGTCTTCATGGAAGGCACATCATTTAGATTTATCCTTCCAACCTGTATTCCTTGGATTCTTTTTCGGCCACCTAGCTTTGTCCCCCAGTCACTGCATAGCATACATTAACTCAGGAACATTTACAGAAAAACAATACTCTGGGATTTCAAGATATTCTTCAGGATCCTCGTCTTCAACATCATTCACTTTCTTATTATCGTTCTTAGCATATGGCTTTGAACAGTACTGTTTGTAGGAAGATTCCGACTTCCTATTCGTCAATTCATATGTTGAAGATGTGTTCATCCTCTCATGCATTTTCTTATCATCTACAAGCCTTATGTATCTCAAAGCCCTATTCCGAGCTTCATCTAAATTCCTGCAAGGATTCATTACAAGATCCTGATAAAATTGACAATCCTTCCGTAACCCCATTTTGAACGCTTGTACTGCCGTAGCAATATCAAGGTTCGGGATATCCAGGGATTCCCTACTAAATTTGTTAACATAATCCCTTAGGGATTTTTGTGATCCTTGTGTTATCCTGTAAAGATCACTTGTTAGTATCTCAAAGCCCTTGCTACAAGAAAATTGACTGATAAAGAAATTAACTAAATGAGAAAATGATGTAATTGAATAAGGTGGAACATTTAAAAGCCATTTTAAGGCCGATCCTGTTAAAGTTGAACCGAAGCCTTTGTATAAGCATGCTTTCTTAAGTTCTGGTAGGATTGGATTTATTTCCATACTATCCCTATTTTGGGCAATATGCTCCTCAGGATCTGTCATCCCATCATACAACTTCATGCTGGGAGTCTGGAATCTTTTTGGAATTTCAGCATCACAAATTGGATGAGCAAATCAGAATATCCTGTGACTATCCTGAGATACTTCCGGTATAGGCTACACTACTCTAGGAACGCTTGATATCATATCCTTCAATTTTTGAAGTTCCCTGGTCAATGCTGGTGTTACACCTATATCCTGCAAAGAATCATAATTATTAGTAGCAGGGATACTGATATTGGCAAACATGTTACCAGCCTGTTGACTTTTGCCATATCCTGGGCCATATCCCGGACCATATCCTTGATCATATCCCGGATCCCTCACGGTCGATATCCTGGCGGACGATGGTATCTCCAGCATGTCGCTCCGGGACTGACTTGGTATCATGTTGCCTTGATTATCCTCGGTAAATGTTGCTGAACTAAAGTTCAGCATCCCGGGCTGTAGAGTCTCCCTATACTGGGCAATATGCTCCTCAGGATCCGTCGTCCCATCACACAGCCTAATGTTAGGGGTTTGAAATCTCTTCGGGATCTCAGCATCACAGATAGGATGTGCGAAACGACATATCCTGCGGTTGTCTTGGGACACTTCCGGAATTGGCTGGACCACTCCATGTACACTAGATATCATGTCCTTCAATTTCTGAAGCTCCCTAGTAAATGTTGACGTCATACCTGCATCCTACAAAGATCCACCATTATTAGTAGCATGAATATTATTATTTGACATGTTACCCGTTTGAGGATTCTGGCCATATCCTGAAGCATATCCTGAGCTCCTCACAGTTGACATCCTGATCGAGGAGGGTATTTCAGGAGTATGATTCTGGGAATGGTTAGGCACAATATTTCCCCTATTATCTTCAGTATACACAACCGAACTGAAGTTCAAAGTTCTGGGTTGTAAGGGAGTGACGATATCCTCAGCAGATCTGCTCGAGCCAGACTTCAGGAGTTGTATTTCCTTCAACAGCATTTGGTTTGTTTCTTGTTGCTGCCTCATTTGTTCCTGCACACTTCCAAACAAGGTTAGAATTTCATCATTAGAAACTAAAATGGGAGCAGATTCCTGAACACTCCGAGTAGGGATAACATCTTGAGTAAATGAAGAAGCTGGAATCCTTGGAGGGGGTGGTGGAAGCACCGAGCCAATAGTTGCGGAAGTTGTAGCCGACACGGTGGAAGAGCTCATGTTTGATCTAGAGGCCATTGTAAATGATGTGGCAAAAAGTTTTGAAAACAAAAAACCGATTAACGATTTCACAAAAAAATTTAGTAAAGAGAGCACCACTTGCCCCACGGTGGGCGCCAAATTGTTTTGGTCAAAAATTACCGAAGCAATTAAGTGATCAAATTAGTTAAGTGAGGTAGTGTGCTAAAATTATGTGTGAAGAATGTGTTAACAAAATTAGATATGAAAACAGTTTCAGGATACGGCTCAAGATATAGAGCTGTATCTATGATCAAACAATGAGCAAAAAAGTAAAGGTTGACACGAGATATACGAGGAAAGCCCTTGATCAATCTAGATCTCCGGCATATACGAGGAAAGCCCTTGATCAAAGTTCATTACTTTTTCTTGACAGGGAGTTGTAGGCTACCACTGTCTTTAGTCTCAGAGGACATTAATTATAGCCCGTAGGCATTTCCCTTCTAAGGGATGTTTATAATATGATCATCTTATAGTATGATATAAGCCATGATTTCTAAATCAATAAACTAGATAAGAAAATTGGAAGAATCCAATATAAGAATGGCTGTTGTGATTTTCTCGAATCACATCTGTCAAGAGTGCTAACACGTTCTTAGGTGTTAACAAGGATTTGAATCTCTTGAATAGGTCCTACCATGTTGGCCTCGTCATATAGGCTAGGTTTACCTTTAAGATTCTTTTAATATTTAACGCAGAACAATCCTAACTTGAAATGTTAATAAGGATCTGAATCTAGTTGAGGAACTACCATCTTGGCCATGTCTCAAAATAACGCCTGGCTAGGTCTTGTCCTTTTTATATTTTGCCATTTTATATAAAGGTAGATCATATAAAAGGAATGTTATTTCCCATTTATTTCATATTACATGTTTAGAATGAAAACTTAAAGTTAATCAATCCACTATATGAAAATAACAGTACAGAGTTGCCCTAAGCGGGACTTGAAAGGAATAATGTTGTCCTAGAAGGGACTGAAAAAATAAATATGTCCTTAGAAGGACTATTAAGGAAACGATCTTTAGCAAAAGGAGTTTCTTCTTCATCTTATTTCTGAATGCTTTCTCCTTGGTTGCATGTTTCGTCCTAGCCGCTGTACGAAGGTCCGCAATTTAAGGCTCCGGGTGTGGAGAATTCCTATTACGGCTTCTTCGCTTGGCGACGTATCCGATATATAAAAATTGGAAGCAAAATTTCCAGATGAGGATTGAGAATATTCCTATGTTAAGTCTAGACTCGGAAGGTCAAGGAATGTGCTAATGTGTCATTGAGTTTAAACACAAAAAGATAGTGTTTAATTCACTCAATGTTGGCTCTGATACCAACCTGTCACACCCCAAATTTCCACGTATCACCGGTGGGCCCGGTGGGGAGTATCGTGACGTAGTTGATATCATCATAGTCAACAACACAATATTTAAATGCACAACGGAAGCAAAATGATAAAAATATTACAATCCGAAATAATGTAACATCCAAGTATTACAACGGAAGTAAAGGATCCACAGGCGGATCGAAAATAAAAATAACACTGTTCAACAGACTTTAGGCATCTAAGCTTGCGAGACTCTTTATTGATGCTAGGAGTAGCCAGCCTATTCCGATTAGTACATGCACTTAGCCTTTTTGGGGAAATACGTCAGTTTACACTGGTAAATACAATCAACCGACTCATTTTGAAAAGGGTTTAAAAATGATTGATTTGAATGCACATGGCACAAATAATATTTTATAACTTGGGATAATTATTAGAATATAATACTTGTAAAGGATTTACATGTTTCTTATGCGTTCAGTAGCCCGGTTCGTGCCGGGTTAAAGATCAATAGACACACCACATTATGTATATGAGACACTGACAGGTGTACGCCTACACCTGTGTGCTAGGGTCGTGGCCATTTCGTAAAATGATGCCAGGGATATCCGGGACATGGTCATTAACCCCCCAAAGGCTTTAAGCAAACAGAACAATTTAAACGGTCATCTCGATAATACTTAATCACCAAACGATTAAGGTCGAATGCCCGACCAAGCGGTATTTTATATACCGTACCCCAAGCCCGTATAAGGAAAATAAGTTAAAAGTATTTACCTGAGCTAAATATAAATTCAATCCCAGCCGTATCAAATCAGCAAGTACAGATAGCTTTTACTGGGCTCCTAAATCTGGAACGAAGGTTTTTAAATAACCTATTAGAATCCTAACGGGTCTTTAATTAAGCCTTGACTTAGACCGATTAGTTTTCAAGAGGAAGATACGGTTCAAACGCATGATAAAGCGAAGACCGGAATAGAATGTGATTTAGACCTGACAAGTTTGAAGACTTGTATAATATGGGTAATCTAAACACATTCTGGATTTTGAGATAAAACCGATAAGGTTTGACCCGTTTCGGCTAATTTATGTAAACTAGTTACATAAACCGAACCGAACGCGCATGAAGCGTAACGGATAACCATAAGAGTCCTAAACAGGTTTCCTAAGTTAACATGCCTTAAATACGTTGTGATATCAGTAGGATACCTTCCATTATGCCCAAAACGAGTTTAATCTCATATTAAGCCCCGTAGGGGTATTTTGGTCATTTTAAAGATTATAAAAGGGATTAATTTATCTTCTGTGATCCGGGTCTGAATAAATCAGTAAAATAACTTATTTTAACAGGTTATAACATTTGGTTATAAGTCTTATATGCCAAAATAGTTTTAAACCCTAACTATGCGTTTAATACGCGTATAATGTCGTTTTAAGCGATTTACGGGTTAATATAGGATTCTGAGTTTTCTGATCAGTTCAACAGGTTCAAAATACTCCATTTATTATTTGAAATCAGTAGCAATTGGATTGGTGTCAAAAGGATTTGTAAAACTCATTTTATGGCCGAAAAGGGCATATTCGGTATTTACCGAATTAAGGCGATAATCCTAGCTTATGATCAGTTTAAAAATAATTAAAAATCTTAAAAAATCTCAAAATATTATATTACATCAGTGGGTAAAAGGTTTGGTGTCAAAAATGGGGTTTAGATAGGCTTTACGCTAATGACGCCGTTTAATTACTAAGAAGCGTTATAATCACGTCATTAAGCATAACTCCTAATCTAGACCTCCGACTGATGTGAAAATTTAGGGACATGTTTTATAACCAGTAACAAAGATTATTGTACTTTCACATTTCCAAAATTCTCGTTGTATGGTCATAAGGGCATTATGGTCCATATTTAAGCATTTAACGGAAACGTCGGACACTTAAGGATTTAAGTGGTATAAACGCAGAGGGTTATACACACAAGTAACTAGGTCCTAATGGAACTTTAAGGCATGTCTAAACCTATCTTAACCGGGTCAGAACTGAGGTCAAAGCAAAAGTCAAACTTTTGCGTCTTTCGGTTCCGAATCGGTTCAAAACAGAAAGTTGTCGAATCAAACAAGCTTATACAAGTTCTTATGCTTATTATCAGGTTATATGAGTGATAAAATAGGTTACACGCCTTCTACAATGCTAATCGCGTGTTAATTCGAAAATAACAATTCTGTTGACTTTTTCAGACAACGTTTGACTCGTCAATTGACCTGGTTAGATCGGGAATCAGTGAGTACCCTTTTAAGGGTTTATTACCCACTTAATTACCTACTTATAACAACTTTCATTTCGGCAAAACACTGGACCGTTTGTGTTTTATCGTTAAGTCAAACCGTAATTACGACGGTTTGACTTCTAAGCTAAATACTAAGCATAACTTAATCAAGAAGGGTTAAACATACTTACACAAGTCCTATGAACGATTTGGAAAGCTTGATGATGGTCCTTGTGCTCCAGGAATGCTCAGAGATGAAGTTGGAATGGATGAACACAAAGTTGCAACTTTGTGTGACTTTATAAATTGATCAAAACCCATTTGATTGTTGACATGTAAGTCTAAGATTGATACAAGATGCATACAAGTGGCCTCTAGTGACTAAAAACCAGTATAGGAAGCCCAAGGTATTGAAACAAGTCAATCTAAGTCGGTTACAAGGCTGAAACAGGCACCTGTCATGTTTCTGTCGCTGGTACCTGTCACGCGGCCCGCGTAAGATATTGTTAAGTCTTACGCGGCCCGCCTGGACCTCCTGTTCAGGTTTTGAAGTTTTTGTTTATTGCACTTTCAGTCCCCGGTCCTTCTAAACGTCGCTTTCACTTCCATTCTTTCATTTTAAACCTTTAAAATTGACATTTAGGGGCTTTAAGACTTATACCCACTTTGTGAAGTCCTTGGCCACTTTGTGTTTACCCGAAAAGTCATAAAGTTCCATGTTGACGCTTCTAACCCCTCGCACACGAATTTTTATCATAACTTTCTCATACGGTAACGAAACTTGGTGAAATTTTCATGGTGCATTCTAGTGAGCATAATTAATCGTTACAAGGCTTCGGGTTTGCTAAAAGGTCACTCAGAGGTATATCTTAACATGTTGACACCTTTAACCCCTGTAGTTTGTAATCTCTCACTTTCTTTCACAATTCGCTTCGTATGATCCATGATCCATTCGTTTAAGGTTATAAACATCACGTAGGGTTATTGTAAAGTATATTTATTCATTTTTGACACTTTGAACCCTTATATTTACATAGATTCATCGTTTGTCAACTTTAGTCCCTCGAAAGTATTCTTTCACACGTTTAAAGGTTATGACACGTGTCAAGACATTATAGGACGTAAATTTTCGAGGTGTTACATCCTCACCCCCTTAAAAGAAATCTCGACCTCGAGATTTGTTAAAATGATGGAAGTACTCTTTGTCGCACAATGGACTTAACTTTTATAGCATATCTGGAGTCTTTCCAAGCTCCCAAAATGACTCCTATATCAGGTACATGTATCCTTTTGGAGCTTCTTAACCTGTCGATCCTCAATCGATACAGATCACATCATAAATCTGCATATCATTAGGTGATAGTGTTTCTTGACTTATTGGCGAAACACATCATTCAGTCACTAGTGTGCAATGTATTGCGAGTTCCGCTAAGCTCCGTAAATAGGTTTTAGTTTATAAGCTACTTGATCTGATACATTCGATTTCCTTCGAATGATCCTATATATTCAGAGCTTAATTAGCCTGATAATTTTAACAAATTTGGCACACTTTTCCTGGGTGATATCTTTTGTTGAACCTTATTCCTTAACAAGAATTTAGAAGGTTTTGCTATTTTCATTAATCCTTGATTTTCTGCCAAATACTGGCATCTTACTGAAGGTTATGAATCTGCGTGATCTTATTTGTTGTTTCCAATACAACTTTCAGATCCTGATAATTGGATTTACCAATCTATTGTCCTAACAATAGATGTGTAACATTCCATCTATACAAGGTCTCCTAAGGAGCAGCCTTGATGCTTATATATCAACTATTATAGAAAAGCTCATCTTAAGGTGATATGGTTATTCCAACCACTGTTTAACTAATTTTAAGGAATAGCTAATCCTTGCCGTTAGTCGAACAGATCGACGATCCTGGGCAGCTGATGGCAATTCTTAATTATTGCCTAATTAGGGTTGCGGTGATAATGCATAAGCAAAATGAACCGTCTTTCATAATTAACTATACCGGATTCCCAGGATATTGAGTTAGGCTATATGAACCCTCTATTTTAAAAACTTAGTTAATCAGGGTTTCGATTCTCTCAATGATGGTACTAGTCGTCTTGGAGATTTTATAATAATATAGCCTTAAATGGGATATAAACCTTAACTCTACCTACCTCTCAGGTGTAGACAGGGTAATCTTAGGAGAAGATAATCAAGGTACAAGGAGGTTACAGAGATTTTTACAAAATTTCAGGCTCCAATTCATCCACCAATGTTTGTGTCAATTAAGTGACACATTTACGTTACGAGTCCACGAACTCCTTAATCGGGAACATTTACTTGGAAAATTCCATTATGGATATCTCCTTTGAATACCATTAGTTGACTTTAGTACCATATGACCTCTCGGAATATCTTTGTGGTCCCATGCATTAAACCTCCATACTGATCAGGCATGGAAGCAATCTATGGAACTTATTAAGATACACCAATCCTCATATGGCGCTTTTATCATACCATCTGGTATTCGGAATCGATAGAGATTAAAGAGATATCAACTATATATGCTTTCGCACTTCCTCTTAGAGAGAGGATACTTCTAAAATTTTATGCCTAAAGGTTTCTGACAAGAACAGAAGAAATGGTTCATATGATTTGCCTGAAGGTTCTACCTTACACTTAACATCTGGGGTTCTTACAGGGAAAAATTTCTAAAAGTTTGCTAAGTTTATGGTCTTGTGAGAGACTTAACAGCACCCGAAACCACATGTAATTTCTAGCAATAAATTCACAAATAAGGATTTATCTGGTGACATTCCTAATGTGAGCTGCCTCTAATCATTCAACAGGAGGGTTAAACGCCTCCATTCTTAATCCTTTTAAACTTAGCTGTAAAATCTTAGATAACTTTAGGGCAGTCTCAGCTTTGACTGATTACTTCTTAATCATTATAACGTGGGTAGCTGAGGTAGATCCATAATGGATTTTTTTTAATGAGTAGGTTTTGAAACCTTAGTGTGCCCTCTTATTGCCAATGCTAACCACTAATAATTATGTGCTTTAAGCTTAGATTTTTGGGTATACTGAATAGGGTACTATCTCAGCCAAAAAATTAAAATTTGCGACATACTGTCGACAGTCTAGAACTTTTATGGCGAGAGTCAGAAAATTCTTATTCCGTCTTTTCCCTTTTCGCGAAACGGATACTAGGTTTTTCTAATAAGGTCCTTAAAACTTGGACCATTCCACAATGTATAAGAGGATCCTTCTTGAGGATTTCATTAATGTCCTTACAAATTAAGAGTATTGCCATCGAATGACTGTGATGTATACCTTACCATTTCCTTTCTAGCATAACCACTGATATACTTAATGGTTTCTACTTCATCCTTTCTAGTGTTTAGTCAACATAAGCAAGCCAAGAGTAACTAAAACATAGAGGTAAAATCTTGGATTCTAATACTTAGTCAACATAAGGAGGATAAGTAGGTGACTTATAGTAAGAAGTAAGGAAGTCATTGTACATGTGCTTATATTTAATCAAAATGGAAATTTCACAAACTAGGCACCTAGCTCGGTTGGCTAGGTGCGCGAAAGGGTGTGCCCTAGACCCAGGTTCGATTCCGGGGACGGCCGGTTCCACCATTTTTTTTGGTATGTAAGGTATAATTTATATATTGTTTAATATTAATTAATCGTACGGATACATGTAATTATGAGGGTTGTCTCATAAGGAGTCTTGATAATTAATTGCTTCTTATCACCCACAATATGGGCTTGGTCACAAGACGACCAATCCATTCCTATTACTATATCGAGTCCTCTCTATTAACGAAACAAGGACATCGGAGAAGGGTAATTCCTAATGGATATAAAACATCCATTTAATATTGCTGGAGCAGTCTCTGAGGTATTATCGGTCAATTTTACTTTATACTTAACGCTTAGAGTTTTTAACAGGCAGATTTAATGATTCACAAAATCTATTGTCTACGAGAGACTTATCTGAACCTGGATCAAATAATACTCTAGCATGAGTGCTATTGATAAAGGAAGTACCTGTTGTGACATTGTTATCCTGAACAGTCTCTTGAGCATCCAGTTGAGAGCTTCCAGTTTTGGTCTTCTTTGCCTCCCCAGGTTTCTTGGTTTTATTTGGGCAATTTGTCTTGATGTGCCCTATTTCATTGCAACCATGGCAGGTTGCGTCCTTCATCTTTTTGCAATCCGAGGTCTTGTGTTCCTTGGACTTGCATATTCCACATGCAAAAGTCCTCGATTGTGTATGCGAGTTCGATTCATACCTGCACTTCCTGAAGTGCTGCTTCTTGCAGACCTTACATCTGGGTTTTTCACCCGACTGTTGGTTGTTCTTCAAGTCCTTGCATTCATGGGTCTTGTGATCCATCTCTTTACAAATGACACATCCCATGGTCTGATTATAGAAGCATTTTCCGAAGTGCTTCTTCTTGCAGGTTTTACATTTGGGTTTTGCCTTCTTTGGCTTGGACTGGTTATAGCTCGAACTGGTCCTACCCTTTTTGTAACCTTTATTCGGGGTATTATCGTTCTTTCGCTTATGATCCCTTAACGCTCGGTTCACGACCTTGTTTACAGCTGTATCTAACATAGCCTGTAACTCGGCGCTCGTTAAATTCAGTCTTGTATCATCATTCTGATCAACTGGATGATTGTGAGCTTCAGAGGAGTCAGCCATGGTGAAGCTTTGAAGGCTACTAACCAAGTAGAAACAATTTGTTTAATCATATAGCGAATTGTCGATTTTTGATGAATAAATAGCCATGGTGCAATTAAACCATATAGGCCAATAGATAGTATTTAATTTATTTGATTATGTTTTGCCTAAGTTTTTAAATAAACCATCTTTGGCGTTTAAGCGGAATATAATCCTTCATATTTATTAGACAGGGGACATAAATCACGACTGTCAATGTCGTACTGACATTTTATATAGCACAAGAGCTTGTTCCCAAGGACTCTTGATGGCACAGGGCCTTGTCACTAGGGGAAAAATCTAAAACATAATCAATGATTCCTTTGGATCGGAAAATTTCATAGTTCATTGTCTTGACAAGAATTTATGAAATAAAAACTATCTTTTCATGTATACACCTTTTCCCGTAGGTATACATCCCAAATGGATGTTTTGATGCGTACATCATTTTCGACGTTTACCAGCCATGATTCCTATTGATCAATTACGCTAAATAAGGGATTTGGAAAAATTCCTAATATAAGGCTGACAAGTGTGATTTTATCGCATCACGGTTGTCGGGAGTGTTAACACATTTTCAGATGTTAGCAAGGATCTGAATCTCTTTTTAAACAGATTTTACCATCTTAGCTAAGTCTTCAATGACATTCAAGCTAGGTCAAACCTTTTAAGATTCTCTTTTAATAATTATACTGGCAGGAAAGGAATGATATTTATTTTTATTCAGGATTTTTATTAATATTATCCTGGATTTAATAAAAATATAACTATAGCACATAACGTCAAATCACAAGGACAAGTTTAATTTATAAGCCATGATTTCAGAGAATCGAGGCAAATTTCTAAATTAGTAATAGCACAAAAGGCCTAGTCACGTGGACAAGTTTAATTTATAAGCCATGATTTCAGAGAATCGAGGCATTAAGGTGTGAATCAAAGTTCATTACTTTTTCTTGACAGGGAGTTGTAGGCTACCACTGTCTTTAGTCTCAGAGGACATTAATTATAGCCCGTAGGCATTTCCCTTCTAAGGGATGTTTATAATATGATCATCTTATAGTATGATATAAGCCATGATTTCTAAATCAATAGACTAGATAAGAAAATTGGAAGAATCCAATATAAGAATGACTGTTGTGATTTTCTCGAATCACATCTGTCAAGAGTGCTAACACGTTCTTAGGTGTTAACAAGGATTTGAATCTCTTGAATAGGTCCTACCATGTTGGCCTCGTCATATAGGCTAGGTTTACCTTTAAGATTCTTTTAATATTTAACGCAGAACAATCCTAACTTGAAATGTTAATAAGGATCTGAATCTAGTTGAGGAACTACCATCTTGGCCATGTCTCAAAATAACGCCTGGCTAGGTCTTGTCCTTTTTATATTTTGCCATTTTATATAAAGGTAGATCATATAAAAGGAATGTTATTTCCCATTTATTTCATATTACATGTTTAGAATGAAAACTTAAAGTTAATCAATCCACTATATGAAAATAACAGTACAGAGTTGCCCTAAGCGGGACTTGAAAGGAATAATGTTGTCCTAGAAGGGACTGAAAAAATAAATATGTCCTTAGAAGGACTATTAAGGAAACGATCTTTAGCAAAAGGAGTTTCTTCTTCATCTTATTTCTGAATGCTTTCTCCTTGGTTGCATGTTTCGTCCTAGCCGCTGTACGAAGGTCCGCAATTTAAGGCTCCGGGTGTGGAGAATTCCTATTACGGCTTCTTCGCTTGGCGACGTATCCGATATATAAAAATTGGAAGCAAAATTTCCAGATGAGGATTGAGAATATTCCTATGTTAAGTCTAGACTCGGAAGGTCAAGGAATGTGCTAATGTGTCATTGAGTTTAAACACAAAAAGATAGTGTTTAATTCACTCAATGTTGGCTCTGATACCAACCTGTCACACCCCAAATTTCCACGTATCACCGGTGGGCCCGGTGGGGAGTATCGTGACGTAGTTGATATCATCATAGTCAACAACACAATATTTAAATGCACAGCGGAAGCAAAAGGATAAAAATATTACAATCCGAAATAATGTAACATCCAAGTATTACAACGGAAGTAAAGGATCCACAGGCGGATCGAAAATAAAAATAACACTGTTCAACAGACTTTAGGCATCTAAGCTTGCGAGACTCTTTATTGATGCTAGGAGTAGCCAGCCTATTCCGATTAGTACCTGCACTTAGCCTTTTTGGGAAAATACGTCAGTTTACACTGGTAAATACAATCAACCGACTCATTTTGAAAAGGGTTTAAAAATGATTGATTTGAATGCACATGGCACAAATAATATTTTATAACTTGGGATAATTATTAGAATATAATACTTGTAAAGGATTTACATGTTTCTTATGCGTTCAGTAGCCCGGTTCGTGCCGGGTTAAAGATCAATAGACACACCACATTATGTATATGAGACACTGACAGGTGTACGCCTACACCTGTGTGCTAGGGTCGTGGCCATTTCGTAAAATGATGCCAGGGATATCCGGGACATGGTCATTAACCCCCCAAAGGCTTTAAGCAAACAGAACAATTTAAACGGTCATCTCGATAATACTTAATCACCAAACGATTAAGGTCGAATGCCCGACCAAGCGGTATTTTATATACCGTACCCCAAGCCCGTATAAGGAAAATAAGTTAAAAGTATTTACCTGAGCTAAATATAAATTCAATCCCAGCCGTATCAAATCAGCAAGTACAGATAGCTTTTACTGGGCTCCTAAATCTGGAACGAAGGTTTTTAAATAACCTATTAGAATCCTAACGGGTCTTTAATTAAGCCTTGACTTAGACCGATTAGTTTTCAAGAGGAAGATACGGTTCAAACGCATGATAAAGCGAAGACCGGAATATAATGTGATTTAGACCCGACAAGTTTGAAGACTTGTATAATATGGGTAATCTAAACACATTCTGGATTTTGAGATAAAACCGATAAGGTTTGACCCGTTTCGGCTAATTTATGTAAACTAGTTACATAAACCGAACCGAACGCGCATGAAGCGTAACGGATAACCATAAGAGTCCTAAACAGGTTTCCTAAGTTAACATGCCTTAAATACATTGTGATATCAGTAGGATACCTTCCATTATGCCCAAAACGAGTTTAATCTCATATTAAGCCCCGTAGGGGTATTTTGGTCATTTTAAAGATTATAAAAGGGATTAATTTATCTTCTGTGATCCGGGTCTGAATAAATCAGTAAAATAACTTATTTTAACAGGTTATAACATTTGGTTATAAGTCTTATATGCCAAAATAGTTTTAAACCCTAACTATGCGTTTAATACGCGTATAATGTCGTTTTAAGCGATTTACGGGTTAATATAGGATTCTGAGTTTTCTGATCACTTCAACAGGTTCAAAATACTCCATTTATTATTTGAAATCAGTAGCAATTGGATTGGTGTCAAAAGGATTTGTAAAACTCATTTTATGGCCGAAAAGGGCATATTCGGTATTTACCGAATTAAGGCGATAATCCTAGCTTATGATCAGTTTAAAAATAATTAAAAATCTTCAAAAATCCCAAAATATTATATTACATCAGTGGGTAAAAGTTTTGGTGTCAAAAATGGGGTTTAGATAGGCTTTACGCTAATGACGCCGTTTAATTACTAAGAAGCGTTATAATCACGTCATTAAGCATAACTCCTAATCTAGACCTCCGACTGATGTGAAAATTTAGGGACATGTTTTATAACCAGTAACAAAGATTATTGTACTTTCACATTTCCAAAATTCTCGTTGTATGGTGATAAGGGCATTATGGTCCATTTTTAAGCATTTAACGGAAACGTCGGACACTTAAGGATTTAAGTGGTATAAATGCAGAGGGTTATACACACAAGTAACTAGGTACTAATGGAACTTTAAGGCATGTCTAAACCTATCTAAACCGGGTCAGAACTGAGGTCAAAGCAAAATTCAAACTTTTGCGTCTTTCGGTTCCGAATCGGTTCAAAACAGAAAGTTGTCGAATCAAACAAGCTTATACAAGTTCTTATGCTTATTATCAGGTTATATGAATGATAAAATAGGTTACACGCCTTCTACAATGCTAATCGCATGTTAATTCAAAAATAACAATTCTGTTGACTTTTTCAGACAACGTTTGACTCGTCAATTGACCTGGTTAGATCGGGAATCAGTGAGTACCCTTTTAAGGGTTTATTACCCACTTAATTACCTACTTATAACAACTTTCATTTCGGCAAAACACTGGACCGTTTGTGTTTTATCGTTAAGTCAAACCGTAATTACGACGGTTTGACTTCTAAGCTAAATACTAAGCATAACTTAATCAAGAAGGGTTAAACATACTTACACAAGTCCTATGAACGATTTGGAAAGCTTGATGATGTTCCTTGTGCTCCAGGAATGCTCAGAGATGAAGTTGGAATGGATGAACACAAAGTTGCAACTTTGTGTGACTTTATAAATTGATCAAAACCCATTTGATTGTTGACATGTAAGTCTAAGATTGATACAAGATGCATACAAGTGGCCTCTAGTGACTAAAAACCAGTATAGGAAGCCCAAGGTATTGAAACAAGTCAATCTAAGTCGGTTACAAGGCTGAAACAGGCACCTGTCATGTTTCTGTCGCTGGTACCTGTCACGCGGCCCGCGTAAGATATTGTTAAGTCTTACGCGGCCCGCCTGGACCTCCTGTTCAGGTTTTGAAGTTTTTGTTTATTGCACTTTCAGTCCCCGGTCCTTCTAAACGTCGCTTTCACTTCCATTCTTTCATTTTAAACCTTTAAAATTGACATTTAGGGGCTTTAAGACTTATACCCACTTTGTGAAGTCCTTGGCCACTTTGTGTTTACCCGAAAAGTCATAAATTTCCATGTTGACGCTTCTAACCCCTCGCACACGAATTTTTATCATAACTTTCTCATACGGTAACGAAACTTGGTGAAATTTTCATGGTGCATTCTAGTGAGCATAATTAATCGTTACAAGGCTTCGGGTTTGCTAAAAGGTCACTCAGAGGTATATCTTAACATGTTGACACCTTTAACCCCTGTAGTTTGTAATCTCTCACTTTCTTTCACAATTCGCTTCGTATGATCCATGATCCATTCGTTTAAGGTTATAAACATCACGTAGGGTTATTGTAAAGTATATTTATTCATTTTTGACACTTTGAACCCTTATATTTACACAGATTCATCGTTTGTCAACTTTTGTCCCTCGAAAGTATTCTTTCACACGTTTAAAGGTTATGACACGTGTCAAGACATTATAGGACGTAAATTTTTGAGGTGTTACACTTACGGTTGTTCTTATAAAGAATTCTGGTCTTGTAAACCAATGGAATTCTCGGGAAACGAAGGAGCCATTGCAACCCTACACTGGATAGAGAAAACTGAGGCAGTCTTAAGAATAAGCAAGTGTGCTGAAGAAGATAAGATACTGTTTGCTTCTAATCTGTTTAAGAATTCAGCACTAGAATGGTGGAACACTATCCTCCAATCAAGAGGAAGTGAGAGAACTTACAATATGGAATGGGAAGAATTTAAGAACAAGGTAGAAAGGAAATTCTGCCCACCAAATGAGAAGGAACAGATAGCTAACAAATTCCTAAACCTTAGGATGACTGGCGTGGATAGTAAGGGGCACACTAAATTATTCTTCGAATATGCTAGAATAGTGCCAACTCTTGCTTCACCAGAACCAGTGTTAATCTCCCGTTATATTTGGGGATTAATCGGAGAGATTAGACACGTAGTCAAGGCAGCTAGACCTCAAACCATAGCAGAAGCTGTAGAACTAGCAAATACCTTGACATATGAATTAGTTCGTACCCGAGAAGAGGACCAAAGGAGGAACCTAACCCAGAAGCTCACACAAGAATTTCGTTCTGGAAATTTTAATCGTGGGAAAAATATAGATTCTACCTCTACACCTTACTGTAAGAATTGCAAAAGAAAGCATTCAGGAAGATGCTCCATATACTGTAACTTTTGCAAAATATCGGGACACAAGGAAGAAGACTGCAGGAAGAAAGCTAACAATAGGATATGTTACAACTGCGGAGAACAAGGTCATATCAAGTCAAATTGTCCAAAATTAGCTCCAGCTACAAACAACAATAATACCAAAAATGCTAGAGCATTTGTTCTGACTGCAGATGAAGCCAAGGTGATTCCAGATGTTATAGCTGGTACGTTTTTAGTTAATGATATTTTTGCTAAAGTATTATTTGACTCTGGTGCAAACCAAAGTTTTATTAATACATCATTTTGCAAATTTCTAAATCAGTCATTAACTAAACTACCACAAGAATGTCTAGTAGAGACAACTAATGGAGAAACCGTTAGGATTTCTGAAATCTTGCAGGGAGCAAGAATAGAAATTTTAAATCAGAAATTTATTGCAAACCTGTATCCCATGAATTTGGCAGGATTTGATGTTGTTTTAGGAATGGATTGGTTAATAGCCAATAAAGCCAATATTTTATGTGATCAAAAGTCAATTCAAATAAATTCACCAAAAGGTAAAACGATCACAATTAAAGGAGATAAACCATCTAGATCCACAAAATTCATCTCTGTGATGAAAACTGCAAATTACATAAGAAAAGGATCATTAGTGTATTTGATTTCTATAATCACTAATACTAAAGGAAAGGATTTAAAAGATATTCCAGTAGTATCCCAGTTTTCAGATGTATTTCCAGAAGAATTGCCAGGGCAACCTCCAGATAGAGAAGTTGAATTCAGAATCCATTTAATACCAGGAACAACACCGATTGCCAAAGCACCTTACCGTTTGGCACCTGCAGAAATGCAAGAATTAAAGAAACAATTAGACGAATTGTTGGAGAAAGGATTTATACAACCTAGTTCGTCGCCATGGGGAGCGCCGATACTGTTTGTTAAAAAGAAAGACATATCAATGCGTATGTGCATTGACTACCGTGAATTGAACAAAGTCACGATTAAGAATTGGTACCCATTACCGAGAATCGATGATCTGTTCGATCAACTGCAAGGAGCTCGATTTTTCTCTAAAATCGATTTAAGGTCAGGATATCATCAATTAAAGGTACAGGAAGAGGACATTCCTAAAACCGCATTTAGAACAAGGTATGGCCATTATGAATTTACTGTCATGCCATTTGGTTTAACCAATGCCCCAGCCGCATATATGGACATGATGAACCGAATATGTAAGCCATATTTGGATAAAATCATAATTGTTTTTATAGATGATATTCTCATTTATTCTAAGAATAAGGAGGATCATGCAAAGAATTTGCACACACTTTTAAGTTTATTAAGAAAGGAAAAGCTTTATGCTAAATTTTCAAAGTGCGAGTTTTCGTTAGAACAGGTACAATTTCTTGGACACGTAGTCAATCATGAAGGAATTCATGTAGATCCAACAAAGATCGAGGCAATTATCAAATGGAAAACCCCTGAATCACCAACCGAGGTTAGAAGTTTCTTAGGTTTGGCCGGTTATTATAGAAGATGTATTCGAGATTTTTCTAGGATAGCCATTCCTTTAACTAAGCTAACCTGTAAATCTGTTAAGTTTGAATGGGGATTAAAACAAGAAGGAGCATTTACAATTCTCAAGCATAGATTAACCCATACACCCATATTAGGGTTACCAGAAGGAACTGAAGACTTTGTAGTCTATTGTGACGCTTCTAAATTAGGTTATGGATGTGTATTGATGCAACGAAAAAAGGTTATAGCTTACGCATCCAAACAACTTAAGAATCATGAAGAGAATTATTCAACCCATGATTTAGAGTTAGGAGCTATAATTTTTGCCCTTAAAATTTGGAGACATTACCTTTATGGTAGTAAGTTTACCATATTCTCTGATCATAAGAGTTTAAGGTATATTTTCAAGTAAAAGGAGTTGAATATGAGACAAAGACGCTGGATGGAAATGCTCAGTGATTATGATTGTGATATCCAGTATCATGAAGGAAAAGCAAATGTAGTGACAGATGCTTTAAGCCGAAAGTATCATGAAAAGCCAAAAAGGGTACATTCTCTTAAATTAAATATGCAAGTAGATTTAAATAATCAGATAAGAGAAGCACAAGAATCAGTAATCAAGGATGATACTGAAAAATTAAAAGGTATGCTAAAAGAATTAGAACAAGGAACAGATGGAATTTGGAGATTCCATGAGAAGAGAATGTGGATACCTAAATTAGGAAACCTACGTCATCGTATATTAGAAGAAGCCCATAAGTCTAAGTATAGGATGCATCCAGGAAATGATAAAATGTACCAGGATTTAAGGAAAAATTTCTGGTGGATAGGAATGAAAAAGGACATAGCAGCCTATGTTTCTAAATGTTTAACTTGCTCACAAGTTAAAGCTGAACACCAGAAACCCTCAGGTTTGTTACAACAATTAGAAATGCCAGTTTGGAAATGGGAATTAATAACAATGGATTTTGTTACTAAATTACCCAAAACAAAGAAAGGCAATGATACAATCTGGGTGATTGTAGATAGGCTAACCAAGTCAACTCATTTTCTACCAATGAAGGAAACTTTCAGTATGGAACATCTAGCTAAGTTATATGTAAATGAAATTGTTTCTTTACATGGAATTCCTTTATCAATTATTTCTGATAGAGATAGCCGATTTACCTCTCATTTTTGGTCAAGTTTCCAAATGGCAATGGGAACCAAGTTAAATCTAAGCACAGCTTATCATCCTCAAACAGACGGACAAAGCGAAAGAATAATTCAGACGATGGAAGACATGCTTAGAGCTTGTGTAATTGATTTCGGAGGTATCTGGGATGACCACTTACCTTTAATAGAATTTTCATATAATAATAGTTATCACACAAGTATCAATGCTGCACCATTCGAAGCACTTTATGGACGAAAGTGCCGAACCCCAGTCTGTTGGGCAGAAATTGGGGAAAAGCAACTATCTGGACCTGAGATAGTACAAGAAACAACGGATAAGATTATTCAAGTCAAGGAACGACTAAAAGCAGCACGGGACCGACAGAAGAGCTATGCTGATAACCGACGCAAGCCATTGGAATTTCAAGTAGGAGATAAAGTATTGTTAAAAGTCTCTCCATGGAAAGGAGTAGTAAGATTCATCAAACGGGGAAAACTAAGTCCCAGGTATATTGGACCTTTTAAGATTATTAGAAGAATAGGACCTGTAGCCTATCAGCTACAACTGCCAGAGGAAATGGCAGGAATACATGATGTGTTTCATGTATCTAATCTCAAGAAATGCTTAGCCGATGAATCACTAATAGTACCTCTTAAGGATATAGAGGTAAATGAACAAGTTAAGTTTGTAGAAAGGCCTCTACAAATTGAAGACATGAAAGTTAAGAATCTCAAGCACAAGAGATTAGTTCTAGTCAAAGTGAAGTGGGACTCCAAAAGAGGACCCGAGTATACATGGGAGCTTGAATAAGAAATGCAAAGGAAATATCCGCAATTGTTCCAGTAGATCTCGAGGACGAGCTCTAGAACAAGGTGGGGAGGATGTAACAACCCTCAATAAACCGACACTCTCAAAATATTTCCGACACCCTAGTATATGTTAAAATGTCCCAATATGTCTTTAAATACACCCCGTATGTAAAAAAACCGAGCCCGAAATACAGTATAGCATTAGAAATAAAATTTAAAATTTGATTATTAAGTTGAGGCGGGCCGCGTAGACCCACCCCAACCACTTACGCGGGCGGTATAAGGGCTAGAACCTGACTTCGTTGATTCCTTAAGCTTAGGCGAGCTGCGTAAGCCTTAGCATACATTTACGCGGGCCGCGTAACATCTAAATTATGGCGCAGCCCGGTGTTGACACGTGTCGACATCGTGGCGGATCTACCTGATGAGCCGGACAAGCTAGTCCGTTGACTAGCTTTGACGCGGGCCGCGTAGCCCTTAGGCTACTCTTACGCGGGCCGCGAGAGAACCAGATTCAGCAACTATATAAGTAGGCATCGGGTTTCAGTATTCCTCGTTCATTTCTTTTCTTTCTTAACGAAATTCTGAGTAGTATAAGTAATACACGGGTATTATATCCCCCTAATTAGCAAGGTTCTGCTCCGTTGTAAGTATTATAACCCCGGTTTCGTAATAGATACGCTGCCCGATTGATTTAGGGTTCCGTGACAACTGTCGTGGTTCTGCCCGACGTAGTTGTTGGAATGCCGTCTCGGGGAGGGTATCATTAATATTTTCAAAGGGTTATGATACTAACCTATGTACATTTGTGTAAATTATAGATTAATCCCAGGAAACCCTTACGCGAAGTCTAAGATAGCAATGTGAGTTTATCCTCTTTTTGTTAACATTTTTGTAACTGTTTACAAAACCTTTAATGCTTAATAATATGATTAAGCAGTGATTGAGTCTTTGTAGTTCTTCAATTACTGCCGGTATGTTGGGGTTTTGTATAAAAAATTTACTACTGCGAGTAGTAAGCCGGGGATGACAGTACGTTACCATTGGACGACGAGTTAGCCAATGTGTAATATGACCCACAAGTCAGGATTGACAGTACTGAATGAGTAAATGTGTAGAAATAAACAATGTGATCGCTCTCAATATTGTTTTAATTGATAAAATGTTTCTTGATTAAACTGAGATTCACTCACCAGTATTTCCCACTGACAAATGTTTTTAAAACGCGTTTCAGGTAACACAATGTGACAGTCAATTAGTAAAAAGCCAGCTGGAGAGCACTGAAGGCTTGGGAAAAATGTGGCTATTAAAGTTACCTAAAAGACGATGTTTTAAATTCTATAAAATAGGGTTTATCCCTATAAACGTATTATAATAAGAAACTTGGGTTTTGCCCATGTAATTATTAATATTAAATATGGTGGTTTTACTCTGATAAACATTTCCTAACTACGGTCCTGATGTAATTATTAATATTAAATATGGTGGTTGAACCGAGACGGTATGGCATCATGTCAAAGAACGGAAACCCCATCATGTCCAAGTCATCCGATCGGATGAGAGTCACCCCGTCCGATCAGTAACTGTTCTTGATGGAACTTCATGCTCAACCCGTTCAGTCAGTCATCTCTTCGATAGTAATCCATTCTCAGACCGGCACTTCACTAGGAAATGAGTAGAAGGCCTGGACGAGCTCAGATTCTATCGGTTTTTGAGTGAAAAGTTAAGAATGTTGAAGAAAAGTAGAAATCAGTTGGAAAATGTTTAGATTTAGGTGAAATCAGTGTTTAAACATTGTAGAAATTCTTTAGATCTGAGTTTTTTCTTGGTGGAATGAGGTCAAACTTTGGTATTCATGAGAACCCATGATGACATCATCCTAGAACAGCCCAAATCCACCGATTTCATGGTGAAAAGTTGAGATTTGATGGTGAAAATGATGTGAAAGTGTGTGTAGATCAAGGAAGTATAAGATTTGAGATGAAAACTTACAAGAATCGCAAGGTATCGAGAGAAAAGTGGCTGAGAAGGCGAAGGGTCGGAAGAGAGCTGTCACATCAATGAACAGTGATGTGTCAGAAGGGGTATTTATAGTGTGAGAGGAGAAAAGGCGGTGTGGAGTGGGCTGGTCGGACGACCGTTCGATCGGATAACCATCCGATCGGATGGTCATCCGGACGGATGGCCATTCGATCGAAGGGTCATTCGATCGGGCGGCTTGTGCGAGTTGGTTTTCCGTCTTTCGTTTCGTTCGACGTGTATTGTTGCATTAAACATTGTGAACACATTAAGCGTTTTAGCGATACAAGTAGCGTCGTGTTAATTGCGATAGATTGGGTTGCGCGTACCTATGAGTGCGCGTTTTGATAGTTCAACAATTCCACTATTATTATATATAACAGGTCATAGCATAAGTATTTGCGTTTTAGCGTTAGCGTTGCGACGCATTACGACGATCGATAGGGACCGCTTAAGTTACTCACGCGATGTCGTCGTTAGCGTGATCGCGTTGTATAACGAAGATCGATGGGAGCAGCTTAACTATCCACACGATGTCACCGTGAGCGTTAGTGTATGCGTTATGATATGCGATATAGCGTGCGAAAGTATGCGAAACAGTGTTGTAAGCGATATAGTTACATTATGATCCGAATCTCTGGTGCTAGGCATAACGAGTGTAGCGAGAGTAACAAGCACGAAGGTGTGGGTTGTTACTGTCTCCCTTGCTTTAGTAAATTTCGTCCCGAAATTAATCCACAAGCAGGGCTGTGAAAATTGATGCGAGTGAGAGTAGCGATAAAAGCGAGCGAGATAAGCGGAGAATGAACAAGTGGTTGATCAGGGATTGACTAACGGGTGCGTTTTGTCAACATAGAGAAAGCGATGAGAAAGGCGATTCGTTTGATTAAGGGAATAGCGATGTGTAAAGCGTTTATTCTGTCTAAAGAATGGTATTTCACGAGTTAACGATCCAAAAAGCGTTTCAAGTTCTCGAAAAGTTTGATGGCAAAGAGATTTTAAAGAAGAGTTGTGGTTTTAGGAAAAATTTTCGTACGGTGTGGCGTTGAACTTGAGTTGATGTTCATGCCAGCGTTGTCGAAAAGGTTCTGTCGATTTACTGAAAGATTTTATGGAAAAACTTGATTTTTGGAAAGTTTCTTATGACGTGGTGTTAACTTGAGTCGATTGTTAACCAACGTTACAAGAGAGTTTTGTTGGTCAAGTCGGATTTTTATTAAAAATTTTTAGAAAATTTTCTTTTATTCTCAAAATTTTGTTTTCACAAAAAGTTTTAAATGGTTCAAAAAGTTTTAATTATTGTCGAGCCCCACATGGCATTTTTCCATGAAAGTTTGCCAATATGGCTAAAACACTTATATATAGGAAGTACCAGCGGCATATCCACCATGTTTTAGCCATATTGCCTCTGTCCCGTGAAGCAATGTCATATGTGTCGATATGGTACGAATAGGTTTTGCGTTCTCGGTCCAAGTGATTAGTGGTTGGACCAAGTTTGGAAAGGAGAGCGAGTAATCTAGGTGATGAGAGTGTTTTACGAGCTCAGTTTAGCGACACGGGTGTGCGTGAATAAGTCAGCGATAAGCGCTAAGCGACTCACGATGACCGAAATGCGGTAAGCGACGAGCGAATGCACGATATGCGATGAGTGATTTACGTTAAGTGGCGAGCAATAAGTGACGAGGGACAAGCGAAAGGCGGTAAGCGAGGTGTTACGCCTTGCGAGTGAGTTTAGCGTGTTGAAAGTAGCCTCAATAGTATAAGAGGTCTAATATCGTTCAACCCTACATGGCACTTTCTTCACAAGACGTTGGTTAGCACGGCGAAGCACTTATATATAGGAAGTACCAGCGGCGTATCCACCATGCTTTGGCCACACGCCTCCGTCCCATGAATAAGTGTCACACTTGTTTACATGGTTAAGACGCTTATATATAGGAAGTACCAGCGGCGTATCCACCACACTTAACCATGCTTTGAACGCTATGGCATCATTGGAACTGTAACAACTATCATTAAAAGTCCTATTTATTTTATTATTTTATCCAATAGGAAACCCTAATTGAGACACCCAAGTGATTCTGCACAAACCCTAAAATTTTCAGAATCATCAGAATCAGGATCAGGGCCCCTAAAACTTAGGGGGGGTAAAACCCTAGTTACGATTATCCACATAACTATCTGTCAAAAACGAATTTTACGAAACTGTCAATTCAGCAAGCCTAGTTAGGGATGTGGCTACCTATAGAAAATAGGTGACCCCTCGCGTCACGCGAGGGGGTCCAAATTTTATGTATAAATAGGGGTGTCTGGAACTTAATTTTGGGCACTGAAACGACGGAGAAATTCGTTATATACGCTGAGATATCATAGAATTACTATCAAAACACACACGGTTCACAAATCGTCGCCGCAATACAGGGTAATAACTCGATCGCTGATACGATTCAATGCCCGATCGATTAAACTATCCAATGGATGTTTAAGTGCTGCCTACATTAGGGTTTATGCTTTGTCATTCGTTGTTAATTCAATGGATGTTTAAGTATCGCACTTTGTCATTCAAATGTGAGGGTTTGATCTCGTGAGTTATCGTAAATGCTGTATTAAGTTACTAACCGAATTGTGTGCTTGTTATTAATTTAGGTTAAAAGGCTAATCAGTAGGCTAGGCTCTGCTCAATTAAATCTGCAATGTGAGTCATTCTCTTTTTTTCAAATTTGATTTTAAAAGCATGTTTATTTTCAAAATTATAATTACAGGGATTAAGTCTTTGTAATCACCAAATTACAGCCGGTATGTGGGGTTTTGTATACATTACTTGATAATCTTCACCATTGGGGCAGCCAAGGGGTGATATGACCATAGTCACAGACACCATTGGACAACGGGAGGGCCAATGGGTCGAGTGACAAAATACCGTGGGTAGTTGGTTTGATATCAGAAACATTGTAATCGCTCTTAATACTGTGAATTATAACAAACGAGTCATTTTAGTAAAAAGAATGATTCACTCAGTATTTCCCGCTGACAAATCCTTTTTCAAACATGTTTCAGGTGATCTGTTGTGATCTAGAAAAAGTGCCGTGAAGCACTACAAGCTTAAGGAAGTGGCTCAATATAAAATAAAGAAACATGTTTTGTAAAAATAAAAAGATTTCTCCGTGAAATCTTATGATTGTAAATTACCGGGGTTTTATCCCGAGTTGTGAAATAAAATAATCAGGAAATATTTCAGTTTTAAAAAGATCTTGAAGAAACTTCCGCTGTTAATTAAATACCACGGGATTTCTGTCCTGCGGCTCCTGAAACGGGTCAAACCGGGTCGGGGGCCATGACAGAAAAATGTGGTATCAGAGCCACTGATTTAAGCCTATTAAGTATTTAGAAAATACTTAATTTTCTACTTGTTATTCTGTGATTATATGTTTTCTTATTTATTTGTGTACAGTATGGGTAAACAAAAGCTGTCAAACATCTATCTTAAATTAGATAGGTCATCACACGAGAAGGGAAGTTCATCCCAAACAAAATCCTCAAATCACTCTGAAATTCCTAATGAAGGAATATTTGTGCGAAAGGCACAATATGAGGAACCACTTTCTCCTAGTAAAAGAAGTTTGATTATTAGGAAAAGTAAAGAGAAAATAAAGAAATCTCGAGAAAAGAAAGTTAATCAGGAAACCCAGGAATTAACCAGTAAATCACCATGGGAAGACAAGTTAGATGAAAAATGGGCAGATCTTTATATGCTAGCCACCGTAGCAGTAAATGAAAATCTTTAAAATAACTTGTTTCAGTTTTAGCACCCTTGTCACTTATATGCCAGAAATGTTCTCCAGTAAATAAATAAATTTACTGTAAAACATAGTATGTTTTAAATTTAGTTGTTTGGTAGTCACACAGTATGCAATAATATTTGAAGGTTATCTTTTAAAATTGTTATAAAATTTTAACTTATTATTTTTACATATATGTTGAACAGCATGAATGAGTTATCTGGAGCCTTAGAGAATCTCAACCTCTACCCTGTAAACATAGAAGTTTCTAAAGAATTTACTGGGTACTTTCCTGATGTGGAACAACCTATAGAATTCAATGCTCAACCTCCAGAGAAACCCAAGCCCAAGAAAAAGAGAAGATTCGTGGGATGGAGGCGTGTGCGTAGGAGGAAACCCGTCACTAGAAAGATTCCTAAAATAGAAAATCCTTTAGATAAGGGGAAACGGATTGAAGACGGGGAAGAGTCTAGGCAGATGGGAATACAGTTTGATGAATATTCTAAGCAAATAGAAATGGAGATTGGAGGAGATTCTAGACAAACCCAGAGAGAAATTGGAGAAAGCTCTAAACAAACCCAAGAAATGACATTGCAGGAGGAGTTAGATTTTATATTACCAAGCTGTGATGTAGTCAGACCTATTAATAATAATCTATACCCTTATCCTGCTGAAACCCAATTACCCATAAACTTAGAACCAGCAATCCCAGAACCGATAATCCACACCCAACCTCTAG
This sequence comes from Helianthus tuberosus, assembly GCA_030545235.1. Taxonomy (NCBI): domain Eukaryota; kingdom Viridiplantae; phylum Streptophyta; class Magnoliopsida; order Asterales; family Asteraceae; genus Helianthus; species Helianthus tuberosus. Next base: position 54,445,463 of record CM060424.1, on the reverse strand, counting down.
GAATGGACGAGTGGTGGACGAATGATTGGCAGTTCCAAAACCTACTCAACAGTCCTTATTCCTTTCTCCCTCAGTTCGACCCTGAACCAATACCTAATCCACCTATGAGTAACGAAAATTTAGCTGAACTTCGCCACTTTGGCAAGGAGCTAATGGATGCCGGAAATAGGATCAGGGAGGTAGGAGAGCAGATCTCCTGGAAGTACGATGAGAGGGAACGCCGTTATTAAAATAACAGCTGACGAGGGATAAGGGGTTATGAGACTGTGGTTGTATAATAGCAATAATGATCTAATTTTGTGAAATAACCTAAATAAAACTTTGTAAGATAATGGTGTGTATGGACGCGTAATATAAAAATGGAAATCGAGAAATCGATAGTTTTGACTATATGTGTGTATTTGAAATTATATGATTGTTTTATGTATAATTGTTATTTAATTGATACTAATAAAATTAAATTATCAGATGGAAAACGCCAATAATGAACCAATTAAAGAGGTTAATCAATCTGAGCAACAACCGGGGGATCAATATATGACTAGGCAGGATATAGAAAATATCGTTGCTCAAGGGATAACCAATGCTATTCCAGCAATAGTTGCTGCTGTTAAAAATCCAATCGAACCGCAACAAATCGTTCCTAGCAAACGTATTTCTGAAGATAACTTCAGTAATAGCGTAAATGGAGGCAATGATCCTGTTAATCATAATGAGGAACCACGGTAAGCTCCGCTCCCTAAGAAACTGAAAGCTGCAACACCTGGTTGCACTTATAAAGAATTTCTTGCTTGTAAACCCGCTGAATTTGCAGGCAATGAAGGAGCGACTGCGGCACTGCGTTGGTTAGAGAAAACCGAGGCAGTAATTGCCATAAGTAAATGTGACAAAGATGACAAGGTCATGTACGCGTCAAATCTTTTCAAAGAAGGGGTGCTAGAATGGTGGAACACGGTGTTAAAAGCTAAAGGAAGAAATAGGGCTTATGCCATGAACTGGGAAGAATTTAAAAGTCTTGTAGAAAGAAAATTCTGTCCCAAATATGAAAAAGATCAAATGGCAAATAAGTTCTTAAACCATAGAATGATGGGTGTAGATTGTCGTGGTTATACCTCGACATTCTTTGAATATGCTAGAGTGGTACCAACACTGGCTTCGCCAGAACCGGTACTCATTTCTCGCTATATATGGGGATTGATTAGTGAAATCCGTAACATCGTTAAAGCTGCGAGACCTCGTACTATTGACGATGCTAAGGAATTAGCTAACACCCTAACTGACGAACTGGTACGCACAAGAGATGAAAACAAGAAAAAGGAACTGGCTCAGAAAATTACCCAAGGAATTCGTACGGGTAATAACAGCAGTTTCAAGAGAAGAGGAACAGGGCAATTTTCAAATCCGCCTTACTGCAGGAATTGCAAAAGGAAACATTTTGGAAGATGTAATATAACCTGCAATTTTTGCAAAGTTGTAGGACATCGGGAAGAAAACTGCAGGAAGAAATCCACAATTTGTTACAATTGTGGAGAAGCAGGACATTTCAAAACAGAATGTCCTAAATTGGTCAAACCAGCAGACAACAAAGCTAAACCAGCTGACGAAGCTACAAAGAAGAACGTCAGAGCATTCCAGCTAACTACTCAAGAAGCAGAACTCATTCCAGATGTGATAGCTGGTACGTTCTTAGTTCACAACATTTACGCCAAAGTATTAATTGACTCTGGTGCAAACCAAAGTTTTATTAATACTTCATTCTGCCAAGCTCTTAATTTACCTTTAACCAACCTTAGGCAGATTTTTACAGTCGAAACGCCAGACGGAAATTCTGTTAGCATAGATAAGGTTTTGCAAAAAGAAAATATAGAACTTTCAGGTCATAAATTCTTTGCAAACCTATTACCTATGAAATTAGCCGAATTTGATGTTGTATTAGGAATGGATTGGTTAGTAGCCAACCATGCTCGAATTCTCTGTGATAAGAATTCCATAGAAATTCAAGCACCCACTGGAGAAGTAATTATGATTACAGGAGATAAACCACGTAAGCCCATGAAATTCATATCAGTAATGAAAGTTGCTAGTTATGAACGAAAGTAAGGAATTGTATATATGATTTCAGTAATTATTAATACTAAGGGTAAAGAACTTAAGGAAATTGCTGTAGTCTCAGAATACCCAGATGTATTCCCAGAAGAGTTACTAGGGTTACCACCAGATAGGGAGGTAGAATTTAGGATTCATCTAATTCCAGGAACTATACCGATAGCCAAGGCACCTTATCGGTTAGCACCCACAGAAATGTTAGAACTGAAAAAGCAATTAGATGAATTACTAAGTAAAGGTTTCATACAACCTAGTTCATCCCCGTGGGGAGCACCAGTGTTGTTTGTTAAGAAAAAGGATGGCTCGATGAGAATGTGTATTGATTATAGAGAATTAAATAAGGTTACAATTAAAAATCGATACCCATTACCTAGGATTGATGATCTTTTCGATCAACTTCAAGGAGCTAGATATTTTTCTAACATTGGTTTACGCTCTGGATATCATCAATTGAAGGTACAAGAGGAAGACATACCTAAAACTGCTTTCAGAACTAGGTATGGTCATTACGAGTTTACAGTCATGCCCTTCGGATTAACGAATGCACCTGCAGCATTCATGGACATGATGAATAGGATCTGTAAACCGTATTTGGATAAATTTGTAATTGTCTTTATTGACGATATACTTATTTATTCCAAAAATCAAGAAGAACATTGTCAGCACTTGCATGCACTCTTAACTTTGTTAAGAAAAGAAAAGTTGTATGCCAAATTCTCAAAGTGTGAATTTTGGTTGCAAGAAGTGCAATTCTTAGGACATATGGTGAATCACGAAGGTATTCACGTAGATCCTGCTAAGATAGAGGCAATTACCAAATGGAAAGTACCACAATCCGCAATGGAAATTAGAAGTTTTATAGGTTTAGCCGGATATTATAGACGGTTTATTAAGGATTTTTCCAAGATAGCTGTACCATTAACTAAGCTAACCTGTAAAGCAGTTAAGTTTGAATGGGGACCTAAACAAGAAGAAGCCTTTAGGATCTTGAAACAGAAATTAACCAATGCTCCAATCTTATCCTTACCAGAAGGAACTGAAGATTTTGAAGTATATTGTGATGCTTCAAAACTAGGATTTGGATGTGTGCTAATGCAACGCAAGAAGGTAATTGCGTATGCTTCAAGACAATTGAAAAAGCACGAGGAAAACTATACGACTCATGATTTAGAATTAGGAGCCGTAATTTTTGCCCTTAAGATTTGGAGACATTATTTGTACGTAAGTAAGTTTACTATCTATACAGATCATAAGAGTTTAAGATATATATTTGGGCAAAAAGAGTTAAATATGAGACAAAGAAGATGGATGGAAATCCTAAGTGACTACGACTGTGATATTCAGTACCATGAAGGAAAGGCAAATGTAGTTGCAGATGCCTTAAGTCGTAAATATCATGAAAAGCAAAAGCGAGTTCGTGCTCTCAGATTAAATCTACAGATAGATTTAATGGAACAAATAAAGAGTGTTCAGGAAACAGCAATCAAGGATGATGCTGAAGGAATGAAGGGACAAATAAAAGAATTAGAACAAGGAGCAGATGGAATTTGGAGATTCCACAAAAGCAGAATTTGGGTACCTAAGCAAGGAGAATTAAGAAATAAGATTTTAGAAGAAGCTCATAAATCTAGGTATACCATGCACCCTGGAAACAATAAGATGTACCAAGATTTAAGAAAGAATTTTTGGTGGATAGGCATGAAAAAGGATAGAGCCCGATATGTTTCTAAGTGTCTTACTTGTTCACAAGTTAAGGCAGAACATCAGAAACCTTCAGGTCTACTACAACAATTAGAAATGCCTGTATGGAAATGGGAACTCATAACAATGGATTTTGTTATTAAGTTACCCAAAACCAGAAAAGGTAATGATGCGATTTGGGTAATTGTGGATCGATTAACCAAATCTGCTCACTTTCTACCAATGAAAGAAACCTTTAGCATGGAAAGATTGGCAAAGTTGTATGTAGATGAAGTTGTATCCCTACATGGAGTTCCACTCTCCATTGTATCAGATAGGGATAGTCGTTTCACTTCTCATTTCTGGAAAAGTTTCCAAGAAGCAATGGGAACTCGACTAAACCTAAGCACGGCATATCATCCACAAACAGATGGGCAAAGTGAAAGGACGATCCAAACTCTAGAAGATATGCTTAGAGCATGTGTAATAGATTTTGGTGGGAATTGGGACGATCACTTACCATTAATTGAATTCTCCTATAACAATAGTTATCATTCAAGTATTGAAACTGCCCCATTTGAGGCACTGTTTGGAAGAAAGTGCAGAACTCCAGTTTGTTGGGCAGAAATAGGAGAAAGTCAATTGTCAGGTCCCGAGATAGTACAAGAAACTACTGATAACATTACTCAAATCAAGGAAAGGCTGAAGACTGCTCGAGATCGTCAAAAAAGTTATGCAGACAATAGATGCAAGCCGTTAGAATTCCAAGTTGGAGACATAGTACTGTTAAAAGTTTCTCCTTGTAAAGGAGTTGTTAGATTCGGTAAGAAAGGAAAGCTAAGTCCAAGGTACGTAGGACCATTTCCAGTGATCCAACGTATAGGACCAGTTGCTTATCGTTTACAACTACCAGAAGAATTAGCTGGAGTACATGACGTATTTCATGTATCCAACCTCAAGAAATGTCTATCAGACGAATCTTTGGTAGTACCTCTCCAAGATATAGAGGTAAACGAAAAATTAAAATTTGTAGAGAAACCTCTTCAGATAGAAGACAGGAAAGTGAAGTTTCTCAAGCACAAACGACTAGTGCAAGTTAAAGTCAAGTGGGATTCAAAGAGAGGAGCTGAATACACTTGGGAACTGGAATCAGAAATGAAGCGAAAATATCCTCAATTATTCCGGTAAATCTCGAGGATGAGATTTTTATTAAGGTGGGGAGAATGTAACAACTCTCATTAAAAGTCCTATTTATTTTATTATTTTATCCAATAGGAAACCCTAATTGAGACACCCAAGTGATTCTGCACAAACCCTAAAATTTTCAGAATCATCAGAATCAGGATCAGGGCCCCTAAAACTTAGGGGTGGTAAAACCCTAGTTACGATTATCCACATAACTATCTGTCAAAAACGAATTATACGAAACTGTCAAATCAGCAAGCCTAGTTAGGGACGTGGCTACCTATAGAAAATAGGTGACCCCTCGCGCCACGCGACGCCCAGGGGGGTACCCCTCGCGTCACGCGAGGGGGTCCAAATTTTATGTATAAATAGGGGTGTCTGGGACTTGATTTTGGGCACTGAAACGAGAAGAAATTCGTTATATACGCTGAGATATCGTAGAATTACTATCAAAACACACACGGTTCACAAATCGTCGCCGCAATACAGGGTAATAACTCGATCGCTGATACGATTCAATGTCCGATCGATTAAACTATCCAATGGATGTTTAAGTGCTGCCCACATTAGGGTTTATGCTTTGTCATTCGTTGTTAATTCAATGGATGTTTAAGTATCGCACTTTGTCATTCAAATGTGAGGGTTTGATCTCGTAAGTTATCGTAAATGCTGTATTAAGTTACTAACCGAATTGTGTGCCTGTTATTAATTTAGGTTAAAAGGCTAATCAGTAGGCTAGGCTCTGCTCAATTAAATCTGCAATGTGAGTCATTCTCTTTTTATCAAATTTGATTTTAAAAGCATGTTTATTTTCAAAATTATAATTACAGGGATTAAGTCTTTGTAATCACCAAATTACAGCCGGTATGTGGGGTTTTGTATACATTACTTGATAATCTTCACCATTGGGGTAGCCAAGGGGTGATATGACCATAGTCACAGACACCATTGGACAACGGGAGGGCCAATGGGTCGAGTGACAAAATACCGTGGGTAGTTGGTTTGATATCAGAAACATTGTAATCGCTCTTAATACTGTGAATTATAACAAACGAGTCATTTTAGTAAAAAGAATGATTCACTCAGTATTTCCCGCTGACAAAACCTTTTTCAAACATGTTTCAGGTGATCTGTTGTGATCCAGAAAAAGTGTCGTGAAGCACTACAAGCTTATGGAAGTGGCTCAATATAAAATAAAGAAACATGTTTTGTAAAAATAAAAAGATTTCTCCGTGAAATCTTATGATTGTAAATTACCGGGGTTTTATCCCGAGTTGTGAAATAAAATAATCAGGAAATATTTCCGTTTTAAAAAGATCCTGAAGAAACTTCCGCTGTTAATTAAATACCACGGGATTTCTGTCCCGCGGCTCCTGAAACGGGTCAAACCGAGTCGGGGGCCGTGACAGGAACTTACTACGAACTCCGTGCACTGACCAAAATAATCCCCTGTGCACCCGTGATTAAGTTGTTCCTTGCACGTTTATCGTAACTCATTTCAAGGACGCATGGTGAGGGTAAAATACATTTTATCGTGATATAGTATATAGTATATAGTATTAGTGTCGTGCGAACATAGATTAAGTGCAAGAACGAGATAGAGAGAGAGAGAGAGAGAGAGAGAGAGAGAAAGAGAGAGAGTCAGCGTTGCATCGAGTAATAGAATAAGTACACAAGAGTTTTCATCAAGTATAGCATCATTACAACGTTATTCTTCGCCTGGTTGGTGTTGTAGACTCCTGCTGGGATTGCGGTTGTTGCTGAAGCCGTGGACTGCGTTGGTGGTGCGGGGAGTGCTAGCGTGCTTTAAGTTCGTGGCCCTGTGCGGCAATGATGGGTATGGTGACTAAGACAGTTGCAATTTGCGCAATAGCGACAGTCAGCTTCTGGTTGGTGATGGTAGGTGCACTTGTGACACAGGGGAAGAGTTCCAGTGTAAGCGCGCCTCGATTGAACTGGAACTACTTGGAGTGGCTCTGGTTGCGGCAACTCAGTGGTTGAAGAGTTTGAGCTCGGGGTCTTTCGTTTGCGGCTGAGCTGAGCGTCTTGTGGCGGTGCGTTGTTCTCAGAGGATTCATCTGAGGATTCGTGGGAAGAGTCGTCGGAGGAACCGTTAGAGGAATCGTCAGAGGAGTCGATGACGATTATTTGATTAGACTTTTTGATAGGATTCTTGGAGAAGAATCCATCCAAGACTCATTTGTCGTTGATTTTCGCGGCTAGGCGATAGGTTTCTTCGATGGTAACAAGTTTTGCAGCTTTGACGAAATCACCCACACACTCAGGTAAAGCACGGATGTACTTCTTGATAACCTTTTCGGGAGTGTCGACTTTGCTTGGGCAGATAATGCTAAGCTATTTGAACCTTGCTGTGAGGCCTGCGTTGTCACCGTCGATTTGCTTGATTTCCCAAAATTCGTTCTCTAGCTTCTGGACTTCGTGGGGAGGGCAGTACTCTTCCTTCATGAGCTCTTTCAGCTCGTTCCAAGAGAGAGCGTAAGCTGTATCGTTCCCACGTTTGTTACGTTCGGCTGTCCACCAGTCAAGGGCTCTTGACTGAAATACTCCGGTAGCGCATGTGGTACGAAAATGCTCGGGGCACCCACTCTGACGAAGGGTCACCTCGATGGCATCAAACCACTGGAATAGCTGAGATACACCTCCTTCACTTGTGAATACCATTGGTCACATGCCTTGAAGTGCTTGTAAAAGAAGGTAGTCTGTGGCGTGTTAGTCTTAAAGTCTTCTGAGGTTCGAGAGTTGCTGAGAGATTGAACCTGGGCAACGATTTGAGGAATGACCCTGGCCACTTCCTTGGCCACGAGTGAGGCGATCCTATTATCGGCGCTTTGTCTAGCTCTTCTCTTGGTTGTACGTCTCGAGGTGAAGTCGTTCGAAGACATCTAAACGAAGAGAGATTTGGAGTGAGATTCGATCATAATGATTTTGAGTATGCGATGCGATTGAGCGCGTTTAAAATTTGTTGCAGGTAGTATAGTAATACGTATTCACATAGGAGCCACATAAGAGACACGAGATTCCTAAGTTCTCACGTATAACACATATAGTCGTATAATGTATATATATATACTTACGTACATATATGTTTGTATAGATTGCGCGAGGACGCGATGAAGAGAGAGAGAGAGAGAGAGAGAAAGAGTTATTAGACTTTAGTTTGGTTGCGAACATTCGGCTTTTGTTTTAGATCGCGATGGCTATGCGAGTTGTGCGTACAAAGCGGGGGGCGAAAAACGATAAATCGATTAAGCGGTAGGGTCAAAAAATCGATAAAGCGCAAAATCGTAAGCAAGCGTAATAAATTCGTGGAAGTGTAAAATCGTAAACTCGTAAAATGTCGTTGACGCGTAAAAATTTCAACGATTATGGCTTTAAAGTAGATGGAGTGTTTGGGGTGTTAGACATCGACTACCCAAAGTGATTCAACTATCCCCAACAAGTTCGAACACACGCACTGGCCTGATGGACTCTGCCCTCACCGGGATGCGGCTACGGCCCTCATCCTTCTAGCTATTGCACGGCTCGAGTCGTGAGTACAATCGAGTCTTTGGTGAGAGCTTTTGAAAACCATTTTTGGGATTGGAACTAGTCATTAAGATACAGGTTTCACCCCTAACTTAACGACTTCGTTCCTGTAAGTGTGGTAATACCACGAGATAGAGATGGAGAATTTCGTCAAGTTGCGGGTTCCACTCCTTACTTAACAGAGATTCTCGTGTTGAGAGTAAAGATTTCGCGTAGAGTGAGCGATTCTATCAAGAGTTCTTGGTTTTCACACCTAATCTCGACCAAATCACTCGGTTGTGTGATGCGAGTGTTTTCGAAAACGTGTGTATTCTGTTAGCCTTAGGAAAGGCAAAAGTAAGTTTTTCAGCCTTAGGAAAGGCTCCCTCGTACGAAGTTGTATGTGCGGAAGTTCATACGAAGATGTATTTTTAGCGAGTTCGAATGAGAGTATCACACTAGGCCCGTACAAACCCCCACTGGGTTCGCGCGAGTCAGCCTGTTGGTACTTAGACTACAGACTAGGTCAATACTAAGACTTCAACCAGTACTAGGTCTGATGTCTTACCTAATTCCCTGTAGTTATGGCTCTGATACCAATCTGTCACACCCCAACCGATGGCGGAATCATCGGGGCGCGACACTAGGCGAATCAGATTGCTCAAAAGAATCTATAACAACTATTTAGCGACAATATTTAATGCGTTCATTATCCCATACTAATAAACAATATAATCAGTAAACTGTCATACAGATTTCATGTTCTCTCAAACAATACAAATCCGACAACCTAGATTTATTGTGAGTTTCTAGACTTCCTAGCTTGATTTCGAGGTAGACTGCGATTAACCTGCAACATACGTTAAAGCGACGTCAATACAAAAGTATTGGCGAGTATACAAGTTTGACATAGCAAATCAAGTAGATAAAAGTGATGCGAATTTCCACGTATATAAACGAGATAAAAGTGTGGAGTGGGCTGGTCGGACGACCGTTCAACATTGTGAACACATTAAGCGTTTTTGCGATACAAGTAGCGTCGTGTTAAGTGCGATAAATTGGGTTGCGCGTGCCCGCGAGTGCGCTTTTTGATAGTTTCAAAAATTCCACTATTATTATTATATATATAACACGTCATATCATAAGTATTTGCGTTTTAGCGTTAGCGTTGCGACGCATTACGACGATTGATGGGGACCGCTTAAGTTACTCATGCGATGTCATCGTTAGCGTGATCGCGTTGCAAGTGTGTGGCCTCTTACTGGTGTGCGGTCATGCAAGTACTGGTTGTACTATGTGTTGTACATGTTTGTACGAGAGTGTGCGATCAACACTGGTGTGCGACCTTGCATAAATCAGTGGTACGTTGTGCAGTCCAGGTTTGTACAAAGCAAAAGTGTGCGTCTTTGCACCTCATCGCTTGTAAATTGTGCTTTGGTGGGTGCACTATACACGAGTGTGCTACACACCTGGCACACAGGTGTGCGGTGTGCTGTGCTGGGTTGTACAGTATGCAAATCATGTTGTACATCTCATGAATGCACGGTATAAGTTTATTCAAACAGTAACATTTCAGGTTTATTCGATCAAATCAATCAAACACATATTCAAGTATCAATCTTTAAGTGTGATAGCAGCTTCATCATATGATGTACCTGTAGGCAAAAAGTAGGAAATAATCAACTTATTAACGTGATATAAACTTAACGAACTATGTATGAGTGGGTAACACATGAGTGGCGTATAGTTTAATGACCTTAAATCTTGCGTTGATAGATTGCCAAAATCCGAGGTTTTGGGTCTTTATACTCTTATTTCATCCGGGGATATAAGGCTTGTCCTTCTGCTGCATCTAGATATATACTGACCTAGGCACAACCAAGATATCTTACAAGAGCTAAAAATGTCAAAAACCCAGAAATTGAAGAAGCTCTCCTAGAGAGTCATTCAAATGCGCAAAATGCATAAATCGTACTACTTTTGGTATTTGTCTAACCCTCGTTGGATATTGGTCTCTTTGTTGTACGGAAGTACTGACCTGATCACCAATTATCTAACGTGTAAAACAAAACGGATGAATTCGATATACTCACCTACTACGAGGAAACTTTGTGCATACCTTGATCGCATGGGTATGTCCTGAAGTGGGATACATTAGTATATCAGTATAATATTACCTTAACGTATCACACGGTAATGGAACTTGAAATGTTCATGCATTTTGTTTAAGTGGATAAACAATACTGGTAATCGTTTTGGACAGCTTTTCACGAAAATTATATAAAGAATTATCTAATAATGTGAAAACAATTTGATTTTGCTGATATGGTCATCTTACCGGTGATTCTCACAAAAATAGAGTGTTTATTGCTTTTGTTATTTATTTGCTTTCAGAAAATATAAAAATCCAAAAAGATTTTCATTTTCTTTAAAATTCTTACTGTATGGAAAATCGGAAAATGGTTCTTCATGGAGGAGTTGTTACCGATAGGGGGAGACGGTGTTAGAAAGTGAGTTCAAAATTTTAAATCCTTGCAGGTTCTAGTGTGTTGGACAAAATTTTTTAGTCTTGGTTTGAGGCTGAAACTTTGCTTAATCTGTGATACAGTATTACCATCTCTTGATTAATAGAAGTTTGTTTAACTTTGTTGAAAAAAATTCTTATGGTTTCTCGAGATGTTTGTTTTTCTGAGAAGTTGATGTGAAGAGATGAGGAGTTTGTTGCTGCTTGGTAGAATCCTCCTTCTACAATGCAGAACAGATGATATGAAGTCATACTTGGATTGTTGTTTCAAAACTTGAAAGATTTGGTGATTGGATGCATCAGCTTAGGGAGAGTCTGTTGCTGACAGAATTCGTGGTGAAGCTGACGCTATCCAAAGACCAAAGATTGCAAGATTCTGAAGACTAAAGTTACATTTGCAAGCTATTGTCAAGGGAGAGTTTGTTGATGCATGTTATGTGACAACAACTTTGGCTTGGTCTTTGGATATTAAACAAGACTTGGATGTGAAGACTTGAAGAGAATTCGAGTTTATAAAGATCTAAGCTAGTCCGAGTTTATGGATTAATCAAGTCAGTCCGAGTTTGTGTTTTGTTCAGTCCAAGTTTGTGTCATTGTTTATGAGTCCGAGTTTGTTATTATGTAATGTGGGCCTAATCCAGTTTGCATGGCTGTGGTATATAAACAACATTATGCTTTAGGGTTTAGGTTAGACAACATTTAGAGAGAGTTAGAAAAAACACAGAGAAAGGCTGTGAGTTCTTGTGATCTTGAGTGGTTGTAAACTGCGTGTTTGATAATCATAGAAGATCGATTGAAAGTGTTTTGTGTTCTCTTCATCTTAACTTGTTTATGTGTTCATTGTGGTTGTAAACTGTGTGTTTGATAATCATAGAAGATCGATTTTGAAAGTGTTTTGTGTTCTCTTCATCTTAACTTGTTTCTGTGTTCATTGATCTATCAAGTGGATTTCGCACCCTTGGTTGATTATCAATCTCGTAACGATCCACGTGATAGGGACCTACACATCTTATTATAATGCAAGTGGAACTATCACTTTGACTTTTGTGACCAACCAGTAAGCGGTATGCCTTAACACTGACAACAACAGTCAGCTGACCGTCCAATGCGCGGCTACCCAGCCCACTTACGGAGCTCCCACTTGCATAAAGGTGATGAACAGACTGACAACCAAGGCCAGCAAGCCACGTGGCGGCCATTCCTTCGTGCGCCTGATACAGCAGGACACGTGGCGACACCACCGTGCCCTTGACATTTCTGCAGCCTATACACCTGCTAGGCCTATGGAAAAGCTGCAAGTTGTCAGTCAGGCCCAAGGCCCATCAAGCGGCCCATTGGCCCCTCTCCTTCGCTCTTCGGCTATAAATACCAACTTCAAACCAGGTTTGAGGTAATGCTAATCTGCTCACTCACACTTACTACTTAATCATTTATTCTGCTTCCTAAGCAAATACGTATTCACATCAGACGGTGGTAACAAGGAGCAACCCCCACCCTATTCTCCTTGATGCGAGTCACAGTGTGTTTCACTGTGTAGGTGACAGATTCGTGAAGATCCAGCCATCAATTGAGGAAAGAAGGGATTTATCCTATCCGATGAGACTCGACCTGTGGACTAACAACCTGGTTAATCAGTGTTTCTTCACTGATGGACCAGCTGACTAAAATCGAAAGAGAACATATACATGCAATGATCATGCCTCATTACCTCCTCCATTTCACTAATTAAAAAACAGCAAGAAATCAAACTACAGCTGTCCACAAAATATTAAACATTTTATCAAGTTGATGCTATAAATAAAGAAGTATGAAATATAAAGATATTATACTATCCATGTATATTTGAAAAGAAAAAAAGCAGGAAATTATTGGGATTATAAAAAAATACGATGAAGAAAAAGTAAAATTCACATTTAGATCAAGTATATACTGTTTAGTTATAAGGTTGATAGCCTCGACAAAGTATTTAGAACATCCAGATTTGAAGATACGATAAACACATATTTTACTAGTTTACATTTCACAGACAACAAAACAACAAAAGTAAAGAAATTTGCCTTTAAAAAATATATATTTTAGTTAGTAATGATCCAGGGTAGTGATGATATCAACTTATTTGGCGTTGTGCGTCACAATATTTTACTTGTTACTTGTTAGGAATATTTATATCATCAACGTTGAATGAATTTATTATCAATCATTCCATCATTTACTCATCTTTACAAGAGTAAACTGCCATTTTGGTCCCTAAGTTTTGGTCACTTTTGCCACTTTAGTCCAAATTTGAAACTTTTTACATCTGGGTCTCTGTGGTTTCATTTTTGTTGTCATTTTGATCCAAAAATCAAACAAAGTCAGATTTCTTAAAAAAAAACCCTGCTATTTTGTCATTTTGCTCAGGGGCAAAATGGTCATTTAAAAAAAAAACCTTGTCTCTCTCTCTCTTCTCTCTCTTCTCTCTCTCTATCTGCAGATCATCACCTCCGTTAAACCTGCAATCATCTTGTTCGTCTTCTTCAACAACATAAATCACCATCATCGACATAATCATTATCGTCTTCAACAACGAAAATCACCATCATCTTCAATCATCAGAAAAATAAATGAAACAGGGGAAGAGATATGTGTGAGGAGGTGGGGGTTTACCGGAAAAGCTTGTCGGCCATCGGTGCGGTGTTGCCGCTGAATTGCTGCCTCCAGCTTCGCCATCACTATCATCAATGTTGAAGATACTTCCGAATTGGATTTGCCAGATCAAGATCAAGATCAATTTACACAAAAATCAGTCTCTAGTACCAAATTAACTTCAAAACAACATAAAAACTGTAAGCACAAACACTAACAGCATCAATTAATAAAACTATCTACAAAAAAAAAAAAACCCTAAAAACTGAAACCCTAGATGAAACAAAACAAAACAAAACCTAAACAGAGGAAGTAGATGGCGGCGGCGAGGAGGAGGAGGACGGTGATGGCGGAGGAGATGTAACGGCGGCATGTGCGGTGGCCGAAGGTGGAGGAGAAAGGTAAGAGGATGAAGATTTGTGGTGGTGGAGGAGAAATGTAAGAGGATGAAGGGTGGAGACGGTTTATGGCGGTGAGAGCCGGAGGTGATGTAGATTAGGTTTCTTCAAGAATGAAGATTACAGAGGAAGGAGATGAATGAAGAATGCAGAGGAGGGGGAAAGAAGAAAAGGAGAGAGGGGTGGGGCCGGGGTGGGGTGGGTAGTTGGGTAGGCAAAATGACCAAAATGCCCTTCAGAAAAGGACAAAATAGCAGGGGTTTTTTTTTTTTAGAAATCTGACCTGATTTGATTTTTGGACAAAAATGGCAACAAAAATGAAACCATAGGGACCCATATGTAAAAGGTTTCAAATTTGGACTAAAGTGGCAAAAGTAACCAAACCACAGGGACCAAAATGGCAGTTTACTCTCTTTACAAATCAAACTATGTATTTGTCGAATCCATGGCGTAAACGGGTTGGCGTTACTAACCTTAGACTTGGGGCTCCGGTTCAGGTTCGTCCTCTCGTCGTCATGGTGACGGTTCCTCTTGCGGGGTGTCGGGTCTTGGACTGCAATCACACGAAAATCTAGTTAGAGGTCCCGAGGGGGTTTACCCCGAGGGCACTCCGAAACTCAAGTCAGTATCTTGTATGAAGAAGATAATTATAAGGGCAAGTAAAGGGTGTTATTTAGAGAGAGGGAGCAGGAGATATATGAGATGGAAGGAGGTGATAACCTTCTTTTTGTGAGGAAAATATAGTCTGTCCTTTCTTTGGAGGAGAAGCTCTTCCTTTTATAACAACACACTTAGGCCATAACCCTAATGGGTTGGCCCAAGAATGGGCTTATCAAGACATGGCCCACTCGAACCAATCTAAATATACCGAGAAAGACCCTAGTGGGCTCGAGCCCAGTCATCAATCTAAGGCGGTAAGCCCAGACGAGAAGCCCAAGCGGAGACCCTCGTCGTCAGTATTATATAATATATTTAATTTTGCATGTTGTTACAAGTTTATATGCACAAACTTATAAATAGATACAAGTAGGGATGAGCACGATACCCGTTCGATACTGAAAGTACCGGTATCGAAAAATGGGGAAAGTGGATACCAGTACCGGTATCGAATAGGTTTTGCGTTCTCGGTCCAAGCGATTAGTGGTTGGACCAAGTTTGGAAAGGAGAGCGAGTAATCTAGGTGATGAGAGTGTTTTACGAGCTCAGTTTAGCGACACGGGTGTGCGTGAATAAGTCAGCGATAAGCGCTAAGCGACTCACGATGACCGAAATGCGGTAAGCGACGAGCGAATGCACGATATGCGATGAGTGATTTACGTTAAGTGGCGAGCAATAAGTGACGAGGGACAAGCGAAAGGCGGTAAGCGAGGTGTTACGCCTTGCGAGTGAGTTTAGCGTGTTGAAAGTAGCCTCAATAGTATAAGAGGTCTAATAACGTTCAACCCTGCATGGCACTTTCTTCACAAGACGTTGGTTAGCACGGCGAAGCACTTATATATAGGAAGTACCAGCGGCGTATCCACCATGCTTTGGCCACACGCCTCCGTCCCATGAATAAGTGTCACACTTGTTTACATGGTTAAGACGCTTATATATAGGAAGTACCAGCGGCGTATCCAGCACGCTTAACCATGCTTTGAACGCTATGGCATCATTGGAACTGTAACAACTCTCATTAAAAGTCCTATTTATTTTATTATTTTATCCAATAGGAAACCCTAATTGAGACACCCAAGTGATTCTGCACAAACCCTAAAATTTTCAGAATCATCAGAATCAGGATCAGGGCCCCTAAAACTTAGGGGGGGTAAAACCCTAGTTACGATTATCCACATAACTATCTGTCAAAAACGAATTTTACGAAACTGTCAATTCAGCAAGCCTAGTTAGGGATGTGGCTACCTATAGAAAATAGGTGACCCCTCGCGTCACGCGAGGGGGTCCAAATTTTATGTATATATAGGGGTGTCTGGGACTTAATTTTGGGCACTGAAACGACGAAGAAATTCGTTATATACGCTGAGATATCATAGAATTACTATCAAAACACACACGGTTCACAAATCGTCGCCGCAATACAGGGTAATAACTCGATCGCTGATACGATTCAATGCCCGATCGATTAAACTATCCAATGGATGTTTAAGTGCTGCCTACATTAGGGTTTATGCTTTGTCATTCGTTGTTAATTCAATGGATGTTTAAGTATCGCACTTTGTCATTCAAATGTGAGGGTTTGATCTCGTGAGTTATCGTAAATGCTGTATTAAGTTACTAACCGAATTGTGTGCTTGTTATTAATTTAGGTTAAAAGGCTAATCAGTAGGCTAGGCTCTGCTCAATTAAATCTGCAATGTGAGTCATTCTCTTTTTTTCAAATTTGATTTTAAAAGCATGTTTATTTTCAAAATTATAATTACAGGGATTAAGTCTTTGTAATCACCAAATTACAGCCGGTATGTGGGGTTTTGTATACATTACTTGATAATCTTCACCATTGGGGCAGCCAAGGGGTGATATGACCATAGTCACAGACACCATTGGACAACGGGAGGGCCAATGGGTCGAGTGACAAAATACCGTGGGTAGTTGGTTTGATATCAGAAACATTGTAATCGCTCTTAATACTGTGAATTATAACAAACGAGTCATTTTAGTAAAAAGAATGATTCACTCAGTATTTCCCGCTGACAAATCCTTTTTCAAACATGTTTCAGGTGATCTGTTGTGATCCAGAAAAAGTGCCGTGAAGCACTACAAGCTTAAGGAAGTGGCTCAATATAAAATAAAGAAACATGTTTTGTAAAAATAAAAAGATTTCTCCGTGAAATCTTATGATTGTAAATTACCGGGGTTTTATCCCGAGTTGTGAAATAAAATAATCAGGAAATATTTCAGTTTTAAAAAGATCCCGAAGAAACTTCCGCTGTTAATTAAATACCACGGGATTTCTGTCCTGCGGCTCCTGAAACGGGTCAAACCGGGTCGGGGGCCATGACAGAAAAATGTGGTATCAGAGCCACTGATTTAAGCCTATTAAGTATTTAGAAAATACTTAATTTTCTACTTGTTATTCTGTGATTATATGTTTTCTTATTTATTTGTGTACAGTATGGGTAAACAAAAGCTGTCAAACATCTATCTTAAATTAGATAGGTCATCACACGAGAAGGGGAAGTTCATCCCAAACAAAATCCTCAAATCACTCTGAAATTCCTAATGAAGGAATATTTGTGCGAAAGGCACAATATGAGGAACCACTTTCTCCTAGTAAAAGAAGTTTGATTATTAGGAAAAGTAAAGAGAAAATAAAGAAATCTCGAGAAAAGAAAGTTAATCAGGAAACCCAGGAATTAACCAGTAAATCACCATGGGAAGACAAGTTAGATGAAAAATGGGCAGATCTTTATATGCTAGCCACCGTAACAGTAAATGAAAATCTTTAAAATAACTTGTTTCAGTTTTAGCACCCTTGTCACTTATATGCCAGAAACGTTCTCCAGTAAATAAATAAATTTACTGTAAAACATAGTATGTTTTAAATTTAGTTGTTTGGTAGTCACACAGTATGCAATAATATTTGAAGGTTATCTTTTAAAATTGTTATAAAATTTTAACTTATTATTTTTACATATATGTTGAACAGCATGAATGAGTTATCTGGAGCCTTAGAGAATCTCAACCTCTACCCTGTAAACATAGAAGTTTCTAAAGAATTTACTGGGTACTTTCCTGATGTGGAACAACCTATAGAATTCAATGCTCAACCTCCAGAGAAACCCAAGCCCAAGAAAAAGAGAAGATTCGTGGGATGGAGGCATGTGCGTAGGAGGAAACCCGTCACTAGAAAGATTCCTAAAATAGAAAATCCTTTAGATAAAGGGAAAGGGATTGAAGACGGGGAAGAGTCTAGGCAGATGGGAATACAGTTTGATGAATATTCTAAGCAAATAGAAATGGAGATTGGAGGAGATTCTAGACAAACCCAGAGAGAAATTGGAGAAAGCTCTAAACAAACCCAAGAAATGACATTGCAGGAGGAGTTAGATTTTATATTAGCAAGCTGTGATGTAGTCAAACCTATTAATAATAATCTATACCCTTATCCTGCTGAAACCCAATTACCCATAAACTTAGAACCAGCAATCCCAGAACTGATAATCCACACCCAACCTCTAGGAATGGACGAGTGGTGGACGAATGATTGGCAGTTCCAAAACCTACTCAACAGTCCTTATTCCTTTCTCCCTCAGTTCGACCCTGAACCAATACCTAATCCACCTATGAGTAACGAAAATTTAGCTGAACTTCACCACTTTGGCAAGGAGCTAATGGATGCCGGAAATAGGATCAGGGAGGTAGGAGAGCAGATCTCCTGGAAGTACGATGAGAGGGAACGCCGTTATTAA